>CM034148.1:629179809-630460974 GCA_019776745.2 Taxus chinensis
TGAACTTGATGCATACACACATCTCGAGGGGAAAGTTGATTCCTATGTTCCATAAATGAAGGAATCCTTGGATCATTAAACTTGATTCCCCTTTTGTGCATGTGGAAAGTGGAAAAAGCTATGGAATGAGGCTAAAGAACCTTAAAGCTTTGCTAACTCATCCATGCACCATAGGATTAGAGCTAAAAAAGAGAAACTAACATGCAAACATTATAACGTTGATAAAAACATCAAAAACTAACATGTATACTACTCTCTACTCTATGAAAGCTTAATGAAAGTGAACCTAGTTAGATTCTAAGCAATCAAATAGTGTGTTGTTTACTCCATGAAGGTGAATGAATCTCACTAAATGGCTACATGGCCAAGTTTAGCTATTTCATTACTAACCTAACATAGATGCAAGATGAAGCTATTTTAATGGTGGATGACCCAAGATAAAATGCCTTATTAGCTTGGCTAATGCAAATGATCTATTAAGCTTTCTTAGGCTTGTTTTGACTTTAGCTTATGTAAAGTTGTAGTTTGAATGGGTAGGCTTATCCTTGTATTTATAGTTTTCCAGTTGGGAGAATTTGGAATTTGGGTGCATGTGGGACTAAAGTTTAAAAATCACTTTTAAATTAGATTAGGATAAACATGCTTTAGGCTTAGTTAAGCTACGATTAGGCTAGTTAAACTTGATTAGCAAGTGATTAGAGACTCATTGAGAGTTGGGAGGGTTCTGGATAACCAATTGTGACTGATAGATAGCCTACGAAGCCAATAGAAGTGGTCTAGAGAAACTAGGGAGGTTTTGAATGGTCAAAAGGAGGAATGTTTAGATAATAAGAGAGATATTAGCCAAATACGCTGATTATAGGAGGAATACAACTGAAAGAGTGTTGTGAATGGGAATTTGAGAATGGAGTGAACTATGGGGATTTAACGAAGTGTTTTTAATTGATTCGATTGTATGCGACACCACTTCAAATAAAGTAGACAAGCATAAACAAGTAGAAAATCTTGAAGGGATAGAAGAAAAATGAGAATAATGAAGGATGCCCCCTCGATTGGCGATGGGGTGATAGAAGAACTCGATCTACTATCAAAAATATGACAGAAATATAATAGAAGAAATGATAATATGAAGAAGAAGAAAAGAAAGGGGATATAGAAGAAAAGGAGTATGAGAAAGGGGGAATGAGCTAACATCCATCCAATGCCTTTTAAACAACTTTATTTTTCATAATATCGCTAAAGATATTTATCATCAATCCTTATTAAAAAGAATCAAAAAAAGTGTAGTATGATATGAAAAGCCATATACGAACAAATGTCCATTGCTAAAAAAAAAAAACCAAATCTATGCAACATACAAAATGCAATGCAATACAAGAAAGTAAAATATGCATAACTCCATGCAACATACATAATGTCAATGCAATACGAGAAAGTAAACAAGCTAAACCTAATAGAGAAACAAGTACCATGTTTTTGTTATCAAGCTTCAGTTCTAACCTATTCAAATTAATGACAAGGGTTAATGATGGTGCCCCAAGCAAGGATACATGTAAAGGTAAAACAGAGGACACTTCGGTCTGATGAAAAAGTAATGTGCACTACAAAATAGTACCATGCAACTCGTTGTGCCCCAAAGTACAGAACGAAGTAAGCAACCTAACTTTTGTTGATGGAGGTAGATCAAGATGATTCGTGAGTCGCGCACATGGACAAGTGAGAACCAAAGAGTGATGTTTTGTAGGATGATTTTCAATTTTTAGAATTCTTCTTAAACATATTTGAATGTCTTAATTTTTCTAACATATTTGAATGTTTTTGTTAATTTCTTCTAACATATTTGAATGTTTTTTGATGATTTTTCTAACATATTTGAATGTTTTTTATTTTTTTGAAAATTTTCTGAAACTATTTATAGGAAGATGAGGAAGCATGGATTCCCCTAGCGATAGATGGGATGTACAAGGGCATAAGGCCACGTGTGCATATGAGATAGGTGAAGATACAAAAATTCCCCAGATGATTAGGTGGTAGTATTCAAAGGAAAACTCTTCACAGGTATAAGCGGAACCCAAGGCCATTATGGATAGGTTCAACATGATGGTGAACGTAAACCAATGAAGTGCTGGGAAGAAGAAAGGATGCCCCCAGCATAAGTTAGCCTAAAAGCACATGATAGAAAGGAAAGAGAAGATTTTTTTTGTGAAAGGGGATAAAGGTGTCTGAAAACATGGCAAAAAGGTAATCTTATACACATGGATGTTCTGAACGAAGTATAAAAATGATGTGAATGATATGAATGTAGCTTAGAAGTCTCGCGAAAAAAAAGTGATTAGCCAAAGGCACAAATTGTGAGACGAGCTATGGACTAGAGTAAGAGTCTGAACAAGGTCCAAAAAAGACACTTGGTAACATACTAATCCTGTTTACTCATAGAGATCCAGTGTGTGCACATGTGGAATTTAATTACCTCTTGAAAGGAAGATTTAAAAGACAACAAGTGAAGACACCCTAGCCAATGTGTAGGAATGATTGATTTTGAAAGGTGATTTTGGGAATGGATGGTGGAAAGATAGTCACACATTGCTTCTACTGCCAGCCAGGTGTCCATAGCCCCAACGGAGATGTATTTGATTCTAATCACAACATTGCTCTACTACCATTCAAGCGTCCATAGCCCCGATAGAGATTATTGGAAATACCCCAAGAGAGATTTATATATCAATTTGCTTTTGCTTTGTAGCTTTTAGCTTTTGATTTTTGATTGATTTTGATTCTTTTTCTTTCTGAAAATCTATTTCAGATCTCTTGTTTGACAAGGGGTTTAAGAACCACTGATGTCTTGATGGAAGGAGGTGGAAGTGATTGTGATGACGACACTGGCTAGTGTTAACAAATATGTCCAAAAGTTCTTCGCAACAAGTCTATTAGATGGTGACTGTGATAGGATCTCTAAGAGGTCAGTCGTTCTTTAATTTACCAAGGTGATAAAAGACCAGGGTCAAACGGATACCATAGAGATAAATGTCACAAAATGCGTGCAAATAAGCTAACCGAAACATCACCGAAGGGATGAAAATGGTAGGGAGACTTGTAAAAAAATAGCAAGGAAGGGAAAAAAGAAACATCCATGTGTACACAATACCTGATTACAATGTTTGATCTTTGTACCTTGGATTTTTGTTGTGTTTTCTCAATGTTATTTGTATTTTTGAATTGTTTTTTATTTTTAGATTTTTTTATAGTTTTAAGAGGTTGGGACTAAAAAATTCACTCTGTGTGGTAATATCCAACAACAATGTTTGTGACTTCCTTAATAAGGGAGACTAGGCACGTTTGTTTATTGAGAGTGATATTATCCCCGATCTCGATGATTGAGGTCAGTTCACACTCAATAACTGACTGTGATTTGTTCTAAAACATGGATTTCATATGTGGGAGATTTAATTCCCCATCCAGAGGTTTACGCACTTTGCGCCATACTTGATGGTTACATTGGTGTGCATTCTTGAATCGCGATTGATTTAGAATTTTGAGATTGTTTGATTTGTTGGGAGCTAAAGAGCTCTTTGTAGTTTTGATCTGAGCTTGATTAAGAAATTGTTTGGGTTTATTATAAGCTAATGTGTCACTTTTCTGATCCTAAGAAGGAGAAGAAAGTGAACGTGGACGTTTAGAACTGATGTGAGAAATGACCACGGGCTTGCCACAACGTCATTGATAGAAGAAATAATGTGATGGATGAAAACGATATGGTCCAAGAATTGAAGAAGATGGGCTACTAAGAGGCGAGCTACTGATAAAAGATGATGAAGGGCTTCCAGGATGTGGCCCAAGAATAGAAGAAGAAGGGCTACTAGGATGTGACCCATAAATAGAAGATGAAGGGCTACTAGGATGTGGCCCAAGTATAGAAGAATAAGGGCTACTAGGATGTGACCCATAGATAGTAAGACGAATGGGCTACTAGGATGTGGCCCAAGAATAGAAGATGATGGACTACATGGGGGTGATCCATACATAGAAGACAAGGGGCTAGTTTGACGTATGCCCCAAGAATAGAAGATATTGGGCTACTCAAAAATGTCCTGACAAATAGTAAAGGGAGGGCTACTAGAAGGTGACCCACACCTAGACGAAGATGAAGGGTTACTTGGCGTTGACCCCATAAGAGATTTTGATTAAGGAATTATGATAGACAAAAAGTGATTGGGTGATGAGAAGATAGGACATGGATCAATATAAGACCTAGGAGTTTCATCACATAATGAAGAATGTGAAGATGGAAGAATAAGAGGAGGATCAAGTTGCATGATTTGAGGCTCTTCCTCTGTTTCTTGATAAAAGGAATCAACATTTTTCTCAAAATATGTGGGCACATCGAAGTCTAAAGAGAATACTTTCTCGTAATCTTCTAAAGTAATATCTTCATGTGCCCCTATAAATGCCCTGATTGTTTCTTCATTCTGAAAGAGGTCAATCAGTATCAGTTGTTGATCGATCTACCAGGGGTTGATTGGAAGAAAGAGGCTCACTTGGTGTGGAAGAATTAGAATATGTTTGATGATTATTGATAGAAGAAGATGATGTGGGGGGAAAAATAATATGTGTAGCTAGATGTCTTAGGAGTAGAATAAGGTGGTGTGGACCTACCTATATGATGGTATATCATCCGTAAACTAGTAGAATTAAGTCCAAAGTTTGTAGATTGCGACGCATGGTTCGATTTAGATGTTTGACTCGAAGGACTTTAACTCACACGAATCTTCAAAGAAGGAAGACTTATTAGGAGTGATTGATGAAGAAGGTCCTGCGAAGAAGGGGAGGACCGTGATTCAGAGAATTGCATTGGATGAATAATAACAAGGGTCCTACAAAGAAAGAGAAGACCATGATTCAATAATTGTATTAGATGTTTGATTGGAGAGATTTGGAATCGCACGTATCTTCAAACGAAGAAGACATCGTCAAGACAATTGATAAAAGGGGTCCTACGAAGAAAGGGAGGACCACATGGTGTAGGAGTCACATTAAATGTATGATGAATAGGTTCCTGTGAAGATAGGGAGGACTAGTGACATAGGAGTTACATTAGATGACTTAGGAGTTGAATTAGATGAATCTGAATAGTAGTTTGGATTTGAATACTCAGAAGAGTCAGAGGAAATATTTGGATTGGAATCCTCAGAAGAAGAGGAAATGTTTGGATTAGAATTAGAAGAAGAGTGGGGGGAACTCTAAATAATAATTTGGATCAGACGTGTCCAAATCATACCACCGACTATGAGATGAAGGTGGGGAACAGAGTTACCCATATGGGCTCTCTAGCACAAAGAACCAAACAAGTTTTAGTTGTAATAGGAATCGTTTGATTTGAATTGCTAAACCTAGGTTCCATATTTTTGTAAGTATGGGAAACCGCGCGATAGTCTGTCATTTTGGCACTGTTTTAAGCAAAAATGTCTAGATTTAGATAGTGTGATTTAACTCCTTCAAAGGGAAGGAAGTGACATGTCGATTTGGGTAGCATAAGGACAACTAACTAGACATTGTGTAAGTATAGAGATCCGTGCATGATTTTCTGAAGAAGGTCTAAGGAAAATAGACATCGTGACGATGCAATCTTGATGAGATCGAGAGGGATTGTCCTAGAAAATAAGTTTTTTGAATGAATAATCACAAGGAACAATCATGGAAGTGTGAAACACAAAGCCAATCAACAAGGAAATAAACCATATGCAAATGCGTGTGCAAAGTGATAGTTCAATGCAAAAAATATCAACACAATGTCAATATTTATGTCAAGCTCGAAATAAACAAGGCGTAAATATTAACAAAGGGTAGATGTGACTCCCAATCAAAGGATACCACGACAAGTTCAACAACCAACAAGACCTAAATGTTAAAGGGGTGGGGTTTACAAATGTAAGCTAGGTAACCACACCAATTGGACACGTCTATCAAGATTCGTGGAGAAGTGATATATTAGTGTCAAAGTGGTATCAAAATGATGTAAAAAAAGTAAGTGACACCTTTCAAGATTTAGGACAATGTTTGAAATCAAACTAAGTCAAAGTATACTAAGGATGTGTTAAACAGTGGGCTGCGTAACGCCACAATGCAGAAACTTAGATCATGTTTGTGAGAAACATGACATAAGTATCTTAATTATGTTGAGACAATGCAAATGAGGTAACATGTCAAAGGCAGATAAAATGATGAATCAATCCTAACTATGATGATGATTTGGATGTGGGTATCAAGATCACAAAGGCTACCAATGATATAAATATTCCTCCATACACTTTAGATGTTTAACTTACCCATCCACAAACATGGATGGGCGTAAATGGACAAAAAAGTGGCAGAAGTAATCGATTGGTAACAAAAAAGTAGTCACCCTTCCTTTGATCAACAAAGTGTCAAAAGAAGGTGAAGGAGGCAGATCAAAATGGGGGGTGAAAAATGTTGGATTTACTTTGGAAAAGTTTCTCCTTACCCTAAGGTAAGTGAAGAACTAGGCCAGAGTAATGTGTCACACGTTTTGTGATGAAAATGATGGCTCAAAACTCAACATAGTTTTTAGAATGGTCAAAGTGGTCTCTTAGCCAAAGTATATTTTCCTAGGTGGTTCTCTCATCCTAGGTGCTACAAAGATTATCCACGAGTGGGACGATTTACCCAAAAATTCACACTGATTAGTTTGGGAGTATCTTGACTTTGCCCCCTTCAAGCACAGTGGGCATTAGATGCATCCAATTGTGTACTTAAAAGGGTAGCGTAGGGACAACTTGTAACTCTATCTCATAAAAGAATTACTAGTCAGATAGGTAGTGCAGAGCACTTCCCATTTCGTCCGCAAGGTTCCCTCTTGCATGGACTACTTTGGGGTTCCTAGAACCACCCCCATTGTTGTAGCGTTAAGGTGTTATACCAAAGGGGTTATGTTCCAGTTGAGCAGAGAGGGACGTACCCTTTTCCGAAACCTGCAATATAGTGTTTTGAATATGTTGTTCGTTTTATCTTTTTTAATTAGATGCGGTTTGTTCGAACACCGTTTTGGCAACCTGTATAACAATTGTATGAGTAGTTTTTTGATTTTTGTTTTGATTCCTCCGTTCTTTGGCAAGCAATGGCATTTTGGTCCTATATGACGATTTTTAGTAGTTTTCCATCAAAAGAGAAGGCATCATTTTTAATTCTCCAGCTCATTCAAGGACGCAATAGAAGAGCATACGTGATTGTCTTTAAAAATCCAAAAATATATCAAAATGGAAAAACAATGTTTAATTCAACTATCCCAAGTTTATCCAATTTCCATTCAAATATTCCTAACAACCTCAAAGCATCAAAATGACTTAGGAATCATTTCTGATTCCCAAGATCACCTAAAAGGTGTGAGGGAAGAACATACATGACTTTAATGTCATGATTAAATATGTAGTGTTTATTAACCTTTTAAACAAGTCAAATCACCATCGAACATGTAAAAACACGCTACAAAACAGAAGTTAAATTCAAAATAAAACTTGCAAGGTGTTAGAACATCAAAGACCAAATTTTCCAAAGCATTTAGACATGTTAGAAATGAGTACTTTAATAAAAATAAAAACCTTAAATTTTTGGTAACTTAAAACCCCAAATTTATGTTTCCATTATTTAGTTCACTTCAATACCTTACCAACGTAACAAAAATGGAGTCATTTCGAGTTCGGGAGAAAATGTTATGGCTTTCAGAAGAGTTTGCTAATGATGCCTACGCCACTGTTAGTGTACCTACGCCCCTTTTTTGGTGCCTGCGCGCCCCTATCAAAAAAAACACAGTGAGAGTTGTACTTGCGTGCACAGAATGGCGTGTGCACCCCCTTTCCTATAGGTGGCTAAAAAACACGTGATTTTTCAAAAATATCAAAAATTTATTGATTTGGTTCAATTTTTGGCAGCGCTTTACCTCCTTTGATCCTGCAAAGAGCCACAAAAACAAGAAAAATCTAGCTTAACTAGCTAGGAAACCTGAATTTTAGCCATTTAGATACAAGAAAGGTTAGTGAAATCTAAAACTTGAAACTAATCTAAAAAAGCTTTGAAAAAATAATCTAGAAAGCTTTGAAACTAATCCTAGAAAGATTGAAACTAATAAATAAAATTAGAAATTAAATCAAAAATATTCAAAGTGACTCCATTAATGGAGGATGGACATAAGTGTCTCGCCGGGCGTGCCAAATGTGTGCAATGTGGAAAGTGAAAAAATCTATGGAATGAGGCTAAAGAACCTCAAAGCTTTGCTAACTCATCCATGTACGATAGGATTAGAGCTAAACAAGAGAAACTAACATGCAAGTATTATAACTTTGACAAAAACATCAAAAACTAACATGTATACTACTCTCTACTCTATGAAAGCTTAATGAAAGTGAACGTAGTTAGATCCTAAGCAATCAAATTGTGTGTTGTTTACTCCATGAGGGTGAATGAATCTCACTAAATGTCTACATGGCCAAGTTTAGCTATTTCATTACAAACCTAACATGGGTGCAAGATGAAGCTATTTTAATGGTGGATGACCCAAGATCAAATGCCTTATTAGCTTGGCTAATGTAAATGAGCTCTTAAGATTTCTTAGGCTTGTTTTGGCTTTAGCTTATGTAAAGTTGTAGTTTGAATGGGTAGGCTTAGCCTTGTATTTATAGTTTTCCAGTCGGGAGAATTTGGAATTTAGGTGCATGTGGGACTAAAGCTCAAAAAGTGACTTTTATATTAGATTAGGATAAACCTGCCTTAGGCTTAGTTACGCTGGGATTAGGCGAGTTAAACTTGATTAGCAAGTGATTAGAGACTCATTGAGAGTTGGGAAGGGTCTTGATAACCAATTTTCACTGATAGTTAGCCTAAAAATCCAATAGAAGTGGTCTAGAGAGAACTAGGGAGGTTCTGAATGATCGAAAGGAGGAATGTTTAGATAATAAGAGAGATATTAGCCAAATAAGCTGATTATAGGAGGAATATGACCGAAAGAGTGTCATGAATGGGCATCCGAGAGTGAATCAAAGTATGGGGATTTAACGAAGTATCGTTAATTGATTGGATTGGATGAAATGCTAAGTGTAAGCATATTTTAGGTGTCTACACCCCTCTTATTATTCTATCTTCATCTTTCCCATTGCATGAAAAAGTGGGTTGGTATATCCTTGATCTTTCTTCTATTCCATCATCACTCCATCATTCCTTACATATCATACTTCTAAAATCATTTTCAATCCATGGGATATCTCCTCTTAGTATCTCATTATATTTTATCCTTTGGCTTCCTTGTATCCCATTATCTTCTCTTCATGGGTCACCGCCGTGTAGCCCATTATATTCTATTCATGGGTCACTGTCATGTCACCCATTATATTCTATTTATGGGAAACCTCCAGGAATTCCTTCATCTTCTATTATTAGGCCATGTCATATTAGCCCTTCATTTTTTATCTATAGGACACCTCTAGGTAGCCCATCATCTTCAATCATTGGTATTCCTTCTAACCAAACATCCTCTATCTATAGGACACCTTTGGGTAGCCCATCATTTTTTCCCCTTGGGATTTCTTATAGCCCATTACCATCTATGCTTGTTCCACCTCCTGGCATATTTTTACCTTCTATTTTTAGGCCACTTCCTACTTGTCCACTTCCTTCAATCCTTAGACTTTTCATCTTCCTCCATCATATCATCCTTCTATCAAAAACTTTGGAAAACCCGCCATTATCTCTAATATTTATATCAATCCTCAACATCCTTCTTCTTATCCCACTTCCAGAGATCAACAACATCATGTATTCTCTTATATGAAACCCACGCAATTTCTTCATCAAGATAACATAGAAAATTTAAAGAGCTCCAAAGCTAGAAACAAATCCAACATCCATAAATCAAATTTGCAAATTCAATTTAATAATGCACACTAACACAACCATCAAGTATGGAAAAAAGTGGATAATTCTATGGATAAGGAATGTAAGCTCCTATTATTTTAGTTCAGATTGTATACAAAATGAACACAAAAATTTAATCAAATAACACCGGAAATAATATTAAAATACTTCTTCTATTCCATCTGGGATATTTTATTCATGTAATGAGAGATATTTATACAGTGATCATCTCCTCAAAAGGAGGAGGCAACTCCAATGATGAATCCCCCTTATCTCTCCATGACCCACATGTCTCTCACTAACCTCCTAATAGCTACGTGAGTTGTTATTACAACTCACTCACACACACACTAACTATATTATTAATATGAGCTATATTAATTCATTATTAATAATTTACACAATATTAATATACTAACCCATACTAATGTGAGCATTACCATATATTATTCCTAACATTCCCCCCTTAGTGCAAACATGGGGAAAAAATTATCTTGTACTGCTACCCAACTCCAATGATGGTTTTACACTTGGCTAACCACTAACCTAAAAATACCTTTGATGGTTTTACACTTGATTTACCATCAACCTACAAGCAAACAAGATAGTTTTAAACTCAGTTTACCAAAAACCTACAAACAATGATGGTTTTACACGTGGTTAACCAATAACCATAACAAACGATGGTTTTATAAGGTCAACCAACAACCTAGATATAACAGTACCCTTTCAGCTCTCATCACCTTCTTACATCTAAGGGAAAATACAAGAAATTGCTCACACATTACAATTTTGAACAGGTATGATCCATCTGTTCTTATTTTCACATAGCGGAAATCAAACACACAACTGAAAAAATGTAACAACTTCATTATGCGGCCCCATCGCTTGCAGCTAATGAGAAGTTTTTGATTGACCTCCTTCCTCTGTTGTCTCCTTCCTCCATCAAGAATCTACTTACTTACTTAGAAAATTTTAAAATAAATCTCAATATGAAATGTCCCGCCCCCTCAATGTGAACTTGGTCATCGTGTACAAGTGAAAATGTGACCAAGAGAAATGTGGGCAATTTTTTTTTTACAATTTTCCTAATGATCACCTAAATGACACAAAAATGACTTTACAAATTTTGACTCGACTTTAGACAAAGGACAGCAACAAGAGAATAGTATTGTGACACAAAAGATGACAAATTAAAAAGTAATTAAATATTAATTTTTAATATACTATACAAAATATTTTGTGGATGACTCTTTGACATGAGACATTTTTTATTTTATTTTATGATAGAATGATAAAACTATACAAAATTACAGACCACAAGTTAAAAAACCACAAATTTTGAGAATAATATGACTTTTAATTAGAAAATATAATAAAAAGATCTAATGAATTAACACATTAAAACCTACTGTGGACAAACAAAACACAAAATAAAATGAAACTAAGAATTATAGTGCATTAAATAAACAAATGAACACTAAACTACAAACTTCAAAACATTGTTTTATTAAAATGGAATGACTCTATAAAGATAATGAAGACCGCCTAAAACCAAGTATAACAAATTAAAATTGAACCTCCTCCCAATTTTACTAAAACAACTATGAGATATATTTCATGGGCGAGAAAGCCAATACAAAGAGAGAATGAATGAGGGAAGTATATTGGAATGGATCTTTACTCACGTGGAGAGAGGGAGAAATCAAATGTGTTTTCTGAGTTGTTGAACAAGTTTAATACTTCCTTTGCTACTACCAAACATCCATGATTTGTTTGAGAAAGACCAGACAATGCACGGTTATGTGAAGATATGATCTACATGTAGGATATAAGGTAGAATGCAGATCTTGTTATAAACTCCAACACATAAATGATTCCCTACATATGTTGCACCGTGAATCTCATTTTCCTCCGAAAATACAATCTGGGTTCAGCTGAAACTTATGTTGTAGTTTTCTTATATATATATATCATAAAACCCATTAAATTTTAGAAAATCCCATATCTTAAAACACAATTTATAATTTTTTCTTCAAATTAAAATAATTGAAATTGACAGTTGCTATTTGCATAGCACAATATGATTCTGATCTCAAGACGCAATGATAAAATCTGAAATTTAAATCAATGAAAGATAAATCTAAGTTGAGAAAATCGATCCACATAATTTGATGACACTTAATACGATTATGTTTCTTCAAATTTCATATTGATACAAACGAGCAACATCAACATCAGCAAAATCCATGTGTGGGGATAAAATCCACACAAATACTAAACAATAATATTGACATAATCTGCTACAAATATCTTGACATAAAACACCAATGCAAACTTGAATTAAATATGGTGTATATTCAACTTACGCACAAAGGGCTCTAGAATTGGACGGATCCAGCAAAATTCTTACAGATCAACCCTCTAACATGGATCTGAATACTATAGAGTGCCTCTTTTTTTTAATTCTTTGTAGTTAAAGGAAACGTACCATCTCTAATACCAGATATTATTATGGTTTAGATTGCATACATAATGAACACAAAAATTTAATCAAATAACATCGGAAATAAAATTAAAATACTTCTTATATTCCATCTAGGATATTTTATTCATGTAGTGAGAGATATTTATACAATGATGATCTCCTTCAAAGGAGAAGTCAACTCCAATCATGAATCCCACTTATCTCTCCATGATCCACATATATCTCACTAACCTCCTAATAGCTATGTGATTTGTTATTACAACTCACTCACACACACACTAACTATATTATTAATATGAGTTATATTAACTCATTATTAATAATTTACACAATATTAATATATTAACCCATATTAATGTGAGCACTAACATATATTGTTCCTAAAAAATCCCACATACAAAACCCATATTCTGAGATAAGTCGTTGTCACTTGTCGAGTATAAGATCAAAAAAATCATTGAGATTGGAGATAAGATTACTTTTAATAATAAAAAACTCCTAGTCTCCCTCACCAACTAAATCGCAAACATTGTTGTTGGATCCTATCACACAGAGTGACATTTTTTTGGTTCAAACTTCCCAATCATTCATCTTCATCATTTTTCTCCCTTTGTAGTTTTCCCTTCATAAAACTGTCAAATTTTTTTAAAATGATAAAACATTAAAAACATTACACAAAAATAAAAATTATAAATATCAAACATTACGATCGGTTATGACATACACATGGATGTTATTTCCTTCCTTCATATTCCTCTAAAAGTATCTCATCATGCTCATCCCTTTGATGATATTTTAGTTAGTCTATTCGTGCTCATTTTTTGAAATTTATCTCTATGGTATCCATTTTACCTTGGTATTTTATTGCCTTGGAACATTAAAGAATGACTAACCTCTTAGAGATCCTATTACTATTATATATTTAATAAACTTGTTGAAAAGAATTTTTTGGAGTATTTGTTGACACTAGCCAACGTCATCATCACAATCACTTCCACCTCCTTCCATCAAGCCATCAGTGATTCTTAACCCCTTACCAAAACAATCGAGAGATTTGAAATAAGTTCAGTAAGAAAATAAATTAAAATCAAAAGAAAATAAATATAAAATTATCTTTGGGGGTATTTCAAGTATATCTATCAGGGTTATGGATCTATGGCTGGCAGTAGAGAAATGTTTCAACTAGAGTCAGATACATCTCT
This sequence comes from Taxus chinensis, assembly GCA_019776745.2. Taxonomy (NCBI): domain Eukaryota; kingdom Viridiplantae; phylum Streptophyta; class Pinopsida; order Cupressales; family Taxaceae; genus Taxus; species Taxus chinensis. Next base: position 629,193,418 of record CM034148.1, read on the forward strand.
ATTAGAGGCTATAGATGCCTAGATGGCAGTGGAACAATGTATGGCTCTCCTTCCACCCTCCATTCACAAATCACCTTTCAAAATAAATCATTCCTACACATTGGCTAGTGTGTCTTCACTTATTGCCTCTATCAAATATTCACTTGCAAGAATTCCTTGCTCTCTTCCTCGTGCACACAATAGATCTACCATGAGTGAATATTTGAATACTATGGTACCATACTAGCCAATTGAGATTGTTTAGACTCTTACTTTAGTTTTTCTTGTCTCACTAATTACACCTTTGGCTCATCACCTTTTCAGTTCCAATGTTCTAGCTACGTTTTCACAAAGAATTCATGTTTTACTTCTTCTTCATTCAGCACATCCATGTCAACAAAGGAGGTTGTCATTTCTACGTATGGATTTGAGGAATAAAATGATGCACACTATTCAATAAACAATGTTCTACTACCTTATGCTATCATCGTGGTGTTCTTGGCCAACTTGTACTGGGGTTATAAACTTACTACGTTCTTAGGTTCATTTCATTGGCTTGAGTTCATCATCATGTCTAAAACATAGCATACAATTGTCATAGGATCTAGACTATATTCTTCTATATTATGATATGTAAAGAGATTCACACTTGTAAAGGGACATCAACCTATCGTACAAAACATCCAAGCACTCGATAAAATCATATAAATCCCGGTAGAAAATAGAAATCCATAAGAAAGGATCCAAACAAGATTGATCCAAATCCTTAAGAAGATTTTTTAAACACAAAATAGGATTAAAATTTCCAAAAATAATGTAGAACTCAAAAACAGTAAATATTGGCTTCCCTAACACGTGACCAAACATACTACTTTTGGGTCTTCCTTATGTCTAGCACACTTGGTATGCAAGATCATTGGGCCTTCATGGATGCTTCATTAACAAGCTTTAGGGATTCCTTCCTATTGCTATCTTCAGGAGGATGAGGGGTCTTCATTTCTCAAGGACATTTTCTACCAACTGCATAATCACTTATTCATAGGCTGACTTTTATGTCCGCTATTAAGTTCCCATGCATGTTTCCAGTATTGGACTGAATCAACATAATCCACAATTCATATAGCTTGATCTCTTGGGAACTCAAAGTGGGTCAGTAATATTCAGCTGGTATAACTTTCTTGCACATTACTTGTTTCAGTTTATATATATATATATATATATATATATATATATATATATATATATATATATATATATATATATATATATATATATATATATATATATATACGATATATGTATATACCTGTGGTGTAATCCATCCATGGAAGGTGGTACTTTTTTAAGAGCTCATGCGGTCTTATCTTATATACCCTATTACATTTGGAGGTAGTTCTTTACCGATGAGGCTAATAGCAAGGTCATCTGATTATGGCCACAACTTCATGTCACTAGATACACTCTTAGTGTGTTCCACTATCAAGATCCTTACTAGTCCCTCCTTTCGATCATAATATGAGTTTTTCTACATGTTCATTATAATCTTCAAGTTCCTCATCATCCTATTTTCCTCTTCTCATGTTTCCTTTTCCCTCCCAATAGACGGAATAGGTATCATTGTCGATCCCCCTAACCTCCCATGTTCAAACATTAGACAGGATGAGGGCCTGGTGATATGGGGGCTTCCAATTTCCAAATCAATGAAGTTCCCTGAACAGATGGCCATATAGGGACTAGTTGAAGATCTCAATCACCATGGAATGTTCTTCATATTGTGTTGTGCTTAAAATGGCTCAACTTCCTTTAGATGCATCCAGTATGTACCTTTTCTAAACTTACCCTCCAGTGTCACACTCGAGGGGATTCCTCTATCATACATGAAGACTTCACGCCATTATTACAAGTTTTATTTGACGTGTGGAGATTTTCTACTATCTTTGAAATGGTTTTGCTTGTGCTACACGCTCTTCAAAGAGGGGAAGAATCGTACGAATCTCATCATTTTTTGTCTCCTCATCGGTGTACATAATAATAAAAAAACAATGTAATCTTCATATTACCTCCATATTAATGCTCTCATAATCAGCTGTATCGCTCATCCCGCTTTGGTTACCTAACATTCAATCATCCAGCTCATGGGGTCAGACCCCTTAAAAATGCGTTTGATGTACATTAAGTAAGGTCTCCTTTCATTCAAAATTTTACAAAGCAAATTAACACTTCATTTTCATCTCGGTGTAGGTAATGGGATTCGAATTTAATTCATGTCTCCTCCCATTTATTGAAGTAAGCTTCTAAATGACTAGTAAACTTCCTAGTGGGGAAAATAACAGACTTAAGAGAAGAAAGAGAAGTTGAGGGAGAAGCCCCTCTCACCAGATCTGATTTTACCAGCCTAACGTATCCAAATTATGAATTCATGTTACGATCTCCTTATTGACATGGTCTTTACTGACATTCAAATGCGGGATAGGAAATAATATCTACTTACCCATGGTTTTTAAAGCTACAATAAGGTGGTAAAATCATTCTGGTGAAGTTAGAGGAATTATTAAGACAGTAAGTATCCCATCAGCTTGGGGGACTTTCTGTTTTCAAGATGAAAAATGCCCTTTGGCCTTAATAACACAGGTGTAACCTATCAAAGGGCAATGACGTTTGGAACTTCACTATGATACGATTCATGACATCATGGAGCATTATGTGGATGATATGCTCTAGGGAAATCCAAAAAAAGAGCAGGTTATCCTTCGATTTTGTGGAGTATCTTCCATCACCCGCGGGAAGTACAAGGTCAGTTTAAGGCTTCAAATAAGTGTTTGAACTTGGTGAAAATAATTGTCATTAAAAATATCATTAGGACTATCATTTTATCATGGAGGGGGACTGAGGTAGATCCATACTCATTTTATGTCTGCCAATAACTATACACAATAAGATTCTTTGGGCACTACATAAGTGGCACAAACTTTTGAAACAGTTATGTGAGAAACTTGCAAGGAAAGATACAGGAGCCATCTTTCATTGGTAATATTTGACCTGAAGGTAGAAAACAATAGGAATTGGTAATCAATTCATTATAATGTGCTGTCCAAAACCTATGTACTTCTTTTATTGGGAAAGGGCCTTGTTAACAAACCTAACATTTCTTCGATCTTTCAAAAGAAAAACTTGGCCTACCCACCAAGTCAATACAAAGGAAAGTAGACATCAGGTAAGCCAAAAGTACAAAAAAAATCTTGCTACTCAATTTTCTATTGTAACCATGTCTCATGTCAATATGATCATAAGTCACAAATAAAATTTCATACTTGGAAGAGGAGCTCATTTGTAAAGTATTTTCCTTCATCTAGGATCAGGTGTCACTCTTTTTGCAAAGACTAGTTAGATCAATAGAAAATGAATGGAAATTGTACCTTCTAAAAAGGGTGCTCATTACCACACGGAATACTAGAAGGTTCTCTATCTTCAAATTCTCATGGACATTATCACAATATTTTTTTTAGGAAATCAAAACTCACCCTTAACGGGTTTAATGGCTGTTTGGCTCATTCTGCTAAGAAAATTTCACAATGAGTATGTACACAATAAAGTCGGTTTATGTTCCAACTTTTTCTACGAATTTATTGAAGCATATCACTCATTTGATTGACCGAGGAACAGAACCTATAAGTCTGAGATTTACTACACACAGAGTCATTTATCTAGAAAAAATAATTTACCATCTGGTATTATTGTATCTATGGGTGATGGATCTTATCATCAAACCATATTATACAAGTTTGAGTGCTTTGTAGTACTAATCAATCATTCACAAGTCATGATTTCCGCAAGCGTTCAAATCTTGGCTAAACTTTGTACATGAGAATTTTTGTCATAATATGAGGCATTCATCGCTGGGATGAAGCTAGCACTCTAACTGGGATATCCACCATATCAAGTTCATTGGAGTTTCCACAAGGTTGATCCTTCACATATAGGGTTTTTTTAAGGTGTATGACTTGTCAAATTCAAGGACGAGGATTTCATTTCCTAAAAGGAAAAACTGGTGGAGACTTTCAATGAATATTTTTGTACGAATGGTTCATTCAGTGACCTAATGTCCAATTTCTCCATGAACTTCTTTTCAAAAGCAATGGAAATATGTGGATTTCCTTCATTGCATAATTCCATCTTTTGAGCAACTGATGGGTCATTACTTCCTGAGAAAAAAGTGCCAGTCTGTGTAATGACACTTCAAAATTTTGATTGGCCCTTATGAGACAATCTATCCCTATTCCCCATGGTATGCAGAAATCCAAGCCTATCGTAAACACAATACTTTTCCTCCTACCATCTCCCACTTTGAAAAACAAAGCCTTATCTACCAAATAGCTTGTTACACCCTCTTATGAGATATGTTGTTTCGTCATGGCAATAATGGGAATTTGTTGTGTTGTCTAGATGTAGTGGAGTTTGTCAAAGCAATCAAGGAGGTACATGAAGGGGTGTGTGCCCATACAAACAGAATGGTTTTAGAAAAGAAATTACTAAGAGTAGGTTACTATTGGCCTACTATAGAACTAGATTGTTACAATTATGTGAGGAAATGTGTGCTATGTCAAAAAATGGAAATTTCATCCATGCATCTTCACAACCATTACAATCGATCACAACCTTGTGGCCATTTTCTAAATGGGGACTGGATTTGATAGGAAAACTCATCCCCACCTCATTTGATGGCAATACCCACATCATCACATCTACACAATATTTTACTAAGTGGGTGGAACTTGTTCCTTTTACTTATGTTACGGGTGCTCATATTTCAAAGTTTATCATGAATAACCTTATTTTCTGGTATGTGTGATGCCATATTTTTTTTTTAAATGCAACCACACTAAAATTTTAGATTTTATATGTAATGCACATCTATATTGCATATTTCTAAACAAAAAATATTTCCAAATGAAGGCATTGAAAATAAAAAGTTCTTGGTTTCATTATAAATTCAAATGACAATCTTACAAGATTCTTACAACTATAAAATAGAAACTTTCTTAGTGATGACCAATGTTTTCAAGAAACAATAAGTACAAAATGGTTATATACAAGAATGAGAAACTTTACAAGCCACATTTATTTACAACATGAAGGTAATGCCCACAAAAGATGAGGATGACCAAGATGGCAAGAGGCCTCAACTATTCCAACATGAGCTCCAACTCCAACACTCCTCCAAGAATCCAACTCCAAGAGAACATGGCTTGTTTACCACCCAACTAATAGGCATCATCCCATGCCTTTCCATGGTTGGAAGTCATGCTAGCCTCCCCCAAGCCCATGGGAGAGAGGAACTAGCTTCCACAATATGCACAAGTATAATGGGGATTACACACACAATAAGAGAAAAGATAAGACTATTCAACCACTTAGACCTACTATACAATGAAAATAACAACATGAGGAGAACAAGGTCAACCTCACAAGGGGGAAGAGAGGAAGTAGGATGCCCAAATCAAGGTGTCCAACCATAGGAGCACCAACAAATACATATATACAAAACTCCTTATACCTCCTAATCATTCATCCTCCTTATTCCTCCTTTATGCTAAAGAAATCCTTCTTGGGAGGATTTTCAAACCCGAAAGGGTTTCCTCACCAAGAATGGGGAAAGGTTCAAGCCATATGAACCTTTCTCCCACCTCAAACCATATGAGGGGATGAGAAGGGACCTTCATGGCTTGACCTACAACCATGAGGTTTGAGAGGGAAATCCCTCTTTCTTCCCCTACATTCTCCAAAAACCATCATTCCAAATGATGGTGGAGAGAAAACAAAGAAAATAACAAGAACAAGAAAACAACCACATTCACCATACAACTTCACAACACATCATTTCACACACTATTTTATTGATCAAACATAGTTTACAAGATAAACAAAACTAAGAAGAAAAAGGTTAAGAACCCTACCTCTATAATGCTTTCCAAGACTCTAAGATTTTCCCCTTTGTCCAAGCTCCCTTCCAAGCTCCCAAAATTCTCCAATTGCTCCCAAAAAAAATGAACCAAGAAGGCCCCTTCTTCCCACATGAGGAAGAATAAAAAGAGGAACCTAAAATTTTCCTCACCAATGGGAAAGTGACAAGTGTCACCCCCTCTCCTCTCAAGAGTCAAAGATTCCAAAAACCAAATAAGTAAGAGTAAACTCACCTTTTATCCATTTTCACCCAAAATACTAAAAACTAAAATAAAACAAAGTGGAGCAACTTTTAACAATTTCACATAACCCAACCATCTTACATGGATGGTGACTAAAGAGGGCAAAATGGGAGGGAAACTCCCTCCAAACCTTGGAAATAGGCCCCCCTACCTATTAGGTAGGGTCCAAGGGCCCATTTTCATGCTAAGGAAACCCCCAAACTCAAAAGGGGTCCCTAAAAATGCCCAAAATAACCCAATTTCGGGTTTGGCATGCTTGGGCACAAGGGTAGAGGGTGTGGGGTCCACCCAAGGTTCACATGTGGTCCCCAATCCCTTCTACCAACACAGACACACACTTTCCCAAAATCAACACTTAACTTAAGATAAGATCATTAACCCCTAAGCTAGTTTACTTAATAAAACACACCCTAAACTTTATTAATTTTACAAAACAATATTACATTAAAATTGAGGGGTTCACCCATGGTGCCCAATTAAATACATCTAATCTAAGGCCTCAAACATTTAGCATGGTTAGGACTCAGCCCGTGGGCCGCTTGTGCACAATTGCATAGCTTCCCTGAAGCCCATGCTCTCCTATACCTGTCACCTGCACACTCATTGCACACATTAACCACAACTGTCCAATATAATAACATCATCTATACATCACAATCTCAATCAAACTTATAATGTCCGAACATAATTTACAATTGCTAGAGCAATGCATACAATTATCCACATAGTTTGCCATAAATCATCCACAATTAAAATTGCAACAACATACACTTAGGTTAGGATGAAAATTACCATCATTGAATCAAAAACACTATATCATTAATCAAATCAACCACAAGAGACTAACATCTAATCAATAAGTCTATCATATAACCCTGTTAGTGTCATCAACATCATAAGAAATGTATCAGTATATGAATCTAGTCCGATTGGCGTTATGCGCCCAAAATGCCATAATGTCCATGAGGATAAAATATCATAGTAAAATGTCCAAAGTCTATCAGAGTCTCGATCAAAATATGTCTAGAAATAAAGGAACCAACAGATAACTAGAGCTATAAAAATGTGGGCACTACATCCCCCTCTCCTAGAATTAGACTTCCTCCTGGAAGTCATTGGAAGAGACAGGGATATCTAGCCCTTAGTGGTGTAGCATCCTCCCAGGTAGCTAATGACTCGTCATATCGATCCCACTGCACTCTAACCTGGTCTAAATCTTGACCCCGAAGGGCCAACCTCCGGTGCTCCAGTATGCGTACGGGCTCCAATCTCCACTGCCCTCCATCCTCTACCTGTAATGCCGACCAATCCAAAACATGAGAAACATCAGGTACATATCTAAGTAGTACAGAAACATGAAAAACGTCGTGGGCCCGTGCAAGGCGTGGTGGCAAAGCTAGGCGATAGGAAACTAGACTGATGACCTCAAGAATATCAAAAGGCCCCACAAAACGAGGTGATAGCTTAGAACCCTTTCGATAATGGATTAGACTCTTATGAGGACGAACCCTCAAGAAGACTTTGTCACCCACTGAGAAGTGACGATCGATCCTTTTGGTGTCCGCATATGCCTTCTGGCATGCTCTAGCCTGCTCAAGACGCTGCCGAATCAGAACAACCTACTGCTTTAAATCCTGAAGGTAAGCTGGCCCCAAAATAATCCTGTCATCTAGTCTATCCCAGCTCAAAGGTGTCCTGCAAGGTTGTCCATACAAATCCTGATAGGGAGCCATGCCAATGGAGCTATGATAACTACTATTGTAGGCAAACTCAACTAAATGCAAATAGTCCTCCCACTTCTTGTGCTGGTCCATCACATACATCCTCAACATGTCCTCTAACACCTGATTAACCCTCTCTATCTGCCCATATATCTCTAGATGATATGCCGAACTGAAATTAATCTGTGTACCCAAGGCCTCCTGAAAACAAGTCCAAAAAACTGATGTGTAGATGGTGTCTCTGTCATTGATGATCGTCTTCGGAATCCCATGCAATCTGATAATGTCCTCCATGAACACTTTGGAAATGGCCTGTGCATTATAGGTGACCTTGGTTGGCGAGAAATGTGCAACCTTGGTCAACTTATCCACTGTGACCATAATGGCATCATGACGATAAGAGGACATAGGAAGTCCTACTATGAAATCCATGGAGATCACATCCCATTTCCACTCGGGAATATCATGAGGGTATAAGAGTCCTGCGGGTGAGAATGCTCTGCCTTGACTCTTTGACACTCAAGACACTGTGCTACAAAGTTTGCTATGTCTTGACGAAGACCCGGCCAATAATATAACTCTCTCAAATTGGCATGCATCTTCTTCACTCCTGGATGTGCTACGTTTGGGGCTCGATGAGCCTCAGTAAGGATGAAACTACGCAGATCACCTGCCTTAGGCACATAAATGCACCTATGGAACCGAAGCAAACCATCTAACTCTAGCATGTATCCTGAATATTTACCCTTAAAAGAACCTTAAGAATCCAACATCTGCCTAGCACCCTCATAAAACCTATCCTCTGGAAGATGCTCAAGTATCCTGCCTCTCAGATCTGACTGCAGTGTCAAAGAAGCAAGCACATGTCGTCGTCTACTAAGTGCATTTGCAACAACATTTTCCTTTCCTTTGATGTACTGCACCTCCATGTCATACTCACAAAGGAACTCCATCCAACGCCGTTGACGAGCGTTGAGGTTTGGCTGAGAGAAAATATGCTGTAAGCTACAATGATCTGTCCTCAAGATGAAAGGTCTACCCAAAAGGAAATGTTGCCAATGCACAATTGCATGAACAACTACTGCAAGCTCTAAGTCGTGGGTGGGATAGTTAAGCTCATAGTCCTTGAGCTTACGAGACTCAAAAGCAATCACCCGACACTCCTACATAAGAACTGCTCCCAAACCCTCTAGTGATGCATCAGTACAAACAACAAAATCCTCTGTTGGGTCTGGAATTGCCAAGATGGGCGCCATGGTTAACCTTTCCTTAAGCAACTGAAAGGCCTTCTCACATTTTTCTGACCAATCAAACTTCTTCCCTTTCCTCTGAAGAGAAGTAATAGGGTGAGCAATCCTAGAAAAGTCCTGCATGAACCTGCGGTAATACCCTACTAAACCCATGAAGCTCCTCACCTCAGTGACTGATGTGGGTGCTGGCCAATCCAAGATAGCCTGAATCTTAGAGGGATCTACGGAGATACCCTTGCCTGATATGATATGACCCAAGTACTGAATCTCTATCTGAAAGAAGCTGTATTTTTCCAAGTTCCCATACAACTTCTGCTCTTTCAAAACCTGAAGTACCTGTCTCAAATGCTCCTCGTGTTCCTCCTCGGAATGAGAATAAATCAATATGTCATCAAGGAACACTAAGACAAAGTGATCCAAAAATGTCCTGAATACTCCATTCATGAGGCTCATGAAGACAGCTAGGGCATTAGTCAAACCAAATGGAACCACTGTGAACTCATAATGCCTGTAACATGTGCGAAACGTTGTCTTATGAATGTCTGCATCTGAAATGTGCAACTGATGATATCCTAACTTGAGATCGATTTTGGAGAACACTCTAGCTCCCCGCATCTGATCAAACAAGTCATCAATCCTAGGGAGTGGATAATGGTTCTTTATTATGACTTTGTTGAGCTGTCTGAAATCTACAGAAATCTTGAGAGAACCATCCTTCTTCTTCACAAATATGACTGGCGCTCCCCAAGGAGATACACTAGGGTGAATGAGACCATTCTCTAACAACTCGTCTAACTGAATCTTGAGCTCATGAAGCTCTGAAGTCGTCATCCGATGGGTGCCCTAGAAACTGGTGCAGATCCAGGCACTAAGTCAATGGTGAAATCCACCTCCCTACTAGGTGGTAAACCTGGAAGCTCCCCTGGAAACACATCTGCATACTCCCTCAAAACTACGTGATCATCAAGGGGTGAATGCTCTGGAGTACTTTCTGAACGATCACTGATAGTGATAGCAAACAACTGGAAACCTTTATGCATGCTCCGCTTGAGTTGCTTAGCCAAGATTATGCGCAAGGAAATGGGTCTCTGCATCCCTGAAATCACAATTGCACTCCCAAGATCATCCTGACACTCAATGACCTTCTCTCTACAATCCACCTTGGCTCGATGAGCCTCGAGCCAATCCATACCCAACACTACCTGATAGGATCCTAAAGGAATAACTCGGAGGTGAAGCGTAGTGGAGAAGACTCCCAAATCGAGTACACAATTCTCCACATACGAGTCCACAGTGAGTTTAGCCCCAGAGGCCAACTCAACCTGCTAACTATCTGGCTGCCTAGCCACCACTAGCCCACACTGGTCCACTATAGAAGGTGATATAAAAGAATCAGAAGCACTTGAATCAAAAATTACTTAGACATAAATACCCCTGATAGTACCTGTCATCTCAATGACTGTGGCCTGATGCTCAGCCTGGCGGTTGTCAACTGCTGCATACACACGATGGGCGCGTCCCACGTCACCCACCATCTACTCGGATCTAGGAGCTCTCTGCATATCTGCAGTAGTGGGCTTGTGCGGACACATACGCACATAATGGTCTGGAGCCCCACAAATAAAACATCCTCTTGTAGCCCTTTGAGATGGGGTCCCTCCTGTGCTCTGGTGAACTGAACATGTCGATCCAACCCTAGCAAACTACTACGAGCGGGCTGGCTGTGAGTGATGAGTACCCGGCCTCCTATCTCTAGACCCACCAAAACCACCTCTAGACCCACCTCGCTGAAAACTCTAAGTTTGTCTACCCCTCTGATGCTGGTGTCCCTGATGTTGTATCTACTATGATGGGTGTGGAGGAGCTCTCGATGCTGCTAGAGAAGACCAGAATCCTCCTCTAGGGGGTGGTACTGCTCCCCGTGCTCTCTGACTCTGGAATGCCTGAATCCTATCCTGGAACTTGCTCTTATTTCTATCTCTGTGCTCCTGAGCCTTGGTCCTATTCTCCTCAGCCAAGTGGGCCTTCTCAATGGCCTTCTTGAGCGTGGGAGGAGATAACATCCTAATAGCTCCTGCTATATCTGCATTCAGGACCCGAATGAACCTGTTTACCTGTAATTTCTCATCTTGTAGGTAGTCTACATACTGCAAGAGATCCAAGAACCTACTCTCATACTGCGCCACTGAGCCAGAACCCTGTCATAAGTCGTGAAACTCATCGATCCTCTTCCGCACAAAATGCTCTGACATATACCGGGCCCTGAATCACTCCTCAAACAACTCCCAGGTCACTGTATCTCGAGTCAAATGGAGCTTCTGCTCCTCATTCCTCCACCAAACGCCTGCTGCGTCTCGAAGGAGGTGTATGGCGAACCTGGCTTTGACGTTTCTCTCATGAGAGTGCAAACCAAAGCAGCTATCCAAGCTAAGGAGCCAGGACTCCGCCCCAAAGCCGTCTGTCGAACCAGTAAACGTAGGTGGCTGTAGGTGAAGAAGGTCTCGAATCACACTGCCTGTGTCTCAATCCTGGTGATGTGGTCTAACAGGTGAAAGAGGTCACCTATCTCCAAATGACCCCTCGAAGCTGTGTGATTGGTTGTGACGAAACGAGGCCACCCTCTCGCCCAGGATGGAAGGGTTGCGTGACCTCTCACGTCTCGGATTGTCGTGCTCAGGTGGCTCTGGATGTGCATCCTCACGAATCAACTCCTCATCTCCTAACTGAATGTCCTCCTCTCTCAGCACCTGTGGTGGTGGAAGGTACTCCTGTATAACACCTATCAGCTGCTACATGGTCTCTAATATCTGAGGCCCAAAATTGAGGGCCGGCGGCTCTCGCGTAGGTGCGCTACGTCCCAAACCTCGAGTCGATCGTCCCCTCTTGGGCGCCATCCTAAACCCGAGGTAAAAATAAAAAATAAAAATAAATAAATAAATAAAATGGGTTATAAATTTTTATTTTTTTTTAATTTATTTATTTATTTATTTTATTTTTTAATTTTAAAGTTGCGGAAAGCGTTAATTAATAATTTTTTTTTTTAAATGATCAATAATTACTAATGCTTGCTTATGCCTCTCACATAATAATTAATTTATATTAATCATTAATTTATCCAAAATCAAATGAACACTAACCCAATAATAATTTTAATTTATTTTACCCTATCAAGCTTTCTAGGGTCATAATTAAAAATCTACACCCCTAGAAATAAAATAATTAATCTTCCCCCTTTTATTCATTTTACTCACTTCCCACCAAAGATTAATTTATATTTTTATTAAAATGTCATGATTTAAAGCAAAGTAGCATTTAAGGAGGACCCTAGGATCAGATCTAATCTTAGCCATTAATTTTGAATCTACCCTAAAGTGCCCTAAATATCTCTATGTTTTCCCCTCTTTTCTATTTCCTCTTCTCATTTTGTTTTGTTTTCTCATTTGAATGTGCAGGTTGTGGAGAAGCTAAGAGAGAGGTGAATTCATAGAATATATTTTTGAAATCCATACCTCCATGTATGTTCTTCTCTATTTTTTTTTTTTGTGAAATCCATATATTTCTTTTGAAAATTGTTAAAGAAGACCCAGGTTTTGATATATATATATATATATATATATATATATATATATATATATATATATATATATATAGATATGAAATATATAATATATATAATATATTATAAGTGATATGTTATATTATATAATACACATTTTTTTATTTTTTATTTTTTTTATTTTTTTCCATTTTGAAAATTTATTGAATAACATATATATATATATATATATATATATATATATATATATATATATATATATAAAGTACATATATATATATATATAATATAAAATAAAAGTATGATAAACCTATGGATTTTGCACTTAAATACAGTTTTAAATATATATAAATCTGCAACACTTATTTCCAATAATAAACAAATAGCATATGACTAATACAAATTTAATTTATTTTATTATTATATTTTTTTTTTATATATTCACATGTGATCTACAAATGTGCCCATCTTATTTTGACAATAAGAGAAGAGAGAAGACTAGTAGTATTCTACTCTTTAACCTTTCAAAAAAAATTAATAAATAAATACATTTCAAGAATAGTATATATATATATATAATGAACACATGTAATAACAGTTTGTAAGAAGGAAACATATATCAATAACCATATTTCAAATAAATCAGTTTTCCTTTTAACACAAATAATCAGATTTCTCATGTAAGGAAGATTACAATAAGGACATATATGTATAAATTTTTTTGTTAAATGCAAGACTAAGACATCTACAAGTTACCCAAAAGTCCGTGTGTTTGAACCACGGCTCTGATACCAAATGTGATGCCATATTTTTTTTTTTAAAATGCAAGCACACTAAACTTTCAGATTTTATATGTAATGCACATCTATATTGCATATTTCTAAAGAACAAATATTTCCAAATGAAGGCATTGAAAATAAAAAGTTCTTGGTTTCATTATAAATTCAAATGACAATCTTACAAGATTCTTGCAACTATAAAATAGAAACTTTCTTAGTGATGACCAATGTTTTCAAGAAACAATAAGTACAAAATGGTTATATACAATAATGAGAAACTTTACAAGCCACATTTATTTACAACATGAAGGTAATGCCCACAAAAGATGAGGATGACCAAGATGGCAAGAGGCCTCAACTATCTCCAACATGAGCTCCAACTCCAACACTCCAAGAATCCAACTCCAAGAGAACATGGCTTGTTTACCACCCAACCAATAGGCATCATCACATGCCTTTCCATGGTTGGAAGTCATGCTAGCCTCCCCCAAGCCCATGGGAGAGAGGAACTAGCTTCCACAATATGCACAAGTATAATGGGAATTAAACACACAATAAGAGAAAACATAAGACTATTCAACCACTTAGACCTACTATACAATGAAAATAACAACATGAGGAGAACAAGGTCAACCTCACAAGGGGGAAGAGAGGAAGTAGGATGCCCAAATCAAGGTGTCCAACCATAGGAGCACCAACAAATACATATATACAAAACTCCTTATACCTCCTAATCATTCATCCTCCTTATTCCTCCTTTATGCTAAAGAAATCCTTCTTGGGAGGATTTTCAAACCCAAAAGGGTTTCCTCACCAAGAATGGGGAAAGGTTCAAGCCATATGAACCTTTCTCCCACCTCAAACCATATGAGGGGATGAGAAGGGACCTTCATGGCTTGACCTACAACCATGAGGTTTGAGAGGGAAATCCCTCTCTTCCCCTACATTCTCCAAAAACCATCATTCCAAATGATGGTGGAGAGAAAACAAAGAAAATAACAAGAACAAGCAAACAACCACATTCACCATACTTCACAACACATCATTTCACACACTATTTTATTGATCAAACATAGTTTACAAGATAAACAAAACTAAGAAGAAAAAGGTTAAGAACCCTACCTCTATAATGCTTTCCAAGACTCTAAGCTTTTCCCCTTTGTCCAAGCTCCCAAAATTCTCCAATTGCTCCCAAAAAAAAATGAACCAAGAAGGCCCCTTCTTCCCACATGAGGAAGAATAAAAAGAGGAACCCAAAAGTTTCCTCACCAATGGGAAAATGACAAGTGTCACCCCCTCTCCTCTCAAGAGTCAAAGATTCCAAAAACCAAATAAGTAAGAGTAAACTCACCTTTTATCCCTTTTCACCCAAAATACTTAAAACTAAAATAAAACAAAGTGGAGCAACTTTTAACAATTTCACATAACCCAACCATCTTACATGGATGGTGACTAAAGAGGGCAAAATGGGAGGGAAACTCCCTCCAAACCTTGGAAATAGGCCCCCCTACCTATTAGGTAGGGTCCAAGGGCCCATTTTCATGCTAAGGGAACCCCCAAACTCAAAAGGGGTCCCTAAAAATGCCCAAAATAACCCAATTTCGGGTTTGGCATGCTTGGGCACAAGGGTAGAGGGTGTGGGGTCCACCCAAGGCTCACATATGGTCCCCAATCCCTTCTACCAACACACACACACTTTCCCAAAACCAACACTTAACTTAAGATAAGATCATTAACCCCTAAGCTAGTTTACTTAATAAAACACACCCTAAACCTAATTAATTTTACAAAACAATATTACATTACAATTGAGGGGTTCACCCATGGTGCCCAATTAAATACATCTAATCTAAGGCCTCAAACATTTAGCATGGTTAGGACTTAGCCCGTGGGCCGCTTGTGCATAATTGCGTAGCTGCCCTGAAGCCCATGCTCTCCTATACCTGTCACCTGCACACTCATTGCACACATTAACCGCAACTGTCCAATATAATAACATCATCTATACATCACAATCTCAATCAAACTTATAATGTCCGAACATAATTTACAATTGCTAGAGCAATGCATACAATTATCCACATAGTTTGCCATAAATCATCCACAATTAAAATTGCAACGACATACACTTAGGTTAGGATGAAAATTACCATCATTGAATCAAAAACACTATATCATTAATCAAATCAACCACAAGAGGCTAACATCTAATCAATAAGTCTATCATATAACCCTGTTAGTGTCATCAACATCATAATAAATGTATCAGTATACGAATCTAGTCCAATTGGCGTTATGCGCCCAAAATGCCATAATGTCCATGAGGATAAAATATCATAGTAAAATGTCCAAAGTCTATCAGAGTCTCGATCAAAATATGTCTAGAAATAAAGGAACCAACAGATAACTAGAGCTATAAAAATGTGGGCACTACATCCCCCTCTCCTAGAATTATACTTCCTCCTGGAAGTCATTGAAGAGATCAAAATACAAAAAAAATCACAACAGGAG
Organism: Taxus chinensis; assembly: GCA_019776745.2. Taxonomy (NCBI): domain Eukaryota; kingdom Viridiplantae; phylum Streptophyta; class Pinopsida; order Cupressales; family Taxaceae; genus Taxus; species Taxus chinensis. The sequence continues at coordinate 629,209,417 of CM034148.1, forward strand.
AAAAAGATAAAGAGAAAAGTAGGTCATCCAAATGTGAAAACCACACAATTTTTGGTGCTTTGGATAGGTCCCTTGGTGAAAACCCAGGCTTCCGGTGCCTTGGAAAGGATTCATTGTTCACAATCATCTTGCAATCGAGAGGGTACTTTTACTTAGCTCTAGGGCTAGCTCTGCACTTGTATCTGAGATTCGCTATGAACTGATCCTATCAACCCCTAATTTGGCTATTTCTCCTCTTGTCATTTGGTGAAGGGATTTTACTTTGTATATTCCCCATCTAATTTTTGAGACACTTTCACCATTTCACCTTCTTGTTTATAACACGTGGTGTGTGCCCTTGTATATTCCCCATCTAACCACTGGGGGCAGCCAAATTTCTTGGTTTCCTCCACATACCTTTGGAAAACCTTGGAAAATTGCAAAAAACATTCAAGTATGTAGCAAAAACACAAAAAACAATAGAAAATTGTTTCGCAAAAACACAAAAACAATAAAAAAATTGTTTAGAAAAACTTCCCAAAAACAACACAGAACACATTGAAAATAGTAACCACAAAAACATAGCTTTAGTTTACTTACTTTCTCTTGTTTATTCCTTTATTTTTTAAGTTGTGTACATTTTTTGCTTATATAGTTGTTTCTTGTTTGTACATTTGTATAGTTTGTTATTTAGACATACTCTGTTAAGATTCATCTTTTCTTGCTTAGATTAGATTTATTATTACTTATACATATGAAGTGTGTTTTTACATACTTGCAAATGATTGTACATAGTTGTCATTGATTCATGTTGTTTAACATTGTATATTTGATAGGTTTGTTAACGTTTTTTTTGTTTTGTTTTCTTGTCGCATGTACATAGTTTTGTTATCACATCATCATATCTCCATCAATATCATCACATATAACATCATATATACATCATGTATAAATAAAAAACTAAGTATACATCATACATGCATGCTAAGATAATCATCACATATTTTATATCACTAAATGGGGGCAAGATGGATTGCAAAAATATCAAAATTCTATCCCTCCCCACACCCGTATCATCATGTCATCTCGTCCACTAATCTAAAGCATCATGTGTATAATAGAATTGATATCATTTGTGGATCTATCATATACAAATCAAACACATGTGATACATCCTCATCTATCATCATGATACATAGAAGATATGAAATCAAAACCATATAACATCATGATACAAATCAACATCCATAGCAAAACATCAAAGTAAAATGCATCATCACATGAAAAATGTGCCGCATAAAAAAATGTCCAATATATACATGTATAAAAATATCCCTTCCCCCTTGTCTCAAGATGGATATACATCATCAATACAAAATGGTCCATCAAGGGCATAACTCATTAAAGCCTTCATAATAGGCATATATAAAAAATGCTATGCATTAATATAAAAATGCTAAAGCCTTCATCAGAAGCATATATAAAAAATTATATACATTGATCAAAAAATGTTAAATCCTTCATTAGAGGTGTATATCAAAAATGTTATTGCATCGATCAAAAAATGTTAAATCCTTCATCATAGGCATACATAAAAAATGGCACATCATAACCATCTATCAAAAAATTTTGAATCCTTCATAAGAGGAAGGTATATCAAAATACATGTGTACAATCAATATAGGAGAGTCATGACTGACTCAAACCCTTAGCTGGACTAGGTGGTATGTGAGATGGGGGACGACCCATGACCTATGCACCCCACTGCCTTGTTCATCTTCCCTCGTGGCTGCTCAACTAATCTACCTGATGCCTGAGGCTTCTCTGACCTCATCGATCCAATTGACTGCTATTTATAGGTAGGTGCCCCGCATACCCTCTAAAACAATCTCATAGTATAAGGAATGGTAGTAAGAGGCTCTTCCCTCAGCTATTGCCAAATCTCTGTGGATGCACATTATCACCATGGCCCCATTTGTGCATCAGAAGGATGTTACCTTTACAGATAGGCCTCACCACATTAGCCTAGCCTACTACTCACTCATCTCATAGCCAATCTCTCTCATTCATCACCTTTTGTACCTGTGACTACAAGTGCTTTGATAAACTCATAACTTGGGCCATTTGTGAGGCCATCTATTGTATCTACTAAAAGTGGGTGGCACTATCTCCTCCCTCATTTTGCTGGGCTCTGTTCTGCACCTGCTCTACTGTCAGGACCTATATATGATCATGAGCCTGGTCCCTCTCTGTCACTTCCTGCAACTGAACTACGGTGACCTATTGCAACTGTTGCCATAAAGCAGCTAGTTATCCTCTGTCATCTCCACCTTGTGCTCAGGGAAACCACTATGGTACTATGGGAACCTATTCTTTCTCTTGTAATCTAGGCCTAGGGCCTTGTACTTGTCCCTACTCCTATAATTATGGGCCTAGGGGCCCTGTACCTATCCCTGCTCTTGTAATCTGGGCCTAGGGCCCTGAACCTATCCTAACTCCTTTAATCTAGGCCCTAGGGCCCTGTACCTATCCCTTCTCTTATCATATTGGTCTAGGACCCTGAGCTAAACCGTGATTGATCATCCCCATGTCGTCATGTATTTTTCTATCAAAAGGATCATCGAATCTATCACCTCCCCTGGTTCCACCTACTCCCGCATTATCACCCTCATCACTACTATAAGTTATCTCTAGTGGTGGCCTATCACATGTATCCCATGCCTCCTAGGGTATGGTTAATTGCTGAGGAAACAAAGTATCATGCATAAGCCTTGTAATCTAGTGTGGTACATAGATCTCTAACCTGTCGAATAGGAGCCCAAACCTGTGCTACCATCTAGGAAAACATTGGCTCTAGCTTGGGCCACCTAAATACATGACCCCATAGTCTGTCTCTCCACATTACGGTGAGCATACCATATGTCTGGCTAAGGAATGCCATGAATGATGCAAAAATACTGCTAGCATCGTTCTACTATGTATATCTCCATAATGTAACTGCAGCTTCCCAAAAGAAAAGTTCTTTACCATGTAAAAACTAAACTCTACTCCGTCTTATGGCCACTGTATGTGTCTATAGGGCCTCTAGATAACATATCTCTCATAAATCTCACCGAACTCTCATCGATAGTAATATGTACTACCCAAGTGGCCTTGTACATCATCTACTATGGAAATTCATCCCATGAGTGTCGGCTCATCCAGAGCTCGTGCGTGTAATGCGCCTACAACATGTCTGATCGCTATGTAGTCCCATGACCATATCTGTAATAGGGAGGCTGACCCCACTATTTTCTAATGGTGGTAAGTGATCATCAGTTGTAGATCCCAACATAGATACACCATTATGTATTGGCCCCAGTATTATCTCTTGCCACTATATAATCCATGAACTACTATAATCAATCCTAGTGGAAACAAGGTCCTTGTCTTATTAGTGAGTAAGAACCCACTAATAAGAGCCATAAAATATAACAGTCCTCGGTGAATAGTAGGATCTGATATGCACCGATGTAAGGAAACTATCATACCCTCATGGGGTATCTCATCATGGCAGAAGATATCACTAACAACCTCTATAATCCACCCGAAGTCACTGGTATACTCAATCAAGGATTTGATAATGGGGATGTGCAGTATCCGCCACACATTCTTTAGTGTAACAATCATCTCTCCTATCGAGATTCAGAAGCACTGACTCTCTTTGTGCCATCGCTCGATCAACGATGTCAATAGGCCATGATCCAGGGTGATCGATGGCATCCGTGCTACATTTCCTAGGTCGAACACCTCGAGTAGCACCTCCATATCATGATGGTCTCACTGATGCATGCTCCACCTCCATCTTTGTTATGTGACTATGTTGGTCTCTCGTCTGCAGTGCTGGAAACTGTCTCTGCAAAAGACAACATGTGTTAGACACTAACATTTCTTCTAAGTTCTTTTATTGTTCTTCTATCCTAAGCTAATTTTCACTTTCTTATAAGTGCCGATTTTAAACATTTTCCTACTTCTTTTTCTATGGGAATTTCTTCCCTTTTGGCACCTGCGTGCCCATTTGGGCATATGCGTGTCTATTTGCATGTGTTTACCCTTTATGGCACACACACGTGGGCACATGCACCTAGGGTGCTTGCGCTATGGTTTACTTTCCCTGTGCGTGCGCATGGGTACTTTGTATGTATATGTTTGGGTTTTTTATGCTTGCACATACATGTGGATGCTTTTGGCATATGTGTAGGCACACATACACTTTTTTGGCATATCCACATGTGCGTACATGTTTTTGGGCACCTGTACATGTGCACACACATTTGAGGGGTACATGTGCCACCTTAAGGGTGCCTGCACCCCCGCACATGTGCACATGCACTTCCTACTAAATCTAACTATTAATTAAAGCATTAATTAGGGCATTAATGACAAAGGTGGGTCAAGCTACTCACAAAGGGTCCATCGTCTTCCTATCGGGCATACTCTTGAACTCATTTGGTGCATCTCTTGCGGGTTTGTGCTCTCACCATCGTCCTCATTTCTATCGAGGGTTTCATGATGGTTTTCGGTAGCAGTCGGTAACAAATGAATTGGTCATAATGATTTACCACCCCACTGTGGGGGTTTATTAAACCATTCTTTCTAGCTGTGGTGCTTGGAAAACTATTTTGACCACCATTCTCACTTTAACTCTTCTTCTACTCACCGTGAATAATTATTTTATTTTATTTGTCATCGTGCCGAGGCATTATTTTCCACCTGGTTATCAATTCTTCTTACTAGGACAATTTTATTGCTCGTAGGAGATATCACTTCTTCTGCCACTCTGTCAAATAATTTTTTTATTAAATAATTATTTTATTAATTTTCCCATTTTGATAGGGTGTTATTTTTCACTTGTCACTTCTTTCTTCTCTCTGTGGATTTTCATTTTCCTCCTAGGAAACTCTTTCTAATTCTTCTATATTCCAAACTGTTAAAAATCTAAAAAAATTAATAAAAAAAATCCATCCAAAATCCAAAACATTTCAAAAGTCTCTCAAAAATCCTAAAAAACTATAAAGTTTTCAAAAATAGGTAAACAAGCTCATAACGGCTAAAACTTGTGTCTTGTGCATGGTATTCATTCCATATCTTTATGGTATTTTCATGTGTTCATGGATTAAATGACTCATAGATCATCTACCTTACAACCATTTACAAAGCTATCTTATTTGTCTCATTGGTACTCTAGGGCACATTTAGTTGCATGGTAATATTTTGTTCCGCACAATGCTTTATCATTGGACCTCACATCCTTCATCATTTTCCCTTGCATGTATCCTTACTAGGGGCATCGTTTTCAACCCTTTTCATCAATCATGAATTTTTGGGGATCTTCAACTTGATAACAAAACATTTGTGCAATCATATTGACTCCCTGTGTGTTTGAGTATTTGTGTTTGTAGTTGTTTCCCTATTAAATGAGCTTGTTTCCTTCTCATATTGCATTGCATTTTTGTATGTTTCATGGAGTTGTTGTTTTCATCAATGGAAAATTGTTCATAATATGGATTTTCATGTCATTCTACTTTTTTCCTATGCTTATATTTTTAATAAGGACCGATGACATAGAATCTTTGGCAATATGATGACACTAAAGTTGTTTTTGTACACTGGATGAAAGCTAGCTCTCTTCTTCCCGTCTTTATTCCTCTTCTACATCATTCTCCTATCAACATTATTCTTCTGATTCACTTATGGTATCCTACCCCTACTAATTCTTCTATTCATTTCTCTCACCCTTTTTCGATCATCAATCACCTTCTTTCCTCGCCCCATTGACACTCGAGGGCGCATCTCTCACTTCTACTCTTTCAAAAAAAATTATCTATCTACTATATTTGAAGTGGCATCACATATGCCACCCCAAAGAGGGGAAAATATAGACACCCATAATTTATCTCAACAATTTAAATACTTAAATTGCGCTAATTATCCACTTTCCCCACAAATTGATGGCATATTTGTCAATAATGTTCACTTTCTCTTCTATTACCATTAATTAGCTACATTATGCTAGTTAATTAACCCTTCTATTCAACAAATAAACTAATTAACGACCTTCCATTAATTAATCCCCCTTTCTATCTACACTAATTAATTATTATTAATTAATTACCTTTCTCTTCCACTAAATCAATAAATTATCATTTACTTGATTAAATTCCTCCCATAGTCTAAATCATGCTAATTATTCCTCTAAAAAGATTCTATAAGATTTCACACCTATTAATTAATCACCTTGGTTAATTAATAAACCCCCTCAATCCCCATGAGTCGCTAGAGGACGGCAAACTAAACTCTCCTAAGATTGACTCAACCCTTTCTAAACCTCCCTTATCCGCAACTAACCCAACCTATTTATTATCCCACATATAAAGGGATGTAGAGTTTCTTTTACCCATTGGGATATATAAGGAGCCCTCCTCCTACCTTTCTTCTTACACCTTGCATTCTTATAGCTAATCTATAGACATTTTATCTTAGAGCATCTTTCATTTAAGTTAATAGCCTCATTCTTGCATTTCATTCATCCAATATTTTGGGTCATATGGAGAGAATCAAAATGTTCTTATAGCCAAACTTTGATGAGCTTCCATTCCCAAACCCTTAAAGATCAAACAATCAATTTGATTTCCATGGATCTATCTAGGTTCATTTAGTGTTTTTTGGTGATCTAAAGAGTATAGATTCAAATTCTTATCATATTAGTTTGATTTCTATTTCAAGTTCTAATGCATAATGTTGATATTTAGTCTTGTTTAGATCTCAACATGATGATCTTTTGTAGTTAGTTCATGTTTTGAAACTATTAAGGTGTTATTTTTTCAATTCCCTTTGCATAACTATCTAATACATTGATACAACAAGTAACGATATCTATAAATTCATACTCACACACACACACCAACACTGAATTTGTATTCCCGTTTTCCATCAATACAGACAACGATCCATCTTTTAAGAATTATAACTATTCAAAATTTTGTGTAAATTTTTGGATCAAACATACTTGTTCTACTCCTTATTATCCATAAGGAAACAACCAATTTGAGGTTACTAATAAAACTATTGTCAAAATCCTATAGAAAATTGTTGATAAATATGGTATTGACTAGAATAATCAGATCATTTATGACCTTTTGGCTTACTATACCAGTGTTTATACTCCTACAAATGACACTCCTTTTTCTCTCATTTACGGGACTGAAGTTGATTTACCATTAGAATTATAAATCCCTTCACTTATTATATCATTAAAAATCATCTTCAAATACAACGATTATCAGGAGAAAATATTATAATAATTGGAAATTGATTGATTATAAATGCATGTAGGATTTGGAATGCCTTTTTACGTATCAAGAATGCATAAAAAATGCTTATAATAAAAGTTCCATGCCCTTGAATTTCAAGTAGGTGATCATGTTCTCAAATAAAAACCAAAAAATAAAAAATGGAGAGAAATTAAGTGTTTAGGGCCCATATACAGCTACTGAGTGCATTGGGCATTAGTGTCTATCATTTAGCAACACTCGAACAGAAGGCCTGTGAAAAAATATTATGAACATCATGCATTTATGATAGAATTATACTTAATATTTTTCATTTCTTCCTCTTTTTTTGTACATAGCTAAGCATTTTCAAAATGCAAAAATATTCATATATTTGTAAAAATAAACTTTCAATACTTGTACACTGTTGCTTGAGTTGTTAGCACTTTACATTATACATATTGTTTGTCACTTTAGTTTGATAGATAGTGTTGGTGGATATTTATGTGCACCCTTTTGATTGAGGTAGCTATTCAAGTTCCTAAATATCTCTGCAACAATAATGGTATTATCTCTAAGGTGTGGGACCTTAACCCTTTAGATAAACCTTGGAATAAGGTTGGCTCATTTCCTTAAAAGGGTATAGATTAACCACCACTCTAATCTAACTAAAAAATCTACAAATTTAAGGATAAAGAGTGCTAAAAATTGAATTGAGTGGTGATGCACCAGAGTGTGAAGGGACCACTCTCCTTGAGACCAAAGAAAAAAATGGATAAACACAATGAAAAAAGTGAAAAAATAAGCCATAATCCACATTAAATTCAAAGTCATTAATCCTATTTTTAAATATCACAATGGACAAAAATTATGCAAATATAAATCATATACATCATACAAGAAAAGAAGATAAAGATAAAATACAATAACATGGGCCAAAGGATTGATAATAATCACAATAAGATAAATATTATTGCTTGAGGAATACATGATCTCTAATAGTCATTAAGAATGTAGAAAATGCATTACATAGTTCAAATAAAAATGTTTTCACATACTTAGAACACTTAGAAACTAATCATGAAGAGTTTCCTTGCATTTAAGAGAGGGTAGTTTTAGTTATGAAACTCATTAGATTTATAGAAAGAGAAGAGAGGAGAAGGTATCTAAAGATCCCATAGGAGATTCTCAACCTGCTTGACCCTTTCAAACTATCCCAAATCTAGCTGAGAAGGTAATATCCCATTATCATAATGATCCACACCCATGGAGGTGCCTTGGTTTGCAATAAAACCTTCATATATTTTCTAATTGGATAAGCTCTAAATTAGATCAATGGATTTTTAAACATGTTCCTCTATAACTACAACTCTAAACCATTCTAAAAACAATCCACTGGTTATTTAAAATGGAAGTAGAAGGTGTACGAGAAAACTAATTTTCTCATTAGATGGATAAGGAGATTACAAAGTTGTAAGTACACACTCAAACACAACTGAACTAAAATATAAATATTGCACTGACTAAAAATTTAGAGATCTGACCAAGGTCACCTAAGGTGAGAACACAAACTCCACCAACAAAAAACTTCCTAACAGTTTAGACTCAAAAAAAATGGAGAAAATAGCTGAAAATGGGTTAGGAGAAACAAGCACCCATAGTTTAAAAACTAAGGTCAGCAAGACACCAACAATGACAAAAAATGAAACAAAATAGGGTGGGGAATGGAAAATATTTATAGCTATGTACAAGGGGAATAATGTTTTTTTAGAAATACGGCTTGAGGAACATCCCATTGAATGGGATAGGTAATATTTCACCATTTAATCTTGCTACTTCAAAAGAATTACTCTCTTTGATCTTTACGATATGATAAGAGACACTCCAAATAACATCAAAAGTCTTATGTTTTAGGGACCAAATCTCGTTCTTTGAATTGTTGAGGTTGAACTTTCCTCTTAAACCACTTTTGCATAGTTTTTTGGTGGTCTTACATTTTCTATCTAGATTCTTCCCTGAATTCTTCTAAACTTAACTAGCGTAGTAATCCTTATGGTTTTTTTCATCATGATTATATAATTCTAATTAATGATCCAAATCTTGAGCTAGAATTTCGAGTGATATGGGAAACGTAGCTTATCTCCCATATACACACATGAATGGAGAGTTCCTAACATATTGCTTGGGTGTGAATCTATCATCCCCAAAATTATGTTCATATCTTGGTGTGACATTTCCTATTATTGCATTCCATTTTTCTCTTCATGATTCTAATTAGATTTTTGTTGAGGATTCAGTAAGGTCATTTCTTTGAGGATAATAGTTTGAAGATTTCTTCAAGTAAACACCATATCTCAAAGAAGCCACATCGCAGCCAAAAAACAACATCACAACAGCCCATTACTTGATTAAGTCATTTTGACTCCAATGAAAGCCTTGACATTATCAGATATAACTCTGTGAAGAAATCCAAATCTAGTCATAATATTTTCTAATAAGTTTATGATGAAACTTTTGGTTTCTTCTTTGGGAGGTACAGCCTCCACCCACCTTGTAAAATAGCTTATATCAGTTAAAATCCAATGATGACCAGAACTTGAAGGAGGGTTCACCATACTAATGAAGTCTAAACCATAATGAGAGAAGGTTTGATTAGTATCAATGGGTTGAAGTGGTAGGGATATATTTGTCTTTTTTCCAGTGAAAAATGAACATTCTTTACAGCTCCTTATCAATTTATAACAATCTGAAAATATTTTTTTCCAAAAATAGGTAGACCTCAAGATCTTGGTTGTAGTATTTTGAGGAGCAAAGTGCCCACCAGCAAAACCCACGTGAAATTATATTATTATCTTCTCAACCCTTGCAGGTTCCACACATATCAACATCACACCATCAATGTTTTTCTTGAAAAGGACACCCTCAAACATCTCATAGTTAAGGACCTTGAATATAAAATTCCTTTTTTGATTTTTATTGAAAATTTTGGATAGCTTTCTAGTCTAAAATTATTTAACCATATTTTGAAATCATTCATTTTCAATATTTCCCTCTACTTAAACTTCTATTGAGTGGACATAAATTATTATTGCACGAGCCATTCATCATTAGCCAACTATATGCATAATTAGGCCTATTTCAAGGACCTATAATGGGTGTCTGAAACAAATCTAAAGATACCAAGAAAATAAAATCATGGTAAGTTTGTAGGGACATTTCAAATGGTCCTCAGATGAAGCTTCAGGTCATAAATCAACACTTAGAGGCATATTTAGGGTCATTTGTATGACATCCCTTCAAGACAAGCAGGTTTAACATGCACAAATGAGATTAGTCAAGAAGGTATAGGTTCATTTATGATAACGTACTCATTATAGATCATGGAGGAGGTAGTCATGAAGGTGTTGACTAAATTTTAGGATCAGAGGATGTGTTTTGTGCAATAAATTGTAATTTTGTCAAAACCAGGCTAAGTAAGGTATGTTAAAATAGTGTCATGACTTCTTATCATTAAATATAAATTGACAAGAATTCTTTAGATAAATCATAAGATACTTTTTTTAAGATCATAGGTATATAAATATTATTCAAAAGGATGAATAATAAGAAAGTTCAATCCATTTTTCTAGCACTATCAAAAACCCTCCTAAACCCTAGTTGAAAGTGGTATAGAGAAAATTACTTGGTTATGCATCCAAATGGAAAAAAAATTCCCTTAATATGATTTGAGCGTGTATATAACAAATCATATGTCATGTTCATGGTGTTTTAAGCTTATGTCACATGGTGGGACCCACAAGAAAACAACTATTTTGTGAAGAATTAAGTGTAAAGACAAAATTTGTAAAGGAACCAATGCTCAACTTTTTGGTGAAGGATTTTGGGGGTGTTATCTTGATGTTTATGAATTCATCTTGGTTATTGTTTGGATAAATGTGATGATATAGGTGTGTTTTTCCCCTACTACTTGAGAATGCTAAACAAGGCAAAAATCAGTCTATGTGTTTGAAAGGTAAATGTTATTTTATCCATATAACCATGGAAACTGAAGGTATTTAATTTTCATTATATATACCATAAAAAAATTTTATCCAAAAACTTGATGAGATGAAGTGATTTCATGGTCTAGTTGAAATGATCCAAAATTGTCGTACCAGACTAGTTAAGAAGGACTGGATTTTTGAGCATGTAAACTTGAAATTTCTCATTCAATAATTTAGAAGAGTAGTTTATCATAGAGTATAACTTATTACTGAACTATGTGTATAAGGGTTTATTATGAAAGATAAGCTTTTTATTTGAAATGTAAACAAAAACAGGACCAATTCTTAGTTATTATACTCATGTCCGAGTGTGTCTTGGAAAGCATGCAAAGTTGTTGGGTTGACAGAATTTAATAAGTATTTGAAGATCATGTGGAGAGTTAAGGTGCACAAGAGGGGCACATAATTGTGCACAAGATTAGATCAAATAGGCATGCGCCCAAGAAGATCAGTTTAGGACGTGGCTGATTTTGCATAATATGGGCTAAAAATAGGAAAAGCGGTTGGAGTGAGGCCCAAGTAAAGATAAAAGATAGAAGATTTCACGGCCAAGAAAGAGAAATTTTGGGACTCAAGTGGAGATAAAATATCATGCATATATAGTGCTAATAATAGGATTAAATTAGAGTTGATTTATAAATTAATCTATTATTATCCTCTTTGTAAAAGCATGCAATGTTTTTCCCCTACCACTTGAGAATGCTAAACAAGGAAAAAATTAGTCTTTGTGTTTGAAAGGTAAATGTTCTTTTATCCATATAACCTTTGAAACTGAAGGTATTTAATTATTATTATATGTCCCATACAAAAAAAATTGTCCAAAAACTTGATGAGATGAAGTGATTTCATGGTCTAGTTGAAATGATCCAAAATTGTCGTACCAGACTAGCTAAGAAGGATTGAATTTTTGAGCATATAAACTTGAAATTTCTCATTCAATAATTTAGAAGAGTAGTTTATCATAGAGTATAAATTATTACTGAACTATTTCTGCAATGGTTTGTTATGAAAGATAAGCTTTCTGTGTGAAATGTAAGCAAAAACAGGACCAGTTCTTAGTTATTATACCCATGTCTGAGTGTGTCTTGGAAAGAATGCAAATTTTTTGGTTTGATAGAATTTAATAAGTATTTGAAGATCATGTGGAGAGTTAAGGTGTGCAAGAGGGGCACATAATTATGCACAAGAGCAGATTAAATAGGCACGCACCCAAAGAAAATTAGTTTAGGACCTGGCTGATTTTGCATAATACGGGCTAAAAATAGGAAAAGCAGTTGGAGTGAGGCCCAAGTAAAGATAAAAGCTAGAAAAATTTGTGGCTAAGTAAGAGCTATTTTCGGACTCAAGTGGAGATCAAATATCATTCATATACAGTGATAATAATAGGATTAAATTAGAGTTGATTTATAGATTAATCTAGTATTATCCTCTTTGTAAAAGCATGCAGCTATAAGTGCATTGCTATTTTGAGAATACATTCTATTTTGAGATGCATGGGCAATGAAGGGAAAGTCCCCACCCCTATATATATTAGCTAATATTTTTTTTTTGGTATTTCACAATGTAACTGAGTTATGTTGCACTTATATACTAGTGTGCATGACTCTCTAGTGATTATTATTATGTATTCAACTTTTGTTATGTAACATTTTGAGTATTGATGGATAATTGCGGATGGATTTTGGTCATTGATATATCTAAGTATAGAGACCACCTAGTGTAATTTATTTTAGTGATGGTTTGATCAATTATGTTTCCTTATTACATGTATTTATTTGTAATGTTTGTAATAATCTACATCTAAATGTGCGCCTTGATAATGGTAAATACGAACATGCATGCTAACATATTGACAAGACATTACAAAGGAGGGACCTAATAGGCTTCACACACTTTGGGAGAGCATTCAGATATGTCTGAATGAAGTTTTAGTGCACTTAGGAAATTGAGTATAGAAAACAAGACTACATTATGGTTCCATTGTCAAGACCTATTTTCAAGATGGTTTTTAGGATGTTATTTACAGATAGTGTATTGATTGACTTTGGAGAGTAATAAAGGGTGGATAGATGATGGAAAATATCATTTTGTGCAGAGATATAGTACTGGAACTAGTTTCAATGCATGTTGATGGGTGGAAGAAAATATGTATGCTGAACTTTATGAGACGTTCTTCAGTTTATTTCCAGTAGAGTTATATAAGTGGCTATCACCATATGCGATAGGGAATTGTTGGAGTTATAGGCCAAGACCTTGGATGCAGAAAGGTTATCAAACTCTTATTGATGCTAATTTGGAGTGGACTAGAGATGTAGATCATTGGTGGGTTGGTGTATTATGCAATTATATTTTGGAATACACTATCTCTACATATCTGTGTCCTGAAGAAGCTGAATTCTAGTTCTTGCATGAACCCAAAAGATATTACTTACGAATTATACCTTTATTGAGTAAAATCTTGATGATAGAAATGGATTTAGAGCACCTCCCCTATGACTAGCTAAACTCCCACCACACACAAGATCAAGAGAATGTGTGGTGGAGATGTAATACCTAGCAGTCAAAAGGTAGATAGAGGAAAGGAAGATCTAGTAAAATGAAGTGTAGGAGAGGGAGTTGAAAAATAAATGTGATATTGAGGAGTATATGGAGTTACAAAGGATGATGTATCTTGTAAAAGTATTTGAAGCTCACGTGGAATATGTGGAGCCGGAGTCATTAGGACTCTCCCCCACTTAGGAAATCATAGTAGAGAATCCAATTTAACTTCTAATGAGAGTGCATCCGAGGAGGAAAGATTGAGGAACGCATAGTGCATGCATATGGATCCCACCTTGTCGACCTATACATTTTGCATGGTACTCTAGTTCAAAAAGTAGTCATTCAGAAGAAAGATAGTGCAAAAAAGGAAGAAGAGACAAATAGGTATAAATTTTTGTCAAATTCAGGAGATAGAGTTACTAGTGCGCCCATGGAAACATAGTCAACATCATTTTTTGGAGGTATGATTGGAGGAATATTTTCTAGTGTGCACATTATAAGGAAAAAGTGTGGGCACGCAATACATTGGGAATATGTCTGGAAGTATTACTACAACTTGATAGACTGTTGGATTTTAGTTCATTAGTACAGTTTGGATGTAAAGAAGTACATACATTGGTTTGGTGCCCACTATAGGAAGGTTGAGTGGATCAGGAGGATTAGGATCAAGAAGATCAGGTGGTTCTAGAGGTGGAAGAAATACTGGTGGTGGTTTTGGTTTTGGATATGGAGGACAAGACCCACATCCCCAGCAACCCTTACACATCATCCTTAGTAAGTGTATTATGAGATGTCTCTCCACTTACCAGAAATATAGGGGTATCAAAGATGCTAGTTGACCATGTTGCACAAGTGTGAACTACTATTGACACACTAGAAGGAATTACAAACTCAGATAGAAAAGTCAAGTCAATTTTCTACTACTCTTTAAGGGAGCATTACATAGCTGGTACAAAAAGTATGATCCACATTAGACCATGAAATGTAATTATGATGCTTTACACTTCTACATTTCTAGCCGAATCCCATATTCTAGAGTTTGAGAAGAAGAGTATTAGCATGCTTAAGGACATTAAGAAATGATTATTTGAGATAATAATGTAATATGATGCACATGCTTTAAAAACTTAATATCTAAGTTATATTATGACATACATACTATTCAACATGCGTAATGAGTTTTTTGGTCGGTTGATGACTTGTTTTAGATAGAGCACTATCTCACAAGACCTTTGTGGATCTAGGCACGAGGATTTGGAAGCCACCCTATTCATTGAGGTGGTTAGAAGTGTTGATATTGGAGTAAGCCCATTTTTGGAGGCAAATAGATTACATCCATGGTGAAGTAGATGTAGAAGCTTTCTACTAATTCAGATCATGAGAAACATGCAATGGAATTTAGTCTATAGATTGTGAAGTGGAAGGACATACTAAAGATAATTTCCCACGCAGGTCGGTGTGCAAGCACTATTATTAGATTACGAGGTCTATCACTTAAATCATGATTGTTCGAGATTTACCCTTTATTACAGCATGCATGCTCACGAAGAAGGTATCCATGTGTTACAATATATGCAAATACCACACTCATGACTACCACTGATTAGCAAGCTGTATCAATCACATTCGTGTACCCACTAGAGACGATGAGTGAATCAGATGATTGTGGCTAATGGATCTACGGAGTATGAAGGGCCATAAGTATGAATGAGAATGAAAATTGTAAATGATACAAAAATGGTGGCTTCAAAGGTGGTATATAGAGGTTGAGGTCACGATGGTTGATACAAGTAGGTTTCTTTTGAGGAACTTGTTATACTTGTAGATCTCTTTATCATTATCAACATGAGTGCCTTTAGAATGTTTCTTTCTCATGATGTGGAAAGAAACAAAATTTAGAAGATTTTCCAGAACTGTATGAACACATGTGTAAGACTCAGAAGAAGGAAAAGGGTGCATGAATGATTAAAGTGGATGGTATTGCTTCTAATCAATGGATGTCAAAGAAGACCCTTGATCCTGAGTTACAAAATATGATGGTGACTACACATGCTGAGGCCACACAAAACCATGATATGTTTAAGGCTAAGCCACTCATTATAAGGAAAAAATTTATGCATCCCAAGTATCTAGATGTTGTGCACCAGAAGGAAGTTTATCAGGATAGCATGGAATTTATCAAGGAACTGCAAGGAGAAATGCAATGCTTAAAGGAACAAATGCATAACAGGGATCATGCAAGGAAGGTTGAAATCCCACAGAAGGACTTGGATGACTTGAAATAATTATGTAATATGTTGTAATAGGGTAACATCATATTTTTACTCCCTGTAGTACCAAGTTATCATAAGTATGTATAACATTTTCATCTTGAATTTGACAAAGATATTACACTTGATGTAGTAATTTATGGTTGGTAATCGTACAACATTCTGATTGATATTGGTGCATAAGTGAATGTGCTAACTCTGGATGATTGGAATCAAATGGGTAGACCAACATTGCATCCATCCTTGAATGTGCTTTATATGGAAAATAGAACTGGGGACATGCTTATTTGGTTATTAAAGAACACATCTATTACTTATTAAGGGAGACAAGTTTACTGGATACTTTGAGGTGTTGGAACTCACTAGAGTAGACAATTTTCTAGCATTACTTGGGAGACCTTAGTGCTATGTGTATAAATCATATTTGCACTTTAATAAAAGGTATATAAGATTTAAGAATGATGGGGAGTGTGTGACTATACCTCTCTGTGAAAAGAATGTTGAGCCCTATGTTAAACCACTGAACGTGTAGGAGATTAACAGAATATATGTACACTCAATGCACATTCTAGAATATTTCGAAGCATCCAAAGAGGACATACTTCATTGGGAAGACACACATTCTATAAGTGACACTATAAGTGTTGCTTGTGATAATTGGGATCATGGAATATATGAAACAATTGGGCATGAAGTAAAAGTACAAGTCAATAGGATGATTAGACCACTAATGGTGAGGCATTTGGGATTTAATAGGGTGCCAAGGTATACTAGTGAATAAAACCTTAATGTATTTCTACATGCCATGGAGTCCCAGTGGATGAATGAAAGGGATAGAAGAAATATGTTGGTGTATACTCTACACAGGATAACAACGCTCTCGTGGGCTACACACATATGCAACTTAGTGGAATGGTGAGAAGAGAGAATAACCTTTTCTACTAGGATCCTGAGGATAAATGTACCTATTGGTTTCTCAAACATGCACCCGCATCTCGAATCTCAAAAGGACTGAGGTTTCTAAGACCACAATGGAACTACCCCCAAGTTGTGGGACCTTGCGTGCTTGGGATGGATTTCCGGAGAAGGCCGGTTCCTCTACCTACCTATAATGCCACTGCTACTCCTAATGCTGAAAGTAAATCCTAGACTAAACATGCCAAGGGACCAATGATAGAAGGATGTGCAGAAAGGGAAAATCCTAAGCTAAGGAAGGCGGTAGCGCCAGAAGGAAAGGTTCGATCTCTCTCCATGAGCAACGAAGAAAACAAAGAGGGTGCAGGAGAAGAGGGCGGATGGCATGCACCATAGATCAACATGCGGGCTTGGCCTTCCGGCCCATGCAACATATGAGAGTGGGGACTGCAAGCAGAGGAATATGCATAGTAACCTAGGAAATGCAAATAGAGAGGTGAGATGCAATGAAAACAAGAGAGGGAAGACAAGAGTTCCACAAAACACAATTTTATTGCTCAAGGGACACATAGTCATTTACATTCATGGCAGGAGGTGAGAATACATTGCAGAGACCACGCCAAGGTCTGAGACCCATAGAAGTTGGCCACCATTTTTGCATGGTGCCATTACCACAAGGAGAGATGTTTTTTACAAAGCAAAACTCTGTATTTATAGAAGAAGAAGGAGAGAAGAGAAGGAGAAAGGGAGGGAAAATTGGATTAAAATCTTCAACAACCAATGTCAATGCCTCCTACAAATCCACCCCAAATTTCTTGTGTTTGCATCAATTACTTGTTCAGAACCTCAAAGGAGGAGGAATGGCGGATCAGATCAAATCCGATTTGGTTGTTGGGAAAATAGATCTTGCATTAATAGTACGAAGACATTTCTTCATTTTTTCCCACCTAACCTCTCCAAAATTAAAGTTTCAGATCTTCATGGCATAGACAAGGATGAGATCCTTCCAACGGTGCCATATTTTTTGGATTTCAAGCACCGAGTCAAAAGATATGCTCATTTGAAATTTGAATTGGGTCTATACAAAATGGCGGGAACCAGCTTACCAAAATGGGCCCCCTTTTGAAACCGAAAATGTGGAGGGCTAGCACATGTCTAAGGGAAACCTTTGTATTTCACTTCTGAAGTTGTGTTGGGCTGACATGTGGCTTCTTCCATGGCTCACTTAGTTTATTCATGTTTTAGCTAATTCTTTTACTCGATAGGGTCATATATCTGACCAGGGACACGTGGCATCCTGGCGCTTGTTTGGAAACGCTCCCCCAATTTTTCTCTTGAATTAGCGCCATTTTGACACTTGACATCCTCCACTAGCCTATCTCAAAGCTTTGACTATTCAACCCCGACCCTATCCTTTTATGAAACTGGACGCGTGGAGGATCTATGCTCATTGAGAAGCCTACTCAAGATTTTTCCTTTGAAGGAGCATCGAGTTGACATGTGGAAGGTGAACACGTAAAATGTGGGCACAAGGGAGAAGTGGAAGAAAGAGGTGAAGAGGGGTGTGTACTATGTGAGTGGGGAGATGAGGAGCACGCACACGAAAGGGAAACAGAAGAGAGGCACAGAGGATCGCGCGTGAGAGGAAGGCATACTTGCATAAGGAAAGTATGAAAACAAGACGTGGGCATTCAACTAAAGCAAGGCGTGTGGAGGAAGAAAGAAAAGAGGAAGCATAAAAGAACTGAGTCTAGGTAAGTGCGCAAGAGGAATTCTAGGGACAGTTGATTGGAAGGTAATTCTGCAGAGGTACAGGTAATGAGTGCATGATGGGATAGGAGAGAAAGTAGGCACGTAGGAGGAAGGTGCACGAGGAAAAATGGAAGGAGATAGAATAATGCAAAAAGGAGAAAGAAATCATGCAAGGGTGCGTAGAGGAACTACATTTGTGCCAAGGTGTTTAAAAGAACAATCTTGAGTGCACATAACCTGAAATATGAAACATCAGAGTCATAATGAAAATATAAGTTATCTAGATAACTAGGAGAGTTATTTCAATAATAGTTTTGGTGACTTTTAGGGGCCATTTGCCTACTTGATGAAGAGACTAGTAGCCTCAGAAGTCCATTGGGCATGGATTCAGGCACTAATCTTGAAGATTTGGTCTCCAACTTGAAGAACACCCTGGAGTCACTTGAAGCTCTATCTGAACTCTGAACTAAATTGTTTCTCTCATATGAAGATATTCTGGATTGTATTGATGAGATTGGAAGCTATGCACTGACCATTAGAACTGCCTCTGCCAAAATTGAATTATCATCCTAGGAAGCAACAAAAGGGGCATGCAGGCATGACAGGAAAGGAAAGGCACCATAGGGAGCATGCTGAAATAGAAGCACAACACTATGTACAAATTTTGAAAATCATACATGTCCCAAATGGAACATACAGAGTGTGCGCGAGAACTTGTGTTACTGAAAGCAAACTGAAACTAACTTAAAATAACCAGAGGTAAAGGGCACTCAAGTAAAATCTGCAATAGGTAGGGAGAAGTAGTTTCCCTTCCTTACAAATTGTGACCGTGTAATTGATTTGGCACTGAACATGGTTGGGAATAAGAGTGAAAACCCTCCTTGATGGCATTTCACCCTCCTCAAAGTATCAAATAACATAACATACACCTCATGGATTTGTTCTATACTTGGATCTGGGAGGCCATGTTGCTGACCTTTGGTGCATTGAAGCTCTACCTCATGCTCTGAAATGAGCATAACGAGTGGAAACTCTATTTTTGGATCTAGGCTAGCTAGATATCTTATTGGGCACGGTCTGATCCTTGTGGTTTTCCCATTTCTTTGAATCTCAATCCCATAGATGATATTTTCTTGTAGACTTTCCTAGGTGGATGGTATGAGATACATGTTGACATCCTCTTGCCCTTTTCCTTCCTTCTCTTGTGAAGAACATGGAAGAATATGATCCTCCAACCTTGGTTCCAAAGGGTTATCATGAAGTGTAGGCTATTGTCCTTGAACTCTCTCCTTCATGGCAAGAGGCTCATGTGCTTGGAAGGTGGATGATGGAAGAGAAAATTATGTGATCTCCATGGGCTCCTCTCCATCAAAGAAATCATCCTAGTTAGATAGATAATCTGTCTCCTTGTTGTCATGTTACATGTGGTCTACCTCCTCCATGGTGTCCTCCTAATTTAGAACTTGATCACCATGGCTCCCTTCATCCTCAAACATGAAGTTTGAAAGCTCAAACTCTTCTTCAACATCAGATCTTGAAGGGGATGAAGTGGGAGGAAGAACTGAAGGTTCTTCTATGGCTTTCTCCACACTTAGGGCCTCTAAAACTATAAGGTCCTCCTCCTCTACTGCAAACTCAGCCTCAGCCACCAGTGGTTCTTCAACTCTGACCTCCTTTAGGACTGCGCCCTCTAAAGCAAGTTGATTCTCCTTTGGAACAGGCGCCCGTATGATTTCCTCTTCCCATTCAAAGTCACATGACTCACATCATTCTTCAATTATCATGGAGTTGTCGAACATGATGATGTTGGTTAAACCCATACGAGTGCTGGAAACTCACCAGTTGCATTTGAGAAATTGTGAGATAAGAATATTGTGATTTTATCTTTATATGTCAATAAGTCTGTCGGTTATGAACGGACAACTATTGTTTTAAATAAACAACTATGTAAATGCTGATTTCTGAAACTTTAAATTCAGATATTGTTGCAAACTTATTTTATGAAAGTGAATAAATTGAGTATCTTGATTGCATTGATTAAAATGAGATAATCATCGAGATGATGATTCTTTTTAGGAGGGAAGTATGTAATGCCTTGAACAAATGGTTATATTTCCCTTTGCATTACAAGTGTTGGCATGTGATTTTCTTAAATTAGGTATGTTTCCTTGATGGTTGAAAATCATGCTTGTTATGGATAAATCATCTCTGCTCTTGGATTCATTGGACTGAAATGATATGGATTTCAGGAATCCATTTCCACTTCTTATTTGATAAGCTACAATCTTGGTTTTAAGAGTTGCAAATTTATCTCTCACATTGACTCATCCTTGGATCAATTCCAGTGATCCAAGGAATGTTTTAAATCTTCTTATCTAACTGAATGAAAAACTGACATTCATTGATTAAGAGACTTAACGGACTGAACTTGTGTTTGTTACAAATTCTTTATTATCTTGAAAGACTGTGCCTACATTTTGTTGTGTGTTGTGCTCGGCTCTTCTTGATTGACCTTTTACAGGGCACTTAATGGCGTTAAGGGAAAGGGAAACCTGCTTCAGGATTCTTGAGAAAGAGAGATTATAATGTGTCCTATATCTATAAGGTCTATCCTAATAAGATTCGAGACTTAGGTAAATTTTTCCTAACTCTTCCTACGCCACTCTACGTGGGATGACAACCTAACCTAAGTTGTAATACTAAGTTAGCATGAGGGGAAATAACCTAAGGGATGCTAAGTTATTTCTAACCTATTGCCTATACTATTTGGTTAAACTAAGACCTAACCTAAGGTGACAATCTATTGTTTGAAGGTTATATCCTAAGGTTATATTTTTAAATTAACCTAAGATCTAACCTAAGAAAATTGTATCTATCCTAAACTAATGGGTAGGAAAGGGAACCTATGGGTCGATTGGAAAGTGGGAGCTAAGCGGTGGTTCCTAAGCTATTAATGAGATGTGATTTTTTATTTAAAAAGGTAGAGTACTGCCAGACTTGGTAATTACATGGAAATTTGGAGGAACCTATGTGGAGGCATCACTAAGTTTGGAAATGCATGTGGAAGTTAAATTTAGTCTCGCCAACTTTGGATGGTGGTGGCAAGGAGAGATAGGCAGGAATATGCAAATTAATGGCATTAATTCACCTTGGTTTTGGTGAGCAAGATGTCTTGGAAGGCATGCTGGTGGATTTGTTGGGGGTTGTTTTGCTTTGCATGCTTCATGATTTTTTCTCTGCATGGAGCTATCTAGTTTTTTGAACCAGCAGTTTGATCTGCACTTAGTGGTTATTTTTGAATTCTCTGATCTATTTTTGGTTTGAGGAATGTATAAGAGGCATTGTGGAAAAATATTATTGTTGTTTGATCTTGCTTGGAGAAGAAGGGGTGTTGGAAACTCGGCTGGAAGTCTTCTTCGAATCATCAGAGGCACTATCAGGCATGATAGGCTCTACCCATTAATATTTCTTGCTTTCTTCTAAATGATTCATTAAAACAACTCTGGTCACTGGACATATATTTTTGCATGATGTATCTGGTTATTTACTTGCATGTTTTCTTGAAATTTATGTGGGTTTTGGAATGTGAATCCTTTGTTGTTAATGGTAGTTTTTGGGAACTTTCTCGGTACTAGTTATCAATGGTATTCATGCAAAATTTGTATTGAGGGCTCTGTAACTTGTACTGGGAGCTCTGAAATTTGTAGTGGAAGCTCTGTAGCTTGTATTCGAAGCTTTGTTTCTTGCATTCGAGACTAATGTTGAAAGAACTGGCTTGTTGCTTTTTTGGTTCCGAATCTCTGTTTAGTCTTGTGTTTTTGAAGTAGAGCTCTGTAGTGTTCTAAGCTTGTACTCGAAGCTCTGAAATTAGTATTGAAGCTTCAGAATTTGTTAAGAGTTTGTATGGGGACTATGTGTTTGTGTTGGACTGTGTTGGAACTTAGTGTAGATCTGTACTTTAGGTTGAACCTTCGTATTTCAACATTGTACTTACATTTGGTTCTTATGATGGACTTGTAGTCGAGTTGTGAGTTTTTCTCTGTATAATTACTCTGAGCTAAGGTTTTATTCTTTTTATGGAATTATGAACTCTAGACTCGCATTGGATTTTTTTGTGTTTTCCTGAACCGGTAATAGAATCTTGTGGAAAATTGGAACTTATGTTTGAAGCTCGTATTCATCTCTGAACAAGTATTCTATTATTGTGAAATTTAATTCTCTACCTATTTTGCGAGCTGGGTTTTGTTGGTTTATCTGGTTTTGGAAGCTTAATCTCCTTTATGGACTGTCTGCTCGATGGTAGCTTGAGAGTTTATTTCAGTTTGATGTCGAACTAGTAACCTCCTTGTAATCTCCTTTGTGTCACTCCTTGGGTGTGAATGGTTTTATTGCTTATGTCCTTTGGACTGTATAGCCTCCCTTGAACTTGACAGGGTGAGAGAAATCGAAGTAAAACCTCTCCCTCTCTGCCCTGAGTGAACCTGTGTCATGTGGGAAGCTTGGCTATTTAATTCTTAGGAATTAATGGACTGGAACTGTGATCTATTTTAGGACAGTCATATTGATTGTAGAGGTTTATGGAATGTATTATTTATTTCCTTTTTTTCTTGATGTTGAACAAATCCTTACCTGTCTTAAGCTTTTAAATGAAACTCGTGAGGCTTGTGGTGATTCTATTCAGTCGAGTTGGAGGAAGTTGGGGACAGTACTTGTCTTAAATAGATTGTTTAGTTCCTTACTCTCTTTAGATATTTCATCTGATTCATGGGTTTTAATTGAACGTTGAATTTAAACCTATTTTTTAATGTGTGTTGTTTGAAGGGAATACGGTATCCCTATTCTGAATGCTTGGAAATTCAGTCCCTGGGACCATGAGTTTCATCGACCCTTGTCTATCTTGCACTGTTGTGTATTTCTATTCCTTGTTGGGTTCTTTGAATGGATCTCTGGGTTTTTGACAGAGAAGTGAATAGGATCTCTTAGGGACAGTATGTTGTTTAGAGATGGTACTGTGAATTTCATTTAGAGAATGAATTTGAACTTGAGCTGGGTGAATGGAAATAGGTCTTCATTTGTAAGTTTGTAATGGAAGTTGGTAATGTGCATTCTTTGATTGTGCATTCTGTTTGAGTTCTCTTTTGGGAACTAGCTAAGGAATTCCTAAGTTTGTACTTAATAAAGGATTTCATTTCATAGTATAAATGAAATGAAATATGGATTGGGTCCTTTTTGGTTTGAGATCCTTTTTATGTTAACTATATAAGTTCATTGACCAAACTTCTCTTTTATTGATTCTCTTCTGAGATGGGAATTTTCTTGTGGATTGGTTAAGAGATTTATTTCATTCGAGTATAGCTTGGATTTTTGGAAAGTTTGGTTTTAGACCTTTTGAATTATATACTACTAACATACTGAAGTTAGTAAAACTTTCAGTTAGACTGTTTTAATCTGCTTGGATTGAATTGGGATTCTTGTTTTGTTGTTGCCTCTTTATTTATGGACTCCTTATTTTGTCATCTTTGGACTGAGGCAGTGATGTGTGTTCTAAACCTGATTCTTTCCTTCAGAGGAATTGTGTCTGAGAAATAGATATGTATTGATTCTCTTCTTTGTTTATATGGAAAGATGAAGCATACTAATATGAGTTATGTTGTAACTAACCTCTTTGCTGCTTGGAAAAGTTAAATGTGTTTTTCTATTCTTATGAATTTATGAAACAATGGAAGGACAAGACTTGTTGACTATTTAAAAGTAATTGATAGGATCAACTAGGTCTTGTGATGTAATTCGGATGTTACTGATTATATTATGCTCTTTTCTTAAAAGTGAATTCAGACTCTCTTAATTGTTCTTCTTTCTGGATGTTATTACTTATGATTATTTGTATGATGCCTATTAATTGTTTCATAAAAGTAGAGTTGTTTAATGAAACAATTAGTGGAATGCACTTTACTTTAATGCTTAGTGCTTATCATGCTCAGTTCATTGAACTGACCCATGCTAGCAATTTTGCAGATGGACATCGTAAGTGATAAAAGAAGACAAGAACTTTCATGTTGTATTGGCTTATTTAATTCTGGATCTTATGTAAAGAGTTTTGATTCATTCTTCAGTTGTATGAAAAATAAAAGTTGTATTCTTTTTGGAATGGAGGTTGTTTGTTATACAGCATGCCTGAATTGCATAGTCTTGTAATTATATAGTTTCCTAAAAGATGAATTGAAAGTTGGAGATTTACTTGTAATTGTTGTGTAAATTATCTTGTATTTTATGAAGGAGATTGAAATCCTATCTTGATGATATTCTTCATATCTGTTATATGCTTAATTCAGATAAACTTGATAAGCTAGATAAAGGGAATTAGTTCAATTTCCCTTATTGATATGCAACTTGTTGAGTTGCATAGGATATCAATCTTTATCTAAACAATTCTAACTTAGTAATGGAATGTGTAATGAATATGCATTAAAACTATAGAAATTGTGAAAGATAAGAAGGGTATGACAAACCCTAATACTTAATCATGTAGAGGAAGACCCTTCCTCGATCAAAGTAATGTAATCTAAAGAATGGTGATATGATCATTAATCATTAGACTTCATTTCCTATAAAGTCTACTCTAGTTGAACCTATTTGGTGGTTACACCTTTTTGAATGGTTAGGTTTCATTATAATGGAACTTATGATGTTGTTGTCTTGTTTCTGGATATCTGTTTGTTAAGCCAAGTAAAACGAATGTAAAAATCAATCATAAGTTAAGGAAGTTCTTTTATGACTAATTGAATCAAATATAGAAAAGAACTTATGGAGTGTTGGATTAGGGACTAGCAGGGTTGTTGTAATCTGTGTAATAATCCAAATTAATAATGTCTTTATAACCTCCTTGGGGTATGTACATCTGTGATGAGGTAGTTTCTGTAGGATGTTGGCACACACCAACTGTAGGAATGTACCTTCAAGAAGACATGGGTCTTCTCGAGGATACAACGTTGCAGTTGACATGTGGCAACACCCTTCTGCATTGATCATCTAGATCTACACACAAATAAGGACTTGAACTTAGTTTCTCTCTAGGTCAAGTTAGTAGCATGTTTAGGATAGGTAGTAGCTTTCAATGGCTCAGGGTATCTTGGCACATCCAGTTGACTTAGGTCAACCGAGTATGCCCATATACCCTATGGCATTGTGAGTGCCTTCCTATAATAAATTATGTTTCTAACTAGGGCTAGGGTTAAACCTTGGGCAAGTGGAACTGACGGTAGTCAGTAAAGACCAATCTAGATAACAAAAGAGTGAGGTGAAGGACATATTCAAGAATGATGAGTATGTCATCTAGGAATAGTAACATGAACAGTATGTTGAAAATATTTGGCCAAAGTATCGCAAGCTGTTGGTTGTGTTGTCCTACGTCACCTAGTTTAAAGCAACGTGATGTCAGATGAATATTGGTAACAAATATTCAGATAGGTTCTTTAAATAGATCACTCAGTACCCAGAATAGGGTAGGAGAACCAAGTATATGTAGTATACATAAAGTATTCTATACTTCAAGTTAACATGAGAGATCGGTTGATAACCGAGTCATGGAATGAGAGATCGGTATCATACCGAGTCATTACAGCTGCATATGGTTATCTGTTATGAGATTGATTGGCATGGAATGTGTGTTCTAAATGATGTTTTATTTAGAATAGAGAACATTATGTAAAAAAAAATTCCCTTGTTTCTAAAGTCTTAAAATGGGAATGTTACATCTTGGTATCAGAGCTGAAGGTTACAGCTCTTGGACCTACTGTGTCCATAATCTGATGAAACTTAAATTTTCTTGTAACAGAAAATGGTTAGAACAAGAGGAAATGTTGCAAATAATCCTCCACCTGAGGAAGGAGCAGCAACTTCCCAGAAACTCGATGAGATCCTTGCTTCCCTGTTGGACACAAGAGATCATTTGGCTGTACTTGAACAACAAGTAATGGGAAATGAGGAGGAAGAAGATGTTGATAACAATAATCAGCCACCTCCTGGGGACAATGCCAATGTAGGTGTTGATAATAACAATGTGAACATACCTGATCAACCTGAGAACAAAAAGGCTAGGCTGGCAGCTGAACTCACTAATGATATAAAAAGGATAAGTCCACCCAAGTTTGATGGCACCACATTAGGAGATGGGGCTGAGAATTGGCTCATCGAAATGGAGAAATAATTTGCAATAAGGAATTTCTCAGAAGAAACAAAGGTGATATGGGGAGCATATCAGCTTTCCCATGAGGCATCTTCATGGTGGGACAGCCATAAGGCTGAGCTAAATATTAATGAAACTAATATCACATGGGATCAATTTAAAGGATACTTTAGGCAATGTTGGCTGCTGCAACTTTACTATGATCAGAAAATGACTGAATTCCAGAACTTAGCTCAAGGAAAGCTAACTGTAACAGAGTATTGGGAGTGGTTTACAAAACTCCTTAAGTATGTACCTCAGTACCAAACTGATGAGAAGTTCAGGATATGGAAATTTATTATGGGATTGAATCCCATTATAGGAGGAGAGGTGGATGTTCATAGCCCAACCATGATGGAAGGGGTTGTTGAAAAGGCCATAAGGCAAGGAACAAAAATTGAAGGCAATTTCTACTCATAAGGAGGAAGTAAGGAAGAAAATTCCCAACTCCTCTTCATCATCTCTTGCACCTAAGAAAGGACCATGGAAGAAATTCAGAATGAAAAGTAAGTTTTCATCTGATACTAATAAGAAAGCAGCAACAAACAAGTTTTCTGGTAATGCACGGAACAACTTTTCCAAGAACAATAATAACAGGCAGAAGACCTATGGGGGTCAGAACGATAACTCTAGGGATGGAAATAAACCCGAGCCTAGAAAGGGACCTGTAGGAGGCTGTTATAACTGTGGAAAATATCATTATGCAAATCAATGCCCTTTGAAAAAGGATGATCGTAATCAGCAGCACAAGATACATGCTACAGTAGCTGACAAGAAGGCTGAGAAATAGGCCACGCCTATAGAAGTTCTGGGTAAGTTATTTGGTTTACCTATAACTATCCTTTTTGATACCGGAGCTACTGAATGTTTTATTTCTAATAAATTAGCATCAAAACTAAAAAGAAAAGCTAGAAACATGGATAAAACATGGACTGTATAGTATGGAAACAATGTTATTCATACAGTTAGTATGTGCCTTTTTGGAGCAGTCCTTGATTTACCTAACTTTTCCACTGAAGTTGATCTCTATGTTGCACCTTTGGGGTCTTATGATGTAATTATAGGTGTTAATTGGTTAGCAGAACATAAGGCTAAAGTGGACTATTTTGAAAAACACATTAGTTGTTTAGATGACCTACAGAAAACAACAGAGATTCAGGGTGTGAAACGTGAGATTTCTGTTAGAAAACTGTCAACTATGCAACTTAAAAAGGCCAAAAATAAAGGTTGTACCTTATATGCAGTAAAAATTGCTGAAACAACTGAAGGGAACAATGATGTCATGGAATGATATCCACTGTTATGAGACTTCAGTGATGTATTTCTGGAAGAATTTCCAGGTCTTCCACCCAAAAGGGAGTTTGATTTCACAATAGAGATCAAGCCTGGAACCGAACCGATTTCTAAAGCACCGTATTGAATGACTACTACAGAATTAGTAGAGCTTAAGGCTCAGTTGCAAGAACTTTTGTCTAAAGGTTTGATTAGACCAAGTGTTTCACCTTGGGGAGCACCTGTAATTTTTGTGAAAAAGAAGGATGGAACACTTAGATTGTGCATTGATTACAGAATGTTAAACAAAGCAACAATCAAGAATAGATACCCACTCCCTAGGATTGATGATTTATTTGATCAGATGCGTGGAGCATCGGTATATTCTAAGATAGATCTTCAATCTGGATATCATCAATTATGGATTAAGGATGAGGAAATTCATAAAACAACTTTCTGAACAAGGTATGGACATTATGAGTTCACGGTTTTACCTTTTGGATTAACAAATGCACCTGCAACATTTATGAATTTAATGAATAATATATTTCAAGAATACTTGGACAAATTTGTGCTCGTATTCTTGGATGACATTCTCATATATTCTAAAAGTATAGAGGAACACCATGAGCATTTGAAGATAGTTTTGGAAATATTAAGAAAGAGACGGTTATTTGGTAAGTTGTCTAAATGTTCTTTCTATGACACAGAAGTACACTATTTGGGACATGTAATAAGTAAGAATGGAATTGTTGTAGATCCTTCAAAAATTGTAGCTATAACTGAGTGGCCTGCACCAAAGAATGTACATGAAGTTAGAAGCTTCATGGGGCTTGCTGGCTACTATAGAAAATTTGTAAAATATTTCTCTAAGGTGGTTGCACCAATAACTTCCTTACAGAAGAAGGATAAAAAGTTTGTTTGGAATGAGAAATGTGAAATTACATTCAAAACTTTGAAGGAACAGTTAACTTCAGCACCTATTCTAGCAGTACCAGATCCTAATGGAGATTTTATGGTGGTAACTGATGCATCTGGTGAAGGTCTAGGAGGTATTTTGTTACAAAATGATCATGTCATAGCTTACAAAAGTAGAAAACTAAAGTTACATGAGTTGAATTATGCTCCACATGATTTAGAGCTTGCTGCCATTGTTCATGCACTACAAATTTGGAGGCATTACCTGCTTGGTAAACCTTTTGAATTGAAAACTGATCATCTTGGGCTGAAGTATATCTTCACTCAGCCAAATCTTAATGCAAGACAACGAAGGTGGTTAGAGTTTTTGTCTCAATATGATTTTGACATCAGTTATATCAAGGGTAAAGAAAATAGAGTGGCTGATGCTCTAAGTCGTAGGAAGCACATTTCTGCTCTTATAACATTGAGAACTCAATTTAAGGATGAAGTAAAAAGTGTTATGGAATCTGATTCTTACTTTCAGCAAGTAAAGACAATGCTTGCTGCAGATCCTAATGATTGGAGGTATAAAGGTTTTCACTTTGACAATGAAGGAATCTTAAGATTTGAAAACAAGGTATACATACCTTCGCTAAATGATTTAAGAAAGAAATTGTTAGCAGAATTTCACAATTCACCTTTTTCTGGACACCCTGGTATTACAAAGATGCTTGCTGATATAAAACAACAATATTTCTGGAAGGGAATGAAAAAGGATGTTATAGATTTTGTGACACATTGCCTTGAATGTCAATGTGTTAAAGTGGAACATATGCACCCAACCAGTTTATTGTATCCTCATAGCATACCGCAAGTACAAATGGCAAGTGATAAGCATGGACTTTGTACAAGGGTTACCTATGTCAAGAAATAAACATGATGTTATTTTAGTAGTTGTGGATAAACTAACAAAGGTAGCACATTTTATTGTGGGTAATCTGAAGGATGATTCTCCTGTGTTAGCTAAAATATTTGTACACAAAATTTTCAGATTACATGGAGTACCTGAATTAATCATATCGGATAGAGATCCTAGAATGACGTCAAGGTTTTGGAAAATGCTTAATGCAGCTCTAGGAACTAAGTTGAATTTTAGTTCTGTATCATCTGGAAACGGATGGACAGACTGAAAGAGTTAATCAAGTTTTAGAGGATATGTTACGAATGTATTGTATGGATCAGCAGTATAAGTGGGAAGAGTACCTTCCACTAGTTGAGTTTGCATATAATAACATGTATCATGCCTCTCTTAAGATGGCACCTTTCGAAGCATTATACGGAAGAAAATGCAGAACCCTTGTTAGTTGGGACAACATTGAGGATAGAGAGGTAATTGGACCTGAAATTCTTACTGAAATGGAACAAGTTAAAATGATTCGTGAACGCTTGAAGGAAGCAAGCTGATAGGAAAAAGAGTTATGCTGATTTAAAGTGGGTAGACAGGAAATTTGAACTTGGTGAGAAAGTCTTTCTTTGGGTTAAACCGAAAAAGAGCTCTATAACTTTTGGCAAGGCTACCAAGTTATCACCTCGTTATGTGGGACCTTTTGAGATAGTTGAAATAATCAACCCTGTAGCTTACCGTTTAGCATTACCTCCTACTTTGTCATGAATGCATGATGTTTTCCACATTTATTTGCTTAAGAAATACGTTTCAGATTTATCACATGTGTTAAATTGGAATTCCTTCCAAGACCCAGGAATAATCATGGTTAAACCCATACGAGTGCTAGAAACTCACCAGGCAAGAAATCATGAGATAAGTCAATGTAAGGTCCAGTGGGACCAGTTTAATGAAGAAAGTGCAACTGGGAAAACCTGGATGATATGAAAACTACTTTTCCATATTTATTTGATCAAAATTGACTTTGAATGACTGATAAGTCAATGTAAGGTCCAGTGATTTAATGAAGAAATGCAACCTTTATATGAAAACTACTTTTCCATATTTATTTGATCAAAATTGACTTTGGTGACCTAAAAAATTGTGATTTTATCTTTATATGTCAATAAGTCTGCCGGTTATGAACGGAAAACTATTGTTTTTAAATAAACAACTATGTAAATGCTGATTTCTGAAACTTTAAATTCAGATATTGTTGCAAACTTATTTTATGAAAGTGAATAAATTGAGTATCCTGAATGTTGATTAAAATGAGATAATCATCGGGATGATGATTCTTTTTAGGAGGGAAGTATGTAATGCCTTTTCAAATGGTTATATTTCCCTTTGCATTACAAGCATTGGCATGTGATTTTCTTAAATTAGGTATGTTTCCTTGATGGTTGAAAATCATGCTTGTTATGGATAAATCATCTCTGCTCTTGGATTCATTGGACTGAAATGATATGGCTTTCAGGAATCTATTTCCACTTCTTATTTGATAAGTTGCAATCTGGTTTTAAGAGTTGCAAATTTATCTCTCACATTGACTCATCCTTGGATCAATTCCAGTGATCCAAGGAATGTTTTAAATCTTCTTATCTAACTGAATGAAAAACTAACATTCATTGATTAAGAGACTTAACGGACTGAACTTGTGTTTGTTGCAAATTATTTATTATCTTGAAAGACCGTGCCTACATTTTGTTGTGTGTTGTGCTCGGCTCTTCTTGATTGACCTTTTACAGGGTGCTTAATGGCATTAAGGGAAAGGGAAACCTGCTTCAGGATTCTTGAGAAAGAGAGATTATAATGTGTCCTATATCTATAAGGTCTATCCTAATAAGATTTGAGACTCAGGTAAATTTTTCCTAACTCTTCCTACGCCACTCTACGTGGGATGACAACCTAACCTAAGTTGTAATACTAAGTTAGCATGAGGGGAAATAACCTAAGGGATGCTAAGTTATTTCTAACCTATTGCCTATACTATTTGGTTAAACTAAGACCTAACCTAAGGTGACAATCTATTGTTTGAAGGTTATATCCTAAGGTTATATTTTTAAATTAACCTAAGATCTAACCTAAGCAAATTGTATCTATCCTAAACTAATGGGTAGGAAAGGGAACCTATGGGTCGATTGGCAAGTGGGAGCTAAGTGGTGGTTCCTAAGCTATTAATGAGATGTGATTTTTTATTTAAAAAGGTAGAGTACTGCCAGACTTGGTAATTACATGGAAATTTGGAGGAACCTACGTGGAGGCATCACTAAGTTTGGAAATGCATGTGGAAGTTAAATTTAGTCTCACCAACTTTGGATGGTGGTGGCAAGGAGAGATAGGTGGGAATATGCAAATTAATGGCATTAATTCACCTCGGTTTTGGTGAGCAAGCTGTCTTGGAAGGCATGCTGGTGGATTTGTTGGGGGTTGTTTTGCTTTGCATGCTTCACGATTTTTTCTCTGCATGGAGCTATCTGGTTTTTTGAACCAGCAGTTTGATCTACACTTAGTGGCTATTTTTGAATTCTCTGATCTATTTTTGGTTCGAGGAATGTATAAGAGGCATTGTGGAAAAATATTATTGTTGTTTGATCTTCTTGGAGAAGAAGGGGTGTTGGAAACTCGGCTGGAAGTCTTCTTCGAATTGGCAGAGGCACTATCAGGCATGATAGGCTCTACCCATTAAGATTTCTTGCTTTCTTCTAAATGATTCATTAAAACAACTCTGGTCACTGGACATATATTTTTGCATGATGTATCTGGTTATTTACTTGCATGTTTTCTTGAAATTTATGTGGGTTTTGGAATGTGAATCCTTTGCTGTTAATGGTAGTTTTTGGGAACTTTCTCAGTACTAGTTATCAGTGGTATTCATGTGAAATTTGTATTGAGGGCTCTGTAACTTGTACTGGGAGCTCTGAAATTTGTAGTGGAAGCTCTGTAGCTTGTATTTGAAGCTTTGTTTCTTGCATTCGAGACTAATGTTGAAAGAACTGGCTTGTTGCTTGTTTGGTTCTGAATCTCTGTTTAGTCTTGTGTTTTTGAAGTAGAGCTCCGTAGTGTTCTAAGCTTGTACTCGAAGCTCTGAAATTAGTATTGAAGCTTCGGAATTTGTTAAGAGTTTGTATGGGGACTATGTGTTTGTGTTGGACTGTGTTGGAACTTAGTGTAGATCTGTACTTTAGGTTGAACCTTCGTATTCGACACTGTACTTACATTTGGTTCTTATGATGGACTTGTAGTTGAGTTGTGAGTTTTTCTCTATACAATTACTCTGAGCTAAGGTTTTATTCTTTTTATGGAATTATGAACTCTAGACTCGCATTGGATTTTTTTGTGTTTTCCTGAACCGGTAATAGAATCTTGTGGAAAATCAGAACTTATGTTTGAAGCTTGTATTCATCTCTGAACAAGTATTCTGTTATTGTGAAATTTAATTCTCTACCTGTTTTGCGAGCTAGGTTTTGTTGGTTTATCTGGTTTTGGAAGCTTAATCTCCTTTATGGACTGTCTACTTGATGGTAGCTTGAGAGTTTATTTTCAGTTTGATGCCGAACTGGTAACCTCCTTGTAATCTCCTTCGTGTCACTCCTTGGGTGTGAATGGTTTTATTTCTTATGTCCTTTGGACTGTATAGCCTCCCTTGAACTCGACAGGGTGAGAGAAATCGAAGTAAAACCTCTCCCTCTCTTCCTGAGTGAACCTGTGTCGTGTGGGAAGCTTGGATATTTTATTCTTAGGAATTAATGGACTAGAACTGTGATCTATTTTGGGACAGTTCGTATCGATTGTAGAGGTTTATGGAATGTATTATTTATTTCCTTTTTGTCTTGATGTTGAACAAATCCTTACCTGTCTTAAGCTTTTAAATGAAACTCGTGAGGCTTGTGGTGATTCTATTCAGTTGAGTTGGAGGAAGTTGGGGACAATACTTGTCTTGAATAGATTGTTTAGTTCCTTACTCTCTTCAGATATTTCATCTGATTCATGGGTTTTAATTGAACGTTGAATTTAAACCTATTTTTTTAATGTGTGTCATTTGAAGGGAATACGGTATCCCTGTTCTGAATGCTTGGAAATTCAGTCCCTGGGACTGTGAGTTTCATCAACCCTTGTCTATCTTGCACTGTTGTGTATTTCTATTCCTTGTTGGGTTCTTTGAATGGATCTCTAGGTTTTTGACAGAGAAGTGAATAGGATCTCTTGGGGACAGTATGTTGTTTAGAGATGGTACTGTGAATTTTGTTTAGAGAATGAATTTGAACTTGAGCTGGGTGAATGGAAATAGGTCTTCATTTGTAAGTTTGTAATGGAAGTTGGTAATGTGCATTCTTTGACTGTGCATTCTATTTGAGTTCTCTTTTGGGAACTAGCTAAGGAATTCCTAAGTTTGTACTTAATAAAGGATTTCATTTCATAGTATAAATGAAATGAAATATGGATTGGGTCCTTTTTGGTTTGAGATCCTTTTTATGTTAACTGTATAAGTTCATTGACCAAACTTCTCTTTTATTGATTCTCTTCTGAGATGGGAATTTTCTTGTGGATTGGTTAAGAGATTTATTTCATTCGAGTATAGCTTGGATTTTTGGAAAGTTTAGTTTTAGACCTTTTGAATTATATACTACTAACATACTGAAGTTAGTAAAACTTTCAGTTAGACTATTTTAATCTGCTTGGATTGAATTGGGATTCTTGTTTTGTTGTTGCCTCTTTATTTATGGACTCCTTATTTTGTCATCTTTGGACTGAGGCAGTGATGTGTGTTCTAAACCTGATTCTTTCCTTCAGAGGAATTGTGTCTGAGAAATAGATATGTATTGATTCTCTTCTTTGTTTATATGGAAAGATGAAGCATACTAATATGAGTTATGTTGTAACTAACCTCTTTGCTGCTTGGAAAAGTTAAATGTGTTTTTCTATTCTTATGAATTTATGAAACAATGGAAGGACAAGACTTGTTGACTGTTTAAAAGTAATTGATAGGATCAACTAGGTCTTGTGATGTAATTCGGATGTTACTGATTATATTATGCTCTTTTCTTAAAAGTGAATTCAGACTCTCTTAATTGTTCTTCTTTCTGGATGTTATTACTTATGATTATTTGTATGATGCCTATTAATTGTTTCATAAAAGTAGAGTTGTTTAATGAAACAATTAGTGGAATGCACTTTACTTTAATGCTTAGTGCTTATCATGCTCAGTTCATTGAACTGACCCGTGCTAGCAATTTTGTAGATGGACATCGTAAGTGATAAAAGAAGACAAGAAATTTCATGTTGTATTGGCTTATTTAATTTGGATCTTATGTAAAGAGTTTCGATTCATTCTTCAGTTGTATGAAAAAGAAAAGTTGTATTCTTTTTGGAATGGAGGTTGTTTGTTATACAACATGCCTGAATTGCATAGTCTTGTAATTATATAGTTTCCTAAAAGATGAATTGAAAGTTGGAGATTTACTTGTAATTGTTGTGTAAATTATCTTGTATTTTATGAAGGAGATTGAAATCCTATCTTGATGATATTCTTCATATTTGTTATATGCTTAATTCAGATAAACTTGATAAGCTAGATAAAGGGAATTAGTTCAATTTCCCTTATTGATATGCAACTTGTTGAGTTGCATAGGATATCAATCTTTATCTAAACAATTCTAAGTTAGTAATGGAATGCGTAATGAATATGCATTAAAACTATAGAAATTGTGAAAGATAAGAAGGGTATGAAAAACCCTAATACTTAATCATGTAGAGGAAGACCCTTCCTCAATCAAAGTAATGTAATCTAAAGAATGGTGATACGATCGTTAATCATTAGACTTCATTTCCTATAAAGTCTACTCTAGTTGAACCTATTTGGTGGTTACACCTTTCTTGAATGGTTAGGTTTCATTATAATGGAACTTATTATGTTGTTGTCCCGTTTTTGGATATTTGTTTGTTAAGCCAAGTAAAACGAACGTAAAAAGCAATCATAAGTTAAGGAAGTTATTTTATGACTAATTGAATCAAATATAGAAAAGAACTTATGGAGGGTTGGATTAGGGACTAGCAGGGTTGTTGTAATCTGTTTAATAATCCAAATTAATAATGTCTTTATAACCTCCTTGGGGTATGTACATCGTGATGAGGTAGTTTCTGTAGGATGTTGGCACATGCCAACTACAGGACTATACCTTCAAGAAGACATGGGTCTTCTTGAGGATACAACATTGCATTTGACATGTGGCAACACCCTTCTACATTGATCATCTAGATCTACACACAAATAAGGACTTGAACTTAGTTTCTCTCTAGGTCAAGTTAGTAGCATGTTTAGGATAGGTAGTAGCTTTCAATGGCTCAGGGTATCTTGGCACATCCGGTTGACTTAGGTCAACTGAGTATGCCCATATACCCTATGGCATTGTGAGTGCCTTCCTATAATAAATTATGTTTCTAACTAGGGCTAGGGTTAAACCTTGGGCAAGTGGACTGACGGTAGTCAGTCAAGACCAATCTAGATAAAAAAAGAGTGAGGTGAAGGATGTATTCTGGAATGATGAGTATGTCATCTAGGAATAGTAACATGAACAAGTATGTTGAAAATATTTGGCCAAAGTATCACAAGCTGCTGGTTGTGTTGTCCTACGTCACCTAGTTTAAAGCAACGTGATGTTAGATGAATATTGGTAACAAATATTCAGATAGGTTCTTTAAACAGATCACTCAGTACCTAGAATAGGGTAGGAGAACCAAGTATACATAGTATACATAAAGTATTCTATACTTCAAGTTAACATGAGAGATCAGTTGATAACCGAGTCATGGAATGAGAGATCGGTATCATACCGAGTCATTATAGCTACATATGGTTATCTGTTATGAGATTGATTGGCATAGAATGTGTGTTCTAAATGATGTTTTATTTAGAAACAGAGAACATTATGTAAAAAGAAAAATTCCCTTGTTTCTAAAAGTCTTAAAATGGGAATGTTACATGGATCTTGAGGAAACAAAATGAGGAAGATATGGTATGCCCCTGGAAGGAAAAAGAAAAGGGAAAACTAGTGTATATGATCGATGATGAGGAATTGGATACACTAGATGTTAACCACACTAAATGTGCACACAAGGTACTGGATACTGGAAATGAGATAACATGCGTGTATCCTGCCCCAATGAAGACAAATATGGTTAACATCAGTATAGAGACAAAACCTAAGGAATAAATTATTGGTGACTACCGGTTCGAGTAGGAAGTGGAAAATATTTTTGAATTATTGTGTGACTTTCAAGACTTATTTCCATAGGGATTTCATGAGTTAAAAGAAGGACACCCTTCTTTAGGTGAAATGAAAATAAAAATGAAATAAGGTGTGCACGTCCGGTTAGGAAGAGGCCTTATAGGATGAATCATAATTTACACATGAAGGTAAAAGGAAGAAATAAATAAGATGCTCAAGGCTAGTATAATTGAATCTATTGAAGAATCTAAATGGGTTAGTCCCATTATTTCACCTGATTCTAGATCGTTTCTTTTAAGTATTGATGAAAAAAATAGGGTAACGGGTGTAGGAGGAATACCTATTCAAATGTTGGTTGATTGGTTGTTGCACGCGTATGAATTTCGAATCCATACTGATCTATGAGAACTTCCTTTTGGCTAAGAGGAACTGCCTGTAATGGAAAGCAAGACCACCATAAAGAGTTAAACAATATGTGCAGTGAACTGCCTAGCTTGTGCTAGATCCAGGAAGTGTGATACTTCCTTGATAGACTGTCAGTCCACTGTTTAAAACAATTTAATGTTGGTAATGAAGTAAATCCTATTACAATTAAAATGATTTGGGTATCTCATCCAAAATACAATAAGAAAGATCTAATCTAACAAGCTAAGTTAAAATAATATCCTAAGGTCAAGTAACTAGTTTTGTGTCTCTGCAAGTCTGACAAGAGTCTCAGGCAGATCACAGGAAAATAAGGGTGATGTGGAATTAGGTGGATAGGTCACTATTCTGGGTTATATGGGTAAATACAGATACTGATGTCGGTTAAGGGTGACTGAAGGTGGTTAGGTGAAACTAGTACCAGATTACTGTGGAAATATGGGAATGCCACAGAAATAAGCTTTGGGTCTCCTTTGTGATTACACAAAGGAATTTGTTTTTCAAGATGAGGTATTGCGTGACTTGGGTAGGATTTGGCGAGATTTTAATGGGTATATGGAGCTGGAACTATTGGAGAAGGTCAATAGGTGGGTAGGTAAACAATATACGATGAAATAACGATGAAATGAAATAAACCAAAGAAGTATGATCACTATACTTACTTGAATTCTGATCCTGGATGCCTATGGGTGAGGGATGGAGGTGATGGTGACAGGTTTGAAGGCTGCAAGTGATCACCAACTAAAAGAAAGATTCTACATGGGAATAACAATGTACATTCCTCTTTACTTGGTTAGATCAGATCATGGCTAGGATACAGTTGTGACAGGAAAAGATGCTTGATCTCCTTCCTTACATGTGATGTTCTCTCTAGAATGATGTTAATGAAATTCATCAGATTTCTGACAACGTTTTCCAACCTTATTTTTTCAACTTCCAACCTTGAGAATAAGGTTGTTTTGGGGTTAAAAGGGTAACTGACGGTGGTTCAGCTTAACCAGTGATGCTTAGGTGTAACTGGCATCAGTCAAGGTGGGATTTCCTAGGTTTACTAAACTAGGGAGATCCTCTTGATTTCCTTGGATTTTGTGTCGTTAACCCGTGGATTAGATGTGAGACCCTCTTGTAAGCATGTAGGAATGTGGTTAAGGGGAATGTAAGGCATTGATTTTTAGGGTTTGGATAAGTCTTAGTTAGTTATGGATTAACTTTCATAAAGCGATAGGTCTTAGGTTGAGTTGGCTTGGTGAGGTGTCTAAGTGAACTATATGTGTGGGTATTATTTAAATTAAGATATTTAAACAATAAATATGGTGATAATCAATGAATTATTTTAATTAAATGGAAATATTAGTAGGGTGAAATACAGGGCCATGGTTACGTGAATGTGATTGTTTCACCTGGTTTCTTAGTTTTTCTGAGAAGTACTTGACGAAATAGATAAGGTAAAGGTGGTAAGAGGAATACCTGTTTTAGGGATGGTTGAGGGTTGTATGCGCGCGTATCTGAATCCTGAATCAAAGTGATTGTGAAACCTTCCTTTTGGCTAGGAGGAACTACCTGTATAAGAACCAAAACAAGACCACCAAAGAGAGTTAAACAATATATGCAGTGGACTGCCTAGCATGTGCTAGATCCTGGAAGTACGATACTTCCTAGATGGCTGTCAGTCCACTGTTTAAAACAATTCAATGCTGAAATAAAGTAAATATTGTCCTACTGTAGTTTAATATGATTTAGGCATCTCATACAAATGTAATAGGCTAGATCTAATCTAACAGGCTAGGCTAGAAGGAGATCCAGAGGTCAAATAGGTTGGTTATAGGTGAATCTGAGCTAACAGGCTAGGTTAGATACATATCTGAAGGTCAAATTGGTGTCGGGAAAGTAGGTATATGTCAGAAACAGGTTGTTGTTCTGGCATAGAGATCAGGGAGACACAGAGACCGACCATGGTCTTTTGAAACCGATGATGGTTTTACTGTAACCGGCGACAGTTATAGATGACCGATGATGGTCAAGTCGAGACTGGTGGAATCACACAGTCTAGGTTTTTGGAGTTTTGGGGAAAAAGTGGAGTGGATAGAAGACGGGGATTGATCACAGAGGGGGTGTAGATATGTTACGAAGGTCTGAGACTACTGAGGAGGTCAAAATGGGTAATTTGGGTCAAATATTAAGATGATTGGGTATGGAAGGTGGCTGCAACTAGAGAGAGGGAATGGATGAGAGAGTAAAAGACTAGGTTCCTTTACCATAAAGACTACAACTGATGGTAATAAAATGAAACAGGTGATGGAAGGAGGATACTTACTCTTCTGTGAGGTATGTCTATGAAGAATAATGAAGAAGTTGTTGCATTGGAGAATGCTAGGAAGAAAGTCTCA
The DNA here is from genome assembly GCA_019776745.2 of Taxus chinensis. NCBI lineage: Eukaryota > Viridiplantae > Streptophyta > Pinopsida > Cupressales > Taxaceae > Taxus > Taxus chinensis. The sequence continues at coordinate 629,249,605 of CM034148.1, forward strand.
CTATTGTGCCAGTGTATTTGGTTGCCTTAGTTGATCCCAAATCAATCTTCGTTCTACTGTTGTCGCATCTAAAGAGATCGAATCCGAGATCAAGAAGTTTCAAATCAAATGAACAACCCAATCAACAACCCATGATTACAAGGCTTGTAGATGGGTCTAAATAGGCCATTTTGTCCATTCTGGTATAACTGGTGTCAGTTAAGGGTGAACTGACATCGATCTAGAGTAGAACCGACATCGGTTTGGGTGAGGTATCTCAGGTTGTTTAATAATTGCCTAGGAAGTTGTTCTGCCATTTGATAAGGGTCTCTTCTTTTCCTCGGGGTGAAAACTGACCTTAGGAGGCTTTTAATGTGAGGTGAGGGAATGGGTCTAATGTTAGGTTTTATTTAGGACATTGGTTTAGGGTTTAGGTTAATGGGTCAAATGATGGGGGTGGTTAGGTGAGGTGTATTTAATAAAATCAATTATATTAAATAGGTGTGTGAGGGTGGTGAATTAATTTAATGTGAATAATTAAATTAATATGTGTGTGGGTAAAAGGTCATTAACTTAATTAAAATAATTAAATTAATATGTATGGAGATAAATGGTATTAATTTAATTAAAGTAATTAAATTAAAATGTGTGGGGTGTAGGAGGTAGGTGCTAAAGTGTTGAGGATGAGGAAATGATTATAGGGCTACGGTAGGGGACCAAGGTGATTACGACACGATTTCGGTGTCTACATTTTTCCCCTTCTTGTTGTGTAGCTTGTATTGGTAAGCAACGTGAACAAGAATAGAGTGTGGTTGCCCCAAGTGGGAATGAGGGTGATCCCCCCTCAAACCAGGAACTGATGAGTTGGCAAAGCACATCGGCGAGTGGTTTGATAAAAGTGGATGTGAAGAAGAATAGTGAAAAAATGGGGAAAGGAGTAAAGGGTAAATCGGGCATATAGGTAAATGGGTAAACGGGCCAAGGTCAAAGGTAGTGGTAGTTGAGCGCACACACACATGTATAAACTGTGACACGGTACCAAGGTTGAAGAGCTTGCAAACTCTACATTGTCTAAGGTCGATAGGTTTATCCAAACAAGGTTGAAGTGATTCTAGTATCCAAGGTATAGGATATGGTCAGGAAACACAACGTAGGTTAGGGGTAGGAACGGTTAGGTATGTTCCAGTACACCAAAGGTAGGGTTAGGATAAATGGTCACGGTAATAGGCATAGGTAAGGTCATTAGGTCAATCAACACAGGTAACAGTGCCACAAGGTATAGCGAGCATGTGAGGTCAAAGGTCACAAATAGTTTTCTGGGTCCAGGTAGATAGGTCAAACACGGGTAAGGCAGGGGTAGGGGTAAAAGGAGGAGACGTCAATGGCTAATGAGGTAAGGTTGAGGAAGGTGGAGGGCTAGAGAGGAAGGTAAAGTGATCTAGGTAGGTGTAGGGGAGGCAAAAATCAACGGGAAGGTAAGGAAAATGAGGTCAATGTGAGGGCAATGAGTAGGCAGGGTAATTGACAAGCGGTCGGGATGAACCGAGGATGGTGGAGAAGAACTGACTGGTGGTTGGCTAGGGCAGAAGACTGGCATCGGTCAAGGGTTAACTGACGTCAGTTGAGTCAGGTAGGGTATAAAAAGTGGAAAACCCGCGTTTTAAAATTCATTTGTGAATTGTTAAGAAGAAGAAAAGGACAAAAAGAGAGAAAAGAGGAAGAGGTCAAAAGAGTATGGACAGAGAGATTGGTTGGTGAGCCACATAGGTGAGATTGATTGGGTAAGAGGTGGGGCCGTGAGATCAGATCGAGCGAGGTGATTGGTGGAGAGACTTGGAGGTCATTTGAGGATGGAAGAGGCCGGGGAGGGATTGAGAGGAGCAGGGTGCACAGAGGACAGAGGTTCCACCACGATGGCAAAGGCAGTGGGATCAGGTAGGATTTGAACCTTTGTAATTGATTTGTTTGGTTAAATTGTGTAGAATAGAGGAAATATGAAGAAATAGGGGTTTGGGGGGTGAATAATTTCAACATGGGAAAAATAGAGAGAAATGGGAATGGTGAAGGGTAGGGGGTAGGGAAAAAGGGTAATGTAGGAGACAATTAGGGGTGGAAGGAGAGATTTGGGTGGGTAGAATGACTAGGAAGGGAAAAAGTAGGGTTGGGAAGTCGGGGCGGGTGGCGATATGACAGTGACTGACAGTCGGTCAACTTGTGGCTGACGTCAGTGGGTAGTGACCGTGGTACTGTTCACAACTGGGGTCAGTGATCCTAAGTGTTCTGGGTCAAAGGGAGACCTGTGGTTAGTCAAGGGATAATCGGGGTCGGCTTTGATGATAACCAGGTGCAGGTGGGTAACCTAAGGGTAAGTTGGGACCAAAAAGGTAGGTTAGGTGTGGGGAAGGGTTGAGGTAGATGGTTTTGGGTGAGGTTAGAGGTAGATAGGTTCGGGTGGGTGGGTTTAGGGGTAGGTTGGGTAGATGGGTTAGGGTAGGTTGGGTGAGGGTTAGGGTAGATAGGTTAGGGTAGATGGGTTTGGGTAGGTTTTAGGTTTGGGTGAGGGTTGGGTTAGATAGGTTCGGGTAAATCAGTTTGGGTAGGTATTGGGTGAGGGTGAGTTTGTTAGATAGGTTCGGGTAGATGGGTTTGGGTAGGCTTGGGTGAGGGTTAGGTTAGATAGGTTTGGGTAAATGGGTTTGGGTAGGTTTGGGTGAGGTTAGGGTAGGTTTGGGTAGGTTTAGGTGAGGTTAGGTTAGATAATGTTTGGGTAAATGGGTTTGGGTAGGTTTGGGTGAGGGTTAGGGTAGATTTGGTTCGGGTAGATGGGTTAGGGTAGGTTTGGGTGACGGTTAGGTAGATTTGGGTGGATGGGTTTGGGTAGATTTGAGTGAGGGTTAGGGTAGATAGGTTCAGGTGGATGGATGGGTTTGGGTAGGTTTGGGGGGTGAGTGACAAGGCCAACATGGGATGGGGTGGGGAAAGAGATTAGGTTGGGATGTGGGGTAAAAATAAGGTAAGTTGGGAAGGTGTACTAATACATTGATTTTGTGGGATGCAGGCCCGAGACGAGCTGCAGATGAGGGCCCGGGTGCCACCCTTGTTATTGACAGTACGGGCGAGCATGATGCAGGTGCCGAGTGGTAGCATGTTGTAGAGGTGGGGATGATAGGGGTGAGGTGCTACCGGCATGTAGTCCGGAAGGTGAGTCTTATGGTTTCCCTCATCGATAGATGGGACTCGGTGACCAACACCTTCCATTTTCCGATGGGTGAGATGACGATCACCCTGGAGGATGTCTACAGGATCCTGTGGTTTCCCATATTGGGGGCCCAGGTTTATTCCATCTCTTCAAAGGCGTCTGAGGAGCTACTAGCACCCATTTTTGGTGAGGGTGTAGCAGATCTGATGTTCCATAGTGCTAGCATGAGCTATGGAGTGATGTATAGAGCTCATTCAGAGGAGATGAGGTTAGTTATACTCTTGATGGAGGTAGTGTATTACTTCGCATTACCGGATGCAGAGGGTAGGAGATTCCTGAGGTCACTGATGGGAGTCCTCCATGACATGATGATACAGCGGACACGGTTCGCATGGGCACCTGCATTGCTGACGCAGGTGTATAGAGAGCTATGGGCCTATGGGTGACTGATGGAGATTCAACATCTGCTGCGTCGTATTATTGCATTTTTGGGCTTACAAGCACATTGTTTGTGTTCAACCAGTGGGGATGCCTCCAGGTAGATGCATTCCCACAGAGAGTTTTGAGAGTGGGGTATAGGCAGTGGGTACCAGGCCATGGGAGAGGCCCAAGGAGCCAGAGCTACCCATGATGTAGTACACTACAGGAGGTTGTTGGAGGGGTTGTCTGGGGTGGACATCATTTGGAGGCCGTATGTGGGCTTCCCCTCATATAAACAGATGGCCATGAAGCTAGCTGAGCTACAGATACATTTGTGGATAAAGGGGATGAGAGTGGGTGAGCATGAGCGGATACCCGTAGAGTGGGTTAGACACCAGTTTGGATTGGTCTAGGGTGTACCACCTCTATTCCCACAATATAGGAGAGATGATGTGGAGAGACCTATGTCTCCACCATGACCCATAGTGCTGACTGGACAGGAGGAGCAAGTTGTAGATACTCAGATTGATGATGTTGGGGTTGTAGATGGGTAAAGGTAGTGGTGGGTGGCACAACTGAGAGCCATACCACCAAGGCCAGGGAAGCCAGACTTAGCCACCATCATAATTTAGAGAGATGCCCTAAGGGGCAAGTTGTTACTTTGGTGATGCAGCTTAGGATCATGCAGGGAGCATCTGACAGGTAAAAAGGCATAGGTTTCCATATTACATGCCCAGATAGTGACGTTGCAGGCTCAGGCTGTAGAGCCCAATTTCTGTGGACACTAATTAGATACTGATCTTGACACTATTGATCATATTTTGGACATAATTATGTTTTTATGTAGTATGATGTGTATATGCTAGAATCATGGATTCCTATGGACATTATTATGTTTTGCTTAGTATGATGGTTAGATGTTAGACTATGGATTAATATTGATCTGGATTCAATTATTATGCTTGAGGATCATTGAGACATTATTATTATGTGGATGATGATATACTAGTTTACATGGACAGGTTATTGATGTTGATTTTTAGACATGTGACATTGATATTATGAATAGCTCTAGTATAGAAATATATTGGATGATGATATAGTTGCAAATTGAATTTAAATGATAAATGTTAAATTCTTGATAATGTTGTGATTTGGATTTAATAATTGTATGTTTCTTATATCATTTGGATGTTCTGATATGGCCATGAGGCCGAATAGGTATATTGCATTTTGAAAGTTAAAAATCACAACAATCTCAGGGGACTGGGAGACTAACCATATTGGAATTCAGTGTGAAATCAACAAGGGTCACCATGGCAACTGTGTTTGATCCGTGTGTTAATGTTGTCTTAGGATTTCTATTATTGTGACCCATGGGGTATATGTGTACTTTATTTTTTGTGTCCCTTTTTAAAATTATTGTTTTATGTATTTTATTTGTAATGTGCTCTTTATTTTAATTATTTTAATGTGATAGTATAATGTGAGAGTCTTATAGTTAAATTTCAATTATATTAATTGGGATGTGGATTATAAATTAAATGTTATTGTCTTGGTTGAAAATGAAAATTGACTTATATATATATATTATAAACCATGTGGTAAATAAATAAGTCTTTATAAAATATTGTAATAAATAAATGTCATAAATATAAATGCATGTGTAAGAATTTGTAAGAGGTTGTAAGGCTGATTTTGGAAGGTCAAACACTCCTTCCACTTTAAAATTCGAATTTGGCCTTGAAGGACAAATTTGGAGGCTTGTGGGACAAGTTAAAACTTGTCCCACACCTCCTTAAAATCCTCCACCCAACCATGTTTATTGTTTTGGAGTCAAAATAAATCTATTTTATTATGTTTTGATATGAATTTGTGTAAGTATTGATTTCACTTGTCTTGTAATTTTAAATGCATTCCTTTTGGGGTATGGGCTACATTTTGTGTGTAAGTGATTTTGTCATTTTTCTTTAATGGTGATTTGTTGTTGATATGGATTTCACTCTTGGGGAAGGAAGAAAAATGATGTGGCATCCCACTTGGAATCCACATCATCCTCTTCCACCCTCTCCTTTAAAATTTGAATTCCTCCTCATTTTGAGGTTGTTGAAAGTTGGAGATTTCACTCTTGGGTAAAATTTCTCTCTCATTTTGAAGCTTGCTTGGTGGAAGAAGTGGATTTACTTGTGCATGCTTTCCTCTTGCTAATTTGGGACTGGTTTTGTGTAATAAAGAATTTTCTGTTTTGGAAACAAGACTCCATTATGGAGAGGTAGGCTCTCACTCTTTTAAATTGCTATTTTTCCCTCTTTTAGCGGTGAATTTTGAATGTGTTTGTGTTTGTAATTCTTAGAGGGATGGGTAGAATTCTTAGGGCATGGTGTGGAGAGAAGACTATGAGGTTTATCAGAGAAGGAATAAGGGATTTACCATTGGGCACTTGTCTTGTGGAGGGAGTGTTGGTTGGGATCCACCTAGGGAAAAGAATATGATTGCATTTCTTACTTTGGGGAGGTATAAGGGATAAATTTGGAGGAGGGATAAGGAGGGGTTGAGAAGGGATAAGTTTTATGGGATGGTTATGTTTTGGCGGTTTGTTTTAGGTGGATGCCCAATTTCAACATGGGAGGCATAAGGAGACCTCCATAGTTGTTGCTCTTGATTGGATTGCTTGCTTAGAGGAGCATTTGTTTTGATTGAAATTATTGTTGTAGTTGAGAACTACATCTTTTTGTTTATGCATTTCCTTGTGTATGTGAATGTATGTTATATGTGAAAGAAGCTATGTTCTCATGTGTTGATTTATCATATTCCATTCCAATATGGTTGGGGCTCGGGGGCCAATGGGGAAAGATGGCTTCTATTTTCCCATTAGGTATCTTGGTTGGGTGGAGAGTGTTGCATTTCACCCTTCCTTGTTGTGATTAAAAGATAAAAGATGAAGAAATCAACCTGTTGCTGTTTGGAGCTTGGAGAAATCAGTTTGACAGTCTTTTCCTTTTAGCAAGTTCATTGTAACCTTCCCACTTTGAATTGGATGATTTGCATTGTTAATTGTAATGAGAAGACATCTTGTATTTAAATTAAAAGGTTGAAAGTGATAAGTGAATTGTAAAGAATTATTATTCCATATTGTGTTACGAGAAGAATGTGAAAGAAAAAAATATGTATTGTGCATTATAACTTGAAATTCAAAGAAAGAGATAAACTGTTGAATTATTGTTGGAAATCAAATAAATAATTACATTCCTTTCTCAAAATTTCATTGTTGTATTAGATCTGAGTTGCTGTTGTGAAATGAAAACTTTGATTTGAAAGAGATTAAGAAATAGTATTGCCAGTAAATGTACTGTGTTTGAAATCAAAACTAGAGTTTAAACTTTGCATATGAACTGTCAATTAATTTTTTGAATCAATTGAATGTCTTATATAATATTTGAAATGCCTCCCCATATTTGGAAGATGCAAATTGGTTAATAAACTTGTTAGCAAATGAACTCTATTTCTTTCTTTAATTCTGGAAATGAATTCCATCAAAAATTTACACTTCAGATTTTTAGTGAAAATTGAGAAAGGAAACAAAGTATTATAGATGTATTAGGTTCTATTGAACCCACATTGAACTTCATATTTAAGACAATATCTCAAAAACTCTATCAAATCCAATTTTAACTTCACAATCCAACTTATTGTCAAAAAATGTAAAATTTACTAAATGCAACCCAATATGTAAATTGGACCTTGAAAATATACTTAAACTTACCCAAGACCATTTCTCAATGCTCAATTTACATGCTCAGAAGAAGAAATATCAAAATTGAATCAAATCTTATAAGTTGAAAATTGTCAGTTTTAAAATTATAAACCCTGTATATCTATTTCTTAAAATTGATCCTCAAAACTTCACCAAATTCTAAAATTGATGATTTTTGTGCAAAGAGGACTCTGAGAGTTTTCCGTAAAGTCCTCATTTGCCTAAAATGGAGCTTCCTATCAAAAGTTATGGCTATTTGAAGTTTTACTTCAAAATGGCCATCCCAAACCAAAAATGAAATAATTCGACCTTAGAAAAATTTAAATGTTGAACTTTAGAAAAATTTCTCAAAAATTTCTGTGTTCTTGTCACCCTCTCATCCTATTATAATTCGCCACGTGGCACTTTAGAGGGGTGGACCCTTAATAAAACTTAACATTTTGAAAAAATTTCCTTGGGAAAATTTTTCCTATTTTCCCCTCAACCTCGCGGCCCCCAACCAATCATGTGATGACACGTGGCATTTGGGAAAATTTTCCCAATTTTCTCCTAACCCCGCGGACCTCCAAGGGAAAATTGTTCCCTAAATCTCCGCCCAGCAATAACTTTAGTTTTACAAGGAGTTAGGAGGACTTCTTTATATGCTTGGAAAGGTGAGGAAATTTCCTATGCAATGAGCCTAGTTTAGGAAAGTTTTGATAATTCTAAGTGTGTGAAAGATCCAGTTGAATTTTAAGGATTGATAGAGAGCAGGCCTAGCAATAAATTTCTCCCTGAACCTTAGTAAAACTTGTAACCTCCAAATTAGAACCTTGTAAACTTGTTATAAGATAAAAATGGAAATCTTGTGTTTGGATAATTAGAATTTGTTCCGGAACCTATTTAGTTTCAAACTAGTGTCTTGCTACTTGTTTGTAGACCATTCTTACAAAAAAAAATTATTCCATAATTTTCCTAGTTTGTTTCTTGGTCTCAAGTGGTAGTTGAAGCGGGCATTACACTTGGTATCAGAGAATTGGTTCAAAATCTTAGACCATTGGGCACACTAGAAACATTGAGACTTGAAACCTAAAACCAACAAATTGATAATCTAGAAAACAAAACCATTTGAAAATTGAACATGTTAGTAAACTTAAAAAACTAAAGGAAACTCAAGGTAATGAACTACTCCCACTCTGATCTATGCAGGGAGCTCAGACAAAGCAGGAGGAACGTTCGCAGAGACTCAGAGTCACAACCAACTCCATCTCCACTGCCACCACCACCACCACCAGATCAGGGTTTAATAGCTATGCTACCACAGATTTTGCAGAACCTCCAGGATGTTAATGCTACCCTACGTGGAGGATCAGTAGGAGGGCACTCAGGCAGACATGACAGATATATTTCCATAGAGGGACATGCACCCCCTCCACTCAGTGAGGAGGATGGAGGAGAGAATTTTCATGCATAGTCAGTCAGAGCAGATTCACCACCTAGGAGGTAGGGTGACAGAGTTTTGGAGCATAGAGAGAGGTCTTGGAGCCCTAAGCTTAGGGATGAGCTTATAGAGAGGCCCAGAGGCCGTCAGACCACAACTGCAGATCACATCAGGGAAATCTTGAAGCTTAGGCCATCTCATTATTCAGGTGACATAGGGGGATTCTAGGAATAGGCCTGGCTGGTTAGCTTGAGTGGTTGCTTCAAGCTTTGTCCTTATTCTAACAACACAAAAGCTTATGTTGCGATCCATCTACTGAAGGATGGAGCTGGAGTATGGTGGAGGAAAAAGGAGCAGAAGCTCCATATAGACTCAGAGACAATCACTTAGGAGCTATTTGAAGAGAGATTCAGGAGCAGATACTTGCCACAGAGATTCATACAGCAGAGGATTGATGAGTTCCATGACCTTTGACAAGCTTCCCTTTCAGTGGCCGAGTATGAGAGTAGGTTCTTGGACCTACTTCAGTACATTGATTACATGCAGGATGAGTAGGTGTAGATCTAAAGGTTCATCCAGGGCCTTAATTTGGACATTAGAGGTGTAGTACGGATCCACAGCTCACAGACATTAGCAGAGGCCGTTGAGAAGTCCTACATTACAGAGGAGACTCGGGGTAAAACCCAGCAGGCTAGAGACCGGGTCAGGAGCTGTATTCAATAGTTGCAAGATAGTAGAGTGAGGGGGTCAGCTCCTCCTCCCCATGGTGGTTAGCATTCTTCACAGTCATTTTTTAGGCCATAGCAGCAGCAGTCCCACCCACGTTTTATGCCTCCTCGAAGAGTTGATGCATAGAGAGGTCAGAGCATGGGGCCTCCTATGGGTCCCACCAGGACACAGGGTGGAGCTAGAGCTCATTCAGCAAGAGCTCGACCACATAGGCCACAACAGACTATGGTTGGATCATCAGGGTCAACAACACCTACCTTTAGGGCACCTTCTGGAGGTGCTACAGTTTGGAGGACTTCAGGTGGTTGCTTCAGGTGTGGAGTAATGGGACACTTTTGGAGAGACTTCCCCCAAAACCCTAATAAGGGTAAGGCACCCATCTTAGAGCCTACATTCAGAGACATGGGACAGAGTCACAGGATCTACGTAGTGGTTGAGAACCGTCAGGCCAAGCACTAGAGCATGGTCATGGAGACTACAGGTAGCATTGGAGGTGTTGTTACTTCTATATTATTTGATTCTGGTTCTTCTGATTCGTTTATTGCACCATCCTTGGTAGAGTGATGCAGGCTGGTGGGTGTTAGACAAGGTCATAGTTGGGATGTTGAGATGGCTTCGAGAGCCAAGGTCTCTGTAGACTCCTTAGTAAAGGAGTGTGTTGTTAACTTGGGACCTTTCACCACCACTTCAGATCTCCGCGTACTTCCTTTGGACTTGTATGGAGTCATTTTAGGCATGGATTGGTTGACTACACACAGGGCTAGGATGGATTTCTATCACAAGAATACATCTTTTACAGATGATCTCAGAGTTGAGTCAGTGATTTCTGGGGTTAGGAGACCTATTTCTATTCGCACTATCTCCGCTATGTAGCTCAAGCGGTGTGTGCGACAGGGTTGTTAGATGTATGTAGTCACAGTCAGTGATAGGGAAGAGGATGGGTCTAGTGGGCCATCGCTAGATGACCATCCCATTTTGAGAGAGTATGCAAATGTTTCTCCAAGGGAGCTACCGAGGATGCCACCCCCACGTGAGATTGATTTCCATATTGATCTAGTTCCAGGAGTAGAGCCTATCTCACGAGCTACCTATCGGATGAATACCTCAGAGCTCTGTGAGCTCAAGTTGTAGCTGGAAGGCCTTCTAGAGAAAGGGCTTATCCATCCTAGTGTGTCCCCTTAGGGTGCACCAGTTATATTTGTTAAGAAGATGGATGGATCCTTGCGGTTGTGCATAGACTACCGCCAGCTGAATAAGGTAATGATCAAGAATTGTTATCCCCTACCTCGCATTAATGACTTGTTTGATCAAATGAAGGGGTCGTAGTGTTCTCTAAGATTAATCTCAAGTCAGGGTACCATCACTTGAGGATTACGGAGACAGACATTCATATGACTACTTTTCGTATGAGGTATGGGCACTATGAGTTCACAGTGGTACCTTTTGGTTTGACGAATGCCCCCGCAGTGTTTATGAGTTTGATGAATGGGGTATTTAGGACCTTTTTAGATTGCTTCGTGCTCATCTTTCTTGATAACATTCTAATTTACTCACATACATGTGAGGAGCACGAGGGGAACCTTCATCAGGTTCTTCAGTTTCTTCGTGAGCAGCAGCTTTATGGGAACTTGGAGAAGTGTGCTTTCTTTCAGTTAGAGATTCAATACTTGGGTCATATCATCTCAGGTGAAGGTATCACAGTCGATCCTTCCAAGATTAGAGCCATTATGGATTGGCCAACACCCACTCCAGTTATAGAGGTGCGCAGCTTCATGGGGTTAGCAGGTTACTACAGGAGATTTGTGCAGGACTTCTCTTGGATAACACACCCCATCACTTCCCTTCAGTGGAAAGGAAAGAAGTTTATTTGGTCAAATAGATGTGAGTATACCTTCAAGACGCTGAAGGAATATCTCACTACAACACCCATTCTTGTAGTGCCGGATCCACAGGGTGAGTTCTTTATTTGCACAGATGCTTCTTTAGTATGGCTTGGAGGTGTGTTGATGCAGGATGGTAGGGTTGTAGCTTTTGAGTCTCACAAACTCAAGGATCACAAGCTTAATTATCCTACCCATGATCTTGAGCTTGTAGCAGTTGTGCATTCTTTGGTTAGATGGAGACATTTTCTTCTTGGATGGAGATTCACACTCAGGACAGACCATTTGAGTCTTCGCCACCTCTTCACACAACCCAATCTAAATGCTCGTCAGAGGCGTTGGATGGAGTTGCTTTGTGAGTATGACATTGCATCTCGAGAAAAGTTTGAGTCCCAGAGCACCCTTGAGGGGAAATTTGATGGTTTCTCACTAGAGGAAGATGGTCTTCTCAGGCATAGAGGTCAGATTTATGTTCCTAGAGATGGAGGCTTGAGGCAGGACATATTGACAGAGGCACATCGTGCACCCTATTCAACCCATCCTGGGGTGAAGAAGATGCACGCCACCTTGAGACAGTTATATCACTGGAGAGGAATTCGTAGGGACATGGCTCAGTTTGTGTCACACTGTTTAGAGTGCCAAAAATTGAAGGCTGGGCATCAACATCCAGTTGGCCTTCTCTATCCTCATGCTATATTAGAGTGGAAATGGGACACCATTTCCATGGATTTCATTGTCAGATTACCGATGTCAAGATATCACCACGACGCCATCATGGTCACGGTTGATAAATTGACAAAAGTAACTCACTTTTCACCTGTAAAGACCATGTATACAGCTAGTGCAGTGGCACATGTCTACCTAGATGAGATCTTCAGGTTACACAGAATCTTGCGGAAGATCATTTGTGACCGTGATCCCTTGTACACTTTGCATTTCTGGACTACCATGCAGTATGTCCTCAGGACGAAGATTAACTTCAGCATAGCTTATCACCAAGAAACAGATGGACAGACTAAGAGGGTGAATCAGATTTTAGAGGACATGCTCAGGATGTACATGATGGATCACCAGGTGAGATGGGAGGAGTATCTGTATCTTGTGGAATTTTCCTACAATAATAGTTTCTAGAGTTCTATAGGCATGGCTCCTTTTCAAGCCTTGTATGGTAGGGAGTGCAAGACACTCCTTAGCTGGGATAGATTGGAGGATAGAGTATCCTTAGGACCAGGTCTTTTGCAGGACATGGAGTAGCAGGTAGTGTTGATCAGGTAGAGATTATAGGAGGCACATGATAGGCAGAAGAAGTACACTGATCAGCATAGAACCGAGCATAATTTTGATGTGGGCGTGAAGGTTTTCCTTCGTGTTAGGACACATAAGAGCCTGATCAGTTATGGAAAAGGTTCTAAGTTAGCTCCTTGGTTTGTTGGACCTTTTGAGATCCTGGAGCGTATCGGCCCATTTGCTTACCATCAAGCATTGCCACCCAGCTTGTCTCATGTACATGATGTGTTTCATGTTTCTGTTCTTAGGAGATACATCACAGATCCTTCTCATGTTCTAGATTGGACATCATTGCAGGTGCAGGATCAGGGGTAGGTGATGGTGGAGCCCGTCTGTATCATCAATCATAGGACCCTGGGTCTTCGAGGTAGAGAGATTGATCAGGTATGGGTGCAATGGGATAGATATGATGAGACTGCAACCACTTGGGAGGATGCTACTACTTTACGAGTGTAGTTTCCACATTTGTTCCAGTGACTTCCAGGAGGAAGTCAAGTCTAAGGTGAGGGGGATGTAGTGTCCACTTTCCTTGGACACTTTTTAGATACTGATCCTGACACTATTGATCATATTTTGGACATAATTATAATTTGATGTAGTATGATGTGTATATGCTAGATCATGGATTCCTATGGACATTATTATGTTTTGCTTAGTATGATGGTTAGATGTTAGACTATGGATTAATATTAATATGGATTTAGTTATTATGCTTGAGGATCATTGAGACATTATTATTATTATGTGGATGATGATATACTAGTTGACATGGATAGGTTATTGATGTTGATTTTAGACATGTGACATTGATATTATGAATAGCTCTAGTATAGAAATCTATTGGATGATGATATAGTTGCAAATTGAATTTAAATGATAAATGTTAAATTCTTGATAATGTTGTGATTTAGATTTAATAATTGTATGTTGCTTATATCATTTGGATGTTCTGATATGGCCACGAGGCCAAAGGGGTATATTGCATTTTGTAGGTTAAAAATCACAACAATGTCGGGGAACTGGAGACTAACCATATTGGAATTTAGTGTGAAATCAACAAGGGTCGCCATGGCAATTGTGTTTGATCGGTGTGTTATGTTGTGTTGGGACTTCCACTATTGTGACCATGGGGTATATGTGTGCTTTATTTGTTGTGTCCCTTTTTAAAATTATTGTTATATGTATTTTATTTGTAATGTGCTCTTTATTTTAATTATTTTAATGTGATAGTATAATGTGAGAGTCTTATAGTTAAATTTCAATTATATTAATTGGGATGTGGATTATAAATTAAATGTTATTGTCTTGGTTGAAAATGAAAATTGACTTATATATATTATAACCATGTGGTAAATAAATAAATCTTTATAAAAGATTGTAATAAATAAATGTCATAAATATAAATGCATGTGTAAGAATTTGTAAGAGGTTGTAAGGCTGATTTTGGAAGGTCAAACACTCCTTCCACTTTGAAATTCGAATTTGGCCTTGAAGGACAAATTTGGAGGCTTGTGGGACAAGTTAAACTTGTCCCACACCTCTTAAAATCCTCCACCAACCATGTTTATTGTTTTGGAGTCAAAATAAATCTATTTTATTATGTTTTGATATGAATTTGTGTAAGTATTGATTTCACTTGTCTTGTAATTTTAAATGCATTCCTTTTGGGGTATGGGCTACATTTTGTGTGTAAGTGATTTTGTCATTTTTCTTTAATGGTGATTTGTTATTGATATGGATTTCACTCTTGGGGAAGGAAGAAAAATGATGTGGCATCCCACTTGGAATCCACATCATCCTCTTCCACCCTCTCCTTTAAAATTTGAATTCCTCCTCATTTTGAGGTTGTTGAAAGTTGGAGATTTCACTCTTGGGTAAAATTTCTCTTTCATTTTGAAGCTTGCTTGGTGGAAGAAGTGGATTTACTTGTGCATGCTTTCCTCTTGCTAATTTGGGACTGGTTTTGTGTAATAAAGAATTTTCTGTTTTGGAAACAAGACTCCATTATGGAGAGGTAGGCTCTCACTCTTTTAAATTGCTGTTTTTCCCTCTTTTAGCATGAATTTTGAATGTGTTTGTGTTTGCAATTCTTAGAGGGATGGGTAGAATGCTTGGGGCATGGTGTGGAGAGAATAATATGAGGTTTATCAGAGGAGGGATAAGGGATTTACCATTAGCACTTGTCTTGTGGAGGGAGTGTTGGTTGGGATCCACCTAGGGAAAAGAATATGCTTGCATTTCTTACTTTGGGGAGGTATAAGGGATAAATTTGGAGGAGGGATAAGGAGGGGTTGAGGAGGGATAAGGTTTATGGGATGGTTATGTTTTGGCAGTTTGTTTTAGGTGGATGCCCAATTTCAACATGGGAGGCATAAGGAGACCTCCATAGTTCTTGCTCTAGATTGGCTTGCTTGCTTGGAGGAGGAGCCTTTGTTTTGATTGAAATTGTTGTTGTAATTGAGAACTACATATTTTTGTTTGTGCATTTCCTTGTGCATGTGAATGTATGTTATATGTGAAACAAGCTATGTTGCCATGTGTTGTTTTATCATGTTCCATTCCAATATGGTTGGGGCTCGGGGGCCAATGGGGAAAGATGGCTTCTATTTTGCCATTAGGTATCTTGGTTGGGTGGAGAGTGTTGCCTTTCACCCTTCCTTGTTGTGATTAAAAGATAAAAGATGAAGAAATCAGCTTGTTATTGTTTGGAGCTTGGAGAAATCAGTTTGAGCGTCTTTTCCTTTTAGCAAGTTCATTGTAACCTTCCCACTTTGAAGTGGATGATTTGTATTGTTAATTGTAATGAGAAGACATCTTGTATTTAAATTAAAAGGTTGAAAGTGACAAGTGAATTGTAAGGAATTATTATTCCATACTGTGTTATGAGAAGAATGTGAAAGAAAGAAATATGTATTGTGCATTATAACTTGAAATTCAAAGAAAGAGATAAACTGTTGAATTATTGTTGGAAATCAAATAAAGAATTACATTCCTTTCTCAAAATTTCATTGTTGTATTAAATCTGAGTTGTTGTGAAATGAAAAATTTGTTTTGAAAGAGATTAAGAAATAGCATTGCCAGTAAATATACATTTGAAATCAAAACTAGAGTTTAAAATTTTCATATGAACTGTCAATTAATTGTTTGAATCAATTGAATGTCTTAGATAATATTTGAAATGCCTCCCCATATTTGGAAGATGCAAATTGGTTAATAAACTTGTTAGCAAATGAACTCTATTTCTTTCTTTAATTCTGGAAATGAATTCCATCAAAAATTTACACTTCAGATTTTTAGTGAAAATTGAGAAAGGAAACAAAGTATTATAGATGTATTAGGTCCTATTGAACCCACATTGAACTTCATATTTAAGACAATATCTCAAAAACTCTATCAAATCCAATTTTAACTTCACAATCCAACTTATTGTCAAAAAATGTAAAATTTACTAAATGCAACCCAATATGCAAATTGGACCTTGAAAATATACTTAAACTTACCCAAGACCATTTCTCAATGCTCAATTTACATGCTCAGAAGAAGAAATATCAAAATTGAATCAAATCGTATAAGTTGAAAATTGTCAGTTTTAAAATTATAAACCCTGTATATCTATTTCTTAAAATTGACCCTCAAAACTTCACCAAATTCTAAAATTGATGATTTTTGTGCAAAGAGGACTCTGAGAGTTTTCCGTAAAGTCATCATTTGCCTAAAATGGAGCTTCCTATCAAAAGTTATGGCCATTTGAAATTTTACTTCAAAATGGCCAACCCAAACCAAAAATGAAATAGTTCGACCTTAGAAAAATTTAAATTTTGAACTTTAGAAAAATTTCTCAAAAATTTCCGTGGCCCCACCACCCTCTCATTGTATTAGAATTCACCACGTGGCACTTTAGAGGGGTGGACCCTTAATAAAACTTAATATTTTGAAAAAAAATCCTTAGAAAAATTTTCCCTATTTTCCCCGCAATCCCGCGGCCCCCAACCAATCACGTGATGACACATGGCATTTGGGAAAATTTTCCCAATTTTCTCCTAACCCCACAGACCTCCAAGGGAAAATTGTCCTCTAAAAACTCCGCCCGACCATAACTTGAGTTTTACAAGAAGTTAGGAGGACTTCTTTATATGGTTGCAAAGGTGAGGAAATTTCCTATCCAATGAGCCTAGTTTAGGAAAGTTTTGATAATTCAAAGTGTGTGAAAAATCTAATTTAAGTTCAGGGATTGATAGAGAGAAGGCCTGGAGATAAATTTCTCCCTGAACCTTAGTAAAACTTATAACCTCCAAATTGGAACATTGTAAACTTGTTATAAGATAAAAATGGAAATCTTGTGTTTGGATAATCAGAATTTGTTCCGGAAACTATTTAGTTTCAAACTAGTGTCTTGCTACTTGTTTGTAGACCATTCTTACAAAAAAAAATTATTCCAGAATTTTCCTAGTTTGTTTCTTGGTCTTAAGTGGTAGTTGAAGCAGGCATTACATAGGCAGGGCAGGGATAGGTACCTGCACAAGTAGAGTTAGGGGGAGATGGAGATGGAGAGGAGGTACATAGAGATGGAGGGGATATAGCCTCTCTACAGGCACATGTGTAGGCTTTATAGGGCCAGTTTCCCATAGCGTAGGGGAAGGTTACAGGTCTGCAGGGCCAGCTGACAGTAGCACAGGCATAGATTACTACCCTGTAGGCCTAGATATAGGCACAGACATAAATTTCAGGGCTGAATTGGGCTCTAGTACCGGCACAGGGCTCAGTGAAGGTTTAGGGATAGGGTCCCATTTTACAAGTACCCATGCAAGTAGCGGGACCCATGTCACCTCCACAGATAGTGCCCATGTCAAGGATCAGAGATGCCCTAGGAGTGGCACGGTATTACCAGGATCATTTGTTTGCTGCCAAGCTAGATGTGCCCTCCTATGCCAAGTACAGAGCACAACAGGCCTCCAGTGAGAGGACTAGATTCTACACTCACATTGTGGAGAGTACAGGGGACCGGCAAGCCTAGGGACAGGGTCGTGGTGAGGCCACTAGTGTGCAAAGGCTAGCCCCAGGTGAGGGGCTATCAGTAGGAGGTGAGGCAGGTGATGGACCCTGGACAAGTGCAGCAGAGGGGTCAGGAGAGACACAGTCATAGGGAGCATTCCCCAACATTAGATGGGGAGATGATTGACCTGCTGTGGATTGGCCTACGTGTCGATTCATTTTGTATGTATTATATATGTGACCGGTCTGCGTGCCGAAGATATTTTGTATTTATTATTGTTTGGTACATGATACCGGCTTGTGTGCCGAAGATTTTTCTATTAATTCATTCATTCTTTTTGTATATATGAGACCGGCCTGCGTGTTGATAACATTTTACATTGTATATCAGCCTGCGTGCTGACATTTTTGAGATGATGGCCATGATGAGACAGGAATGTATTTAGAGATACACAGTTATTGATTTATATGATGAGATTCATGGTATTTGGTGATGTGTTAATGTGTTGATGAGATATTGGTTTATGGCTTATGTTAGATGAGATATGGATTTGTTACTTTGTATTAGATGAGATATGGGTTTGTTGGTTTGTTATGGATGGAAATTAGGTGAGTTAGGCACGATGGAGTCAGGTCAGTTTAGGCATGGATTGAGTTAGATTGGTTAGGCATGGATTGAGGTAGGTTGTTAAGTATGGATTGAGTCAGGTTGTTTAGGGATGGTTGAGTCAGGGTAGTTAGACATGGTTGAGTCAAGTTATAGGAATGGATGAGTTAGGTTATAGGCATGGTTGAGTCAGGTGATAGGCATGGATTGAGTCAGGTTGGTTTAGGCATGGATCGAGTCAAGTTATTTAGGCATGATTGAGTCAGGTTGGTTTAGGAATGGATGTTCATTTTGATATTTTGATAACAAATGGCAATTTAAATGCATGAGATGGTGTAAAATGTGGAAAATGTTGGTTACGTATGAAAATGTGAAATAATATAAGTGGTAAAATTTATGTGGTATATGGTTTAGATGTCAAGGTTTTTTATATAAATAGGAAATCAGGTAAATGTGGGGAAAATGGTTAGGGTAAAGAGTGGCTGAGCTAACCTTCCAGGGACCCATGCCCTGGAAGTGATGCCTACATAGTCCCGGTGAAAAGGGACCTCAAACTGATGTAGTTCTCCCATAAGCTAGGAAATAATATGAGAAGATATCAGAATAGGTAATGAGGTTGATAGTTAGGTTGGATTCAAGGTCATAAGTATGATGAGGTCAAGGTTGATTTAGATAGGTATGGGTGATTTTAGGTCGATAGGTAGTGTTGATTCCAGGTCATATGTATAATTAGGTTGAGGGCATTGATGTTAGGGGTTGAGAATAGGTAGATAGGTAAAGGTGATTTTAGGTTGATTGAGGTGGGAGAAGAAAATCCCAAAGACAGGTATTGAAGTTCTAGTCCTATATAGGAAGATCAAAAGGTAATGAAGAAGAGAAAAGACAAGAGGGGGTAAGAAAGCCACCCGATTGGTAAGGATCAAATGTATGAAACACATCTACAGATAGGCTAGTGAATGTAAGACCCTAAAGACATTGCATGATTGATTACTCTAAAGGTGAAGAATAGTCATAGAATCACCAAATGTCATAGGTTCAACAGGTCCCTTGAGGCAGAAGTGAAAAGACAACAGGTAAGGAGATGAAGGTAATTGGGTCATAAAATGGGAAATAGAATGCCTTGGGTAATAGAGCCAAGATCACAATAGGCAAGTCCATGACGAAAAATTTTATTTTTCTTTTTCTTTTCTTTTTGAATTTTTAGATAGACTGGCTGATGCAGGAAGTCTATATGGGAGGAATATATGCTTCCTTGAGGTCTTCGTGAACCTGATCAATGAAGGAAGCTTCTGAATTTTGATTTTTAAGAAAATAGTCCTCTTTTTGGAAAGACTATGTAGAGAGTTGTGAGATTTTTATAGCTGTCCTTCGAGGGAGTAGTCTACTTATAGTGACAATTGAAGGTGGAAGATTTCCTTCTAAGGGATTCATCTTTTATAATGGAAGTTTGACTCAAGGAGTTGATCCCTTATTTTTGGAAACAATTTTTTTTTTGGCTTTTAAGTCATGGACTGGACTATAATGAAGCATTTGGTTCTTATTGAGAAGGCAAGGGTGAATGACCATGGGATCTCATCTATAAGAAGACAAAAAATATCCATAACAATCATGCCATGTGCAGAGCCGTGGTGCACATATTTAAGAGGACGAAAAAGGGTGATGGGTAATCACATGATTCTTGGTTAGTCGTTGGAGATGATGTGTGGAAAAGAAAAAGGTAAATGGCGCTCAAGGGATGAGCATGTACTAGATAAATAGTGATGTAGGACTAGAGTTCAATAGTAGAATGGTTGAAGATACAAGGTATTGAAGGGCTCAGGTTCGGGCTTACCCTCAAGTGAAGACAAGTGATAATCACCTGATCCATAGTCATGGGTCATAATGTATGGTCCAAGCCAATTAGGAGCAAATTTTCCCCATTTGCTTTTTCCTGCTTTGGTTACGTGTTGATTTTTCTTGAGGATGAGATCACCGACATTGAAGGTCTACTCATGGACATGTTTGTCATAAGCACGCTTAATGTGTTTTTGGTAGACTTGGAGATGGTCGAGAGAGTGAAGATAACATTCATATAATAACTCAAGTCATGCTAAATGGTCTTGGTGAAAGTCATCATCAGTAAGCATATCTTGAAGGGAAATACAAAGAGATGGGATCTAGACTTCGAGAGGCAAAACAGCCTTGGTACCGTAGACTAGAGAAAAGGGAGTAGTAGCAGTGGAAGTACGAATACTAGTACGGTATGCCCAAAGGGTGAAAGAAATGTGTGTATGCCAATCCTTCCTAGTATCATCAACCACTTTCATGAGAATTTTGTTCAGGGTTTTGTTGGTGGATTCGGCCTAGCCATTGGTTTGTGGGTAATATGGCGAGGAGAAGCTTAGACAGATGCCAAAGGCATCACAAAGTTTCTATAGAGTTTTTTTTTTGAATTGTTTACCATTATCAGTGATAAGGCAATGTGAAACACCGAAGCGAAAAATAATGTGATGATTGATGAACTCACATATTTTCTCAACTTTAGTGGAGATGAGGGGTATGGCTTCAACCCATTTGGTGTAATATTCGGTAGCGGTGATGATCCATTGATGTCTTAGGGAAGAGTGAGGATTGATCTCTCCGACAAGATCCAAACCCCATTGAGAGAAGGGCCAAAGGTCACGAGTGACCTGTAAGGCATGACTAGGTGTGTGGTGAAGATTGGCATGTTGTTGGAATTTTACACAATGCTTAACTTAGTCACAACAATCATGATTGAGGTTCAGCCAGTAACAGCCTAGGCGAAGGATGCATTTAGCAATAGCCAGGCCACTGAAGTGACCTCCCCATATGCCATTGTGAAATTCTTTAATGGTATAGGGGATTTCAGAGCTGGTGAGGCATTGTAAGATAATACTATCAAAGCCTCATTTATAGATAAGGCCACCCATGATGACATAACAAGATGCCTTTTTGATAAAAGCACATTGTTCATTACATGTGAGATCAGGAGGCAATATAGAAAGGGAAAGGTAGTCCGCAAGCTACTTATACCAAAGGTCTTATGTGATTAGGGAGGTAGTTCGGACAAGGTTAACACAACAAGATTTATAAGGTCTCGGTATGTGTTTTATGGTAACAAAGATGTATGAATTAGAAAGTGATGTAGGTATCTAAGAAGCGAGGCAGGCCATGGTATCCATGAATTTATTGGTGGATCGTAAAACAGTTTGAATTTTATAGCAGTCAAAGGTAGTCAACATGATGTTGACGTAATGCTTGTAGCCTTGAAGTATTTCATTATGACACTGATAAACACCATTGACTTGGTTTACTACTAGTTGAGAATCACTAAAGATATTAATGGATCTGACATCTAAGGCATAGGAAGTCATGAGACCCAATACGAGTGCTTCGTATTCAGCGATATTGTTAGTGCATTCCAAGTTGAGTTTGAATGATAAGGGCATGGGTTCACCATCAAGAGGAATGAGGATAATGCCTGCACCACCCCCACGCTGACATTTAGAACTGTCAAAGAATAAGATCATTTGGTAAGGGTAATCATCCAAAGAAAGGTTAGCAATGGATTTGTCAGGGAAATCAAAATTTGAAGATTGATTCCCAGAAAGAGGCACATCAGCGAGCTGGTTGGCAATGGCCTAGCCCTTGATAGATTTTTGGTGGATGAATTTGAGGTCGAGGTCAGCAAGAAGCATGAGCCAACGTGCAACACGTTGATTTTGCTAAGTTTTAGCATACATGAAGTGTAAGGTGTCAATGTTGGTCACAACATAGGTTTTGTGGTTGAGTAGGTAATGGCGAAGTTTGGTAGCAACAAAAACTAAGGCTAAGAAAAGTTTTTTAGGGTGAGAGTATCGGGTTTCATAGTCCAGAAGGGTATAGATTATGTAATAAACTACCTGCTCCCTATGTTGTTCATCACAATGAGCGAGCATAGCCCCTAAAGAGTGATCGGTAGCTGAGATGTATAGATAGAAGGGTTGGTCGTCTTTAGGTGGAATAAGTACAGGTGGTTAGAGAAGGTATCGTTTTAAGGCCTCAAAATCTTTGTAGTAGCCATCATCCCATTTGAAAGAGACATCCTTTTTGAGAAGGTGATGAAATGGTTGACAACGTTCAAATAATTGTGAAATGAAATGGAAAATGGACTTCAATTTACCTTGGAGGCTACGGAGCTATTTAAGGTTAGTCGGCGGAGGCATTTCCAGAATGGCCTTGACTTTAGCAGGATCAACTTCTATACCACATAGGGAAACAATAAATCCCAAGACAGCGAGGTGCTCAGTACGACGTTTATATTTGGCCAAGAGATCATCTACACAATCTTCCAATATGTGATGCATGATATCATGGAAGATGTAGGTGATAGCCCGTTGATAGGTGGCACCAACGTTTTTAAGGCCGAAAGGCATGACTTGATAATAGAAGGTCCACCAAGGGGTAATGAATGTGGTTTTTTGTTGATCCTCTGGTGCTAGCAAGATTTGGTTATAACCCGAGAAACCATCCATAAGTGATAGCATCTCATGGCTAGGGGTAAGGTCAACCAACTGGTCAATACCAAGAAGAGGAAAATCATCTTTTAGGAAAGAAAGGTTGAGATCATAGAAATTGGTGAAAATGCAAAGTCCCCCTATCACCTTAGTGACAGGGACGATGTTAGAAATATATTGGGGGTAATCAATGGGTAAGATGAAGGAAACTAAGAGAAGGCGTTGAAGTTCTTCTTTAATAAGAAGAGCAATGCGAGTGTGAATTTTCCTCAACTTTTGTTTTATGGGTTTGGCATCGGGAATGGTTACAACATTGTGGACCATGATAAAGGGATCAATGCCAGGTATGTAAGCATAGGACCAAGTGAAAGTGTGGCTATGATTTTTAAGAAAAGAAGATAGGGCTTCCTATTCAGCAGTATCCAGAGATTGACCAATCTTGAGAATGTGGGGGTCATCTTGAGTGTGGATTTTTAGTTCGATATTCAATTCATTCAACATTGTTTGCATCTCAGAAGGTAACGACCAGTGAATATAAGAGTCTTCAACACCAAGGTATGTGAGTATGGATTCATCATCCTGACATTGAACGACATTAATAGAAGGTGTATCGTCCCCTATCATGCCAGGATATAAGAAAGGAAGAGAGGAAGGAGCCTCACTATCATGGTGATAGGTTAGAGGCCCTAAGGAGATGGTATTTATGAAAAAAAAAGGTAGGAGGGATATATTTAGGATCCATCGACTCTGTTTGTGAAGGTGGTGAAGGTGGCATAGGTGAAGAAGGTGGAGAGGGGTCAATGTCTTCAATGAGTTGAATAAAGGGATTTTTGGTAGGTAGTTGGGTGAAACCGATTCCACTATGATCATTATGTTTACACGTGGTACATGAAATAATGGTGTGATGACCTTGCTCATAGAGGCCAAAGCTGAAACCCTTCCAGGCATAGTGGTGTAGGAAGGTATGAGAAAAGCGGCGGTTGGTAAGCGACTGAAGGTCAGTAAAAAAAGGTCAGGTTTGTGATGGTGGTTTGAGTGTGTAGGTGGAAATATCAAATCCCCCATAGTTAATATGGGTATGGAGGTGAGGAGGACCATAAAGGAAATTCTCGCCTATGTGCTGATCATAGTGAGGATGCTAGTGAAGGTTTCCATACTCTTGTGGAGTAAGGAATGTATTGACATTGTACAGGTGATACTCCCCCATAGTGAGGCACTGAAAAACACCTTCCAAGGGATTAGTGGTTGATATATTGGTGGCTAGAATGGAGGAAGCGTTAGAAGTTAGATCGGCGAAGGTGTCGGTTAGTTGGGAAGCTGATTTGTGATTGGTAGAAATGACAGCAGCGGTGGGAATAGAAGATTTGGGCGAAGATGAGGTTGCAAATACACTGGTGGATGGGGTCATGTGTGAAGAGGATGTAAGAAGGTAGGTAGACACCTTAACAGGTATAAGGACATCATTGGGAAGGTAAAGCATGTTATAGGTTTTGAAAAGTGATGGATCAACTAGAATGGTATAGGAACTTCCTTCATGTTCAAACTTTACACATCAGTGCAAAGTAGAAGGAACACAACCCATGGCACGAATCCAGGGTCTGTCGAGAAACAAATTGTATTGAAACTCCCCTTCTAAATTTAGAACAACTTGGGAACAATACAGGGACCCACATGAATGTGGAGGATGATAGTGCCAAGTGTAGAGGTGATAGCGTCATTGAATGAACGCAACATGACTGGATGTTTATGCATGCAGTTGTTGGGTATGCGCATTTGTTTGAATGTGTGAGAGGAGATAATGTTAATACTATCACCCCCATCGATCATAACATGTCGAATGCATATATTATAGATATGGATGGAGATAAAAAGTTCAGTATCTGGGTCATCAATTTGGTGGGGGACAATTTCATCATCCAAGAAACTAAGGATAGCAACTTGGTGAACACCTGGAGGTGCTGAGGTAGATGCCAAATTGGTAAGAGAAGTGACATGATGAGGTGTGATAATAGATGCTACAGGTGTGGGGTCATTACGTAAAACCTCAATCAATTGAAGGATCTCCATGAGAGCTTGACAATGTGACTCTGAGGTTTGGATGAGGTCATATAAGGACCCTTTGAGGGGATATTGGTGTAGTTGCTTGAGCATGGTGCAATGTGTGACGCCATTAGAAATAGGGTATGCGTGGCCACGGATAGTTATTTTAAGTATGGGTGTAAATGGTATGTTGGGTATAGGATTGGTTGGTGGGTCAGCTGCCTTTTCTTTGCCCTTCTGTGCATGTGTGGTGAAGTATACCATGTTCATTTGAGGGGAGTTCGCAAATGGAGAAGGTGTAGGGTGAGTAGTATAATGACACAACGGGTAAAAACCTACTAGAGGAGAAAATCCTTGTGAGGTTAGTTGGGCACAACAACATTTGGGTGGCGGTATGGCAAGTTCTCTTATGCGAACCATGTTAATTTTGAATTTTGGGGGTGGCTCTAGGAGCTGTGAGGGTGGAGGTTGTGGTATAGGTGTAGGAAGAAGGTGTGCAGAAGGTGGTGAGGGTGAAATAGGTTCATCATCTAGGAGTTCGTCATCATCAAAATTGGGGTCAAAAGGACATAATTGAATGAGAGCAACCTTTAGACCCTTACAGTTCTCAACATCACACCTTGGCACATGATGGTAAGCACAAATTTTAGTATCATCAAACCCTTCTAGTTTAGGTTTCAGAGGTTCATAAGGTCTAAGAGGAGGGAGGGTGATAGTAGAGCTTTCCAGGAGGTTAGCCAAGATGGTAGCATATGATCCCACCAGTGGATCACAATGCAAAGTGAAAGTACGTTTGGTTGGAAGATTGGGTAGTTGTAGTGGTATTTGAGGTGATGTAGTCATGGATTTGGGTTGTAATTTCTTTGGTGTAGGTGTATCAATAAGAAGAGGCGTAGGTTTAACCACCTCTTTGGAAATTACCGGTTTTTTCTATTTTTGGTGTTTTTTCTTAAGTAGAGGTGTAGGGGGAGCATGTGATGTAGATGATAAGGCCGATGATGGGAGAGGACAAGTAACCCAAGGGGATAACTGAGGTGAAGTGGTAGGTGTTTCTTGAGGTCAAGAGGTAGGTATAGGTGAGGTGCAAGAAAATGTCATGGGCAGTGAAGGAGGTATAGAAGGTAATGGTGGTATAAGAGGCAAAGAAGTTATAGATGGTGATGAAGGATGCAAGGTTTTCCTGGGTAGAGATATAGGCTATGGTAAATGGGTCAAGGGAATTTTAGGTTTACCCCTGGAGAGAGTATATTTTTTTAAGGTAGAGGGGTGAGGTCTCATGATGGATGGTAAGGGTGAAGGTGATAAAGGCGTAGTTGGTGAGGTCGGTGCGTGCAGATTAGAATGTGGGTTTTCCGTTTAGGTTGAGGGATTAGTTTAATAGGTATATGGGAAGATGTGGTCAAGTGTATCTTGACAGGAGGATGTGCAAGGTTTGATATGGGTGTGACCCCTAGAAAATTAGTGGGTTTAGATAGTAGGTAGAAAGGCAAGTATAGATGAGGATGATGCAATAGAATATGTATCGAGAGTTATGTTCATGTGTGGTTTAGGTTTTTGAAACATCTTTAGATAAATGGTAGAGGTGTCAGTGGAAGATGATTGCATTTGGGTTGAGACCAAAAGTAAGAGGCACCCCCAAAGTGAAGCCCTATCAACATAGTCCAGGTAGTCAGCCAAACGTGAGAACGGTACTATGGTAGATGAGGTGGACGTGGAGTGAGTGGTGATTCCCATAAAATATGTCTAAGAAATAGGGAATTCACTGGCCTCCTCTACAGGTAAGAGAGTCGAAAGTAGGTTTGTAATATCTTTGGTAGCTGATGGAGAATAGTCACCGAGTGGTAACGGCAAATCTATTGGATCCTGAATAGGTGGAGAAGGTGATGGGTACTCCTCTATTGTAACACCCTGAACTGTTATTACTTCCTCCTAAGCATACAAGTGTTGATATGTGATTTCTTTGTAAAAGGATGTGTTCCCTGATTGTGAAGTCATGCTTGATATGTAATGTATCTTCTTTGCAGATTACAGATCTTTGACTGAGTCGGACTATGATTGGACCATTTTATTTATTTCATTTTGTATCTGAGTTTAATCTGATCTCGGAACAAATTATGAAGTTATTCATCTATAAGACCTAGCCTTGGATCAGTGGTGTTGATCCAAGTGGTGCTTTAAGTTATTCGTGATGAATTAAAAATTATAAACCTTTCACAAGTTGCAACGTCTGAATTCGTTGAATAAAGCCAATCCCGAGTCTAACTCAGGTTGATCATGTGAAATGGAATGGTTCCCAATATCGAAGTATATCTGGAAGGTCTTGAACGTGGACCAGGTAATAATTCTGTTACATATAATTCTGTAGCCTAATGGCAGTACAGGAGTGAACCCTGTTCGAGAATGCATGTTGTAGGTCTTTTTCTGAGTGTATGAAATGTTAGACCTAACTGGAATTATTAATGTTAGTAACCTAAAACTAAACTTAACCTAGGGGTTAGTGTTAATCTAACCTAGACCTAGGCTAAGAGCTAATGTTCAAAGTTAGTAATAATGTTCTAAGAGGTTAGACTAGGTGTTATCCTAAATCCTAACCTAAGTTACTAACCTAACTTTTGAGCAAGGAATTAAGGGGACCTATGGAAAGGGTGCGAACCATGGGCGGAAGTTTCTATGTTATTAAATGCTTGGATAAGCTTGAGGGATAGGTAATTGGTGGAAGTTTTAAAGCGGCTAACTAGAGCCGACGTGGCAGGTCGCCAAAGTTGGAAATGGTCTTTGAAGTTCATTTTTCTATCGCAAACTATGGCGGTCGGTGGCAGTGGAGTTTGAGTGGGAAAATGGGAGTAAATGCCATTAATGAACTCGGTAATCGAGCTTGGATTCCGCGAGAAGGCATGTAAAATGGAAAGTTAATGGTTTGTTTAGTTTTGCATGCACTCCGGTTTTCCTTCTGTCAGTTCACTGGTTATTCGCACCAGTCTTCTTGGTGTTGCATGGCAAGAATGAGCGTAAATAGCACTTTCCTCTGGCAAGGAAAATATATAAGTCATGGAAATGGCAAATTTTTGTTGGTGGCTCTAACTTGGAAAAGAAAGAGAAGGTTCGAGCTCTTTCAGTGGTCTGCTTCAAAATTTTGAGAAAATATCCAGGCATGTTAGGCCCTAACCTTTAAAATTCTTGTTGTCTTTCAAGTGATTTCATTAGAACAACTCTGTTCAAATGATTTATGGGTTTAGATGATTTTATGGCAGTTACGGGTGATTTTGTTACTGTATCTTCTTGCTGTTCGATTTTCAAATTTAACCCTTGAAGGGTGTGTGTTATATTTCAAACTGTTATTCTGTTTTATTACGTTTTACATTCCGGCGTAAGCCTGTGATACGTATGCTTGAAGGGTACTTATCCTTCTCTGTGAGAACCCGTGCATGATTCCCTTGCTGGGTTCAGGCTACTGTGATGCTTGTTGATTGATTCTCGTAGTCGATGCTTGTTGTTGATACTTGCCATCAATGCTGGTTGTGGTTACTCGTAGAAAGGAATACTGATGGACTTTTGTTTGATTGCTCAGTTTTATTAAACTATTTGTAAGCTCTGTCATGGTAAATATTGGTTGTGGTTATAGATTCTTGTTGGGTTTCGTTTGAAATTTAAAGTTATTTGTTAATAAATAACTTGCTGTGTTACTGTATCTCATCGCGACCCTGTTGAGGTTGTTTTTCCTTGTGTTGTAGTTATGGGTTTTAACCCATTGATAGTATGCAATATGTATATATTTATGTTTGTTGTAATCGAAACGACTCTGTGGAGTCGATTGAATGATTCATATATTTGGACCAGTGTCGAAGCTAAATATAATTGAATATTGGTAATTGATGTGCCAGAGACTTGAAGGAATAACATGTATTACGACCTCTGTTATTTTGTAACAATACCTTCGTGTTGCAAGGATTTTGTGGTACAGACTCTTTGGGTGTATTTTTATGTTTACATTCTGTGCAAACTTGTGCGAAAAATTGATAAGGGTTCAGTCGGATTCCTTGTTTTGAAATCAGTATTTAGATTTACTTTTGCCTAATTTTTAAATGTGTACCATTGATTGGCACAGATGGAATCATTTAATTTATTTATCTTGTTACTGTTGTTCGGATTCAGTTGAATCTTGGAAGGTAACCTGTATTTTTGCCTCAAATTAAACCTGATTTGGTACACTGTTGTTTTTGTCACTGTGGAAGTTCCTTGAATATGGATAGTTATCATGTGTCCTGGCTATGTTGAAGTGAGACGTGAATACCATACTTTAAACTCTGAATGCCTCCAGATGAGAATAGACATGTTATGTTTACTTTCTGTATATTCCAGTCAGTTTGAGGCTGTGCATGTTGCGGGAATTCTGTGTGATTACCTCGGCATTGTCTTAGGGAAACATCAATTGCTCAATGCTAGGGAGCCTATTGTTGACTGCGAATAATTGAAGCTCTTTGATTTCGACCTTGGGTCTGAAATCCTTGTAGTGTTTATTATGAACTAGAAGAGGAATGTAGGTTAATGTATGGGATTGTAGTCGTGTTTACGTATTCTGCTGCATGACTATCCTGCCTTGAGCTTGACTGAACTATGAGCCATCAACTGCACCTCGACGGGCGATGTGGGGAATATCTTCTTGTTGGTTGTTTCATGTGGAAGGTCATGTGGAGTCTGTTTGGTAGATAGTCATCACTTTTCGCGTGATAGCTACTGTACAGAAGTTTTGTTATATTTTATGTTAACAAAACACTAATTCTTCTTGTGACTCATCTGACTTTTTCGTATGCATGTAAGGTGAATGGTTTCCATTTAAGGAAATGGTACAGTCATGAGCTTGTTGAAGGGAAATTTGAATGACTTGTTTTCTTTCTCTTTTGTTATGAAAATATATGATGATATTTTTATCTAACCGTTGGAACTATTTTGAACCTATGTATAGAATCATGATTTATTATGATATTCCTTTTACTGTTGAATGAAATGATCTGTCTGAAGTTTGTTGTTTTTGGAATTCAGATGGATAGATGATATGGATACTTTCGTTCTTCTTGATTTCTAATATTGTGATGAAATATTTGGGAAGTATTTAGGACTATTCTATAATGATAATAGAGTTACACGTTTATGGTCATTTTTGTATTACATCATCATAGTCTGAAATATGTATACTAGTTTGGTGAAATGATCTCATTTAAACAGGTTGTTTAATGAAAAAATTTGATGGATTGCAATTGTTTTAAGAGTTAGTACTTATCATGCTCAGTTCATCGAATTGACCCATGTTGACAAATTTTGCAGATTGTCGCTGTAAGAGGTAAAAGCATGCAGATCTGATAGGATGTTCAGATTGCTTAACTTGGTTTATGATGAATTGCAGTTTGATTCTCTAAATGTACTATTTGAGGAAAGATGTTCTTCTTTCGTTGAATATTGTATCAAGTATGCTGAATGCATAAAATGTATTTGATTAGTTCTGAAAGGAATGGAAATTGATATTGTTACTTATGTGTTTGTATTCTTATCTTGATAGTTTGACCTTCTTCGGTTTAAATGATCTAAAGAGCATTGTTATTATTATATAATTTGGAGACTTTGGTGATTATCAATGTAAGCTTTACAAGAATATGTGATTGAATTCTTATGATTGTTTAGTAGTTCCAGTATGTTCTATCAGAAGCTAAATTGAAATTTAGGTAACTGTCTTTTTGGAAGATAGGGTTAAAATATACCTAAGCAGAACGCTAAACAAACTGACTTAAATTATTAATCCCTAGTCCTGATTATGACATGACAACATTTAATTGGATTCTGAATCATTTATATCTTGATACTAATAAGTATGATATAAATTCAGTTATGAGAACTGATATAAACCTAATGGGGTTTAGATGGCAATATCATGTGAAGTTTATGAGATATTGTCCAATTCCGTTGTTTTAGAATTATGTATATTCTATGAACTCCTTGATGAGACCTTGGCCTTAATAACTCCTCTGTGTAATGGGTTTTATTGAGAAAGGTCATCCTAGGATGAGGAATCCAGGGATCGGGAAAGGCTAACCTTAGGGAAATGTATTTAATGTAATTTAAACTTAGTGTGCATAACACTTATTAATAAGTAGATCTTTTCGAGGCAGATTCAAAGGTTGACGGCACAAGTCAACTGCAGGGTTGTACCTCCGAGAATATTAGGATCTTCTCGAAGTTACAATAATGCAGGTGACTTATGATGACACCCTTTGCATTGATCGCTAAGATTTACATCTTGATCTCGAATGAGTTACTTAGGGACCAATTAGGAATGTGGTCACGTTATATGGCTGCCTATGAGACTCGGGGTATCTTGACACACTTGTTTAATTAGGATTGACCCAGTATGTCATCTTATCCCTAGTCCTCGAGAGCATCCATATAACGTTGTCACCTTACTAATACGTTCCCGAGTGATTAACTTGGGATAATAAGGACTGACAGAAGTCGAGTATAAGACATTCTACATAACATAGGAATGGGGTGAAGGACATATTCCAGATTGACGAGTATGCCGTTAAGGAATACGAGACATAAGCAGTATGTTTCAAATCTTTGGCCAAAGTATTGCAAGATACTAATTGCGTTGTCCTGAGTCACCTGGTCTAAGGAATGAGATGTCGATGAATAATGGTAACAGTTATTCAGTTAGGTTCCTTGGATAGAGCACTCTGAATCCCAGAATAGGGAGGAGAACCGTAAGAGTGATGTGTTAAATAAAAATGCCAACTCTTATTATTCATGAATAGATCGGTAGATTACTGAGTCATGGAATGAATAGATCGGAGGTACTCCGAGTCATTACAGCTGCATTTGGTTATCTGTTATATGAATGGTTATTTGATTTGTGAGTTCTAAATTATGTATTTAGAACTAGGAAGCATATATCAAAAAAAAGAAAATTTGACTTGTTCTATTGTCTAAAATGAGGATGTTACATCTTGGTATCAGAGCTGAAGGTTGCAGCTCTTGGACCTATTGTGTCCATAATCTGATAAAAACCTAAATTTTCTTGTAACAGAAAATGGTTAGAACAAGGGGAAACATTGCGAATAATGCTTCACCTAAGGGAGGGGCGGCAACAACCCAAAAACTTGATGAGATCCTTGCTGCCCTATTGGACACAAGAGATCGTTTAGTTGTACTTGAGCAGCAGGTGATGGGAAATGAGGAGGATGAAGAAGCTGGTAATAACAATCAGCCACCTCCTGAGGACAACCCCAATATGGTTGTTGATGTTAATGTTGTAAATGCACCTGTCCAACCAAAAAAACAAAAAGGCCAGGTTGGTAGTAGAACTCACTAATGATATAAAAAGGATAAGCCCACCTAAGTATGATGGCACCACATTAGGAGATGGAGCTAAGAACTGGCTTAGCGAAATGGAGAAGTACTTTGCAATAAGGAACTTCTCAGAGGAAACCAAAGCTATTTGGGGAGCCTATCAGCTTTCCCATGAAGCATCTTCGTGGCGGGATAGCCGTAAATCTGAACTAAATATTGATGAGACCAATATTACTTGGGATCAATTTAAAGGCTATTTTAGGCAACGTTGGCCTGCCACAACTTTTCTATGATCAGAAAATGATAGAATTTCAGAACTTAGCTCAAGGGAAGCTAACGGTAACTGAATTCTGGGAGCGGTTTACAAAACTCCTCAAGTATGTACCGCAGTATCAAACTGATGAGAAGTTCAAAATATGGAAATTCATCATGGGATTGAATTCTGTGATAGGGGGAGAGGTCGATGTTCACAGTCCAACCACTATGGAAGGAGTTGTTGAAAAGGCCATAAGGCAAGAACAGAAATTAAAGGCTATTTCTGCTCATAAAGAGGAAGTGCGGAAGAAGACTGCAAATCCTTCTTCAACCTCTCTTGAACCCAAAAAAGGACAATGGAAAAAGTTAGGAAACAAGAATAAGTTTCCAGGAGATAACAGTAAGAAAGCAGTAGTAAATAAGCCTGCTGGAAATGTAAGGGATAATTTTGCTAAAAATTATAACAATGGGCAGAAGCCCTATGGATGACAACATGACAATTACAAGGTTGGAGGCAATTATGATCCTAAAAAGGGACCTGTAGGAGGTTACTACAATTGTGGCAAAGACCACTACGCAAATTAGTGCCCTTTGAAGTAGGATGATCGTAATTAGCAGCATAAGATACATGCTGCAGTAGTAGACAAGCAAGCTGAAAAGCAAGTAACACCTATAGAAGTTCCGGGTAAGTTATTTGGCATACCTGTCACTATTCTTTTTGATACAGGAGCTACTAAATGTTTTATTTCTAATAAAATTGCTTCTAAACTTAAAAGAAAAGCTGGAAAAATGGATAAATCTTGGATTGTACAGTATGGTAATAACTCTATTCATATAGTGAGTATGTGTCTTTTTGGGGCAGTCCTTGACTTACCTAACTTTTCAATGGAATTTAACCTCTATGTTACACCTTTGGGATCATATGACATTGTCATCGGTGTCAATTGGTTAGCTGACCATAAAGAAAAGGTAGATTGCTATGAAAAGAACATAAAATGTTTGGATGATCAGCTGGAAACAAGTAGAGATTCAAGGTGTGAAACGGGAAATTTTAGTGAGAAAATTGTCAGCTATGCAACTTAAAAAGGCTAAGAATAAAGGATGTACCCTTTATGCAATAAAGATATCTGAATCTTTAGAAGAAGATGGTGATTACATGAAGCAATTTCCTCTGTTACAAAGTTTCAGGGATGTTTTTCCTGAAGAATTACCAGAGTTACCACCCAAGAGAGAATTTTACTTCACCATCGAAATCAAACTGGGAATAGAACCTATTTCCAAAGTGCCTTACAGGATGACTACTACAGAGTTAGTCGAGCTTAAGGCACAGTTGCAAGAACTTTTGACAAAAGGTTTGATTAGACCAAGTGTTTCACCTTGGGGTGCACCTGTAATATTTGTGAAAAAGAAGGATGGAACACTTAGGCTGTGTATTGATTATCGGATGTTGAACAAAGCAACAATCAAGAACCGATATCCACTTCCAAGGATCGATGATCTATTTGATCAAACGCGTGGGGCAGCGGTTTATTCTAAGATAGACCTTCGATCTGGTTATCATCAGTTAAGGATTAAAGAAGAAGACATTCATAAAACGGCTTTCCGAACAAGGTACGGACATTATGAATTCATGGTTCTACCCTTTGGATTAACTAATGCACCCGCAGCCTTTATGAACTTAATGAACAATATTTTTCAAGAATATCTGGACAAGTTTGTACTTGTATTCTTGGACAATATTCTCATTTATTCTAAAAGCGTTGAGGAGCACAATGAGCATTTGAAGATAGTTTTGGGTATTTTGAGAAAAAGAAAGTTGTATGGAAAGTTATCCAAATGTTCTTTCTTAGATTCAGAAGTTCACTATTTGGGTCATGTTATAAGTAAAGAAGGAATTGCTGTAGATCCTTCAAAAATAGTGGCAATAACTGAGTGGCCTGCGCCAAAGAATGTGCATGAAGTAAGAAGCTTCATGGGTCTTGCTGGTTACTATATAAAATTTGTAAAGAATTTTTCTAAGGTAGCTGCACCAATAACTTCATTGCAGAAGAAGGATAAGAAATTCATATGGAATGACAAGTGCGAAGCGGCTTTCAAAAGTTTGAAAGACCAGTTGACTTTTGCACCTATTTTAGCTATACCATACCCTAATGGGAGTTTCACAGTTGTAACGGATGCTTCTGGGGAAGGCCTTGGAGGTGTTTTGCTACAAAATGATCAATTCATTGCATATGAAAGTAGAAAACTCAAGTTACATGAGCTGAATTATGCCCCTCATGATTTGGAGCTTGCTGCCATTGTTCATGCGCTTCAAGTCTGGAGACACTACTTACTTGGGAAACCTTTTGAGTTGAAAACTGATCACTTAGGACTGAAACATATTTTTACTCAGCCTAATATGAATGCCAGATAGAGAAGGTGGTTAGAATTTTTATCACAATATGATTTTGATATTAGCTATATCAAAGGGAAGGAGAATAGAGTAGATGATGCTCTAAGTCGTAGGAGGCACATTTCTGCTCTTATAACATTAAGAAATCAGTTCAAGGAGGAGGTAAAGAGTGCCTCAGAATCTGATAATTACTTTCAGCAAGTAAAAGCAGCGCTTGTTGCAGAACCAAAGGATATAAGGTATAAATGTTTTCATTTTGATAATGAAGGAATCTTGCGTTATGAAAACAGGGTATACGTACCTATGCTGAACGATTTGAGAAAGAATTTGTTAGTTGAATTTCATAATTCACCTTTCTCTAGACACTGGGAATCACAAAAATGCTTGCTGATTTGAAACAGCAATACTTTTGGAAAGGTATGAAAAAGGATGTCATAGAATTTGTGATTCATTGTTTGGAATGTCAGTAGGTGAAGGCAGAACATATGCACCCTGCTGGACTGTTATATCCTCATAGCATACCGTAGTACAAATGGCAAGTAATAACCATGGGTTTTGTACAAGGATTACACATGTTCAGGAATAAACATGATGTTATCCTAGTAGTTGTAGATAAACTAACTAAGGTAGCTCATTTCATCGCTGGAAATCTAAAGGATGTTTCACCAGTGCTGGCCAAAAGATTCGTACATGAAATTTTCAGGTTACATGGTGTACCAGAATTGATTATATCTGACAGGGCTCCCAGAATGACATCAAGGTTTTGGCAAATGCTTAATACAGCTGTTGGCACGAAACTAAACTTCAGTTCCACATATCATCTGGAAACGGATGGAAAAATTGAGATGGTAAATCAAGTGTTGGAGGACATGTTGCGAATGTATTGCATGGATCAACAGTATAAATGGGAAGAGTATCTTCCATTAGTTGAGTTCGCATACAACAACACTTATCACTCATCTCTTAAAATGGCACCATTTGAAGCACTTTATGGAAGAAAGTGCAGAACTCCTGTTAGCTGGGATAGTGTTGAGGATAGAGTGGCAATTGGACCAGAGATTCTCATAGAAATGGAACAGCAAGTTAAGCTTATTCGTGAACGATTAAAGGAGGCAGCAAATAGGCAGAAGAGCTATGCTGACCTTAAGCGGGTTGATAGAAGGTTTGAGCTTGGTGAGAAGGTTTTTCTTCGTGTTAAACCCAGAAAGAGTTCTATAACTTTTGCCAAGGCTGCCAAGTTGTCACGTCGATTTGTGGGACCTTTCGAAATTGTCGAAATAATCAATCATGTAGCTTATCGTTTAGCATTACCACCTGCTTTATCTCGCATGCATGATGTTTTCCATATTTCTTTGCTTAAGAAATACGTTTCAGATCTGTCACATGTTTTAAATTGGAATTCCTTGCAGGTCCAAGACCCAGGAATAATCGTGGTTAAACCCACACGAGTGCTGGAAACTAACCTATTGCATTTAAGAAATCGTGAAATACAACAATGTAAGGTCCAGTGGGACCAGTTTAACAAAGAAAGTGCAACTTGGGAAAATATGGAAGAGATGAAAATTGCTTTTCCTTCTCTTTTTCAACAGAATGAAATCTGTTGACAAAACATTCTTTTATGAACTTTTTTTTTTTAAGTATTTATGAAAGCCAGATGAAGGCAAACATTATTCAGGCTGAATAAAAGATGTTGTGACATTGATTTCTGGAACTATTCAAGTTGGAAAATAGTCGCATTGATTTGTGAACTAATAAATTGGTTGACCTGAAGGTTAATTGAATATATAATCATCGGGACGATGAATCTTTTTAGGAGGGAAGCATGTAACACCCTGAACTGTTGTTACTTCCTCCTAAGCATACAAGTGTTGATATGTGATTTCTTTGTAAAAGGATGTGTTCCCTGATTGAGAAGTCATGCTTGATATGTACTGTATCTTCTTTTTAGATTACATATCTTTGACTGAGTCGGACTATGATTGGACTCTTTTATTTATTTCATTTTACATCTCAGTTTAATCTGATCTCGGAACGAATTATGAAGTTATTCATCTATAAGACCTAGCCTTGGATCAGTGGTATTGATCCAAGTGGTGCTTTAAGTTATTCGTGATGAATTAAAGATTATAAACCTTTCACAGGTTGCAAGGTCTGAATTCGTTTAATAAAGCCAATCCCGAGTCTAACTCAGGTTGATCGTGTGAAATGGAATGGTTCCCGATATCGAAGTATATCTGGAAGGTCTTGAACGTGGACTAGGTAATAATTCTGTTACATATAATTATGTAGCCTAATGGCAGTACAGGAGTGAATCCTGTTCGAGAATGCATGTTGTAGGTCTTTTTCTGAGTGTATGAAATGTTAGACCTAACTGGAATTATTAATGTTAGTAACCTAAAACAAAACTTAACCTAGGGGTTAGTTTTAATCTAACCTAGACCTAGGCTAAGAGCTAATGTTCAAAGTTAGTAACAATGTTCTAAGAGGTTAGACTAGGTGTTATCCTAAATCCTAACCTAAGTTACTAACCTAACTTTTGAGAAAGGAATTAAGGGGACCTATGGAAAGGGTGCGAACCATGGGAGGCAGTTTCTATGTTATTAAATGCTTGGATAAGCTTTAGGGATAGGTAATTGGTGAAGTTTTAAAGCGGCTAACTAGAGCCGACGTGGCAGGTCGCCAAAGTTGGAAATGGTCTTTGAAGTTCATTTGTCTATCGCCAACTATGGCGGTCGGTGGCAGTGGAGTTTGAGTGGGAAAATGGGAGTAAATGCCATTAATGAACTCGGTAATCGAGCTTGGATTCCGCAAGAAGGCATGCAAAATGGAAAGTTAATGGTTTGTTTAGTTTTACATGTGCTCCGGTTTTCCTTCTGACAATTCACTGGTTATTCACACCTGTCTTCTTGGTGTTGCATGGCAAGAATGAGCGTAACTAGCTCTTTCCTCTGGCAAGGAAAATATATAAGTCATGGAAATGGCAAATTTTTGTTGGTGGCTCTAACTTGGAAAAGAAAGAGAAGGTTCGAGCTCTTTCAGTGGTCTGCTTCGGAATTTTGAGCAAATATCCAGGCATGTTAGGCCCTAACCTTTAAAAATCTTGATGTCTTTCAAGTGATTTCATTAGAACAACTCTGTTCAAATGATTTATGGGTTTAGATGATTTTATGGCAGTTACGGGTGATTTTGTTACTGTATCTTCTTGCTGTTCGATTTTGAAATTTAACCCTTGAAGGGTGTGTGTTGTATTTCAAACTGTTATTCTATTTTATTGCGTTTTACATTCCGTCGTAAGCCTGTGATACGTATGCTTGAAGGGTACTTATCCTTCTCTGTGAGAACCCGTGCATGATTCCCTTGCTGGGTTCAAGCTACTGTGATGCTTGTTGATTGATTCTCGTAGTCGATGCTTGTTGTTGATACTTGCCGTCAATGCTGGTTGTGGTTACTCGTATAAAGGAATACTGATGGACTTTTGTTTGATTGCTCAGTTTTATTGAACTATTTGTAGGCTCTGTCGTGGTAAATATTGGTTGTGGTTATAGATTATTGTTGGGTTTCGTTTGAAATTTAAAGTTATTTGTTAATAAATAACTTGTTGTGTTACTGTATCTCATCGCGACCCTGTTGAGGTTGTTTTTCCTTGTGTTGTGGTTATGGGTTTCAACCCGTTGACAGTATGCAATATGTATATATTTATGTTTGTTGTAATCGAAACGACTCTGTGGAGTCGATTGAATGATTCATATATTTGGACCAGTGTTGAAGCTAAATATAATTGAATATTGGTAATTGATGTGCCAGAGACTTGAAGGAATAAAATGTATTACGACCTCTTTTATTTTGTAAGAATACCTTCGTGTTGCAAGTATTTTTTGGTACAGACTCTTTGGGTGTATTTTTACGTTTACATTCTGTGCAAACTTGTGTGAAAAATTGATAAGGGTTGAGTCGGATTCCTTGTTTTGAAATCAGTATTTAGATTTACTTTTGCCTAATTTTTAAATGTGTACCATTGATTGGCACAGATGGAATAATTTAATTTATTTATCTTGTTACTATTGTTCGGATTCAGTTGAATCTTGGAAGGTAACCTGTATTTTTGTCTCAAATTAAACCTGATTTGGTACACTGTTGTTTTTGTCACTATGGAAGTTCCTTGAGTATGGATAGCTATCATGTGTCCTGGCTCTGTTGAAGTGAGACGCGAATACCATACTTTAAACTCTGAATGCCTCGAGATGAGAATAGACATGTTATGTTTACTTTCTGTATATTCCAGTCAGTTTGAGGCTGTGCATGTTGCGGGAATTCTGTGTGATTACCTCGGCATTGTCTTAGGGAAACATCAATTGCTCAATGCTAGGGAGTCTATTGTTGACTGCGAATAATTGAAGCTCTTTGATTTCGACCTTGGGTCTGAAAGCCTTGTAGTGTTTATTATGAACTAGAAGGGGACTGTAGGTTAATGTATGGGATTGTAGTCGTGTTTACGTATTCTGTTGCATGACTATCTTGCCTTGAGCTTGACTGAACTATGAGCCGTCGACTGCACCTCGACGGGTGATGTGGGGAATATCTTCTTGTTGGCTGTTTCATGTGGAAGGTCATGTGGAGTCTATTTGGTAGATAGTCATCACTGTTGGCGTGATAGCTACTGTGCAGAAGTTTTGTTATATTTGATGTTAACAAAACAGTGATTCTTCTTGTGACTCGTCTGACTTTTTCGTATGCATGTAAGGTGAATGATTTCCATTTAAGGAAATGGTACAGTTATGAGCTTGTTGAAGGGATATTTTAATGACTTGTTTTCTTTCTCTTCTGTTATGAAAATATATGATGATATTTTTATCTAACCGTTGGAACTGTTTTGAACCTATGTACGGAATCATGATTTATTATGATATTCCTTTTACTGTTGAATGAAATGATCTGTCTGAAGTTTGTTGTTTTTGGAATTCAGATGGATAGATGATATGGATACTTTCGTTCTTCTTGATTTCTAATATTGTGATGAAATATTTGGGAAGTATTTAGGACTATTTTGTAATGATAATAGAGTTACATGTTTTTGGTCATTTTTGCATTACATCAGCATAGTCTAAAATATGTATACTAGTTTGGTGAAATGATCTCATTTAAACAGGTTGTTTAATGAAAACAGTTGGTGGATTGCAATTGTTTTAAGAGTTAGTGCTTATCATGCTCAGTTCATCAAACTGACCCATGTTGACAAATTTTGCAGATGGTCGCCGTAAGTGGTAAAAGCATGCAGATCTAATAGGATGTTCAGATTGCTTAACTTGATTTATGATGAATTGCAGTTTGATTATCTAAATGTACTATTTGAGGAAAGATGTTCTTCTTCCGTTGAATATTGTATCAAGTATGCTGAATGCATAAAATGTATTTGATTAGTTCTGAAAGGAATGGAAATTGATATTGTTACTTATGTGTTTGTATTCTTATCTTGATAGTTTGACCTTCTTCGGTTCAAATGATCTAAAGAGCATTGTTATTATTATATAATTTGGAGACTTTGGTGATTATCAATGTAAGCTTTACAAGAATATGTGATTGAATTCTTATGATTTTTTATCAGTTCCAGTATGTTCTATTAGAAGCTAAATTGAAATTTAGGTAACTGTCTTTTTCGAAGATAGGGTTAAGATATACCTAAGCAGAACGCTAAACAAACTGAATTAAATTATTAATCCCTAGTCCTGATTATGATAGGACAACATTTAATTGGATTCTGAATAATTTATATCCTGATACTAATAAGTATGATATAAATTTAGTTATGAGAACTGATATAAACCTATTGGGGTTCAGATGGCAATATCATGTGAAGTTTATGAGATATTGTCCAATTCCATTGTATTAGAATTATGTATATTCTATGAACTCCTTGATGAGACCTTGGCCTTAATAACTCCTCTGTGTAATGGGTTTTATTGAGAAAGGTCATCCTAGGATGAGGAATCCAGGGATCGGGAAAGGCTAACCTTAGGGAAACGTCTTTAATGTAATTTAAACTTAGTGTGCATAACACTTATTAATAAGTAGATCTTTTTGAGGCTGATTTAAAGGTTGACGGCACAAGTCAACTGCACGGTTGTACCTCCGAGAAGATTAGGATCTTCTCAAATTTACAACAATGCAGGTGACTTATGACGACACCCTTTGCATTGATCGCTAAGATTTACATCTTGATCTCAAACGAGTTACTCAGGGACCGATTAGGAATGTGGTCACGTTATATGGCTGCCTAGGAGACTCGCGGTATCTTGACACACTGGTTTAATTAGGATTGACCCAGTATGTCATCTTATCCCTAGTCCTCGGGAGCATCCATATAACGTTGTCACCTTACTAATCTGTTCCCGAGTGATTAACTATGGATAATAGGGACTGACAGAAGTCGGTATAAGACATTCTACATAACATAGGAATGGGGTGAAGGACGTATTCCAGATTGACGAGTATGCTGTTAAGGAATACGAGACATAAGTAGTATGTTTCAAATCTTTGGCCAAAGTATCACAAGCTGCTGATTGTGTTGTCCTGAGTCACCTGGTCTAAGGGATGAGATGCCGATGAATAATGGTAACATTTATTCAGTTAGGTTCCTTGGACAGAGCATTCTGAATCCCAGAATAGGGAAGAGAACTGCAAGAGTGATGTGTTAAATAAAAACGCCAACTCTTATTACTCATGAATAGCTCGGTAGATTACCGAGTCATGGAATGAATAGATCGGAGGTACTCCGAGTCATTACAGCTGCATATGGTTATCTGTTATATGAATGGTTATTTGATTTGTGAGTTCTAAATTATGTATTTAGAACCAGGAAGCATTTATCAAAAAAAAAATTGACTCATTCTATTGTCTAAAATGAGGATGTTACATCTATGGGTGGAAGAGGTACAATTGGTAGTGGTTCACTAGGTAGGGAAGCTGAAGGGAAAATGATATCAGTGTTAATGAGAGACTTCTCCGCAATTTTACGGGGAGGTGAAGGGATTTCCTCTATGGGTAGAGGAAAGGATAAAGTAGGTTCCTATGTGGGTAGAGGATTTCAGGCTAGGATTTCCTTCATGGAGGGGATAGAGGATATTTGGGAATCAAGTGGTAAGTCGGTAAAGATAACATGTACCTCTCGTGTATTAATTTCATTGTGTGAGGCATCACCAGTTTGATTGTTAGATGGCGAATGGTTAGGGAATGGTTTCTTGAATATATGAAGGTTTTGATTGGTAGGTGCATTAGGGTTATCCAAGACTAACTCACTGCTCTCAAGCATTCCCTAAACAATGTTTTTAAAGGTGATACAATTTATGTCACTATGACCATTCACCCGGTGATAGTTACAATAGTCATTTTCCTTATACCAACCTGGTATGGGGTGAGAGGGATCAAAACCGATATGTGGTTTGATAGGAGGAAGGGTGATGGTATTAGCTTTAATAAGCTTTTCTACAATAGATGAATATGGTTCCCCAATTGAGGTGTATTTCTTTTGTTTGCATTTGAATTGGAAGGTTTGGACCGGTAAAAAATTGGATGAAGGTTTAGCATTATTGGCTGGATGAGCAGGGCCAGCCTTAAGTACCACTGCATTGGCAGTTCCCTTGGCTTTGGAATAACTCGTCTAAGGTTTCGAGGAAGAGGAAGTATTGTGTGATTTAAGCAAGGATTTCTTGTTTCGTAATTGTATATTCTTCTCTTCGATGACACGAATTTCAAGTTTACGTGCCATGGTGAAAGCCTCATCAAATGTGTGGAAGGTTTGCACCTGTAAGGTAGGTGAGATTTGTCTAGCACAGACTCATGTGAAGAGCTCTATTAGTTCAGTTTGTGGTAATTGGAAAGTGAGATGGTTGATTAGGCTACGCCAATGAGTGAAAAAATCTGTGATAGATTTGTCGTCATATTGATGTGTGGAGTAAAGATCGGTCATGGTAACCTTCTTGATGACGTTAATCGAAAAATGATCCAAGAAGGCTTGGGCTATTTGGTTGAATGAGAAGATGGAATGTCTAGGTAATCCACTATACCATTCTAATGCTAGACCTGTTAGGGACATGGGAAAGGTTTGCAAAAGCAAAGCATCATCATGGGAAATTAAATAACACCCATGTTTGAAAGATCGCAAATGTTTTTGCGGGTCTTCCTTACTGTTAAAGCAGTTAAACTTAGGCATCTTCCAGTGTACATGATATGGGCGAATGGGAATGGATGGGTGAATAGGCTCATTACAAATCTCATCATAGGTGAGAGAATTGCGGGAGCTGAAAACAAATGCTTCTAATTTCAATATCTTATCCATCATTAACTTGATAAATTCATTGTTAGGTTGTGAAGATTGGGTACCCCAGGAGGGAAAGGAGGTTGTTGTTGGACATATGAAGAATATGACATCCCAGAGTATGGTGGTGTCGAATAAGGAGGTGGGAATTGAGAGGCACACATTGAGGGTATATACCCAGACTGAATGACCGATGAAATAAGAGGTTGCTAGTACTAGGTATGTG
Organism: Taxus chinensis; assembly: GCA_019776745.2. NCBI lineage: Eukaryota > Viridiplantae > Streptophyta > Pinopsida > Cupressales > Taxaceae > Taxus > Taxus chinensis. The sequence goes on from CM034148.1 coordinate 629,292,930, forward strand.
AGGGTGGGACACTCGTAGTGACCCTGGTAGAGATGGGAGGTAGAGATTGGGGAATAAAAAGGACAACATTTTGAAATGGGGTATAGGTTAACGACACCAAGGGTGGTAGTGTTACAACTGGTATATATGAGACAATAGGTGCAGATGATGCTATGTTTTAGGTGGTGGATGAAGGTATGGTGGAGACTAAGGGTGCAATAGAGGTGGCAGATGTGGCAGTCAAAGCTGGCATGGGACCTAGTTGTGACATAACTAGGGATAAAATGGGTGATCTCAACATGGTAAGAGGTGGAGCCGAGACGGAAGTGATCATTAGGGATGTAGATAAGGATACGGGCATGCCATAGATCAATTGACCTGAGGCATCTCTAGTGGAAGCATGGGTGAGGTAGTGGCTCAAAGCAGCAAGATTCTGATCCAGGAGTCATGCAAACTCTATGTCACCTGTAGGAATGGTGATAGGTTAATTGGGATCCATGGATGATGAGATGGAAGGTGGTGAAGGACTAGGTGATGAAGGGCTAGGTGGGAGTGGTAGTCGATTAGTGTGAAATACAAGGGCACTTGCTTAACTAAGGGTTAGCACCATGTGGATAGGAACTGATTTGGTGAGACTGTATTATGTTTAAATGGCACAAAACACAACAGAACTAGGAAAAAAATCAACTGTGAATGAATTAGGTCGGCTGGTGAGCTGTAAAACAACACGGGGTGACCGATGTTGGTTCTGGTAAACCGATGTAGGTTAGGTTTAACCAGTGCCGATCACTATGAAAAACCAACAGTCTGTTAAATGATAGTCCCAGAGTGAAAATTTTTGCACAAGATGAGACATAAGGTGACTGTGATTGAAGTAATGACAATATGGAAGCTGATAGGAGCCTTTTACAGTTGAGAAAGTGAAATAGGTGTCTTTTGGATAGGTATCCAAGAAGATTTCAGACCGACGCTGGTTGGGTTAAACCAATGTCGTGTAAAGGTAACCGTAGCCGGTTACTGTGAAATTGAAACAAAGAATAAGAAAGATGGTTGTGATTAAAAAAAATATGGTATTGAATCAAACCCAAAAGTCTAAGAATGATGTAGATGTGGTCTAGGCACACTTAGACAAAGTGAAAATACACCGACTATGATTGGGAGTGTGCAAGGAAAGACAAAAATGATGATCGAAAGCTCTCACCTCCAAACACAAATCAAGTAGAACACTAAGAAAGAACGTTCCTAGAGTGCCTATTCTATTATGTTTATTCAGATTATGCTATTTGTATGGACTGACTGTTATGAACAGAACAATATAATTTCTTAGTGAGGAAGGCTTTCTATAAAGAAAGAATTCTAAAGGGTGAGGTTTTAGGAATGTTATGGCGGGGGCGGGCTTCACTCTGAAGTATGACTCGACAGAGTAGCAAACTGGGTGCCCACTGTACCGTGATCGTGTGATCACCTATAGCTTCTTCTAGGTAGGATGTTGTTTAAGAATGTATGTATTTTGAATTTTTATGTGGTTTGGTAAGACTCAGAGAAAGAGAAAAGGATAGAAGTTATTTTCTACGATTCATTTATCAACCATCAACTGGTAATCACTTCTAACGTATAGGTTGCCCGCAATTAATGTGAGCTAATGAGTTAAATCAGAATGCAGTGCACTTGTTTTAAACCCAAATCGAAAGTATGATATTCGATGATAGCAATAGATGAACAAGAAGAGGGATGCTCTTTCACTAAAATGTAGAAAACAAAGGGGAAGAAGGTTCTTTTTAAATACACCAAAAGAAATGTGTCTTTCGGAGCAAATAAAAAGAAGAGAATGTTACCAAGGAGAAGGTATTAATGTGAATGCTATTAAAAGGGAAACAAACACACACAATTTTTCACCTAGGAATGAAGAAAGATGCAAGGAACCTTGAATGGCTCCCATCGGGCATGCCAAAATGTTTCACCTGGTTTCTTAGTTTTTCTGAGAAGTACTTGACGAAACAAATAAGGTAAAGGTGGTAAGAGGAATACCTATTTTCAGGATGGTTGAGGGTTGTATGCGTGCATATCTGAATCCTGAATCAAAATGATTGTGAGACCTTCCCTTTGGCTAGGAGGAACTACCTGTATAAGAACCAAAACAAGACCAACAAAGAGAGTTAAATAATATATGCAGTGGACTGCCTAGCATGTGCTAGATCCTGGAAGTACGATACTTCCTAGATGGTTGTCAGTATACTATTTAAAACAATTCAATGCTGAAATAAAGTAAATATTGTCCTATTGTAGTTTAATATGATTTAGGAATCTCATACAAATGCAATAGGCTAGATCTAATCTAACAGGCTAGGCTAGAAGGAGATCCAGAGGTCAAATAGGTTGGCTATAGGTGAATTTGAGCTAAATGCCTAGGTTAGATACAGATCTGAAGGTCAAATAGGTGTCCAAGTAGGTATATGTCAGAAATAGGTTGTTGTTCTAGCAGAGATCAGGTGACACAGAGACCGACCACGGTCTTATGAAACCGATGACAGTTTTACTCTAACCGGTGACGATTATAGATGATCGACGATGGTCAAGTCAAGACTGGTGGAATCACACAGTCTAGGTTTTTGGAATTTTGGGGTGAAAGTGCAGTGGATAGAAGATAGGGATTAATCATAGATGGGGTGTAGATATGTTATCAAGGTCTAAGACTACTGAGGAGGTCAAAATGGGCAATTTGGGCCAAGTATTAATATGATTGGGTATGGAAGGTGGTTGCAACTAGAGAGAGGGAATGGACAGAGAGTAACAAACTAGGTTCATTTACCATAAAGACTATAGCTGATGGTAAGAAAATGAAACTGATGGAAGGAGGATACTTACTCTTCTGTGAGGTACAAGTCTGAAGAATAATGAAGAAATTGCTGCATTGGAGAATGTTGGGAAGAAAGTCTCATTGTTGTGCAAGTGTATTTGGTTGCCTTAGTTGATCCCAAATCAATCTTCTTTATGTTGTCACATCTAAAGAGATCGAATCCGAGATCAGAAGTTTGCAAACAATAACCCAACCCCGATTACAAGGTTGTAGATGAGTCTAAATAGCCCATTTTGTCCGTTCTGGTATAACTGACGTCAGTTAAGGGTGAACTGACATCGGTTTGGGAGAGGTATCTCAGGCTATTCAATAATTTCCTAGGAATTTGTTCCGCCATTTGATAAGGGTCTCTTCTTTTCCTCAGGGTGAAAACTGACCTTAGGAGGCTTTTAATGTGAGGTGAGGGAATGGGTATAATGTTAGGTTTTATTTAGGACATTGGTTTAGGGTTTAGATTAATGGGTCAGATGATGGGGGTTGTTAGCTGAGGTGTATTTAATAAAAGCAATTATATTAAATAGGTGTGTGAGGGTGGTGAATTAATTTAATGTAAATAATTAAATTAATATGTGTGTGGGTAAAAGGTCATTAACTTAATTAAAATAATTAAATTAATATGTATGGAGATAAATGGCATTAATTTAATTAAAGTAATTAAATTAAAATGTGTGGGGTGCATGAGGTAGGTGCTAAAGTGTTAAGGATGAGGAAATGATTATAGGGCTGCGGTAGGGGACCAAGGTGATTATGACATGATTTCGGTGTCTACAGTGATGAAGGGTGCTTATTTGCTGAGGGACCAAAGGGGAGTGTGACCTAATTTTAGTGTCTACATCTTGCCCCTTTTTGTTGTGTATCTTGTATTAGTAAGCGATGCTAACAAAAATAAGATGTGGTTGCCCCATGTGTGGGTGAAGGTGATCCCCCTTAAACCAAGAAATGAAAAGGCAACAGAAAGAATCGGTAAGTGGTTTACTAAAAGGTAAATGGGAGGAAAAGGCAAGTGGGCACTAGAAAAAAAGGTGAAAGGTCTACTCGGGCCATTCTAGATAATGGGTCAGGGTTAAAGGTAGCAATAGTCAAATGCACGCACATGTCTAAACTGCAGCATGTTACCAGGTTGAAGACTAGGGAAACTCTACATCTTTTAAGGTCGAGAGGTTTATCCAAACAATGTGGAAGTGATTCTGGTATCCAAGGTATAGAATATGGTCAGGAAACACAATGTAGGTTAGGTACAAGAATGTTTAGGTATGTTCTAGTACACCAAAGGTTGGGTTTGGATAAATAGTCACAGAAATAGGCTAGGTAAGGTCATTAGGTCAATCAACACAGGTAATAGTGTCGTAAGGAATAGTGAACACATGAGGTCAAAGGTCACTAGCGATGGTCTAGGTCCAAATATCTAGGTCACGGCATGGATAAGACTAAGGTAGGGGTTAAGGTGGGGTGGGGTAAATGATGAGGGTTGGAAAGGTGAGGGTGACTAATGCCAATCACAAATAACTGACGTCGATATAGGTCAACTGATGATGGGTAGGTAGGGCACGCGACTGATGCCAGTCAAGGGTAACCGACTTCAGTTAGGTCAGGTTGGTTATAAAAACAAAAAATCCACATGTTTTGTGATTCATTTGTTATTGTGCAAAGTGAGAAAATGACAAAAAAAGAGAAAAGAGAGAAAACTGTCTTGATGAAATGGAACAGTGAGATGGTAGTGTGATTGGACGAGTGATTTGTACATTTTGAGTATATATCGGCCTACGTGCCGAAGAGATTTTTTATTATTTCATTATTATTTTTGTATATATGAGATTGACCTGCGTGTCGATGACATTTTTTATTATATATCATCCTGCGTGCCAACATTTTTGAGATGATGGACATGATGAGATAGCCATGTATATTTGAGATACACATTTATTTATTTATTTATATGATGAGATACATGGTATTTTTTGATTTGTTGATGTGTTTATGATATTTTTATTTATGGCTTGTGTTAGATGAGATATGGATTTGTTGTTTTGATATGGATGGAAATTAGGTGAGTTTGGCATGGTGGAGTCAAGTCGGTTTAGGCATGGATCGAGTCAGGTTGATTTAGGCATGGTTGAGTCAAGTTATAGGCATGGATCAAATCAGGTTGATTTAGGCATGGTTAAGTCAAGTTGGTTTAGGCATGGTTGAGTCAGGTTATAGGCATGGATTGAGTCAGTTCGATTTAGGCATGGTTGAGTCAGGTTATAGGCATGGATTGAGTCATGTTTGTTAGGCATAGTATTGTTGAAAGTAGGTGAAGTTGTGATTCATTATTTTTTGCAATGAATGATATTATGTGTCATATGTGAGATGTAGTATAATCTATGCATAGTGATGATAGAGAAATGGTAGGCGTAATAAATGTATGTTGTGATAATGTTTAAAATATGAAACAACTTGTTCTATATGTGGTTTAATTTCCAATTGTGGGTATAAAATTCAAACAAAATTAGGTGTGATTTAATGTGAGGCACATGGAAGATGAATTGTTCAGGGTAGAGGATGGTCAAGCTAACCTTCAAGGGCCACATGCCCTCGGAGTGTTGCTTACACAGTCCCAGAAAAAAGGGACCTCAGGCTGATGTAGTTCTCCCATGAGCTAGGGAAGAATATGAGGAGGTATGAAAATGAGTTGGCAGGTCTTTGGGCATGTTGTGGGTTTAAGTTTGTTAGGTGTGGGTATATTATAGCTAAAATGATGTAGGTGAGGGTGATTGTGGCGAAAGAAGAAGATTACCCCAAAAGTAAGCTTCAAGGACCAAGTCCTATATAAGGAAATCAAAACATAAACAAAGGTGGTTAAAAGATAAGATGGGGTAATAAAGCCACCTGATTGGGTAGGATCATACCAAGTAGATCATACCTTGTCAAAGGTGATGAACAAAAGACCCTAAAAACATTACATGATGGACTGTTTTATAGTTAAAAGTAGTCACATGAGAACCAAATGTCTAAGTTCCCAAAAGTTCTTTGAGTCAGTAGGAAGTGAGAGTGAACATGGTTTGAAGAGTGAAAAGTGGGTAATTTTTATATGGTGTAGGTAGTATGCGTTTCAAGCAAGAGAACCTAGCTCACAATGGTCAAGTCCATGAAAAAAAGGCTGAGTGTTTTGACTTATAGTTGAGATAGAATGATCGATGCGGGAACTCTCTATGGGAAAAATTAAACTCCTTGAGGTCTTCATGAAGCTGATCGATGTAGGAATCTTTGGATGCTCTTGTTTTTGTTTTGTTTTGTTTTGTTTTCTGAAGAGCTTTACATAGTTGTCCTTTGAGGGAGAAGTCTATTTATAGCAGCAGTTGTCAAGAGGAAGATGTCCTTTTTGAAGAAGTCATATTTTTATTAGAAGTTTGACTCAAGGAGTTTGGTCCCATGTGAGGCCTTGAAGTCATGGACAAGACCAAGGTTGTGAATAAGACTCGTGTTCAAAAGGCAAGGTGAAATGACCATGGGATCTCATCTAAAAGTAGACAAAAAGTATCCATGAGAATCATGCTATGTGTAGCGTCGTGGTGCACATATTTAAGAGAAGGTAACAAGTGATGGGTACTCACATGATTCTTGTTTAATCGTTAGTGAGGTGTATGAATTGAATAGCACTCAAGGGACTAGCATGGAAAGAGACAACAAGTGAGGTAGGACTACAAGTCAACAATATAATGGTCGAAGATGCAAGGCATTAAGAGGCTCAGGTTCGGGTTTACCATCGAGTGAAGATAAACGATAAGCTTGTGATCCATAGGTATGAGTTACGATGTATGGTCCAAGCCAATTAGGAGCAAATTTGCCTCATTTACTTTTGTGTGCTTTGGTTACTGTATGTACCCAAAATTGTAAGGTATTGTACTGTCGGAATAACGCAACACGTGCCCCAATGATGATACAGGTCTCCTCACAAGGTGTTCACGATCCGGAAAATCTCTCCAAGTGTGCATTAACATCGTGCATGCCCCACTTAGCCCCCATGTGCTTTGTTTTCTCCTTTTCCCCTCTTTTCCTGGCCTTTTCCTCTTCAGCGAGAAAACCACCGCCCTGCCTGGGCGGCGGTCTCGTGACCGCCGCCTTGAACAGGGCGGCGGTCCTGTAACTGCTGCCCTGCTCAGTGCGGCAGTCCTTTACGAATTTTCCAGAAAGCTCTTTTAACATGACTCACGTAATTTAAATGTTTTACCAGCTTTCTTTCACCGCCATAAGCTTGCATTTATGATTCTGGTTCCCTGGAATAGTGTTTTGCCATTGTTTATAGTTTAAGAGTTCTATTTGGTTTTTACCTTGGGTAAATGTAAATGCTATAAATAGATGGCTTGTGCTCAAGAAAATTGCCCCTCAAAATTTGCCTCTGATTTCTCTTTGCAATAGATTTAGTTTTCATTTTTCTTAGAATGCTTAGTTTCTTTCATTGCATGCTTAGTTAGCATTGTTTTACTGTTAGTAAGCCACATATCCATCTTGTGCAAGCACTGCTATTATTTTATCCAATCCATTGGAGTAGAATAGCTTAGGAAGCCATTAAAGTTGTAGGTTTTGTTCTTCAAACAGGATAGTTTCAGGTTCTGGATGTTTTATGTTGCATGACTCGCAATAGATCCCGCTAGGAATTGCATAAGCTAAGCTTTGTACTCTTGCGCTATCCCTCTCCTAATCGCATTGTATTCAGTTTGTATTCTGAGCTGCCTTTATCCCAATATCTACTTCTGTTGATGTTAGCATTACACACTTTTCTAGATCCACGTGAACACGAAGGAACAAGGAGATCACACTGAGGGGACAAGATCACTCACACCATCGGATTCACCATTGTTCTGCAGAATCCAGGGTCTAACTTTCAAAGTTTTAGTTAGAATCATATCAAACAGAGTAGTTAATTGCTTTATTTCAGTTAATTCTACTCTCGATATTGCCAGGGAAGCTGTGGGGATTGATAGTTTCTGAGAAACTATGATTCACTCCTCACTTCTAAGGTAGGATCGAGAGTCTTGCAAATAGATTAGATAAGTTATTTCATTGTTTAGAATATATCTAAAAATTACACAGACAAATAGCTACACTCAGTTATTTTGTTTGTTTTAAGTTGTTACTTTAGCTGTCAATTCTAGATATTTTAAGTAGCTGCTTTCTTAAATTCATAAAGTTCATCAAAAAACACAAAAAAAATAGGGTAATCATATATGCTATAGATATATTTCACATAGTTAAATTTCATTTTACTGTAGTTCATTTTACATTGTTGCTTTTTGCATGACAATTACGGGACCTAGAGAGCCCAGGTAATACGTATTCGAGCCAATCGTGCCTCAGCCCAATCTCATCACAGCAATAACTGATATAGATCAAAATCTTAGGATCCAAGTCTTCCGAACAACGATAAGCTTGCAACAAATCAATTCCCAGTTGAGCGGGCTAAACATAGAAGACGATCGAGCGCACACGTTTTGGTTGAATCAACCGAACTACAGATTACCCTAGGCAACATTCATATGACTGTAGGAGGGCTTGAAAGAGAAAAAACCTTTGGTTGTGATCCTTTGGTCCCACAGCCATACGTAGGAGACATTCTCACAGACATAGAAACCAGCCTAAGAATTCAGGTTGCAAGAACGCCTGTGAGGCACTCTGAGAAGATCACGTAACTATTAATTTTGAATATAGAGGCTAAGAAAGCATACAATTACTGGGTGTTAGGGATTAGGAACTAACTCTACACATGACTATAACAGGACCACAACAACCAAGAGTCTACGGTTGTGATCCACAAATCCCACAATTTAACGAATCCGTAAGTCAATTAGACATAGACACTGGCCTACGCACACTAGTATTCAGATCTACCCCACTTCCACCTACCATCATCGAACAGTTATCCTTACTAGATACAGCAGCTAACAAAGCTAGAGAATTCTGGGCTAGGCCAGAGAATCGACTATATTTACTATCCACCATATGACCTTATCTGGAGACATACACGAAACTATCCCAGGTCATTTTCCACGTATTCCACAACCCATAGATTGAATCACGCCAGAGCTCGATATTGATTGGAGCCTTCAAGCAGTCATCCTTGCCAATCGATCTATCACACCAGTTCAGATTAGGAGGGCCTTCTTTTCCTTAGATTCGCAAGTTCCGCTAGTGCGTATTGAAGACATTAGATTTCCTAACTAGTTTGTCTACATCCCATACATATTCCATCCCCATTGGCTGTCTCGGCATGACCTCAGGAGGTTGGGTGCAAGGAATAGTTACTTGTATATTCCCATGCTCGCATGTCACTTTTCCATCGTACAGTTACATGCTTATTTTCTTTCAGGACAAGGTCACCGACTTGGAAGGTTCGTTCATGGACACACTTGTCATAGGCACATTTGATACATTTTTGGTAAACTTGAAGGTGATCCAGAGCGTTAAGACAACATTCATCTAATAACTCTAGTTGTGTTAAATGGTCCTAACGAAAGTCATTGTCATTAAGCATGTCATGGAGATAAATACAAAGTGAGGGAATTTGGACTACGAGAGGCAGGAATGCCTCTATACCATAGACCAGAGAAAAGGGTGTGGCTGCAGTGGAAGTGCGAATACTAGTGCGGTATGCCCACAGGGAAAACGGAATGTGCATATGCCAATCCTTCCCAGTATCATCAACCACTTTCATAAGAATTTTTTTTAGGGTTTTGTTAGTAGATTCAGCTTGGCCATTGGTTTGTGGGTAATAAGGTGATGAGAAACCAAGCTGAATGTTGAAGGCGTCACAAATTTTTTGCAATGTTTTGTTTTTGAATTGTTTTCCATTGTCAGTGATGAGGTGATGAGAAACACCAAAGCAACAAATGATTTGGTGATTAATGAACTCACATATTTCTCATCTTTTGTAGAGATGAGTGGTATGGATTCCACCAATTTTTTGTAGTATTCGGTAGCAGTGATGATCCATTGATGGCATTGGGACAAATGAGGAAATATTTCTCTGAAAAGATCCAAACCCCATTGAGAGAAGGGCCAAAGGTCACGAGTGACCCATAAGGCATGACTGGGTGTATGATGAAGATTGGAATGTTGTTGGCATTTTACACAATGTTTGATGTAGTCACAACAATCATGGTTAAGGGTCAGCCAGTAATAGCCCAGGTGAAGAATACGCTTAGCGACAGCTAGGCCAGTGAAGTGACCACCACATATTCCATCATGAACCTCCTTAATGGTATAAGGAATTTCAGAACTTGTGAGGCATCATAAGAGAATACCACCAAAGCCATGTTCATACAGGATGACATAATGAGAAACCTATTAAAGGAAGGCACATTGTCCGTTACGGGTGAGATCAGGAGGTAAGATGGAGAGAGAAACGTAGTTGGAGTATTATTTATACCAAAGGTCACTCGGGTCATGGGTATTAGTTCCAATCAAGTAAACATCATGAGGTAAATAAGAAGGTGAGTGGAGTTGTTGTATGGTGACAAAGATTATAGAATTGGTAGGTGAAGTAGGTATTTGGGAAGCTAAGAAGGCCATGGTATCTATAAATTTGTTGGTTGAACATGGGATGGTTTTAAGGGTGTAATGATCAAAGGTGGTCAAAATTATGTCTACATGATGTTTATACTTTTGAAGTATCTCATTACGACATTGGTACATACCATTGACTTGGTTTACGACCAATTGAGAATCACCAAAGATGTTGATTGATTTAACTTCTAGGGCATAAGCGGCTTAGAGACCTAGTACGAGCACTTCGTATTCGGAAATATTTTTGGTACATTCAAAATATAATTTGAAATACAAAGGCATGGGTTCACCATTAAGAGGAATGAGGATAATACCAGCCCCACCCCCATGTTGACACTTGGAACCATCGAAAAAGAGTGTCATTTGGTAAGGTGGTTCATCCAGGGAAAGGGTAACAATTGACTCATCTGGATAGTCAAAATTAGAGGGTTGATCCCAGGAAATAGGTGCATCGGCCAATTGGTCAGCAATATCTTGGCCCTTGATGGACTTTTGGTGAATGACTTCGAGATCAAGATCAGCCAAAAGCATAAGCCATCATGTGGCATGCTAATTTTGATAAGGTTTAGTGTACATGAAGTGTAAGGGGTCAGTATTGGTCACAACATAGGTTTTATGGTTGAGTAGGTAATGATGGAGTTTAGTGGCAATGAAAAATAAGGCTAAGAAATTTTTTTGGCATGGGTGTATCGGGTTTTATAGTCCAAAAGAGTATGGCTGATGTAATAAACCGCCTGCTCCCTATGTTTTTCATCGCGATGAGTGAGCATGGCTCCCAAGGAGTGATCGGTAGCGGATATGTATAGGTAAAAAGGTTGACCATTTATAGGTGCGATGAGTACGGGTGGTTGGAGAAGGTATTGTTTTAGGGCCTCAAAAGCTTTGTGGCAGTCATCATCCCATTTAAAGGAGACATCCTTCTTGAGCAGATGATGAAACGGTTGGCACCGATCCAATAATTGTGAAATGAAATGACGAATAGGCTGCAACTTACCTTGTAGGCTACGAAGTTGTTTTAGGTTAGTGGGTAGAGCCATTTCTAGAATGGCCTTGACTTTAGCAGGGTCAAATTCTATACCATGGAGGGAAATGATAAATCCTAGGAGCTTTCCTGAGAGAACCTCGAAGTTTCACTTCTTAGGCTGAAGGCGGACGTAATATTTAATGATACGGTCAAAGGTGGTTTTGAGGACGGTTAGGTGCTAGGAGCGGTGTTTAGATTTGGCCAAGAGATCATCCACGTAATCTTCCAATATGCAATGCATGATGTCAAGGAAGATGTAAGTCATAACCTGCTGATATGTGGCACCAACGTTTTTAAGACTGAAAGGCATGACTCGGTCGTAGAAGGTCCCCCAAGGGGTGATGAATGAGATTTTGTGTTGATCTTATGGGGCAAGAAAATTTTGATTATAACCCGAGAAGCTATTCATGAGTGATAGCATCTCGTGACCAGTGGTAAGGTCAACCAATTGATCAATACCAGGTAAGGGAAATTCATCTTTCGGGTAGGTTAAGTTGAGGTCACGGAAGTCCGTGTAAATGCAGAGTCCCCTAGTTGCTTTATTAATAGGGACAATGTTAGAAATCCAATGAGGACATTCAATGGGTAAGATGAAGGACATGGAAAGAAAGCATTGAAGTTCTTCTTTGATAAGAAGAGCAATGCGAGGGTGCATTTTCCTCTGCTTTTGTTTGATGAGTTTGGCATCGGGAATGGTTACGATATTATGGACCACTATGATGGGGTCAATACCGGACATGTCTACGTAAGACTAGGTGAAAGCATGGTTATGATATCTGAGAAAAGAAGTGATGGCTTCATGTTTGGTAGCAACTAAAGATTGTCCAATCTTTAGGATGTGTGGGTCATCTTGAGTATGAATGTTGATCTCGATAGTTGATTCATTCAACATGGTTTATATCTTAGAAGGTAACGACCAATGAATATACGAGTCTTCTGCACCAAGGTAGGTGAGTATGGATTCATCATCCTGATATTGAATGACGTTAATTGAAGGTGTATCATCATCGATCATTTCAGGATACAAGAAGGGAAGAGTGGAAGGGTCCCTGCCCTCGTGTTGATAAGTCAGAGGCCCCAAGGAAATGGTCTTTATGAAAAAAAAAAAGTTAAGAGGGATAGATTCAGGATCCATCGACTCCGTTACTGAAGGTGGTGATGAAGGTGGAGCGGGTGAAGAAGGTGTAGAACAGCTAGTGTCCTTAATGATTTCAATGCGGGCCTATTTGGTAGGTGGTTTGGGAAATCCGATACCACTACGATCGCTATGTTTGCAGGTGGTACATGTAATAATGATATGGCGGCCTTGCTCGTAAAATCCAAAACCAAAACCCTTCCATGCACATAGATGCAGGAAGGTGTGGGTGAAATTGTGATTGGTAAGTGATTGGAAGTTAGTAGAAAATGGGCAGGTTTGTGGCGGTGGTTTAGGTGTGTAAGTGGTAGTATCAAATCCCCCATAGGTGAGACTAGTACAAATATAAGGAGGACCATAAAGGATACGATATTCTATATAGTGATTGTAATCTGGGTGTTGGTGAAGGCTTCTGTACTCTTATGGAGTAAGGAATGTGTTGACACTATATAGGTGGTACTCCCCCAGAGTGAGGCATTGAAAAACACCTTCCAAGGGATTAGAGGTTGGTATGTAGGTAGCTGGTATGGATAATATATTGGAGGTCAATGTAGAGGTGGAGTTAACAGATTGGGAAGCCGATGGGTCAGCCATGGAGGTTATGGCAGTTGTAGGAATGAAGGAGGTATGTGCAGTAGAAGTAGTGGATATACTAGTAGGTGGAGGTGTAGGTGAAGCGGTAGTGGTTGCGGAGATAGATGGCTTAATAGGTATGAGCACATCATTGGGTCAGTAAAGCATGTTTCATGTTTTGAAAGGTGAGGGGTTAGCTAGAATGGTATAGGTGTGTCCTTCATGTTCAAACTTTACACAACGATGCAAAGTGGAAGGAATGCCACCCATGACATGAATCTAGGGTCTGCCAAGCAATAGGTTATATTGGAATTCCCCCTCCAAGACATAAAATAATTATAGACCAGTGTGGGGGAACATGCGAATGTGGAGGATGACAATGCCTAATGTAGAGGTGATAGCATCATTAAATGAACGTAACATGACTAGATGTTTATGCATGTAATTATCAGGTATGCACATTTGAATGAATGCATGGGATGAAATGATGTTAATGATAGTGCACCAATCAATCATCACATGGCATACCTGTATGTGATTGATGTGGATAGAGATGAAGAGGGCTGGGTCTGGGTCATCCTTTTAGTGTGGTGTGATCTCTTCCTCTGAGAAGGTAAGGGAGGCCACTTAGTGAATAGGGCAGGGTGAAGATGAAGGTGGTAATTTTGTGAGAGAAGCTACATGATGGGGTGTGATAATGGAGGCTACGGGTGTAGTGTCATTGGGTAAAACCTCAATAGATTGAAGAACCTCCATGAGAGTTTGAGGGGAGACTGGTGTAATTGTTTGAGCATGGTGCAATGTGTGACACCATTAGAAATGGGTTACGTGGGGCCGCAGATAGTGACTTTAGGTATGGGTATAGATGGTATGTTGGGTATAGGATTGGTTGGTGGGTTGTTTGCCTTTTCTTTTCCCTTATCCTTCTGAGCACGTGTAGTCGCGTGTATCATGTTGATCTAAGGGGAGTTGGCAAATGGAGAAGGTGTAGGGTGAGTGGTATAAAAAAACAACGGGAAAAAACCTATTGGAGGAGAGAAAAACCCTATGAGGTGAGTTGGGTGCAATGACATTTGGGTGGTGGCATGGAAATTTCTCTGAGAAAACCATGTTAATTTCAAATTTTGGGGGTGGCTTTAGGAGCTGTGAGGGTGGAGGTTGTGGTTGTTGAGTGGGAAGTGTGGGAATGGGTGTTGGTGTAGTAGGATCCTCGTTGAGAAGGTTGTCATCATCAAATTTGGCCTCTGGAGGACACAAATGGATAAGGATGGTTTTCAAGGTCTTATAGTTCTCCACATCGTGCCCTAGCACACGATGGTATACGCAAATTTTAGTATCATCAAACCTTGATGGCTTGGGTTTGAGGGGGTCATAAGGTCTGAGTGGCGGTAATGTGATGACAAAAGTCTCAAGGAGGTTGGATAAAATTTTGGCATGGGACCCTGCTAGTGGATCACAATGAGAAGTGAATGTGGGTTTGGGCGTAGGTGTGGTTGATTGTCAAGGAATGGTATTTGGAAGAGGATGAGCAGATTGAGCTATGGGTTTGGGTGTTGGTGTGGTTTTAGGTGTCGGCCATGCTTGTTTAGGTAGAGGTATAATAGATGGATGGGTAGGAGGGTGTGTGGTCATTTTGACTACCTTATTGTGGGGTAGTGGAGTTTTACTTTTGGGTTGCACCTTTTTGGGTAAAGGTGATGTGGGTGTATAAGGTCTAGAAGGAAAAGAAAATGGAGGAAGAGGGTGAGTTACCCACGGGGATAACAAGTGTGTAGACATTGAAATCATTTCATAATCACCTTGGTCCCCTAGTGCGGCCCTATAATCACTTCCTCATCCTTAACACCTTATCACTTACCTCCTGCACCCCACACATTTTAATTTAATTACTTTAATTAAATTAATGTCATTTACCTCCATACATATTAATTTAATTATTTTAATTAAGTTAATGACCTTTTTCCCACACACACATTAATTTAATTATTCACATTAAATTAATTAACTACCCTCACACACCTATTTAATATAATTACCTTTTATTAAATACACCTCATCTAACCACCTCCATTATTTGACCCATTAACCTAAACCCTAAAACAATGTCCTAAATAAAACCTAACATTACACCCATGCCCTCACCTCACATTTAAAAGCCTCCTAAGGTCAATTTTCACCCCGAGGAAAAGAAGATACCCTTATCAAATGGCAGAGCAACTTCCCAGGAAATTGTTGAACAACCTGAGATATCTCACCTAAACCGATGTCAGTTCACCCTAAACTGACATCGGTTCACCCTAAACCGATGCCGGTTATACCGGAATGGACCAAATGGCCTATTTAGACCCATCTACAACTTTCTAATATGGGTTAGGTTGGTTGGAAAACTTCTGATCTTGAGTTCGATCTCTTTAGACGCAACAACAGAACAAAAATTGATGTGTGATCAACAAAGGCAACCAAATACACTGGCACAACAGTGAGAATTTCTTCCTAGAATCCTCTTAAGCAGCAAATTCTTTATTATTCTTCAGACCTATAACTCAGAGAAGAGTAAGTATCCTCCTTCCATCTGTTTCATTTTCTTATCATCAGCTGTAGTATTTTTGGTAAAGGAACCTAGCCTTTTACTCTCTGTCCATTCCCTCTCTCCAGTTGTAGCTACCTTCCATACCCAATCATCTTAATAATTTCCCCAATTTCCCATTTCAACCTCCTCAGTAGTCTCAGACCTTCTCAACATATCTACACCCCCTTTGTGATCAATCCCCACCTTCTATCCACTCCACTTTTCCCCAAAACTCCAAAAACCTGGACTGTGTGATTCCACCAACCCCGACTTAACCGTCGTCGGTTCCCTCTAACCATCACCAGTTACAATAAAACCATCATCGGTTTGATAAAACCATGGTCAATCTCTGTGTCACCTGATCTTTATCAAAATAACAACTTGTTTCTGACATATACCTACCTGAACACCTATTTGAACTTTAGATCTGTATCTAACCTATCCTGTTAGCTTAGATTCACATATAACCAACCTACTTGACCTCTAGATCTCCTTCTAGCCTAGCCTATTAGATTAGATCTAGCCTATTGCGTTTTGTATGAGATGCCTAAATCATATTAAATTACAGTAGGACAATATTTAATTTATTTTAGCATTGAATTGTTTTAAACAGTGGACTAACAACCGACTAGGAAGTATCACACTTCTGGGATCTAGCATATGTTAGGCATTCCACTGCATATATTGTTTAACTCTCTTTTGTGGTCTCTTTTTGGTTGTTATACAGTTAGTTCCTCCTAGCCAAAAGGAAGGTCTCATAATCACTTCGATTCAGAATTCAAATACGTGCACATATAACCTTCAACCATCCCAAAATAGGTATTCCTCTTACCACCCTTTGCCTTATCTATTTCATCAAGTACTTCTTAGAAAACTAAGAAATCAAGTGAAACATTTTGGCACGCCCAGTGGGACCCATTCAAGGTTCCTTGCATCTTTCTTCATTCCTAGGTGAAAAATTATGTGTGTTTGTTTCTCTTCTAGTAGCATTCACATTAAAAATTTCTCCTTGGTAACATTCTCTTCTTTCTACTTGCTCCAAAAGACACATTTCTTTTGGTGTATTTAAAAAGAACCTTCTTATTCTTGTTCTTTTTCTTTTTATTGAAAGAGCATCCATCTTCTTGTTCATCTATTTTGTCATCAAATATCATACTTTAGATTTGGGTTTAAAACAAGTGCATTCCATTCTGATTTGTTGCATTAGCTCACATTAATTGAGGGTAACCTATACGCTGGAAGTCATGACCAGCTGATGGGTGACAAATGAATCATAGAAAATCACTTCTATCCTTTTCTATTTCTCTGATTCTTACCAAACCACACAAAAATTCAAAATACATACATTCTTAAACAATATCCTACCTAGAAGAAGTTGTAGGTGATCACACGATCATGGTATAGTGGGCACCTAGCTCACTGCTTTATTGAGTCATACTTCGAAGTGAATCCTGCCCCCTCCATAACATTCCTGAAACCTCACCCTTTAGAATTCTTTCTTTGTAGGAATCCTTCCTCGCCAAGAAATTCTATTGTTTTGTTCATAACATTCAGTCCATACAAATAGAATAAGCTGAACAAACGTAATAGAATAGGCACTCTAGGAATGTTCTTTTTTAGTGTTCTGCTTGATTTGTGTTTTGAGGTGAGAGCTTTCGATCATTATTTTTAGTCTGTCCTTGCACACTCCCAATCATAGTCGGTGTATTTTGAATTCATCTGAGTGTGCCTGGACCACATCTACATCATTCTCAAACTTCTGGGTTTGATTCAACACCAAATTTTTAAATCGCAACCATCTTTCTTATTCTTTGTTTCAATTTCATAGTAACCGGCTATAGCTACCTTTAACCGGCATCGTTTTAACTCAATCGGCATCGGTCTGAAGTCTTTTTGGATACCTATCCAAAAGACACCTCTTTCACTTTCTGAGCTGTAAAAGGCTCCTGTCACCTTTCATATTGTCGTTACTTCAATCACCGTCACCTTACATCTCATCCCATGCAAAAATTGTCACTCTGGGACTATCATTTAACAGATTATTGGTTTTTCACAGTAACTGGCACCGGTTAAGCCTAACTGGCATCAGTTTACCCAAACTGGTGTCAGTCACCCTATGCTATTTTACAGCTCACCAGCCAACCTAATTCACTCACTGTTGACTATTTTCCTAGTTTTGTTGTGTCTTGTGCCATTCAGACAAAATACAGTCTAGCCAAATAAGTTCCTACCCACATGGTGTTGACCTGTAGTCAGGCAAGCACCCTCGTATTTGACACTAGTCAACTACCACTCCCACCTAGCCCTTCATCACCTAGTCCTTCACCACCTTCCATCTCATCATCCATGGATCCAAATCAACCTATCACCTTTCCTACATGCGACATAGAGTTCACATGACTCCTAGATTATAATCCCACTGCTTTGAGCGACTACCTCACCCATGCCTCCACTCGAGACGCCTCAGGTCAATTAATCTATGGCATGCTTGTATCCTTATCTCCATCCCTAATGATCACTTCTACCTCGGCTCCACCTCCTACTACAGTGACCTCACCCATTTTATCCCCAGTTGTGTCGCAGCTAGGTCCCATGCAAGCTTTGACCACTGCATCCTCTACCTCTATAGCACCCGCAGTCTCCACCATACCTTCATCCACCACCCCAAACATAGCATCATCTGCACCTGTTGTCTCATATATACCAGTCGCAATGCTGCCACCCTTGGTGTTAGTAACCTCTACCCCATTTCAAAACGTTGTCCTTTCTATTCCCCAATCTCTACCTCCCATCTCTACTAGGGTCACTACGAGTGTCCCACCCTCACATACCTACTACTAGCCGCATCTTGTTTCATTGATCATTCAGTCTAGGTATATACCCTCTATGTCTGTCTCTCAATTCCCGCCACCTTATTCGACACCACCCTACTCTGGAATGTTGTATTCTTCATATGTCCAACAACAACCTCCTTTCGCTCTGAGGGGTACCCAATCTTCACAACCTAACAATGACTTTATCAAGTTAATGATGGACAAGATGCAGACATTAGAAGCATCTGTTTCCGGATCCCGCAATTCTCTCACCTATGACAAGATTTGTAATGATCCTATTCACCCATCCATTCCCATTCACCCATATCCCATACACTAGGAGATGCCTAATTTTAACCACTTTAACAGTAAGGAAGACCCATAGCAGCATTTGTGATCTTTCAAACATGGGTGATAATTAATTGCCCATGATGATGCTTTGCTTTTGCAAACCTTTCCCATGTCCCTAAATGGTCCAGCATTAGATTGGTATAGTGGATTACCTAGACATTCCATCTTCTCATTCAACCAAATATCCCAAGCCTTCTTGGATTATTTTTCGATTAACGTCGTCAAGAAGGTTACCATGACCGATCTTTATTCTACGTGTCAATATGATGATGAATCAACCAACTTACTTTCCAATTACCATAAACTAAACTCATAGAGCTCTTCACACGAGCATGTGCTAGACATATCTCACTACCTTACAAGTGCAAACCCTCCACACATTTGATGAGGCTTTCACCATGGCATGTAAGCTCAAAATTCACACCATCGAAGAGAAGAAGATACAATTACGAAATAAGAACTCTTTGTTTAAATCACATGATACTTCCTCTTCCTCGAAACCTCAGACAAGTTATTCCAAACCCAAGGGAACTGCCAATGTAGTGGTACTTAAGGCTGGCCCTGCTCATCCATCCAATCATGCTAAACCTTCATCCAATCTGTCACCGGTCCAAACCTTCCAATTCAGACGCGAAGAAAAAAAATTCACCTCAATTGGGGAACCATAGTCATTTATTTTAGAAAATATTATTAAAGCTAATGTCATCACCCTTCCTCCTATCAAACCACATGTTGGTTTTTACCCCTCTCACCCCATTCCATGTTTGTATAATGAAAATGACTATTTAAACTATCACCGAGTAAATGGTCACAGTGACGGCAATTGTATCACCTTTAAAAACATTTTTCAGGGAATGCTCGAGAGTGGCGAGTTAGTCCTAGATAACCCTAATACACCCACAAATCAAGACCTTCATATATTCAAGAAACTATTCCCTAACCATTCCCCATATAATGACCAAACTGGTGATGCCTCACAGAACAAAAGTAATACACATGAGGTATATGTTATCTTTACTGACTTACCCCTTGATTTCCAAATATCTCCTATCCCCTCCATCAAGGAAATCCTAACCTGAAATCCTCTACCCACACAGGAACCTACTTTATCCATTCCTCTACCCATAGAGGAAAGCCCTTCACCTCCCCATACACCTGTGGAGAAGTCTCTTAGTAGCACCGACATCATTTCCCCTTCAGTTTCCCTACCCAGTGAGCCACTACCAGTTCTACCTCCTCCACCCAAAGAGGAGTATCCATCGTCTTCTCCACCTATTCAAGATCCAATAGATTTGTCATTGCCACTCGGTGACCATTCTCCATAAGCTACCCAAGATCCTACAGGCCTACTTTTGGCTCTCTTACCTACAGAGGACAAAGCTAGTAAATTCCCTGTTTCTCAAACACATTTTATGGGAATCACCACTCGCTCCACATCTACCTCATCTACCACAGTTTCGTTCTCATGTTTGGTCAACTTCCTGGACTATGTTGATAGGTCTTCACTTTGGGGGTGTCTCTTACTCCCGTTCTCAACCCAAATGCAATCATCTTCCAATGACACTTCTACCATTTATCTGAAGAAGTTTCAACAACCCAAACCGCACATGAACATAACTCTCGATACATCTTCTATTGCATCATCCTCATCTATACCCACCTCTCTACCTACTAGCTGACGTTTTCCAACACCATCTCTTGTATCTAAACCCACTAGTGTTCTAGGGGTCACACCCACATCAAACCTTGCACATCCTCCTATCAGGATACACTTTACCACATCTTCTCGTATACCTATTGAACCAATCCCTCAACCTAAATGGAAAACCCAACCTTCTAATCCACACGCCCCAACCTCACCAACTACACCTTTATCACCTTCACCCCTACCATCCATCTTGGGACCTCACCCCTCTACCTTAACAAAATCTACTCTCTAGGGGTAAACCTAAAATTCCCTTGACCCCTTCACCACAGCATGCAGCTCTACCTAGGTGAACCTTACGTCCTTCATCACTGTCTATAACTTCTTTGCCTCCTATATCAACATTACCTTATATACCTCCTTCACTACCTATGACATTTTCTTCCACCTCACCTATACCTCCCTCTCGACCTTGATCAACACCTACCGCTACACCTCAATTGTCCCCTTGGGTCACTCATCCTCTCCCACCATCTGCCTTGCCATCTACATCACGTGCTCCCCCTACACCTCTACCTAAGAAAAAGCACCAAAAATTGAAAAAACTTTTAATTTCCAAAGAGGTGGTTAAACTTACCCCTCTTTCTGTTTCTACACCTACACCAAAGAAATTACAACCCAAATTCATGACTGTATCACCTCAAATACCACTACAACTACCTAATATTCCAACCAAAACTACTTTAACTTCACATTGTGATCCACTGGTGGGGTCATATGCTACCATCTTGGCTAACCTCCTAGAAATCTCTACTATCACCCTCCCTCCTCTTAGACCTTATGAACCTCTTAAACCTAAACTAGAAGGGTTTGATGATAATAAAAGTTTTTCTTACCATCATGTGCTAGGGCATGATGTTGAGAACTGTAAGGGTCTAAAGGCTGCCCTCATTCAATTATGTCCTTCTAACCCCAATTTTGATGATGATGACCTCCTGGATGATAATCCTATTTCACCCTCACCACCTTCTTCACACCTTCCTCCTACACCTATACCACAACCTCCATCTTCACCGCCACGCCCTTTCTTTCCATCTCTAAAATTTGAAATTAACATGGTTTGCATCAGAGAACTTGTCATGCCTCTACCCAAATGTCATTTCGCCCAACTCACCTCACAGGGTTTTTCTCCTCTAGTAGGTTTTTGCCCATTGTGTCATTATACCACTCACCCTACACCTGCTCCATTTTCCAACTCCCCTCAGATCAACAAGGTACATGTCACTACACATGCACAGAAGGGAAAAGAAAATGTGGCTGACCCACCAACCAATCCTATACCCAACATACCATCTGCACCCATACCTAAGATAACTATACACAGCCCTGCATACCCCCATTATTAATGGTGTCACACATCGCACCATGCTCAAACAACTACACCAATCTCCCCACAAAATTTCCTTATACGACCTCATCCAAACCTCGAAATCCCATCGTCAAGCTCTCATGGAGGTCCTCCAATCTATTGAAGTTTTACCTAATGACCCCACACCTGTAGCATCTATTATAACACCTCATCATGTTGCCTCACTCACTAAATTTCCATCTACCTCTTCACCTCCACCTATTCACCAAGTTGTTATCCTTAGTTTCTCGGATGATAAAATTATCCCCCACCAATACGATGACCCAGATCCTACACTTTTCATTTCCATCCATATCAATAATATATGCATCCAACATGTTATGATCGATGGGGGCGCTATCATTAACATCATCTCCTCTCACGCATTCGAACAAATGTGCATACCCAAAAACTACATGCATAAACATCCAGTTATGTTGCAGCCATTCAATGATGCTATCACCTCTACCCTCGACACTATCATTCTCCATGTTCATATGGGTTCCCACACTATTCCCGAGCTCTTCTACGTTCTAGAAGGTGAGTTTAATTACAACTTGTTACTCGGCAGACCCTGGATTCGTGTCATGGGTTGTGTTCCTTCTACTTTACACCAATGTGTAAAGTGTTCGAACATGAAGGACGTTCCTATACCATTCTAGCTAACCCATCACCTTTCAAAACCTGTAACATGCTTTACTAGCCCAATGATGTCCTTGTACCTTTTAAGGCATCTACCTCCCTGCCTACATCTTCTTCACACATGACCCCATCCACCAGTTCTATTGTAACCTTGCCTTCGCCCAAATCTTTTATTCCCACAACTACTGTCGCTTCTACCAGTCACACGTCAGCTTCCCAAATAACCAACACCTCCACTAATCTAACTTCTAATGCTTCCTCCATTCCAGCCATTGATATATCAACCAGTGATCCCTTGGAAGGTGTTTTTCAACACCTCACTATGGGGGAGTATCTCCTGTAAAATGTCAATACATTCCTTTCTCCACAAGAGTATGTAAACCTTCACCAGCCATCCACACTATGATCATCGCATAGGCAAGCATCTCCTTTATGGTCCTTCCCACCTCTGTACCCATCTTACCTATGGGGGACTTGATATTTCCACTTACAAACCCAAACCATCTTCAAAGACCCGACCTTTTTTGGCTGACCTTCAATCACTTACCAACTACCGCTTCGCTCACACTTTCCTACACCGATGCGCCTAGAAGGGTTTTGGCTTTGGCCTTTATGAGGCAAGGTCATCACACCATTATTTCATGTACCATGTGTAAACACAATGATCTTAGTGGAATCGGTTTTACCCAATTACTTGCCAAAAATCCCCGTATTGAACTCATTGAAGACATTGACCCTTCTCCACCTTCTTCACCTACCCCACCTTCACCACCTTCACCAATGGAGTCGATGGATCCTGAATCTATCCCTCCTAAATTTTATTTTCATAAATACCATTTCCTTGGGGCCTCTGACCTATCACCACGATGGCGAGGCTCCTTCCTCTCTTCCTTTTTTGTATCCTTACATGATAGGGAATGATACTCCCTATTAATTTCATTCAATGCCAGGATGATGAATCCATACTCATTTACCCTGGTGTCGAAGAATCTTATATTCACTAGTCATTACCTTCTAAGATGCAAATAATGTTGAATGAATTTACTATCGATGTCAACATCCACACTCAGGAAGACCCCCAAAATTCTCAAGATTGGCCAATCCTTTAGATGCTATTGAATAGGAAGCCCTCACTTATTTTCTTAAAAATCATAGCCATGCTTTCACTTGGTCCTATACTGACATGCCTAGAATTGATCCCACTATCGTGGTCCACAATATTGTAACCAT
The DNA here is from genome assembly GCA_019776745.2 of Taxus chinensis. NCBI lineage: Eukaryota > Viridiplantae > Streptophyta > Pinopsida > Cupressales > Taxaceae > Taxus > Taxus chinensis. Next base: position 629,316,701 of record CM034148.1, read on the forward strand.
TCCCAATGCCAAACCTGTAAAACAAAAGTTGAAGAAAATGCACCCTCACATTGCTCTTCTTGTCAAAGAAAAACTCCAATGCCTTCTCTCAATTTTCTTCATCTTACCCATTGATTATCCCCAATGGATTTCTAACATCGTCCCTATCACTAAGGTGACAAGGGGACTTCACATTTGCACCGATTTCTGTGATCTCAACCTTGCTTACCCAAAAGACAATTTTCCTCTGCCTGGTATTGACCAGTTGGTTGACCTTACCATTGGCCATGAGATGCTATCACTTATGGATGGTTTCTTGGGTTATAACCAAATCTTTCTCACCCAAGAGGATCAACACAAAACCACATTCATTACTCCTTGGGGGACAATCTGCTATCAATTCATGCCTTTTTGCCTTAAAATTGCTGGTGCCACATATCAGTGTGCTATGACTTACATTTTCCATGATAGCATACATCGCATCTTGGAAGATTATGTGGATGATCTCTTGGCCAAATCTAAACATCACGTTGAGCACCTCACCATCCTTGAAACCATCTTTGACCACCTCATTAAATATTGCATCTGCCTTTAGCCTAAAAAGTGCTTCTTCGCGGTTCTCTCAGGAAAGCTCCTGGGATTTATTATTTCCCTCCGTGGTATAGAAGTTGACCCTACTAAAGTCAAGGCTATTTTGGAAATGCCTCCACCCACTAACCTTAAACAACTTCATAGCCTACAAGGTAAACTACAATCTATTCATCGATTTATTTCCCAACTCTCCTAGCGCTGTCAACCATTTCATCACCTTCTCAAAAAAGGATTTCTTTTCAAATGGGATGACCACTACCACAATGCTTTTGAGGCCTTAAAACTATACCTTCTCTAACCACCTATGCTTGTCCCACCTAAAGAATACCAACCCTTCTACCTATACATCTCTGCGACCGATCACTCTTTAGGGGCTATGCTTGCTCATCATGATGAACAACATAGGGAGTAGGTGGTTTATTACATAAGACATACCCTCTAGACTATGAATCACTGATACACCCACCCTAAAAAAAAATTGCTTAGCCTTAGTGTTTGTCACCACCAAACTTCACCATTACCTACTCAACCACAAAACCTATGTTGTGACCAACACTGACCCCTTACACTTCATGTATGCTAAACCTTACCAAAATCAACGTGCTGCATGTTTGCTCGTGTTTCTTACTGACCTAGACCTTGAATTCATCCACTAAAAATCTATCAAGGGCTCGGCCATTGCTGACTAGCTCGCTAATGCACCTCTTTCTAGGAATAAATCTTCAAACTTTGATTTCCCTGACGAATCCATTGCTAACCTCTCTTTGGATGAAGACCCTTACCAAATGTCCTTATTCTTTGACAGTTCCAAATGTCAGCGTGGGGGTGGTGCAGGCATTATCCTCATTCCTCTTGATGGGAAACCCATGCCTTTATCATTTAAACTCGACTTTGAGTGCACTAACAATATCGTCGAATACGAAGCGCTTGTATTAGGTCTCATGGCTGCCTATGCCTTAGATGTCAGATCCATTAATATCTTTGGTGATTCTCAACTAGTGGTAAACCAAGTCAATGGTGTTTATTAGTGTTATAATGAAATACTTCAAGAGTAAAAATGTTATGTTGGAATCATGTTGACTATCTTTGACCCTCTATAGAATTCAAACCATTCCATGATCCACCAATAAATTCATAGATACCATGGCCTGCCTCGCTTCCCAAATACCCACTTCACCTGACAATTCAGACATCTTTGTTACCATAAAATGCATACCAAGACCTTCTTATAATTCTTGTTGTGTTAACCTCATCTGAACTGCCTCACTAAACACACAACACCTTTGGTATAAGTAGTTTCTGGAATACCTTTCCCTTTCTATATTGCATCCTGATCTCACACATAATGGACAACGTGTATTTCTCAAAAAGGCCTCTCATTATGTTGTCATGGGTGGCCTTTTCTATAAATGTGGCTTTGAAGGTATTCTCTTACGATGCCTTGCCAAATCTTAAATCCCCTATACCATTAAAGAGGTTCACGATGGAATATGCGGAGGTCACTTCAGTGGCCTCACTGTTGCTAAATGCATTCTTCACCTAGGCTATTATTGGCTGACCCTCAATCATGATTGTTGTGACTACGTTAAACGTTTTGTAAAATGCCAACATGAAAATCTTCATCACACACCTAGTCATGCCTTACAGGTCACTCATGACCTTTGGCCCTTCTCTCAATGGGGTTTGGATCTTGTCAGAGAGATCAATCCCCACTCTTCCCTGAGACATCAATGGATCATCACCGCTACCGAATATTACACCAAATGGGTTGAAAGTGTACCCCTCATCTCCACTAAAGCTGAGAAAATATGTGAGTTCATCAATCATCACATCATTTTTCACCTCGATGTTCCACATCACCTTATCACTGATAATGGAAAACAATTCAAAAACAAAACTCTATAGAAACTTTGCGACACCTTTGGTATCCAGCTTAGCTTTTCCTCGCCATATTATCCACAAACCAATGGCCAGGCCAAATCCACCAACAAAACCCTATACAAAATTCTCATGAAAGTGGTTGATGATACTGGGAAGGATTGGCACACACACATTCCTTTCGTCCTCTGGGCATACCGTACTAGTATTCATACTTCCACTGCTGCCACTCCCTTTTTTGTGGTCTACGGTACCAAGGCTATTTTACCTCTTGAATTCCAAATCCTGTCTCTCTATATCTCCCTTTAAGATATGCTTACTAATGACTACTTTCACCAAGACCATTTATCACAACTTGAGTTATTAGATGAACGTCATCTTCACGCTCTCGACCATCTCCAAGTCTACCAAAAATTCATCAAGCATGCCTATGAAAAAAATTTCCATGAATGCACCTTCAAGGTCAGTGATCTCATCCTCAAGGAAAATCAACATGTAACAAAAGTAGAAAGAAACAAATGGGGTAAATTTGCTCCTAATTTCTTGGACCATATATCGTGACCCATGACTATGGATCAGGTGCTTATCACTTGTCTTCACTTGATTATAAGCCCAAATCTTATCCCATCAATGCCTTGCATCTTTGACTACTCTATTATTGATTTCTAGTACTACATCACTATTTATCTCATTTATGCTCATCCCTTGAGTGCTATTTACCTTCTTCTTTTCCACACCTCATCCCCAATGACTAAAAAAGAATCATGTGATTACCCATCACCCTTTTTCCTTATCTTAAATAAGTGCACCACGGCTCTACACATGGCATGATTCTCATGGATACTTTTCAACTTATTTTAGATGAGATCCCATGGTCGTTCACCCTTGCCTTCTCAACAAGAACCAAATGTTTCTTTATAGTCTCGTTCATGACTTAAAAGCCAAATATATATATATATATATATATATATATATATATATATATATATATAATAAAGGGATCAACTCCTTGAGTCAAACTTCCCATACAAAGATGAATCCCTCAAAAGGACATCTTCCACTATAAGTAGACTACTCCCTTGAAGGATAGCTATAAAAAGCTCGCAACTCTCTACATAGTCTATCCAACAAGAAGCATATTTTTCTCAAAAATCAAAATTCAGAAGATTCCCTCATCGATCAGCTTCGCGAAGACCTCAAGGAGATATATATTCATCCCGTATAGACTTCTTGCATCAATCAGTCTATCTAAAAATTCAAAAAGAAAAAGAAACTTTTTTCTTCATGGAATTGCCTATTGTGATCTTGGCTCTATTGCCCAAGGCATTCTACTTCCCATTTTATGGCCCAATTACCTTCACCTCCTTACCCATTGTCTTTTCACTTCATACCTCAAGGGACCTGCTGAACCAATGAAATTTGGTGATCATGTGACTATTCATCACTCTTAGAATTATCAATCATGCAATGTCTTTAGGGTCTTACATTCATTAGCCTATCTGTAGATGTGTTTCATACATTTTGATCCTTTACAATCAGGTGGCTTTCTTGCCCCCTCTTGTCTCTTTTATTCTCCATTACCTTTTGATCTTCCTATATAGGACTAGACCCTCGACACATGTCTTTTGGGATTTTCTTCTCCCCACCTTAATCAACCTAAAAGCACCTTTACCTATCTACCTATTCTCAACCCCAACATCAATGCCCTCCACCTAATTATACCTATGACCTGGAATCAACACTACCTATCGACCTAAAATCACCCATAACCTATCTACCTATATTCGACCTAACCTAATTGACCTTGACCTAATCATACCTCTAACCTTGAATCCAACCTAACTATTAAACTACCTACCTCTTCGTCTATCTTCTCATATTATTCCCTAGCTTATGAGAGAACTACATCGGCCTGAGGTCCCTTTTTTGTCGGGACTATATAGGCAGCACTTCCATAGAGCATTGGTGCCCTAGAAGGTTAGCTCAGCCGCTCTTTACCCTTACCATTTTCCCCACCTTTACTTGGTTTCTTGTTCATATCACAAACCCAGAAATTCATCCCATATCCACATCATTCAACCTACATACACTCCTCATGTTTTCACACACTCTTTTAACACTACCATTATTTCCCATATTCATCTATAAACCATATTTAAACATTGTACACCATTACATTCATTTTCATTAACAATGTATTACCAAAATACCGAAATGAACATCCATACCTAAACCAACCTGACTCGATCCATGCCTAAAAATTAACCTGACTTGATCCATGCCTAAACCAACCCGACTCAATCCATGCCTAAACCAACCTAACTCAATCCATGCCTAGACCTAACCTGACTCAATTGATGCATAAACCAGCCTGATTTGATCCATGCCTAAAAATTAACCTGACTCGATCCATGCCTAAACCAACCTGACTCAATCCATGCCTAAACCAACCTGACTCAATCCATGTCTAAACCAACCTGACTCAATCAATGCCTAAACCAACCTGACTCCATCCATGCCTATGACCTAAATTCTATCATTCCTAACTCAAGTAATCCATTCATATCATCATAAATTAAAATAAAATACACATCACCACACATAAGCAAATGAACCTCATATATCTCCTCATATACATCTCAGTGTATCAATAATGTACACTCATCTCAAAAATACATGTGTCTCTCATACATCGCTCAGCTCGCAGGCCACTATCCAATACAAAAATATCTTCGGCTCAAAGGCCGATATCATGTACAAAAAAAAAGAATAATAATAAATACAAAATCTCTCTCAGCACGTAGACCAGTCCTCATATATAATACACACACAACTGACTTGGCACGTAGGCTGGACCACAGCAAGTCAATCATCTCCCCATCCGATATCGGGGAATGCTCCTTATGACTGTGTCTCTCCTCGATCCCTCTGTCACACATGTCTGGTGCCCAGCACTTGCCTCACCTTCTGCTGATGGCCCCTCACCTAGGGCTAGCCCTCCTGCATACTAGTCACCTCACCACGACCTTGTCCCCGGGTTCACCAGCCCCCTGTACTCTCCACACTATGAGTGTGGGATCTAGTCCTCTCACTGGATGTTTTTTGTGCTTTGTACTTGGCATAATATGGCACATCTAGCTTGGTAGCCAAAAAATGATCCTGATAGTATTATGCCTCTACTAGGGCATCCCTGAATTGGAGCATGGTCACAGTCTATGGGGGTGTCATGGGTCTCGCTACCTGTGTATGTACCTATACAATTGGGGACCCTACCCCTGAACCTTACACTGAGCCCTATGCTGGTACCTAGATCCTAAGTCAGTTCTGGAATCTACGCATATGCATGTATCTAGTCCTGCAGGGTAGTAATTTGTGCCTGGGCTGCTATCAACTGGTCCTACAGACCCATAACCCGCCCTTGCGCTGTGGCCAACTGGCCCTGTAAAACCAGTACCTATGCCTATAGAGCAGCTATCTACTCTCCATCTCTTCCTACCTCCTCTCCATCTCCATCTTCCCCTACCTCTGCACATATGTAGGTACCTGTCCTTGCCCTACCTGAGCCTACACCATTAATATCTTGGGCCTTTAATTTGGAAACATATGCCTCTCTACCTATCATCTAGCCCCTGCATGATCCCAAGTTGTGTCACCAAAGTAGCCACCTACCCCTGTAGGGTGTCTCTCTAAACTATGATGGTGGCTAAGTCTGGCTGCCCTGGCCTGGGTGGTACAGACTCTTATTTGTGATGCCCACCACTACCTGTACCCATCTGTAATCCCAACATCATCAATCTTGGGTATCTACTGGCTGCTCCTCCTATCCATTCGGTACTGTGGGGTCATGGTGGAGACATAAGTCTCTCCACGTCATCTCTCCTGTACTGCGAGAACAGAGGCGGTACACTTTGGACTAACCCAAAACCAGTGCACCTAACCCACTCTACAAGTATCTTCTCATGCTTTTCACTCCGCTCTCCTCCCCTCTATCCAAAAATGTAGTCTGTAGCCCATCTAGCTCCGTGGCCATCTGTCTATATGTGGGGGAAGCCTGCATATGGCCTCCAAATGAGGTCCACCCTGGGCAACCCCTCCAACCAACCTCCTGTAGTAAGATACATTCATGAGTAGCTCTAGCACCTCGAGCCTCTCCCATTGCTGGTACCCACCCGCCTTGTACCTAAACCTCAAAACTCTCTGTGGGAATGCATCTACCTGAGTCATTCCCACTGGTCGAACACAAACAATGTGCTCGTACGCCCAACAATGCAGTAATATGACACAATACATGCTGAACCTCTCGCAGTCACTCGTAGGCCCATAGCTCTCTATATACCTACGTCAGCAATGTAGGTGCACATGCGAACCATGTCTGTTGTATCATCATGTCATGAAGGACTCCCATTAGTGACCTCAGAGAACCTCCCACCCTCTACATCCAACAGTGTGAAGCATCACACTTCCTCCATCAAGAGTACTACTAACCTCATCTCCTCTAAATGAGATTTATACATCACTCCATAGCTCATGCTAGCACTATGAAACATCAGGTCTGCTACACCCTCACCATAAACATGGGTGCCAGTAGCTCCTCAGATGCCTCTAAAGAAATATAATAAACCTGGGGCCCCTAATATGGGCAACCGTAAGATCTTGTAGATGTCCTCTAGGGTGATCATCATCTCACCCGTCAGACATGTGGAAGGTATTGGTTGATGAGTCCCATCTATCGATGACGGGAAACCATTAGACTTGCCTCCCAGACTACATGTTGGTAGCACCTCACCCCTATCAACCCCACCACTGCAATATGCTACCACTCCTCCTACGTTGTGCTTTCACCTGTATTGTCAATAATAAGGGTGGCACCTGGGCCCTCATTCGCAGCTTGTCTCGGGCCTGCATCCCACAAAAGCAATGTATTAGTACACCTTCCCAACTTACCTATTTCACCCCACATCCTAACCTAATCTCTTTCCCCACCCCCATCCCATTTCTCTTGTCACTAATTCTACCCAATTGGCACCAACCTACCCAAACCCATCTACCCTACCTATCTACCTTAACCCTCACCCAAACCTACCCAAACCCACCTACCCAATACTGTCTACCTTAACCCTCACCCAAACCTACCCAAACCTATCTACCCTAACCCTCACCCAAACCCAAACCCACCTACCCAATACCCATCTACCCTACCTATCTCCCCTACCCCTCACCCAAGCCACCCTAACCCCTTCTCGTCTCCCTTAACCCTTTTCCCTCTCACCTAATCCTTTCCCACCTACTCTACTTTCTCACCCTAAACCCTTCCCCTCTCACCTAACCCTTCCCCACCTAACCTACTTTTTGGTCCCAACTTACCCTTAGGTTAACTGACACCAGTCATCATTGGTTGACCCTGAGTTATCCCCTGACCGACCACGATCTCCACTTGACCCGGCATCGGTCACCGTTCTTGTGACCAATACCGATCTCTACCCACCGACGTCGACCACAAGCTAACTGATGTTGGTCACTGTCTTGCCCGCCCACCGCGACTGTCCCCACCCTAATTTTTTGCTTCCTAGTCACTCTAACCCACCCAAATCCCTCCTTACACCCCTAATTGTTCATACATTATCCTTTTTCCCTACCCCCTACCCTTCCCCATTCCCATTTTCCTCTATTTTTCCTCGTTTTGAAATTCTTTCCCCCCCAAACCCCCATTTTTTCATATTTCCTATATTATAACCAATTTAACCAAACCACTCAATAACAAAGGTTCAAATCCTCCCTGATCCGACTCACCGCCATCGTGGTGGAATCTCTGGTCTTCGCACCGCTCTTCCTGATCCCTCTCCTAGCCTCTGCCATCCTCTAATGACCTCCAACTCTCTCCACCAACCACCTCGCTCAATCCGATCTCACGGCCCCACCTCTCACCCAATCAATCTCACCTATGTGGCTCGCCAAACTCAGCTCCCTGAAGCTCTATTTTTTCCTCTTCCTCTTTTCTCTCTTCTTGTCCTTTTCTCCTTTTCCCAATGCACAAATGAATTTTCAAAATGTGGGTTTTTTCACTTTTATAACCTACCTGACTCAACTGATGTTGGTTAACCCTTGACCGATGCCGGTCTTCTACCCTAGCCAACCACCGTCGGTTCTTCTCCACTGTCCTCAGTTCATCCCGACTGATGTCGGTTGGCCTGCATACTCATTGCCCTCACATTGACCTTGTTTTCCTTATCTCCCCTCTAGCCCTCCACCTTCTTCAACCTTAACTCATTAGCCATTGACACCTCCTCATTTTACCTGTACCCCCAGCCTTATCCATGCTATGACCTTTCTTACCTAGACTCCAAAAAATTGTTTTTGACCTTTGAACTAATGTGCTCGCAATACCTCACGGCACTGTTACCTGTGTTGATTGACCTAATGACCTTACCTTGCCTATTTCCATGACCATTTATCCTAACCCTCACCTTTGGTGGTACCGGAACATACCTAAACCATTCCTGCACCTAACCTATGTTGTGTTTTCTTGACCATATCCTATACCTTGGATACCGGAATCACTTCAACCTTGTTTGGATAAACCTATCGACCTTAAATGATGTAGAGTTTGCAAGCCTCTTCAACCTGGTACAGTGTCATAGTTTATACGTGTGCGTGCATTCAACTACCCCTACCTTTGACCATGGCCCATGTTTACTTATTTACCTATATGCCCGAATTTTCCCTTTCCCCATTCCTCATTTCTCATCATTCTGCTTTGCATCCACTTTTATCAAACCACTCACCGATGTGATTTTCCACCTCATCAGTTCCTTGGTTTGAGGGGGATCACCTTCATTCCCACTTGGGGCAACCACACTCTATTTTTTGTTCACGTCACTTACCAATACAAGCTATGCAACAAAAAGGGGCAAAATGTAGACACTAAAATCATGTCATAATCACCTTGGTCCCCCAGCATGGCCCTATAATCACTTCCTCATCCTCAACACCTTATCACTTACCTCCTACACCCCCACACATTTAATTTAATTACTTTAATTAAATTAATGCCATTTACCTCCATACATATTAATTTAATTATTTTAATTAAGTTAATGAATTTTTCCCACACACACATTAAATTAATTCACTACCCTCACACACCTATTTAATATAATTACCTTTTATTAAATGCACCTCACCTAACCACCTCCATCATTTGACCCATTAACCTAAACCCTAAACAAATGTCCTAAATAAAACCTAACATTACACCCATCCCCTCATCTCACATTTAAAAGCCTCCTAAGGTCAGTTTTTTTCCCTGAGGAAAAGAAGAGACGCTTATCAAATGGCGGAGCAACTTCCCAGGCAATTATTGAACAACCCGAGACATCTCACCTAAACCGATTTCGGTTCACCCTAAACTGATGCTGGTTATACCGGAATGGACCAAATGGCCTATTTAAACCCATCTACAGCTTTATAATATGGGTTGGGTTGGTTGGAAAAATTCTAATCTCCAGTTCGATCTCGTTAAACGCAACAGCAGAATAAAAATTGATGTGTGATCAACAAAGGCAACCAAATACACTAGCACAACAGTGAGACTTTCTTCCTAGCATCCTCCAACGTAGCAACTTCTTTATTATTCTTCAGACCTGTACCTCATAGAAGAGTAAGTATCCTCCTTCCATCTGTTTCATTTTCTTATCATCAGTTGTAGTATTTGTGGTAAAGGAACATAGTCTTTTACTCTCTGTTCATTCCCTCTCTCTGGTTGTAGCCACCTTCCATACCCAATCATCTTAATACTTGGCCCAATTTCCCATTTCAACCTCCTCAGTAGTCTCAGACCTTATCAACATATCTACACCCCCTCTGTGATCAATCCCTACCTTCTATCCACTCCACTTTTGCTCCAAAAATCCAAAAACCCAAACTGTGTGATTCCACCAACCCCGACTTAACCATCGTCGGTTCCCTCTAACCATCACCAGTTACAGTAAAACCATCATCAGTTTCATAAAACCATGGTCAGTCTCTATGTCACCTGATCTCTGTCAAAATAACAACTTGTTTCTGACATATACCTACCTGAACACCTATTTGACCTTCAAATTTGTATCTAACCTAGCCTGTTAGCTCATATTCACCTATAACCAACCTACTTGACCTCTGGATATTTTTTTAGCCTATCATGTTAGATTAGATCTAGCCTATTGTGTTTTGTATGAGATGCCTAAATCATATTAAATTACAGTAGGACGATATTTACTTTATTTCAACATTGAATTGTTTTAAATAGTGGACTAACAGCCATCTAGGAAGTATCGCACTTCCGGGATCTAGCATATGGTAGGCAGTCCACTGCATATATTGTTTAACTCTCTTTTGTGGTCTTATTTTGGTTCTTATATACGTAGTTCCTCCTAGCCAAAAGGAAGGTATCACAATCACTTCGATTCAAAATTCAAATACGCGCACATATAACCTTCGACCATCCCAAAATAGGTATTCCTCTTACCACCCTTTACCTTATCTATTTCTTCAAGTACTTCTCAAAAAACTAAGAAATCAGGTGAAACAAGGGGTGTTGTGAAGGTAGATGACGCGGGTCATGCTTGGGGTGTGAGAGACAACGACTGTAGTGTAGTGGGTAGTGAAGCAATAGCTAACGGTATTAGAGGTATGGGTGGTAGTGATGTTGTAGGTTTGGGTGTAAGTTGTATTGGGCATTGGGGTAAGTTAGAGGTTTTTGAGGAAGGAATGATCTATTGTTTTTTTGGCTTATTTCTAGGTGGAGGTTTCCTTACCATGTTGGGAAGCTGAGGTCCTAAGACAGATGGGACATGTGCTAGTGTTATTGGCGTAGCCGGGGTATGAGGTCGATGGGTTTGATTCTTTTGTTTGGGTGTAGGAGTAGGTATGGTTTTGACTTTAGAGGATGTAGCTAAATCCAATTTGATAGGTGGATGAGTAAAGTTGGTGGTCGGGGAGACCCCTAAAGTTGTAATAGGTTTAGTCGAGGAAAATGTTGTAGGTGTGGGTTTGGGTTTAGGTGTAGGTTGAGTTATAGGTAAGGGTGTTGTTTGAGCTATAACAAGTGTTGTGGAAGGGGTTGTGATAGAGGTGGTTGTGTTTGGTTTGATTGGTCAAAATATTTTTGGTTAGATAGTGGAGGTATCAGCAAGGGACCTCTACATCTGTGTTGAGACCGGAAGCAGAAGATGCCCCCATAGTAAGGCTCTATCCACATAATCTAAGTGATTAGCCAAACATGAGAATGGCACATTTATATGTGGAGTTGATGAGGACCTAATGGAAATTCCCGTAAAATGTGTCTTAGAAATGGGAAATTGGCTAGCTTCAGCTTCTGTGTGTAAGAGAGCCGAAAATAGGTCTGCAAGATTCTAGGTAGCTGATGGAGAATGCTCACCAAGAGGCAAAGGTATATCAACTGGGTCTATGGTAGGCGTAGAAGGTGATGGAAGCTCTTCTACTAGTAGAGGAATGGATAGGTGCTCCTCTATGGGTGGAGGAGGTAATGGTTGCTCCTCTATGGGTGGAGGATGTACTATGGGTAAAAGCTCTCTAAGTGGAGAGGTCAGGGGTGAGATGGTCTCGATGTTAGCGGAAGACTCCTCCATAGGTGATGAAGGAGATGAAAGATGTTCCTCTATGGGTGGAGGAATATAGTAGGTTGGTTTTGATGTGGAACAAGGATTTTGGGCTCGAATTTCCTCTATGGAAGGAATGTGAGGTAATTGGGAGGTGACATGTACGTCATTAAAGATAGCATGAACCTCGCGGGTATGGGTATCATGAGTTGAGGTCTCACCGGTTTGATCAGACGAAGGGGCATGGTTGGGAAATGGTTTCTTGAAGATGTGTAGGTTTTGGTTGGTAGGTGCATTAGGATTATCCATGGTTAACTCACCTTTCTTGAGCATTTCTTGGACAATATTTTTAAAGTGATTCAGTTTCCATCACTATAACCCTTTACTCGATGATAGTTACAAAAGTCATATTCTTTATACCATGCGGGCATAGGGTGAGCAGGGTCAAAACCAGTGTGTGGTTTTATGGTTAGAAGAGTGATGGCTTCAACTTTGATAAGCTTTTCTAAAACAAAAGAGTAAGGTTCCCCAATTGGGGTGTATTTCTACTGCTCTCATCTGAATTGAAAATTCTAGACGACTGAGAGATTAGATGAGGGGGTAGCTTGATTTGATGGATGTGTTGGGTTGGCCTTGATTACCACTGCGCTAGCGATGCCCTTAGTTTTTGAATAATTATTTTGTGGTTTGGAAGAAGAAGAGGTATCATTCGAATTGAATACCGAATTATTATTGCATAATGGATTTTCTTCTCTTCGATGACCCGAATCTCTAACTTTCGTGCCATAGTGAATGCTTCATCGAATGTTTGGAAGGTTTGGACCTAAAATTTTGGTGAGATATGTCTAGCACAAGCCCGTGTGAAGATCTCAATGAGTTCTATTTGTGGCAGTTGGAAGGTGAGTTAGTTGATCAAGCTATGACAGTGAGTGAAAAAATCTGTGATAGATTCATCCTCATATTGATGTGTGGAGTATAGGTCAGTCGTGGTAACCTTCTTGATGATATTGATAGAGAAATGATCTAAGAAGGCTTGGTCTACCTAATTGAATGAGAATATAGAGTGTATAGGTAACCCACTATACCAATCTAATGTAGGTCCAGGGAGGGACATGGGAAAGGTTCTCAAGAGCAAGGCATCATCATGAACGATCAGATAACACCCATGTTTGAACGACCGCAAATGTTACTTCGGGTCTTCTTTGCTATTGAAATGATTGAATTTAGGAATTTCCCAATGCACGGTGTATGAGCGGATAGGAATGGATGGGTGGATGGGCTCATTGCAAATCTCGTCATAGGTGAGAGTGTTATGGGAGCTAGAAATCGATGCCTCTAATATCTGCATCTTGTCTGACATTAATTTTATTAGGTCATTGGTAGGTTGCAATGATTGGGTGCCCCCTGTAGCGTGAGAGGGTTGGTTTTGGGCATATAATGGGGGTGACACTCTAGTGTATGGTGCTGCCATGTAGGTTAATTGGGAAGAAGGTAGTGAAACAGGGGGTATGTACCCTGAGTGAATAATGGAGGAAATGGGAGGTAGATTATAGTATGTATATGGAGGTGGAAGAGTCATGGTACCCCTAGTGGTAATGGGTGCTAATGATTGTGGAATGGAAAGGACCGCGTTCTGAAAAGGGGTACGGGTCACCGACATGGGAGGTGGTAGTGTAGCTACAGGTATGTGTGAGACATTAGGGGTGGATGAGGTTATGTTTTGGGTAGTTGTCACGGGTATGGTGGTTGTAATGGGTGCCATGGAGGTAGAAGATGTGGCAGTCATAGCGGATATAGGACCTAGCTACGAAATGATTGGGGGTAAGGTAGATGTAGGCAGCACAGAGCCAGATGGGGCTAATACGTGAGTGGGAACAAGAGTTGGGGGGATAGATATGGGCATGTCGTATATCAACTGACCCGAGGCATCTCGAGTGGATGAGAGGGAAAGGTAAAACTACAAGGTGGTAGGTTTTTGGTCAAGAAGTCATGCAAACATCTCATCTCTGGTAGCAATAGTGATAGGTTGGATGGGATCCATGGCTGGTGATAAAATGGAAGGTGGTGAGGGACTAGGTGGGAATGGTTGACAACTGGAATGAAATATGAGTGTGCTTTCTTATCTGCGGGTCAACACCATGTGAACTAGTACTGATCAGGTAGGGCTTCTTCTCTGTGAATGACATAGAAAACAGCAGGAATAGGTGAATCTAAGGGTAAAAAGTGGATTAGTTACCAAATGGTGGTTGGAATGTGAAACAGGATAACTAATGCCAGTTAAGGAAAACCAACGCCAGTCAGGGGTAACCGCTGCCGGTCACTGTAGAAAATGGTCAGTGAGTGAAAAACCAGGTAGAAGGTCGAATCTGATAGGTATGCCAAATCTGATGGTGTTTTACAATGTCAATGAGAATGATGGCAGTGATAGAGACTGTGAAAAGAGGAAGAAAATGAATAAAATGTCCTTTTGGGTAGTTTAACAAAAGGACCTGGAACTGACATTGGTTGGGTATAACAGAAAATGGTCAGAGGATAACCGATGACGGTTACTGTGAAATTGAAAAAATGATGAAAAAAGTGGTTGTGAATTAAAATCTTATGTAGAATCAGACCCAAAATTCTGAGAATGATTATGATATGGCCCAGGAACACTCAGGTGAAGCCGGAATACACCAGCTATGATGAGGAGTGTGCAAGGATGAACAAGAAAAGTAAAGAATGTGATCTCTCACCTCAAAATGTAAGCCAAGCAGAAACACTAAGAAAAATGTGATCCTAAGAGTGCCTTTTCTATTATGTTTGTTTAGCTTATGCTATTTAAGGACTAACACATGAATTGTGAAATAGAGTTTTTTGGTGAGGATGGCTTCCTACAAAGAAGGAGATCTAAAAGGTGAAGTTTCATGTATGTAATGGTGGGGGCGGGCTTCGCTCTGAAGTATGAGTCGACAGAGCAGCGAGCTGGGTGCACATTGTACCATGATCGTGTGATCACCTACAGCTTCTTCTAGGTAGGATGTTGTTTAAGAATGTGTATATTTTGAATTTTTTGTGAGGTTTGGTAAGACTCAAAGAAAGAGAAAAGGAAAGAAGTGTTTTTCTACGATTCATTTGTCAACCATTAGTTGGTCATGACTTATAGCGTATAGGTTGCCCTCAATTAATGTGAGCTAATGCAATAAATTAGAATGTAATGCACTTATTTTTAAGCCCAAATCGAAGTGTGAAGTTAGATGACACAATAATATGAAAACGAAGAGGGATTCTCTTTCACTAAAATGCAGAAAACACAAATAAATGGTTCCTTTTAATTACACCAAAAGAATGGTTTCCTTTAGAGAAAATAGAAAGAAAAGGTGGGTTACCAAGGAAGAAGATTAATGTGTATGCTTTTCAGAAGGGAAACAAACACACAATTTTTCCTAGGAATGAATGAAATTCAAGGAACCTCGAATGGGTCCCACCGAGTGTGCCAAAATGTTTCACCTGATTCTAGATCATTTCTTTGAAGTATTGACAAAATAAATAGGGTAACAGGCGTAGGAGGAATACCTATTCAAATGTTGGTTGATGGCTTGTTGCGCGCGTATGACTTCCGAATCCACAACTAATCGTGAGAACTTCCTTTTGGCTAGGAGGAAATACCTGTGATGGAAAGCAATACCACCATAAAGAGTTAAACAATATGTGTAGTGAACTACCTAGCGTGTGCTAGATCTAGGAAGTGTGATACTTCCTAGACGACTGTCAGTCCACTGTTTAAAACAATTTAATGTTGGTAATGAAGTAAATCCTATTCTAATTAAAATGATTTGTGTATCTCATCCAAAATACAATAAGAAAGATCTAATCTAACAGGCTAAGTTAAAATAAGATTCGAAGGTCAAGTAACTGGTTCTGGGTCTCTACAGATCTAATAGAGGTCTCAGGCAGATCACAAGAAAATAAGGTGATGTAGAACTAGGTGGATAGGTCATTATTCTAGGTTGTATGGGTAAATACAGAGACCGATGTTGGTTAAGGGTGATCGATGATAGTTAGGTGTAACCGGTACCAGTTACTGTGGAAATCTGGGAATGCCACAGAACAAGCTTTGGATATCCTTTGTGATTGGAAAAAGGATTTTGTTAGTCAAGATGAGGTATTGGGTGACTTGGGTAGGATTTGGTGAGATTTTAATGGGTATATGGAGGTGGAAGTGTTGGAGAAGGTCAATAGGTGGGTAGGTAAACAATAGATGATAAAATAATGATGAAATGAAATAAACCAGAGAAGTATGATGCTATACTTACTTGAATTCTGATCCTGGATGCTTGTGAGTGATGGATGGAGGTGATGATGAGAGGTTTGAAGGCTGCAAGTGATCACCAACTAAAAGAAAGCTTCTGCATGGGTTGCATGTACATTCCTCTTTGCTTGGTTAGATCCGATCATGGCTGGGATGGTTGTGCAGGAAAATATGCTTGATCTCCTTCCTTACATGTGTGTTCTCTCTAGAATGTGTTAATGTTCGTCAGCTTTCTACCAATGTTTTCCAACCTTATTTTTTCAAATTCCAACCTTGAGAATAAGGTTGTTTTGGGGTTAAAAGGGTAACTGATGGTGGTTTCGGCTTAACCAACGACGGTTAGGGGTAACCGGCGTCAGTCAAGGTGGGATTTCCTAGGTTTACTAAACTAGGTAGATCCTCTTGATTTCCTTGGATTTTGTGTCGTTAACCCACGGATTAGATTGAGAGCCTCTTGTAAGCATTTGGGAATGTGTTTAGGGGGAATGTAGGCATTGATTTTTAGGGTTTGCGTAAGCCTTAGCTAGTTATGGAAACTTACTAAGAATAGGTGTTAGGTTGAGTTGGCTTGGTGAGGTGTCTTAGTGAACTATATGTGTGGGTGTTATTTAAATTAAGATATTTAAATAATAAATATGGTAAGGATAATGAATTATTTTAATTAAATTAATATTAGTAGGGTGAAAGGGGCCATGGTTAGGTGAATGTGATGAATGGTGCTTATTTACCGAGGGACCAAAGGGGAGTGTGACCTAATTTTAGTGTCTACACCCATGGTAATAAGCATTAAGAAGGATCGTAGGATAAGGATTTGTGTGGACTATATAAAGCTTAATGCTACACGTGTTATTGATCCTTTTCGTACCCCATTCACAAAGGATATCCTTGAGGGATTTTATGGGCATGAGATTTACTCCTTTATATATGTGTTTTCCAGCTATCACCAGGTGCACATAGCGAAGGAATATCAAGAAAATATGACTTTCACCACTGAGTGGGGAAGATTTGCGTATACATTGATGCCCTTTGGAGAGAAGAATGCGCCAACAGTATTCTCACGCATTGTTGTGAAAGATTTTAAGGACTTTATCCATAAGTTCTTATAGGTGTATCTTGATGAGTGGACAATGTATGGCTTAGTTAAGAACCATTGTGATAATTTTAGGCTCATATTTGAGAGATGTAGAGTACTGAGCATCTCCCTTAACATTAAGAAAAAAAAAATTGCTACACCTTTTGGCACTTTACTTGGACATATAATTTACAAGGAGGGTCTATTAGTAGACCCAGCCAAGATACCTATCATCTTGGGTTTATAAAAACCCACCAATTAAAGTGAGGTGCACGGATTCCTAGGACATACATATTATTATAGGAATTTCATTAAATGTTATGTGAATATTACTGCGCCCTTGGAGAAATTATTCAAAGCTAAAGGAAAGTTCTATTTGGGTGATGCGCAGTAGTAGGCATTTGAAACACTAAAGGATAAGCTTACCACTGCATCTATTTTGTACTTTTCTTCATTAGAAAAACCCTTTCATGTATTTGTTGATGTTTTTGAATTGGCAATTGGCACAACCCAGAGAAGGATTTGTGGTCCATCCCATTTTCTTTGTAATCAAAAAGTTGACGACCCTGGAGCATAACTATATAACTACTGAGCGTGAGGCTTTGTCTTTGGTCTACGCCTTGCAAAATTTTCGACAATACTTTTTAACAACGCCATTTATCTTCTTTAAAGATCATATGGTACTCAAGTATTTGGTTAATAATCATGTTTTACAAGGGCACATATGCAAGTGGATACTACTCTTTTAGGAGTTTTAGTTTACAATTATTATAGAACCAGGGAAAAGTGATTCAGGTCCTAATTATCTATCAAGGATCAATCTTGGTGAGGACGTGCAAAGAATGGAGGATACAATTCTAAATGCACAACTATTTCGATTGAATCACATGCCGACAAAACTAGAGGACATTACAATGTTTTTTTCACACTATGCAGGTGCTTGACAGAATGAAGACTTTAGCAAAAAAATAGCTTGTAATACGTGTGGAGCCTTATCAATTAATTGGGGGAGATTTATACAAACTGATCTATGATGAAATTTTGTGTTGGTGTGTTTTGAATCATGAGCATGAGGATATTATGGAAGAATCTCATGGTGGAATTGTAGGAGGTCATTATACAGGTGATGCCACCGCACACAAGATTTTGATGGTTGGACTTTGATGAGAGACCTTGTATAAGGATACCAAGGAATATGTGAAGTTATGTGACCATTTTCAACACCTTAGAAATCCTGGAGATAGGGATGAGATGTCATTGCAACCTATTGTAACTACTGAACCTTTTGATAAATGGACGATTGACTTTGTAGGTCCTATTTCACCACCCATGCATAGGACTAGAATGCACTACATTATAACTTGTATAGATTATCTTACAAGGTGCACAAAGGGAGCACCTACAAAATATTATACAACAACCACAAAAGAAATATTTTTGTGGGAAAACATTATTAGCATGTATGGATGTCCTTTAAGCCTAAATAGTGATACGGGAACTCATTTTTTTAATGAGACGATAGTAATTTCCTTGGAAGAGTTTATGGTGGCACATCAAAATGCTACACCCCTATCACCCACAAGGCAATGGTACTGTTGAAGCTTTCAAAAATATTCTAGTGCAGACGTTGACAAAAATTTGTGATGTTGGAAGAAAAGACTAGGATGATAAAGTAACTCTTGTACTTTGGGCATTTAGGACCATCTACAAGAGGTTAAATAAGGAAACACCCTTTTATTTTAGTGTTTAAAAAAGAGGCTATATTGCTTTTTGAATTTATGTTACCATCCTTACATATTATGTGCAGGAGGACTAGCTAATGAGCAAGCTGTGGAAGAGTGCATTGATGAGCTAGTATAGTTAGATGAATAATGTGCCATTGTACGTTGGAGTTAGAAGACTGAGAAGGCCAAACATAAAGCATGGAATGATAGGCACATCAGGAACAAGAAGTTTGAGGTTAGGAAGATGGTTCTTCAATAAAATTCAAAGTTTACATGCCACCTAACTAAATTGAAAGTACATTTGTTGGGACCATTTGTAGCAACAAAGATACTTGATTCAGGAACTTATCAATTGCAAGCACTGGATGACACTCTATTGTTTGGTTACTTCGATGGGATTAGGTTAAATCCCTACTATAAATAAAGCTTCTTTGTGTTTGCAATAAGGTAGTATTTCCACTTAGATTATATTTCTATTTTATGTGTTTCCTTTCATCGTTACTATGCTTTGTCAATTTAGTTTTGTGTTTTGTTAAATACGTGTGCTTGCGCATAGGAAGTTGATTACTATCTTTTGATTTCATGCGCAGAGGAATGTGCATACTTTTAGTGTGGGGTGGATTGTAAGTATGTGCAACAGAGTAAATTTTTTGGTGTTGAAGGAGTGCACTCATTGATGACAGTGTTGGTTTCTAACGAAAAAGGTGCTATAAATAATGAGAAGGATGGTGATAATAAGGAATGAAGAAAATTTCTCAGATTGAGGACCAAACATAAGATAAGGGTTCACACAGTGTAACGCAAGATAGGAAGTAGCGTGGGAAACTACTTGGTATGAGGCACAGAGGGTTATGTACTTCAGTGTTTTTAGGTGCGTGTAAGGATGTCTGTGGTCAAGTAGTAGTGGGCATACCAGAAGGTTACGACTAGGGCACAGAAAAAAAAATTTAAAGTACGGAAAAAGTAGAAAAACATCATTAAAGTTAGAGTATGGTGGTAGGTGAGGAGAAATTAATGTGAAAAAGTTTTAAAATTCTATAAAAGGGTTGCTTGTGAGTTCATTCTTACCTTACATGTTTAAGTTTTTGAGCTATGAAGTGTGATTTGAAGTGAGAGAAAGTGTGAAGTGTGAGAATGATTGTATAAATAAGTGAACCAATTAATAGTTGGACACGGCCATAACATAGATCCATTTGAAGGGTGTTTGAACTATGTGAAGGGGGAAATTACAAGGGATGAGTTAGAATCCATTGTTGTGGACATCCCAGAAAAATCAGATCAAGCACTCACTAACTTGCAGGGATTGGAGGCCGAAATAAAGGAGGAGTATCCAGAGTTGATACTACAAACTGATACAGAGGAGGTTACCTAATAACCTTATAAAAATTCTTTATTTATCTACATTATTTCATTCTTCTATTCTTTCCTTCAATTTTTGGAGATACCCATTTTCGGGAGGAAAATGAGATTAGTTTGGGGTAATGTTGATCAAAGAATACTTGTCTAAGATCACACAAGGAGTCGTGCATGGGATAGAAGGCCTGGAACTAAGGGCATGGAAGGATAGGAAGGACCCTGCACGCGGAAGGCAAGTTTAGATTTCAGGACTTAGCTGATTTTGAGCATGAAGACCTATTTTTGGAAGATTGTGCATGTGGACCACATCAACGTTGTAGAGACATGTGCGTCATGCATTGTCTATCTTTGGAGAAGTCGGTTCGAAGCGTTTATGCATGGAGACAAGTTGAGAATAGAATTAACACTTTAGTTAACTGTAAGAGGACTATAGATACCACACTTACATGTGTGGCTATGATTGTAAATGGTGTGTGGCTATCAATAGCATAATGCCTATTTCTGGAATAGATAAGTAGTGAAGGGAAATTCCCGACCCTATATATATATGATGTTAGGTGCATAGTAAAAGAGAGAGATGCATATATTATGAGATTTGAGAGATGGATGTATGAAAGTGTGATATGTATGTATGTGTAACAAAGAATATACACATATGACTGAATCACTGTATCAGTTCCATACACACATTGATATAGATTGACAATATTGTAAGGAGCTTCTATATTTATTAATAGATGGAAGATATTGGCTGAATCTAAGTGTCATCCTGTGTGTAGTTAAATAGTGCATGTTATTAATTTAATCATGATTACTATTTAAGCTTATTCTTTCATAGATCTAAGGGTAGCATGCATTATAGAACGATGGATTAATTATGAATCTATATGTTTCTTCCTTCATCATGTTAAACATCCTGTTACAGTAACCCTAAAGAGGGACCTGGTACCTTTTGCGCTTCGGGGTGACTCAAGAGTCTAGATTGATGTGCCAGCGTGACTAGGGTGTTATCTGGTAAATTCTAGGCTGCATCATTGGTTCCATTGTTGGGAGCTCTTTTTAAGTTGTTTTCAAGATGGTTCGCAATGAAGACGTACCAGTTAACTCTAGCAAGTATTAAGGAATGGATACATGACCTGGAGGAAGAATATGTATGATGCTTCAGTAGTGGATTTGAGTTTAATGCACACACTTGGGTAGAACAGAACCTATATGATAGCTTATATGAGAGATTTTTTGTTATCTTTTCTAGTAGAACTATGCAAGTGGCTTACTCACTTATGCATCTCAGTGGAATTAGAGGTATCACACTTGTCTGGACATAGGAAGAATTTCAGGTCCTCTATGATGCTGATCTGATCTGGACTCATGCATAGATATTTGGGGTGTTCTAAATAATTATATTCTAGAATATTCAATTTCAACATACTCTCTCCCAGAGGTAGCTGAATTCTAGTTTTTGTGGTATCCAAGAGGAACATATTTATCAAGGTATTCCACTGGAGATCAAGATCTTAATGGTAACTTTGAACCTACAAGAGTAAACCAATGGCTAACTAAACTTTGTCATGTACAAGGGTAGGAATAGTTTTGGTTTAAGATGACAGACCTAGCTGGAAGAGAAACAGAGAGAGGAAATGTGACTTAAGTATAATGAGGCATGTGAGAGGGAGATAGAGAAGCAAACATGTTCTGTTGCAAAGAGTATGGCATGGAGGAGAGAGATGGCTCATGAAGGATTTATAGCTCATGTAGAAGACGTAGAGCCAAAGCATCAGGAACTCCCCCATCTTGGAAAGTATGATAGAGACCCCCCCTTGGCCTCACATAGAAGTGCACCAATAGAGACTACTTGGGCCGTAGGCGTGCACATCTTAATCCACCTGGTGACCTAGCCTTTACGCTTGGTTTTTCAGTAGCTAGTACAACAAGTAACCAGCAAGCTAACTTGGGAAGTAAAAGCAGGAGTAAGTCAAGGATCAAGTACATCAATGGCAAGATAGAATGACTTTAATGTCATTTAGAGGAGCATTCTTAGGTGCATCATCCACACAGAATGTGAGTATGCAGAATGTTGGATTCACCTCTGGAAATGGAACTACCTCACAGACTGTAGGGGTACAGTATAGTATTACTGTTGGAGCACATGGGAGTAAATCTACAAGCCCTATTTCAACTATAGGTGGCGGATTAGGAGGTATAGGTGGTTATAGTTCTGGTGGATCTGGTGGTTTTGGAGGAAGAGGGAACATAGGAGGTTATGGATTAGGTGGTCAAGGTTTGCAACAACCAAATAATATCTATATGGAGATGTCTCTTCATCTTCCAGAAGTATATAGGTATAGAGGATGTTACCAAACATGTGTATAGTTGTGAAATATTGTGCACGTGCTAAAGGGATCATAGTTGCTGAGTGAAAGGAAAGTCAATTTGTCACGAACATTATAGGGGCACACACATAGCTGGTATAAGAAGTTTAACCTTGATCAAACTTGTGTGGATTAAGAAACATTGAGAGATGCTTTCTTGAAAGAGTTCCATATCCTTGAGTTTGAGTAGAAGAGTATACGTGCACTCAAGGATATTAAGAAAGGCACTACTGAGAGTGTACGTGAGTATGATGCTCATTTTAAGACACTTATATCTAAAATATCTTATGATATTCATGCTAGCCAACGTATGCACAATGGTTCATTGGAGGATTAATTACACCTTTTAGAAGGGTAATGTCACATAAGACATACACTGATCCATGTGAAGTACTGGAAGAATCTTTGCATGCTGAGGAAGTTAGGAGCATTAACACTGGACATTAGTCCATTCCTAGAGGCACAAATTATAGCTATGACAAAGTAGTTAGAGAAGCTATCAACAAATTTAGTCCATGAGACACACTCAGGAATTCGGTGTACAAATTGTGAAGTGGAAGGTCACACCAAGGATAGTTGCCCTGGCAGATCTTTGTGCACATTACTATTGGACTGTGAAATTTTCCATTTGAATCATGATGCTAGTCACTGTCCTTTGTTACAGCACATGATAAGGAAGAATGTATCTTACTTTTGAAATATTTGCAGGTCTATGACCCATGATACTGAGGATTATCAGTTGATTGGTTAAATCCAATATGTTATAGACATTGGGGTACGATAGACAAGTATAACAGATAGTTCTAAGGGTAAGAATAAGCACTAGGATCGGGATCATAATCAAACGCACTATGACAAGAATAAGGGGAATTTTGAAGGAGGTCATGGAAGGGGACGGGGATATCGTGGTGGATATGGAGGACAAGGCCATGGTGGAGGAAGAGGAGAGTTCCCTTGTGGAACATGTTATACATGTGGATCTCTTGACCACTATAGGCATGAATGTCCTTAGAATATTACATGTTCTTTCTACGGGAAGAAAAATAGCTATGAAGAGTTCCTGGACTTATATGAGCATCTGAGTAAGCAACATAAGCAAGAAAACAAAGGTGTTGGGATGGTTAGAATCCAACGCATGGTAGAAGATAAGTGGATTCCCAAGATAGCATAAGGACAAACCTGAGGCATTGATTTAGTGAAGTTAACCACATGTGCTGAAGTAGCACGCACAAGAGAGGCATTGCACCAAAAGCCTACGATCACCAAGGGGGAGGTTTTACATGGGAGGTACCCAGATCTTACTCATCATAAGGAAGTTTACCAAGATACCATGGAAGTGCTAAGGAATCTTCAGGGTGAGATACAATACCTAAAAGAGCAAAAGAAAGCATCAGAGATAGTCCAAACTGATATTGATGATCTACGAGAGGTGTGCAAGATGTTGTGTCAGGAGAACATTATTCCACTATTAGGAATTTGGTTAAAAGGGAACACTCCACATACAAGTCTTGAGACTGGACAATCAGATTCTATGCATGCAAATCTTCCCCCTGATAGCATTGACCATGAAAAATAAAATTACTCTGAATGTTATTGTTATGGATGGGTTGTTGTTGAGCAACATATTGATTGATACAGGTGCGGAGGTAAATGTGCTTACATTAGATGCATGGGTATAAATGGGGAGGCCTCCATTATAGCCATGATCTATTGTGTTGTTTATGGAAAAAGGGACTAAGGCCACTCCCATAAGAGTTTTGAAAGATGCATCTATAACTATACAAGGGGCCAAGTTCACTGGGGATTTTGAGGTATTAGCACTTGCAGAAGTAGACAATTTTCCAGCCCTGCTTGGACACCCTTGGTGTTATGCGAATAATACTAACTTGAGATTCAATAAGGGGTATATCAACTTTGAAAACAAGGAGGAAAGGGTTATGATACCTTTAATAGATGGGAATTCTACACCATATGTTGAACCTCTAAGTGAGGAGGATTTAAACAGAGTCTATGTATGCATGTTATTCAGGAGCCAGAGGTCAATGAGCCATTAAAAGATGTCATCCTACAGTGGGGAGGATTCTCATTCTATTAGTGATACTATGAGTATTGCTTTTGCAAAAATTGGGCTCATGGTACATATGAATTAGTAGGGAGTGAGGTGAAAAGCGTGTTTGCGCACAAGAATGTATTTCATTCAATTCGATGGATAGGTAGCATAGTAGCTTGGTATACAAGGGACAAAATATCCTCATGCCTTCCTGAAGGCCATGGAAACACAATGGACAGATCAAGTTAAAAGGAGAGATATGTTAGTATATACAGTACATGCGAGATAGCAGTGCACGCTGGTGGGTAGTCCAAAGAGATAATCTTATACACTAGGAAGAGATTGGAATAACTTTTTCTACTAGGTTTATAAGGAACAATGCACCTATGCAAATCTGCACTTATCATGGTGATGAACCTGTTCAGCATCGCATTCGGTAGTGTGAGAGACTCTGGACAATAGGACAGGAAGCATTACCACCTTCACTTTGGGTGCATAGATTGTATTCTACACTATAAGGATGCGCATGCGCCTAATATGTATATGCAGAAGCTACATCAATAAACTGGAAACTGGCAAGATTTGACTGTAGGTATGATCCAGACTTGTGACTACTTCTCGACTAGACCTCCTATAGAAGAGGCATTAAAATTTGTCAAGCAGCTTAACTATGGGAGATAGTGTTAAAATTAGAAGATCATATTCAAGAATCATGTTCGGTGAGGTAGAGTTTCAGAGCATGTTTTGAAAAGGAAGAAGAAATGGACTCCATACTACTTGAACGTGCTTGCCTTGAGAAAGAGAAAGGAAAGATGATTTATGTTGTGGATGACGAGGAAGTTGAGAACTTGGATTTTGAACATTCACATAGGGGTGCGTGAGGTCTTGGAAAGTGCAGACAAGGATATCGTGTGCCTACCATGAACCCATGAAGAAAAAGAAGGTGAATATAGGTTCAGTAGGATAAGCCTAAGGAGGCCATAATTGGAGATTACTGGGCAGACTCGGAGGTAGAAAAGATCATCGAGTTACTCAAGGATTATCAGGACTTATTCCCTCAAGGATATCATGAACTTAAAGGCATGTATGAATCAATTGGGGAAATGAAGATCAAACTTAAGGATGGTGCACAGACCAGTTAGAAAGAGACCTTATAGAATGAATCCTAATTTGTGTGAAAAGGTAAAAGAAGAAATTGATAAAATTTTGAAATCTTGAATTATCAAGCCCCTTGATGAGTCAGAATGGGTTAGCCTAATGGTGAACAATATCAAGAAGCAAGGATGGATTCAGGATATGTGTAGACTACAGGGCATTGAATGTTGCATGTGTCACAGATCCATTCCCTACATCATTCACTAAGGAAATACTAGGAATCGTAGGGCGCAAAATATATTCCTTCGCAGATGGATTTGCTAGGTATCGTTAGGTTAGGATTACTCAGGAGGCTCAATAAAAGACAAGATTTACTACTGAATGGGGTAGTTTTTCTTACATTGTGATGCCCTTTGGATTAAAAAAATGCTCTTGATGTATTCTCGCACATAGTTGTTTAGGCATTCAAGGATTTTATATTCAAAACTTCTTACGAGTCTACCTAGATGATTGACATAGTATATGGGCTTGTCAAAGAGCATTGTGACAATCTAGGCTTAATGTTTGAACGATGCAGGCAATTGAGCATGACTTTAAACATCAAGAAGTGCATATTTGTTATGCCATTTGGGATACTATTAGGACATATATTCTGTAAGGTAGGTTTGCTAGTTGATCCAGCTCAAAGTTGCAATCATTTTACGCCATCCAAGCGTCTACCAGCTCAAAGTGAGGTACATAGATGCTTGGGGCATGTAAGATATTATAGAAACTTCATATACTTGAATGCCAAAGGTGCTATTCCTTGGAAGAATTACTGAAGGGGAAATGTACACTTGATTGGCCAGTTAGAACACGGCTACCCAGTTACTTTAACGGGAGTAGGCTGAATCCCTACTATAAATAAGTCTTCTTGGTGTTTGTAATAAGGCAGTATTGCCATTTAGTTTAGGTTTTCAATTATGTATTTCCTTAATGTATTATTTCCTTCATTATCGCTATGCTTTGTCAATTTAGTTGTTGTTCTTTGGTAATAAGTGTGCTTGCATGCCTAAAGCTAATTACTATATGAATAATGTTTATGCGTAGAGGACTGCACATAATTTTCTTGTGGGGTGGTTGTTGTATCCAAGAAAAAGAATGTGGGAATTGAAAGGTGAAAGGAAGAAGCTACTACGGGTGTGCTTTAAGTCAAAAGAAGATTGTTTCTCAAAAGTGACCAAGGATGGAGATGAATGAAAGAATAGTATAACATGAGGTAAACAGAGGCCATGATAGCTACCAGGAGAAGGTATATTGATGAGGTACTTGGGTGCAGGAGTGTGCGCTGAAGAGAAGTCTGTGAACAGAGGGTGGGAAGGCACGCTAGAAGGTTATAGCTGGGTGCGAAGATGTACTGCGTGGAACAAATGGATTTGGTCAATCAATGAGGGGATATTTAGTAGGTGAAGGAGCAATAAATGCATCAAAATTTAAAAAAAATTATATAAGGATGGGATGCGGATTCATTTTTATAGTTGCTAAACTAAGAGTATTTGAAGAAAGAGCCAAGTGTGAAGAGCCCAGTGATCGAGTTAAGGTGCGTAGGGTGTGAAACTAGGAGTGACAACCAGATCTGTGTGACAAGAAGCTTGCATCCCCAGTGGTGAAGGGTTTGATTGAAGTAGGGAGACATAAAAGAGTTAGGTTACAAAGTTTCCACCTAGGGCATAATTGAATCGAGCTAGGGTTTGATTCGCAGAGTTGCAGAGTTAAAGAGGAGACATTTGCAAGGTAAAAATGGCATTGAAGAAAGGCATCTGCAGTAGTAGTAAAAGGAAAGAAGAAGGTAGTCATTGAGGAGGAAGAGATGGCACCCAAAATCCATTTTTCAGAGATGCAATATCCAGAAGGAGTCATCATTGGCTAAGAATGGGATTCACCCATCAGAAAGAGCAAAGTGAGTGAATATAATCACAGGAATTTGGAGAACAAGAAGGAGCTTGATTCCTTGCTCACTACTAGAATGAACAAACACACGGAGGAGGACATGCTAGTATACAATGATGCAGGTGAAAATATTTTGAAGAGAATTGGGGTCTACCAGTTATATGAACTTCCATATTTCAGGAAGTATGAGCCCTTGCATCAGTGGCTCATGAGCAGGGTACACAAAGACTTCTTCTAATATGCGAGATGCAGAGTTATGATTTCATCTAAGTTTTTCTCATCAGTTACAGGTCTGAAGGCCACAGGAGAAGACATAAAATGTGACCTTGTAGATAAAGCTACGTGATTTTAAAGAAAAAATAGGAGTTGGGATACCTGAAGGGTTTGCGTGGAATGGACATAGATAAATTAAATAACTTTTTAGTTGTACAAGTTACAGCACACCTTGTTACTAAGTTGAATGATCAGGAGTGGTGGTCATAGGTGAATACTATGTGGTTACATGTGGCACGTAAGATGTTAGAGGGGAAAATCTACAACATTGTAGGCTATATTGAAGAGAAAATAGTTGAAGAAGCACGCACAGGAGGGAATATCAGCTTTGGGGTTGTTCTACTATCACTGGTATTTATGGAGATCAGAGTACTAAATGGACCAAAGGAGAAATTATGGGAATACCCCCTGGAGAACAAGTCCCCAGTTGAAAGATTTAGCAAGTACCTATGCAAGGGGGCCATCACAAGATGAAGTGAAGCAAAGGGTGGAGAAGTGGCATGATAGGCTCCACATGGAATTTGGGGAAGAATGGCACATCCCAAGGGACCTACCAGCAGTGGTAGGGAAACAAGTTCAGTTTTTTGTATATCAACATTTCTGCATCGTGTGCTTCCCAATGAAAGATGGATTCTGGAGCCCTTGGTGCAAGTTGCCTTATGTATTTACTGCAAGGTATTTCCAAGCATCTGTTCATAGATTTATAGACACACGCCGACATGGTCTTCAATATAGATATGGTAGAATGCAACTACTATACATTGAGGAAGAAGTATGTGTATCTTGGCAGAAGCGCTTATACAAAGAGGATCATTTTAGAGGTATTGAATATCAAACCAATAAGTTTTCTTGTAACAGATGTGGGGGAAACATTGGTATATCTCTAGCTGAAGCCAAACAATGGAGAATAACAAATATGTGGAGGGTGAGTTCACACTTCCAGTACCACCAAAGGGAAAGCATACAGTGGAGAACATCCCAGCGCCTAAGCCCATAGAGCCAAATGAAGTGCAGGATGAGGAGGAGGAGGAGTGTGAAGATAGTGGTGGTTTGGAGCATAGGGGTAGGAGACATCCTACAAGTAAGGGTGAAGCTGAGTGTGCCGTTACCCCACCTCAGCCACAAGAGGGGGATGATGAGGACTTGAATGTAGTCCAAGGGGAGCATAGGTTTAAATGGTATTCAGGAGAACAAGGACCCAAGGTGCTACTCTAGCCACTGTGTGTAAATCACCCAGACTCTCTCCATAGAAGGAGGCTGACTGCGCAGAGAAGGAGGAAACTAAAGTTGAATAAGGAAGGCAGAAGAGTTAGAGGAAAGCATGCCTAATTCTCCTACACTTCCAGAGGACATAGAAGAACATGGTGAGGCATCAAAGGAAAAAGAAGAGGAAGAGAAAATACCAGAGGAGACAGCTGTAGAGGATGTTCAGGACATGGAGACACAAGTCCCAAATTTGGAGGCTAAAGTTCCTAAGCAGCAAAGGTATAGAAGGACAAGTGGAGAGCACATTCCACCAGCCATGGGGTATGTAGAGGACATAGGAAAAATTGTTCATGCCCACATCCAGAGCACGATAGTGCAGAAGGATTTATTTGGCTGGGAGTTTAATGGATGAAGATATGGTGACTGTGTGCACACTAGAAAGCAACTATCAAGGTCGATGCACACCCACATGGATGAGCCTGACTTTGATGTGTGTGAAGTGTAGACACTAAAATTAGGTCACACTCCCCTTTGGTCCCTCAACAAATAAGTACCCTTCATCACATTCACCTAGCCATGGCCCCCTTTACCCCACTAATATTAATTTAATTAATCTCATTAAATTAATTCATTATCCTCAACAAATTTATTATTTAAATATCTTAATTTAGATAATATCCACACATACACCTCACCTAGACACCTCATCAAGACAACTCACCCTAAGACCTATTCTTAGTAAGTTTCCATAACTAACTAAGACTTACCCAAACCCTAAAAATCAATGCCTACATTCCCTCTAACCACATTCCCACATGCTTACAAGAAGCTTCCAGTCTAATCTATAGGTTAATGACACATGAGATTCAATAAAATCAAGAGGATCTCCCTTGTTTATTAAACCTAGGAAATTCCACCTTGACCGACGCTGGTTACCCCTAACCATCGCCAGCTAAGCCAGAACCACTGTCAGTTACCCTTTTAACCCCCAAAAAAACCTTATTTTGAAGGTTGGCAAAGATTGGAAAAAGTTGGCAAACATTGAGATCTTCCTGAGAGATATCACATCTTCTGAGATCAAATTTCAGTGAGAACACGCATGTAAGGAAGGAGATCAAGCATTTTCTCCTGCACATAGCCACCCTAGCAATGATCTTATCTAACCAAGCAAAGATGAATACACATGCAGCCCATACAGAAGCTCTCCTGCGGTTGGTGATCATTTGCAGTATTCAACCTCTTACCAACACCTCCATCCCTCACTCACAAGCATCCAGGACCAGAAATCCAAGTAAGTAAAATGTTATACTTCTCTGGATCATTTCATTTCGTCATTATATTATCACCTATTGTTTACCTAGCCACCCATTGACCTCCTTCAACACTCCCCCTCCATATACCCATTAAAACCTCATTAAATCCCACCAAAGCTACCAAATACCTCATTCTAAACCAGCCAAAGTCCTTTTTACAATCACAAAAGGAGCCCCAAATCTCATTATATGGCATTCCTCAATTTTCCACAATAACCGGCATTGGTTACACCCAACCATTGTCAGTCACCCTTAACCGGAATTGGTCTTTGTATTTTCCCATATAACTCAGAACAGTGACCTATCCACCTAATTCCACATCACCCTTATTCATCTGCAGCCTACCTAAGACCTCTGTCAGACCTGCAGAGACCCAGAACCAGTGACTTGACCTTTGGATCCTACTCTAACCTAGCCTATTAGGTTAGATATTTTTTATTGTGTTTTAAGTGATATACCTAAATCATTTCGAATTACAATAGGATTTATTTCATTTCCCGTATTAATTTTTTTAAAATAGTGGACTGACAGTCGTCTAAGAAGTATCACACTTCCCGGATCTAGCACATGCTAGGGTAGTTCACTGCACATATTGTCTAACTCTTTTTGGTGGTCTTGCTTTCCATTACAGGTAGTTCCTCCTAGCCAAAAGGAAGCTCTCACAATCAGCTGTGGATTCAGAAGTCATACGCGCACAACAAACCCATCAACCAATATTTAAATAGGTATTCCTCCTATACCCGTTACCCTATCTGTTTTGTCAATACTTCAAAGAAACGTCCAAGAATCTAGGTGAAACATGAAGATTCGTGTGTTCTGAGGTGACTGAAGAAGGCACCTCAAGATAGACACATGACAATAAAGCCTACTGTCATGTCAGATGAGCAGGCTCAGCAATACACTAGTGAAATTTTCTACTGAGGTGGCTAAAAGAAACATGGATAAAGCTACCATGATCAGAGTGATGTGCACGAGGAGTTGAAGACAAAGGATGTAGAGATAGCACACATAACACAGGTGATAGAATTCATGCAGAAGAAGAACGAGGTGTTCATAAGCATTGCATAGAGGAGATTGGGGACAATGTAATCAAAGTAAAGCCACAATTGGAGGCCAAAGTACCACAGACATTTCCTTCAGCGATAAACTATGTGGGAAAGTTGGTGGACTTGGTACTCAAAGATGAAACTCTATGTATGCAAGCACTAGAACACTCTGAATAAGATGTTGATCGAGAGAAATCATATGTGATGAGAAAAATTTCATCTTATGAAAATTTGTTTCAAGCATTACAAGAAGCATTAAAGAAAGCAAACCAAGTTTTAAATGTATGCACAACTCCATAGGTGTTTATCAACATCAAGACACTCGAAGAGACCAAAAAGGTCCAGAAAGTGATGAAAGATGAGACATTGGGCCATGCACAGAAAGGTTGCCTATGGTTAAACAGAAGTGTGAGGCCCTGGCATCAGCATAAGTGCCACACAAGACTCAGATGGAAGAGCTTGGAAAGCTAATTGCACGTAGAAGATGGACCTTTTAGAAGGAAGAATGAAATTAATGTCTAGTGTTGTGTTGGTTTTGCAAAATGAGAATAGGAAAATTACGAGGGATGTGTTGGAATCCATTGTTGTGGACATCCCAGAAAAAAATAGAGCAAGCACTCACTGACTGGAAGGTATTGGAGGCCGAAATAAAGGAGTATCCAGAGTTGATATTGCAAACTTATACATAGGAGGTTACCTAATAACCTTATAAAATTCTTTATTTATCTACATTCTTTCATTCTTATTCTTTCTATTATTCTATTCTTTCCTTCAATTTTTGGAGATACCCATTGTTAAGATGACAATGAGATTAGTGTGGGGTAATGTTGATCAAAGAATACTTGTCTAAGATCACACAAGGAGTCCATGCGTGGGATAGAAGGTCTGGAACCAAGGGCGTACGGAAGGACAGGAAGGACCCACATGTGGAAGGCAAGTTCAGATTTTAGGACTTAGCTGATTTTGAGCATGAAGACCTATTTTTGGAATATGGCATGTGGACCACATCAATGATGCAGAGATGTGCACGTCATGCATTATCTATCTTTGGAGAAGTGGTTCAAAGTGTTTATGCATGGATACAAGCTGAGAATAGAATTGACACTTCAGTTAACTATAAGAGGACTATAGATAGCACACTTGAATGTGTGGCTATGATTGTAAACAGTGTGTGGCTATTAATAGCATGCGGCCTATTTCTTGAATAGATAAGCAGTGAAGGGTAAGTCCCCACCCTATATATGATGTTAGGTACATAGTAGATATATAGATAGAGAGAACTGGATATATGAATGTGTGAGATGTATGTATGTGTAACAGAGAATATACGCATATGACTGAATCATTGTATCAGTTCCATATGCACATTAATATAGATTGTCAATATTGTAAGGAGCTTCTATATTTATTAATAGATGGAAGATATTGGTTGAATCTAAGTTTCATTCTGTGTGTAGTTGAATAGTGCATGTTATTAATTCAATCACGATTATTGTTTGAGCTTGTTCTTTCATAGATTTGTGGGTAGTATGCATTATAGAATGATGGATTAGTTATGAATCTATACATTTCTTCCTTCATCATGTTAACATCCTATTACAACAACCCTAAAGAGGGGACATGGTACCTCTGCGCGCTTTGGGTGAGCACTCAGTCGAGGCTGAGTGATATGCCAGCATGACTAGGGTGTTATCTAGTAAATTATAGGTTATATCAAGCTAGTAGAAGGCATGTGGAAGGAAGGTTTGCAGATCTAGTGTTTGAATATAACATAATTGTAACTAGGGCACATAGATTTGGAGTAACAGAGGTCAAACAAGCACAAGGAAGCATTATAAAAACCACAATGGCACCCAAGAGAGAACCTGGGGTGACCACACGAGGAAAGACGAAGGATGGACCTGAAGTGGAATTTGAAGACACGCCTGAAAGTATATTTTTAGAGATATAATACCCTAAAGGTCGTGATTATGGGGCTGGATTAAGAGTCGCATATACAAAGAAGAAAGGTGGGTGACTACAATCACTGCACCACTACAAACTTAGACCAAATCTGAAAAGGAGCTGGTTAAGAGGAAAAAACTAAGGACTGCACATGACAAACCCATCTATGATGATGAAGGGGAAAAATATGTTAGATAATGTTGGGTTCTTATAGGTTTATGAGCTTCCATATTTTGGAAATCCAAAGATAATTTACTAGTGGTTAATGTCCAGAGTCCACGAGAACTTTTATTTTATAGGACGATGGGTGCACCTCACCACACCCTTGATCGGTAAATTGACAGGATTGAGGAGTTCAAGGGATGAGATTACTAGCAACTTAGATGATTATGTGGGTGTCGAGGCTACTTCTATTGATTTTTCATATCAAAAAGGAGGTCATGCAATGGATGTATCAAAGATAGAGAACCCTGTGGTCAAAATTTTCATGCACCTTCTCAAAAATTTTAATAACTAGGAGCACTAGGGCTAGGTAAATAAAAAGTGGCTCCAAATTGTAAAGAAAATAGAAAAGGGGGTTGTATATAAATTTTCTGTGTTCATATCCGAAACCATCATTAAAGAGGTACATAAAGGAGACAAGATAAGTTAGGGGGCAATTCTTTTATCTATTTTATTTGTAGATAGTGGGGTCCCGGATGGCCCTAAAGACAAGATATGGTAGTTCTCGTAGGAAAATAATTCATTGGCACAAAGGTTTACAAAGTATATCTGTGAGAGTATTGTGAGTGGCCCATATAAGAAAAGGTTGGAGCTTTGGTACCAGTGCATGTGGGAGGATTTTGAATATGAGGAGAGGATACCCAAGGACTTACCTATCATAGTAGATAAGTAGGCATAGTTTATAATATTTTAGCATTACTGTATTGGAAGGTTCAGAATGACGGATGACAAGTAAAGCCCTTGGTGCAATCTCCCTTACGTATTCACTGTGTGTTACTTTCAATATTTTATTAACATATTTTTGAATACGTGCAAGCTTAGGTTTGATGTAGACAAAGTCGATTTCGAGTTCCATACACTTAGGAAGAAACACATTTATCTGAGTAAGTCTGCATACATTGAAATAATGATATCTAATGATATTGTTATTAGTTCCATAACTTTTTTGATTGGGAAGTTGGGTGCAGCTAATGTGTACCTTAACCTTAAGCCAAAGTTGGTGAATGGAAAATATATTAAGAATGAGTTCAAACTCCCTAAGGCACCCAATGGAAAGCACATAGTTGGAATGATGCAAGAAGATGAGCCCACTCCTCCCTAAGAAGAAGAAGAATAATAGGGTAATGATGAGAAGGATGAGAATAAGGATAGTAGCACGTTGGACCATGGCACGAGGAAAGAACCAACTATGGGAACAAAGAGGCTATGTAAATAAGAGTAGGTAAGGATTAACACTAATGTTGAAGATTCATAGAAAGAAGAAGGTGGTGCAAGGGACCAAGGCCTCTATAAGAGTATTGAGGAGAACTAGGAAAGAGAGCGCTAGTGCAGGACCCTCTCAGCCACTATAGAGATTATAGAGAATGTCTCCTATGAAAATAATCCCGTAGAAGAAGAAAACTAAAAGGCACAAGTATGTTCCTAGGAAATAAAGTGAAGAAGAAGTTTCTGATAAGGATGTGTACACCATGGGGGATACACTAGTTGTTAATGTAGAAGGAGGAGAAGATCCTAGAGAAGAAGACACTCAACATGATGCAGAGGCACATAGTGCGTGGGAGGATAAAAACCCCATGGGAGGAGGTGAAG
The DNA here is from genome assembly GCA_019776745.2 of Taxus chinensis. Lineage (NCBI taxonomy): Eukaryota > Viridiplantae > Streptophyta > Pinopsida > Cupressales > Taxaceae > Taxus > Taxus chinensis. The sequence goes on from CM034148.1 coordinate 629,352,225, forward strand.
AAAGAGAACAAAGTGTTGGTGAACAATCACAAAAACCTTCTGGAGAACATGGGGGTGCAACAGGTAAAGTCCTAGTTCATAATGTAAGGGTACATGTCCCCAAGGGTAGGCAGATAAGAAGGACTAAATAAGAAGAAATTTATACTATGTTTGAGTTAGGGTATGATAATGACCCTTCAAAGATTATTAGTGTCATATTTCAGAGTACCTGCGTCCTTGAAATATTATATAGATGGAAATTGATGGATCCCTAGGGTGAAAATATGTGCACAATAAAGTAGCTATCTTAGAGCATGTAGATGCATATAGACGATCCTGAGTTCAATGTTAAGGAGGAAGCATGCATCAGGAGGAATATGAAAAATTGGGCCCAAGCAGTGCACATGATAGTGAATCTAACCGATTTTAATGACTAACAGAAAAGGAATTCCTTAAAAAACATGGTGGTTGAGTAGGCATGGAGGAATTTGGACAAAAAGGCTACGCTCATGACACTACTCAAGGAAAATAAAAAATTTGAAAGAATAAATTAAGTGGCTAACTGAGGTAAGTAATAAAAATAAGGAACAGAAACAACATATTCTAGAGTTTTCTGTAGAAATCAAAGGTGAAATTTTGGAAGCGTTTCCAGAATCTGATGAACAAACGAATAAAATTTACAATTCATCGTTGCACTTTTTTTAATATTATGTTCATATTTTACTTGGGAAGAAGTTGGCCATGATAGAGGAGACATAAGAGGATTTTTTGACCAAGAAGGAAATGTTGAAGAATTTTATTGCACACATAATTATAGAGTATGAGGCCATACTCCAGATGTTAAATGATGAATTGAAGAAGGTTGGTTGGGCATTGGGAATTTTCAAGGAGCTAGAACAAATCCTTAAGACAAGGACACTGTAAGAAGAGGATGAATTCCTTGTATCCAATAAGGATGAAACCCTACACTGAGAGGAGAAGTTAACTATAGTGGTATAGAAGCATGATGCACTCAAGGTAGCTAGAGAACCCCATGAAAAAAGAATTAAGGAGTCATGAAAATTAATCATGCAAAAGATGGACTTTATGGAGGGAATGATTTCAAGGTTGGCTTGAGTGATAATGGAACTGAAGCACAAGGGTGAAGATATGACCCTAGAAGAGATGAATAAATTTCTTGGAGATGTCCCTGATAAAGACAAGAAAAGGTTAGGATATTGGAACAGATTAGAAGATAATATCAATGTAGTTCCAACAAAGGAGAAATGCTCCAACACACCTTGAAATGTTTTCCATTGCTTGTATTTTCTTGTATATTCATTCTTTCATTCTTCATTCTTTATTCATATTACTTGGAGAGATAAGTTGAGAAACCCAATTGTTGAGGGTGTTAATGTAATTAGTGTGGGGTAATGTTGGGTTGACATAATCTACTAAGTATTTAAAGAGCATGCAGAGAGTTGAGACTGGAAAGTGGGGCACAGAAACACATGAGCAAGAGAATATTAAAGAGGCGCGTGTCCAGGAAGATTAGTTCATAACTTAGCCAATTTTGCATAATATGGGGCTAAAAATAGGAAAAGCAATTGGAGTGCAACCAAAGTAAAGGTAAAATATAGAAGACTTCATGGCCAAGAAAGATCTGTTTTGGGACTCAAGTGGAGATCAAATATCATGCATAGAGTGTGCTAATAATAGGATTAAATTAAATTTGATTTATAGCTTAATCTATCATTAGCCTCTTTGTAAAAGTATGCACTTATAAATGCATGGCTATTTTGAGAATATTGTCTCTTTTAAGATGCATGGGTGGTGAAGGGAAAGTCCCTACCCCTATATATATTAATTAATCTGTATTATTTTGATATTTTTTTTATGTAACTGAGTTATGTTGCACTAATATACTGGCATGCATGACTCTCTAGTGATTATTATTATGTATTCATCTTCTGTTATGTAATATTTTAAGTATTAATAGATAATTACAGATGGCTTCTAGTAATTGATATATCTGAGTATGGAGACCACCTAGTGCAATTGATCTTAGTGATGTTTCGATCTGTTATGTTTCCTTATTACATGTGTTTCTTAGTAATATTTGTAATGATCTACATCTGAATGTATACCTTGATAATGGTAAATATGAACATACATGCTAATATTTTGACAAGACAGCATACAAAGGAGGGACCTGATAGGCTTCTTGCACTTCGAGTGAGCATTCAGATCTATCTGATTGAAGTTTTAATGCACCTAGGAAATTGAGTATAGAAAACACGAATACAAAAGCTGATCTATCTGCTATGAAAAAAAACAAGATATGGACCTGTAGATTTGGTTAACATCCATATCCTCCTTGAAAGTTGTGTTTGTATTCATGAATAGCTAGGAAAGTATGTGATTTTACTAAATATTTGAAGATGTAAATTTGTGCATGCAAGAGTGTGTTTAATAGTTCAAAAGGAGAATTCAAGATTTGATCTGATGAACTCCAAGGTAATTTTTGTATGCAAACCTCCTAAATATTCACTACCCTTGAGCACATTTCAAGACACAAACATATGAGGTTGTACTATTAACAAGATCATGAATTTATTCTTGATGTACTTGTACCTAGCAAGCATTTGAGTTGTTATAGTGTCATGACAAGTGAAATGGTGAGATATAGAGAAGGTATGAAGCAAAATAAAGGTTATGAAATGCATGTACATGTGGATGACATTTGATATTGATTCCCTCAAATTTATATGACAATTCTTCTCACCAAAAGGAAGAATTAAGATCTAGTATGAGCATTACAAGTTAGTTAAAACATAGGTAAGAGATTTCGTAAGCTGAAAAAGAGTTACAAACTCGTTGATTGACCTTCCTATGCTCAATATTTTTCATGTCAAGTCATAGGAAGTAAGATTATGTAACTCACATAAATGCTAATTTCATTGAAACTTAATTAAATAATTCATCTTGTTTATATGTTTATGAGTTGTCAAGGAAAAATTAGAAGTGAAAAGACTTGGGAGTTGAAGAGTCAATGGTAATATGAGTTTCAAAAGGTGGTAGAGTATATCTCTTAACATAAAAAAAATTTATTATACATGAAATTTTTGTTGAAGAATCAAAGAGATGAGGGATGATGTAGAGAGAAATCATGTTGTTTTGTAAACCCCTAAAATGGAAATCCCTCATTCATGATATATAATTTCAAAAAACCTCTTTTTGGATTCTAATAATATGCAAATAAAATTCTAAAAAAAACCTTTTTGGATTCCAATAATATCCAAATCAAATTCCAATATTTGGTATAAGTAAAACGAACATAGCCAATTTCAGTATTTAATCTAGATTGTCAAATGTCCACACTTAACAAAATTATGGTTGTTAAGTGAAGAGAAAAAAAGTATGAAAATGAATGATTAATGACTATGTTTTGAAGGAGTTGAGTGACATGAAAAATTTTATGTAATGTCTTCATGACAGAGCTTGTTGTAGCAACACAAACCCATAAAAGTTTGAATGGTTGACATGGTGATTTTAGGAGAGACTTGTGATAATAATAAGTGTGTAAAAAGGCATTGCATGATATAACCTTACAGCATATGAAGAGTATGAGAAGAGAGAGGAACCAAGATGATAATGATGGTGAGAAGAAGAATAAGTTGAGTTGAATAGGAGATCATAAATTATTGTGAGAGACAACACAAGGAAAGTGATTAGAATAGTTTAAAGAATTCTAATTAGATGCTTAGCACAAGAGGGATTTGAATATTCCATGTAATTTGCATCTTAAATAAGATTAAGTAGAAGCTTTATTGAAGTGTTAGGAGTTTAAGCTTCCATGAAAGTAGAAGCTTGTTATAGGTCAAGTTACAACTTGACTAAATTTTGGAGTTGTAGCTCCATGTTGAATTGATGTCCAATAGTGAAATCATTTTAACATTTATAGGACATTTTTTTCCACTTTGGTTATTTGGTTTTAGTGGGTTTTTCTCCCTTGAATGGTTTCCCACATTAAATCTTTTTTCTTTATGTGTGTTCTTCTTTGATTTCTTGTGAATGAGGTTATGCTTTCATTATAACAAAGTTAAGTGAATTGAACTATCTTTCAAATTTTGAATAAGAACTGATTCACCCCCATCTCAGTACCTATAATTTACAACACTAGGTATCAAATCCTGGTACTTTTGTAAAAAATTTAACAACTTGAAGTAGATCCTTATGGCAGAAGCATGGGAAACCTAGATGAAGAAGTTCTGAAAAGGAAGTATGATATTGCTTAGTGCATGATTGATGGATTGAAGATGGAAATAAATCTTATGGAAGTTGATCATGGCCAAGCCCTCAAAGAGATGAAATCTTTAGTTTAATGTGTGTAAAAATCATTGAAGTAAAAATAATATGATTTCCTTAGAAATGAAGAAGAGTTGAGAACCTTTAAAGTTGATCTAGAAGAAGCAAACAACACGTTTAAAATGTACGGAAAGATGTGTAAGAGTATTGAAGTTCTTGATGAAATGCTAGAGAATCAAAGAGCAGTAGGTGATAAAATAGGTCTAGGACTCAAAAGAGAACCTATGGAAAAGAGAGATGATGACAATGTTGGTCCAAGAATGTAAACAGGCATGAAGATGACCAAGGAGACAAATACAAGAAGGCCTAAATAAGTTAGGCAACCAAATTCATCCAGGTATGAAAGTAATTTCAATGGTTATTGTTTTTCTTGTCATAATTTTGAAAATGGAGCTAAGGAATTTATAAAGAATGTCATGGATAAATATCCTTGGAGATATTACAAATATGAGTATTCAAGAAACATAGTTTGTTTCAATTGTCAAGAGAAGTGTTATACTGCCAAGTATTATCTCTATGAATCATATAGTCAAAATTGGAGAAATGAAGGTCTGAGAGGAAATAATTATGTGATGTGTTTCAATTGTCATGGACAAGGAAATTTTGTAAAATATTTTTATGAACCTCTTAGATATAGCATCAGGCTTCATGCAATAAAAAAAAGGAATACAAAGTGAAGACAAGTGCTAAAAGAGATTCCAAGACAGCAAGGTCTGAGACAGTCGAAGGAAATAAGGTGGTTGAGCACAATTATAGAGTCAAGGAAACTAACTCTAGGCCTGAAGAGACAAAGAATGAAAATAAAATTGTATGGGGAAATGATGAAGAGACAATGAAATCAATGACAGTCATAGGAGAGGTAAGCTCAATAAAGGTATAAAAATATGATGATCAAGCCAAAAATAAATTAGACAAGCCTAATGAAATCTAAGAAGAAGCATCCAATCAGAAGAAGAAAACATAGGAAATGAGGTTCTCACACCTAGAAGTGCATCCAATAATATTAATAAGGCTGAAAGTGCAAGAAAATAAAGGATAGAGTCATCATGTTCCTTTATTGACTACCTACTATTTTAAGATGATATATAAACATGGTATGCATTATCTAAGCTTCCAAAAGGCATTGACTACTTGAAAAAAGCATGTATGTTCTTGGAAGTAAGTTGTCATTAGTAGCTGTTGATCAAAGAGTTTATCTTATTGCAAAGGTATGTAAAATTCAAGGAATTTTTGTTCAGTATTCTATTAAGGTCCTAATACTTATTGGAGTACTTGAAAGTCCATCTTGAGTATTCATGCAAAGAGAGTATGCATAGTAGGTTACAATGCATGTATTGTCTTACCCAATGTTGTCAAAAATGATTCATGACTGAGTCATACTTCTTGGTTTTTATAAAGGTAAAAAAGGTTTTCAAGAAAGTGTAAGAATTTGGAAAAGTGTAAAGTGTCCTGGTCTAATTTCCATGTATAAGTTGATCCCAATTAACTCATAAATTATGTCATGATGAGTAAACACAATCTGAAATAGGTCTGATTAATTCTTGATTAAATGTCCTTGGTTGAAGGATTGTATAAGTAAGTATCATGAGTACACAAGGAGTCAAAAAGTGTGTGTTTCCAAATCCTTCATAAATTTCTCAAGCTTTAAGTCATGAAAGAAGTATATAATATCAATCAAGGTCTATTAACCAGTCAGTAAAAAGGTAGACTTGAGTCAATTATTGGTCTTAGTCTTTTCAAGGTACATAAGATGCAGTATCTTCCAAGGGGGATTCGTCCATGAATCAAGTATCAATATTGAATTTTAAAGGAGTAAAAATAAGGTTCTTTAATTCCTTTGGAGTTTGTGCAAAACAAGAAAAATAATCATGAGGTGTGGTATTGCAAATCATAATCTCATATAAGTCTATGGAGAAGTTGATTATACTCTGAGTTTGAATCTGAGTTACAGGGTTTTTCAAGCTTATATAAACAAGCAAATTTGGAATAAGAGAATTCAAAAAACTTAGCTTTAGCATAAGGAAAATGACTCAAAATAGTCAATCCAGACTAAGAGTTTAAGGAAAGCATAAAGAATCCTAGGACGCAAAGGTTCAGTAGGTTTTGAATACATTCATCATGCTTAGAAGATGTCAATAAACATTGGTTTTAATGCAATTAGACTGACTCCAAGAGGTGATAAGTTTGTCTCTATCAAACTATGAGTTGGAATCTTATCCATAGTTTTTGGAAATACTTGAGCATAATAAAGGTCTATCCAAGTAAATTAAGGAGCTTGAAGAACTAATGTAATCCTATTTCAAGCATAATCAGGGTTAAATCAAGGTGTTCACTACTTGACCAAGAGGTATCAACTTGTGGAAATAAGTCTCAATGTAAGGAAACTAAGTATCTCAGTTCAAGACTATGCATGCCCATAATTGAGGTGTTATAAGAGAGGATTAGTTTCCTTAAGGGGAATCATAAGAGAAATAGGGGTTAAAAGTGTTGAGTATGGTTTTTGGAGTGTAACTAATCCTTGAGAAATACTTTAATGATATCTAGAACAAGTAAATATGAAATTTCAGTCTCTCGTGCAATCTTTGATAGTGTGACAGTTAATTCAAAGAAAAGGACTCAATGAGAGAAGGAAATATGTCAATAATGTTGAGATTGATTCATTATAGTTTTAAAAATACATTTGAAGTATACATACATGAGTGATATTGTGTCATAAAACCTTTTTTATGGAGCTAATTGTACAATGAAAGTATGTTAAGTAGTATCAAGGCAAACAAGGAAAGGAAGACAGAAAGGACTTGAGAAAGAATGGATACAAGATTAAATTGATAGTGGTAAGTCTATATGACTATATGAGAAGGTGTAAAATATATTAATAATTCTCCAAGAGTGATAAGAGTGGAGTATGATGACTATTTGGAGATCAAAAGAAGAAAGGCTAAAACAACTTACATGAGGGATGTTGTAAAAAGAATAATCCAAGTGAGTCAAATAATGAAAATGAACCAAATGAAGGCAAGTATGGAAGTTAGAGAAGGTATTGAACAAGATTGAAGAAAGTTATAAAAGGTATTTCAGGAGTTGAAATAGGTGGTTATTGGAAAAAACCCTAGTTTCTCACTATGAAACCCTAGCAAAATATTGAAAAGCCTAGCCAAAAAGAGAAACTTAAATTAGAGATGATGGAGAATGAATTGAAAAATGAAAATTGGTATGAAGAGAGAATACCCAAAATGGTATCCAAAACCTTGATCATTTTTTTACAAAAGTTTATACTTGCTCCTAGTTAAGAGATTTGTCTCTGTGTAGGGCTAATTAGGAGGCTTCACTTGGAATAGTAAGAAGAAGATTAAAATTCACAGATAGAGAAGTGACTTCTGAAACTTTGAAATATTCAAAAAGAGATAAAAGGGTACTTAAAAAGGTTACCTAAGAAGTTTGATGATGTATATTTTGTTAAATATCTCAGATTTTATCATTTCCAAAAGCTAAAAACTGTAGAAGGAAGAGTGTGAGCTAAAGGGGTAATATATTTGTGCTCTCTCATTAATTCACTCAATATAGAGACTTGTGATCCTTGAAATTGTATGATTAAGATTTTTCAAGGTGTTATGAGAAAAGACAAGGATTTTTAAATTGTAGGATATGTCTCCTTGATCCATTATTTAGATGGTGACAGTGCTGAAAGAGGTGTAAAAGTTCATCTACAACAAACATGAATCTCATGATAAGGTTGATGGGAATTGTATGAGGGCATATGTTATTAGAAGCCAATTTTTCATGGCAGGAATGCTAGAAATCTATAAATGATTTTATGGCTACTCAAATGGCACAAGTTGCATGTCGAAAAAGCACTCTAAAAATACATCCTACATGCCTGAAATGTGAACCTAGATGTCAGAGAAGACCAACTCCAGGAAAGGGAGATCTCTATGATATTCAAGATGATATTTATGATGTTGAAAAGTAAAATATTGGAAGAATGATGAATCAATTCATAAATATTAAAAGGGGGAGCAATATTTCCAACATAGTAAGTCTCTAGTTCATCCTAATAAGACTATAGACATTGAAGATGAGGTTAAGGACAAAGATACAAATGAGGATCCACCTAAATGACTTAAGGACAAGATAAAAGGAAAATATTTTCCATAGGAAGATAGAGTTGGATGGTGTCACCTCAGGGGGAGGTAGAAAGTAGATATTCATAGGTATAGGATGTTCTAAAGCATGACAAGGTAGGAAAAAAATGCACTAACAGCTCAGTTTAGGGACCAAAGATCTAAATATTGCTTGCAACCAAGATATGGCAAGATTGAGCCCAGATTTGAGTTAGCATGAGTGATATATGTCAATTCATGTGCTAGTAGGTTGTTTTCACTCAAATATCATATTGTTAGCGTGTGTATTTGGTTTAACTGCATCTTCTCAAGTGGAGCTATAATGAGTTCAATGAAGGGTAAAGGTTGATAATATAGTCAAAGCAAGGAGAGACAAGAGGGAGAGATTTAATGATGAGTTTTTTAATGTGTCCAACCAATATGAGGTCCAAGTGAGATAATGAAGAAGAAGACCATGAATGTAGACAGATACTTTTTCATTAATGTAAAAAGGGGGAGAATAATCAAGAGCTTTTCAATCAATAACAAAGGGGGATATTATTGGCATATGGATGTTGAATTTTCATTGATGTCAAATGAATATTAATGAAAAATAAGGATAAAGGAGACCTAGAGGGAGCTTGAATGAGTGATACAAGGTAGGACAAGACAAAGGCTTAATGATTAACAAAAATTAACTAAAATGTAGAATAATAGTAGTTAATCTAAGCAAGAAAGGAATGTAAATACAGTAAATAAATGTAGTAAATGACTACAAAAAATGACCCAAGAAACTAAGCTAATGTAAATAGAAACCCTAATATGTAATAAGAGTGAGGAAGTGACCCAGCTAATAAGAGGGGCTTGTTGGACTGTGTCGTAGAATAAACAAAATTATCTATAATCAGCAATGACTGTGCAAAGGTCCTAAAAAGGATATATCTTTACTGATTATCTATATGGGCGTGCCTAGAGAAGGACTAGGTCTCTGATGGGTGCCCTGGTCTGCATTATGGGTGCTTCGTTCTATGCAGGAGGTCTAATATTGAGTTTTATAGGTTCAGCAAGTGGTTTAAAACCCTCAATGTGTGTCACATCAGATTCACTGCACTGCAGTGGGTGTCACCGATAATCCAAGATGAAGAAAATATCTACAAGACCCCTAAAAAAACATCAAACCCTAAAAAAAAAATTACAAATGAAGGGTTCAAACTGACCTCAGCTACCACAATGGTGGACTTAATAACTGAGAACTGTGCTACATCTAAGACCCGATGTAGTTATATGTGCAAGTCTGTGCAATCATGCCCTATGTGATCTTGTGTCAGTCACACTTTGTGAAAGTAGCAAGCTATAACTAGGTGTAGAAAATGTAATAGAATGGTGGATGAAATAGAATAAACTTCCCTCCTATGCTTTTGTGATGCAGATGAACCAGCCTTGTCTCTTGTGATGGAGCTAAGTGAATGTAAATGATCTCCAAATACCTTAGATGAATGCAACTCTAGGTGGATGATAGTAGTGGCTAGTGCTTGGTCCCTCATTATGGTCTTATAAATTTATATTTATATGGTTCTCTTGATCTAATTTCGTAATCAACCCCAAAATGGCTGACCACCAAAAAGATAAGAAGCTGAAATGGCTAGAAAATGCCCAAAAATTGGCACAAAATTTCAATAAGGACCAAGACGCTCCTGGTGGGACCAAGGCACCCCATTCAAAGATAAAATAACGTGAAATGACAAAAGCAGGCTAGACATGTGGGTGCAAGAGGTCGAGCATGACGAAAGAAAACAAAGTAAGATGGCCAAAATATGGGGGTTAATTATTACTTTCTTCAATGAAAATCCATACGAATATTAGTATGACATTGGGACTACATAATGTCTAAAGTGCATGATTTTGTATCTACACTTGAGAACACATGATTAAGCACTAACTTATTGAACAACTAGTGACTAATATAGGTAGGGTGATAATGTGAGAGCCTAAAAGGATGATGTAACACATTTTATATCATGTATTGATTTGGAAACAAGGTCATAAGGATGAATACAAGCGTACATGAGTGGTATTGGTCAGACTAGCCCAGTTTTGCAAGCTTAATCCCTAGGCCTAGGTAGCAAAGTGACCTGGAAAGGTGGAATGAAGTCATGAGGTAGATATAAAATCATGGTAAATGTATAAAAAAACATAATATGACATGTTTAAGGGGCTATATGGTGAAGAAAAATACCGACTTGATGAGTTATGGTGCAAACTAGCTCATTTAGGCCTATTTCAAGGATCTAGAATGGATTGTCTGAAGAAAATAAGGTCATAAAAAGAAAATAGAAGCATGGGAAGTGTTTAGGGACATTTCCAAGAGTCATTAAATGAAGCTTCAAGTCATTAATCAACACTTAGAGGCATATTTAGGGTCATTTATATGACTCCCCTTCAAGGCAGGCAGGTTTTACATGCACAAATGAGATTGGTCACGAAGGTACATGTGAATTTAAGACAAAGTAGCCATTGTAGATCATATAGTAGGTATTTATGAAGGTTTGGAAAAAAAAATGAGGACCAGGGGAAGAATTTTGTGTAAGAAATTGTATTTTTTCCAAAACTGGGCTAAGTAAGGTATGTTAAAATAGTGCCATGACTTCTTAGAATTCAATATAAATTGACAAGCCTTCTCCAAATAAATCATAAGAGATTTTTTTAAGATAATAAGGATACAAATATTATGAAAAAAAAATTAATTCAAAAGGATGCATAATAATAAAGTTATATCCATTTTTTCTCACACTATCTAAAACCCTCCTAAACCCTAGTTAAAAGTGGTTGTTATCCAAAATCCCCCCCAAGGTAATTTTGATAACTTAGAGTCATTATTTGGATTTGGACATGGGTAAACCTAAAAAATGGAGAATTTTAATGCTTTAATTTTTTATCTCCCCTTTTCATAACTCATTAGTTCCACACTTAGTTTAAAAATAGGGGAAAATGGGAAAATGGGTCATTTACATTGTATTATGGAAATGCAAGTCCCAAGTGGAGCTGAGGAACTAGGTCCCGTGGTTCATGGGTTTATCCACATAGGATTTATATCCATAGGAAAAAGGATATATATTTTTTTGGGGTGTTTGGGTCGTGGGCGGAACACTTCCTCATTTCCTCTTGTTTCCCACTTTTCCGGTTTGGTCCGCAATACAAAGGAATTTGGGCAGATGTAGTATATTGCGGATTTTTGGGTCACCACCTGAACAATTTCCTCTTAGGATCAAGTTACAAAAAAAAAATGTTGAGTCATAAGTCAAAAGTGATCTTTAATAGAGAAAATTTAGTGTGGATGAAACTTAAGTGTGGAGAACTGGGTACATGTGGAACAAGGACATGCAGAACTAGTTGTGTCGGGGAACTAGTTTCCCGTAAAGACGTTGGAGCCGATGAATGATGCGGGTAGGTATAATTAAGTGGGGGAATGATGGAAGTAGGGAACCAAATGTAGTGTTGTGGGAGTCAAATTATTTATGGGAACCAAGTGGTGGATGGAATGGTTCCCAAGTTCAACTCGCGGTCCAATCATCCGAACCACACAATTGCCAAAAACCAATGTGGATAAAGTAAAAAGTAAAAGCACAAATAGAATTGGTTCTCGCATTCCCCAAGTTCCCCAAAAACCCAATCCATTCGCACCAAAGCAAAAAATGGAAAAGTTGAGTTAAATCCAGACTGTGGATTAGTACATAGAACTTGTGTTCCTCCTCAATCCCCATGGATCCGAATGGGCATAACTTTCACCTAATTTCTCCAAATTTAATAAAATTGGTACCATTGGAAAGGACTTTTCATGCTCTTCATCATGGAAACTTAAAATATTGTGTTAGGTGATGGTAGGTGGGATGAAAATAGGAAAACATATCCATAATTAAAGGTGTAGTCCCTGGTAGCCCAACAACCAATTTTAATGAAGTATGGTGCCCTTTTCTTCCTCCACAAGTAAGGTATCATCGGAGAATGGATTCGTAAGATGCCCAAACCTCTTTTCAGAGAATTAATGTAGGTTTTTGGTGGGTGGAAGAATAAATCTGAGTTTCTCTCTTCTCTCTTTCTCTTTCATCTTCTATATAATGTAAAAATCTCTCATTTGTGGGAGGGGATGTTCTAAAATGTAAAGAAACTCTATCAAAAATGTTTATGAGCAGTTGTAAGTTGTGGATCTTCATTTGGGCTTAGAAAGTGTTTATGTGCCTTCTTCTTCACATGTAATGGAATATGCATACTTTTGAAAGCAATAAATATATGTTTTGTGTTTTTTCTATCAATCCTAGCTTATATTTTGTTGCATTTCCTTGCCTCTCCATTCTTGCAGTTGTATTTTGTGCATGTATTTCTCACTTGTGGGTTCATATTGTTGTGTTTCTAGGAGAATAGATGGTGAGTGAATTTTTGGGTCTGTATCACATCTTTCTAGCCTCTCCCCTCTCCATTTTCCTTATCCATTTTCCCTCATTAGAGTATCTTCACCTTTTTTTGTGTTATCACCTCCCGTTAGCTTAGAATTTTCCATTTTAATGCACCTCTTTTTCACCCTGGTCCCTTGGAAACATATATTATGATTATATAGTTACATTTCCTTCCTTAAGAGTAGTTTAGCATTAGGAATAAGTAGAGGAACTGGCATTCTTTATAGTTTTATCTCAAGTAGTAGGTCCCACAACTTGAGATACAATCCCATGTTACCAAAAAACATCGATTGCTCATTCACTCATCCATGAAAAATTAAAGGGTTTTATGTTTTGGTGATAACAGTAGTATGGATATTTAATTGCTTGGTTATGCTTCCAAATGAAATTTTTTTTCCTATAAAAATATTTGTGTGTGTAGAGAATTCATCAGAGGTCATCTTCATGGTGGTTTGAGATTATGTCACAATGTGGGACCCACAAGAAAATAACTATTTTGTGAAGAATTCAGTCTATAGACAAAATTTGTAAAGGAACCAATGCTCAAATTTTTGGTGAAGGATTTTGGGGATGTTCTCTTGATGTTAATGAATTTCTTTTGGTTAATTGTTTGGATAAATTAGATAATATAGGTGTGTTTTTTCCCCTACTACTTGAGAATTCTAAACAAGGCAAAAATCAATCTTTGTGTTTAAAAGGTAACTGTGATTTTCTCCGTATAACCTTTGTTAGTGAAGGTCTTGAATAGTTATTATAGGTCCCATACAAAATTTTTGAGCCAAAAACTTGACGAGATTAAGTGATTTCATGATCTAGTTGAAATGATCCAAAACTATCCTACCAAACTAGTCAAGAAGGACTGAGTTTTTGAGCATGTAAACTTGACATTTCTCATTCAATCCTTCAGAAGAGTAGTTGATCATAGATTATTCCTTATTTCTGAACTATGTTTCATAGATTAGTTGACCATATGAAAGAGAAGCTTTATATTTGAAATGGAAACAAAAATAGGATTGGTTCTTAGTTATTATACCCTTGGCTGAGTGTGTCTTGGAAAGTATGCAAATTTGATCTATTTTTTACGAAATGAAACAAAATATGGACCTATAGATTTGGTTAACATCCATATCCTCATTGAAATATGTGTTTGAATTCATGACTAGCTAGGAAAGTATGTGATTTTACTCAATCTTTGAAGATGTAGATTTGTATATGCAATAGTGTGTTGAATGGTTAAAAAGGAGTCTTCAAGATTTGATCTAATGAACTCTAAGGTATTGTTGTTGATGTTGAACTCCTTTATATTCACTTCCCTTGAGAACATTGCAAGACACAAACATATGAGGTTGTACTATCAACAAGATCATGAGTGTATTCTTATGTACTTACACCTAGCAAGCATTTGAGTTGTTTTAGTGTTATGACAAATGATATGGTGAGATATGGAGAAGGTATGAGGAAAAAGAAAGGTTATGAAATGTATGTACATGTGTATGACACCTTATATTGATTCCCTCAAGAGTTATATGACAAGTTTGATTGTCAAAAGGAAGAATTTAGATTTGTCATGACTGTTACAAGTCAAGTAGTACAGAGGTCCGAGATATCATAAGATGAGGAGTTACAAACTTGTTGATTGACCTTCCTATGCTCGATATTTTTCATGTCAATTCAGAAAAAATTAGATTATATAATTGACATAAATGCTAATGTTATTGAAACTTAATTAAAGAATTCATCTTTCTCTATGTGCACGTGTTGTCAAGGAACAATTAGAAGTGAAAATACTTGGGATTTGAAGAGTCCATGGTAATATGAAGTGAAAAATGTGGTAGAGTATGTCTCTTAACATATATAGAGTTTATTGTACATGAATTTTTTTTTGAAGAATCAAACAGTTGAGGGCTGATGTAGAGAGAGCTTATGATGTTTTGTGAATGTTAGTTGAGTGAAGAGAAACAAAGTATGAAATTGAAGGATTAATGACTATGTTTTCAAATATCTGAATTACATAAAAATATGATGTAATGTCTTCATGATAGCACTCGTTGCAGCAGCATGAACCCATAAAAGTGTGAATGGTTGAGAGGGTGATTTAAGGAAAGACTCATGACAAGAATGAGTGTGTAAAGATGCCTTGCATGATAGAACCTTACATAAAGCGAAGAGGATGAGAAGAGAGAGGAACCAAGATGAGAATGAGTGTGAGAAGAAGAAGAAGTTGATTCGAACATGTGATCACAATTTTTTTGAGATACAACACAAGGAAAGTGATCAAAACAGTTTGAAGAAGCCTAAGTAATTGCTTAGCACAAGAGGGAGTTAAAGCTTCCTTGTAATTGGCATCTTATAGAAGATCAAGTAGAAGCTTGATTGAATTGTTGGGAGTTGAATTTTCCATACAAGTAGAATCTTACTAAAGGTAAAGTTGCATCTTGACTAAATTTTGGAGTTGTAGCTCCATGTTGAGTTAATTGTGAAATCATTTTAACATTTATAGGACATTTTTGTCCAAGTTATTTCTTTGGTTTCAGTGATTTTTTCTGCCTTGAAGGGTTTCCCACATTAAATCTTGTATCTCTATGTGTGTTCTTCTTTGATTTCTTTTGAATGAGGTTGTGGTTTCATTATAGCAAATTTAAGTGAATTAAAATGTCTTTCAAATTTTGAATAAGCACCGATTAACCCCCCCCCCTCAGTGCCTAGAAGTTCTAACACTTAATTTTAGAAGACACGCCCTGTTGACCTAAGAAAAAAGGAGGATTTTGAGGGTGGTTTAGGAATAATTGGATCTTGAGACCGATCCCATTCATCTTGGAATTTTTTTTGATTCAATTTCATATAAGTAATCACTGAAAAAGACCTCCTAGAGCTCTGGAAATGTTTTCTTCAAGATCTCTCTCAAGGTAATTTTTAGTCATTTTGATAAGAGTAGACATGTCAGCACAAGGTTGTGACACATTTTCCTATCCCTATCCCTTGGGGACATAGGGGACAATAAAATTCAACCAACCTTATTTATGCCTCTTGGACCTCCATATGACCTTGATCAGCTCTCTGCAAGCACATTATCCTAGTTTCTATCCCTCCCATTGTGCAATGAATATTTGACACTTGTCAACCCAGGGCAAGAGATTATTTTCCTATCCCTATTTTCCATGTCCCATGGGGAAATATGGGATAAGAAAAGGTGCCCCATGTTTTTCCTAGTTAGATTTTCATATGACCAAAAATAAGCTCCGGAGTGTCTTTTTAAGCCCCTTCTCCTCTCCACCTAATAGAATCACACCCTGCCACTTGTCATCTCCATATCAAGGCACATTTTTTTTTCTCTCATCTCCCTATCCCATGGGGAAATATTAGACAAGAAAAATACACCCCTCTCTTAGATCATGTCAAGGTTCCTCATACGCCCTCACTCAGTTCCATGGTGCTAAAATGTTATTTTCTCCACTTCCCCATCATCAAGTCAAATGTTGCCACTTGTCAAGCTCACATCTAGGAAAAATTTTCTATCCCCTAGTCCCTATACCTTAGGGATATAAGGGACAAGAAAAAATTACCCATGGTTAGAATTTAGAAAACCAAAAATTTGGCTAAGTGTTTTAACCTGATTTTTCTTGTTTCTTCCTCTCCCATGAACCAAAAGCACTGCTGAAAAGTTTTAAAACATGAAAGAGCTTATACCCACATCATATTTTCATTTGAACTCCATGGTTTCTACTATATAACATATAAAAACATACAAATTTTCTAGAAACTCTGCCAAAATTTCTCTAGAGTTGTCGTATGCACCAAATCAAGAAAAAATCATATCTTGCAAACTAGTGAATGGATTTGGGTGAGATTTTCATAGTTGTTATTCAATACATGCACCTTAAATAACATTGTAGAAGAAAACTAGATGGTGTCATAATTTATTGAAGGCATAAAGCCCTATTTTTTATTCCCTAAATGATGTTGTTTTAATTTTCAAGCATTCTAGCAGGTAGGTCGAGATGAAATTTTGAGCACAAGATCCCAGAAGTGAGCAAAATCTAGTGAGGTAATTTTTTTTCAATCATACATGGAAAAATTGAAATTTATAAATTTGGTAAGTATATGGTCTTGTTAATTGCTAATAATATAAATATTCCAAAAATAGAAAATTTTCCCATATCAGTGCACTCAAAGAAAAGTGAAAAGGATAAACTAGGCAATCTCTCCCAAAAAAGCTGAAAAGGTAAACAGCAAAGGCAACTTCCCAAAAATAGCAAGGCATCATCAAAAGAGTTGAATAGAGTATGTCGTAAGATTGAGAAGTTCAAATTTGAGCAAAAGAGGTGGAGTATCCCAAAATAGCATGTCCTGGTTCTACCTACTAAAAATAGAAAGTATTCATTCTAGGTGCAAAAGTTGCAATAGACTCTATTTTCAGTCATCTCACTGATTTTGAAATCCTCATGAGGTTTCTAAGTGGTGGTGTTACTTAAGAAATGTAATTCATTCTTCACATGGATCCTGAAGCATCAAATTTACATCTAAGAATAAGGCAGAGCATCACAAGGCACAATTGGTAAAACCCAGTGACATTGTACAGTCAAAGAAGATTTGAAAAGAGTCAAAGCTTCGTCAAAATTCAATCTAATCACGTCATCATAACTCATCAATCATTAGAGTCATCCACATCTCTCAGGTGAACTTGTTGAGATGATCTCGGGGAGTTGGTTGAGTGAGCTCAGTGAGATCGGAGAATTGGTTAGGTGATTTGAGGGGATTAGGTTGAACTGAGCTACGTGAAGGAAAGAAATGTTAGGATTATACCAGTTGTACTAAACAAGCATGCAATGAATAATGCAGAAAACGTAAAACAGAAAAGAATGTAATAAAACAGAGACACGGATTTAACATGGTTCACCCAAAATGGGCTACGTCCACCAGAAACAACCAATTATTTTATTCAGTCCAGAAAATTCTCTCTCACAGTACCACGACTAATACTATGATCCTCATATATGACAACCCTTTAAAGATATTAGGGTTTTTATCATTTCAGGGAAACATAGAAACCACTCGTTAGATTTGTGACCTAATAAGGAATAGTCCATATTTCACAATGCATAAATACATATAAAATGTGGCTTACGGGGGTGTTGCCCCCCTTATAAATCCCATCGCTATCAGGCTCCACAACCAAAAATATCCCACTTGGAGACTGATTATTATAACTCCACCGCTACAGCTCCTATCTGGACTTTTCTTCTTGGCTTGTTTTCCTTTCCCCACTTCAAGATCAATCTTGAAGACCCACAAAAGTTGAATGAAAATCCAACTTATTCTTTTTCATTGGCTTAGTAAACATATCAGCAGGATTATCATATGTATGAATCTTCACTAACTCAATATTTCCATCCTCCAACACTTGTCATATGAATAGATATCTTAGTTGAATGTGTTTGGTTCTTGAATAGAAGGATGAGTTCTTTTTCAGGTGAATTTCACTTTGACTATCACTATATAACTTACAATCCCCTTTCTTCTTACCCAAATCCTCCATGAACCTACTCATCCATAACATTTCCTTACTTTCCTCAGTCACTGTAATATATTCTACAACTTTGAGATCCAACTCACTACCACACCACCAACTGTAAACATGTATCCAGTAGTGCGCCTCCAACTATCCACATCTCCTACCATATCTGAAACAAATCCCTATAAATTATAATCTAACCCTTTGAAGCACAAGTGTTTACTACTAGTCCCTCTCAAGTACCTGAGAATCCACTGGACTGCCTTCTAGTGTGTTGTACCTGGATTTTCCAATATACCTGTTAACAACTCTCATTGCTTGTGAAATTTCTGGCCTAGTACAAACCATGGCATACATGAGGCTCCCAACTGCTGAAGAATAAGGGAACCCGTACCATATAATATTTTTCCTCTTGTGTTTTTTGGGCATTGCTCTTTACTTAATCTAAAATGCCCAACCAATGGTGTACTAATTGGTTTCACATTCAGCATCTGAAACCTCTCTAACACCTTTTCTACATAGTCCTCCTAGGATAACACCAATTTCTTATTTTTCTTGTCCCTCTTGATTTGCATACCAAGGATTTTCTTTGCTTCACCCCAAATCCTTCATTGAAAATTTTTTTTGCATGCTTTTCCTTAAGCTTTACAATTTCCTGCATATTAGACCTTGTTACAAGCATATCGTCTACATATAACAAAAGAATAATGTAGCTCCCACTATCCAACCATTTAAAGTACACACAATGATCTAATTGACATCTAGTAAAACCATGCTCATGCATAAAACTATCAAACCTTAGATACCATTTTTGGGGAGCTTGTTTGATCCCATATAGGCTCTTCTTCAACCTACAAACCAATTTCTCCTTGACCCTTCACCTCATACCCAAGTGGTTGCTGTATATAAATCTCCTCCTCCAAGTCACCATGGAGAAATGTCGTCTTGACATCAAGTTGCTCTAAGTGTAAATCTTCAATAGCAACTAAACGTATTATAGTATGAATGGAATACATCTTTACAACAGGGGAGAAAATTTCATCAAAATTGATACCTTTCTTTTGTTCATACCCCTTCACTACAAGCCTTGCTTTGTACCTTTTTGTCCACATTCTTCTTCTTTCACATGGTAGACCCATTTGTTTTGTAGTACTCTCTTCCCAGCCGGTAATTTGACTAAATCCCATGTTTGGTTCTTTTCCAGGGAGTCCATCTCCTCACTCATGCCACACTCCCACTCCTTAGCGGATTCCACCTATATTGCCTCATCAAAGCTCTCTAGCTCACCACTATCTATTAGTAACAAATAATACAAAGCAGGGGAAAATATTTTTGGAGGTCTACTAATATGTTGCGACCTTCTTACCAAATATGGGTGGTGTCATGGGATCATTATTTTCTTGCTACTCATTTTCTTGAATTTATGACAAAGGTGCCAATCCCAACACTAGATGTCATGCTCGGCCTACTGAACTGTCAACCTCGGTACCCGTAGGTGCATATTTTCCACTCGAGAGTTCATTTTTAGGAGCTATATCCTCAACCAATTATTCCTTGGGCTATTTTTCATCTTGTACTTGATCCCTGTACATTCTATTTTCACGCCAAACAACATCATGACTCCTAATTATCTTAGATTCATCTAGATCCCAAAACCAAAATCCATAATCACCATTGTAGCCATATCCTATGAATGTACAACATTTGGATTTTGAATCCAATTTCTTCATGTTTTCTTTATTAACATGCACGAATGCCTCTAAACCAAATACTCTTAAAAATGAAAGGTCTACCTCTTTCCCGGTCCATGCTTCTTCAGGAATTCCTCCATCTAGTGCATTCGAAGGCCCACGGTTGATTAAGTACACAACAGTATCTACACCCTCTGCCAAAAACTGAAGAGGCAGCCCTGCGTGTAATCTCATTTACCGTGCATGCTCCATTATTGTTCTATTCATCCTCTCCCTAACACCATTTTGTTGCGGAGTCTTGAGAACGGTTTTCTCTCTACAAATCTCATTCAAGGAACAATAATCATCAAATTTCAAACATTTCAATATAAAACCACATTGATTTACAGCAAGTGCTTTCCATTTCTTAAATATATCAAAGACATCAGACTTACGCTTAATGCAGTATGCCCATACCTTCCTTGTGGCATCATCCATGAATGTGACATAGTATAGAGAATCACTATGAGATGCAACATGGGCCGGACCCCACACTTTTGTATGAACTAGCTCCAAATTTATCTCTTTCTTGGTATTCCCTGCCTTGAGAAATCTAACTCTTATTTGTTTCCTAAAAATGCAATGCTCACAAAACTCTAAGTCCAATTGCTTCAAACTTGAAATCTTACCTTTTTCCTGTAGAATTTTCATGCCCTTCTCACTCATATGTCCCAATCTATTGTTCCACATGTTGATATCCTCATCTAAAGTAGACAATATGGTAGAAGAATTAGATATACAAGTAGACAAATAAAGAGTTCCTACTTTCTTACCTCGTGCCACTACTAGGGCACCCTTAGAAATCTTCCAATCATCTGAAGTGAATGTGATTGTGCAACCTTCACCACCCAACTATCCTGCAAAGATGAGATTTCTCCTGAGGCTAGGTACATGTTTCACGTCTCTCAATATCCATGTATTTCCATTCTGTAATTTTAGATGTACATTTCCCTTCCTGAAAATGTCGCATGGCTCATCATCACCCAAATAAACTTGTCCAAAATTTCCCTGAACATACTCTTTAAAATATCCCCTATCCGGGGTTACATGGAAAGAGGCACCTGAATCTATTACCCAAGATTCTACTCTAGTATCAAGATAAAGTATAAGAGCATCCTGAACAATATTACCTATCAGATTTTCCTCTCTAACCTTCAGGTTGGTTTTCTTTGTTTCCTTTGAACCAACAATCCTTTTTAGCATGCCCTCTCTTTCCATAGTTCCAGCAAGTAATGCCTCTACTCCTACATTTAGATATGCCCATATTTGATTTAGATCTCCCACGAGCCTTACTCTTTGATTTCTCCTTGCTCCTCCCTCTACTCTCCATATTCAACACATTTCTATAAGAAGAAATTTCCCTTGTATTTTTCCTACACATTTCCTCATTTAAAATGACATTGACTACATCTTCAAATTTAAGAGAAGTAGATGATGTATTACTAATTGCCATTACTAAGTTTTCCCAACTTTCTGGCAAAGAACATAGGAATAATAATGTTCTAACCTCCTCATCAAATGGGATATTAACTGAATCTAACTGATTACAATAGTGTGGAAATCATTAAGATTCTTAGATATAGATCCATCTTCTTGCATGTGTAGATTAAACATTCATTTCATCAAATAAACTTTATTGGATGCACTAGGCGTTTCATATAAATTAGCTAGGGTTTTTATCAACTCTACCGTATTCTTCACATATGAGATATTTGAAGCTACAGACGATGTCAGACTCAATCCAATCACACCAAGAGCCTTCCTATCTAGAACCTTCCACTCCTCATCAGACATGATTGAGGGTTTTTGCTTCTTCACCTCACAACGGTAGGTATAGATCATTTTGATATAGGTAATCTTCCACCTACATTTTCCATAGCTGGTGATTTTATTCGTTAAACTTCTCAACTCTGAACTCATTCTCCTCTACCATTGCCACTTCTCCCACTCAAACAGAAATCCCTCTATGAGTATACTACCAACAAATAAATCTTAAACACGCTCTGATACTAGTTGTTAGGATTATACCAGCTATACAAATAAATGCAGAAAATGTAAAACAAAAAAGAATGCAATAAAATAGAGACACAAATTTAGCATTGTTCACCCAAAATGGGCTACGTCCACTAGAAACATCCAATCCTTTTATTAAGTCTAGTAAAACTCTCTCTCACAGTGTCGTGACTAATACTATGAGCCTCATACATGACGACCCTTTAAATATATTAGGGTTTTTATCATTTCGGGGAAACATAAAAATCCACCCATTAGATCTGTGACCTAATAAGGAACAGTCCAGATTTCACAATGCATAAATACATATAAAATGTGGCTTATGGGGGTTCTTCCCCCCTTGTAACCCCCATCGCTATCAAGCTCCACAACCAACAAGAAAAGGATTTATCCATTTCAGCATATTTCTCTATGAAATCCTCCAGTTATTTCTTCTTTGATGTCAGGGTTTCCCCATGGTCATCAAGAGTTGATTCCACAACAAGTTCCTAAAATTTCTCCAGTAAAATTCATCATGTCAATCCTTAAAGTTCCATTTCCATGGAATTGAGAAATGTTTGAGAGTGAGCCAAGTAAAACATAGTATGTTATCATGCCCAGTCTTGAATCAATCTCAAGAACCCTAAAATCCAAGCAAAGGAATAAGGCCCAAAAAACATCTCGTTTCTTCATTTTGGGTCCACATCATGGATGCGAGATATGGAATGCTAAAAAATACAATCTCTAAGTTAGAATCTAGTGGAAAACATGCTTTCAAGTTATTGAATGATGTCGACAATTTTGTTCAAAAACTTGATTTCCCCCCCACTCACTGATAATTCATCATCAAAAGAACTTATGGTTTGCACTTACAAAAGATCATGAAGGATGTCTCAGTCAATGTAATAAGATCAGTGACGTTCTTGGGGCATGAACTAAGGTGGTGGGTTATGTTTGCATTCTAGAGGTAGATAAATTAGCACTTTCAGTAGCTCAATTCAGAAATTAATTGAAGGAACAAGAGATTTCTCTAAAAAATCTTCATCGGGAAGCATGAATTAGCAAGTTCTTCATCATAGGTAGTTTTCTTCGTCAGATATGGAAACTTCTTCCATCTCCTCTCTTTCTCCATTTTCTTCTCCCCCCTTTCTAATTCTTCATTGTGTGTAATCATGATAGTTTTTCTCATTCAGTTGAGTGACACTCTAGGGTTGGATTGTAAAATTCCCTTTAATTTCTAAAAAAGGGAACTTATTTTTCATTTCCTAGGAAGATGTAAAGTGACTAGTTGAATTAAATCATGAAGAGTCATGTGGGGGGTAGAGGAAAGGTCAATTCAAAATGTTATAGATTGGGATGGCTTCTCCATTCCAAAGGATCCTATATTTTGATAATTTATACTCTATATCAATTATGAATTGTGTTTTAGATGTTGAAAATTTGTATCACCGACACAATAAATAAAAGTTTCATTCATCCTTTTACCTTTTCTCATGTGTCCTCTATTCTCTTTTTCTGTAACTTTGCAAGTATGGTGATCAAGAAGGAACTTGGTGTCCTTGATAAATGAACCTAAATAAATTTGTGTCTCTAATTTTTTTATTCTTGTTAGATGCTTCATTCCTTGCTTTCCTCTAATTGGATGTTGAACTACTCTAGTTATTGGTTGTGAACTCAACAATTTCCTACTCACAACAATAACCTTGTTTTTCCTAATTTCTCTCCATCACCCCTCGTCACTGAAAATTCCTCCCTTATACCTTATACAATAAATTTTCCACATATTCAGTGAAGTTTTTCCTATGTGATCCTCGTACTACTAGTCACCCCCACATCAATAAAATAGGATTAGATATTTTACATTCAATAATGGGATTCTCCCCATATACAAGAAGGAAGGGCATAGCCCTGTGAACGTTGGTAGAAACACCTAATTTGGCATACAAAAAATTATTTCACCAACAAGTCCTAGACCATTCTTAACTCTAAAATTTTGTATTTAATCCACACAAGTAATTTGAAAAAACCTTTGAGACGCCAAGGGCACAAGTATTCATTTTGTAAGTAGTGGCCAAAAAATAAGCAGGGTGCTTATTTTGGCAACATATAGCATGCTTCTTTACTCTTTACACACATGAATTTACGTGGTATTTTGAGTTTGATGTAAGAAATACAAAAATTGGTACACAATGAAGGGTTTTGTTCGTCCCTTTACCCAAAGTTATTATACATCTAGGTGTTACTGTTTTATTATAGTTCCTTTCTACTTCATCATCGCTATTTATTACATAGATTGTGTGCATGTTATCTTTTTGAGTTAACATGACTAACATGTGTGTATTGTGCAATGTTGATATCTCGTGTTTCACATATCTTCACCTATATTAGCCATCATATTATATCATCATGTTCTAACACTCTTATTTTTCATGCATACGTGTTTGTGTGTGTGTGTGTGTTTTATTTCTTGCTTGTTTCATTTCTTGTGGTCTATTTGCCTTGATTTTCTTGTGACACCATGTGTTTCCCATGTTTTTTGGATCTATGCCTATCTTGTTTACTCTTATTTACAGGTGCATATGGGCCTTGATTGTCTTGTGGTACCGTGAGTGTCCCATGATTACGGGTTTACACCTTTTGTGTGACATTTTTTTCATACTTCTTACATCTAACTTTAATATTATTGTACTTGTATTCCTTTATATGCATTATTATTATTTTTTCTATTATATGTACTATTTTTATCATTGCTTTTATTATACGCCATGGTTGCTACCATGTAAAAAATATATTCCTTTTTGGAGGTACAAGTTATTCAAGGTGGTCACCTCTTCAGCATGTTACACTCTTCTGCAACGTTTTTAGACATCTTATGCATAGACACACATATTTTATTTTGAGATAAGTGCTCAACATGGTTTTTTCATATGCCTCAAAAAATGGGCCATTCATCTGGGTGCATTCTACAACTATAGTAGACACGGGTAGAATATTTGGGTAACATACAAGTCCAAACAAGGTACAGATACTAAGATATATAGTCAATCAAAGAAATCTAGAAAATAAGTTTAAAAACGTTTAGTTTGGTCAAGACTGTATGGTATGGTCCTACCCCTTTCACACAGTTTTACCCTAGAGAAGTTACACTAACTTTCTCAGTAGTCTTAAAATTTCATCTATAGTTATAGGTTTCTAATATATTTTCATATCCCCTCCACTCAATCTAGATTAGTTACATGGGGAATGAATTAATTTACTCCTTCACCATGACATTTAGTTTCTACTATAGCTTCAAGAAACTTGGGGACATGAATCTCCTTCTTTCATCTACATTTCAATAAGTTATACTTTTTATACATTTGTGTGGCACATGGGAAGGGTGTAGGGGTACTCGTTCTCTTTTTTGTTGTGTATCCTTATTTACATAATAGGGCCTATATCCTTTGACATTGTTATGGTCTCTGGAGTCATGAAAGGTATCAAAATGGATAATATATTTTTAAGCAGTTCTTTCTTTCCTCTTACATTCAAATGGGAACATATCAGAGTTGTTGAATGACTTTGACACCTAGTATTCTTCCTTGGCAAGTTTTTTCGGCACTTCATTTTTTCTTCTATGTTGGGTTGCATGCACCTAAATTTTTGACTTCTCCTAGGAATAATTGAGGATTGATCACCCACAATCCTTCAATAATCTCATCAAATGTAAATCTTCAAGTATAAATAAATAAAGGAAAACTCTCCCTCTGTAATATAGACAAGTGTATTTCTTCCATGTTTTACATCTCTTTCAAATGCAAATATTGCATATTACATTTTTCATTTGAGTTAAAGTTTAATTAGTTTTTCATCCACATTGACTACAATTTGTGTTACAGGTATCATTGTGGAGTGTGTCAACACCAATACAATATGGATTTACAAAACAAACTCTAAGTGAATACAAAGTATGCCTACACATTCATTTATCTTTTCCTTTAACCATATAATTCCATTTCATACTTGGGGGGCCATATAGACACTCAAATTTGGCATTTTACTCATTGACACTATTGGTTTTGACAATGCACTCTTGTTAAGATAAAAACAACCTTTCCATTCCTACTTAGTACATTCTAAGGTCTCTTGTCTAGCTTGTTTATCCTTACAAACTGACATTTCATCAAAATATCAAAGTACAATGCATAAAATCCATAGAAAAACATCAATTGATAAGTTACAAACTTTTAATTGCATTTTTGCATCCTTGGTAAATGTCATATAGTTTGGTCAGGATGTTATATCTGGTCATGACAAGATTTTACGGTATTACACTGCCATGTTCTCTAAATTTTCTTTCAATTTCATATTCTTTACTGGGTATTTTAATCCCTCTAAGTCATCATTTCTTTAATAAATCACCTACAAAACCCTATATAAGCAAGTAAACACTGCCTCATTTTCTAAACTAGAAATCATGTGGCACTACATTGATACACTCACTTCCAACTCTTGCAAAAGGCACCCAAGGCTCCCTAAATCTTACAATAGCACATATATAGTCATTAGGTCAGTAATTGATATAGGTCTGAAGCTTCTTATTAGGTTAAGGAGCTAACCCATCTCACCTAGAAGAACTCAAACATCCCTTCTCCAAGTATTTTTGCAAGATCCAAACTCAATGCAAGCATTATCAAATAATATTACTAAATCTAGTTGCATTCATTCATATTTCACATGATAGGTGGAGAACGACATATGGTTTGGGGTATATTTGGAGTATTACCAACATTGTTGGTGGACGGGGGTGCCCACAACCCAACTAATATTTTTTTTTATGGTATCTTACCCATGGTAAGTTTTTGATACCTCATTTAGGATGTTCAGAGAGCTTCACTACATGATTGCAAATTAGGGTTTGAAAATGAAAAACATTTCTAGGTGGGTGACCATCTCAGGAAGTTTCTAAGCCATAATATAAGTAGGTTCAAGACAATACATAAGGGTCAATACTATATGGTATGGCCTTGACAGAGGTGTATGGTTCCATACCAAGTCAATTTCTAGTCACAATTCCATAAAAGAAGTATTGTCAGTCCCAGATCTCCCTATTCTAGTAGTCTACACTCCAAGAACTTCGCATAATCATTTGTAATCAGCTAATTACACTTATACCCTTGTGTTTTCAAGTTTAAAGCTTGTCTAGTACACCATTTGTAAGTATTAATGTGTTATTCTGATATTGGTAATTAATGTTAGAATTTAATTAATTAGAATAACCTATTGTAGCTAACCCTTACATCCTTTAGTGTACCTAATTCACTAATCTTAGGTTTCACATAATCTAACTAGGGTGTAAACACTATTGACTATAAAATAAATATTCCATTATTTTATTTTGTAGCCTTTTCCTTATTTTATTGACTTATGGATTATTATAAAAACATTTCAAGAAAGTACAAAAAACATTCATACATTTCAAATTATACAAAACCAAGACCTGTGAATGAATTGTTTTGATGGTGCACATAGTTACTTGATGGAAATTGTCATATACGTAGTCATTTACATATTCATTTGTTGTGCACATATTTTCCACAACATACATGAGTTTGATGTAGGACATACAGGCTATATGTGATACATAGACAAACTGATTTGTGACATTAATTACACCCATCGAAAACCTTACTACATTAGAGGCATACCCAAACTAGGGGAATATTGGCACACTTTTTAGGTTATATCATTCTCTACTAGTATATTTATCATGATCTAATTATACTATGTCATGAGTATTTATACGTAAATTTATCATATTTATATCTTTAAAGTGATACTTATTAGATATTGTAATTTTGTATACTATATAATTGCATCGGTTACTTATGCATACTACTATTGTATGTTTTTATATGATTATGAAGAATAGTTTGGATAATTTGTGTCAATTTGAGGAACAATCAAGACATAATATATTATTCCATAAACACTTTTCTATATTATTCCAAAAGAGCGAATGTGACATTATTTATGAATTTGAGGAACAATATAGATATTATATATCATTAGAAGAGATATATTTTGAATATATATATATATATATATATATATATATATATATATATATATATATATATATAATAGTTTAAACTTAGAAATATAGATTAATCATATTTGGCATGTATGTTATCCACATAAACACTTTTCTAGTTCTATATTTTTTAATGAACTCGAAAATTTAAACTTCAATTTTTTTCAAATTGTTCCATTTTACCCATAATTAATTAGTTTTTCATATTTTAACATTATGAAACTACACATGAGCATAGTAATACCCATCATTGGTTTCATACGGAAATATGTGTAACAGAAGACCTAATTTGGAATTTAAATGATGTATTTCTTTATATTAATTGTCCATTGTGTCACCCTAGATGTCATCAATTATGTTTCACCATTTAAATCAAACAAAACATTACCAAAACCATAAGGAAACTTCCATAAATTGTAAGTCTCTTAAATAAATGGGTAAGAAGTAACATACTATTTTTACTCAACAAGTACATCACAAATTCAATATAATTTACTGCATCATAATTATCCAATATACATCTGAAATAAATTCGTAAGAATAAGAGCTCTACATTTATCATAAAAGTGTATCATATAGTTAGCATTTATGATCAATTTAATTTTAGAATTATTACAATATGTTACAACATTCATAATGTCTCAATACATCATCAAATAATATAAATTATTTTGTGGCTTTATCCATAAATATAATAATATCCATAAATCAAACCATGGTATACGAATTCATGTATCCAAAATAAAATTGGATGGAATAAACAAATTAACCAACCAACCTATAAATATATATATATATATATATATATATATATACATACATACATACATACATACATACATCTATATATCTGTGTGTGTGTGTGAAGGAACAGTGCACAACCAATATTACATACATGAGAGCTATGGAAAATAGATTGAAATGAATGAAATAAATCAGAGGATAATTAATAATAGGTGGTATGAATCCCCTAAGTGTAACAAGAAAATACGAGATTAGAAAAAGTGAAAACCATGGTCAATAATATGAGTATAAGCTAAGTGCAAGATGATTCGAGTCTACCAAAAGGAACACCTTAGGAAATTTAATAAAATTTAAATCGTAAGTCATAGAACTGAGATAAATCATATAATAGCAAAAATACACAAGATACAACATGTAATGGCAAGTAAGTACAAGTAATAAGAGAATGAGAGTGACTTAGCTTGTATATGACTATCTGGTATGCTTTTGGGCTGGAATACTGATGAAACATGTTGGATATGGATTGTATGTGCTTCACCTAGAAAATAAATATCTGCAAGTCTTTTGCATAGAAACACCCAAAAGAATACAGAACCACCCCGAGTACTAGTTTCAAAACTGGGCACTAGTTTCCTAGAAGTAGTTACGAATCTAGTCTTTTCAGCATTTGATCATGTCTTCTTCACTTCAACTTACATTACTTTGAATTCACCACAGGGTTTTCCTGTCGCACTTGAACCTGTAAAACAAACCCTAGCTACCTGCACAAGAGTCAAGTGCACATTGGATTAAATAAAATATGTATATGCTTGAGTCGTATTAACCTCAATGGTCACCACAATTTGATTGTCACCAAGCAATGCACTACATTTCAAAATGAATGTAGTTCCGGTGTGTATGTGTGATATAATATCGTCCCTTAATTCTACATTTCCCTTGTGCTAATCGCACCAAACTAACGGGATACAACTAATTTTCCCCAAGATGAATACGTATGATGGAATTAATAAATTTATCCTTATTTTCCAATGAATAATGCAACCCAAAATGTAGTTCTTGTGTGTTTCTTTTGTCCAAGTAATAGATAGAAAATGATAGCCCAATTTCCTCTTAGTTCCCTAGTTGCCCCTTAGAATAGTTAGTAAGCCACACACACACACACATATGTATGTATGTATGTATGTATGTATGTATAGATACATATGTATGTATATATATAGATACATATGTATGTATATATATATATATAGTGTGTGTGTGTGTGTGTGTGTGTGTGTGTGTATATATATGTATGTATGTATATATATATATATATATGTATGTATGTATATATATAATGTATGTATGTATGTATGTAGGTAGGTATAGTACATGTATCTATACATATATAGATATCTATACATAAGATCATACATATCTATATATATATATATATATATAATATATATATATATATAATATATGTGGTATGTATGTATGTTGATGTATGATGTATGTATGTATGTATGTATATATATAATATATATATAATTCTATTATGTAGGTTGTATGTATGGGTATGTTCTACAACATACATACAACATACTACATACATACATACATACATACATATATATACATACATACATATATATAAATACATACATAATATACAATATATCATATATATATATATATACAGATAATAGACATATATCATATATATATATATATAGATATAAATACAATATTAATACATATGTCTATACAATATACATATGTATATATATATATATCATATTTATATATATGTATGTATGTTATGTATGTATGTAGTATGTACTTGCTTGGATTTCATCATTAACCACTAAAATATGACCCAAAGTGATAAGTAGGAATTTCAAAAGATAAAAAAAATTAATGTGGCATTTCAAACATATAATGATGGGTGAGGTTGCCCTTATTGAAAACCAATATTTTATTTATAACTGTACATTCAAAATAGTGTTTTCGGGGAGTTTTGGGGTTTTATGGAAGAAAAGAAGTAGATAGGAAGAAGGAAAGAAAAGGGGTTCAATAGAATGTAGGAGAGAATGAATGAAAATGAGAAACGGTGCATGCAAGATTAAGCAAATGCAGATCATAAACTCATATACACCTAAAAAATAAACAGAGTGAATGACAGTTGAAAAGAAGACATTATATCCGTAGGGAGTAAGAGTTTTCACATTCATTAGACATAAGAATAACAAATGTTTAAGAAAGGAAACACATAAAAGATACAAACTTCTCTATAAACGTTCCTGTATTTCTCTTTAAACAAGAACACAAAGTTTCTTACTATCCCTCTACCAACAATATTTCTCCTTGCTCCAAAAGTCCCTTTACAAATGAACTCTTAACTTGCTTTTATAACCCAAACGTTGGCTATAAGGTAGTTAGAGTTTACATGCCATCTCTTTAGAGCACAATTTTGTCACATTATAATTTAATAACTTTATTTTAATAAAGTAAAGTCACTTTATCAAAATAACACAACTTTATCACATAAGTGACCTAATTATAATTATTTATTACAACAATAAAGTGGGTACATGTGGACCCGTCTTGGACAATGACATGGCAAAACAAGATATTGACACATGGATTCACTATGACACTTAGGATTAGTGCCTTACCCATTGAGCCAAGAGTCCGGGTATCTCACTTGTAGGAGAAATGAACTCATTGGTTACCAAGGGCAACCAAAACAAAACATTGAAAACAATTATTTTGAGAAGCCTGGGTCCAAACATCTAGCCATTTTGAACTTTCTGTACTTCTCAAGTGATTCCAACAACTTTGGTTCTTCAGGAAAGCTGTGAGATGCGAGATAGGTTTCACAAATGACTTGTACTTCCAAAATTTTATTAGGGAACTGTATGAAATTACACCATTCTCTCTTCCATTTTGACAAATAAGTTCTAGAATTTGATGAGTTTATCAAGCGAATTAGGGCCAAACCTTACTGAAGAAACATACTAATTTTGGATCAAATAGGAAAATTCCTCCTTCAAAAGTGGAGTTGAGCTCCTTTGATTGTGCTCATAGACAAAACTGCAACGAATCTCCTCAATGAATTCTTGAATGACACACATGATTGTTTCTCCTTCATCTTTTACATCATCAAATTGAGCTTGAACATCAATCAACACCATCTTTTTGTACTTGGAAAAGTTCAACCACTCGATATGAAGACCACATTGATTGAATTGCTGAATTCCCTCACCGACAAGGGATGAGAAACCCATTTGTGTGAGTCCCTGATTATCTGGAGCAATTTTGTTGAGAGTGCTTGTTTTATCTTTGAGAGACTCCTCAAAATATAGGATCGAATCCAGATAAGCATGGATATTATCACATATTTTGATTGCTTCATCAATCACTCAAAAACACTGTATCAACACATTATCAATCCACGCCATAGTTGCACTACCCATATTATTTATCTCTTTTGATAGTACAAGAGCCTCTTGATCTAGCACTGTCACTACAACAAGGATTTGAACAATGGAAGAGATTGGATTGATTAGATGTTGGTCATATGCAACTAATTGCCAATTTTCTTCTTTAAGCCGAATAGACTTAGGCTTATATATCTGCATCCATCGTAGAACCATATCAATTGATTCATGAGCATGAGCCGCATCATTTTCCATGGTTGATTTGTCAAGCATCACTTTAGAGACTTCATAGTCCTCGAAAGTCATTTCTCTTTTGTGTTTATCAACAATCAACATTGCTATGTCAGCGTATCAAACTCCATAATCATTGACTGCAACCTTAGCGATGACTTTGGGTCTTTTGGGAGTGCTGGAATTAGTCAATGATGCAATGGCCTCAAGATCAGTTGTAATTGGTTTGACTATCTTTTTCCTCTTTTTTATTTCTCCATGGAGCCAAGAGGGAACTTCTTCAAGCAATTCACCGCCAAGGATACACACATTTGATGGGAATTGTTTGAGCATTGGGGGCGAGGGTTCAAATTCAGAAGGTTCCTTTATAACATCTTCACACTGATGAGGAGGGGATGTTGCAATATCTTCATGGTGAATTGGATAAGGTTCCAAAGTATCTTTATGAAGAGGAGGTTCTGGTGAATTAGAGATCTGAATTACTGGAACTTGCACCTGATTCGATACCATAAATTGCAGGGTGATATTTTCAATCAACCCTTGAGAATCATTGCGAGTCAATGAATGATAACCTGACTCTGATATCCCAGAAACACGTTTTTTTGCTTCTTCAATTTCTTTTGGTTGCTCAAGTTTCTTTGTTGTTGAAGGCTGATCTTGAGATAACTTAGACCTCCATTGTTTCTTACTTGTTTGGGTGTATGATGAGGCCTGTGTTGCTTCGTGAGAAGATGAGTGATTAGATTGCACAATTCTTTTCTCGCTTTTACTGACTGGCCTCTAATTCTCTTGTACATTTTTCTTTTTTACAATAAATTGAGCCAAAGCTTCTTCATACCAAGGAAGACTTCTCTTGAGCACTTGTTGGATTCTATCATCAAGTGATGTGTCATGCCGTTTGGACCAATTTATTCTTGCAAGGGGAGATGATGCAACTGAATCATAGTCAAGATCAATCATATTAAAACCCTTATCAGTGAATCCTTGAGGGACTTCCTTTAATTGGAATGCAATTATTTGGTCTAAAGTAATCCTGGAGTAATCATGACGCCAGACTTCAAATTCATCAGCACAACCAGCCCAAAAGTCTTCCACTTTTCGACAATGTTTGTATTTAGGTCCTAGAACCCTTTCTGTAAACCCACAAATATCAAATTCGCATCTCCTTACAAATGGATGCAAAGTCATAGTGATCATCTCCTTATCCATTGATTCAGCTGTGCAGAAGGATGGACAATTGTACACATCAATTGAAATTGGGAAACATGCACCGGGACAATGTTTTTCTCCCAAGAAGCGGTTCATTGACGCCAATTATCGTGAAAGTTCCATGAGAGCCCATTTGTCACTCACGTACTTAGGCAACTTATAAGGTACTCCATTAAATCCGCCGACCCGGATATATGAGAAGGTAGGAAATTGAATGAGCCATGAGCCCCATCGGAAGATCATTTCTTTAGCTTGCCGTGAGACTCTCTCGTGTGGCCTATATGTGAGGATCTTGATAACATAGAAGAGAAACACATCGTTAACATGACGAAAATGATGTGATCTTGCTTTAAACTCCAGCTGTGGATAATAGTGAAAAACACTATTTTACCCAGGGGCCATTGTGCCTCTAGTCTCAAGACCAATGAAAATCCTTCTTCGTGCCACTGCGTAGAGTAGGTAGGAGGTCATATAAAAATCGCCAATCATCTTTACCTCGACCAATTGCTTGTGCAAAGTATCATTGATGATAATAGCCTAGTCTATGTGAAGCATTTGATCTAGAATTACACAGATAAATTTATACATCCACAGTCGAAAGTAGCATGTAGAGGGGATGCCAAATACTCTGCTCAATAAAGTGATCATGTCTCGAATCTTGTCCCATAATTCAATGCAAGGCAATTCCTTAGGAAGTTGGGTAGCATGCGATCACCTGTTGACTAACCAATTCTTATTCATCACTTTAGAACATTTTAGTTGGTCTTCATCCCAATATTGTTGTGCATACTCTTTAGTGATTTCCACATTCTCTTCATATTCTAGAATCCCAAGTAGCTCTTCAATGTGCTCGGGCGTAACCAATAGGATGGGCTTGTTATTACGGTTGGTAACTCCTCTTTTCTCAGGATTGTAGTGCTCAACACAAGTGATGACGAGCTTTGGACACTGAACGAAGACTGGAAACGCTGTTGCTTGCGGCAAACCATTGTGG
The DNA here is from genome assembly GCA_019776745.2 of Taxus chinensis. Taxonomy (NCBI): domain Eukaryota; kingdom Viridiplantae; phylum Streptophyta; class Pinopsida; order Cupressales; family Taxaceae; genus Taxus; species Taxus chinensis. The sequence continues at coordinate 629,387,009 of CM034148.1, forward strand.
TGCAGGTGCTGTGAGAACAATGTATGGCCTTTAGATTGTTCTGTCACAAAATTGACTCATATTAACATGACCCAAATTGGTGTCAATTATATGGCCGTAATCATAAACCAATGTAGATAAGGGGATGACGCCTTGAAATTCATACTTTAGCGTTGATTTATTTTATGTTCGACATTATTACGCTGAAGCAAGAGAAAAGCAAATAAAAACACAATTTTTTGTAGTATCGGCTCTCCGTCTCCGAATTCTCCGCAAAAGACAAGAATTTTATTCAATTTATATCTTTTACAAATCTTATCTTGTTTTAAAACAAGCAAAATGAAAATATTTACAATTTTAATTTTCCACAATTTTGTTTAATTGCTTTCTCTTGGTTACAACCCATTGAATCATTCCGCATCATGAATTTGCATGAGAGCGTGAAATAATAATAGTTTATTGTTGACTTCTTCCGCCATTTATTTTCTATCCGCAAATAAATTCGGGTGCATCCTTCGTTATTCTTTTACTTTCCGCAATGCAAGCAAATTTATGTTGTATTCTATTTGATGGTGACACGCCTTCAAAACTCTCCTTGCATTCACAAATCATTCCACGTGCACGGGTTAGTGTCTGAGTGTTGATAGTGCTTTCAAGAAGAAACACTTTGCGCCTTGGTTGCCTGGGTAAGTGGGATTTAGGCGTTCATTTAATGCGCGTTTGGTATTGATGACTTTTGGATGCTTGTTGCTTCATACTACAAATTATCAACAAGACTTCTACCGCGTGAGACGTCTCTGCATCTAGGCGTCAGCTTGCGTAACTTGTCAAGAGGTTTTTGCAGTTTCAACATTCTGGCATAATCATCAACACCGTTTTACCAGGAAGAACTTATCGATTCCCACAACATGGCGACTTTCCCACTTGATGCTGACACCATCTATAGAGTGATGCGCACTCATGCTATCCTTTTGGTACACCTTTATATTGACATTTCCATGTAAAATAATGAGCTTTTTGTCTCCACGCCAATCTGCAGCAGTCTTCTCCCCACCGCCAATGCGCTGGTCTTTAATAGCCAAGCACCAGTATAAACTGAGCTTTCCAATTATATGCATGTCGCTTTTACCTCTAAATCCAACGTGGACTGTTTCTTTTTATATGCAGATCAACTATTCTCCTCAGCCGCCAACGTGGGCATGCACAAACTTGCTTTTCCTTTTCTTGTTATGTGTAAAGATTTTCTTTTGTTTAAAATAAAACTTTACCAGTTTTATTATATTATGCAATAAAATAAAAAGTGGGATTTTGTTTTGGATGCAAACATGTCGGCTCCTTATGCGCCAACATGCTGTATCGTTCTCAATATGAGTTTGGAGCAGTTGTCATCCTCCATTGCACAATATCCAAAGCGTGGGCTCTTCCAAATATGTGCACACCTGATGTTTTGTAAATAGCCAGGGTATCATTTTTAGATAAATTCACAATTTGGCTTGGCTTTGCTTCTCCAATACGGAAAGATTCTTTGGCTAGGCGTTTGATATAAAACTGAATAAATTAAATAATCCTCAGCCGTGTTGCTTATTGCGCTTATTCTCGATGAAATTGTTCGCTTCTTGTTCACAGGATTTTATTTGGATAGTGCCACTCTTCAATTTATTCATGAGAAGAGTTGTATGCTCCACGAAGTTTTAGCTTGGGTACACGAGAATAAGAAAGACGTTGGAACAAAACAGAAATCAATGATAAATTAATTTCCCTAATAACTACCTCTCAGACTTTGGGAAGTGGGAATTAAATGCGGGAATGGAGAAATGAAGAAGTGCAGAAAATTAAGGATTTGCCACGGAACGATTTAACCAGCCGGTACGTTCCAATATTTTGTGACGTGGCCGGCTAGTCCCCCATTTGTCAAACAAATTCCGTCTGTCAACTGTCCGTCCATTTGCTGTTTATTAACCCTGCTTTCCATTTGATCCTTTTTTGAGACTTTTCAGCTATGTGCACAGATTCCAATTAGCTGATATAACTGCTCCTGTTTTTTGACTTGTGCAGCTGCCAGCCACTTCAATTGCCTGACCCTCATAAGATTAAAAAGTAGCAATCTCATGTGTACAATGCAATGTGAATGCCCAAGAGTATATGTTGTTTTATTTGGATGGATAGTTATTACTTTTATAGTTGATGTTGATAAGGGGTGTGATTGATTTTGTAAGTGTAGGAATATAGATGAACCACTTCATTTAAAAAGTGTAAACATAAGGTCTAACCCTTGAAACAATTCAATATGCAAAAAAGTGCTATAATGTACAAAGTTTTGAAGGGAAAGAACTATAAATTGCATGGTTCTTTTTCGGCATTTTAAAACTATAGGTATTTGTATGTCATTAAAAATGTGTTGGTTTACATAAAGAAGCGAGCAATAGTAAAATAGTAATATTGAACATGTGTGTTGAAAAGTTAGATTCTGTAAGTGTAGAAATATAAATGAACCATTTCATTTAAAGGTATCATCTCTACATTTCAAATTTGTTACAAATTCGTACATATACAATTATGAATCTTATATCTTGAATGGTAGTGTTTTGTGGACTATTTTATTTGAACTCAACATGAATACATGAAGACTTATGTGCATGTGCATGTGTTGATAAGGGGTGTGATTGATTTTGTAAGTGTAGGAATATAGATGGTGTAAAACATTTAAAGGTATCATTTCTACATTTCAAACTTGTTACAAATTCGTACATTTGCAAATCTAGTACATGTGCAGATTTATATCATAAGTGGTGGTCTTTTGTGGCCATTTTTTACGCACTAAACACGAATACATTTGATATCGTTTTGGATAGTTAGTTCTTTTGGTAGTTGATGTGTTTTGCAATTATATTGGGGTAATTATGTTAGTGTTGCATCGGTTGTTTGGTTGGTCTTTTGTTGAATAAACATTTTTGGTACACTCGTTAAGGTGTGTGATTGATAGTGGCAGTGTAGGAATATAGATATAAAATTACATTGATATGTTGTATGTATACAATTATATTTGTTACAAATTCGTACATATAAAGTTACAAATATTATATCATGACATCAAAACTAAACATGTATACATGAAGACCTTCGTACATTTACAGTATTGATATCATGAATGATAGTCTTTTGTGGGCAGTTTTATTTTTAGTAAACATGAATACATTTGGTACCCCTTGAACGACGATGTCGCTTTGGATATAAGAACTATTGAGTAAAGTAGTAGTGGAGGTGCTATCAAAGTAGAGGGTAGTATTTACGAATGGTTGAGGGATAGTAGTCTTGACTCCTCCTTTCTTCTTACTCCAAGTGTTGGTACATGAGCCATTTTTTAGTACCTTCAGAATGAAAAAGGAGGTGAAATGCACAAATTTGTAAGTGAGGGAACTTTGGAGAAAGCTATGAATGTCAGACTCTGCCTTTCAGTGGTTTCAATGTCGATAATTGCTCTATGCAAAGTAAGTCCCTGGGTCTTGTGGATAGTTAATCCCGAGGACATTTTAATCGACAATTGTCTTCGATTCCCTCTCGAAATAGGGGGTATTGGAATATATAACAGCTTGGAGGGATCCCAACATGGGTCGTTGTATCTATCAAATTTGATGAAAATAAATAAACGTAATGATGGTGGTGGCATTGATGCGTAATAGACAATGTCGGTGATTGTTCCTGTAGCACCATTTACGAGGCCTACGTCAACCCATAAATTTGTAATAAGCATGATTTTTTGTTGTTTGCACAACAGAACTTTGTGTTCCAACTGATCATCGTCAGGATCTCCTGTTGAGGCTCACCTGTTACTTTCAGCAATGGATTGGGCGATCGGAGCGTTTAATGCTTTCAACATCTTAAGGTTGTGGGAGTCCACAAGATCTTTTTTTGCAAACAAATGTGGTGTGTCCTTAAAAATGTTGAGCTCTTTTTGAGTTAGGTGTGTGTCTGTGCGAGATATTAGGAATAAAAGTTTGAACCAATTCATCTAAAAATAAGACTCTATAGTTTATACAATGCAATTTTACAGTACTAAGATTCATGAAAACATTTCAGCAAGGCAAAATGACATATTTATTTGTGTTGAAGGGAAAGTTAAGAAGAATACATGGGTAGAGCATGATATAGTAATATGAAATTCTTCAACCTATACAATCTTCTTCTACGTGATGTTAGTTTCTAGACTTCAAATAATAATACTTCTATAAGTGAGACACAATTATACTTCTTAGATAACATTGCTACATCCCAAGGACTATAGTATGGAATTGTAAACTAGATTGTCATTAGAAATGAATATTAGAATCACATGTAGCACACACCAAGATTATCAAAGTACACTCAGAAAAGAATAATATTAGAGCTAAACATTTACAAGGTATAATTTTAAGAATCATTAATGACAAATTGAATGAATACCTATCCATAGATCCTTCCAATTTCTATACCAATATAATAAAAAATGAACACAAGTGACTAGTTATATTCTCATCCACCTAACTATGATTGGGAAATCTGGGATTTGAGATCTAGGCTTTATAAATCTCAAACAACCTCAATAAATAACATTTAATCTCAAAGACTAATTATAAGTAATTAGAGACAATGCCAAAAACAAAACAATACTTAATCCTATATCTATGTAATGGAATCATAACACCAGTGCATGATAGAATACAATTCAAGAAAAATATCAAATCCCAAAGCTTCTATAGATAAAATCCCATTCATATTGGGAATCTGTTAAACCAGTGACACTTCGAATGTGGAAAGAGGTACATAGGATATGTGACCATCACTCGAGAAATCTAACATCGGAACGAGGGACATAATTAAATTTGAGTAGGTAAAAATCAAGGTAAATCCCAATAAGGTATCCCAGGAAAGAATTATGAACTGTAATTTTGTTTGAAATCATCAAGCTTCTAAAATGGAGATGCTTACTCGGTTGTTCTTGATTTCTAGCATGTATATCAAGAGTTTCTAACTGAACTTCTAAGTATTGAAGAAATCGACCAAGAAATGAGTCTTATATCAAAGATTTCACTTATAAAACAAAATAACTCTAGAAATTGAGGGATGTGTTTCCATAAAAATAAGGTTTTGCCTTTGTATTGAGGTAAGCCACTGCCTCATAATCAAGCCTAGATGAGCCAAAATAGTCCTATGCAATATATTTTGTATTAAACATTATAATTATAAGACCATAATTCGTGGATGAGCTAATTTGTACATTATAAAGGTGGTGATTGCCCCCACTAATACTCCAGGTGAAGCATAACCTACACTGTAAACGCAGAGGATAATGCAATAGAATCCCCTTATTTTTCAAATTCCCTATCATTGGAGACGTCTTTGTGGAACACTTGCTAATGTTGACCAGTGCATATTCTCTGTTGAAGAAATTTTTCTTTGACCTTAGGCACTCTTAAGCATCCTAATAAGCGCAAATTAGTGTTTGAACTCCGAGCCTTACCAATTGAAAGGATAAAGCAAAAAAAATGTGCACATCTTAATCTAGAGAAGCTTGTAGAGGACAATATGGGTTGGAGGACTTTCTTCTCAAATTTATGCCATTTTGTTTATAGAATAGCTAGTTTGAAAGAAACCATTGCACACATCTGGCCTTATCTAATATTGGTATACCCATATCCTCATTAATATTAAGAACGAGACTGCCTGCCATTAGATCCAAGGCCACCTTGCTCAATATTTTGAAGACACATGTTTACGAGAGTATTGGCAATCTCATCTTGATGAAGTTTCTTCTCTCTAGAATACTCATTGAAGAAAACATGAAGAGCCTGAGCATCCTTGTGTAGCTTTCCCTTCCTGCGAATTATGATAAGGATAAATTTAAAAATGTTAAAAACCACCACAAGTAGAGATCAAACATAACGTATTTGGTTAATTTATTTCATGTAAAAGATAAATTATCCTTAAGTCCCCGGAAATTATGACTTTCAATTGAAGTTAAACATCTTAAATTTTCAGGTAGAATTTAATACACATTTACATGCTCTTGTATTTCTATCTACTCAAAAAATTTGATACTCATGCCAATGCCAGAGAAATTTCGATCAGATAGAAATGTAAATTAAGTAACTGAATCAAATGGACAATGAACTGGAAATCTATAAACATGTTGTTGAATCATTATACTCAATAAGCACTTTATTTCCTCATTGAAACAATCATAGAGGATAAGTCACCCTATAAATAACAGAAGCCCCAAATCAATTCCCATAAAGGTTTAACTATGTCTCATCAAAACATATTCTTTAAAATTATAGATCAAGAGATATTACCACAACCAATAACATACACAAGTTGAAGGGCAGGCATTGGAGCAAAAAAAGGAGGAATATAAAATGGAATACAGTTTACAAGCTCATGTTTGAATGGTGAAGAAAGATCAAGTCCATCAGCGATGCCAATACATATATTCATGTGTCAAGAAATCCTCATAATAAAGATCCATCAACTGACTATCGGGCCAAACTTTTAGCACCACTAAAAATAGGAAAATGAAAAATAGACAAAACAAAAACAAATGAAAAAACGTATGGAAAAGCTAAACTATCCGTCGTGACCGTCATTTCGGCCGTCACAATTAATCTCTATGGAAAAATGCCCAAATGACCGTCAAATTTGAGATAGTCGCGAAACAACCGCAAGGCCCTTTCCCATAAGGGGACGGCTTCAACGTAAAAATAGTATATTTTATTAGTAATCTATAAAAATAGTTTATTTTTGTGTTTTTCAAGGGCAATATTAAGAAAATACTATCATAAATTAATAAAAATATTTTATTTTATTTAGTAAAATAATGCATCATTTTATATTTTTTTGAAAGACAATATTAAAAATCTATTCACCTAAAAATTGATTGAGAGGTATAATTGGCCATCAAATTTAACAAATGTTTACAAGATCACCATCAATTTCTCTTCTTGGCAATATGTAGGTCAAATGCACATAATCACATTTAATAAACCAGTACCTCATCAAAGTTCTCTAAATTAAAAAGCCTAATAAATCTATTTGGTCCAACCTATATCTATATAGTTTTGATATAAATCTAATTAAAAAATGACAACCATATTTTAAATATGCAAGTCATATGTTATCGTTATTTGAAAAATTGCAAGTATTTTACAACTAAAATCATGAAAAACGTGTAAACATTTTTCAAATTTAACCCCTACTTCAGGGTTCATTTTAAGAGACCTCTTAGAAATCGGAGGTGGAAAATACCTAGCGAATATCCCTGGAACCGGTTTCGTGGGAAGGCAATTTTTTGGGGGTTTGTATGCAAATGTTTTGCCTGATTTTCAAGTGGTGTGATAGAAAGGCTGCAGACATGTGACAAGAGATTTCGTGTCATGCGACAACAAACCTCCTATTGCGCATCAGCAAGGTTATTGTCACACGACATCAAACTTGATGTCATGCAACAACAACCTTGTTGTCGCGCATCATCGAGGGTGTTAAAAAACAAACTTGTTGTTGCGACAAAAAACCTCCTGTCACGCATCAACAAAGTTGTTGTTGCGCAACAGCAAACTTACTGACGCGTGACAACAACCTTGTTATCGCGTGTCAGCGATGGTGTCAAACAACACCCTCACTGACACACGACAGTAAGGTTGTTTTCACACGATAGCAAGTTTGTTGTCATGTGACAACAACCTTGCTGACGCATGATAGGAGGTTTATTGTCGCGTGACAACAAGTTTGTTGTCACATGATAGCAAATCTTCTGTCACGCGTCTTCAGCCTCTACTCTCATGTCACGCGTCAACAAAATCTCTGTGTCATGCGTCAACAAACTCTCTATTGCACGTATGCAGCCTCCGCACTCCTGTCGCTTGTCAACAAACTATCTATTTTGTGCATTGACAAACTCTTTATTGTGCATCTGCATCCTCCACACTCCCATCACACATTAACAAACTATCCATGTCACGCATCTGCAGCCTCCACACTCCTATCACGCATCAACAAACACTCCATGTCATGCATCAACAAACTCTTTTCCGCGCATCTGCAGCCTCTGCCCTCCTATCACACATCAACAAAATCTTTTTGTCGCACGTCAACAAACTCTCTTTCACACGTCTACAGCGTTCGCACTCCTGTCGCATGTCAACAAACTATCCATGTCATGCCTCAACAAACTCTATGTCGTGCATCTACACCCTTCGCACTCTTGTCGTGTGTCAACAAACTATCCATGTCATGCATCAACAAACTCTCTGTCGCACGTCTGCAGCCTCTGCACTCATGTGGCACGTCAAAAAACTCTCCATGTCACGCGTCAACAAACTCTTTGTCGCGCGTCTGCAGCCTCGGCCCTCCTGTTGCGTGTTAACAAACTCTCATTGTTCTTGCGTCTATAGCCTCCACCCTCCTATCGCGTGTTTACTATACTTGATAATACATATGCCCCCATGTGGTATGAGTGAGCTAGTAGTGTTTGACCTAGCGAATAATTTAGGATTATATAGTGGATATTTTCAAGGGTAGGCGAAGCCGACCCCTAAAAAAATTAAATTTTAATTTTTAGGTGAACAGGTCACTAACCCGCACTTGAAAATTTGTCTTTTAATTTTTTTCAAAAATGGAATATTCACCATATTACGAATATTCGCCACTAAAAAAAACCCTGCCCTACTTTTAAACCATACACATGGAATCTACATTCATCTTTTGTTTTCCACTTCAATATTGCATTAATAAATCCCTTTAAGCGACATTTGTTAGATATCATTTTGTGTGGACATAATTCTAATGAGATGTTGAGTGGTATATTTATAAATATATCTGAAATATAGAAGGATGAGAGTTGTTTGTATCATTGTTTATATTAATGTGAGATTTCTTAACGAATCACATCTTATTTTAAAATACAAAAAATGGTCTCCACAAATAATACAATATATTATCCAGACCCTATTTGAAAATAAATTTAAATGAATATAAAACTCATTCAAAAATATGGAGAACATGTAAACGTGTAATAATACTTGAGTAAATAACTTATTTTAACATACTAAAGATAATTGTGGTTTTAGAGTTGATTTTCATTTTTTTGCATAATCAAAAACACATTAATAAGGAGTGGAAAATAAATCTAAACAACAAGGTGAGCTAAACCTAGAAAAAGAACATGATCTGATAACCCTAACCATAATTATATACAAGTACAAAAATAACACAACAAGAATCGTAGCAATAAGGGTTGTAAATTTGTGTTCTTATGAAACTGGATACATGGTACATGACTGGGTGGGTCGTTTGTAGAGTCAACACACATAATAGACAACACAAACAATAATTTCTTTGTTAATTCAAATTCCTTAACAGATTCTACAATATTTTCCCTCAAAGTTGTTGTTACATGGTTTTTTATGGAACTTTGGCTAATAAAAGGATGGTGTTACACAATAAGGACTCATATAGGGTCACTTTGTCTCCTCTCTAGTTATGGCTCACTCCTTAGCAATATTTAACTTCTCAAGACTTCCCCCACTTTTAACCACCTCCAACAGAATGTTAGTCCTACTCTTATACATGCTTGTTCCCTCTCTTTCCTAATTTCAAATATCCTTCTAGACACTTCTCTACAACTCGCTCGAAATCAAGCTAAACTATGCACATTAATGGCATTGAACTACCCTGGTTTGGTAGTTGATAAATCCTTCCAAAATCATCCACATCATCTTCTTATTCAACCATTTATCTCCTTGACATGTGGCCTAACCATTAATCCTCACTCACTCATTTGTAATTTTTGGGACTTATCTTTTAGTGCCTTTAGTCTATTTTGCAATCCTAAAGTTTTCTTAGTTTTGTATATTGACCCGTTGAGGATGTGTGCATTCCCATTTTTTCTCCATTTCACAATCCACACACATCACCTTTGGGACCTTATAAAATTCCTACATTTTTATCCTCAGACAAAATCCTTACATATGTGCATCATTATTCACAATCCCATTTTGCACTAATTCTAATGTGCACTTCACACTACAAACATTTATGAAAAAAATCTCTCACACACTCTCGTGCAATCACCAAAATATTCTATCATGTGTCCTTTTCCTTGTCTACCCTTTCCAACCTTGTGTGCACTAACACTTAGTTCAAAATTCATGAGTTATGCAAACATTTATCTTTTCCCATGAAGCTCCCACATCAATACATGACCCTTACCAACTTCTCATGGTACTGAAATCCTTACTTTATTTTATAGATTCATTGTGAGTCACTATTAAATATTTCTCCTCACCCAAACCTTAATCATCCATAAACACCTTCACAAACAATAAAAATTGGGAAACTATATCAATCATATCGCCTTTGAGGAAAAAAGCATTCAATCATCACTCGATGTAGTTTATAAGGAAATGTGGTATATGTGAAAGTGTCCATCCTTATTTTTTGAATGAAAACAACAAGTCTTAAATATTAAATGCTTGAAATATTATATTAGCATGTGGATGTTTCCAAAAAAATACATGTACAACTTTAATATAAATATTGTGCAAATGTGATTGATTGATCTTTTGATTATCCTAAATGCATTAATGCAATAGTTATTTATTCATGGAATTTTTTAATTCAAATCAGTACCCTATATGGGACATAAGATAACACGCAAGAGGTGAAAGAAGACAACAAAATAGGACACGAGATCTCATGGGACCTAATATACTGGTTGGATAGTACCACAAAAGAAAGATCAAGTACTACATTGCTTAAATTTTGGAAAACTAGAATAGTGATACTAATGTCAACATGGAAAATGTCTAGGGAAAAAATAATGGAAACAAATGGAAGACAAAAAAGGGAGGAGGGATAAAATTATAAATAGAAGTAGATAAGGGAAAATATGGAGGGACATAAAGATTCAATAAAAGTAAGATGAAATATTTCCAAGAAACAATGCAAAGGTGAAAATTGAAGAAATCCACACAAAACATGAGACACAAGTCAAATTTTGATCAAGACAAAAAAGGGACATCAAATTTTAAAAACATGACGAACCCATGTTGGAACAAGATCCTGATTTGATGCAATAATCAATGGAAACATAAATGCATGCTACCACCATAGAAATTGACTATTCCCGTACAAAAGTAGGTGTCTAAATAATGTGGCACTTAGATGTGTTCACATGCATACATGTTAATGTAAAACAAACAAGGATTTATTTAAGAGGTTTTTCTTTTGTTTGCATCCCCATTTATTGACAGTTCTTGAGGTTGGGTAATTTAATAGGAATGACTTAAACTATGATTGTTCAATAATGGGTATTTCCAATATATGGTCCATCCATTGTAGTTTTTGGGCCTTCTTTGTGTTTCCTTCCCATTGCAGGTAGATTGGTGTGCCAATAGGGTCCAAATTTAAATTCAAGAAATCTAGAGAAATATCTATTAATGTATTTTGATATAGAAGTGAGTGGTACAATATCATTCCTTTGTAAAAAGTATTTACAATAATTTAGAGCATAATTTCAAGCATTTGAAAAAATATGAAGAGCATCTAACCTTCTTTTTTCATCGAGTACTCAAACTAAAACATTAAAAGTGACAATGTTTGGTATGTGTGTGACATTATACTTCTCCCTATAGAAAATGATCTTATACTTGGTTTTTTTTTAAAGATTGTACAAATTCCTGGGGATGGATAATAATGGAGGGATATCATATGACCCAAAACAACTCCCATTTTTTATGTCATTCCTCTGAGGAGCGTTATTAGGATTTCTGATAAGGATATTATTATATGACAGATATGCATAGAATTATGGGAATGTGAGTATGGATTTCCGAGATCTAAAGTTGAAAAAATTAATATTAAAAACATATTTTTCTTGTTTTCCTATTTTTATAATCATGCACTAACATTCCTTTAAAAGTACAAAAACAATTATAGGGGAGGTTCTTTGTTCCTATTGATTTTTATACCTATCTTCATTATGTTTCTATGTGGACCATCTTTAAGTTGTCTATTTCTGGTTACTATATTTAAATTACTGACAAAACTTATATTCATCTAGAATTCTAAATATTTAATTATTACTAGATCAAAAATATTAATGTATGCAAGTTTAAGAAAGACTTTGACTTTGTATTCTTGAGAGAAGAGGTATCCTCATCTTATTGAAATGGTGTGTGTTATGTTCAAACTTTATGCTAATTCTACCTCATGTGACATATATTAAGTGCACAGTGTTGTTGACATGCACAATTAATGTGAAATTTATCCTAACACGCACGCACACACACACACACACGCACGCACGCACTCACTCACTCACTCACGCACGCACACACGCGCGTGCACGCGCACGCACGCACGTGCACGCACACACACACACACACACACACACACACACACACACACACACACACACACACACACACACACACACACACACACACACACACACACACACACACACACACACACACACACACACACACACACACACACACACACACACACACACACACACACACACACACACACACAATCTTGGTCTAAAACCGTAAGTATGGTCCCGGACCTTCTATGCGGTCATGACCCTTCTTTCTTTTTCATTTCTTTTCTCTTTATGGGTAAATTTTCTACTCTTTTATCTTTGAAATTATATCTTTTGGGTCAACATTTCCCACCAATAAGGCCTAAATTTCAAAGTAATAATTCGTGTGTGTGTGTGTGTGTGTGTGTGTGTGTGTGGTGTGTGTGTGTGTGTGTGTGTGTGTGTGTGTGTGTGTGTGTGTGTGTGTGTGTGTGTGTGTGTGTGTAATGTAGGCATTTAACCCTAAGATGAACCTATGTATCTACCATCTACTGAGATAAGGAAGCAAGAGATACATTTATGTATTGCATACAAAACATAGGAGGGAAAAAATCAGAATTTTTCATCTGCACACAAGGGTTTCTATTAGGATGAAGCAACATAGCCTAATATCGGTGTTGAGGCACAATGGCCAAACTATGTCAAGGGATAATTGCATACACATCAACACAAAGCAATATGAGAACTACATAGAGTCAAAAATGTAGTGCAGTGCTCGATGACTCACAAATGGGGTGACCACCAAGGTCAATCCAACTCAACCATTTCGCATATTTATTTTAGATTTAATGATTGTTTGAGTGTGTTACATGATAGTTAGGGTTTGTTTTATAGGTTCATTTACAAAATATAGGGTTTCATGTGAAGTTAAAGATATCAAACAATGAAAAAAATGAAACACAGTGACTCTAAAGTTGCAGATCCCCATTTGTACAAGGGAAAAACCATATGGTTTGGTTAGTATAGTATATATTTTCATGACCGTGTGGTACGGTCTTGCTTAGGAAGCTTCAAAAATATAGAAGTTAACAAGTATAGTTTCCATATTTTGTTTTTTTTCTAGATCATGCATCAGCACATCATAACAACCTTATGAACAAGCTAAGTCCCTCTTTATACTTTGATTGTACTTCCAATTGCATGCATATAAATTTTATTATGATTTCTATGTTGTATACTTATATTGTCCGATCTGTAATATGAATCCAAATGTATATACAGGTTTAGTTATTTTAGTATCAATTCAAAAAACCTAATTAGAATTAAATAGGGTGGATACACATGATAGGTTTCTCATTTTACTTCCTAAGACTATCAATCCATAACATAACATACTAAGTGTGAGGGCTTATGATTGAATCTTAGCGAGTCCATAGCAATTCACATGGTATTCAAGTCAGATTACAATCATTAAGAATCAAGTTGTGGTTATAATATGTGTGCACTAGGAGAAAATAAGTTATCTATTATAAATATATTTCATTCATATTTATACAATATATAATAAGTTTATCAGACTTGATTAGCCTAAAATATGTATATAATTAAACCAATTACTCAATTTCCTCAATCACGTATGCGATTGGGGATAAATGAACCTCCTGAAGCTATTAAAAACTAATAACTATAAATTGGGTCTTGTGTATCCCTAATGCATCCTTGGTTGAACTACCAATATCTTAGTTTAATCAAGTGCATATTTTGAGCTAAAAAATCCATGTGATCCTATTTGCAAGTAATTACTATGAAATATTGCTTGGTTATATCCCATTTCATCATAAAACTCATCCAATCGATTGATTGGCTTAATCAATCATATTATTCAAGATAATCAAGTATCATGAACCTATTTGTAACTAACTAGTTTGAATTGGATGATCCAACCCTGATGGATAATACTCTAAATGAGAAATATATTTTTTATTTCAAAAAATGTATTATGAATGATATTAAAAAGTGAAGGGTAAATTTTTTTTTCCCCCTAAATAAGTAAATAAAGGTTTGGTATGAGGTTTGTTACCCTATTTTTAAAAAAGTGTAAGATTATATAGGTGTTATATTCTTAATTAATTAATAAACATTAATGTGCAAAATAAAATATAGATTTTAATAATTTGTGCAACATATAAACAATATAAACAATTGCTCATAACATAAGGATGGAAGATTACTTTTCTAAATAGAGAAATACAAAGATTATATTTTTGTGCAGATTGGATGTGCAAACTAGTAAAAAAATAGGGAAATGTTTCACTTATGGGTATATGCGAATGGAAATTGAACTAGTACATAATCATACAAGATCTATTGGGTTTTAGTATATTTTAGTCGTGGAGTGTACCTGAATAGAATTTGGATGTGATTTTTAGTTATAAAAGTTAGATTGCCAAACATTTAATTCAAAATATCAAATGGATGATGATGATGATGATGATGATGATGTGTGTGTGTGTGTGTGTGTGTGTGTGTGTGTGTGTGTGTGTGTGTGTGTGTGTGTGTGTGTGTGTGTGTGTGTGTGTGTGTTTCCTATAAACTTGGTTTTAAATTGTTTTAATTTTAATTGAGGTCTTTGATATTATGAGCTATTGGACGTGATTTTTGCTAATCTAAATACTAAAATTTTCCATCTTATCAGACACTAATGATATTAAAAATATATAGGAGAAATTCATTTTGCAACGTATAAAAAGTGGATTGATATTGTTACCACACATGAGTTTGTTTAAGAAGATCCAAATTTTGAGACAAAATTTGATATGAGTGAAATTAATTAAACCTTTTGATTGAATAAATAGGTGATATACATAGGTATTTATTGCTTCAAACTTGTGAGACATATATGAATGAAATACCCACATTACTCTTTATCTATGATGTCAATAGTTTTGCATTTATCATAAAAGAGGGTGAATGGGATGTAAACACTATAATCGGCCATAGGTTTTGTTTTTCATTTGAACATTATGGCCCAAAATTTCGAGACAACATGAAAAAACACTAACATAAAGCTATTATAATCACTTGCGGGTTTAGCTATGTATATTTTGGAAATTACCTTCTCGAAGAGAATCATGCAAGAATACAAGAGTGAACAACATGGGTAGCATCACTGGGATCTTGGGATCCTCAGCCCCACCATCACTGACTATTTCGATGTAGTGGCCGACACAGATAGCATAGGGAATTGATGGAAATGTTATTTGTCAATAACCATATGAAAAACTAGAGGAGTGTCATCTGACAAGACAACTAGAGGGCCTCAACCAAATCGATAGGATGTTGTAAATGGGATCATCGACATTCCCACTATAAATCATAATCATTCACCCAATACACTAGCCTAGTAGAGGAGGAAACACAATCAAACTGTCTTTAATGATTCCAAATTTCATATCTGTATAGGCCACAAAGGGACTGCAATGAATTGTGCCTAAGAGGGAAAGACACGAGCCATTGACCCTAACATCAATATTCTCTCTGCCCTCAGAGACTTTGCAGAGTCTCATTCACCTCACCTATAGATACGAAGCTTGCATATGTCTCAGTCCGTCATGATTTTTCCCTTTCCTCCATCTCATTTTCATTATCCACCTTTTTCAACATTTTTTCGTTGAATCGGTGGGTGGTTAGGCCCTTGATTTGGCACTCCTGCATGAAGGGGAACATCAAATCGAAATGCTCGCTCATCTCACTTGTCAACATTCCCACTAGAAAGCATAACTGAGAACCAAACCACCAAAAACCAGGAGACATAACTTATCATATTGTGAAAAAAAATTGTAATTTAAACTTTCACATGTTAAAGAAAAAACTATCTCTAACCTTTGCCACATTGTGCCACTTACCACCCACACTTTATCACATGAAAAATATGACAAGGAAATCCCAGTGTGTGTTGATAACTCTTAGGTTCAACCTTGTGAATATTTTTTATCATTTTGAGAAATGTGTTTACCATATTTTTTCAATAAAGAAGAAACCCTACACAATTTTGTTTCCAGTAAGTTTTTCTCAATATAAAAAATGTGCAAGTAATTTTGATGCAACCTTTGAAATAAGTGTCAATTTTTTTTAAATATATTATGTGTTCACCGTTTCTTTTCACATTGGAGTTGAAAATGTTAGTTTGGCATGAAATACTTTGTTGAGTAAGCTTAAGACATTATAAACCATAATTTTCTTTATTAACAAGGAATGCACCAGAGAGCTTGATTACCATTAACTTGTCATATTAAAAAAGGGAGAGGAAAGTGATCCCACACACACACACGTGTATACATGTGCCGTGAACACAGGCACACAATGATATACACACTAATAAAACATTATATGAAAGAATTAATCTTTGATAAACATAAGTTACATGCCAAAATTGTCAAATATGCTCAATCTCTTTCGCCGTGCTCTCAACAGGTAAATCAATGTATCATTATTAAGACCTTAGCTTCCTTCTTTGGTCTATGAAACTTGGTGAGGGGTCATATATTTAAGAAAACTTTAACGAAATTGGAACAGAACATCCAAAATTGCAATAAAAGTCCACATGAAGGAGAAAACACATAATAGGCCAAGCTATTTATGTTTGTTTAAACAAATTAAACACTAAGTTCCATATCAAACATATTTTTTATTCCCTTCCATTTATTTTCTCGTAGTTTTCACATATTTTCAATTATAATATTCTATATTGAAAATCAAGACTTAAATCTCATCTTTTTAGTTTAGTTTATTTTTTGGATAATGCATCGAAATATGCTAATACAAAGTATTTTGATTCAATGCAAATGTAAACGTCAAATTAACCAATATTGTAAACAATAAAAAAATTTGATAAAAGGATTGTATAAAAAAAACCTTTGGATTGGATATCCATCAATATTTTTAAAATAGAGATAGAATATTTGCAGAGATTAATATTTTTCATTTTGAATGTATTTGTTACAAGCCAAAAACAACCTAAAATAAATAGGCTACATGGTACAACACATAAAGGAAAAGGAATGATATCCGAAAAAAAATGGAAAAATTCTCCTCCATGAGCTGAGGCTTTCTAGTGTAGAATTCCAACCGCAGTGTGTTACAAACATGCCCACCAAAGGATAAGAAAGAATTGCCATTTGTGGACACCATGGCATGACTACCCTTTGGAAAATCCTTTACATTGTCATTTCCTTTTTTGTTGTGAAAGGAATGTCAGCTGGTCTTGAGCCGTTGGATTATTTCATGGATCTGCTGTTTGGAAGGGACAATGTGGGCCTATTATCACAAGTTGGGCTATCTAAATGGCTGGAGTCTTGGACCTATTATCACAAGGTGGGCTCTGGTCAAAATAAGAAGCACTGAAAGCAGCACAAAAGGGTCCCACATACATCCTCAAGCTATCTTCCTCTATTTTAACTGCATATATCTCCATCCACTTTAATATAATATTGGCACTCACACCCCTCAATGATCCACGGCTAATATATGCTGATATTTTCTTCTCATACTTTAGTTGGTACAAATCTTCAACTCTAAAGCTACAAATTCCATCAAGAAAATTATCCAAACTGTCGTTTGCATGTAAAACGTAGTCATTTTTTTTTGGGAGAATACCCTTTGGAAACTTATAAGATTTCAATAAGTCGTATATAGATTTCTTGTCATCGGCACACTCTAAAGGGACAAGCAGCATAGAAAAAGCCATGGTTGTTAATAGCAGAGTTTTTGTTTCTATGGAAGGCATGTTTTTTTTTATCAACACCTACAATATTTACGGCCTTTTATAAGTGAGCCTATTAAAAATTTGTCAAATAATATAAAATACTTTCAAATAAAAGATATTTCTCAGGTTTATTCAATTGCTAAAATGAAGCAGTCACTTAAGTACCAGAAGATGAGTACTGAACTTATTTCACCGGATAAAGTTGGGTGTTGATGTCGAGATGTTCTGCAAGGGTTATTTCATGCTTCATTATTGACAGTGACTGAACACAATGCAAATCAAATAGAGTAGTTTTGGTGGGGCCAAGATATTCAAATTTGAATTCCATCGAAAAAAGGAAAAAATGCTCTGCAACTCTAGTGAAAAACTGGAGTTAGTGTTTTTAGGGTTTTACACTTGGTATCACCATACCGTGCCCTTTTTGGGCACCATGGGAATTTATTGCTATAGTTTCTCCTAGGATTTCTCGCCCTCTAGGCGTCCCCTTTATAATGAGCTCGTCATCTTCAAACCCCGATTGTTTCAAGTTTCAACCATGGTTGGAGATAGTGGAGCTTTGAGCAATAGCACTACGTCGACGAAGCGACCTAGGAAGTTCATTCTGAAAGTATTCCACGAGGTAATATTTCTCCTCCTGATGTGGTTTTTCCCATTCCTGAATTTAATATTTTTTGTCAATGGTTAGAGCAATTTTGTCTCATTGGGTATTTTGTGGGTCGCATCCCCTCTGAAAGCATGCTCAAATCTTGGGTGAACACCGTCTAGACTCCTCATGGAGTCAGACTAGAAAGTGTTCAAAACATGACCAAGGGTTTTTTCCTCTTTCACTTTTCTGATCCAGCCAATGCGCCCAATATTTTGGCTAAGCAAGCCACTTGGTATGTTCACAACTCACTGCTTGTGTTAACCCCATGGCACAAGGACTTCATGGTATCTGAATATACCGCCCTTAAAGTGCCTGTCTGGGTTGAATTTCACCTAGCCCCCCTCTACCATGTGTGCCTTTTTTGTCACAAATGTATGCTTCTCTTGGTCAAGTAGTCTGCCTTGAAGCTGAGAGGTTTTACCATGCTTGGCCGCAGAAATGAGTATGCATTGAAATTGATCTCTCCCAAGATCTAAAAGAATTTGTGGATATTCAGATGGGAGACAAACGCTACTCTCAACAGGTCATGTATATCAATTTACCTAACACATGCTTCAGTTGCCAGGCTTCTAACCACAAGATCAAATATTGTCCTCTTTATGTTCCCCGCAACCTCCCTGTGGTCAAAGCCAGCTCCCGAACCAGTCAAACCCAGTAGGAGGAAGGTTGGCAAGTTGTCGAGGGCCGGCGAAACAAGAACAAAGACCAGCAATCTAAGGCCTCTGGCTCTAATGGCCACCAGGAGCCAGTTGTTAAGGAACAACCGCATAATGTACATGCCAAAGAGCCAACTGTTATTGCTAAAGAACCAACTGTCGTCTGCCAACTCGGCTACCCCGTTGCCAAAGTATTCTAGCACACCCCTCGCAGCTTCGGTTCTCATGAACCAGACAAATTTTGTTTATAATGTTCATGTCCAACAACCAGTTTTTCTACTTGTACCAAGCAATTCACAAGGGCCCTCCAAAAGGCCCCGAATCCCATCTCGCATCTCTCGGGACCATAGCTCGGCTGCAACATGGACTCAACTGAAGTGGAGTACAACATTGAGTACGCCTAACGGAAAAAATTTGATTTGCAAGATTTTTTGCAGCACAATACTGCTCAATTCCTGCAAAATCAATATGATGCCCTTGATGGCTTGGAGGATGGGGATATGGCTCTTGACCATCGTTTCCCATGAATTTTTTATCTTGGAATGTTCAGGCGTCTTACAGACTCCTCTCGTAAATATGTTGTGTGTGAAACTCGACAACGATGTGCAAATTTGGACTTTAGTTTTTGCAGGAAGTGAAAATTACAGGTTTTCAGTTGCAGATGGTTTGCAAGTCCATCTGGCCTGACAGGTTGGTTTTCTGTAGCAATCATGAAGCAGGGCGTGGGGGATTAATTTCGCTTTTTTCTCCCAAATGGTGGCCTCTATTAATTGACCATGGCATTGACCCCACCAACCGTGCCATATGGGTCCTATTTAATGTTGATGGCCACCCTTTTGGCCTCATTAATATTTACGCCTCTAACGATGCGGCTGAAAAGGACCGATCTATGGCAGTGGATCGCCAACTCCATTCCCGATGCTTATTAGGTCATAAGTGGAGACTTTAATATGGTTGAATCACATAATGATAAATGTGGCCACTTGTCGATGAGATGGGCACCTGGCAAAAGGGAAGTGTGGTACTTTATGCGTAATAAGTTTGGATTCTTTGATCCTAACGCATCTCACTTTCCCACCTCTGCAGCATGGTTCACTTGGACCAATCTACGTGGAGGGATAGATCACGTACTTAAATGACTTAACAGAGCCATGTTGTCAGCTCAAGATTATTTTGAGTTTGATAACATTTATTCCCTGTCAGTGGAGGTCATGCCTGAACTTTTTCCTTTCGGATCATTCTCCAATACGATTTCGTATCACTTGGCAGGATACGCGCCCTTTTGCCATAAAGGCCACTTCTTTCTTAATATTGCCTTGATGCAGCATGGCCCCACTGTCAATCATATCAAGCGTATTTGGAATTTAATTCCACATCCTAGTCACTACTAGCAGTATCATCCACCTATGCAAGCCAGTTGGATTCAATGGTGGGAAGACGCGTTGACTCAGACAACTAGATTCCTCATAATCTATGGCAGACGGCTGGCCAAAATTTGGCGCCACTCATACTCCGCTAACACCTCGGCCCTTAGCCGAGCGGTGGTGGCACTTCAAGGCAATCCCTTCTCTGAAACCATGCAACTTCATGTTGCAACGCTTCACCAACAAATTCAAATCACGGACAACTACAATGTCACGGGAGCACAGATCCGAGCCCGTATGCACTGGCTCAAAATTGGAGATCGGGTCTCAAAAGAATTTTTTCTTTCTCTCAAAGCCAAGAAACCTTCCCAGCAAATTTAGGCTATCATGGAGGATGGAGCTCAGATTACAGACCCGCAACTTATGTTGCAAGCCTTTGTGCGCCACTACAAGCTCGTGTTCCAAGCTCAACAACCTTCTGTAGCTCACCAAGCTGCTCTTGATCAATGTCTGGGTGTTGTGCCATGCAAATTGTCTGAGGCTCAGAAGGTGATCTGTGAAAGAATGCTCATCATTGAGGACCTCCATGAAGCCACCATGCAAATGGCCAATGATAAAGCACCAGGATGCGATGGTTTCCCCTGTGAATTCTACAAAGCCCTTTAGGACTCGGTCGGTCCCGACCTTTTACAAGTGTACCTCGAAGGGTTTCAAATCAATCCTTAGGGCCACAAATCAAATAAGGGAAACATCAAATTCATCCCTAAACATGGAGACCCAAAACAAATCACTTGTTGGCGGTCAATCACACTGTTGAATGTCTCCTATAAAATCATAGCCAAAGCTTTGGCCATGCGGCTTCGCAATATCCTTCTGGATGTTATTCAGCCAGAACAAACAAGATTTATACAGGGTAGATATATACTGGATAACATCATTGTTGTGTGGGAAGGCATGGAATGGGCCACAAATCTAATCAACCTGCCATGTTCATAAAAATTGATTTTGAGAAAGCCTACGATCAAATTGAATGGCCGTTTATTCTTGCTATGCTTCAAGCCCTCGGCTTTGGCCCCAATTTTATTCAATCCGTTAGTATGCTTTTTACGGATGCTTCCGCTCAGATCTCTATTAATGGCCTCATCTCAGAACCCTTTGGCTCTTTCACTCTATTCGATAAGGCTTCCCTTTGGCCCCTGCATTCTATGTGCTCGTGGCTGAAGGATTTGGGTATTTATTGGCCAACACTAAATCTCAGGGTCTTGTTAGGGGAATCTCGCTTCCTATTGTGCCCAGTTCTCAACTTCTCAATGGGCATTTTGTAGATGATTCCTTTCTTACGCTCATTGAAGATGAAGCCAACATTCGCAATGTTATGCAATGCTTGGATACTTTCTGCTTAGCCTCTGGCTCGTCGATTCAATGGCGAAAAACCCAGTGTTATCGACAATCCTTCCTTCCTACACCAAATTGGCTTGCCACTTTTGAATGGAAGATTCTGGCACATGGAAAAATATTCAAGTTCTTGGGTATTCCTTTTTCTTTTCAAGCCTGCCTCAACTGAGCTCTGACAATATGTTATTCAAAGGGTGGCAAAAAAGTTGGAGTATTGGATTACCAGACCTCTATCTTTGGCTAGAAAATTCCAAATTTGTTCCAAAGTTCTTGTAGCCACACACATTTATTACTCGTCATGTTGGGTCCCCTCCAAAGCCTCCATTCAGAAGCTGGAAAAGATACTCAAAGCCTTTTTATGGGCTAATGCTTCTACAGGCAAAGGATTTCATCGGGTGGCCTGGGAAATATGTTGCCTTCCCCGCAATTCTAGGGGACTTAGCCTTATTAACATTCAACGTTCAAGGGCAGGCACTTTGCGCAAAATGGATCATCAAAAGCATTACTGACCAAGAAGCTTGGAAAGTTCTCATATGGCACGGTATTGCTGAAGGCTCTCCTTATGGCCGCCTTACGTGGAAAGGATTGGGGTTTGTCAATCTACTCATCACCCCCGTGCCTGTCAAAATTGTTGACACTTTTGTGCTTAAGAGCATTTAGAAAGCATGGGAATGCATTAAACCCTGGCTTTTGTGGAAGGGGGATGGATTTTCAGAATGGGCTCTTTGTTAATCAT
Organism: Taxus chinensis; assembly: GCA_019776745.2. Classification (NCBI taxonomy): domain Eukaryota; kingdom Viridiplantae; phylum Streptophyta; class Pinopsida; order Cupressales; family Taxaceae; genus Taxus; species Taxus chinensis. The sequence continues at coordinate 629,409,886 of CM034148.1, forward strand.
CAATCCCTCTGGTGGTCATAATTTTTCAAACACAAGATAAGTGTTTAGCAGAAGCCCCAGGAATCACCATGCTCAAATTCTTCAAGCACGGAATTCACACCATTGAGGACTTATTCTGCAAAAATGCGCAATTTTGGTTCTCTTGGTTGGTATTTAAAACTCATTTTCGACTCTCTAACCAAGACTAGGATACTTATACTACAGTGATTAGCTCAGTTCCCAACCACATGTGACATAAGATTGTTGTGCATTCCTCTCGCCCTTGGTGGACGGACTAGAAATGGCATGTGGATACTCCATTTCATAATTACAGAGCCAGTGAAGGCTACCGTTGGCTTTCGCCTCATTTGCCCATGGTGGATAAACTCAACACGCGATGGGGAATCCAATCCACTCCGTCTACTTGGAGTAGGCAATTTTCCACTATGTGGACTTTTTGTGTTGAACCCAAAATTGCCCACTTCCTCTGGTGTATCTTACACCAAGGACTTCCTATCGGAACTCGTTTTGTTCAAATTGGGATCCCAACTCCCAAATGCCCATTTTGCGGTCACTTGGAAACCATCTCGCATTTTTTCTGGTTTTGTCCCAAAGCTCAAATTGCCTAGAATTGGATTCATTCATTTTTCTTTCCATTAAGGCCACATTGCTTTACTTGGCAGCATATCCTTTTGGGAGATAATCCTAAGCTTCTGCCTATGTTCACCCAAATTTGGCATGTTTTCAGAGGGGAAATTATGTTTTGGATAAGGAAAGAAACAAATGCTTTTTTCTTTGCTAATTCTGCAGTTGATTAATCTTTCTCAGTTTCTAACAAATATATGGTGATCTCCAATGTGTTACTACAGATACAAGTCTAGGCCAACAAGGTTGTGCTAGAGGTGGACCACCTGACCCTGTTGCGTCACTGGGGGGAAGCCCCTTTTAATGTTGCCCGTGTACCACCGTCTCCTACCAGGCGCTCCCCCGCCTCTAGGTCGTGGTGATGGTTGACGCAGCCATTCACAATGGCGTGCTTTCCGCCAAGCTCGCCACTCCCCGGGCCCTTTGCACCAAAGAAGTTACTTGCCAACTAGGCGTCATGGCCAGGGGTCGCCAGCTCGTCATCGTGCGGAGTCCTTCACCAAGCTCCCCAGCAAGGCTGGGTATCACCGCCTCACCAACATGGATGGGGCTCTCCTCCTGCCGCCACGCCGCCTCATACTGTTGATGGATGGAATCCACCCCTACCACCACCATCGTCCAACAAATTCCCTCACCTTAACCTTGCCATTCCTACTCGCGAGGAGGCAGATCCGGAGGAAGAAGTTGTTGCTCGGCTGGGAGCTCCTAGATGCTGGCAAGGATTTACCTAGCTCGGGTTGGCCAGATGATCACGATCCGCCCGCTTCGATGCATGTTTGTTGTTGCTGCGTGACTTTGTATTTTGACTGCTTCTGGGCGATGCCTAGTTTTTGTTCTCTCCTAGGCTCGGCCTAGTTTGTCCTTCGTCCTTCTAAGCTTGGCCTAGCTTTATTTGTGATTTTGGGGCGTGCTCTCATACCGCCCACTTTTTTGTTGAAAGGTATCTTGTATCGTATTAAATTAATATAGTATAAGATCTTTTTCATTAATTTTTTTTAAATTCCATCATAATAAATGTTTACTGAACTGACAACACAATGGAAAATCAAAGATAGTAGACAGAACAATGCGAACTGGCCATTAGACGGAAGATGAAGATGGTGGTCGTTAACAGTCAACTTGCCACGTTGGCATTAAGAGCAAACACACCGGCTAGATACGGTCATCGATTTGCCAATGTGGGACGTGGATGTGAGGGAAAGTGGGGAACTGGATAATTTTTACCCATTTTTCCATGTTGGCTTTACCCGTGGAGTTAATTGAAATAATTTCCCGCACATGAGAATGTGGAAAAATATTCACCTGCAACCATCTTTAAAATATTTCCAACTGTTAAGTGGGAGTAAGTGCACATTTAACTTTATTTTATATATTAAAATTAACAATAAATTAGCCGTAATTAATTTAAAAGTGAGGATAATATTAATTGAATTATTTAAAGTCAAAATATTAATAATATTAATTGAATTAAAATTATCAATTTAATTATTTAATTTGCGGGGGACTGAGAGGTGATAACACAATGTGGGAATGATGGTAACGTGACTGTGAAAATGTAGTAATATGACTATAGATGATTGGGGGTTAAAAAGACGAGTAGACATGCGACATGGTGATCTAAGGAAATATATTCATGTGAAAATATTGAAATTTTAAAATTTTCAGTGATTAAAATTTTTGTGACAACAATAGGAAAACAAGGGAAAGGGATAGAAGTGCCGATAGGGGACAATAGCGCCTAGAGTGCTCCTATCCCTATTAGGTGCTAGTGTCCGGAGAGCTCCAAATATAAAATATAAAATACTGAGATGGGTAATACATTATGTGATGTCCAAAAGAAGAAGGATAATTCCATAAAAGTAGATGACAAAAGCATGGAAAGATAAAGCAATGTCAATGTACGACAAAACAAGTGTTGTTAATGTCTAGTTTTCTTGCTTAAGAATCATGCATATAATGACATACTAGAGGCGTGATGTAATAGTACTAAGTGTACAATTTGGTGTCTACACTAGGTTAGGTGTTCGATATAAGCGTAGGTTCACTAAAATGTAGGTGTGAAAAGTTAATTTAGATACAAAAGTGTACCCCATCTATTTGCGCTTTAATCTAAACAAAGCAAAGATCAAAACCTAATTATAGAAAATAAGAGGGGTCTAATCTAGATTGTAAGATAATATCAATGCTAGAAATGAATTTGAATAAATAAATTTCTTAACAAAGACTAGAGAATTGGGGTTAGATATGTGAATATGTTGAATCCATAAATTTGGAGATAATCATCAATGATAGGTGGCATGTAACATGCCCAATTGGCAAGATGATTCAACCCTCAAAATAAAGACCCATAAAAAACTCAAACAAGAATCATAGAGATCAACCAAAAGCAATGAGGATGGAAAACTTCTATTCAAAATGGAATTGTCTATGTAGAGCTAAATTTGATTGTACAAGTGCACTCTTTGTGATCTAATCTGCTAAAGATGGTCTTAATTTCCATGTTTTGTATGGATCATGGAGATTTTGATTTTATGTTTCAAACCCTAAATTGTGTTCATCTCCTTAGAAAACCCATAAAAATGAGGGATGTTAATAGGGGCATGTGTTATCCCTCCATTATTATCAAGCCCTCATGATTTAAGAAAATCGCAAGCAACACTCGATACAACTCACTAGTCAATCATGTGTATGCAAATGTCATAATGACCTTAATTTTTTAATGTGGACAATCACTAGCATATGTTAGAATGAATCTATAAATGCTTGAATTATATTTTTGGCATGACGATGTTGTATAAAACAATAAATTACATAGCTCTTATGACTTCAATAATATTCTTGTGTGAAAGTAATTATCCTCTCATTCATTGTCTAAATGCACTAATGCTCTTTAATTAATAGACATATTGAATTCAATTTAAGACTCTATTAGCGTGCAAGTTTACACAACATGCGAGATGGTAAAAAAAGGAAGCCACAAAACATAAAGGAAGCAAAAACCAAGGCTAAAGAGATCCACAAAAGCAATGACCATGAATATAGGTATGATTCTAGTAAAACTCTTCCAAATTGGTCATTACCCTAGACTAGGCCAAAAATGAGGATGGGAGAGAAAATTAGGAGGAAGAAGGAAAACAAGGACACTAAAGATGGAAAAAAAAAAAACGTAACAATAAATGAGGCTTATAGGGGAGAGCAATGATATAGAACAAAGGAAACCCGACAAAGGGTCAATAACACAAGGAAAATAAGATTAAGGGAAAGAACACAAGGAAATGCATGTCAACAAAAGTATAACTTGAAGTAATGGTCAATAAACACATAAATACACCAACACTAAAGTAATTAAACAATCCCTTACCAAAATTATGTGTCTACATAATTCTTCTTTTGGCATGAGGATGCTCTTAAAATTTAAAAAACCTTATAATTGCACGCTTGATTGTTTATATCTCCTTGTCCTAAATATGATAATACACTTGTGCATTTATAGACTTTTTGAATTCAAATTAGTATCTTACTAGTATGTAATTAGACACACAATAGATGGGAAATTCTAATAAAAGACAAAGGACTCTTAAGGAACCCAAAACAATGATAAAAAATACCAACTTAAAAGGGTGGCCAAAAACTATATTGTTACAATTATACTAAATCGTAACCAATTGTTATGGTTTTAAAAAAAATACCTAAAACAAAATAAAATAAGTGAAAGAGAGAGAAAATAGAAAGAAAAGCAAAAATTGAAAATCATACAAAACACAAAAAAAACACGCTAAAAATTAAATACAAGAGAACGACTACTCTTTTTGAACCAATAATCAATTAACACATTGATAGAGTAGCATCATAACAATTAAGAGTCTCATAACTAAAAATGGGTGATGGCTATTCTCCAGATAAAATGCACCATGCCCCCATAAAAAACATACATGTGCATGCTTAGGTGGGTCCCACGGTCACCTGTCATATTATAGGCATATTTTTTTAATAATATATGAGTTTGAAAATGTATGGTTGCATCTGTGACGCTGCAACTCAATTGGTGGGAATGTGCGCTCATATCTTGCAATGTTGAAAAACACATTGTATTTTTCAACAACCAAAAAATCACCAAAAAAACCAAGCATGGACACACCTACCACATAACATCGAATGGGTGCATGCAAGGGTTAAATTTGACGACCACATATGCCTGTCAAACAATTTTAAAGTGACTGTAATATTTAAATTTTGCCCTTAAAAAATACATAATAGTTTTATTTTTATAATGTTAATAAAATATATATAATATGATTCTATACATATTTAACTATTTTAAAAATATATTTGTATATTTTACCCATAAATCTATATAAAAAATGGCGATCATCCTTAAATTTTCAAATCACATATGACGGTTTTTTCAAATATTTGCAAGTATTTTACAGTGAAAATCATGAAAAATATCTAAACGGCCGTCAAATTTAACCTGTGCGTGCATGGGTCTTTTATGGGGGCCATTATACCGTACATCAAGCCCCTTTTAATAAACACCGAACAGAGAATTGAGTGGGTCATGGGTAGACCTTGGTTGTCGTTTTATTTGGAAGTCAAAAAGTCACTCGGATTGACCGTGATAAAAAAAAAAGTTTGAGACCCCCTTTTCATTACCACTTCCCATTGACTATGTCAACAGTTACGTTGTCAATAACCATATAAATAATAAATAAATATAATAAAAGACAAAATTACCAGGACCAGCCATCACAGAAAGTAATAAAGATTTGAGATAATCACTCTAAACATTATATTCGATGGCCACGTGACCCGTTAAAATATATGAAATAATATTATTAACAAAATATTAATATTAATATTAAAGCCGATTTTTTTAATTTTTTATAATAGTTTTTATAAATATTTATAATTATAAAATAATTTGTACATAAACTGACATAAAAGAATAAAAATTATGTACGGTCGCCGTATGAAATTGGAAGTACATTTCAATTTAAATCTTGAATTTGGTAAAATCTTTTCCAGCAGTGTTGTAAGAAGACTTTTTATTTAATATCAATACAATTTCGATAAATATCTACAAAGTGGTGGTATGGTTATATAGTTTAATTACGCTGAAGGTGTTCCCCTTATGGGAAAGGCCCCTGTAGATGTTTCTACGATTGTGTTAAATTTGACTGTTTGACAGTCGTCTTGACGTTTGTATTTTTCCTCCCTATTTTAACTTTTCTCTACTATTTTTAATAATTTTGTTCAATTTTAGCTTTTATTTTTGATAATTTTGTTTCTAATAATTAACAATTTTAACTTTGAAATAGTTGCTTTTGCGAGGGCTGTTTTTAATAGTGTATGTTGAAAGCATGGGCTATTTCTGATAGTTGCTTATGCGGGGGCTATTTTTAATAGTGCATTTAGTTGCCTTTAAATACTCACAATGTGAGCCATCAATTCAATTTACAGTAGCACATAGCAGGTCAAGATTAGAAGTGCCATGCTAATTTCCAGTTCTTGATTATGTATTTCCACATTGCTCTAAGATTTTTTCCCATAATTTTTTTTTCGATTATCATGTCAGTCTTGGCATTGATCTTATAGGATTTTTCTGTAACTCTATTGTGAATCTGCTTCTATTGATATTGTTTGGATGGATTAGACTGTGCACCCTTATTTACATAACAAGGAGTCTCCACTTTTGAAAGTTTCCTTTCAATGGTTCTCCAGCCTTACATTAGAAGCGAAATCATGAGGGTTTGTATTAAAGTTTGATTCTACCCTCCTTTCGTCTTTTCTCATCCCTAACCTCCAATCTGCCTAGTGGACCACGTTTAACACCAATCATGTCTGTCACTTTGCATTTTGGTTAAAAAAATTCAACGCCTCCTCACCATAATAGTTTTGTGCATACCCTGCTATAATCGAAGTCCAAGAAACCACATCAGGCATTGGCATTTCGTGAAAGAGTTTAAGAGCTTCTTTAAGATCACCATGTTGAGCATGACCTGCAATCATTGCATTCCATGCTATAACATTTCGTTCTGACATTTTGTCAAACATATTATGTGCATCCTCTATCCTTCCGCATTTGACATACATATGCAGAAGGGTATTCCATACAACAGCATCCAATTCAAAACCATTATCTATTATATAATTATTGATCAGTCCCTCCCTCTATAATTTGAAGCTATCTTGCCAGGAAATAGCAGAGATAGGAAGAAGCACGGGCCATACAACATTATCTTCAGTCTCCACCTCAGCATCAAGCCTACAGATATGTCAACAGTAGAGCTCATTTCCATGGAAATCAGGTTCCTATCCATAATACACAAGCTAAATATCCCTCCTTTATCATTTGAAGCAGCTTTAAACAAAATAGCCCACGTGGTGAAGGGCCTAGCAACATTATGGTTTGATGTCTCTCTCATTTCCATATGTAGATCATTGTTCACAATTCTCTCTCTTCTCTCTTTCTGCGGGCCTCTCTCTCTCTCTCTCTCTCTCTCTCTCTCTCTCTCTCTCTCTCTCTCTCTCTCTCTCTCTCTCTCTACTCACACATCACACACACTCACACACACACACAAAAAAAAAATACAAAAAACCAGAGTTATGTTCTATCTTAGTATTCTTTTACAGTTTTCAACCAGAAAAGAGGAGTAAAAGAAAGAAACACCAACAAAAGATCAAACAGAGCACTCAATACTCACATGCTTCCTTGTTTTGGATAAGAATCCTTCGTTTCCATGAAGTCCACTCTGAATCTCCTCCCACTACCATGCTTTCGTCCTGAGCTGACATGATTGAATAGCAAGTCTTGGTTATAGGCATTAACACTTCCTTCAGCCCGGTGAATAAATGAAAATGAATTTGTGCCTAGTGATGTGATAGACCTTTGTTGACTCTCCCAGTCCTCTTGTCTGAACATGAACATCATTGAATTTCTCATCATTTCTTCTCTCCTCTATTTGAGGTAGATATTTTTTGGTTAATTGGTCTTCACCAATGTTGCATTTTTCCAATAATTCATCATCATCTGAGCTAACTTGGTGTTTATTTATATCGGACTCACACGGTCCATGCATTCTGTCAAGCATACCAACAATTCTATTTCTCCTTCGGTAGCGTGGTAAAATTTTGACTCCTCTTGAATTTTGTCTTCTTAAAGCTTTGGAAGTCAGGATTTTCGTTTCCTCTCCATGGGGCATGCCTTCCTGGTTCTTACTAAAATCAACAGTATTGTTCTCTGCATTTTCATTTCATGCTTTCATGCTCATCTGTTGTATCATGTTCCAGTATAATTTTAACTTCAATAGGGAAACCAAGGATCTCATTGAATGCATTGGATATGTTTGATTTTGATCTTTCATCTTGTTCTTTGTCGCATGTATTTCTAACCTTTAGGTGAACCACAACACAGGCTTTCATGCAAAAGTATTGAATGTTAATAAGTTGTCTATTGGAAAATTTTAAAAACAAACAATTATATGGTAAGATCCACCCCTTCCTCAATAAAAGGATGTGAGTGAATATGTGATTTTATCCATTGCTAATGCCAATTTGGGGAAAACATATATCTCATAGGATATTCTTGTCAGACAACGACGAAGGATTCAAATTGCTGCAGAGTTTCACCGTGGCTTTGTATTGGGTACAAAGCTCTGCCTTTAAATGCATCGAGCTCTAATCGCAAGAAATATTTTTTCTTCTGAACTTGGAAGCATATTTAACAAGCCCTTCAACAAACTCACCTTACCACATGCCAATAACCTGATTCACTGAGGCACCGACATTCTTATCCCTTTCTATTATTCCCTGTTTCTGAGGTTTTTTTCTTCTCTTATGCTCTTTATGAAATATTTGGTCGTCCCTTACAATGAAATTATAAATACCACTTATTTTTGTCTTCTCTTATGTTCCATTTCCCTGGTTTGTCACAGGCCAGACTAATTGTACTCTAATTGTTACTGTATTAAACAAATTACACTGAAAATATTAGGATGGTAATCTTGGAAAGGAAATTAATCTATGTAGGCATAAATATACAGAGCTGCAAAAATATTTACAACTTTTTTTTAGTATCAATGTGAATTCCCTTTTCACGTTTCTATGCAAATCAACCAATTTGTTTGAGTAGGAAAAGCTTTGAAAAGCTTGGTGAGATCAAGATAGATATACAGTAAAACATCCAATATCAAAAATGGTTGTAAAGTTTGTAAGACTGATAATTTCCATGACAGCTCCTGATTCCATAGACTGTTTTCTAGATTGTAGATGTAAATTAGTTGAAATTTATTATAGATATTAAACTTTCACAGTCCATAATGTTTTAACAGAAGAAACTTTTGGAAAAATATGGTCATGTAAAGAAGACTCAAAACCTTGTGAGAGCTAGATCAGTCTGTTGCTTTTGTCCAAAACTGTTCTGAGAGCCCAAAACATTGTCTATATCTGAACCGGTAACATCAAAGGTTCTTCCTGGCCCACATGGGTTGACGAGTCTCACCAACTACAGAAGTCTTAGTTGTATGAAAGGTGACAATTCTAAAGCACTAGAAATATGCATAAAAATGACAGAAGCAACAACAGCAAGAAAATCATCAAAAGAAACAGGAGAGGGTGAATGTCAGGGGCTAACTCTTCTTACCCATACACCCTATCAAATGATATCCCAAGACTTAGGATCATACAACCAGTAAGCTTTAGATCCGCATTACACCCAATGAATAGCTTTTGGGATCAAATTTCTTTCCCTATTCATACAAAATGTGGTCTCAAGCATTGTATCCAACGATCCTGAAATGAGAATCTATAGGTTTGCAACCACTCCATACTTCTTTAAGTAGTTCTCATCAGTATTCTATTCAAAATATAGCAAGAAAAAAATACAGCTTCAACCCAAAATTTGTAATCCATACATCAACAAGCAGTAGACACCCAACCATCTCCATAATAGTCATGTTTTTCTGTTCAGCAAAAAAACTCTACTTGGGAAAAAAGGTTGCCTGTGTACGAGTAAAACCATGTTGGTTGATAAAATACACATAACATTCTTAGCAAATTATACAATTATTCCCACAAAACACACACTGCAAGTATTGCTCCTAGGAATTTGAAGAAACTGACCACATTGATTCTCAACAAGTGCCTAGTTCTTTGAACTTCTCTAGGAATTCACTCTTTTGAATTAGAAAATAAAACGTACAACTGGAAAATCATCGATGACAATCAAAATTTATGGTGCACCTAAAAGAGCCTTTGTCCCTAGGACCACAAAAATTATTGTGAACTATCTGCATATGAGTGCTCACTCTTCATGTTTTGCCTTTCTCAAATTTATTATTTTTCCCTGCGGTGCTTACCTAGACAACCCTCACGAACACCACAGTCATTCTGACTTGTCAATGAGTGTGCATGCTCATATACATAAGCATTGTCTTATCATCCAAGAGAAATTGCAATTGATAATATCTTGTAAGTGTTATTTTACTCCTCTTTTACTCCTTTTATAATAATATCATTTTCACCTTTTTCAAAAAAAAATTAGCATGCTAAACCAGAGATAGCAACAGGATGCTATGTGAAACAAACAAAATTAGGATGTCCATGCAATGTCCCTACAACATTATCTACACTGCCTAAAGCTCTAAGATTGGTAAATCCTATGCTGCCAATGTCAAAGAGGTGCAAAGGAACAAAGAAAATGTTACAGTTGCAGTTTAGGAAATATTATTGAAGTGAAATTACATCATCTATACTTAGAAGAGGTAAGGGAGGATTTGGCCAGTGGGATTCAAAGGGATATTGATCTATTTTAGGTAGACTCCCATGGCTCAATTGACTATATCAGAAGACTTTCTTTCAGTATTTTCTTTGCTCACAGTATCGAGTACTCTCATCACATAATCCATATCAGGTCTCTCCTCCTTGTCATTCTCAGCACATTTGAGGGCTAACTTTGCTACAGCCAAAGCATTCGTGAGATCACACTCACCCCAGCCTTCCTCTTTTAGCCTTTCATCCAAAGCTTCTTCAAAATGATTGTTGGCTATCATGTATCGTACATAGTCTGGAATATGGAACTTGTTTGAGCCTCGTGCATTATCAACATGCCTTTTCCCTGTTATCACCTCCAACACTACAATACCAAAACTGTAAACATCATGCTTGTAAGAGAGATTATGGTTGAAGCAATACTCTGGAGCCCAATAACCTCTCATACCTGTTATTCTATCAGTCGATTTGTGGGTGCCTTCCCAATCCACATGCCTTGAAAACCCAAAGTCTATAATTTTTATCTTGTTATCCTTACCGTCCACCATTAGGTTCTGAGGTTTGATATCAACATGTATGATTTTATTAAGATGTAAGTATTGTATTCCCTCAACTATATTTGTCTATTATCCTTAGATACTACTTCCAACTCAGAGAAGGGCCTAGACAATTAACATATTCATACACCAAATAAAATGTGTTTTCTTCAATACACCATGTGATTAGGTTGGCTAGATTTTTGTGTTCGTTTCCTTGTAGAATTCTGACTTCATTCTCAACTAATTTCTTGTTGTCTTTGCCTCTACCTTTTAGTTTCTTTATAGCCACATCTTTTATCTTTCAAGCCACATCTTTTATATTTCAAATTACCCTGATACACTCTTCCAAAGCTTCCTTGCCCAATTTCGTAACACTGGTTACAATAGCTTTTTATTTTGAATTACCTCATCACATGTAAGGTTTGTGAAGGCAGGCAATGGAAGATGTTCATGTGATTTCTCTTCTTAAAATAGAAATAAAAAATTGGAAGGAATGGAAAATATTTTTTAAGTAGGCTAATTCTATGGAAAACATAAGATTTAGTATAAATACATGTTATTTTGACGTCCTAATACATTATGTGATTTTTTATGAATATCTGGCTAATATTTTCTTAAATATTTTTTCACTTGGTTTAGAGAACATTTTGTGCAACATTTCAATGTAATGTTTCAACTAAATTCATAAAATACAACTATCAATCACACACATTATCCATTGTACAATAAATGTTTTTCCACCAAAACACCAACCGAACAACCGATGCACAAAAAAGTTACACAAAACAAAAGGAAACATGTCAAAAGTCAAGAAACACAAGGAACCAAGGCCAATAAGAGCATTATCTTGACCAATAATCAATAAACACATGTATACAGTAGCACCATAACATTTAACTAGTCATATACATCAATGAATTAAAAATAATTACAAAAATAAAGACAATCTAGAAGCGTCTAGTAAAATAAAAAATACCAGAGAAATAGGGTTTTAGAATGATGTGTAGTTTTTCATAAGGAAGTTGTTAGCAACATGCAGTGGAAAAATAGGCCCAGACAATAATGGGAACAACCCCATAAAATATATGGCAAAATGGAGCATTTTGACTAGAACCAGAGCACTCCTTTAGTGACACAACCAAAATCATAATATTAAAGTTCTAGAAAGTTTCACATACCAAATAAATGCTTTGACGATCATGTTTGTTTACTCATTGACTAAAAAACCTCAATATTTTTTCATAATTTTTGTTAACCATATATATATATAATAGACTAATATATATATATAATTAATATGTAATGTATGTAGGTATGTAATGTATGTATTAGGTATGTTGTATGTATTTATGTATATGTATGTATGTATGTATGTTGTTGTATATGTATGTGGTCTCTTCTGTAAGATACTCTCATCTCTCTCTTCTCTCTCTCTCTCTATTTTTCTGTATCTATCTCTCATTCTATATGTATGTCTTATATATCTACCTCTCTCTTATCTATCTCCTTCTTCATATCTCCTCTCTTTCTCTCTTCTTGTCGCTCGCTCATCTATCTCTCTCTCTCTCCCTCCCATATCTCTATATGTATGTATCTCTGTCTGTCTGTCTCTCTCTGTTGTCTGTTCTCTCTCTCTTATCTAGTATGTCTGGTCTCTATAATATTATCTTATCTCTCTTATGTCTTGTATCTGATCTATCTCTTGTGTATGTTGTCTGTATATGTTATATATCTATATATCGTTGGTCTCTATCTTCTGGATGTCTAGTCTCTCCTCTACTCGTAGGTCTCTCTATATACCCCTTCTCTCCCCTTCTCTCACAGCCATAGATATCTCTCTATTCTCTACCCTCATATCTCATCTCTTATTCTCTCTCGCTATCTATCTCTATATCTACAATCTCCTAGATATCTATATATCTATTCATTATGTCTATATATATCCTTCAACTAAACCCTAATTATCCTTCCCCAAGCTTAAATAAATAGTTAAAAAGGGAGGGTGGATTAGGCCCCTTTAGGAATCAACCTCAAAATCATAATATAGTGCAGTTTCGTACATAGTATAATGCATTGTCCCAACCCTTGTTATTACAATCAATGCAAAAATAGTAATTGTTATAACCCTTCTCTAAATGAGGAATTTCTTTTCGCATGAGGATGCTCTTTAAAATAAATAAATAAAGTTCTCCTACAGCTACAATAATTGAATTTTATGTGAATGGAATTGTATGTATGATTTTATTAAGCTAACTAATGCACTTTTGTATGTGTAGGCTTCTTGAACTCAAATCGGGACCCTACTAATGTGTAAGCGAGCACACAAGAAGTTAAAAATTTGACAAATAAAGACAAGAAATCTAAGGGGATTTAAAAGGGGTTAGAACCACCACCCAAAGGGTGACTAAAACCAAATTCGTATGGTTTTGGAAAAAAATGAAAACAATAGGAAACATAGGGGAAGATATATAAAACTAAGGATGAGAGAGAACCCATGAAGAAGGAGATGCATAAAAGGATAGACATACAAGAATGATGAGTAGATTAGTGAAAGGTGATATCTAAAAGTGTCAAAAGTTGCACAAAACATAAGGTTAAATATTGAAAGTTGAATAACACAAGGGACACATGTCAATAAGATCATAATTTGGACAAATAATCGATAAACACACAAATACACTAGCGCCAAAACAATTATCTAGTTTCATCCCAAAGTTATGTGTTTATAATGTAATGCTTCACTTTATTTTGTGTGCATTTATATATACCAACGTAAAATAGTCAAGCACTTAAAAAACATTTATGTGGTTGTCTTGCCACCTATTGAGAGTTATGAACGTCTATATATGAATAGTAATGAGTTGAAAGTTAAAAGAAGAAAGAGGGAGCACCCAATATCTTTAGTAGAGGGCTGGGAAGATTTTGGAACACGCATCCATTATCATCTATATAGGGTATGGAAACATGTGTTCTTGTAATAATGTGATAACATTTTAAAGTGAATTGGTATCTATATATAGATCCATAATCAAGAAATTATTAAAATCTAGGAAAAAATAATAATTTGAACAAATACACCTAGTTGTGTTCAAAATTTTGAAGAAGCCTTTGTGAAATCCATATCTCATAATGAGACTAAGTGAATAATGTTGTGTACCACCATGCAATTGCTTCTATATGAGGGAATAAGAAAATTTCTTGGAATCATGAAGCTAAAATAAGTAGAATGTGTGCCCTCCTCTTGAGGTGTGGGATGAACCTATAGATGACATATATCAAAAGAAAGGGATTGTGTGCAATATGTGTATGATAATCTCCATTTGATTACATCCATATTTCATACACAACAATAGGATTTTTTTCTATTTATGGGACTGAGTTGCAAGAGAACCTCTAAAGAGTAGTGGTTCTCATCTAAAATATATTCCTCATGTTATCACTACCTAATCTAAGTGTTAACCAAAGATCTTGTTGGGGGGAGGGAAGAGAGAAAATTTTGAAAATATGGTGATGTACCAAGATTGATTTTGGACTCAATGACCCCTTCCCCTACTCCATTTCAATGTAGAACTGAGTAAATTCATGGGAAATGAAAGAGACACAATATACTAACATATAATACATAAGAGACACAATGAAATTTAGAAGGTGGAAAAGATATAACCATATAAATGTTCACTAAAATAAAGGGGCATACAAATTTTTTGGATTTTCAAAAGATTATAAATCCATACATTTAGTCGAGGAGAGAATGAGAAAACGTAAAACAAAGTGTGATGCAAGAAAGTTCAAGGGAGTGTGTCAAAAATCCCCTGAATGCATTAATATTCTCTTTACTTATAAATTTAAGGAAAAAGGAGAAAGAAAGAAAAGCCAAAAACATTTACTTTATAATGTCCTCAAGAAGGTTTCACATGTTTTTATAGAGAAGTAAATCTTCCCTCATGTGGCCTTAAGGAACAAATATCCACTCAAAGTGCTCAAAATTTTCTTTACATGGGCTCAAGAGACTCTATCGACCATCAAGACACTAAGAACATTAAGGAGAGTCATCAAAAGAGATATCAAATTTTATATTAAGCTCATTGAATTTTTAAGGGATGCCACAATACTTTCATAGGTAGTGTGATTCATTAGGGGGTTCCAAATATTAAGTTTGGGCCTTTAGTAGTTGAAAATGTTATGATCCTTGTGAGTGGATTTACTAACACCTCAAGGTTTTGGTGTAACTGTTTGTTACATTTAGTACCATTACATTGAGGATGCAACATGTAGAGATGAAGCATTTTTGCAGCAACATCTAGTGTTGGCTAACATTGGGGACAATGTTTCTTCGAAGGGGAGGGGCATGCTATGCCCTTAGTCTTATAACTTATATTGGATATGTAGTGTTGAGTTGTGGCTTACATAATCTCTCTTCTTGTCGTATGTTATTCATCTATGCTTTTGTATGTTTAGTAGGTTGGCTTTGGTTTTGGCCATAACATAGGAATGGTATATATAGGTGGTAGTAAAAAGTAGTTAAGGAACACATTGAACATTTGAGTCTTATTGTATGTTTCGGAGGCTTCCCCCTCGAAGTGGCTAAGCTATTCTACTTGTATATTTTGATCATTTATCTATAACTTGGTGTTATTTTATGTTATATTGTTCTTTATATTCATATTTATCCAAGTAATTTTATTACAAGTAGTATCACAACAACCGTGCCCAAGTTCAAGTCTCGGAACGGGTGGTTATGCAGACATTGTAGTGTTTGACGAAGGCTCTTATAGGGCAAGGCGTGGTCCCGTTATACGGGAAAAAATCTAGCTCGGGATCTGGGCTACGGAAGTGTGGTGGGATGTTATGATCCCCATGTGTAGATTTCACTAATGCCTCAAGGTTTTGGTGTAACGGTTCATTATATTTGGTATCAAAGTAGCCAGCCAGGTTCGAGTCCTAACACAGGTGGCTACACCGGAATTACAGTGTTCGCCTGAGGATCGTATAGTGTTGGGCGTGGTACCACTATATAGGAAAAAATCTATCCTGGGATTCGAGCTACGGAGCGTGGTGGGATGTTATGATTCTGGTGTGGGGATTCACTAACACCTCAAAGTTTTTGTGTAATGGTTCATTACAGAAAAGCATTTGAAACACACATGGAGAGAGAAATGGTTTGGGGAATATGTATCATTAAAATGTTGGCTCAAAGAACACTCAATTGATTTAAAATTACTCTGAATCAAAATCTATCTTCAAGATCTTTCCATTAGGACAAAGAATTCCTTGATGGACGTTTTATGTCAAATGATATAACCCTCTAAGTTTTAAGGTTTTTCCATTAAAGTAAAAGGATTCCATGGACACATGACAGTTCTACATTGGGATCTCAAAGTGACCAATCATCTATTCTCATGGGGATTCACCTTATTTTCCTTTTCTATTTGATCATTGTGTTTCCTTATCCATAATTATGACATGTGTCACCATCACAAATTTCTCACATTCGTGGAATATATTAGCTCTCCATAAAGGTTATGATACTACATATGAGGTAGATTGGGCTTGAGCTCACCACATCAACAAAGTCTGAACATGACACTCAGTGCATTCACATGGACTTGAGCTCAATGCTCACTCAATGGAATGAGAAATGCATGCGAGGCACTTTTGGGATCTATTTGGGATTGTGACATGTGTCACCATCATTGAGTCATTGGTATCATTGAATATTTAACCCTTACGCTTAAATTGTAGTGCCCCTTTTAACAAAATTATAGGCTACCCATATCCTTATTTTTTTCTTCAATCTATAATGTGAGTGCGGGCATCACACACACACACACACACACACACACACACACACACACACACACACACACACACACACACACACACACACACACACGTTTTAGGTGTTCTCCTCCTTTTGTAGGTGTGTGCATGAAAATAAAAGTAGAAAACAAAGCTAGGATATAACTCCAAATAAACCCTAATCTCCTTCTAATGCAAATACATCAAGATAAAGCTAAGAAGGGAAGAAACATAAATTGCATAAACATGAACATAGAAAACAAACATATCCCTTCAATTTTTGGATTTTATTTGGAGATGTGGGTATTGTTGTGAACTTAGTGAAAGCCACGAGTAGTTTAAATCAAAGGAGGGAGCTTAGTAAAGGAAGAGATCCCTTCAAAATGGCCTAATCCATGTTTGATTCTTCTCTTACTACTTCAACAAACAAGGGTTTTCTCACTTTTTCTTTAAGATCTTTTGGAATAAATCAACATGAGAAAGTAGGAGTAGGCATATTTTGTGAAGGGTTTACTAGGTTGCTTTTATAGCTTTCCTCTTTGGGAAAAACACAACTAGTCATGAATGTGGGATAATGGAGATGTTGGATTAGAAGTAATAATTAAGATTAATGATTCAAGGGAATTAGGGGATGCTTAATTAATCACGTAGGATTAATTAATATTCCATGATTAGCTTATAGAATCTATTTAGAGAAAATGTAGAGGAAAATTATTGGGTTTAGAAGGGTTTGAGAGCATGATTTAATTAATAAAGGGCTATTAATTAATTAAACAATGAGGATTTGGGTAATTAATTAATTATAAGTACTTAATTAATTAAAAGGGGATTTAATCAACAAAGTGTCCTTGATTGGAATCCAAGTAGGAAAATATGTTAGTTAATTAATGTAAGGTCATTAATTAATTGACGATTACGGGGAATATTAGTTAATTAAGGGAATGCCTTTAATTAATGGTGATGATAGGAAAGATTGTAAGTAGTGCAATTTGAGTATTGAAATTGTGTGGGAGAAAGCAAGTGTCTACATTTTCCCCTCTTTAAGGTCGTATCATGCAAGTGATGCCATTTCAAAAGAAGTAGACAAATTTAGTTTGCTTGGGAGGAATAAAAATTAGTTAGATGTGAGATGTCCCCTTGAGTTGCGATGGAGTGATAGAAGAAGTCAATAGATGCTCGAAAAAGAGAGAAAACATACCATGATGGAAGAAGAGACCGTCACACTGGTTGAAAGACCATCAAAATGGGTGAAACCATCATGGTCGGGGCTATATATAGGGGGAGGAGTAAAAACAAATATTTTTCATCACCAAAAATCTTTTTCACCACCACAATAAAAACATTTTTTTTAGAAAATTCATAGGGGATTTAACAGATTCACAATCAGTTATAGCAGATTATCCTTGTGTGGTGAATTCATAACGATATATAGCAAACCCACCCGTGGTGAATTCGTTATCTATAATTTTGTGGTTTCGCCCAAGTGGTGAAGTCATTACAAGACAAAATGATTTCCTTATCATTTGATGCATTGCACCTTACAATGAATTCTCCATTAGTGAATTTGGGGTAACTTGTAGAAAACTCTATAAAATTAGGAAAAAATTAAGTTTAAGTTATTGATTTCCATAATGGTGTATTTAATTAAGTATAAATTTGATTTTCATGCTTGTAGATGAGGTTGATTGTGCTATGGTTCTAATAGCATCATTATAGGGCATTGCAATAGATTCAGATGATACATCCTCATGATTAGGTTATCTTATAGGATTTGGGGCTGTACCATATTTAATTGATGTCGGTGATGTAGCTGGATAGGCCACTTTTGACAACACTTTCCAAATTTTAGCTCCCAATAAGGGAGACGACCGTGACCTTAAAGGATTTGCATTGGATACTAAGAGTGCTAATCATAGGGGATCTAATTTATTATGATACGATATTAATTATGCTAATAGAGATATTCGATCGAGATACGATTGAGGATTTGACCCTAGATTTGATGGCTCTTGTTAGCGGTAACCTACTTCTTGACAAGAGTGGTCATTAATTAGTATCTAGATACATGAGTGTGATAGAAGATATGGTTGAGAAACACAAGAGATTTACGTGGGGACCTCATGTCCTTGCATAGCTATATAGGCACCTTCACTTTGTCATGTATAGATGCAAAAAGCGTATAGGTCATACCAAGTTGTTACAGATATGGGCATGGGATAATATAATAGTTCGTCACCTACTAGGTTCCTTTTATTTCTTATAGGATGATGATCAATGAGCTTTTAGATGGATCAGATCAGGTTGAGTTAGGCAAGGATATAGAGAGTTATTAGCATATAGATGTGCCTTTGATTAGCTTGTAGCTGTAGATATTACGTGGAGGTCATACTTGGTGATGAGGACTTAGCCTGAGACGTTTGCAGAGATGGACTACGTACGCACAGAGTGCTACCTTTTGGTATATGAGACTTTGTAGTTGATAGATACAAGCTAGATATGGTCTACAACAATTTGGATATAGATGGGAAGTGCCCACAATGCCACACATATTTTCTCTAGTGATGAGAGTGATACCAAACGTGGTCTGACTGTAGATGTGACATCAGCTACAATAGATTTACTTACACTGGTAGCTATTATATGAGACATGTAGATGGGCATTCCTAATGCAAGGACCACACTAGAGTATTGGGGTTAGTTTGATAACACCCCAAACTTTTAACACAAATTAGCTAGTTTAAAGCAAGATTAACACCACATAGTCTAAAGCTAATTGCAAAAGCTAAGGAATGAAACATCAAAGATCAAAGCTTAATAGCATAACAATGGAAATCAAATGAAACTAACATCTATATCTAAGCATGCTTACTATGTTAGATGATTACTAAACAATAGACCTAAATAGATCTAGGAAGCAATCAAATTGGGAATGGTTGCTACTCCACAAATGGTGAGATGATCTCTCCAAAACAAGACTAGAATGTCATGTTGAATACCCTCCTACTAACCATAATGAAGGTTTTAGGCAAAGATGAGCATGTGGATCCTTAAAGGAGTTTAGGCTCTTTAACATATGTATTATATGAGGCTACTAATAAAAGCATGGTGTAAAATATAAAGGAATGATGTGCACCCTTTTTATAGTTTTCCTTTTGGGAGAAACTTAAATTTTTGTGCATGTGGGACTAAAAATCCCCAAATTAGATTAGAATTTTTAATCATGATTAGGCCTTGCTAATCACAATTAGTGAATTACCAAGTGATTAAGAGGTATGAATCCTTAATAAACCGCTTAGGGTCAACTAGGAGGCTAGGATAAGCTTTTGAAGCTTGTTGAGATGATGTGGAGTAAAGTGGGGTGATTTTGAGTGTCATAAGAGGGGTTTGAGCCAATATTAGGGCATATTGACCAAATCAAGGGCAAAATAGGCTTAAGTAGCTAATAAACGCTAATTGTCTGTTTTGAAAAGAATTTTGACTTACGATTCGTCATAAAGTGGCATCCTGAATATGAAAGAGGTTACACAATCAACAACATGGTGTTAATTGGCTAATTTGGTAAGGAACATTAGTTAAATAGCGAAAACCACTAATTATAACGGATTTGGCAAAAATGAAAGTGATTTGTGTGCATTTTGGAAATAAGGTTGCAAAAGCAAAATTTAGGTGTCTACAGGTACATACGAATTCAACCAGTCAAATTGACTAATCCACTTCAGAGGTCGATTAACATTGTAGATGCGGTTGTACTAGTGCACCGACAGAGACATCCATACATGTTACATGATGGTACAACCAAAAGTACTAGTGATCTATGTAGGGGTGATAGAGGAGGAGATGGGACAATAAGGGATGGGATAACCATAGGGATAGGGTGGGATGGTTGGGGTACACCGATAAGTGGAGATGGAGATGATGGAGGATATGGATTGGGTGACCCGGTGACTGAGATAGACAGATCATCCTTTGCATATATGGGTACTAGCACATGGGGTGATAGGATAGGCCCATTAGGTACTTTACAAGACACAAAATAAGTATCATATCTATTATCCACCGATATAGAATCTCAAGAGATAGAGACTATAGGTTTGATAGCCTTGGGCTTGAGAATAAATAGAGATTCAAATATTGTTAGGATCATTGTTGAGGTAACATGGATTACAACTAAGTAGGCTAGGTGGAAAGGTGAGGTGACATAGTTGATTGTCAAGAGATACACTACCAGGACTGAGTGGGGTATCCACACAACAGAGATATGCACTCTAGAAGGAGCACAATATCTTAGTCATTGAGTGAGATACAACCTGTGTAGAGTGAGATATCACACATGAAGTCAAGCAGAGATTGTGCTGAGATGAGATATACCTCACACTTCCCCAAGTGCACAGTGCATTATTGAGATTTTGTAGCACTCAGTTGCAAGGAGAGGCCATATACTATAGGTCCTTGTATGAGGTAGCCGTGTCAGCGGGTGAGCAAGCTCTGAACCATTCATAACAATCTAGGGTAAGCTAGTCATGTAGACCATCAAGGTCAGCAAGATCTAGAGCCTTAGTAGGTATGTCCTCTGTGATGGGTCCCCCAGGGTCGATAACACCAGTTCCTATAGGAGAAGTGAGACAAGGTTCATCACCACCAAGTCCCCTATGATTTTTTTCGTCAGGAGAGAGTCACAAAAAGAGATGACTCAACATATTCTTAATATTTTGTAAACCTGATTCTCGATACATATATATGATATATCTTTTGGGTTCATGTTTATGGGTTTTTGCACCAAGTTATGATGGTTTTGCATGGAATTTTATATTCAACAGGTAATGATGGATATGGTTAGATGGGTAGATGCATGATTAGATTAGATGTATCTATGTGATGATGTTGTATTGGTTGATGATGTTATGTTTTCATTTGTATCTCCTTGATGTGATTTAGTTGAGCTGATATGACACATGTGCGTATAATTAGCCATTTATGTTTATGTTGACATCTAGGAATTGTGTTTCAATAGGGTAGACAAAATTGGAAGGTTAGTTAGAAATAACGCTAGTTAGGATGAGAAGTTAGATAGATGATTATGTGGGATGGGTAGATGTGATGAGTGGGAGATATGGTGGGAAAAACATTTTATCTTGCACACTGATACAATTTGAGATAAACTTTGTTTGATATAAGCATATAATAATAAGTATTATGATATGAAAAAACCATAATACCAATGTTTATAAGATGTTATAAGACAAACTCAAAGCAAAGTATAATGCAATGCAAGTAAGCAATCAAACAAATACAATAAAGCACATTCCAATAAGTAATGTTTAGTAAATGCATCAATATTTTTGTTATCCTATTGTAGTACCCTAATGTTGCAGTTATATTAAAAGGGTTAAGATGATGCCCCAAGCCATTTGATCAATAAAACACTAAGTTATTTGGTCACACAAGACCATCCTATGTTATCTATGATTCTCAATGAAAATCAATACGTAAAACAACCATGCAAGGCCAAATTTATGTTCTCAATCATACAATTTTAACCTAATCTCACGATATGATAAATCACAATTTAGTTATAGAAGTACGTTATATACAAACCAATTACAAATACCACAATGCCACTATGCTTTATAAACTTAGGGGTAAACGCAAACACATCCATATAATACACACAAATAACAATTTTACACTTTCTATTTTTTTACACCCATGTGTTATATGATGGGGGCAATGAGGCATCATTCCTTGATACCTTTGCATGGGCTTCTGTAATAACAATATGACCTAGATCCGTTTAAAGCGGTGTGATCTCATTTTGAGAAGCGTATAGTGACACTCTTCCTTTTGTGGTGGGACACCTAATTCCTACATATACGTTACACAAACACAACATGTTGGGGATTTGATCACCCCCAACCTTCCACACCAAATGCAAATCTACATATATATGAAAACACTCTTTTCACAGTTATCATGAAACCTCCCTCGATGCTCATGACAAACTTCTCCCCTATCTCCATGTGGAAGAACTATTGGCTCACGGTATTCACCACACATGATTATGTTTTTTTTAGTGCTCTTATTGGTTCTTGCTTCAACACTCTTTCAATTACGTTTCTTCTTCTCCTTTAAAATAATAAATTTCATTCACTAGCATAAACAGGGGGGGGGGGGGGGCGAATTTAGACATGAAAATTTACACAAAACCATTATTACATCATGATTTTTTTATAATTATATGTACAAGAGTTTTGAACTATGAGACAAGGTCTTAGTGGCATCAGTCCCTTTTTGGTTTGCCTTTTTATTTCTTAATTGGACTCAGATTATTTCCATTTTCTTCCAATGATTGAACTTGCAAACCTTTATACAAAGATCTTTGGCTCCCTATTTACTATTGTTGCCAATGTTTGGTCAGATCTGTACACCATGGTCAGGATCGTATACATGGTCATGAATCGATTGTATGGTCTTGACCCCCTTTATTTTTCAACTTATTTTATCTTTATGGGCCGATTTGTCCCTCTTCTATATTTATTTTGTATCTTTTGGGTTGACCTTTCCTGCCACTAAGGTCTTAATCTCAAAGTAAGAAACTCACACACACACACACACACACAAGTCCAACCTAAGCATTTACTATCTAGAAAGCATCTATCTATCTATCATAATACTGAACTGAAGAAGTAAAAAATACTGTTACATACAACATATGAGGGCATATTTATGATTTCTTTCATCAACACATAAGGGTTTGAATGAGATGAAGTATCTTATCCCGCTATTGGTGTGGAAACACAAGGGCAACACTAGAACAAGGGATAGTTGCATGCACAACGAAACAAAACACTAGGATAAATACATTGAGTCTGAAATGTAGTGTAGTGCTTAGTGTTTCACATACAGGGTGACCACTAAGGTTAGTCTGAATCAAGAATTTGCATTTATTTTCCATCTAATGTTTGTTTGAGTGTGTTACAGGGTAGCTAGGGTTATTTTGTAGGTACATGTGTGAAATCTAGGGTTTGATGCAACATCAAAGATTCTAAAAGGTGACAAAGAGTGACATTGAAGTTTGTAGGTTCTAGATTTTCACAGGTCCTAAACTGTACAATAGGGTCAGTTTGTACAGTACGGTCTTAACCGTAATGTACGGTCCTGTCCTAGAGGTTCCAACAACACGATAGAAGGTTCTTTCAGTCTCAAGGCTCTGTTTCTATCTCAGATCACTCAACGACACCATCTTAAGCTCACTTGAATCAACTAAGTGACCCTTCCTATCCCAATTTCACCTTTAATAACTTGTATGTCTTCCTTAAAGTGGCTGTTATACTTATGTGAATAAATAACTAATTTGAAACATCATTGTACATTTATATTGTTGTTTTGTTTTTTTCTTATGAACTTTTAGATTGATTAATTTCAATTAGGGTTGATACACAAGTACATAGGAAACTAGTTTTGGGGTAGGTGCTTAGGAGAACACCATAGCCTTTAATAAATTTGTGGGTGAGAGTTTATAAGCTATAAAGAGTAGGTCTTTGTAGATGTCGTAAGGCCCCTTTATAAATATAAGTCTACAACTTAGTTCAACCCGTTGCATGACTTTGTAGGTGTTGGTGAGTACTCGACCTGTCATCACATAAATTCCATGAATCTAGTGAAGAAAGAAGTGAAAATATTTCAGGGCATTCAACATTAGACAACAACAAATTTGATGATGTAAGATTTGAGAATTTGTTTTGTACATTATATTTCTAATGAAGCCTCTCACACATGGAACGAAGTGCCCCAACAACTCAAATCCCTCCACCATCTATCAGAGACCACGTACAAACATAACCCTCAAGAGAATACATTAATGTGTAAACATATAAGCATGAGATTAAGTCACAAACACATGACATAAAATGAAGTATATAGTACGCGTTAAAAAACTAATGATGAATATCAATCAAATCATACCTAGATCTTCTCTTTTGATGTCCCTGTATTGAAGCAAGCAAGGTGAAGATGGACTTCCTTCTCTTTTTCAACTGCCCCTATTATAATATTGTTGTTCAAAGCTCCCTTAAGAGCGACTTGCTTCTCTTCATAAATTGCCCATGTTATAATATCCTTAATCTCCCTCTTCTTTCTCAACATCTCTCCTCCACTCCAATATGGCATTGAAGCTATCAGCGTATCCATTACAACACTCGCGTGCAATTGCTAGTTGTATTTAACGTGTAGTATGATGCTGAATTAAATTAAGTAAAATTTTGAAATAGTCTTTTTGGGATAATTGTGTGGGATCTTTTAATTCAATGTTTTAGGACATTCACTAGAAACCAACATCAGGAGAAATCACCATACCAATAATTTTTCCTAATTTTTCATTTTTTTTTTGACCATGATGAGAACGTTGAATTAAAAAATCCTACACAGTTACCCTAAAAAGATTATTTTGAATATATGGACTCCGAAAATGTGGAATTTCTTATAAGCAAAATTTATTACTTCCTGTCAAAGGCAAAGTAACTATATAATTCACTTTCGTATTACTTGTTTTTCTTTCAACCAATCACATTTAAGTATTTTTGTTTGATATGGTCTAGACAATATTTTTAAACAAATATATATTTTTATTCATTTACAAATACCAATTTTCATGTATGTGTTTGGTTGGGTAGACTTTTATCCTTAGTCTCCTCAACTAAATGATGTCATAAGTCATTAATACTCATTCAATGGTATGTTAAGTTCATTTATTGTAATGGTCACATCAAAATGCTCCATTAACCTATTTTTTTATGGCTTCATGTCTACCTAGCTTTTGAAACAATACTCATACCTATAAAACAATTCAACAACCTAACACTCACCTAGAGTCTAGTCCCATTGGGACACTTGTTTATTTAAATACAAAAACCGTTAGTTACGGTTCACGGCAAATCTTCCATAAGTATAAACTAATGTAATGGCGTTGAGCACGATTTAGTCCAAGTCAATTCTCATTTAAAATAAAGAAACAAATCCCTTGGAATATCATCTACTGCTGAATGTTTTATTGTGAAGTCTCATAGAGTCATGTCACAGCATTTGACTTTCATCAACTTAGCAATCCCTGGATTAATATTTTCTTGGCTTGAAAGTCTTGGCCGTCCAGCAAGTTTTGACCACTCTCAAATCTATATTACGCCTCAGTAAATTACTCATTGCAGAAGGAAACACCAAGTTCCATGGCTGCGTTTCTCATTCATACACGAGAACTGTTATTGATCATCCTTTTATGCTCATCAGTTGCTTACTCTGTTTCTCAATCTGATTCCAGCAATGTCACTGATCGGCAAGCTTTGCTTTCATTTAAGGAATCTATTGTGTATGACCCTTACAATTCATTGCAGAACTGGGATCTCAATAACAGCCCTTGTAATTGGACAGGAATCCAGTGCAGTACAAAGAGCCAAAGGGTGATTGCCCTCAATATCTCAGGTATGAGTATACAGGCTCCTGTCTCCCCCTTTCTTGCAAATATTTCTTTCCTTGAAGTACTCGACATATCAAATAATCATTTCCATGGCCACATTGTCCCCCAGTTGGGAAGGCTTAGTGGGTTAAGGAAACTTCTGCTGGATGGAAATGATTTGGAAGGTCCAATTCCAAATTCTATAAGTGCCTGCTTCAACCTAACGGTTCTATCTGTGTCACATAACCACTTGAGTGGAGACATTCCAGCAGAGCTTGGCATTCTCAGAAATCTTGAAATACTTGACCTTGGTTTGAACAATTTCACAGGTAAGATACCTTTTGAATTGGGGAACCTTCCCAATTTGGTCAGGTTGGATTTCGGTGACAACAATCTGTATGGCCCAATTCCTGCTTCGCTCTCCAACTGTACTTCCCTCAAACAACTGGTATTGAAAGAGAATCAGCTCAGTGAACCCATTCCCTCGGAGTTTGGTGCAAAACTCAGTCATTTGCAGGAATTACATCTGTGGGGGAATAACCTAGTAGGCAAGATACCTGTCTCCCTCACCAACTGTTCCCAACTTAGGCTACTCTTTCTCAATGAAAACAGATTAAGCGGGGCGGTGCCAATAGAGCTTGGTAAGTTATCCCTCCTTGAAAGCCTTTACCTGCATGGAAACCAATTACTTAGCACACCCACCTTGCCCTTTTTGTCTGCATTAACCAATTGCTCCCACCTGCAGAAACTTGTTGTGTCCAACAATCCTCTGGGTGGGGTTTTGCCTATTTCCATAGCCCAACTCTCTGAAAAACTCACTTTACTAGAGTTATCAAACATCAGTCTGGCAGGAAGCATACCTCCACAAATTGGCAACCTTACAAGCTTGATATATCTTGCTTTGGCTGATAATCTCTTAACTGGCAGTATTCCATCAGAAATAACAATGCTCCATAGGCTGGAAAGACTGCGCCTTCGGAACAATAAGCTGCAAGGACCCATCCCAAGTGAAATTTCTGGGTTAAGAAATCTAGGAAGTTTATCCATTCGCCAAAACATGCTGTCTGGACCTATACCACATTCTCTTGGTGACCTTCAATACATGAGAAGATTGTTTCTTTCTGAAAATGAGTTATCAGGAAAGATACCTCCCTCTCTGGGTAAGTGTTGGCGGATGGAGCTGCTTGACTTGTCATGGAACAGACTCACTGGAAGCATACCTAGAGAATTTGGAGGTCTTTCAAATCTTCAGTTCTATTTCAACCTGTCACATAATGCTCTGGAAGGGTCCCTGCCTCCGGAGCTTGGCAAAATGGTTATGGTGCAAACAATAGATTTATCTTTCAATCGGTTAACTGGTCGTATCCCAGATGCACTTGGAAGTTGTACAGGACTGGCTAGACTGAATCTCTCTCATAATACATTGCAAGGCCTAATTCCACATTCGTTGAGTGAAATAAAAAGTTTGGAGAAGTTAGATCTCTCTTCAAATAACTTATCAGGTGCAATTCCAAAGTCCCTGGGAAAACTTCTCATGCTTGATACCCTAAATTTTTCATTCAACAACTTGAGAGGAGAAGTTCCAACAGGGGTTTTTTTTGCAAATGTAACTTCCAAGTCATTTATGGGAAACCCTGGCCTCTGTGGACCACAATCATACTTGGTTGCATGTCCATCTTCCCCTTCCCAGAAAAAGAAGATTCATTTACTTCTGAAAGTTCTAATAGCATTTATTGTAGGTGTTACAGTTTTCGTTCTATGCTGTTTACTCATGGGGTTCTCCAGGGCTCGCGGTTCGCATAGCAGGATATCAAGTCTCCAAAGAGCTTATAGGTTCCAGGATAGGCAACCAGTAATGCTTTATGAAACTCTTGTAAAAGCAACTGATGGATTCAGTGAGGGTAACAAAGTAGGAGTTGGTTCTTTCGGATCAGTCTATAAAGGGATTTTGGATGATGGCACCACAATTGCTGTTAAGGTCCTCAACTTGCAGAATGAGGAAGCTCACAAGAGTTTTAGCACAGAGTGCAAAGTCTTAGGAAAAGTTCGCCACCGGAATCTTGTTAGAGTCATAAACTATTGCTCTATGCCTCACTTCAAAGCTCTGGTTCTCCAATTGATGCCCAATGGAAGCTTGGAAAATCATCTGTATCCTGGTGGAGATGAGGCTGAGAATGAGGAAGAGGATGCCTGTAGATTGAGCTTAAGCCAAATACTAAGCATTTCCATGGATATAGCTCATGGCATGGCATATCTCCATCATCATTGTTTTGTACAGGTGGTGCACTGTGATTTAAAGCCTAGCAATGTTCTTTTGGACAATAATATGACAGCACATTTATGTGATTTTGGGATTGCCCGAATAACCTTTGCAGACTCAACAGATTCATTCACTTCCATAGCTACCTTGAAAGGCTCATTTGGGTATATTGCTCCAGGTATGAAATTTTGCAGCATATGCAAAAGAAATGCTTCTTTTTTTAAAAATTTTTAATCAGGATTTCATAGCTTGTTGGGTTGGATGCAGAATATGGATTTGGAAGCAGGGCTTCATCAAAAGGCGATGTATATAGCTTTGGGATTGTCTTATTGGAGATGATGACTCGGAAAAGGCCAACCAACTGCATGTTTGTGGGAGGACTCAACCTGCATAAGTGGGTAAGCATGGCGTTCCCTCATGGAATGATGGAAGTGGTGGGCACCAGCCAGCTAGAAGATGCAAATAGTGATGAAATAAAAGACTGTATTTCTCAAGTCTTGCTACTAGGTTTGGTATGCACAAGAGAAACACCTGAGGAGCGGCCCACCATGACTGAGGTGGTAACAATACTGGAACGAATTAGACAGAAATTTGTAGGAATGTCTGGAACTCCGAGTTTAGCATCAGATATATTATTTCCATCTGACAGTCTCAGTCTTATAAGAAATGATGCTGAATCATTTGAAATCGAAAGTTCCAATACATTTTAGGCAAACTTAAATACGAAGTAGGCGTTAGCTGTATATACTAGTAATTACACATGAGTTGCAAATCACGCTGGAGAAGACAAATATTTATTTTGGCACAGCGGAGAAATGGCTGAGCGTTTTCGGCGTTGTCTGATAGAAGCCATTTGTTTGTCCGCGGCACCAAAAATGCATGAAGATGATCATCACAGAACCGAAGAAGAAATGAATGCGCCGAGTCTCCGTCATCTGCAGCATCTGCAGGACAGCCAAAAGTTTGTCAATAGAATGACATCAATGCTGTACAATGCGCTGGCCATTGGCATTTGATTGGGATTGTTGTCTGTGTTGCCTGCTTAGGTCATTTGTGGGACATCTGTCATGCCGTCTTTTGACTGCTGGAAAAAGTTTAAAAATTCAATTGGAATATTGCCGAGAAAAGACTGCTCGGAGACACTTTCCAGCAACAGCCTCTTCGAAATAGATGCCTACCGACAAAATAAATTATAGAAAATATGAACAGAATATAGATAAATTTTGTGAATTGGATATTTCTTAGGCCTTGGCACGAAGTCAGAGTTGTATTATTAATTTATTTGTACACCCAATTAGTACGGGCTGCAATGCATTTTACCATTTCTCCGCAATAATTCTAATTTGATTTGAAATTTGTCTTCAATTTTCCTGTTTGATTGAGCGAACAGCTTTAAATTTGTCAAGGTTTGGTCTCATAATTGATCCTTTTTTTAAAGTACTAGGGGAGAGGACCCGGTTGTGGTGCAGGTTCCATTAGTGGAGATAGTAGGCGAAAAGTCATTCACCTTTTTTTTAACATATTTTGAATGACATGTGAAGTTAATACAACCCAACTGTTTTCTCCCCTATCATTATTAATTAAACATGGAAGCATGAAATGTTGAATAAGACAGTTTTTAAATTGGTCAATATTCTCTTATTCATTGATAGAACTAAAAATATATATTAATTTATATATAAGTGTACAAAAACCAAAGTCTATACAGTCAACTATTCATTAAGTAATATTTTCATTGTATGTACATCATATCTATTACAGTCACTTCAACAAGTGATTTCTCAAGACTTTCCAACCCAGATCTCAAATCCCATGCACTAGTTTTGATGTAAGAGTCTTCAATCCAAGTAAACACCTGCATAACAATAAATGAAATTATGATCAGTCTCACCTTTCAAAGTGTTTAAAAACTCAGTACCATATAAACAATAAATTGTGTAACCAGCTGCATAAAATAATAAAACTGACCAACTAAAATATTATCCATTGGATTAAATCCCAATAAATCTCAGCCATTTGATTGAACTTTCATAGTGAATCCATGTCAACTAACATCAACCAATCAGAATTTAGGATGATAGAATAAAAGTTGGAGGATGGATTACAATTCCATTTGTTCATGCAGTTTTCATCTCTCCAAGTTAAAGAAGTGAGGAGCAGTGCAGTTCAGGTAAGACACTTATGAATTACAAACTATTTCATAATTCAAGCCCTCTATTTATTTTTTCAGTGTTTGCATATTGCAGCAGAGTTGTATATGCCAATTGCATTTGCTTTAAAGTTTATGAAGTCTTTTCAACAAATCTAATTTGTGCATATCCTGCCATCATGGCATTCTATGAGACCAAAAACTACACACTGAATTTTTGAGAAATTAGGATAAAACATATATTTGAAGGTGGCAGTGAGGTGGCGGTGCAATGTTGGAGGTCAAGAATTTGGTGCTGCATCCATTGGTGGTGTTTTTACTCTATAAATTTTCCCTTCCATATTTCTAACGATTGGTAACAGCTTAGCTCTAAACTCTATAAATTTTCCCTTCCATATTTCTAACGACAATTCAGCAAAGGATTGGTTCCATCGAGTCACATTAGATTTTTTTGATGAAGGATTGGACAATAATGCTGCTAAAACCATTATTAGCTAGCAAAAAATTTATACATTTCTTCATTGCCTCTCTACAATAACATTCTCCTGGAGCACAAGCTGTAGGTACAAGGTGCTAAATCATTTTGGCACTAAACAACTGACAAACATATCTCTATCCATGATAAGTTAGTGCAGATTTGATTTTTTTTTTTACTCCTAATATCACATGTTATTATTATTATTCCAGCTATAGAGAAAATGGAGCTTATATACACTACTATGTATCCATGAAGAAATACCTCTTTAACTAAAAGCCCCTCTAAGAGTCACAAAACTCACTAAACAAAGTTTGCACAAAGCATCCCTAACTAAGTACGGTTTTACTCACTTGGCAACAGATATAGTATGGCATAAAAGTTCTTCATTTGCATCTTTACGTAGCAAAATTTTAATACATTTCTCCATTGCTTCTCTGCAATAACATTCTCCTGGAGCACTAGCTGTAGGTAGAAGGTGCTAAATCATTTTGGCTCTAAATACTTCAATGTTAGTTGCATTAGAATATTTAAAGACATGGCTGGAGGCAACAACGTTTATGTCAATCCATTATATGTCAGATATTTACAATGAGTCCATTAGAAAAAACATAGAACTATGATCAGCGCAAGAAAACCTTGCACATAAACATTTGCTTACACACAAAGGGCAGGAGTTGAAACCTGTAATGTAATGGTAGGGATTTGATCTTTTCCACATTGATGATCAGTATACAGAGAAAGTGCATTATCCAGGGAGTTGTGAAAGACACACGCTTCTCGCTGCACATTGAGGGCCTGCTCAATTAGAGATTCCAACCTCTTGGTTCCATCGAGTCACATTAGATTTTTTTGATGAAGGATTGGACAATAATGCTGCTAAAACCATTATGGATGAAGGAAATATTCAACTGGACAGTGATACATTTAACTGGCAAGTAACAAGTGCAGTATATTTCGTATAAAGCTAATAATAAAGAACCTTTACTTTTTGAGAACTCTTAATAAATGCTAAAATGAAGATTGCTACATGGAACGTGTCTGTCATCCAATGATATAATGTGATATTAGCATAAGTTTTATTGTATACATAAAAAGATGGAAAGTATTCTAGTTACATGTGCAAAATTTATATTAAAAACATAACTTTAAATACAACACTACTGGAATATACAGCTCTGTCGGAATATGACCACAACAGCGTTCTATAGTTCAGCAGTGTTGTATATTGCATTTCTGAATTCACTGTATTGTTCATTTTTTCCAGATATCTCATTCTCCAGTTGAAAAGTATTTTTTCCAATCATCACTGTGATATTGGCATAAGTTTTATTGTATACATAGAAAGATGGAAAGTATTCTAATTACATGTGCAAAAGTTATATTGAAAACATAACTTTAAATACAACACTACTGGAATATACAACTCTGTCGGAATATGACCACGACAGCGTTCTATAGTCCAGCAGTGTTGTATATTGCATTTCTGAATTCACTGTATTGTTCATTTTTTCCAGATATCTCATTCTCCAGTTGAAAAGTATTTTTTCCAATCATCACTGTGATATTAGCATAAGTTTTATTGTATACATAGAAATACAGTAGTTTGTCAAGTTCTCGTTAGAAATATGGAAGGAAAATTTTAAATTCTATCAATGAATAAGATAATATTGACCAATTTAAAAACTGTCTCCATTATTGGACCCTGCACCACAACCGGTGCCTATCCCCTAGCAATGCTCACCCACCAGCCGTTAATGTTTTCATTATAAATATATGCCTTCCATATTTCTAACGACAACTTAGCTTTAACAACTAGGGGAGAGGACCCGGTTGTGGTGCACCATATCTTTGCACAGTCACCGCGCCACGTCACTGCCACCTGGGCGAGTAAAAACACTATAATTGCAGGTTTCAAAAGAACTGGTATTTGGCTAAGTTGTTACCAATCCTCTCGACAAATCCTTTTCAAAAAAATCTAATGTGACTTGATGGAACCAATCCTTTGCTGAATTGTCGTTAGAAATATGGAAGGGAAAATTTATAGAGTTTAGAGCTAAGCTGTTACCAATCGTTAGAAATATGGAAGGGAAAATTTATAGAGTAAAACACCACCAATGGATGCAGGACCAAATTCTTGACCTCCAGCATTGCACTGCCACCTCACTGCCGCCTCAGCACCACGTGGACGATCCGCATCAGTGAAGATATCGAAAAAGTCGGATTAATTGCATGGGACCAAGTGTTGTCCACTCGCCGTGGCAGTTGTTGTCGGGGCTACCGCCATGCATTGAATGCTCACCCACCAGCCGTTAATGTTTTCATTATAAATTTTCCCTTCCATATTTCTAACGAACAATATAGTGAATTCTGAAATGCAATATACAACATTGTTGAACTATACAGCATTGTCATAATGAAAACTACAAGTCAATTAATTCCTAAAAATTAAACAAAATCATTCATATTCTAGCATATTCCAGTATTCATTTTTGGTATATTTATAGTTTCTTTTCCAACAATCATCTTTCATGCTGTGAATCAGGTATTTCATTTACACCATGAGAAAAGGTGCTATTGCTAGAAGATCAAGGAGGCCAAGAGTGAGAGGTGTACAATTATCACATAATTTAAGTGATGAAGAGGATAATTCAGCACCAACTGGTAATGAACCAGAATGTAGAAACCCACCCACTGTCTCGGTTCAAAGAACATCTGCAACAAAGAAGCTTAGTGTCATCCGAGGTTGGACAAAAGAAGATATGGAAAAGGCGATAGATGATGTTGAGTTTAATGGGTTCTCAGTTAGAGCAACAGCAAAGAAGTATTCCATTCCACCCACATCATTACACTATTGGCTAAATGGTCTCACCCACACAAAGAGGAGGGGTCCTCCAACAGTTCTAACTGAAGAAGAAGAAGAGGAAATTGTTGAATGGTGCAAAGAAATGGCTGATATGGGTCATGGCTTGGAGTTAATGCAGCTAAAGGCAAATGTTGCTCAGATTTGTGAAACAAGACAAAACCCCTTCAGAGATGGGTTTCCTGGTAAATCATGGTGGGCTGGATTCAGAAAACGTCATCCAGACCTTGCAATCCGAACTACTGAGGGACTTGACAGGGATAGAGCTTTAAACTTGCACCCTGCAATAGTAACCAAATTTTATGATAATTTGGCCAAAATCTATGGAACCTATTCATACGGCGCTCATAAAATCTGGAATTGTGATGAGACTGGTTTGCAGGCTGGAAGAAATTGTGGAGTTCGAGTAATTGCAAAGAGGGGCAGTCGTAATGTCCCAAAGGTAATACCAAAGAGTAGGGAGTGGATCACTATATTGTGTTGTGTCAATGCAGCAGGTATGTCAATTCCAGGATTTTATTTGTTCAAGGGAAAGAGAATGATAAAGAATTACATTAAAAATTGTGAACCTGGAGCATGTATGGCTGCACATCCAAATGCATGGATGACAAAGGAATTGTTTTTAAATTGGCTATGTCATTTTGCACGTTCAGTACCAGGCGGTGTTTCTCCAAATAATAGACACCTATTGATATTTGATGGCCATGATAGACATGTAGCATTACAAACTGTGGAGGAGGCAAACAAATTGGGCATTGATTTGATAACACTACCAGCACATACTAGTCATAAGTTGCAACCTCTTGACGTGAGTGTGTTCAGCCCTTTCAAGACATATTTTAGAGCTGAGAGGTCCAAATGGATGACAGAGAACAAATGTGCAGATGTGAAAAGGAGTGACATTGCTGAGCTTGCAAGTAGAGCCTTAAAAAAGGCACAGACACCATCTAACATAATTGCAGGTTTCAAAAGAACTGGTATTTGGCCATTGAATTATGATGCTCTCCTAAATGACATGGCATGCAGCCAGGCATTTGACATGCAAGGTGAGGAAGTTATTGATGCTGTCACAAACATTTTGAGCCTATCTCAACGAATAAATCCTGAATTAAATGACAATGAAGAGGTGGTGCCTGAAACTCAATTCATGCAAAATGTTGACTCTAGAGATGATATGGAAGCAGCTGCAACACATGGAGTGGAGCTAAATGGTGCTCTTGGAAACCCAAGTAACATCATCAACAATAAGGAGGGGTCTTCAGATTTTGTAAGTAACATGATTTGTCTTTGCCAAGTCAAGTTAACCCGCCACAATGGTTAGAGGATGCCATGAAAAACTTGGGTTACAAGCTACCATCCATCACAGAAGATCAAAGCTTAAATCTGCCTTCCTTTCCTGAAGGACTAGAACAAGAAGCAATAATTCATTACTATGCAGATGTTGGAGATGAGGATGAACAAGACGAAGTCGAATTTCAAGAGGATGCTCAAGAAAATGAAATTAACTTAGAAGTTATGCCACATGAACCTCAACACCCTGAAGAGACTGAAAAACCAAGATGGACGTGGTATGTTACTTTCCCATTTTCTACGACTTCCAAGGGAGATCATAAACAAATCAGATGGTTCTATTAGACTGAGTAGGCATTCATAGATTTTGACTGCACCTGAGTACATGGAGCTATTGGTTGATGCGGAAAGAAAAAAGGAGGAACAAGCAAAACTAAAGTTATGGAAAAAAGAACTGGCACAAGAAAAAAAGGTTGCTAGACTTGCAGCAAAAGAAAAAAGATTGCAGGAGAAGCTTGAAAGAGAAAGGGAGAAGCAGGCTAAGGAGCAACAGAAAGAGATTGAGAAGGCACACAAGCAACAAAGGAAAGAGCAAGAGAAGAGGGAGAGGGAACTTGCAAATCAATTAAGGGAATACGAAAAGAGGATGCGTGTAAGTTCTGCAACTGATCATGAAAATCGAAGGATTTTTCAAGATATGTTAAATATTCAAATTCCAGGTTATGCTCAAATTGGAACACCTCCATCACTTATGAATAACTCTTGTACAGTTCCATCTTGGTATGTATCACCTCATTTACTTTGTACAAGTTCAAGCAGTCATAGTAGTTCATTTGCAATGCCACCATGGATGCAAGCTTCAGCAGGGCAACCAACTCCTCTGTCAACAACAGGTGCAAATCCCTTTTCAAGCGGACAACCAAATCCTTTTTCAGCAGGGGGACCAGATCCTTTATCAGTTGGGCAACCAAATGCTCTGTCAAAAGGGATTCTAAATCCCTTTTCAGTTGGCCAATCAAACACTGTATCGGCAGGAAAAGAAAATCCAAAAGCAGTATAGAAAGAGGGCAATATTACTTACACTAACTGAGATATTGAACATGTGCCAGCAAACAATGCTTATTACCCCATATGATGATGGTAGTAATTTTGTTGGTGATACAATTTTGCTAGATGTATTCACCGAAGCCTTCCTATGTAGTCTCTAAAGTTATATAACGCAATATAAATTTTGCGTATGTAATCAGAATACTTTCCAGCCATCCATGTATACAATTAAACTTATGTTAATATATCGGTATGATGATGCTCTTCCATATTTTACACCCAATTTGGCGGTGTAATCAGAATACTCATATTAATTTTGCATATGTAATCAGAATACTTTCCAGGCGTCCATGTATACAATTGAACTTATGTTAATATATCAATATGATGACGCTCTTTATTTTACACCCTATTTGGCGGTGTAATCAAAATACTCATATTAATTTTGCGAATGTAATCAGAATACTTTGTATACAATTAAACTTATGTTAATATATCAGTATGATTATGCTAACTATTTTAATAGTGCAGTGTTTTAAAACATTAAGGATCATTGCCTGAGTGAGAACCCTCTCATCTCTGCCTTTTCTTCTCATCTTCTTAGCAGGCCGAGCCAATGCCGAGGACGAAGTCGGTCAGGAGTGGAGAAAACGCACGCACCCACCGGTCTGCAAGATACAACGAAATGGTCGCTCAAGCTCTGCAATAGAACAGGCGAAAAACCAGACTGAACGAGCTCCCTCTCCATTTCCCACGAAATGCCATGGCCCGATTTGGCGGTGACCATCTCCATAAACCTACCCGCGCACATTAACGGGTGGTGGGTGAGCATTCAATGCATGGCGGTAGCCCGGACAACAACTGGCGCGGCGAATGGCATGGTGTTTTTACTCGACCAGGTGGCAGTGACGTGGTGCAATGACTGTGCAAAGATAGGGTGCACTACAACCGGTGCAATGCGCTACAGCAATGCAGCCCTTGGGAGCAACATGCATATATGAACCATGGAAGACACTTCAAACATTTAGACTCAAGATTGAGAGAACGCTAATACAGAAGCGAGCAATTACAACAGAAAACAATGTAAATGGCAGTAACAGAGAGTGGTAATGCCTATAATTAGACCTAGAAATTGCTTAAAGGGGTTAGTAGACTTGTAAATCTGTCTATAATTAGACCTAGAAATTGCTTAAAGGGGTACTTGGGTATTAGAAAATAGATTACTTTAAGTCCAATGATGAGGTAATGCTGCTAAGTTTTTTAGAAAACAATTGGGTACTGATACAAAAAGAAAACAATTGGATACACTAAGAGGTGAAGCAGAAATTACTAGATATCTTCATTAAAGTTCCTGTTGTTTCTATATAAACACTAAAAAGTTCATTTTGCTGAAACTCTGAGATGAAGGAAATTTGGAGGTCGAATGTGTGTAATGCAAATCAGATGTAGTAAAAGTTTATTCAGTTCCTTTCCCCACTCAAGCATGCAAATCACGTAGCCTAACAATCTCCCACATGCATTCAGATCCCAAAACATATAATTTTTGCCACCTAAAACATATAATTTTTGTAACCCAAAACAGAAAACAAATTACATTTGTTGCTGCAAACACTGAAAATAAACACTATAAAATTCCATAGAAAGAAAGACATTTAAACATGGAAGCATGAAGCATGAAAGTACTTTAATGTTGATATGTGAAGTTAATACAACCCAACCGTTTTCTCCCCTATCATTATTAATTAAACATGGAAGCATGAAATGTTGAATAAGACAGTTTTTAAATTGATCAATATTCTCTTATTCATTGATAGAACTAAATTAGGGGAATCTTACCATCACCGCCTAAGTACGATTCTTCAAACAATAGAAATATTGAACAAGAATTGACATAAAGGGATGTTATAATTAGACAAAAACTACAAACTGATATTGAGAAGATCCAAGAATCAAATACCAAGAAACGCAAAGAACCAGAGTTCATTACTGAATTAATAACATATTATTGTTGAATATAAAAGCATACCATTGCTTAATATAAAAACATACTAATAACAAAATACTAAAAAACAGAGACATTTACGGACTCATTGGAAATGAAAGAGAGTATTGGAATTGGTGTAGGAAACAATATGATCAGAATTTTTGAGTTCCAAGAACATTGAAATGAGATTGTTAGAGAAGATTA
The DNA here is from genome assembly GCA_019776745.2 of Taxus chinensis. Lineage (NCBI taxonomy): Eukaryota > Viridiplantae > Streptophyta > Pinopsida > Cupressales > Taxaceae > Taxus > Taxus chinensis. Next base: position 629,448,333 of record CM034148.1, read on the forward strand.
GTTACAAATAAGGATTGAAAAAGATTTAGCAAGGGCTAAATATTTCGATCGAGGGAGAGAATATTGAAAAATATGGGTATTGGCTTAATATACAGTATTAATACAGTAGAATATGAATTTACATTCTTGCTCTTTTGAAATTCAACTATCAGAAGAACATAGTTGATATCAAGATTCACACTTATAAGAGATTGAATGGAAAGAAAATTGATATAGATGAACTCAAAGGACTAGTTGCAGTAGTAAGCCTTTATCTTTAAATGCGTAGAATCGTTGAAGTTATTACAGAGTTCGTAGGGATTTGAACTGACTAGAACCTTAAAATTGTTTTAATGTGCTTGGTGGATCTTTTGGAATCAGACAATAATAGAACATTTGTAATTGTCATCTGAAAGATGCAAACAAGTCTTAAGAACCAAGTCTATATTAATCAATATTCTCTTATTCATTGATAGAACTAAAAAATATATATAAATTTCTATACAAGTGTACAAAAACCAAGTCTATACAGTCATCTATTCATTAAGTAATATTTTCATTGTATGCATATCATATCTATTATAATCACTTCAACAAGTCATTTCTCAAGACTTTCCAAAAAAATTACTACCATCATCATATGGGGTAATAAGCATTGTTTGCGGGCACATGTTCAATATCTTAGTTAGTATTGGGTACTGATACAGAAAGACAACAATTGGATACACTAAGAGGTGAAGCAGAAATTTATATTGCACTATATAACTTTAGAGACTACATAGGAAGACTTCGGTGAATACATCTAGCAAAATTGTATCAGCAACAAAATTACTACCAACAAAATTACTACCATCATCATATGGGGTAATAGGCATTGTTTGCGGGCACATGTTCAATATCTTAGTTAGTATCGGGTACTGATACAGAAAGACAACAATTGGATACACTAAGAGGTGAAGCAGAAATTTATATTGCACTATATAACTTTAGAGACTACATAGGAAGACTTCTGTGAATACATCTAGCAAAATTGTATCAGCAACAAAATTACTACCGACAAAATTGCTAATTATGAATAAATTTGACACTTTGATGAATGAATGACGGAATATCCCTAAGAGCATGCAGCCAAGGGAAACTTAAACGTAATGCACCAGAGCTAAGATTAGTAACAACCGAGAATGAAACTAGAGTAGTGATAGGTAGAGTTATACACGGTAACAAGGATTCTAGGTATCAAATGCAAGATTTTGTGTAGAAATGCCAAGAAATTTAAATAGCGTGATAGAGCATACATTTCCCTTGTTATGTAGATCAACCAAAACATCATGTATATGTATGTGATTAATAAAGACAAGAATAAATAGAATATCTAAAACAAATATTTCATCCATATACATGAGTCATCAAAAAGTGATAAATAATACGAAAGATACAAAACATAATGTATATCTTAATTTAAGTATGCATTGCTTCATAAAATCAATTGTCCATAAGTCATTCAAGAACATATCTTAATGTCGGCAAGGGTTAATGCTATGCTAGTTAATAAAAAAAATTAAAAATTACATATCTTACTCCAAAATCTAATCAAACTCGTATCTATTATACCAACACCTTAAATTTTGAGTTGGCAATGCAAGCCACGAAAAATCCTGTGATAAAAATACAGGCATTAAGTCACAACTTCGACCCATATTTTCACACGCTCAAAAACTAAATGCCCAAATTGAAAAAAAAAATACTTCAGTCGTCTATCTGATTTACGGCATCAAATCCAAAGACAGACGAAAATAAAAATTCTACTTTTTTTTTTTGAAGTAAACCAGAAATATATACAAAAAGATTTAATGGGTGTTCTGAAGTACCTAGGCACTATCTGTCTAACCCTGCGCGTATTCTTCACCATTCATCCGTCTTAAACCAAATTCTATCACTGTTTAACGTCACCACCCACACAAGGCCAAAAAGCACCAGAAGAAGAACAAAAAAAAGTCGAAAAAGAAAGACATTTTGGAGGAGCAAGAAAACTCTGGACCAACCAATGCAAAACACTGTCCTTAAATTTTAAGTAAAGGCATTTTACGTAACAAAACACAGTACAATCATGTCAAAAGAAGTTACAAGAACAAATAATCCAAAGCCATATCATAACAGCACAGCAAAATCGTAAAACTTCTGCACGTAGTAAAGCAAAATTTCCATAGTAGTACAGTGTTTAAAAACACTAAGGATCATCACCTGAGTGAGAACCCTCTCACCTCTGCCTTTTCTTCTCATCTTCTTAGCAGGCCGAGCCAATGCCGAGGACGAAGTCGATCAGGAGTGGAGAAAACGCACGCACCCACCGGTCTGCAAGACACCACGAAATGGTCGCTCGAGCTCTGTCACAGAACAGGCGAAAAACCAGACTGAATGAGCTCCCTCTCCATTTCCCATGAAATGCCATGGCCCGATTTGGCGGTGACCATCTCCATAAACCTACCCGCCCACATTAACCGCTGGTGGGTGAGCATTCAATGCATGGCGGTAGCCCAGACAACAATTGGCGCGGCGAGTGGACAACACTTGGTCCCATGCAATTAATCCAACTTTTTCGATATCTTCACTGACGCGGATCATCCACGTGGCGCTGAGGTGGCAGTGAGGTGGCAGTGCAATGCTGGAGGTCAAGAATTTGGTCCTGCATCCATTGGTGGTGTTTTTACTTGTCCAGGTGGCAGTGACGTGGCGCGGTGACTGTGCAAAGATAGGGTGCACCACATATGGGTCCTCTCCCCTACCAGCTTTCTGCCGAAATTCAAAACACATCCCCTCAACAAAACTTTAACTAGGGGAGAAGAGTATGTGAACACGTCCCAATACTTGAACACTATTTTGCATTTAAAATATCTAATACTTGATGGAATAAAAACCAAAATTTTGATTATTGAAGTTCAAAAATTTGTTTTTTTATAAACCATATGTGCATAGGGTCAACATCTCAGTATTACTTAGTACACAATAAATACTGATTGGTACTTTCATTTTCTACAATAAAAGACTCATTTGTTCAAAGTATAAATACAACATATCAGTTGACAAACCCATTCATATCTATTTAATGGGTTGAATATTTGTCTTTTCAATTCATCTCTTTCCATATTCCAAGTTGGGTTGTTCAATCACCAGATCTTTCATATCCAGACTTTAATACATACCTGCAAAAAAAGAGGGAACCTTCTTCTCAAGTTTCAAATTCATCCATTAAAAACACAAACAAAATTGTACACTTGAAGGTAAAAAATAAATATGAATATCAAATCAAATAATTTCAGCCACAAGATCATCTCAAAATCAATTTCAACCTTTGATTAAAAAGACCTTACACCTTGATCCATGTCTTACATTTTGATTGGATACTCTCTCCCCTATGTTGGTATTATATATTCACTTTCCTAGTCTTGTTTACTGCTAATTTATTTCTGCAGGGTGCCTGATTACAGTGGATTTTATAAGAAGAGATTACTTCTATCAAGTTTTGAAAGGAAAGGTCCAACAAAGCAAAAATTGCAGGTTAGTTTTCATACCAAATATCTGTTCAATTAGGTTAGAATTAGACATAACAAATTACTGAGCAGAACTGCAAGTTTATGGACTGATTTCTATTTAATTTATCAAAAATTGACCCATTTTGGAGAGCACATCAAAAAAATATTAAGATTGGAATTGAGTGATTCTTGATCATAACATCCTGCTAATTAATTCTGTGGACATCTATTAGATAATGGCTTTATGTTTTCTCCCTTAAATTACCTTAAAAGCAAATAATATTAACTTCACAATAGAACTAGTAACTTTAGAATGTAAATGTGTTTTTTTTGAGATATTTAATTTGATCGATCATATGTAAACAAATAATATTACAATATGATTCGAAATTAAAGGCTTAGGATAAAAAATTGTTAAATTATAACTAACTGTCAAATTGGTGATCCTACGTGGCAAGGAATTGGCTCCATGGACCTGTGATCTTAGGGTGTTCGCATACTGACCCTTCTCCCCTATGTGCAGCAAAAACAAGGTATAGAGTTTTCTAAATGATATTCATAAATGGTTTTCATTAAGCTAATATGCAGTCGGCACCCCACATTTCCCCAAGAGTGGCTTTTGTATTAAAACCAGTTATAATTTCTCAGCTGAAGTCTCTTGTTATCCAGTTGAAGTATTTTCCTTACTTATTTGACAAGAGAACTATTAACTTCACAATGTCTTCCCTTATTACCCATCTGCCTTTTCTTTCCCCAAATGATCATTATAATCTGAAATCTAATACTTACGAGCAAGTCTTCTATCTGCCTGATGTTATGAAGCATGTCCTTCAAAATGCTAATGAAAGGAGTCACTCCAATGCCCAGTCCAACCAGAAGCAAGATATCCAATATTTTTTGTAATCCTGCGCAGGAGCACCGTAAGGCCCGTCAATGAGCAGCAAACATGGTGGTTGAGCATTTATTTGTTTCTTATCTATTACGCGTGCCAAAATGGTGGAGGACAGATTGCATTTCCCTCTTTTATTTCGAATTTAATGCTCAACCCCTGTCCTCTTCGGTGAACCACTTCGGGTCTCCACCAATAAATGTGTTTTTTTTGAGATATTTTATTTGATTGATCATATGGAAGCAAATATTATTAAAATATGATACGAAATTAAAGGCTTAGGATAAAAAAATGTTTATTTATAACTAGCTGTCAAATTGGCGCTCCTACGTGGCAAGGAATTGGCTCCATGGACCTACGAACTGAGGGCGATAGGCCTTTTCTAAAAATAAGTCATCTACAGATATATCAAGAATGTGCAAGACATATCAATTGGTTTCGTCCTCAACCCATACACATCTACAAAATATAGAGAACTGAACTTTCTCACAAACAACATCCACTGCATCCTATAAAATTGAAAAACTGAAATTCAAACCATTATCAATATCCACAAAGATTAATGGTAGTGAATATAAATCGTAGCACAGTGTAGGTAAGAGAGAAATCATCTAACATACATGAGCCAAAACATCTTCACCTTTAGAAATAGAGAATGTAAAAAAATTCCAAAACAACTCAAACATATTTCAAAGTTGTGGCTTCACCTAAGACGTCATTGGCTTCATCTAAGGATGCAACAGCTAGCAAACAAATCAAAATTGAATCTTTCATTACAATGAACAACGTTGAATTTTTAACAGAAAATCCTTCTCAACTGTACAGGGAGGAACTTCGAAGATCTGTTAGAAGGTGGATTTCCATCTCTAATGCTCGAAACAAAGAAAAAAAATATGTCCACCACATTCTTTATATATCTCTCGCTAACTCTATAAGATATAAAATTTGTACCATTTAATACAAAACAGAAATCTGTAACTCTATGTGAACACTGCTCAATACTAAAGAGATAAGATAAAGAGTTTCCAAACTAAAGAGATAAGATAAAGAAATGTTTATTTATAGCTAGCTGTAAAATTGATAAACCTACATGACAAGGAATTGTCCCGATGGACCCGTGAACTTAGGGTGTTGACATAATGGCACTACTCCCAGAAACTAAAGATATAGGAAAGAAAAATGTTTATTCATACCTTTCAACTTAACTATTTATTCTTAATTATTTATAGGAGTGACAGTATGCCAACTAGGTATAAATAAACATTTTTTAATCCTATATCTTTAATTTCGAATCATATCTTAATATTATTTTCTTCCATATGATCGATCAAGTAAAATATCTCAAAAATAAAACACATTTACTGGTGGAGATCCGAAGTGGTCCATACCAAGACCTACAGTAGTACAACAGATTTGCTGCCACCATAACAACATATGTATTCAAGCTATTACAATTACAATTCTTACATGCATTCACTTCTGAAGATGATTTGATGTCACAAAACATTACATTAACAAGACTTGCGTCAATTGATCGATATGAATTACAATGTCGAAAGGGGTGACTCCATGTTCGAGTGAAACATTCTAATTGATATTGATCAATTACAAAAAAGCCAACGAATGTAGTGTTATTTGATAACACCTCATCTTTAGAAGAGTTTAGGGGAGAAGGGCCAGTATGCGAACACCCTAACTTCGCAGGTTAAGTGAACCAAATCCTTGCCACATAGGAGTGACAGTATGCCAGCTAGGTATAAATAAACATTTTTTAATCCTATATCTTTAATTTCAAATCATATCTTAATATTATTTGCTTCTATATGATCGATCAAGTAAAATATCTAAAAAAAAACACATTTACTGGTGGAGATCCGAAGTGGTCCATACTAAGACCTACAGTAGTACAACAGATTTGCTGCCACCATAACAACATATGTAGTCAAGCTATTACAATTACGATTCTTATATGCATTCACTTCTGAAGATGATTTGATGTCACAAAACATTACATTAACAAGACCTGCGTCAATTGATCGATATGAATTACAATGTGGAAAGGGGCGATTGCATGTTCGAGTGAAACATTCTAATTGATATTGATCAATTACAAACAAGCTGATGAATGTAGTGTTATTTGATAACACCTCATCTTTAGAAGTGTTTATAGATGATCTTATTGATATATTAATACATATTTTACTAATTTTATATTGTTTCATACTGCAGCATTTAGAGAAGATGAAGAGAAAGAGGAGTTTACATCGAGCACAATGTATGCCCAAAAAATGAGGTGTACAGTTTGAAATTGAAACATCTAACCATGGAACAGATGAACAGGATGCTACAATAATAAGCAAAGAGGATGGTGCAATAACAAATCAAGGAGATACAAACACAACTGATGATCATCAGCCAGAACCTGCTGGATGTGAACTAAATAGGCATGAACTACAGGAGACTGTGGTTGTTAGAGGCAACACTTCGACCAAGAAGGTTAGAATTTTGTCTAGTTGGTCAAAAGAAGATATGTTAAAGGCCATAGAAGAAATTGAGTTTCTCGCATTATTCAATTAGACCTGCTGCACTAAAATATCATGTCATCTGTGAAATGATATTTCACTTGAACACTATTCTGCATTTAAAATATCCAATACTTTATGGAATAAAAACCAAAATTTTGATTATTGAAGTTTATATAGGGCCAGTATGCGAACACCCTAAGTTCGCAGGTCCATGGAGCCAATTCCTTGCCACGTAGGAGCACCAATTTGACAGCTAGTTATAAATAAGCATTTTTTTATACTAAGCCTTTAATTTCGAATCATATTGTAATATGAACAGGTCAGGTGTTGAGCATTAAATTTGAAATAAAAGAGGGAAATGCAATCTGTCCTCATGGTTTTTATTCCATCAGGTATTGGATATTTTAAATGAAAAATAGTGTTCAAGTATTGGGACGTGTTCACATACTGGCCCTTCTCCCCTATGTAATCAACAACCCAGCTTATAAATTCTGTCTTTATCAAATACTATGAAATTAATAAAACATGTATTCGATCATCGTTAATGGCGCCCAACGGGGTAATCACAAGTTCACCTACAAGTTCATAATTCATACTGTCATGTATCATAAGCTTGCTAAAATTTTCCCATTGTAGATGATCTTATTGATATATTAATACATATTTTACTAATTTTATATTGTTTCATACTGCAGCGTTTAGAGAAGATGAAGAGAAAGAGGAGTTCACATCGAGCACAACGTATGCCCAAAAAACGAGGTGTACAATTTGAAATTGAACCATCTAACCATGAAACAGATGAAGAGGATGCTACAATAATAAGTGAAGAGGATGGCGCAACAACAAATCAAGGAGATACAAACACAAATGATGATCATCAGCCAGAACCTGCTGGATGTGAACTAAATAGGCATGAACTACAAGAGACTGTGGTTGTTAGAGGCAACACTTTGACCAAGAAGGTTAGATTTTTGTCTAGTTGGTCAAAAGAAGATATGTTAAAGGCCATAGATGATATTGAATTCAACAATTATTCTATTAGAGCTGCTGCATTGAAATATAATTTGCCTCCTACATCTGTTCATTATTGGCTGAATGGTCTGACACATACAAAAAGGAAGGGCCCTGCACCTGTTTTGAGTGAAGGAGAGGAGAAAGAGATAGTTGAATGGTGTAAGCAAATGGCAGATTTAGGGCATGGAGTGGGATTTATGCAACTGAGGGCATGTGTTGCACAAATTTGTGAAACTAGAGAGACTCCATTTCGAGAAGGATTACCTGGAAAATCTTGGTGTGAAGGATTTAGAAAAAGACACCCAGACATAGTCCTTCGGACTGCTGAAGGTCTAGAAAGAGATCGTGCAATAGGTTTACGTCCAGAGGTGGTTAACAAGTTTTATGAAAAACTAGCTAACATTTATATCAATTCCTATGGTGCAGGAAAAATATGGAATTGTGATGAGACAGGAATCCAAGTAGGGAGAAATTGTGGCATGAGGGTGCTTGCCACCAAGGGTTGCAGGAATGTTCCCAAAATCATTCCTCGTAGCAGAGAATGGATGAAAATTCTATGTTGTGTAAATGCTGCAGGGCAATGTATCCCTAACTTTTACTTATTTAAAGGTCAGAAAGTTTCACAAAATTACATCAAGGGATGTGAACCAGGTGCTTGCATGGCTGCTCATCCAAGTGCTTGGATGACTAGAGAGCTCTTTATAAGTTGGTTGTATCATTTCAGTAAGTCTGTACCTAGAGGGGTGTGCCCTGAAAATAGGCATTTACTTATATTTGATGGTCATGGAAGCCATGTGGCATTGTCAACTATAGAAGAGGCCAGGCGATTGGGGATTGATTTAATGACATTGCTAGCACATACTACACACAGGTTGCAACCACTGGATGTTAGTGTCTTTGGTCCTTTTAAAGCATATTTCAGATCTGAGAGGATGCAATGGATGTGTAATAATAAGTACCAAGAAGTCAAATGTTCAGACTTGGTAGAAATAGGTAGTAGAGCTCTCGCCAAGGCCTTGACACCTGCAAATATTCGTGCTGGTGTTAGACACACAGGTATATGGCCACTTGATCCAAATGCATTACAGAATGACATGGAATGTAGTAAACTATATATCATTGAAGAAGATGCCAACGAAGATGATGCTGAAAATGTCACAGATGATGATACTACTGAAAACATTATGAATGTTGATGGTACTGAAAACATAATAGATGTTGATGCTGCTGAAAACATCCTAAGTTTGTCAAGAGATGTAGGTCCACCTGTTGGTGACAAAATTGGAGAAAATTACTTAATGGAATCAGTTGAGAATCTGTCAACAACAAAAGAATTCCATCCAACCATTGAAACAATGGTTGTTGCTAATACAGAGATGGAGGAACCAAGTATACAGGGAGAAAGACAAAGTATAATGCAGACCAAAGATTATGAAGTGAACCACATTGTGAATACTCATGACCAAGGCACATCCAGCTGCAACACTGAGGCCCAGGGATTTGGAGAGGACGATCTCTCATTGCCAAGTGCACCAGAACAACCTTCTTGGCTGCAAGAGCATATTGTAGAGTTGGGACTTGATCAGATTGAAACACTGAGGATGAAAGTATATCTTTACCTTCGATGCCAACCAACCTTGAGCCAGCAGACTTTGAACCAGCAAACTTTACTCATTATTATGCTGACACAGAGGAAATTGAGGTCATTGATAAAGATAAAAACGAGGAAGACACAACTGGCCATGATGTTGAAAGTGGTGTATCAAATGATGGTGTTGCTGCAAATGAGAAGAAATTGGGTAAATTTTTAAGGTTACCGACACAATTTGTACGGGATCCTTCCAAAGGTAAGAGTGATGCTGCACTCCGGATAAGTCGTGCTTCACAATTGTTAACATCTGATGCTTATGTTCAGATGTTAAAAGATACACAACAAAAAAAACAAGAAATATGTGAAGGGAAACAACGTAAAAAGGAGCATATTGAGGCAAAAAAGCAAGAAAGGTTGGCAGCAAAGGAGCAAAAAAAGGAAGAGAGATTGCAACGCATTAAAGAGAGGCAAGAAAGGGATCTACAAAAGTTTGTTGAAAGACGGGAGCGTGAGAAACAACAGGAAGTAGCTTGCCAAAAAAAGGAATTGGAATTACAACAGAAGGAAGCCACTCGCCATCAAAGGGAGAAAGAGAAACAAGAAAGAGATAACAAGTTCAACAATCCGCAGGTTTTGTTTCCCATGCATCATTCCATGCCCATACAGAACTCCATGTTACAAGATATGTTGAAAGTTCCTATCTCAGATTACCACCCTTACTTCCTTGACACCATCAGAATGCAAATAACTTCAACTCCAACTACACACCCCATTATTCCACAACCTCCTACTTCACATACAACCTTTCATACCATATCTGGTTTTCCTATTCCACCATGGGTTCATCCAGTGAACCTCTTAATGACTCCAACAACATCTGTCAATGATACAATCGTTCCTGATAGTCCAAAGTAAGGGCCTTTTTGAAGGTGTGACATGGTTATGGACTAACAAACTGATCCCAAAATTATGCCAGCATTCGAGGAGAATTATTTTTTGTGTTGCAAAAAAATATGTATCGAAATCAATTGAGAGTGCATTATTGCATTCACGATTATAGGTTATAGTTGGTATATTTTGCTCCGAATGTAATGAATATGGACACATACAGTATAAGTTTATATGTTTTGCTCCAAATGTAAGAAATATAAAGACATGCAATTTATATTACTACATTTTGCTCGAAATGTAATCATTGTTTCAGATGTGGAAACCAAATCAGCTCAGAATTTGTTCATAACCTTATTTAAATTGTTGCAGCTTAAAATGAACACTGTTAAATAAAAACTGAAAGACAAGGATTTATTTGAATCTTGGTGAGGTTGAAACCTCACCTCTATATGGCTTAAAAACATAGAATTGTAGGTAACATTTTCCTTGAGGATTAGTAGTGTGAATACACACTGTTTCCACCCTGCTTCAAATGATCTCGCCGCATAAAACTGCCATTCCAAATTTCTCAGCTCGCCAACACTGGAGCTCCACAATAAAATACTCCTACACATCCATCCAAAAACAAAATTTGCTTAATAAATAATAAACATCACATTCTAGAAGCTTGTACTAGACCATGCGTATGGAGTGTGGAAATGCCAAAAAATATATGTAGGGACCTAATGGGAATAGACACAAAGTCCATGCTGATATAATACTCACCAACTTTGGCATTGGGATGCTTTGTGCATATTCGTGAGAAGACCTTTCTCCAAATGGGCCTTGCAAAATGAGTGCGCACCTGTATGGAAAAATGAGAAAGCGATCAAGAAGCAACAACAGATTTGACCAGGTCAGAGAATGGAGAGACAAAAACCTAATTTGCTTCAATAAGATTACTGATTTGGAAAATTTACTGGAGTTAAAGCAGTACAAAGATTTGAAAGAGCTTAAACGGCTTGTACTACGTATCCTCATATTACCAATAATTTTTTTTACAATTAAAGAAAAAGTTGTAGAATTTTACAACATTATCATGAATAGATTTCAATTTAACCTTACAAATTTTTAGAATCTTTTCAGGAAGCAGTTCAGGAAAAGATCTCTAATCTATGAAATTATAAAGTGAGAAAGAAAATATATTTAGGAACAACTTCGCAAATTTTCATCAAACTGCTTATTTCCGCTATCTACTTGGTCAAATTGAAAAAACAGGAAGCCGCAGCAGAATCGTTATGTTGTTAATATTTACAAATTTTCATAACGGTCTTAATTTGCAGTGGAACCAGCAGCAAAACTGTAATTTTCTTAACAAAAAAGACAAATTTTCGTATGATAAACAATTTGCAGTGAAAATCGTGGTAATACCTTGGAATTTCTAGGCAGTAAAGAGAGAAGATTTGAGAAGTATTGTTTGAGTTTGACTGTCCTGTTTCACTCGGCTAGCATATGCTCAAACGCCGACTAGTACTGAATCTGACCAGTATTGAAAGAATTTACAGCGGCGTTCGAAATCCTGCATCTTTCATGTCCAAAAACCCATCAGATTATACTGTTCAACATGAAAACTCGACCCTTTTCTTTCCCCAAATGTTCATTATAATCTGAAATCAAATACTTACGAGCAAGTCTTCTGTCCACCTGATGTTATGAAGTATGACCTCCAAAATGCTAATGAAAGGAGTCACTCCGATGCCCAATCCAACCAGAAAGAAGAAATCCAATATTTTCTGTAATCCTGCGCAGGAGCACCGTAAGGCCCGTTAATGAGCAGCAAACATGGTGGTTGAGCATTTATTTGTTCCTTATCTAATACGAGTGTCAAAATGGTGGAGGACAGATTGCATTTCCCTCTTTTATTTCGAATTTAATGCTCAACACCTGTCCTCTTCAGTGAACCACTTCGGGTCTCCACCAGTAAATGTGTATTTAATGAGATATTTTATTTGATCGATCATATGGAAGCAAATATTATTAAAATATGATACGAAATTAAAGGCTTAGGATAAAAAAATGTTTATTTATAACTAGCTGTCAAATTGGCGCTCCTACGTGGCAAGGAATTGGCTCCATGGACCTGCGAACTTAGGGTGTTCGCATATTGGCTCTTCTCCCCTACTGCCCCGTGAATTTGTCATTCGATGTTCTAAACATTGAAGAGAATTTGATATGATAAGTAAATACAAGAGAAGTAATAATTCACAAAATCTTTAAGATAGATAGAAATAGACATAACATAACAAAATAATACGGTAACCAAGATATATCGTGAGAAATCCTTTCACAATAATTTTTGTCCTTATTGTATTAACTCAACCGTTTAATCATACAATAATGTACTTCTCAATTCTACTCTATTCTACTACATGTACAACTATATGTAAGAACATCAATAGAAAACCGTCACATTGGTATTCCAAAACAATAGGTACCAAAACCATGGGCCAAAACAAATCATAATGGCTCGCCATAAACATGAGTGATCTATTGTGATATGTGAAAAAGGGGACTCCAATTAATAGAGAATTTAATGAAGTTATTAATTGTGATATGTGAAAAATCGAATATAAGAACCTTGAAATTGATATATATTGATGTATTTCATATAAATACATTTATTATATACTAGTTTGTTCCAAGGCGACCTTGCAATGACAACCAAAGACTGTAATGGTGTGAGTTGTTCACGTTTATTCTTAACATTAAATTTAATGTCTATTTAACTGCCATGTAGCAATCCATCCTTAAATTTGATGTCCATTTGACAGTATAATGGCTCTAAAAACAACATCATAGTCTACATGTGTATTGTCCACTAACATAAAATTTAATGTTTTGGTATCCTTTGAAGGAGACAAACATTAGGCCTTGAGGACGAGGATTGGAGAAGGGCAATCGGGAACTTAATTGCGGAAAGAGAAAAGTGTTATCATTCTTATCATTATCATGTTCTTGAATGCACAATGTAACCATTTATTTTGTTTTATTTCGGTAGGGATGTCACACAATTCAATTTGGCTGCGATATTTGAACAAGTTGGATGATGTTGTTGTTGATAAATACATTTTTGTAGAACCTCGAGTGTTACTTTTCGAAACAAACATGTGGATCTTGTAGCAAAAATTACACCACCTATCCACGCTGATAGTGTTGTTGTAGATTACCATTTTGTTCTCATTTTGCTTTTTTTTCATTCTTTAATTTGATGTTGCCCCAACCCTTCACTTACTGAATTTTAAATGGAAAGTATAATATTAGGTTATAGGTTGAAGGCATTCTTCAATAAATTTTAAAATTTTTATAGATAGTCATACAAAACAAAATAATTGATAGTGTAGAAGGGTTGTCGATTCTTACATGTTGGGTTGAACAAAAACCTATATATGCATGAGACATCAAATAAACATAAGTTTCAATTATAAAATAGTTATTCACAATAATTTCTTAATTAAAAAATTGATTACATACAAAATAAATTAGTTGTGCATCCTTATTTAAAATTTGGATCAGGTTTAAAAACATGAGATATAATCAAGTTAATTAATTCAATATTAACATTCAAGTCAAAAATATATTTATATACCAATATGCAAGATTGATAGATCGAAAGAAGTAATAAATTAAATAAGACACAAAAAGGAAGAGGAAATAGTTATTATGCTACTTTGGAAGTTAAGCTAGCTATGGCAGAACAATGCAAGGACTATAAATGATCTTCAAATGCATCGTCTCTAGTTTTGGAAGTAAAAGTTGAGCATGGAAGAACCTATTACTTATGTATGGAACCGTTTAGCAGTTTCATACAACAAGGTGTCATAATTCTATAACTTTATATGCATGTGCGATAAACTGGAATATGCTTTCCTATGAAACCCTAGGTTTCAAATATGTGTGAAATCCTCTGTAAGACCCAACATGATCTCAAACCATAACTATGGGAAAAACCCCTATTAAAACTTAACATTTATGTTAAAATGTAATCCATAAATCGCCTACATTGGCACTACTAAAAAAGGCCTCAAAACCACATGTAGTTCTCCACCTAAAGATGTGATATCTATATGGATGCAACTAGATTTGGCAACTCAATCACTTGATAATGGTTTGTATTAACTCGACATGGTTGTGTTTGAATTGGATTGGAGGGATTGTAAATTGGGAAGCTAGACTCTTGAACAGGTGGTTAGGACCGCTTCAAAAAATATGTGTGGGGGTGTTTACATCTTAATTAGATTTCTCGATGAAAAGGATGTAATAATATGTAATAGGTACACTACTTTGGTCTTATTAACTTCCAACATCAATTATGCATGACCAAAATAATGCATTCCAACTTGAAATGAGCTAAACAATTGATACACGATAAGTAACTTGTCCAAAATAAAAGAGGAGAGAAAGACTTACCTTATTTAGGAAGATTCTAGAATGATATGAGTGTACCAAGTAGTGGAACATGATAAACTATAACTCTAGATCATGCACAAAATATTCTAGAACTGAAAAAATTATAGGTTTAAGACTATACACATGATCTGTATGGTCTAGGCAGAAACTATATAGTCCTAGACAAGGACTATACTATATTGGACTAGAAGGTAGCGGAACTCTACAAATTTCTAAGTGCTTTTCTTGTTTGGAAATGATGTTCGTTGTGTGTTGCTCTTCTTCAAAAAAAACTTTGAATGACCTGTAATTATCTACAATAAAGTAGTAACCTAAACAACTTACAAAACCCTTCATCATAGCTTTGACAAACTAAAGAAGAAAAACATATATGTGTGTGCTTAAGGTTGGACCATCCTAGATGGTCAGAATCCCAACTATTGAACCAATCCTAGTGTTGCACTACATATCTCATCGCCGAAATCAAGTCTCATGTAATTCTCATAGGTGCTCGTGTAAGTGTGAAAAGCTAACCAACCCCTAGGGGTCCCTTATTTCACTTGATACCAAGATAGAAGGCTAACTGCTTAGTATAAAATGTACTCAACATGGTTGTAGTGAGATATGGTGTGACTCAGCTATGTGACCTAGCTCTCATGTTGATTGAAACCCTTTTGCAATACTTAGACTACTTTTCTCTTGTTAGGACATGACTCTATGATCTTCGTATGTTTGTAGATGGGTGTAGCTAGACTCCTCGACCTAGTTGAGTGCTTTAAACTTATAGCAGAGACTTCCCTAAATACTATGCACTTGATTTGAGCTGATTTAGGAACCCTTTGAATTCTTTTGGAATGATGTTTGCAATAGAAGCTTGTAAGAATGTTAGGTGAGTTATAGTATGACAATGAATTACTTATATAGTCTTCCGTAGGAGAGATATTATGATAAGGTTGACCCTAGGAAGATGAAACTTAACCTAAAGAATTATTTAGCAATAAAAGGAGATCTAATGATTAAGAAGGGTAGGACCGTAAATATCGGCCAAAACCATACTCCATATTATGATCCCTTGGATAGGAGAGTGAAACTCTTAAAATAAAGGTTTTGCAATGAATATTATATGTTAAATGCCTCTTTGATTGAATAATATTTCTAGATTTGTAAACAGAGGATGATGTAAAGATAAAAAAGTTATAAACTGGCTAGAGAGACAATGAGATTAGATTATGAAAGTGGGAATTTGTCTTAACAAGGATACAAATTCAAACTTGGAATTGTATAAGGAAAAGTTACTAGATTTTTGTTTCTACAAAGGGTTGCTCCTAATATGTGTTGTTGCTTTAGGTGAATTTAGGATATCTTAGAGCATTTTTTGGAATTATCTTTTTTGTAGTTCTTTTGGAACTACCAGGTGAGTAAACAGGAACAATTGACATTTTTATACAAGATTTCACAAGTTTAATTTTGTATTCAAGCCAACATATAGGAAAAATACCAACCCATAGAAGATATCAAATTGAGAAAATGACAGTTTGGATGGATTGGGATTAAAGACACTAAAATTTGGTAACTTCCCCTTGTGCAATGTCAAGTTTGATCATGCTCCCTTGCTAAGACAAATGTTGACATTCATAATACAAACAATTCATCTCTTTAGCTCTCCCATGAGTTGTTTATCATTATACTCTCCTTTGTCATCAATTATGGGAATATTATGTGATAAAAGAAGTAAACCACACTTACGCTTCATGTCCAAACTTTCTATCTCAGTGTTCTTCCTCTTTGTCCAAAACCATATAAATACGCCAGGATGTGGGATCCATTATTGGCCAACTTGTACATTATCTGAATGGGTCAGTCCCATGGTTATTAGCATCAAGAAGGATGGGTGGATCAAGATCTATGTTGATTAGTGGGAACATAACACCTTATGTGTCATAGATCCTTTACCTAAGCCATTCATAGAGGAAATCCTTGAAGGAGTTGCTAGGTGTGAAATTTATTCATTTACTAATGGATTTTCAAGGTATCACTAGGTGCACATAACGTGCAAGGGTCAAGAGAATACCACTTTTAACATTGAATGGGGAAGTTTGGAATATATTGCTATACCTTTTGGATTAAAAAATGTGACAACAGTGTTCTCGTGCATCGTGGTACAGTCGTTTCATGACTTCCTTCATAAGTTTTTGTATGTCTATAAGGATTATTAGACCGTTTATGGGCTTGTGAAAGATCACTGTGACAACCTAAGGCTAATGTTTGATAGATGCAGGCAGGTAAGCATATCCCTCAATATTAAGAAGTGTATCTTTTCTACACCCTTTGGTACTTTGCTTGGGCACATCATTTGTAAGGATGGATTGTTGGTGCATCCAACTAATATTGTTGTGATTTTGGGATTAGAAGAAACTACCAACCAAAGTGAAGTGCACAGTTTCTTAGGGCATTCAGGCTATTATAAGAATTTTATCAAATGATATGCAAGGATTATCACGCCCTTGGAGGAATTACTCAAAGCTAAAGGAAAGTTTTATTGGGGTGACACACAACAGCAGGCATTTGAAACATTGAAGGAGAAGCTTACCACTGTACCAATATTGTGTTTCAATTCATTGAAAAAACCTTTCCATGTACATGTCAATTCCTCTGGCATGGATATTGGCACAATTTTGGCGCAACCAGGAGAGGGCAATGCAGATCATCACATATGATTTGCAAGTAGGAAGTTGACACCAGTAGAACAAAACTATACAACTATAGAGCACGAGGCATTATCCATGATCTAAGCACTTCATAATTTCGAAAGTACTTATTGGAAACATCGTTTATTTTCTATATAGATCACATGGCATTGAAGTACTTGGTCAACAAACCTATTTTGTAAGGGCGCATCTACCAGTGGATACTCCTCTTTCAGGAATTTAATTTTACAGTCATAGTAAGCGAGGAAAGAGTAACCTAGGACCTGATCTCTTATCAAGGATCAATTCTTGAGAGGATGTGAAAAGAATTGAAAACATAATGCCTGATGTACAATTATCCAGATTGAATCATGTGCCAGCTGATTCATTGTAGCATTTTTATGCATTGGAATTGTGTCAAAGGGGATGAAGACATTGGAAAAGAAGAGACTTGATATTGAAGCAACACCATACTAGCTTATTGGCGGCGACCGGTATAAAATGGGTAGAGATGAGATCTTTTTCAAATGTGTCCTAGAACATGAAAAGGAAGCCATCATAGAGGATGCTCATGGAGGGATAACATGAGGACACTATGTAGGAGATGCGACTACATGCAAGATCCTATTAATGGGTCTATGGTGGGAGGCATTATATAAGGATACTAAGGCCTTTGCCAAATCATATGATCACTGCCAGAGAATCAGAAAGCTCGGTAATAGAGATGAAATGTCATTGCGACCCATAGAAAGCACGAAACCTTTTGAAAAATGGGAAATTAATTTTGTAGGACCTATTTCCCCACCCATGCGTAGGACAGGAGTGCGCTACATCATCACATGTACTAACTACTTGACAAGGTGGGTATAGGTTGTGCCTGTAAAATATTGTACAACAACGACCACAACAAGGTTTCTTTGGGAAAATATTATCAACAGTATGGATGCCATTTGAGCTTGACAAGTGATAGAGGAAATCATTTCTTGAGTGAAACTATAAGAATTATATTGGTAGAGTTTATGGTGGCACACCATAAAACTACTCCTTATCACCCTCATCCATATGGCACTGTTGAAGCTTTCAACAAGATCTTGGGACAAACATTAACGTAGATATGTGATGTTGGAAGAAAGGATTGGGATGATAAGGTATCAACCATTCTTTTGGCATATAAAACAATTTA
Source organism: Taxus chinensis (assembly GCA_019776745.2). NCBI lineage: Eukaryota > Viridiplantae > Streptophyta > Pinopsida > Cupressales > Taxaceae > Taxus > Taxus chinensis. The sequence goes on from CM034148.1 coordinate 629,467,047, forward strand.
TAAATGGTTGAACAAAGCCACACCCTTTCAGTTGGTGTTTGTCACTGAGGTTGTAATACCTGTTGAATTTATATTAGCATCCATATGTATTACGTGCACAAGTGGATTGGATGATGAAAATGTTGTAGAGGGGGGCATTGATAAATTTATGCAATTGAATGAGAGGCGTGCTATTGCGCGTTGGAGACAAAAGATAGAAAAAGCAAGAAAGAAGGCTTGACATTAAAGGCACATCAAGGACAAGTCTTTTATAGTTGGGAAAATGGTCCTTCTATATGAATCCAAGTTTGCGCGCCACCCAGGAAAGTTGAAAGTTCACTGGTTGGGACCCTTTGTAGTGACCAAGATATTAGAATCAGGTGCATGCCAATTACAAGCACTAGATGACACCATTTTCCCATATACTTGAATGGGATTAGGCTGAAGCCATACTATAAATAAGCTTCCTTTATGCTTGTAATAATCAATATTTCCACTTATATTAGTTTTCCCTTTCATGTTTTGTTTTTGTTTTGCTTTTTTTTTTTAATAAGTGCGTTCGCGTGTAGGAGTTTATTGCTACTACTTGAGTTGATGCGTAGAGGACCACACATACTTTTAGTGTGGGGTGGAAACAGGTATAACTGTATGAACAAGAAATATTGGATGATGGTACTTGCCTTGGAGTTGGTTCAGAGGTGTGTGTGACAAATTTGAATTAGAGTGCTCTATGGATATGAATGGGGTATGCGTGTAATCCAAAGGAAGGTGTTGCAGGTGGTTAGGAATTATGGTGTTTGGAAGAGGTTCTAGATCAAAATCCATGTGAGTAAGAGGCTGCGCAATGTAACTTGAGGGAGGCAACGACAGGATAAACTACTGGGTTTATGACGCAAAGGAAGATGGTTTTTCAGTGCAAGGAGGTGCATGCAAGGATGATTGTAGTCTTGGAGGTAGTGGCGCTCTAGAATGTTATGACTATGGCACGTGGAAGAAAATCATGGAGAAAAGTAAAAGTATCATTAAGTTACAAAAAGTGTCTTAAAAACAAGAAATTTCTTTAAAGCGGGTAAAAGGGGTTTTAAAGCCAAAAAGGTAAGTTGGTGGCATAATAAAACTACAAAAAAGATATAAAAAGGGAAATATCAAGTCATTTGATACCTTAAATTCAAAGAGATTTGAGCAAATGAGTAGTCGAGTGACCAAGTACGACAAATCAAATCAAGCGGCAGGAAAACTAGGGTATTATGTAAAGGCTTTCAGTGTGGATCTCCTTTGGTAGGGAAAGTATAAGTTTGACCAGAAAGTGAGGGCACGAGTGAAGTAGGGTTTGCAGAGTTGGAAATTGAATGACTAGGGTTTACAAAATCTCAATCATTGCAAAGTTAGGGCTCGGAGGTGACAAACTAGGGCACACAAGGAAAACTAAGGATTTTATGCATGGAATAGGCATTTGAGGAGCAAGAATACCTAGGGCACAAGTTACAGTATAAAAGTGAATAATCAATGGCACCCAAGAAGTCTACCACAACAACACCTAAGGGAAAAGTTAAGGGAAGGGAAAAAGAAAGAAACCAAAGGAAGTGGAACAACCCAAAGAGATATTCTCATAAATGCAATACCTGTAGGAGGTGATTTTTACACAATAGTGGACCTCGTGGCTCATAAAATGAAAAATTAGTGAGTATAATAATAGAGTACCAGGGAATGAGGCCACTCTAAACAAGGATATATTTCCAAAACTTCCCACGAGGACCGTGGAAGGTCAAATACTGATGGATGGCTCAGTGAGAAAGAGTCTCGAGAAGGTAGGCATTCTACAATTGTTTGAGTTACCATTATTTGGGAGGCTTGCACACATATTCTAGTGGTTAATGTCTATAGTGCATGAGGATTAATTCTACTTTGCATGCCGAAGAATGAGAATTACAACCCGTATGATTGGGCAAGTAACAGGGATACGAGAGACTGGAAAATACCTATATCTAAATATGTGTGACGAAAACAAAAATTGATGAATTGGAAATCATATTGCAATATGACAAAGAGGGCCAGGACATAAATGTGGATAAGATTGTAGACCTTGCAGCCAGGGTAGCGTCTAGTTGGTCAGCTACAAGCTTGGATCTTTAGAGAGATAGTGGAAAGTAAATAAGAAATTCCTCTACATCTCTCATAAGATGTCACACAAGACACAATACAATATTACGTAGTTTATTTTTGAGGGGACTATTGAGGAATCCTAGGTGCAGACAGAGAGAGGATAAAAGATAACACGAGGACTAATTTTTCTATTAATTGTCTTATGGGAAATTGGTGTCCTCGATGGACTAGACGATGATATGGGGATTCACTTGATGTAAGATAAGTTCCCTGCGATTCAATTTGTAAACTTTACGTGCGAGGGTGCACTTAACAATCAATATAATGTGTGACTAGAAAAATGGTACAACATGATACATGTAGCCTTTGGAAACAAATGAAGTGTGCCAAAGGAACTACCAGAAGAAGTAGGCCAATAGGAAAATTTTGCAGTGATGCAACACTTTAGCCTTGCACAATTCATGATGAACAACATAGAGATGGGTCCATGGTGCAAATATCATTTGCATTCACAACAAAATATTTTAAATTCACAGTAAACATGATCAAGGATGCACAAAAGTTTACATTTTATGTAGAGAAGGTGGAATCAAACTGACACACCCTGCAAAAAACTTTGGGATATAATTCTAGGCCAACATACTTAGAGACGTTGGAGCTAGAAACCCTAGATCTAAGCCTCATTATAAAAATAATAGTTGACAATATGATTTATAGGGTATTTGTCAACATATGGCATAAGATGAAACATGGAAAATAAGTGGAGGTATGTGAATCTCACATGCCTCAACCAAAGAAGAGTACAATAGAGATCCCAAAGAGAAGTTGGGAAGAAACCCATCCTAAAGAAGAGGGCGAAGAAGAAGAGGAAGCTGCACTTGACTAGAGCCAGAGGAAAGAGATGCAGTACAAGAGTGTAATGCCCACTATTTTACCACATAAAAAGTAATTGAAAAACTGGTAATTTTTTAAATATATTATATGATGTAATATGATAAAGTGGTTATACTGATCACAAGACACATAATATAATTTTAGTGAGCACATTATTTACTAATTTTAGTGAGCATATGATGTATTATATTTTGTTATTTAGGATTAATAATTATCTAGAAGCACGTAAGAAAGCCTTTATGACACATCATTTCACATTTCAAACACGGATTAATTTCATTCTAGGATCCATTCCAATGATTAAATTTCATATTTTTCGCTCGTTACCTAATTCAAATCATACATGTCCACTTCAATTATTGGACACAAAAAGGTTAGGACCAATAGAATACAACTTTGGCGCTACCCACAACATACATTATCCATTGCTCAGGACATGATGCATGCATGACTAAGTTACCTAACCCATAGGAGGTTTTCCTAGCCACCTTTCTTCTACAAATTCAAGATCACACACAACCCAACTAAACATAGGGAGAAGAGTATAACTTGGAACACCTTTCATAAGGTCCATACACCTTTCACCAAGGTGTTTCATAGGCACAATTTTTGGGGACAACACAATTCAATATTTCCCACACTACTACCACCAAAAACCCAAATAGAGTAATTTAAGGTCACAAGGGTCACTAACAAAAAACATGGACCCACATAGACAGCAAGAAAATGCTAGAGCTCATGAATAAAAAAATAATCACAAGGGATGTACATGTTTCAAAGACTCGAACCCACCCGAGAATACTAAGGCTAGAAATATCCTACATCTTTCATGGTTACATCTTTGTTATGATTCAATTTCATCGTTTAACCTTATAGATTGAAGAGCATTTAACATATAGGAAAATATTCTTGTTCCCGAAGCTACATCTTTCAATATTTCATTTTACATTGTTGTTCAAAAAACATTATGCTTATGAAACATGTGCTCATACCTTAAGGTTATATATATTTCCCATTTTAATAAAAAAATTTGGATCTCAATGATGCCCTCCTTAAATTTTGTTTGTTTTAAGATCATCTAGGCATTTTAGTTAGTTCGTCATCATTCAAGGTGCATAAGAATTTTGTAACAATAATTTCGTAGTTTCATCTCAATTACCCATGTTCTAATTATATTTACGTTGTTACATAGATCTCTAATTAACCTTGTTTATAGAGCATTTATGATTCGACGCAACTCTTAATTTCCACTTAGGGATTCAAGATCCCAGAAGACTTGGACAATTATTTTTTTAAACATAGGCAAAATATCGTACACAAATATAATTACTAATGTGGACAAGAAGAAAGGACATGTTCCAAAGTGTTCACAATTTTCATGGTTTACATATTTATAACAAATTTTTTTCTTAGATATCCCTCCTTCAATAAACCACAAGCTACGTGCACAAGCCATATTGTCATTGTCTCAAGAATTACGCCTTTATTGTTATGAGTTACGCTTTATTCATATGTATTATCTAGCATGGTAATTTTCCAAATCTTAATTATCAATTGAATACATGTCTGCAACACACTGTGATCCTCATGAGTCTCATCTTTGAGATGAGAAAGGATGTTGCCAAAGGTAAAGCTCTTGCACAAAACAATTTTTTTTTTTCTTATAAATAGAAAAAGGGGCTAACCTTAAGTTAAAGGAGTGGTTTTGGTTACTCTTTACCTTCCCAATATCATCTTAACAGACATCATTTATATGATTGATTTTTGAATACCTTATTCACCCACAAATGACCTCTTAAGAGGTATTAGACATATCTTAACCCTATCTACACAACAAGGTAAACAATCTACAAGGAAGTCTACTACGAGGTAGTAAAGACATCCCCATGTTTTCATGTATCCAAAACACCAAGGATCCCCTTGATAGGCTTACCAACGAGGTGTACCATGCTCATGCTCATTAACATGATGAGATATCCTTGAGTTCCAAGTAGGTACCAAGTTCAAGGAACTTTTAACTAAGTGTAACATTTCAAGAGGCATTAAGGTTATACACAAGGTATCTACATAAGAGGATTTCTAATGTACAGGTTGAGTATCACGCCACAAAAAATCAAACCTCAAATAAAAGGTGCATATGAACGTGACATGAAATGATACAAAGATTTAATAGCTTAAGCATGCAAGGATTCATAAGGCATTTATGTCCAAAGTGGGGGTCAAGCATATATGAGGGCACAACAAAATGTATTTTCCATTGGTCAAACATAGTGGTTCAATTAATGGATCATAACACAATCAAGGTGAAAATGGCATATGGAGGAATTTAGGAAGTCATCACATTTTGTTATGTTTAGAACTGACCTTTCTACCATCTGGGATGTAAATACATAATGGAAAAATAAACTATTCAAGACCATTTACTTTTCTTTGGGAGTATAACTAAACCATAACAATTCAATAACTAACTACATTTTTATCTTATGACATGTCAACCATGATTTAGTCAATTTCTTCAAAAGGTACAAGGACTCAAATATCCATTTCATAAAAGTAACTAATTCATTTATTTCCTAGGAGTAGTAGTGCATGTTAAAATCGATTTTATTTTTCAGCATTGAATGATTCACATGAAATTTCATACCATTTAAACATGAGAGATACTTTACAAACCAGGATCATTATTTTCCTTCTTCATTCCTTAAATCAAAACAATATATCATAATGTGACTACACATTCTTTTCAGACAATGATATGGAACTACTCTTTCCAATTACATATACATAAAATGTTAGGATGTGCATAAATAAAGTAAACGTCATCTAGCATAGAACAATGTCTATGCACTATGTCTTGCCACCTGCAACCTGAAAATTTAGTATAAACATGGTCATGAAAATAAAACATGGCATGACATTCCCCCTATGACTATTATTTCCACATATATATTATTTTCCACTTACAGTAAATTAAAAACTTTTACGATACAATAGAAGTAAGAACACAAATGCAGTTTCATTTTCATTTTCAAGATGGAGCAAGATAGAGAGAGGAGAGAGAGAAAAGCACACCAAATTTCCCATAAGCAATAAATTACAAACTAGTGTCATCAAGGAGATCTATAGAGTTGTAGAATAGGGTTTAACTATTTTTCAATAGTTATTTTGCTAAGAGAAAGTTCCATGGAAATTTTCTCACTAGTGTTGTAAGATTATAAAGATGACCAATTTGGCCAAAGTGGCCCAGAAATTGAGGTTGAAATCCATTTTCCGAAGCTCAAACACACCATGTGTAAATTTCCATCAATTCCCCTATCTACAAGGAACCCCTTGGAGTTTAAATCTTGTGACCAAGTTTCAAATGGCCACTACATTTTTGAAGCTACTTATTGTAATTATGTAGGTTGGACTTTGTCGTCGAACGTCCCAATGTCTACAAAACCTCATTACAAAATAGTATTCTGAGGTGGTTTTCTCAAAAAAATTGATTGAATATGATAGTCCTGTTAGAGTAGGTATTTACCTTAGCTCATGTGTCATCTAGGTACTTTATTTACCTTTATTATATTTATCCTCACCCACTTATGTGTGTGGATATTTCTTTTATCTTATTTAGATATTAGGAGATATTATCTAGTTGTTAGGTATAGTTCTTTCCTTGATCTATGGTATTGACTAGATCCTTGATGTCTAGTTCTCTCCTAAATCTATGGTCTTCACTAGTTCTTTCCTTAATTTATGGCTTGATCTACGACCTTGACTAGTTCTTAGATTGTTATTCCTTGCCTATTTAAGCAAGGCCCATTCTCAATGTATTGCATTGAGTTCCATAATAATATATGATATTACTGCTCATTTGTTTGCAAAGGTTTTATGTAAAGCTATTCTGGTGAATTTCTTTCATCTTATTGATCATGGTGTTTGATTAACATATGTGTTCTTGGCTTGGTACGATTTGGTTATCGTTCCTTTCAAGTCCTAGATAAATACAAGAGGCGTGCGGTGACCAAATTTGTTTTCTTGGTATGAGGGCCTAAATCGCAGAGAAAACCAAACTAACTTTTCAATTTTCAACAACTGACCAAAGCAGTAAAATAGTTGAATAGGCCCCCAAATGTACAACAAAACAAGGTCAAAATATTTTCTAAGGTCATTATATAGATTGACATGATATCTCACGTCACCATTGAACATGATCATTCCATAACTTACCCACTACAGGGTTTGAAGCGGTGGTTTGTGTGTTGTTGAAACTTCATGTTTTATTAAATTTTAGCAAGGTGAACAAATGATGTGATTACATGGAAGTCAAGTTTATTTCTCAAATTGGGTGGATACAGTTATCCAAACTATCATCCAAAATTTTCTAGTTTTCACATGACATGGTTGTAGAGTAGCTTAAACTAAAAGGGTCATATCAATTAGTTCTACATGATGCAAGGTAAATATATCCATTATGTGCGATAGGTCATTTTACTAACCATAACCATACTCTTCCTTTAATTAAAAATTTCACTAGCACTATGAAGGGAAAACCATAAAATATGAAAGCATGTTAGAGATAGGGATAAAACCATACATGTTCATAGCGGGGCAATAAGGGAGGTGCAACAATCTTCATGTCCATCATGATGAAACCACTCGCTTACCCATTCACATGCATTAGAATGCTTCCATAATTTTCTTGAAAGTTTATAAAGCTATTTCAATAGAACCATATATGTAGACCCTGAAATCAACGTATTCCATAAGAATACATCTCTTTTTTGCCTTTCCCAAACAATCCATTTCTCTTCTATATGTGCCCAATGTTTTTTTGGCATACATGTTTGTTAAGGAACTCCCCATCAACACAACTCAGAGAGAAAACAAAACTACCTCCACCTATGCTTTGGTGGATAACCCAACCAATTATGAGGCTCCCTTTTTGGCACATATGAGGGGTAAAGATAATGACACGACTGAGGGGCAACCGTCATACGCTGTGGAGTTGGATTTACCCCTGCAAATGGCATTGCTCAGATGTTTCTAACACCTTATTAAACAAACACGCAAAAAATTGTTGCAAAACCTCCTTTATGAAGGAAAGAGAAAATGGCAAATCTTGCAGAGACATACATGTCATAGTAGGAAAGGGCACTCCCAAAGCCTAAACCGATACACCAACTACTCAAAATAAAAGATAAAGAGCAGAAAAATGGAGTGGTAGTCAACGACTACCATTAGAATGGTGCTGCCAGGGTTAAAGTGCATGCAACACATGTGTTCTGATACAGAAGAAGCTAAATCAATACGGATGGACATTACACCCCATGAAGCTCCTCCTCAGCCTCAATCTTCTTCTTACTCTACATACAACAAACAACCCAACGACATGCAACATATCCTCTCAAATACACTAAACCCATCTCAGACATAGATACAGATCCAGATCGATCCATTTACATAAAGTAAAATGAGGAAATATTAGGGATACATATTTATCTCCATGTGTAGGGTGATTTAACCCATAATGGGATTGATTTTTAGGACGGCTATTACCAGAGCTCCGTTTAACACAGTCACGTTCTGTTTATTTAATTATCACTGTCATGGTTAGTAAAACATCTGTATTCGCTGCAACTAACTATAATTACTACTAAATTTACAACATTAACTTGGGTTTCACCATGGCTAACACCTTAGGATCTCAAATAAAGTGCTTTTATTATTATGCAAGGAAAATGACAAGTCTAAAAAGGCGTTTAGGATGTGTCACTCTCCATCACATTCCTTAAGCCCCCAAAATGTGATTTTCTATGTGTTGACCAAGAAATCCCATGTTAACAATTTGTTTTAATTATTTGTTTCACTTATTTATTATTTTGGTACCCATCCATGTTAAAAATCATTTTAAAAAAATCCTTTTAAAAAAATCCTTTTTATTATTTTAGAAATGTGAATTCCATTTAAAAATAATAATAATAATAATTTTAAGCATTCAAAATGAATTAAATTTGGGAAGGGGCACAACAAAGAGAAGAAAAGGAAACAAGGGTGCAATCTCTTCTCATCTAGCCAGGGTAAGTCCACTCTACACAAGAAGGCCTCCTAAGAGACCTCGAGTTGTGTCAGATGAGGAAGAAAGAAAGTATGAGGAAGAAGGGCATGAGGAGGCCACGTGAGAGGAAGAAGGGACTACACATGAAAAGGAGGATCAAAATATGAACATAGAGTCGATCCCAACTAAATGAGAAGATGGCAAGCAGAATAAAAGCCCACACAGAGACAAAACACCAGTGCACGAAGAGGAGATGCACATCACACATGAGGAAGAAATTGAAAAATGATTAAGAAAGGGACGATGCCTATGCCATCAAGGAAGATAAGGGTGTTGGTGGTGAGACAAACATAAATCATTTTACTCCTAGGAAGCTTTGCACTAAGGCTAAGGCAGTTAGGAGAAGACATCCACCATAGTCACTGTTCATGTCATTCATCGATGATCCCACAAAGGTGTTGTGGGCTAGCATGTAACACCCTTGATAGTTGTTATTTTCCTCCTTTGCATTTCAAGTGTTGAAATGTGATTTTCCTTATAAAGATATGTTCTTTTGATTGTTGGAGATCATGCTTGATATGGAAAAATCATTTCTGTTCTTAAGATCACTTGACTGAATTGGAATGGCTTCCTTGAATCCATTTTTTCACTTATTTTAGATGAATTTAAATCCTGTTTAAGAGTTGTAAACTTATCTATTAATCTGACTCATCCTTGGATCAATTTTAGTGATCCAAGGAATGTTTTAAATCTGCTTTGTTGAATGAATGGTAAATTGACATTCCATGAATTAAGTGACATATTGACTGAACTTTGTTGTTACAAGTTATTTGATTTTTGTGTGAACACATTTCCATTCAGTTGTATGTTGTGCTTGGGTCCTTGGAGATCGATCATGGCAGGTACATTGCAGATGAATAGGAAAATACAGGCTGTTCACGACATAGGAAGGATTCGGGATCCTAAAAAGGACTATCCTTGGAATCCTATGCTAGGTAATAATATTTGCTACGTAAGCTATGTCACTTAATAGAAATAATTCTTATTCTAACCTAAATCTTCCTATTCTAATTTGTTGGTTGATTGACATCCTAACCTAAACTCTTGTGCTAAAGGATATGGAAAGGTTTACTAGGCTATTAAAATTAACCTAGAACCTAATACTATAAGGTTTTGTGATGATCTAACCTAATTCCTAAAAACTATTATATTGTGAATTAATCTAACATATGTGGAGACTACCTTAGGCTATGTGTTAAGACCTATGGTGGAAATTTGTTGTTAAGGTTATATCCTAAGGTATATATTATAAAACTACCTAAGGTATAACCTTAAGCAATTTGATCTAACCTAAACTAATGGGTATGAAAGGAGAATTAGGTGGTCGTATGCATTAAGGGAAATGATTCCTATGGAATTTATGTTATTGATAAGGTTTTTAATGCATAGGGTACTGCCAGTTTTGGCAGGGGCTAGTGACTCGGTGGAGGCTTATGTGGAAGTATCACTAAAATGGAATTTCATGTTAATTTTGATTTGGCAATCGCCAGTCTTGGAAGGCGGTGGTAAGGAAGGATAGGTGGGAATATTAGAATTAATGAAACTTATTGTTTTCGGTTTTCATGCACAAACCATTCTTTGAAGGCATGCAAGTGGGTTTGTCTCGGGTTGTTTCACTTTGCATGTTCCGTGAATTTTGCTCTGCATGCTCTCTGGTTTTTTTGAACTAGTAGATTAAACTGCACTTGATGGCTATTTTTGAAGTCTTAGATCTATTTTTGGTTCATGGGATGTATAAGAGGCATTGTGGAAAAAGAATATGGTTATTTGATCTTTCATGGAGAAGAGGAGAAGTTGTGAGCTCGGCTGGAGGTCTCCTTCGATTTGGCAGAAGCACTATCAGGCATGATAGGCTCTAATATTTAAGATCTCTTGCTTTCTTCTAAATGTTTTCATTAAAATGATTCTGCTCTTTTGAGATTCTTGGCTTGCATGTTTTATCTGGTTACATGTTTGTGGGGTTTTATAATCTCTGTTATCTTGGATATGAATCCATGGAAAAAATAACGTTGGTTTTTGAAACCATCTTTGTGATAGTTTAATAGTGATACATGCATTCGAAGCTTGTTTTAGTAGCTCTGCTTTCCATTTTTGGAATTTGTATTTAAGGTTGTTGTATTGGAATGGACCTTCGTTGCAATAAGAGAATTCTGAACTTTATGGGAACCTTGAGTTCTGTTTTGAGCTTGTATTTGAGCTTCGTGTTTTGATATGAACTTTTGTTGGAGCTTCTTCTTGTTCTGAACCAATGTTTGGAATCCTGGGTAGCTTTGGATTGTTGTTTAAAGTTCGTATATGGATTTGTTTGTTTGAGATGATTAGGTTTTGTCTCTTGCACTCTATCTTTTAATGGATCCCCTTGGATGGACTCGAGTAGAGATTAACTCCCGTAGGAGTCTACCTTGATTTGTGAACATTGGTTTCAGATCTTTAAATGTTAACTTATAACATTTAGAAGTAGATTAGACTTGAAGGTAGACTGTTTGATTCTCTATTCCTTCTTGGATTGAAAAGGGATTCTATTCTGATGAATATCTTAAATGTTGAAACTTAAGGTAGTTGTCCTTTAAATGAAATCGTTTAATTCATGTTATGAATTTGTTTCAGTTTTTCGGATGTCTTGTGTTTGGGCATAGTTTGTAATGGTTCTTATTTTTCTTTTTCTTAGGAGTTAGATGAATCATCCTAATGAGAACCATGCTTTAAACCCTTCTTTTGATTAAAGCAAATATAAATGTTGTATTCTATTATGATAGATTTGGGAACAATTGAGATGATATGATATGTTGTTTGCTAAAAGATAATTGATAGGATCAATTAAAATTTAATTTTGTAAGGCAGATATAGTGGATTATATTCCATTCTTCTCTTGGAAATGAATTCAATTGGTTAAATATACTAGTTTTCCGTTGATATTGCTTATATTGATATCTATGTTGTCATAATTGTCTCACTGAAGCAGAGTTGTTTTAATGAAACAATTATTGTAATGCACCTCATTTTTAAGGCTTAGTGCTTATCATGCTCAGTTCATTAAACTGACCCGTGCTAGAAAATTTTTGTAGATGGACTTCGTAAGTGATAAAAGAAGGAAAAACTTATATGATGCATTGGCTGAATTAAATCTGATTCCTTGTGAAGAATTCTGATTCATTCTTGAGATTGTATTGAAAAAGGAAATGTAGTATTCTTTTTTCATGAAGACGGTTGTTATGCAGTATACCTAAATGCATAAGTCTTGTAAATGTATAAGTTATAAGATAAATTGAAAGTTGAGAGTTTACCTGCATTGTTTGTGTAAATTATTTTGTACTTGTATGGAAGAGATGGATTCTATCTTGTTGATATTCTTTATATTATTTTTATGTTAATTAGTTATCTTTTCATTAGTTAGATAGAGGCATTTAGTTCAATCTCCCTACTTGTGATGCAACTTGTTAAGTTGCAGAATATGATAATTCGTTATCTAAACTATATAACATAGTAATGTAACGTGTGATGAACATACATTAAGAAATTTTGGACATTGGGTAGGATAAACCCTAACACGTAACATGTGGAGAAAGAATCTTTCTCTTTCTTAATGGAATATAGAGCAAAACGGTTTACAAGTATGACTACAATTTATTAGACTTCATTTTGTATGAAGTCTACCTTATATTGGATATATTATGGCGTTGAACTTTCTAAACAATAATTGTACTTCATAAATAAGACATATTATAACGTTGTACAGTTACGGTTAATTGGTAGTTTAACTATATGTTCAAATGTTAAAAGTGACCATGAAAATAATGAAGTTCTTAATGGGCTAATTGAGGAAAATTTAGGAAAGAACTTATTCAGCATTGGATTAGGGTTTGGAAGGGTTGCTGTAATCAGGTTTTAATCCAAACTATCAAGTATTAACAATCTCCTTGGGAGTATGTACATCTCGATGAGGCAGCTTCTGTAGGATGTTGGCACACGCCAACTATAGGGATGTACTTTTGAGAAGGCTTAGGTCTTCTCGAGAATACAACGTTGTAGTTGACATGTGGCATCACCCTTCCGCATTGATCATATAGATCTACACACATTTAGAACTCGGACTTGAACCTAGTTTCTCTCTAGATCTGGATAGGAGCATATTTAGGATAGGAATCAGCTTCCAAAGGCTTAGGGTATGTTTACACATTTGGATGACTTAGGTCAAACAAGTATGCCCATCTACCCTAAGCTTATGTGAGCATCTTCCTATAATAGGTTATGTTTCTATCTAGGGCTAGGGTAAAACCTGGAACAAGTGGACTGACGGTAGTTAGTAAAGATCAATCATGATAATAGACGAGTGAGGTGAAGGATGTATTCCACAATGGCGAGTATGCCATCGAGGAATAGTGAAATACATAGTATGTTATAAATCTTTGGCCAAAGTATCGCAAAACTACTGGTTGCATTGTCCTATGTCACCAAGTTTAAAACAACGTGATATAAGATGAATATTGGTAACATATATTCAGATATGCTCTTTAAACATATCACTTAGTACTCAGTGTAGGTAGGATGATAAAGTATATGAAGTATACAATATGTATTCAATACATAAGATAACATAAATAGATAGGTAGCTTATCGAGTTATGGAATGAATAGATCGGTGAGTCACTGAGTCATTACAGCTGCATGTGTTTATCCATTGAATTTGATTGACATGGAATGTTTGTTCTAAATATTGCTTTATTTAGAACAATGAACATTATAAAAAAATTTAAAAAAAAATCTCTTGATTCTAAAGTCTTAAAATGGGAATGTTACAGGTTTCAAAGCATGGTGCCAAAGGAGAAGTTATTTGCTTAAGACCTACTGGATGAGAGAGGAGGGCTCTCGTGCACAAAGAAGATTCTATCAGGGATTATGCATATGCATGCAGAAGAGCCAGAGTTTGAGATAAATAATAGGTCCTATTCCACTTTGACATTGACAAAGGAGCTAGGAAATTTTTTTTGACCCCATGAGGCTGACTGATGAGTAGGCATACAACGCCTTGAATAAGATTATAGCTGAGGTTACACATAGAAACCTGCACAAGGGGGCTACCATAAGGCTCATAGTAGAATACAAGAAGAATAAAGAGCATGAAATTGAGATCTTGAAGGATGATATTAAAGGAAAGTAGAAGCACAAGAAGGAGGCCTATAAAAGGCAAGAGCATTGGTGAATCATATCACAAGCACATGCCCCACCTTGGTAATATAAGCTTGAATAGATTATAATGACAAGATGGAGTATCTCAAAGACTTGGTTTAGATGCTATTTTTGAATATAAAAAGGTGTGGGACCATCGAAAAAATAATTGGCCAATGCCAAGAAGAAAGATAAAGCGACTGTAGAAGCCAATATAGTTGAGTTTGAGGCCATAATTACTAAGGTCAAATAGGCCAATAACAACACTGAGTTGGATTTTTGATAGATGTAAGAAAATGTGTAACATTCCCATTTTAAGACATTAGAACAAGGGAATTTTATTTTTAATATATAACGTTCTCTGTTCTGAATTATGTAATTCAAAACACACGACCAAGTTTTAATAATTGTTCTCTGTCCAATTAATGTAATTCAGGACATACAATACTTTTTAAAACCAATGTTCTTTGTTCACATTTTTTTTATAATATGGAACACACATTCAATGCCATTCAATCATATAACAGATACCATATGCTGCTGTAATGACTCGAAGAACTACCGATCTCCCATTTTATGGCTCGGAGTTTCAACGATCTCTCATATCATGACTTGGCTACTTACCGATCCTTCATGTTAATCCATGCATTGTATACTAAGTATACTTGGTTCTCTTTACCGTTTTTGGTTATCGAAGTGTTCCATTTAAGAGGCCTATCTGAATATCTGTTACCGATATTCATCTGAAATCCTGCTTCTTAAACTAGGTGATTAGGACAACGCAACCAGCAGCTTGCGATACTTTGGCCAAAGATTTTCACATGCTTTGCATGATCATATTCCTAGACGTTATACACATCAATGGAATATGTCCTTCACCTCACTTCATCTGTTATCTAGGATGGTCTTTTCTAATCTCTGTCAGTCCTCTCGTCCAAGGTTAAACTTCAACCCAAGGTAGCAATATGAAAGAGTATAGGAAGGCACTCACGGTGACTAAAGGTACGCAGACATACCTTGTCGACCCTAGTCAACTGCGTGTGTCTAGTTACCTTTAATCTTCCTGAGTCACTCCGTATACAAGGTCACATTCCTAACTTGGTCCAAGCTTATGTAAACTTTGATGATTCGATTCGAAAGGGCATTGTAACATGTCAGCTGCAATATTCTGTCGTCATGAAGGCCTCACCTTCATGAGGACACCATATTGCAGCTGGCATGTGCCAACGTCCCACGAAATCCTCCCATCAAGGGTTACACATCCAGTTAAAAGTGTGATTAGATTCTTATCTTTATTTATTTTTTAAGAATAAGTTTCAGCAACCATGCTGATCCTCTAACCTCACGTAACTAAGAAAGACTTAAATTGTCTCATAGCTTTATATAACTTCACCCTTCCTTACTAAAGGATTGCATATTTCCATCTTAGTTCCTTAATTTAAGCTTCAGACTAACATTCCGCTACAGCTTAACGTAGTAAGATCAACTTACTAAACTTAACCAAGTTTTTATTCGCAACTGAATTTAAATTCAGAATTCCATCTCATTAGACGTCATTTAAATGAGGCCTAATCCCAAATGAATGTATTCATTTATTCACTATAACCTTACTTCAGTTAAGGTTTGTTACGAGGAGATATGATTCCTCATACCGAATATCCTTTTGATCAAAACGTCCCAAGGATATTAACGAAATCAAAATACAAAATTCGATTGTTTCTTTATTAATATTCATTAGTTTATATTCTAATTCCGAATATCATTCATTTAAGAGTTCATATTCACTTTAATCTTTACTA
This sequence comes from Taxus chinensis, assembly GCA_019776745.2. Classification (NCBI taxonomy): domain Eukaryota; kingdom Viridiplantae; phylum Streptophyta; class Pinopsida; order Cupressales; family Taxaceae; genus Taxus; species Taxus chinensis. The sequence goes on from CM034148.1 coordinate 629,483,087, forward strand.
ATGTCAATTTAAAATCCATATTGACCTAAGTATGAATTAATTGCACATTCCAACTTAAAAGTTGTATTCAAGTAAAGAATAGATATTATGTCCCTTTAAAATCTATCAACCATCATTTGAATAAATCCAAATTCAATGAATAAAATTATATTCTCAATATTATTCAAATAGTTCCAAGGTGGTACAACCATTAAAATAACACACCTTCTTCTTTTACTCATTACTCTAGATTAAAATTCATACAATATACAAGTCCATACTACCGGACTTCATTCATGCCAAACAACATTAACAACTCGTAAGAAAGAAGAATACAACTTTTTCTTTTTCCATTTCCTCGTAGAAGGATAATAAATCCTCAGAAAAGATCCATCCTTAGCTAATCAGAAGAAGCATCATAAAACAACATGTCTTTATTTTTACTCGTGGAAACCATCTGCAAAATTTACTTGCACGGGTCAGTTCATCAAACTGAGCATATTAAGCACTTATCATTAAAATGAGGTGCTCTTGATTAACTGTCTCAATAAAAGAACTCTGCTTTTATGAAACGTTTAAAAATTGAGATGGACATCATCTACGAATTAAGTTTTGATAAGGATGAACAACTTAACAACCGAATCCCATAATTACCATCACAATCAGACAACAATATTTACTAACAACTTTTTTTTTCAAATAATTACTGTAAATCCGTAACACTTTATTCACATTTCCTTACTGTTTTCTTCCAATAACGCAAGGGGTTCATTCCATATTTAAACAATTACTACCAAAAGTATTTTCCCTAAATAGTTCCAGATTAAAAACATCTGTAAGAACTGATACACATATGTATATATTGCTGTTCTAATGCAATTACTATCAATTCCATTCCCTCATTATAGCTGAAATTTCAAGAAAAGAATTTAATTAAAAATTCAAACAGAACTCCTTCCCTTTTGTACTACTCATTTAATTTCAACCAAATCAAATGCAAAAGAGAAAGGTAGTCATACTGCGTGACAATACTGGTGTTATTTCCCAAAATTCAACAAACAACATAATACTTCTTTCAATTCAGAAAAAAGAAGAAAAATAGTAGTTAAAATGCAGTTGCTTACGCCGAAGGCAGTAGGAAATTCATTCAATATCTAATAATAGAATTTCAACTGGATAAGAGAATAAAATAATTATTACTTTCGATTACCCACTCAATATTCTCTTTCCTTTCATCACAACCGAACTAGATGATTTGAACAAGAAGTGATAACAATCAACGATAACAGTCAAGGAGAGAGAACAATTAAAACCAATAATCCAATGAAAGAAGAAGATTCATATTACCTCTTCTCATTGCTTAGCCGAATATCAACTAATTAGAGCCGACCTGTTCTAATAGGGTGATTCCTTTTAAACAAGTCTATTTCAGTATTCAAAACCTACTAACTACCATTCAAGGAAGGATGCCAGAATTCATTTACATTTGATCCGCAAGTACCAAGAATAACGACATCTCTAAATAAAATTGTTTCCTTTAATTATTCACCTAGACGGACATTTCCATCTAGGTATGAAACAAGTAAGAGTGTACAACAAACAAAAAAATCATGATTTCATCGTAATAATAAAAGGAATCATTTTTCAAACACCAGAGTAAGAAATCAACTCCAGTTCAGTTTTAATAATGAAGAAGTTTAGACCGCAGTTCGCATATATATATATCTAAATTCACCATTGAATTCAAAGAAGAATAAAATGATAAGCTCTATTCCATCCAAAAATTAATCAGATTACTCTGTTCCAGGTTTAAGTAAATCATTCCTAAAAATCATTCATGGGTTTCAAACCAAATAAGGAGACATTGAATCATTTTACATCAGGAAAGAGTAAGGACAATTCATTAAATCCAATGTCCCTAAAGGATTCACATCCCTAACATTGTAATATGATAAGAGAAACAGTTCACACAACAGTTCCATATAAACATTCTCACGGTTTTTCAAAACCATTGCACATACAAAACTTAGGAAACAATTTACACATCCCGGTTGCCTTCATCAATCAAACCCATAATGGGTGATAAAACTCAATACCCATTACTGTCAAAATTCATACAGCAAGGATAGATTTCATTTCATTTACCCTTTTAGTAAAGAAAATACCCAAATCGTATTTATCTCCAAAAGACAACTCAACCCAGAAATCACATCAAACATATCAACATTTTCATTTTACAAAAAACACCCAATATAAGAGCAGAGTTATTTTAATGAAGATGCTTAACAAAGAGCAAAACGGTTTAAAGAGAAGAGCTCAACATGCCTGTATTACTTCTGGTTAACTCGTGGGAGGTCACGTTCGAGCTCCTCCCGTGTTCTTTCTTCCAACTTCTTATTCAACAGCTCTCTCTCTCTCTCTCTCAACTGCTCCTTTATCTACGTAGGTCCAAAATCATTTGAAGGTGGTCGAGCATCAATGGCCGAATCACAATTTTTCAGGCTCGAATGAACCACAAAAGGAAATGCAGAGGCAAAAACTCAAAACCCGAATGAACAACAATGACCACAAAAATTCCTCTTTCCCCCTTTCTAAGGTGAGCTAGTCACCAAGACCGAGGCCATTAAATGCATTAAATGCATTTCCCTCTCTTTCTCCACGCCATCACCAACCCAATTTGGTGAGTTTCTCTTTTTAAATATTTGCATGTAATTTCATTTTTAACTACATTGCCAATTAGATACCCCCAACTCCCATATTCCTGCCAAATTTGGCGATTAAAAACTACAAGGACTGAAATTAAGTCCTGCATTAAAGTGTACACCTTCCTCCTTGTCTTCCCACTGGCATGTATCCTTAGGTCCCCTTCTTAGGGCTAGCATTAGTTTAGGTCACATTGTCCATAGTTAGGTTTCCATCTAGGTCGTAAATCATTAGGATTTTCAATAGTTTACATCTCTCTCTTTTTAATTTAAAATCCACATAGGATAGTTATTAGGTTATAGGCTAAAATGTAGTTATAGGCTAAAATGTAGCCTTTAGTATTTTTAATTAATAGGTTCTTTAGTAAGTTTTTCCAACTTACATTCATAACCAACATAATGCAGGACGTTCCATCCCATGCTCGACATATTCCTGGCTCACTTGCATCAAAACTCTTACTGCCTTACGCTTTCCAGCGTTATAATTTGTATGTAGTTCGGAAATCGAATCTTCCCATTGGCAGCATGGTGCCGAGTATTTATACCTGTAACCAGGTTCTTTTTTTAAAAATTTATGACAATCTCCATCTTGGTTCCAGACTTCATCTAATTAGAAAGTAAATCCTCACAGTGACCACAAGAAGGCCAAAGCATACCTTGGATCAATGGAATTGATTCAAGGTGTGCTGTCAACGAAAATATGAGTTCATCGAATACAAAAGCAAGTCTGCAGTTTCATATTTGCGAAACACAAGTTATAATGACCTCTGTCCCAAGTAAATAAATTACGGTAAGCAAGGGTTCAAATCAGTAACACATTCTTTTTAAGATTAAAAGATATATCTTAACATAATAATCCTCATTTCCACAATTACAACATTATGAAAAGAGGTTATCAGAGTAGCTTCTAAAAATCAAGACGTTACATTCCTCCCTTCTTAAAAGAATCATCATCTCGAAGATCAAATTAGCCAATTCATAGAGTTTTTAGGACAAAATTCAGTTATCGTCCTTCCATTCATAAGTTCATACCAAAAATGGATTTAAACTTTAAAACAATGTTTTAAGATTACCGTAAAATAGACCAGTAATTATCCATATTTGGTAGAATCATCAGTTTTTTAAATTTAATTTCGATCAAACAAGTATGGAAAGGTAGATCTCATTTCTTCGATATTTTCCCAAGTTGCACTTTCTTCATTGAACTGGTCCCACAGGACCTTGCATTGATTCACTTCACGATTTCTTAAGTATAACTGGTGAGTGCCCAGCACTCGAATGGGCTTAACCACGATTATTCCTGGGTCTTGGACCTGCAAGGAATTCCAATTCAACACACGTGATAAATCTTATACATATTTCTTAAGCAAAGAAATATGAAAAACATCATGCATTTGTGATAAAGTAGGAGGTAAAGCTAGACAATAAGCTACAGGGTTGATTATTTCAACAATTTCAAAAGGTCCCACATAACGAGGTGATAACTTGGAAACCTTGCCAGAAGTTATAGAACTCTTTTTCGGCTTAACCCGAAGAAAGACCTTCTCACCAATTTTATAATTCCTATCAACCCGCTTTAAGTCTGAATAACTCTTTTGCCTATTGGTAGCCTCCTTTAACCGTTCACGAATCATTTTAATTTGTTGTTCCATTTCCATAAGGATTTCTGGCCCAATTACCTCTCTATCCTCTACGTTGTCCTAGCTAACATGGGTTCTGCATTTTCTTCCATACAATGCTTCAAAAGGTGCCATCTTTAAAGAGGCGTGGTATGTATTATTTATAGGCAAATTCAACCAACAGAAGGTATTCCTCCCATTTATACTGCTGGTCCATGCAATACATTCTTAACATATCCTCTAAAACCTGATTGACTCTTTCAGTTTGTCCATCTGTTTCCGGACGATATGGAGAACTAAAATTTACTTTAGTTCCCAAGGCCGCATTAAGCGTTTGCCAAAATCTTGATGTCATTCTTGGATCTTTGTTCGATATGATCAATTCAGGTATTCCATGCAATCTAAAAATTTCATGTACAAACCTTCTTGCTAACACTGCTGCATCGTCTTTTAAATTACTAGCAATGAAGTGTGCCACTTTGGTGAGTTTGTCGACGACAACCAAGATGATATCATGTTTATTCCTAGACATAGGTAATCCCTGAACAAAATCCATAGTTATCACTTGCCATTTGTACTGTGGAATGTTGTGGGGGTACAGTAATCTGGTGGGGTGTATATGTTCCACCTTAACATATTGACATTCCAAGCAGTGTGTCACAAATTCCACCACATCCTTTTTCATTCCCTTCCAGAAATATTACTACTTGAGATCAGTAAGCATTTTCGTAATGCCAAGGTGTCCAAAAAAAGGTGAATTATGAAATTCAGCTAATAATTTCTTTCTTAAATCTTTTGCCAAGGGTATATATACCCTGTTTTCAAACCTCAGAATTCCTTCATTATCAAAACGAATTCCTTTATATTTCACGTCCCTTGGATCTATAGAAAGTGTTGTTTTAACTTGCTGATAATAAGAGTCAGATTCCATGATATCTTTCACCTCATCTTTAAACTGAGTTCTTAATGTTATAAGAGAAAAGATGTGCTTCCTATGACTCAGAGCATCTGCTACTCTATTTTCCTTGCCTTTAATGTAGCTTATATCAAAATCATACTGAGATAGATATTCTAACCATCTTCGCTATCTTGCATTCAAGTTTGCTTGGGTAAAAATATACTTCAACCACATATGGTTGATTTTTAGCTCAAAAGGCTTACCAAGAAGGTAATGCCTCCACATTTGAAGTGCATGAACAATGGCAGTGAGCTCTAGGTCATGTGGAGTATAATTATGTTCATGTAACTTAAGCTTTCTGCTTTCATATGCTATGACATGGTCATTTTGTAATAGAATGCCTCCGAGACCCTCTCCAGATGCATCCGTTATAACCGTAAAATATCCATTTGGGTCAGGTACAGTCAAAATAGGTGCTGTAATTAACTGTTCCTTTAAAAATTTAAAGGCAGATTCACATTTTTCATTCCAGACAAATTTCTTATCTTTCTTTTGTAATGAAGTGATTAGTGCAACAATTTTTGAAAATTCCTTAACGAACTTTCTATAGTATCCTGCTAGGCCCATGAAGCTTCTTACTTCATGCACATTCTTAGGTGCAGGCCACTCAGTTATAGCTGCGATCTTTGAAGGGTCTATGGCTATCCCATTCTTGCTTATAATATGTCCCAAGTAATGCACCTCTGCATCATAAAAGGAATATTTAGATAATTTTCCATACAACCTTCTCTTCCTCAAGATTTCCAGTACTATGCTTAAATGCTCTTGATGCTCTTTGACATTTTTAGAGTATATAAGAATGTCATCCAAGAATACAAGCACAAAATTGTCTAAGTATTCTTGAAAAATATTGTTCATCAAATTCATGAAGGTGGCAGGTGCATTCGTTAACCCAAAAGGTAACACTGTGAATTCATAATGTCTGTACCTTGTTCTAAAAGCTGTTTTATGAATATCTTCCTCCTTTATTCTCAGCTGATGATATCCAGATCGAAGATCTATTTTTGAATAAACTGATGCTCCATGCATCTGGTTGAATAGATCATCAATCCTAGGAAGTGGATATCAATTCTTAATAGTTACCTTATTCAACATTCTATAATCAATGCACAATCTAAATGTGCCATCCTTCTTCTTTACAAAAATTACCGGCGCTCCCCATGGTGAGACACTTAGTCTTATCAACCCCTTGGAAAAAAGTTCCTGTAATTGAGCCTTAAGTTCCACCAACTTAAGGGTGGTCATTTTGTAGGGTGCCTTGGATATGGGTTCGGTTCCTGGCTTGATCTCTATTGTGAAGTCAAACTCCCGTTTGGGCAGAAGACCTGGTAACTCCTCTGGAAATACATCACTGAAATCTCTTAACAATGGATACTTTTCCATGAAATCATTATCTTCCTCAGCATTTTCTGTCATTCTTATGGCATACAAGGTATAACCTCTATTTTTAGCCCTTTTTAGTTACATAGCTGTTAGTTTCCTAACTGTAACCCCATGCTTTACACCCTGAATGGCTGTAGCTTTTTACAGGTCATCAAAACAACAAGTCTGTTTTTCATAATAGTCAACCTTCACCTTATGTTCCACCAACCAATTAACTCCTATAATTATATCATATGACCCTAAAGGAGTAACATACAGGTCAAATTCTGTGGAGAAACTGGGCAGGTCAAGAATTGTCCCAAAAAGGCACATATCGACTGTATGGACAACATTATTTCCATAATGCATTGTCCATGTCTTATCCATTCATTTAGCTTTTCTTTTTAATTTCATTGCTAGCTTAGTAGATATAAAACATTCAATAGCTCCAGTATAAAAAAGTATGACTACAGGTGTACCAAATAACTTACCCGAAACTTTGATGGGTGTGACTTGCTTTTTAGCTTGTTTGTTAGCCACTGCAGCGTGTATCCTATGCTGCTGATAGCAATCATCCTTCTTCAAAGGATAGTGACTCACGTAATGGTCCTTTCCATAGTTGAAGCATCCTCCTACAGGCCCCTTCCTAGGCTCAAATTTATTGCCAGCCTTGAAGTTATCACTCTGGCTTCCATAGGACTTTTGTCCATTACCACTATTTTTTGCAAAGCCTCTCCACACACTATTAACAGGTTTGTTCATTACTGATTTCTTATTGTTATCCATAGCAATTTTTTTTTTCATACCAAACCTTTTCCAGGGTCCCTTTTTGGGTGTGAGAGATGAAGAAGAGTTGGGAATCTTCTTCCTAATCTCCTCCCTATGACCAAAGATTTCTCTCAATTTCTGTTCTTGTCTTATTGCCTTTTCGATAACTCCTTCCATAGTGGTCAGACCGTGGACATCCACCTCGCCACCAATGATGGGATTCAGTCCCATCATGAATTTTCATATCCTGAACTTCTCATCAGCTTGGTACTGCGGTACATACTTAAGGAGTTTAGTAAACCCTTCCCAATATTCTGTCACTGTCAGCCTTCCTTGCGACCAGTTCTGAAATTCAGTCATTTTTCGATCAAAAAAGAGTTGAGGTAGCCATCATTGCCTAAAGTAACTTTTAAATTGATCCCAAGTTATGTCTGTTTTGACAATATTCAACTCAACCTTATGGTTGTCCCACCATGATGATGCTTCATGAGAAAGCTGATATGCTCCCCATATCGCTTTGGTCTCCTCGGAGAAGTTTCTTATTGCAAAGTACTTCTCCATTTCACTAAGCCAATTTTCAGCCCCATCCCCAAGTGTGGTTCCATCAAACTTTGGAAGACTTATTCTCTTTATATCATTTGTTAGTTCAACGGCTAATCTTGCCCTTTTATTTTCAGGATGATTAGGAGCATTCGCGTTACTATTATCAACACCCAGATTCCCTCCATTGGTGTTGTCCACAGGAGGTGGCTGACCATTTATACTAGCAGCTTCTTCCTTATCCTCATTACCCATTGCTTGCTGTTCCAACATAGTTGTTGTTGCAAATCAGCAGCACCCTTGGACGCAAATCAAGGTTCTAAATGATGTTTAGAGCATCCAGTGTGATTGCACAACATGGAAACCTCTCTCCAAGTGTGGGACTTGTGAAAATGAGAGAGGAATCTCCAGAATAGAGGCTGGTTCCTCAAAATCCTCTGATTTAGATCTATATTTTACACAACTACAGAGGTTCTAATCCTAATTATACCCTAGATTGTAAGGAGACAGGGATAAAAATGCAAAAATGAAACTAAACTAAAGATGGTGATGCACCAAAAGGAGTGGTGGAACATTTTTTGCCATGTAAATAGACACAAATTCATGAAATGCAACAAGGGAAAACATACACAAGCTGATAGATGTAATTAGAGGTCTTAAAATGAAGTAAAACAATACAGACAGAGGACTGAAAACATTCACAGAGTTTTCACTGTCAATTCCATGTAAAAATCTCTTGCATTCCACCATCAAAGAGGTATAACCCTGTTACAAACTGTGAAAAAGGTCTGATTCTTACAACTATCACTTGCTGGAGGTTTTCCCTTGTTGCATTTCATGAATTTGTGTCTATTTACATGGCAAAAAATGTTTCACCACTCCTTTTGGTGCATCACCATCTTTAGTTTAGTTTCATTTTTGCATTTTTATCCCTGTCTCCTTGTAATCTAGGGTAGAATTAGGATTAAAACCTCTGTAGTTGTGCAAAATATAGATCTAAATCAGAGGAGTTTGAGGAACCAACCTCTATTCTAGAGATTCCTCTCTCATTTTCACAAGTCCCACACTTGGAGAGAGGTTTCCATGTTGTGCAATCACACTGGATGCTCTAAACATCATTTAGAACCTTGATTTGCATCCAAGGGTGCTGCTGATTTGCAACAACAGTTTTGGCACGCCTAGTGGGACCTTAGAGGTCTCATTTTTACTGCAGCAAAGTTGATGTGCATCTGCTGCAATTTTCTTGCTTGAAAAGAGCTATAATTTGCATATCTGACGACTCCAAAGGGGAAGAATCAACTGGTTTTAGCAGTGCAGGCCTAAAAACTCATGAGAAGAATCACTACAAGGTCAAGAGCTGGAGAAGAAGAGGTGTTGTTTGAATATCTGCAGTTATCTCCAAGAGTAAGGCAAAGTGGAAGAAGGATTCAAAGGTCTCCATCTCCACCAAACAGAACTCTCTCAACTCCTCCACCTGGCAGGCCTTTCATTTAGTCAACAAGGGTTTTAAGATGAATTAGAATGGTGCAAAACAACCCCTATGTCAACTTCACAGGCAACAACCCACTTGCCCTCAATGCACAACATCCAATTCCTATTGCAGCCTTGAAGAATATTCCATACTTCACTGGAGAAAATCAGACTACTCCAGGTGATCATGTTAAGGATATTGCTAACCTTTGTGTAATTCATGAAATCAATGGGATGTAAGTGGCTGGCAAGTTGCTGGCATCTTCATTCAAGGGGAAAGCATTGCAATGGTTTAGAAGCCTTGGAGCTGGTTCTATCACAAATTGGAATCAGCTGTGTATAGCACTTGATGAGCAATTTGGAGAGAAGGGAGACAACTTGTCTCTTTTGGAGCAGCTGACAACCATCAAGAGAGCTCCCAATGAACAACTGACCGATTTCAACTTTAGATTTTAAAAGACTTGGGAGAGAATTCCAGTGGCAGTTAGGCCAACAACAGAAGGTGCTTTTCTCTATTATCTCAAAGCTCTAAATTCTGATATTTCTATGTTGATTCAGTCCATGGGAGGCATAACTATCCCTATGGCTTATAGCATTGCCATTAGGGCTGAAAATTGTTTGATCCAAGCTGGCAAACTAGCCCCTAGACCTCCCATGCCATTGTTTCCAAGTTTAGAGAGTCCGAAATACCAATCAAGCACCTAATTTGGCTCCTTCTCCCACTCCTAGAAATCAGAGTTCAAAGGAAGCTTCTACTTCATCTCCAAGTGCCCCAAATGAGCTTCAAGAAGTCATGAAGCAATTGCAAAACCTAGGAAATGAGCTGGTTACTCTCAAAATGCAACAAGCCCAAGGTTTTAGACCTTCTTACCAGCCCCAAGCTCAGCCTAACAGGCAGCCATACCAACCACAAAGACCTCCTAATCCAGCTGCAAATGTAAATCAAACAAGGCCTCCTGCCAATAGACAATTTCAACCCTATAATCCTAATCCCATATCTTCCTCTAAGGCATTGGTGCCAACACAAAACAACGTTGCTCAAGAGTATGATTGTTGTTTTCCATGCAATGAACCTCATAACCAATCTATGTGCTTCAATGGTGCTTTGAATCAAGCATTAATGGTGAAAACTACTGGTGTGGAGGGTGAAGGAAGTCAAGGAAACAACCAACAACAAGAAACATTCCAACAGTAATCAGCCCCAAATGACACCACATTGGTAAACTGGCAAGCAGAAGATTTCTGTGGCATGAATCAAGCAGTTTCTCAAGGTGTTGCAGCCAACACAAGGTCAAAAAGAAGGAATTTGGGTGAAGAACAGCCATTAGCTCCAACCAATCCACAACCTTCCATGGCTCCACAAATGGTTGGCAAGCAAAATCCAATTTCAAATGCACAAGGGCAGCCAAGAACAACTCCTAGACCAACTCAAATACCAGTTATTGCTGCCCACGTGCAAGGAGTGAATGTACAAGCAAAGGGACAACAAAGAGATCCTTCATCACCATTTAGTATCATTGATCAGATGAAGAAGACAAATGTTAATATATCAATGTGGGAATCCCTATCTATCCCAGGCCAAAGAGACTTGTTACAAGCTGCCATGAAGGACTGGCCAAATTCGAATCAGCAAGTTCAGATGCAAGAGAAAGTGCTCACAAATGCTGCCCAGCCTGAGGGAAATCATGGAGGACAACAAGGTAAAATGTTGAAACCCCCTCCTTTCTATGTTTCATTAATAATTGGAAATCAGTTAGTGCACAATTGCAAGATAGATTCCGGGGCAAGTAGCTCAGTGATGCCTAAACAAATAGCTAATCAGCTAGGGCTCCAGTATGAAACCATATCCAAAGGGGTAGTGCAGCTGGATGGGATAGCAGTAACAACAGTTGGGGTGATTAGAAACTTGAGTCTTACCTTGCATGCATGTCCAAATGTTGTTGTTTTACAAGATATATCAGTCATAGACCTTCCACCACTCTTTGCCCTATGCTTATCAAGGGAATTCACAGCCAAGATTGGGGGATATTTGTCTACTGATTGGTCACACATGTTGTTCAGAATGAGGTATGGAACTAAGGCTACAATCAGGTCTGAACCTATTGCAAACTTCCACATTGACCCTTACACTCCAAGTCAGATCAACGCCAATTGTTTAGCATTTGATCAAGAAGACCACCCAAGCACCGATGAAGCTGACACCAAGGTTGGAAGCATCCCGGATCTAACTCTTGATGAATGGGCAACCAAGGTACATGCTTTTGATCCTTATCAAGAAGTGGAAGAATCTGAGCTAGGGGTCTATTGCATACACAAAGAAAATCAGCCTATTCCTAGCATCACCAAGCCAAACCATGAAGATGACAATGAGGTATGGCAGCTGTTTTTTGATGGATCAAGGAGTAGACAAGGTGCAGGAGGTGGAGCCATGCTTGTTTCACCTCAAGGAGTAAAGTACTATTCAGCTTTTAGATTTTAGTTTGCATGCTCCAATAACACTGCTGAATATGAAGCCTTAGTGCAAGGGATGCATTGGGCAATCAAGAAGAAAATAAAGAACTTGCAAGTCTTTAGTGACAGTGAATTGATTGTAAATTAGGTCAAGGGACAACATGCTACCAAGAATGATCTACTCAAGTGCTACAAGAATAGGGTGTGGGACCTCATGGAAGATATTGAGGGTTTTGGCATCAAATCCATTCCTAGGAAAGAGAATCAAGCTACTAACAGGCTTGCAGCAGTAGGGGCAGCCTTTGACATTGTGGAAAGCATTCAAAAAGACAAGGTACAACCAAACATCCACGTGATTGTGAGGCCTTCAGTGCCAGATAACAATGTCAGTTGGAAAGTGTTTGAGAATGACCAGCAAATCATCCATTTCTTGCAAGAAGAAGCTGAGTTCTCAGCTAAGAATCAATAAAAGTTGGAATAGTAGTATGGTGACCAGGTGGTACAGCTGAGAACTAACAAGCTGCCCAAGGGACTTATCACTTTGGATTCCATTTTTAACCCCAATGATCAGTTCAGAAAGGAGAAAGCAAACATTCAGGTCAAGAGAGAGGATTCAGTATCCATCTTGGTAGAAGAGAACAAACCATTGCAAATTGGAAAGATGACAACTGAACAAGAAAGGTATGAATTCATGCAGCTATGTCAAGAATTCCCAAATGATGTTTGCTTGGAGCTAAGAAGATTTGAAAGGTTTCAATCCCAACTTAGCTTAGCATAGCATTGAATTGGATCCAAATACTAAGCCTATCAGGCAGAAACAAAGACCAGTCAATCCACACATGGAGCCTCTCATGAGGAAAGAATTGGACAAGTTGATTGAGTCAAGAATCATATTCCCAATCAAGCATTCTAGTTGGGTTGCCAACATGGTTCCAGTCAGAAAGAAGAGTGGGGAGATCAGATTGTGTGTTGATTTCAGAGACTTAAATAGAGCATCTCTCGAGGACCATTACCCACTCCCTTCCATGGAGCAAATCTTGCAAGTTGTGGCTAGCTCCGAGAGGTTTTCACTACTTGATGGCTACTCAGGCTACAATCAGATTATGATGAAGGAGGAAGACCAGTTCAAGACAGCCTTCACAACCAAATGGGGAACTTTTGCATACAGGAAAATGCCATTTGGGCTGTCCAATGCTGGTGCTACCTTCCAAAGGGCAATGGACATGGCGTTCAAAGGTTTGATTAACAACGTGGTGCTGATTTACCTTGATGATATCACTGTTTTTTCCAAAAATGCAGCAGACCACCTCTCTCATTTGAGACAAGTTTTCATGAGGTGCAGGAGATTTGGAGTGTCTTTAAATCCTAGAAAGTGTATCTTTCTTGCACATGAAGGAAAGCTCCTTGGCCATATTGTCTCCAAAGAAGGATTAGCAATTGATCCAGAGAGGGTTGAAGCCATAAGAGCACTACCATTGCCAAGCCACAAGAAAGCCCTTCAGAGTTTCTTGGGGAGGATAAACTTTGTTCGGAGGTTTGTCCCAGATTTTGTAGCCCTTGTCAAGCCCATCACCAAAATGTTAAAGAAGAGCATGGCTTTCAAGTGGACAGCAGAAGGAAAGGAGAGTTTTGAAGCAATCAAAGAAGCCATTTCTCAAGCACCAACTCTCATCAACTTGGACTTCTCCAAGGATTTCATCCTCTATGCATTTGGAGGTAATGACACTATTTCTACCATTTTGGTACAGCAGAACAAGGATAATGATGAGTAGCCAATTGCCTTCTTCAGCCAGAGCCTAGATGACTATGAGGTGAAGTACTCTTTTATTGAGAAGCATGTGCTGGCAGTAATCAGAAGCTTGAAGAAATTCAAGCATTTAGTCTCAAACAACAAGGTCCAGTTGCTGGTCTCACATGCTGGGGTTAAGGAATTCCTCCTCAACAAAGATTTGAATGAGAAAAGGGCAGGTTGGATCACCCGTGTCATGGAGTATGACATTGAGATAAAGATCACCAAGCTAGTAAGAGGGAAAGGATTGTGTGAGCAGCTAGTTTTGGGGAAGCAAAAAGAAGTATGCAATGAAGAAGAGGCTGTTTTGACAGTCCAGGACAGCCATGAGCCAAGTGGCAATCAAGAAGAAGACAATGCTGCCCCCACTCCTTGCTGGACCCAAGGTATTATACACTTCCTAAGCATAGGCCTATGCCCCCCCAGAGATGAACAAGACCCAAAGAAGACACTTCAGATTGCAGGCTGTCCCATATGCCATTGTTGATGGAGTTTTGTTCAAGAAAGATGTGAATGGAGTGCTGCTGAGATGCATTAGCACAAATCAGATTCATAGGGTGTTGGAAGAGTTCCATGGTGGACCAGCTGGTGGTCATTTTGCACCAAGAGTGACAGCTCTAAAAATCATGAAGGCTGGTTATTATTGGCCTAAAATTTTCAGTGATTGCTATGCATGGATTAAGAGGTGTAAGAATTGTGCATTCTTCACAGGAAAAGAGAGACTTGCTGCCCTTCCATTGCATCCAATCTCAGTTGACCAGCCATTCATGCAATGGGGTTTGGACTTCATTGGAGTCATTAATCCCAATTCAAGTCAAGGGCACAAATGGATTTTGACAGCCACAGACTACTTCACCAAATGGACTGAAGCAGTAGCACTCAAAGAAGCAAATGAGTCCAGCATCTTAGACTTTTATGAGGGGATAGCAACCAGATTTGGTATACCTGCTACAATAATCTCAGATAATGCATTGGCATTCATTGGATCTAAGGTGACTGAGTGGGCTGTCAAGAACGGGATCTACCTAAGCACTTCATCAAACTATTACCCTCAAGGTAATGGCCAGGCCGAGTCTACAAACAAGAACTTGTTGAGGATCATTAGGAGGACTCTTGATGAGAATCAGAGGTCTTGGCATACCAAACTGAAATCAGCCTTATGGGCTGATAGGATAACTCCCAAGAGATCCACAGGTAACTCTCCATTCAAACTTGTCTATGGAAGAGAGGCAATCTTGCCCATGTCACTTGAGTTGCCAACATTGGAACTCATGAAGCAATTAGAGTTGCTAGAGTTTGAGCCCATGGAGGTGAGATATGCAGAGTTGATGGAGCTGCAGGAGGTCAGAAATTAGGCATCCCAAGCAATGGAAAAGGATCAAGCTTTGATCAAAAAGACCTTTGATAGGAAGGCCAAGGATAGATCTTTTCAGGTTGGAGATCTAGTGTTGAAATGGGATGTGGATAGAGAAAAACCAGGAAGGCATTCAAAATTTGATGCCATTTGGAGTGGCCCATACATGGTCATGAAGTGCAAGAACAACAATGCTTTCCAATTGGCCTCATTGGATGGTGAAGAACTGCAGATTCTAGTCAATGGAATCTATCTCAAGCGTTGCTTCTAGAGGGAAATTTACCACCTTGTAAATATTAGATTAGATTTTCATTCCTCCAAGTGCTTTGCACATTGTTTTGCTGTAGGTTAGTTTTGCTTTCCCTAAGTGCTTTGGCACAACTTGCTATCCCTGGAGATGTTTTGCAGTCCTTGCTTCCATCATGTGATATTCCATCTTCCTCCTTGCACATTCTAAGTCAGTTGGGGTTCTAAATAGAATATTTGATGGCTCCATGCCCAATGGACTACTTCAGGCTACTGGTACTTTCATCTAGCAGGCAGATGACCCCTCTGAGTCGCCAAAATTGTTATCCAAAATGTGCCCCAGCTCATTTTTTGTGGCTAACTCCTTGTGTTCTTGCCTCTCTTGTGCCTCAGTCCACATTTTTTGATTTTAAGGCACTCAAGGCTTTCTAGAAATGGCACCATCAGATAGAGCTCTCTCTCAGCTTTCCAGAAAGGTAAAGTTTGCCTCCTAACTCCTTATATTTTTCAAGTTATGGCTCGGCGGAGTTTTTGTGGAAAATTTTCCCATTTGAGGCCCGCAGCCAATAGGAAGCTACCACGTGGCAGAGGAGTTCGGGGGTCGGAGGCAAATTGGAAATTTTTCCAAGTTTTGGTCGAAGGTTCAAGTGGAAAATTTTTCCCGCGGGGCCCGCGGACCAATCACAGTGTGACACGTGTCACAAGGGGAAGGCAATAAAAAATTTGGCTAAGTGTTTTCCATGGGAAAATTTTCAAATTTTGGCCCGCGGCCAATAGGAACTCGACACGTGTCGAGGGAGGCTCGCGGGCGTCGGGGGTGAAAAATTTTTGCTAAGTTTTTTGTAAAAGTTTCAAAGGCCAAAAATCGGCCCACATAGCCCACGTCCAATGGCAATGAGCCACGTGTCTTCATGGATCAAAGCGGCGAGAGGAGAGGGTGGAAATTTTGACTAAGTGTTTTTTGGCTGAGTTTTTAAAGGGGGCGAGTTGGAGGGTTGGCCCGAGCCAACCGGAGGAGGACACGTGTCCTAAGGAGAAGGGGAGTGTGGAGCTCGGGGAGGACTTAGAAAATTTAGCAAAAGTTTTGGCCAAAAAACTAAAAGGTAAAGGTTCTCCCCGCGCCCCTGTCAACGAACCAAATGATGCCACGTGTCCCAAGTGGCAGGGCGCGGGGGAGAAAATGGGAAATTTTCCCAAAGTATAAAAAGGTCAAATTTTCAAAGGAAAACCCGCGGAGAAGAGAAGGAGAGAGAATTGTGCGATGAATCAGAGCTTGCCACGTGGCATCCGACCAGCGGAGCGCAGGGAATTTTTGAAAATTTTTCCAAAGACAAAAAAGAGGTAAAATTTGAAATTTTTTCCCGCCGATCCGTTTTTGGGCCGTTTTTTCCCTAAATCTTCAAACGATCATATCTTTTGATCCAGAGCTCAGATTTTCATGTTCTTTATATAATTGGAAAGCTGTTAAAATTATCTACATGATTCCATGGTCAATTTTTAATTTTGGTTTAGTTTGGAGAGAGAAAATTCAAAAACGGTTCTGGTATGTGTCCATGGCCAGAAATGACATTTCAACAACCAAATTTAATATAGAATGGGTCGCATTCTTCTCCAATATGGTCAAAAATGATAGGGTATGGGTTTGTAAGGTCCTCCATGCTATTTTAATGCATTTTCCATCAATGAGGAATGGGCTCCCACGTTTTTTACGTTTTCTCTCTCCTGGGCTCGACCCATGCACTGTAAAAGCCAGATTTGGCTCATTTCTTCAGGGTTGAACACTTTTTGGCATTGCAAACTTCTTCTTTCACCTCCAGCAAGTGATAGTTGTAAGAATCAGACCTTTTTCACAGTTTGTAACAGGTTTATACCTCTTTGATGGTGGAATGCAAGAGATTTTTACATGGAATTGACAGTGCAAACTCTGTGAATGCTTTCAGTCCTCTGTTTGTATTGTTTTACTTCATTTTAAGACCTCTAATTACATCTATCAGCTTGTGTATGTTTTCCCTTGTTGCATTTCATGAATTTGTGTCTATTTACATGGCAAAAAATGTTTCACCACTCCTTTTGGTGCATCACCATCTTTAGTTTAGTTTCATTTTTGCATTTTTATCCCTGTCTCCTTGCAATCTAGGGTAGAATTAGGATTAGAACCTCTGTAGTTGTGCAAAATATAGATCTAAATCAGATAGGAGTTTGAGGAACCAGCCTCTATTCTAGAGATTCCTCTCTCATTTTCACAAGTCCCACACTTGGAGAGAGGTTTCCATGTTGTGCAATCACACTGGATGTTCTAAACATCATTTAGAACCTTGATTTACATCCAGGGGTGCTGCTGATTTGCAACAACAATAGTCAAACGATCTCTCGTATCTAGTAGGGCAACAATGATTTCATCTAGTTTTTGGGTAGCAGCTGCTTCTCCACCATGTAGCGGGTTGTTCGCAGCATTTCCTCTTGTTCTAACCATTTTCTGTTCAATAAGAAAATGTAAAACTTATTAAATTGTGGACTCATTAGGTCCAAGAGCTGTAACCTTCAGCTCTGATACCAAGATGTAACATTCCCATTTTAAGACATTAGAACAAGGGAATTTATTTTTATATATAATGTTCTCTATTCTAAATTATGTAATTCAAAACAGACGACCAAGTTTTAATAATTGTTCTCTATCCAATTAATGTAATTCAGGACATACAATACTTTTTAAAACCAATGTTCTCTGTTCACATTTTTTTATAATATGGAACACACATTCAATGCCATTCAATCATATAACACATACCATATGCTGCTGTAATGACTTGAAGAACTACCGATCTCCCATTTTATGGCTCAGAGTTTCAACGATCTCTCATATCACTACTCAGCTACTTACCGATCCTTCATGTTAATCCATGCATTGTATACTAAGTATACTTGGTTCTCTTTACTGTTTTTGGTTATCGAAGTGCTCCATTTAAGAGGCCTATCTGAATATCTGTTACCGATATTCATTTGAAATCTTGCTTCTTAAACTACGTGATTAGGACAACGCAACCAGCAGCTTGCGATACTTTGGCCAAATATTTTCACATGCTTTACATGATCATATTCCTAGACATTATACACATCAATGGAATATGTCCTTCACCTCACTTCATCTGTTATCTAGGATGGTCTTTTCTAATCTCTATCAGTCCTCTCGTCCAAGGTTAAACTTCAACCCGAGGTAGCAATATGAAAGAGTATAGGAAGGCACTCGCGGTGACTAAAGGTACGCAGACATAACTTGTCGACCCTAGTCGACTGCGTGTGTCTAATTACCTTTAATCTTCCTGATTCACTCCGTATACAAGGTCACATTCCTAACTTGGTCCAAGCTTATGTAAACTTTGATGATTCGATTCGAAAGGGCATTGTAACATGTCAGCTGCAATATTGTGTCATCATGAAGGCCTCGCCTTCATGAGGACACCATATTGCAGCTGGCGTGTACCAACGTCCCACGAAATTCTCCCATCAAGGGTTACAAATCCAGTTAAAAGTGTGATTAGATTCTTATCTTTATTTATTTTTTAAGAATAAGTTTCAGCAACCATGCTGGTCCTCTAACCTCACTGTTCGGTACAGTTACGTAACTAAGAAAGACTTAAATTGTCTCATAGCTTTATATACCTTCACCCTTCCTTACTGAAGGATTGCATATTTCCATCTTAGTTCCTTAATTTAAGCTTCAGAATAACAGTCCGCTACATCTTAATGTAGTAAGATCAACTTACTAAACTTAACCAAGTTTTTATTTGCAACTGAATTTAAATTTAGATTTGCATCTCATTAGACGTCATTTAAATGAGGCCTAATCCCAAATGAATGTATTTGTTTATTCACTATAACCTTACTTCAGTTAAGGTTTGTTATGAGGAGATATGATTCCTCATACCGAATATCCTTTTGATCAAAACGTCCCAAGGATATTAACGAAATCAGAATACAAAATTCGATTATTTCTTTATTAATATTCATTAGTTTATATTCTAATTCCGAATATCATTCATTTAAGAGTTCATATTCACTTTAATCTTTACTAATGTCAATTTAAAATCCATATTGACCTAAGTATGAATTAATTACACATTTCAACTTAAAAGTTGTATTCAAGTAAAGAATAGATATTATGTCCCTTTAAAATCTATCAACCATCATTTGAATAAATCCAAATTTAATGAATAAAATTATATTCTCAATATTATTCAAACAGTTCCAAGGTGGTACAACCATTAAAATAACACACCTTCTTCTTTTACTCATTACTCTAGATTAAAATTAATAAAATATACAAGTCCATACTACCGGACTTCATTCATGCCAAACAACATTAACAACTCGTAAGAAAGAAGAATACAAATTTTTGTTTTTCCATTTCCTCGTAGAAGGATAATAAATCCTCAGAAAAGATCCATCCTTAGCTAATTAGAAGAAGCATCATAAAACAACATGTCTTTATTTTTACTCGTGGAAACCATCTGCAAAATTTACTTGCACGGGTCAGTTCATCGAACTGAGCATATTAAGCACTTATCATTAAAATGAGGTGCTCTTGATTAACTGTCTCAATAAAAGAACTCTGATTTTATGAAACGTTTAAAAATTGAGATGGACATCATCTACGAATTAAGTTTTGATAAGGATGAACAACTTAACAACTGAATCCCATAATTACCATCACAATCAGACAACAATATTTACGAAAAACTTTTTTTTTCAAATAATTACTGTAAATCCGTAACACTTTATTCACATTTCCTTACTGTTTTCTTCCAATAACGCAAGGGGGTTCATTCCATATTTAAACAATTACTACCAAAAGTATTTTCCCTAAATAGTTCAAGATTAAAAACATCTGTAAGAACTGATACACATACGTATATATTGCTGTTCTAATGCAATTACTATCAATTCCATTCCCTCATTATAGCTGAAATTTCAAGAAAAGAATTTAATTAAAAATTCAAACATAACTCCTTCCCTTTTGTACTACTCATTTAATTTCAACCAAATCAAATGCAAAAGAGAAAGGTAGTCATACTGCGTGACAATACTGGTGTTATTTCCCAAAATTCAACAAACAACATAATACTTCTTTCAATTTAGAAAAAGAAGAAAAATAGTAGTTAAAATGCAGTTGCTTATGCCGAAGGTAGTAGGAAATTCATTCAATATCAAATAATAGAATTTCAACTGGATAAGAGAAGAAAATAATTATTACTTCCGATTACCCACTCAATATTCTCTTTCCTTTCATCACAACCAAACTGGATGATTTGAACAAAAAGTGATAACAATCAATTATAACAGTCAAGGAGAGAGAACAATTAAAACTAATAATCGAATGAAAGAAGAAGATTCATATTACCTCTTCTCATTGCTTAGCCGAATATCAACTAATTAGAGCCGACCTGTTTCAATAGGGTGATTCCTTCTAAACAAGTCTATTTCAGTATTCAAAACCTACTAACTACCATTCAAGGAAGCATGCCAAAATTCATTTGCATCTGATCCGCAAGTACCAAGAATAACGACATCCCTAAATAAAATTGTTTCCTTTAATTATTCACCCAGACGGACATTTCCATCTAGGTATGAAACAAGTAAGAGTGTACAACAAACAACAAAATCATGATTTCATCATAATAATAAAAGGAATCGTTTTTCAAACACCAGAGTAAGAAATCAACTCCAGTTTAGTTTTAATGAAACAACGAATAAGTTTAGACCGCAGTTCTCATATATATATCTAAATTCACCATTGAATTCAAAGAAGAATAAAATGATAAGCTCTATTCCATCCAATAATTAATCATATTACTCTGTTCCAGGTTTAAGTAAATCATTCCTAAAAATCATTCATGGGTTTTAAACCAAACAAGGAGACATTGAATCATTTTACATCAGGAAAGAGTAAGGAAAATTCATTAAATCCGATGTCCCTAAAGGATTCGCATCCCTAACACTGTAATATGATAAGAGAAACAGTTCACACAACAGTTCCATATAAACATTCTCACGGTTTTTCAAAACCATTGCGCATACAAAACTTAGGAAACAATTTACACATCCTGGTTGCCTTCATCAATCAAACCCATAATGGGTGATAAAACTGAATACCCATTACTATCAAAATTCATACAGCAAGGATAGATTTCATTTCATTTACCCTTTTAGTAAAGAAAATACCCAAATCGTATTTATCTCCAAAAGACAACTCAACCCAGAAATCATATCAAACATATCAACATTTTCATTTTACAAAAACACCCAATATAAGAGCAGAGTTATTTTAATGAAGATGCTTAACAAAGAGCAAAACGGTTTAAAGAGAAGAGCTCAACATGCTTGTATTACTTCTGGTTAACTCGTGGGAGGTCACGTTCAAGCTCCTCCCGTGTTCTTTCTTCCAACTTCTTATTCAACAGCTCTCTCTCTCTCTCTTAACTGCTCCTTTATCTACGTAGGTCCAAAATCATTCGAAGGTGGTCGAGCATCAATGGCCGAATCACAATTTTGCAGGCTTGAATGAACCACAAAAGGAAATGCAGAGGTAAAAACTCAAAACCCGAATGAACAACAATGACCACCAAAATTCCTCTTTCCCCCTTTCCAAGGTGAGTTTGTCACCAAGACTGATGTAACATCCTCATTTTTATACATTAGAACAAGTAATTTTTTTTTTGGATAAATGATTCTTGGTTCTAAATACATAATTTAGAACTCACAAATCAAAACAACCATTCTTATAACAAATAACCGTATGCAGCTGTAATGACTTGGAGTACCTCCAATCTATTCATTCCATGACTCGGTAGTCTACCGATCTATTCATGAGTATCAAGAGTTGGCATTTTTATTTTAACACATCACTCTTACAGTTCTCTTCCCTAATCTGGGATTCAGAATGCTCTGTCCAAGGAACCTATCTGAATAATTGTTACCATTATTCATCGGCATCTCGTCCCTTAGACTAGGTGACATAGGACTACGCAATCAGCAGCTTGTGATACTTTGGCGAAAGATTTGAAACATAATGCTTATGTCTCATATTCCTTGACGGCATACTTGTCAATCTGGAATACGTCCATCACCCCATTCCTTTGTTATGTAGAATGTCTTATACTAACTTCTGTCAGTCTCTCCTGCCCCAAGTTATTCACTCAGAAACGAATTAATAACATGGCAACGTTATAAGGATGCTCTTGAGAACTAGGGATACTCTGACATACTGGGTCAACCCTAGTTAACCCTGTGTGTCAAGGTACCCCGAGTCTCCAGGGGCAGCCTCATAACATGACCATGTCGGTAACCAGTCCCGAAGTCAAAACTTGTTCAAGTTTAAGGAGTAAATCTTAACGATCAATGCAAAGGGTGTCGCCATAAGTCAACTGCATTGTTGTATCTTTGAGAAGATTCTAATCTTCTTGAAGGTACAACCCTGCAATCGACTTGTGCCATCAACCTTCAAATCCGCCTTGATAAGATCTATTAAACTTTAAGGTGTTACTTACGTGGAGTTTAAATTATACTCCAAGACACTCCTTTTTAGGGTAGTCTTTTCTAAATCCCTGGGTTCCTCATCTTAAAATTTCCTTTCGTATTAAGACCCATTCCACAAAGAGAAGTTTAATAAGATTGAGGTCTCAATAAGGAGATCATTGTTTCACAATAATCTTGATCTACGAAATTGGGTAGTAACCCCAAGTCTTCTCATAAGATTGCAAACTTATCCCTTTTTGGGTTTATTCCAGATCTTTAAAAATGAAATATATCTTACTTATTAGTGTTAAGATATAGTGATTTTAAAAACATTCAGTACGTTGTCTAGACTTAGATCAAGGTTAGAGAGTAACAGATTACTCTTCCCGTTCAGCTTCCTGAAAGGGTTTATTTTAACCTTAGCTTCTCAAAAATCAGTGATCTAAATTACAATTAGCTTTAATTAGATCGTAATAGAACTACTAAACAATCATAAGCATTCAGTCACATAACCTTGCAACGCTTACTTAGATAATCACAAACGTCTCCAAGTTATACAATAATAACAATGGTCTTAAAATCATTCGAACCAAAGAAGATCAAACCATCCAGATACGAATGCAAACACATAAGTAACAAATACCTCAGTTTATTCATTTCAAAGCTAATCAAATACATTTTATGCATTCAACATATTTGATACAATACTCAACAGCAAAAGAACATCTTTCTTCAAGTAGTACATTTAGAGAATCAAGCTGTAATTCATCATAAAACCAAATTAAACAATCTGAACATCATATCAGATCTGCGTGCCTTTACCACTTACGGCAATCATCTGCAAAAATTGTCAACACAGGTCAGTTTGGTGAACTGAGCATGATAAGCACTAATTCTTAAAACAAATGCAATCCACTAATTGCTCTCATTGAACAACCTGTTTAAATGAAATCAGGCTAAATATCTTTCTACAATTTTAACATGACTATAATGCATAACCTTTATAATAGCTATCAATTAGTCCTAAATATTTTTAGATGACTCAACGTACATTTTAGAGACTAAGAAGAACAAAATAATTCCAAAACATCCATCCATCTGTATCTCCAAGACAACATCAATCCATCAATTTATTCCATTCTAAAAAGAATATACTATCAACTCGTATTTCGACAAGTATGATTCAACCATGTTCACAAGGTAGTTTAAAATAACCAGTAAGCTCACTGACATAATTCCTTTTCAATCATACACTATGTTAATGGTATAGGCAAGCATAGCCACTTATACAGCAACACACAATTTATGCCAGGCTCTCCATACAGTACTACTGTCTATTCTTGTTTTACCCTTACCGTAGAGATCACATAAGGATACAAGAGAAGAAAATATTCATAGTTTCTAGACAAGGAGAGAATAACTTATTATTCATACAGTTATAAATATCAACATAACTTAACAGCAGAGGAGAAAGAAATAGAGACATTCATATTCCATTCCAATCATGTTCATGACTATACCGTCCTCTCAAGAGTAATGCATTTACACTATACGAATATGACTAAATCAGCCGAGGCCACAAGAAGATACTACAGCTTCACCAGAATTCCAATATAAAATTCACTTGTAGATTATTAAGCAATACAAGAGTTCACGCGATAAGCAATAATAAAATATTTGACCCCAAAAAGGCTCAACAAATCTTTCCATATTATTCAACAACATGCAAAATATCCAACGCCATCGCTTGTCATGGCACAGCTAAGAGCTCTTTGTTTCAGTCAAACTTGAAACAAGATCACATTAAAACAATTAACGTTTCCATATGAAATACAGTGACATTCACACAGAGTTGAAACACAATATGGACAGCTTCCTTCAACAAAGCAAATCCCTACGATTATACAGCAAGATCTTAAATCAGAAGCCGAAATCAAAAATAATAACTCAACAAGATTTTCATAAAAGTCATCATCATATCATTATTTTCAACAAAGTTTCATCCAAGATGAGATAATACAAATACAACAAGGAATCATACAGAGTCGAGTTTTAAAAGTAAACATAGTGTGGACTAGATCAGTGGTCGAATTCATACGAAAACATTCAAGGTTTCCAACTAATTCAACACCAATAGTCTTCACAGCTAAACTTCTACAGAAGTCTAAATACAAGATACATATTAAGAACTCCAATAGAGCCAATATCAATAAGTATTCACAACCAAGCTTATACAGAAGTCGAAACACTGGTTACATATCTAGGACTCCAACTGAGTCAATAACTACAGTATTCACAACTGAGCTTTAAACAAAAGAGAAAAACATAATATACGCTTCAAGGATTCAAAAGGAGTTGAACCCATGTAGTATTCAGAAATAACTTCTACTGAAGTAGAAAGATACAAGATACATATTAAATTCAAGAAATCCAGCTATATCAATAACATACCGAATTCACGACTGAACTCCTACAGAAGTAGAAACGTATGTTACTTTTCAAGGACTCAAAAGGAGTCGTACCCATTTAGTATTCACAAATAAACTTCTACTGAAGTAGAAAGATACTATCTATTTCCAAGAATTCCAACTGTATCAATCTCCACAGTGTTAACAACAAGGCTTCAACAAAAGTCTATACCAAGCAAGAAAACATTTTTATGGACTCCAACAGAGTCAAATTCGTACATTATCCTTGCAAGCATTTCTACGAAATCTAACCGAAATGAAAAACACAGCAAGATAATTCAACCATATGAAACAAAATGTACACCCAGCAAGGGTTTGACTGAATAATCGAACTAGCATGAAGATACAACAAACTAATTCATACAATGCTACCATAAAAACCAACTGGACCAAAAAAAATCATCTGAACAGAGTTTTTCTAATGAAATCATTTGAAGGAAAGCAAGATTTTTAAAAGTTAGGGCCTAACATGCCTGGTAATGTCGCTTAAAAATCCGAAGAAGACCTCTGAAAGAGCTCGAGCCTTCTCCTCTTTTTCCACGTTAGATTCAACAGCAATAATTTGTTATTTCCATGCCTTATAAACTTTCCTCGATAGAGAAAAGAGCTAGTTATTCTCATAGTTGCCATGCAACACCAAGTAGACTGGTTCGAAGAACTAGTGATCAAACAGAGAGAAAACCGGAGCGCATGGAAAACCAAACAAACAACCAGTTTTCCATTTTGCATGTCTTCCTGAGCAATCCGTGCTCAGAAATCAAGTTCCTTAATTAAATTAACTCCGAAGTTCCCGCTCAATCTCCATTGCCACCGACCGCCATAGTTGGCGATGGACAAAAACAAACCAAAGACCATTTCCAGATTTGGCGACTCTGCCATGTTGGATTTCACTAGCCATTTGAAACTTCCACCAAATCCCTCGTCCTTCATACTTATCCATCTCATTTAATGCCATAGAAACTACCACCCATGGCTCGCACCCCTTCATGGGTCCCTTTCATCCATGATCATTAGTTAGGTTAGAAACATAGGTTAGACTTTAAGGTGATACTTAGTCTAACCTCCTTAGCGCTAGGTCACTAACCTTAGAACATTTAGCTTATAGTTTAGGGCTAGGTTAGATTATAGTTTAGGTTTAGGTTATTAACCTTAATAGAACCAGTCTAGGTCTAACAAATAGAATCATTCGGTAAAAGAACCAACAGATATACCTTCCTGAATAAACTTAAAACATCTCTTGGATCAATGCCACTGATCCAAGGGTGAGTCATATAGACGGGTAAATCCACAATTCATTCTGAAATCAGATTAAACTCAGGTGCAAAAATGAAAGAAACAAAAGAGTCCAAGCATATCTTGGCTTAGTCAAAGATCTTCAAATGCATAGAAGATACAATCTATATCAAGCATGACTTCACAATCAAAGGAACACATCCTTTTACAAAAGAAATCATATATCAACACTTGAATGCCCAGGAGGAAGTAATAATAGTTCAGGGTGTTACAACTGAGGCCATTAAATGCATTTCCTGCTCTTTCTCCACGCCATCACCAACCCAATTTGGCAAGTTTCTCTTTTTAAATATTTGCATGTAATTTCATTTTTAACTACATTGCCAATTAAATACCCCCAACTCCCATGTTCCCGCCAAATTTGGCGATTAAAAACTACAAGGACTGAAATTAAGTCTTGTATTAAAGTTTACACCTTCCTCCTTATCTTCCCACTGGCACGTATCCTTAGGTCCCCTTCTTAGGGCTAGCATTAGTTTAGGTCACATTCTCCATAGTTAGGTTTCCATCTAGGTCGAAAATCATTAGGATTTGCAATAGTTTACATCTCTCTCTCTTTTTAATTTAAAATCCACATAGGATAGTTATTAGGTTATAGGCTAAAACGTAGTTATAGGATAAAACGTAGCCCGTAGTATTTTTAATTAATAGGTTCTTTAGTAAGTTTTTCCAACTTACGTTCATAACCAGCATAATGCAGGACGTTCCATCCCATGCTCAACATATTCCTGGCTCACTTGCATCAAAAATCTTACCGCCTTACGCTTTCTGGCATTACAATTTGTATGTAGTTCAAAAATAGAATCTTCCCATTGGCAGCATGGTGCCGAGTATTTATACCTGTAACCAGGTTCTTTTTTTTTAAATTTACGACAATCTCTAGCCTGGTTCTAGACTTCATCTAATTAGAAAGTAAATCCTCAAAGCGACCACAAGAAGGCCAAAGCATACCTTGGATCAATGGAATTGATTCAAGATGTGCTGTCAACGAAAATATGAGTTCATCGAATACAAAAGCAAGTCTGCAGTTTTATATTTGTGAAACACAAGTTATAATGACCTCCGTCCCAAGTAAACAAGTTACGGTAAGCAAGGGTTTAGATCAGTAACACATTCTTTTTAAGATTAAAAGATATATCTTAACATAATAATCCTCATTTCCATAATTACAACATTACAAAAAGAGGTTATCAGAGTAGCTTCTAAAAATCAAGACGTTACAAAATGTGACTCAATTCTGAGTGCATGCATCACTAAGGAAGAATTAGACCTCAAGCAGATTTAGGTAAAGGAACTAAACAATAACCTTGAGTGGGCCAAGGTCATGACAGAGACATCAACGTAGAAATACTTGATAAAGGCCATGAAGGAGACATTGGAATTCTAAATCAAGAAAATACAACTCCTGGTCATAGAACGGATGGATGTTATGGAGGGGGTAGCTGCAAAGATGAATGTGATCATCAAGGAAATTAAGGAGAAAGTAGATGAGTTGGCACCTAATCAAATTCTAGGTATTAAAGAGGCGACGCCAAGGAAAGTTACATAGAAACTCACATAGTGGGAGAAGTTAGAGAACACATTAAACCAATAATTCCCAGAGCTCCTCCAACCACATGAAGCTTGAGATCATCTATGCATAGAGACAAGATTTTTTATTCTTTGATTCATGGTGATGTAGCCTTATTTTTTATTCTTCAACATTATTTTATTCATTCATTATTTAGAGATATAAGTTGGGTGACACATTGCCGAGGATAGGAAATGAATTTAGTGTGGGGTAATGTTGAGTAGAGAAAATGGCTAAGTATTGGCCACAGGTGGAGGTTAGGAACCAGAAGCAAGGGGTGTGAAAATGGGCGCATGCATATAGGAAGGATCAACGTGCAAAGGTTCACACATAAGCAGACAGAGTTCAGGACTTAGATAATTTTCCAAGTCATGGCTAAAAATAGAAAAGAAAATTTTGAGTGGCATCTAAGCAAGGTGTAAAAATAGACAATAGAAGGTGCACACAAGGTAATGGAATCTGTAGATGAAAAGGAACGCTCATACCATGCTCCTATAAAGACCAAGAAGGTTAATATTGAGACCCGTAAAATTGGCAAGGGTAATTTTATGGGTAACCATCCCAAATTTTGTTCTGGTCCCTCGTCAGGGACCCCTCTGCGTTCAGAACGTTGCAAAACCCTTTCCCGGGAAATCTGGTTTTCCGAACTTAGCCATTTTTGGTCTTTTTGGATTGGGCGCACCTATTGTCTATGCAACATAGGGTAAGCATGCGCCCCCTTTAATTCCTTTGGCACATGGTTTGAAGTGTCGACACACATTTTGGTGCACCTCACCATGTTGCGCCTTTCTTGCATGCGCCAAGGCGCATGCGCCTTCGTGTCAACAATACTTTTGTTGTGCTGCATTTTGGTGTGCCAAGGGCGCACATATTTCCGTGTTGACAACACTTTTGGTGCGCCAAGGGCACACATAACTTCGTGTTAACATGTGTTTTGATGCGCCAAAGGGCGCAAGATTTCCAGTGTCGACAGGTGTTTTGATGCGCCACTTCAAAAAGTGGTTGGCGCATTTATTACAACTTTGCCTATATATAGGTGCATCCACCCTGTCACTTTCACCAGTCAGAAAACACGTGATTATTCTTTTTCCTTTGCACCTGTCAGCACGCCTGTCGTTCTCGTATCGCGTCGTGGACCCAGTTTCACCTCTCACATTATATATATTCCTGGTAAGTGGTCCTTATTGCTCTTGTGTTTTATGTTTTGGTTATTGGCTGTTTGTTTGTGGGGTTGGATTAGAATAGATCTGTGAAACCATGGAACCTCCCTTTGCTATTTTTGCTGTCCTCCCCCATGCACTTCTCCCTCTTTCTAGATCTGCTGGTAAAGAGGACTCTGCCTCTTGAAAAAATCACTTGGATCTCTTTGTTTTAGCCCTATTCATCATCCAAGGAACCCTGCAGAAGAGGCTTAAACACATGTAACCCCTCCAGAGGAAGAACAAAGACTTAAAAATTGATAGACTACTCTTTTTCCTCTTTGGCGCAGTCGCCACCCTTGCAACATGAAGTACAGTCGCGCCAACGGCGTATCCACCATGCCTGCTGCATAAAAAATAGTTGCGCCCTCAAAGCGCACTTTCCTTGCTTGTTACACCCGCTAACCCTGCACCCTCTTGGCGCACCAAAATCATGTGTAACATTGCAAAAACTTGTGCCATTGGCACACCTTGCATCCATGCAACACCAACCTTACTTGCACCAAGTACAAAACTGTTAATGGTGCAGGTGCATCCCTTATTACAGCAACATCATGTCATGCAGACCTTCCATGCGCCGCGCCAAGTTCCCCTATGGTGCACATGAAAAAATGATGTTACACGCATTAAACCTGCACCCTTTGGTGCATCCTGTACCCGTGTAACATGAAAAATATCAGCGCCCATTATAAAATGCATATATATGGCGCAGGCGCACTTCCGCTTGCAACAACAAAAAATGTCATCTGCAGTGTCCATGCGCCCTGCACCCTTTGGCGCTGATTTATCCCTTGCAGCACCCCTTTTCTGTGCGCCATACTATTTAACCCTGCAACCTGCAGTGTTCATGCGCCCTGCACCCTGAGGCCTTAAAATTGCTAACTCTTCCTTCTGTCAACGCTTTAATGGAAGATCAAATAGCTAATATGACTTTCCTGCGTTGGGTTTCACTTCTTCTTCTTGCAGATCAGCAACTGAGTTCAGGACTACATATGTCAACATCAAGCAAGAGACCTACCAAGTCTAAGGGAAAAGCCAAGCTCACAGAGGAAGAAATGAAGTACAAATATCAGAGGGTCAGGATGCCCGAATCCCAGGCAGAGTGTGACCTGGATATAAGAGACTCAGAACTTGGTCACATTGATATGGAGGATTTCTGGGCCAGAACCTGGAGGGTCACAGGAAGTCCCTGGATGGAAAAACTGGTAGGCAGTGGCCTACATTTTGCTGGAGGGATCCCAGTTAAGTGCTGTGAATAATGAGTTCATGATGGTAGTAGCCCGCTGCTACAACAAAGACACAAGATGCGTCCAGAATGAGAAGGGTGAGGTCGTGATCAACCTCACTACCCGACACTTCGAAATAATGCTTGGCATTCCTCACCACCGGCACTTTGTGGCCGTAAGCCAGGAAGATTGCACCAAGGCTTGGGAAGATAATGAGGATCAGTGTATGCAGTTGATGAATGAGGTATACCTGAAAAACAAGAAGGTGGTGACCAGATGGCCACAAGTCATTCATCGCAGTGATTTCTCAGAGGAACTCAGTGATACAATCACGTTCCTGAGCAGAGTATTTGGGCTTCCTGATGCCCACTACTTTCATAAATGGATGCTTAGATACCTGGAGACAATGAACAAAAATATGCCAGATCAACGCTTCGAGTGGGCGGAGATCATAAGCAGCACCATATCTGAGCAGCTCCAACAACTTACCACAACGGGGAGGTTCTACATGAACTCCTACGTAGTTTATGCTGCGGCCTCAGAAAGAGATTATCCAGCCTTAATGCGGTGCAGGGTTTGGCCCCAAGTAAAAATATATGAATACTATCCAGAACTGAAGCTGGAAAATAGTATCCCCCAGTTTACAAAGATTAACGATGCCTTCTTCTATGGCATCGTCTACCTTTTGAGGCCAAACATGACTCACGGTCGTATACGACCAAGAGCATTGTCGCAGCTACAGAGAAATGGGGGGCCTTGTTCACACAATTCCCCACCTTCACCTATCTAAGGGCAGCCAAATTCTTGGGGGAACCAACCAAATTGCCAAGATATGCCGGCCCCAAGTTGATCCTGTTGGAGCTGTCAAGACAGCTTATAACCTACCACGAGAAGTGCCTAAAGAGAAAGAAGGGTGGAACTCCTTTCCCCCTCACAGTGGGCAGGTATACTTGTCTCTCTCACCACAAAGCACGGGATATGTTTGCAGAACTGGAGCTGCTAAATCTAAAGCACAACTTCCCGGCAAGGCCCACTTTCGACCCAAGGAATTGCCTACCCAGAGCCAAACTCGATCCGAATCCATGTTCCACAGATCGAGGATATTTATATCGACCTATATCATGAGGTCAAGCTCAGAAGGAAAGACCATTCCCGCTTGGCCTTGGCTGAAATCATCCAGTACGGCGTAGCCATCATCCCAAAAGGTTATCAAACTGCTGATCAAGAGGTTGATCAGGTATATCTTGACACAGGTGGGGACGACTGGCCTTTCACTGTAATTGACAGAACCAAAGCACCTCAGACAATAGAAGAAAGGGTCAAAGAAACTCTGCGAAGAACAGAGCACTGGTGCAGGATGAATGGTCTCATCTACCTCGGAGTTGATTTCACCACTTCTCCATTGGGCAACGCACACCTTCCAGGCCAAAAAGCTACCAAAGAGCAAAGGGAAAGACAAGGAGGGTGAGTCAAGCTCCACCCAAGAGGAAGCTCCTGAAAGTCCTCCTTCCGCTTCACAAGAATGGGTTGTAATCCCGAAAACCTAGAAAAAGAAGCAGCGGAAGATGTTCCGATAGGCACATCCACTCAGGATGTTGCCACTACTGTAACTATTGAAGTCCCTTCTATCTCTTCTCCCTCTCCTCCTTCCCCTCCTTGAGTGACCCAAGCGACCATTCCTTTGGTCGTGTCCTCTCCCCCATCTTTTGTTGTTCCCCCTTCCTCATCGTCCATCTTCTCTTCTCTCGCGGAGCTGTCCCCCACCATTTCTTCCCTCATCTCTCAGCTCCCTTCCTTTCCCATGTCTACCTCCCCTGCAGTATCTCTTCCCCCCGTGAGCACTTCCTCGGCCTCCCTCTCGATGCCGCCTCCAAGTGTCTCCACGCATTTTCCTTCTACTACTGCAGCTACTCCCTTTTCTATTTCCGGTCCCTCTCCCATAAGTCCAGCATGGATCTCTCAGCACCTGAGCCAACAAAAGAGGAAAGTTCCCATCGCACCGATGGACTTCTCCGTCATCCCATCAAAGGGGACCAAGAAGCAAAATCCTTTAACCCGCTTCTCTCAGAGTGCGTCAGGAGAGAGAGTAATGGAGATAGCATACCCCAATCCTTTAAAGGATAAAAAGGATCTGTCTTCGACAGATTACACAGTGACCCAAGTCACAATGGGGACATCTTCAGAAAGCCTTCAAGGAGAGGCCCTATCTGTAGTTGACGCCCTTTGCAAGAAGCTCCAGGAAGCAAAGGAAGAGAAAAGGCTGTTAAAGGAGAAAAATAAACATCTTCTCCACGCCTTGCAGAAAATGGGCAGTGCACCTCCTACAACTGCCGCCGAAACTCCTGAGCCTTTGAGCCAGGATAAGATTAATGAATATGCCAAAATCGGCGAGCAGGGCATGGCAGTTTCCACTGGAGGAACCAAATCCTCAAAGAAAGTGAGGGAGTGATCGCCAAGTTCACCGGATTATATCAGAATATCAATCAGATGAACAGAGAGCTCCAGGTGATAGCAGGACCCATCTCCGAAGAGCTGGACCATGCCAAGATGTAGCATGAGACCTTTCAGAAAATGCTCGACTGTTCAGTCGAAGATCTGGTCAAGTTTGGCGTCTTTGGACACCCCAGAGCCCTCAACAAAATCCTTTCTACTCTGGATTATCAGGTTGATCAGCTGGAGTTTGTCCTGGAGAAGATCGACAAAATCAAGGAGGAAGCCCTGGATGTAATGCATCAGATGGAGCAAATTGTCTTGAGAATGTCTCCGGGTTTGCTCACTCCTTCTTTCACCTTAAGAAAGGTGGATGAAACTATTCGGATCTTCAAGGAGATCGTTTCACAGGGGCTGGGACCAGAGGTCACTTTCGACGCTGAATCCATCAACAACCTGCTGGCTTGTCGTGACTTCATTGGGTACCTGATAGAGGTAGAAAATGATTATTCCAAACTCCCAGAAAAGCTCACGGATGAGCGGGAGACTTGCGAAGCTATCAGTGATCGACACAAGGATCCTTCCCAGGATCAACTTCAACCCATGATCAGCAAGTTCATGGAATACTGTGCCCAGTTCCACATCTCGTCGCCTGAGCAGCAGCAAAAGCAGGATACCCCCTTTCAGCCGCGGGACGACGATGAATAGTTTCCTTCTTCCCGACTTTCTCCTTGTAATTATCTAAAGTGTGTTGACACAAATGATGACATCATCCATGTTGCACCATGGGATGATGTCATCCACAAAGTTGTCAAAAGTCAACAAATGACTTTGGAATCTCTTGTAAGATATTTTTGTAATTAAGTGGTTGGTTTGCTTTTGTCTTCTTTTCTTCTCTCCTTCTATATATACTTGGAATACTTGTTGTATTCAGGGGTGGATATTTTTTAGATGAAAAATAGAAGTGAGAAGAAAAGGCTTTGTACTTTTTGTAACAGAAGAAAATATTAATACAAATATTGAGACTTTGTGCTGAATATGTGTGTTATGGGCATCTGATCTTTCTTATGTCAGATCTATGCGTTTATTCTGTTGGATCTATCTCTACTTTTTTGTCATTTATTCATCAGTATTGCTTTGTTTGTCTATGCAAGTAGGTTCGGCTCTGTTTACTACCAGCCCAAAACATAGACCCTCTGACCTTTCTACTTTGGAATTCATTTCTTTTCTCCCTTCAGATCTGTCTTCCTTCCTTTCCTTCCTTCATTCCTTTCTGTTCTTCATCGGAACTACTCTACTGGGATGAGATCCCAACCCCTGAAGGCAGAATATTGTGAGACTTGCACAAGATTCCTGCTGGTAGAATAGCAATAAACCAGTTTCGCTTTGCTGACTCAAAGAGGGGCTATGCCCTGCACACTGTTGGCTCGTCTATCCATAGATCTGTCCATTCGACAGATTTTCAAACCAACAGTTTTTGGCGACTCTACTGGGGATCGAACAGATCTATCAGATCTATGATGGTGGTATGATAGAAAATCAGTAAAAATCAGAAAAATCACTACCTGTTTGCAAATTTTAACTTTTGCTTCAAAATCCAATTTTTTTGCAAAAGTACTCCAAAATTGAAAATTTTCTTCTGAGATCCATAGATCTGGCCTAGTTGGAGATCTTTAGTTCACTGAGTTTTTATAAAAATCTGTATTTTTCCGTAGATCTGAGTTTTTGACAGTTTACCAAAATTTTCAAACTCTTTGAAAAGTCAACTCTAGATTCAAAAATCAGCTTACTAAGCTCTACCATCGTTTTATCCTCATTGTTCTTTGTCATTAAACCGCAATCGGTTTTCAAAAGAGGGATAAAATTTAAATATTTAGAAAAGTACATGCTGCTGATTTTTGTCAGAAAAATCAGAAAATCAGCAAGTACAACCAAAAAGAGTTTTTAAATCTGCTCCACAATATTGCAGATCTGGAAGGTACACTGGCGGGTGAACCATTTACTCGTAGCAGGAGAGCTCATGGAGAAGTCGATCTTACCTTCGACCTACTTCAAAGGCACAACTTCAGTATAACACCATCTCGCTTCTCGTCACTAAGTTCGGCTGAACGGTCATCCAGGAGTGTCTCACCTCCACGAAGGAAGCATCTCTCATTAGGAACGTCTACATCACTTTGTAGTGCCTTGCTGCTCAGCGGAACTGTACTTCCAGCCCGTGTTCTTTTTCCACCCGTCCAGATGGCAGTACCATGGGGAAATGCTATGGGCCCCCTGGCTTTGCCACATCCTGTTCACGCGCTCCCACATGGAAACCGAAAGAATTTTCCCAAATTTGATGGGAGCAGAAACCAAAGCATGGATTCACACATATCTGCATTCATCATGTCATGCAGTATCCTAGATGTGACCCATGAAGATGTGTCGGTTCACCTTTTTCTAGAAACTTTACAAGGGCCCGCAGCAGAATGGTTTCAGCATTTGCCGGCCGGATCTATTACCAGTTGGGCCACCTTGCGGGATGCTTTTGAAGATAGGTACAAGCCTTCGGAAGATGCATTTGTGTTGTTATCACAGATCACTCACCTAAAGAAGGAGGCCAATGAGACCATGCGTGATTTTATCACCAGGTTCAATGCATTAATCAACTGTGTGCCTGTTGCCATGCTTCCAACACCGGAAAATCAAAAGTGTTTCTTCGTAAATGCTATGAGCTCGAAAGTAAGTTTCTTACTCCTGCAAGAACAAGTAGCTACCTTGATTCTCGCCCAGGCTGCTGCCATCCGAATCGAAGATAACTTACTAATATCTGGCGAATTAAAAAGGGAATCATCCAAGCTTAAATCTTCGGGCCCTTCTCCCACTACTTCGTCTGATCCGGCATTTCAAAAGATGGTGAATGACTTGCTCACATTAAAGAAGCAGTTAGCCCAAGCTTCCCCCAGTTCCGCATACCAGGATATCCCACGGAGGAATTTCGTTTCCAACAATGTTCCACAAAGGCCGCGCTTGCTTGCAACTGCTCCGCGGTTGGCGCTTGAGGCTCCTCCGGTCAACGCTTTAGCCGAAATTGAAGAAGAAGAGCAAAATTATGAAGAACCTTTGTCTCAAGGTGAAGATGATCAAGATGTCGGTGAACCGACTGGCGACTCTACTATCGGGTATATGGAATTTGATGAGGAAGAATCTGACGAAGAAGAGGGTACCCAAGGATATGCAAGCGGACAATCATATGTTGTTTTTACCCGTTCGCAAGGAAAAGAAGCAGAGGTCACTGCCAATGTGTAGAAAGAGAAGGCTGCATCATCCACGCCCCCAACTATTGCTAAAAGAGGTAATCCTCTTCCTGCTCAACCCCCTGTTAAGTCTTTTACGAAGAAATATTTTCCTCCTATCTCTCCTCCAAATCAGCCTTCTTCTATTCCATGAAGACTAGTAACTTTACCCTACCATCGCGAAATGAAGGACTCATTCCTCCATCAACGCAACCCTTGGCCGCGTTTGACATAATTGACCATGCTAAAAAGACCAAGATTCAAATGTCTGAAGCTGAGTACCTTCAGTCAAACCCCGAACAACTTGTAAGGTTGACTGAATACATCCAAAGTCAGGCTGTCATAACTAATCAGGTTTCCCCAAAAGGAATCCTTTCCACCCCTCCTTCATCCCACATAAATGTTGCCTCGACTTCTGCATCAGGCAAGATAGAACCTTTCTACCTCTCCCTCCTAATCAATGGCCACAAACTAAGCAACTGCATAATTGATTCTGGAGCTTCCGATAATGTCATGCCGGTAAAAGTCACCCATGCTCTGGGCCTCACCCTTACCAAGCCTTTTGGCAGATGTTATTCCTTGGAAACCAAGCAGGTTCCGTTGATTGGTCAAATCAAAGACGCACAGTTTGCATTTGCAGCGTTCCCAGAGAAAAGAGTAAAGATGACCGTCCTTGTTGCCGATATTCCAGCAGCCTATGGAATTCTGCTGGGAAGGAGCTTTTGCAGTGAAGTTGGTGGGGAGATTCATATGGACTGGTCTAAGGCTAGAATCCCTGTCAAAGGTGTAATGCAAACATTGGAGCCTGAATCACAAAAGAAGTACCTGGTTACTAACTCTGATGACCCCAAAGCCCAAATTCTCTTCGAATCATCAGGGATGGGAAACTATTTCTTGTCTACCGAGTCTGACAAAATGGATGTCCTCGTCCAAGAAGGGGATCTTAACAAGATCTGGACTTTGCAGTTTGATGGTAGCTGCGTGACTAGTGGGTGTGGCGCTGGTGCCGTGCTTATATCTCCCGAAGAAGAGATTATTCCTCTCTCTTTCAAGTTGTAGTTTTTCAACACGAATAATACTGCTGAGTATGAATCCCTGCTACTTGGCATGCAAGCCGTGAAGGAAAGAGGGATCAAGAATCTTAAGGTACAAGGTGATGCAGAGCTGGTCGTAAATCAAGTTAAGAGGATATACCAAGTGAAGAATGAAAGGCTCAGACATTACCGCAACGCGGTGTGGGACAACATCGAGGAGTTTGATGCTTTTTCAATAAAATCCATCCCAAGAGCTCAGAATGACATGGCCGATTCATTGGCCATTTCAGCATCCCTCATGCTCCCTCACCCAGGTTTGAAAACAGACAAATATACCATTGAGGTGGTTTTCCGCCCAAGCGTGCCGGACAATTCTCAGCATTGGCAAGTATTCAACAATGACAATCAACTCATTGCCTTTCTAGAAAAGGTGGAAAATTTTAGTGAACTTCATTTTGAAGGATCCACTTCTACATGCCGCGAATCAGTTACCGATCAAAATGAAGAATCAAAAAGGAAGCGAGACGGCATATGTCAGCTCAAAGGAAATAAAATCCCAAAAGGCCTGGTCTCCCTAGAGCGGTTGTTTGATAGGCATGATCACTTTGTTAAAAAGAAAAGGCGAGATGATCCTAACTCCTCCCCAGAAACTGAACCGGTCAATTTAGGTTCGGTAGAACATCCGCAGTTTGTGAACATTGGAAAATGTTGCACACCAGAAGAGAAGCGGAAGTTTGTCAAACTGCTGAAGAAATACATGGATGTATTGGCATGGTCCTATGCCGATCTAAAGTCTTTCAAGCCAAAGGACATCCAACATGATATCCCATTGAAAGAAGACGTCAAACCTTTTCGCCAGAAGTAGAGACATTATAATCCTAAGATCTCAGGTACTATCCAGGCTGAAATTCAGAAAATGCTGGACGCACGGATCATTTTTCCTATCCATCACAGTACTTGGGTGGCAAACATTGTGCCAGTGTGCAAGAAGAATGGTGAGATACGCATATGTGTAGATTTTCGCAACCTGAATCAGGCGTCCCTAAAGGACAACTACCCGCTTCCCATAATGGATCAGGTTCTGCAAGCAGTAACTGGATCAGAAATGTTGTCCATGCTTGATGGTTTTTCAGGCTACAATCAGATTGAAGTCTCACCTGAAGACCAATTTAAAACAACATTCACTACTCCTTGGGGTACGTTTGCCTACAGCAGGATGCCTTTTGGCCTGACCAATGCTGGTGCCACTTTCCAGCGGGCCATGGACCTTGCATTCAAAGGTATGATGGGGAAGGTCATCGTAGTCTACTTAGATGACTTAACTGTGTTCTCCAAACAGTGAAATGATCATTGTGATCATTTGGAGCAAGTATTGATTAGATGCCGAGAGCACGGGATCTCCCTGAATCCGAAAAAGTCCATTTTCGGAGTCACAGAAGGAAAATTGCTGGGACATGTTGTTAGCAAAGAAGGGACAAAGATAGATACCGAAAGAGTTAAGGCTATCCAGAGCCTTACTTTACCTACAAGCAAGACTGGCGTTCACTCTTTCTTCGGAAAGGTGAATTTTCTCAGGTGCTTTGTTCCTGACTTTACTGAAAAGACTCGTCATATATTAAACATGATGAAAGGGTCACCAACTTTCCGATGGAGTGAAGAAGGGAAGAAGTCATTTGAGGAAATAAAAGCCTCTGTCGCTCACGCACCAGTCCTGGTATGTCCCGATTTCTCCAAGGATTTTATCATGTATAGCTATGCATCTGAGCATACTGTATCTGCCATCTTGATGCAAAAGAATTCTGAGAATGTTGAATCCCCAATTGCATTTATGAGCTCTCCTCTCAAGCCTCATGAATTAAAGATGTCTCAGTTGGAAAAGCATGCCTTCTCCATTGTCAAAGCAGTCAAGAACTTCAGGTATTACATTTTAAACTCTCATACAGTGGTGCTGGTCCCTGACACGGCAGTCAAGTCAATTTTAACTCAACAGGAGTTAGGAAGCTTGCGGGGGAATTGGATTGCAAAAGTCCAGGAGTATGATCTAGATATAAAACCAACCAAGCTGGTAAGAGGTAAGGGCCTATGTCAGCTTATGGCTGAAAACAAAGATTCAGAAGACCCTAAGGAAAAGGATGATTGCACCAATGGAGCACAAAGCCAGCTGGAGAAAACCGATTCACCACCGATGGTCCTATTTGTCACAACCAGCGACGAGTGGTATTCCGATATTGCTTTCTTTCTCACCTATGGCGAATGCCCATCCCATCTGACTACAAAGGAGAAGTGCGCTATAAAGCTCAGAGCAGCCAGATATATCATCTGGGATGACGGTTTATACAAATGCGGAATAGATGGCATCTTCTTGCGATGTGTTGACAAGCCACAACAAGTGAAGTTACTTGAGAGTTTTCAGATTGGTGGAGGCCATTTCTCCTCTTCCGTGACAGCGCACAAGATCATCTGGGCCAGGTATTATTAGCCGATGCTTTTCCAAGATACAACTACCTGGGTAGCAAAGTGTGAACCTTGCCAGCAGTTTGTCGGCAAGCCCAAATTGGCTTCTTTTCCCCTCAGGCCGGTCATTGTCGATGAACCATTCAAGTAGTGGGGAATTGATTTTATTGGTGCACTCAATCCCCAATCAAGTGCCAAACATAGTTATGTCCTAACAACGACAGATTACTTCACCAAGTGGGTGGAAGCCATACCTGTTAAACACGCCACTTCCGAGGTTGTTTACAACTTCATCAAAGAGAATATTATTGTCAGGTTTGGCATTCCGAACAAGATTGTTGCTGATAATGCTTCCAACTTCTCTTCACGGGAAGTTATTAGTTTTTTCTATGAATACGGAATAACTTTGGCTCACACCTCAAATTATTACCCTCAGGGAAATGGTCAGGCAAAATCCAGTAACAAAAACTTAGTAACCATCATACGAAAGCTAGTAGATGAGAATCAACGAATGTGGCACAAGTCATTATATGACGCTTTATGGGTGGACCGCATCACTCCCAAGAGGTCTCTCAGCATGTCTCCTTTTCAAGTGTTATATGGCACCGATGTTGAGCTTCCCATTTCTGCGGAACTCCCTACTCTGTGCTTGGCCCGAGCAATCGAAGATGAGACTTTCCAAAATTATCTTGAAAAGAGGATCATGTATCTAGCAGAGCTCGAAGAAAAGAGAGTAAGAGTGGTCGACAGGATCACCGAGAATCAGAATCAGGTAAAAATATTATTCGATAAAAAAGCTAAGCAAAGAAATTTCCAGGTGGGAGACCTCGTCCTTTTGTGGGACAAACGAAGAGAGCCAAAGGGCATGCATAGAAAATTTGATTCCCTGTGGAGAGGGCCTTTCAAGATCAAGCAGCTCAACAGAGAGAATACTTTCTATCTCTCGTATCCAGATGGAACTAGACTCCCGCTTCCCTATAGCGGGCAGCATCTGAAAATCTTCAGGAAGTAGAGCTTTCTCTCTTCTTTGTATAGTTTTCTTCAGTTGTGTGTTTGTTTTTGTCGTGTGTTTTCTTTTGTTGGTTGTGTGTTTCCTTTTCAGTCGCCCTTGTTTTTTACTCTGTTACCCAATGGATAGGCACGTGTAGATCTGGGATTCTCTACCCCTGATTTCTGTTCAGAGATAGTCCCCAGAAAGAGCCAGCTGTTATCTCGTAAAATTAGCAAGGGTAATTTTATGGGTAACCATCCCAAAATTTTGTTCTGGTCCCTTGTCAGGGACCCCTCTGCGTTCGGAACGTTGCACAACCCTTTCCCGGGAAATCTAGTTTT
The DNA here is from genome assembly GCA_019776745.2 of Taxus chinensis. Lineage (NCBI taxonomy): Eukaryota > Viridiplantae > Streptophyta > Pinopsida > Cupressales > Taxaceae > Taxus > Taxus chinensis. Next base: position 629,524,115 of record CM034148.1, read on the forward strand.
CCGAACTTAGCCATTTTTGGTCTTTTTTTTGGTTGGGCTCACCTAATGTCTATGTAACATAGGGTAAGCATGTGCCCCCTTTAATTCCTTTGGCACACGTATTCCGTGTCGACACACATTTTGGTGCGCCTCACCATGTTGCGCCTTTCTTGCATGCGCCAAGGCGCATGCGCCTTCGTGTCAACAATACTTTTGTTGCACCGCATTTTGGTGCGCCAAGGGCGCATGTATTTCCATGTTGACAACACTTTTGGTGCGCCAAGGGCGCACATAACTTCGTGCTAACATGTGTTTTGATGCGCCAAAGGGTGCAAGCTTTCCAGTGTCGACAGGCATTTCAATGCGCCACTTCAAAAAGTGGTTGGCACATTTATTAAAAATTTTCCTATATATAGGCGCATCCACCCTGTCACTTTCACCAGTCAGAAAACACGTGATTATTCTTTTCCCTCTGCACCTGTCAGCACGCCTGTCATTCTCGTATCACGTCGTGGACCCAGTTTCACCTCTCACATTATATATATTCCTGGTAAGTGGTCCTTATTGCTCTTGTGTTTTGTGTTTTGGTTATTGGCTGTTTGTTTGTGGGGTTGGATTAAATAGATCTGTGAAACCATGAAACCTCCCTTTGCTATTTTTGCTGTCCTCCCCCATGCACTTCTCCCTCTTTCCAGATCTGCTGGTAAAGAGGACTTTGCCTCTGGAAAAAATCACTTGGATCTCTTTGTTTTAGCCCGTTCATCATCCAAGGAACCCTGCAGAAGAGGCTTAAACACATGTAACCCCTCCAGAGGAAGAACAAGACTTAAAAATTGATAGACTACTTTTTTTCCTCTTTGGCGCAGTCACCACCTTTGCAACATGAAGTACAGTCGCGCCAACGGCGCATCCACCATGCCTACTGCATAAAAAACAAGTTGCGCCCTCAAAGGCGCACTTTCCTTTCTTGTTACACCCGCTAACCCTACGCCCTCTTGGCGCACCAAACTCATGTGTAACATTGCAAAAACTTGCGCCATTGGCGCACCTTGCATCCATGCAACACCAACCTTACTTGTGCCAAGTACAAAACTGTTAACGACGCAGGCGCATCCCTTATTACAGCAACATCATGTCATGCAGACCTTCCATGCGCCGCACCAAGTTCCCCTTGTGGCGCATGAAAAAATGATGTTACACACATTAAACCTGCGCCCTTTGGTGCATCCTGTACCCGTGTAACATGAAAAATATCAGCGCCCGTTATAAAATGCATATATATGGTGTAGGTGCACTTCTACTTGCAACAACAAAAAATGTCATCTGCAGCGTCCATGTGCCCTGCGCCCTTTGGCGCTGATTTATCCCTTGCAGCACCCCTTTTCTGTGTGCCATACTATTTAACCCTGCAACCTGCAGTGTTCATGCACCCTGCACCCTGAGGCCTTAAAATTGCTAACTCTTCCTTCTGTCAATGCTTTAATGGAAGATCAAATAGCTAATATGACTTTCCTGCATTGGGTTTCACTTCTTCTTCTTGTAGATCAGCAACTGAGTTCAGGACTGCATATGTCAATATCAAGCAAGAGACATACCAAGTCTAAGGGCAAAGCCAAGCTCACAGAGGAAGAAATGAAGTACAAATATCAGAGGGTTAAGATGCCCGAATCCCAGGCAGAGTGTGACCTGGCTATAAGAGACTCAGAACTTGGTCACATTGATATGGAGCATTTCTGGGCCAGAACTCGGAGGGTCACAGGAATTCCCTGGATGGAAAAACTGGTAGGCAGTGGCCTAAATTTTGTTGGAGGGATCCCAGTTAGTGCTGTGAACAATGAGTTCATGATGGTAGTAGCCCGCTGCTACAACAAAGACACAAGATGCGTCCAGAATGAGAAGGGCGAGGTCGTGATCAACCTCACTGCCCGACACTTCGAAATAATACTCAACATTCCTCACCACCGGCACTTTGTGGCCGTAAGCCAGGAAGATTGCACCAAGGCTTGGGAAGATAATGAGGATCAGTGTATGTAGTTGATGAATGAGGTATACCTAAAAAACAAGAAGGTGGTGACCAGATGGCCACAAGTCATTCATCGCAGTGATTTCTCAGAGGAACTCAGTGATACAATCACGTTCTTGAGCAGAGTATTTGGGCTTTCTGATGCCCACTAATTTCACAAATGGATGCTTAGATACCTGGAGACGATGAACAAAAATATGCTTGATCAACACTTATAACCTACCACGAGAAGTGCCTAAAGAGAAAGAAGGGTGGAACTCCTTTCCCCCTCACAGTGGGTAGGTATACTTGTCTCTCTCACCACAAAGCATGGGATATGTTTGTAGAACTGGAGCTGCTAAATCTAAAGCACAACTTCCCGGCAAGGCCCACTTTTGACCCAAGGAATTGCCTTCTAAGAGCCAAACTCAATCCGATCCACATTCCATAGATCGAGGATATTTATATCGATCTATATCATGAGGTCGAGCTCAAAAGGAAAGACCATTCCTACTTGGCCTTGGCTGAAATCATCCAGTACGGCGTAGCCATCATCCCAAAAGGTTACCAAACTACTGATCAAGAGGTTGATCAGGTATATCTTGACACAAGTGGGGACGACTGGCCTTTCGCTATAATTGACAAAACCAAAGCACCTCAGACAATAGAGGAAAGAGTCAAAGAAACTCTACGAAGAACAGAGCAATGGTGCCATATGAATGGTCTCATCTACCTCGGAGTTGATTTCACCACTTCTCCGTTGGGCAATGTACCTTCCAGGCCAAAACAGCTGCCAAAGAGCAAAGGGAAAGACAAAGAGGGTGAGTCAAGCTCCACCCAAGAGGAAGCTCCTGAAATTCCTCCTTTCGCTTCACAAGAACAGGTTGTAATCCCAGAAAACCTAGAAAAAGAAGCAGCAGAAGATGTTTCGATAGGCACATCCACTCAGGATGTTACCACTATTGCAACTATTAAAGTCCCTTCTATTCCTTCTCCCTCTCGTCCTTCCCCTCCTCGAGTGACCCAAGCGACCATTCCTTTGGTCGTATCCTCTCCCCCGTATTTTTTCGTTCCCCCTTCCTCATCGTCCATCTTCTCTTCTCTTGCGGAGCTATCCCCCACCATTTCTTCCCTCATCTCTCAGCTCCCTTCCTTTCCCATGTCTACCTCCCCTGCAGTATCTCTTCCTCCCCTGAGCACTTCCTCGGCCTCCCTCTCAATGCCGTCTCCAAGTGTCTCCACACATTTTCCTTCTACTACTGTAGCTGCTCCCTTTTCTATTTCCAGTCCCTCTCCCATAAGTCCAGCATGGGTCTCTCAGCACCTGAGCCAACAAAAGAGGAAAGTTCCCATCACACTGATGGACTTCTCTGTCATCCCATCAAAGGGGACCAAGAAGAAAAAGCCTTTAACCTGCTTCTCTCAGAGTGCGTCAGGAGAGAGAGTAATGGAGATAGCTTACCCCAACCCTTTAAAGGATAAAAAGGATCTGTCTTCAAAAGATTACACAGTGACCCAAGTCACAATGGGGACATCTTCAGAAATCCTTCAAGGAGAGGCCCTATCTACAGTTAACGCCCTTTGCAAGAAGCTCCAGGAAGCAAAGGAAGAGAAAAGGCTGTTAAAGGAGCAAAATAAACATCTTCTCCACGCCTTGCAGAAAATGGGCAGTGCACCTCCTACAACTGCCACCGAAACTCCTGAGCCTTTGAGCCAGAATAAGATTAATGAATATGCCAAAATCAGCGAGCAGGGCATGGCAATTTCCTCCTGGAGGAACCAAATCCTCAAAGAAAGTGAGGGATTGATTGCCAAGTTCACCGCATTATATCAGAATATCAATCAGATGAACAGAGAGCTTCAGGCGATAGCAGGACCCATCTCCGAAGAACTGGAAAATGCCAAGATGCAGCATGAGACCTTTTAGAAAATGCTTGACTGTTTAGTCAAAGATCTGGTCAAGTTCGACATCTTTGGACACCCCAGAGCCCTCAACAAAATCCTTTCTACTCTATATTATCGGGTTGATCAGCTGGAGTTCGTCCTAGAGAAGATTGATAAGATAAAGGAGGAAGCCCTGGATGCAATGCATCAAATGGATTAGATTGTTTTGAGAATGTCTCTAGGCTTGCTCACTCCTTCTTTCACCTTAAGAAAGGTAGAGGAAACTATTCGGATCTTCAAGGAGATCATTTCACAAGGGCTGGGTCCAGAGGTCACTTTCGATGCCGAATCCATCAACAACCTGCTGGCTTGTCGTGACTTCATTGGGTACCTGATAGAGGCAGAAAATGATTATTCCAAACTCCCAGAAAATCTCACGGATGAGCGGGAGACTTAGAAAGCTATCAGTGATCGACACAAGGATCCTTCCCAGGATCAACTTCAACCCATGATAAGCAAGTTCATGGAATACCGTGCCCAGTTCCACATCTCGTCACCTGAACAGCAGTAAGAGCAGGATACCCCCTTTCAGCCGCAGGACGATGATGAATAGTTTCCTTCTTCCTGACTTTCTCCTTGTAATTATCTAAACTGTGTTGACACAAACGATGACATCATCCATGTTACACCATGGGATGATGTCATCCACAAAGTTCTCAAAAAGTCAACAAATGAATTTGGAATCTCTTGTAAGATATTTTTGTAATTAAGTGGTTGGTTTGATTTTGTCTTCTTTTCTTCTCTCCTTCTATATATATTGGAATATTTGTTGTATTCAAAGGGTGGATACTTTTCAGATGAAAAATAGAAGTAAGAAGAAAAGACTGAGCTTTTTGTAACAGAAGGAAATATTAATACAATATTTAGACTTTGTGTTGAATATCTGTGTTATACATCAGAGCTTTCTTATGTTAAATGTGTATGTTTGTTCTGTTGAATCTACTTCTACTTTATTTTCATTTATTCATCAGTATTGCTTTGTTTGTCTATGCAAGTAGGTTCGGCTCTGTTTACTACCAGCCCAAAACATAGACCCTCTGACCTTTCTACTTTGGAATTCATTTCTTTTCTCCCTTCAGATCCGTCTTCCTTCCTTTCCTTTCCTTCCTTCATTGCTTTCTGTTCTTCATCGGAACTACTCTATTGGGATGAGATCCCAACCCCTGAAGGCAGAATATTGTGAGACTTGCACAAGATTCTTGCTGGTAGAATATCAATAAACTAGTTCGCTTTGCTGACTCAAAGAGGGGCTATGCCTTGCACACTGTTGGCTCGTCTATCCATAGATCTGCTCTCGCGACAAATTTTCAAACCAACATGGCCCTAATTTGTTGGCTCCCAAATCTACACTTCCTATCATATGAGTGAAGGGAGGAAGATATGCCATTGTAGAAGTGTGTCTCTTCTCCAATCAGGGGAAAATTCAAGGAAACAAATTAGAGGGTGGTTAATCACTTACTCTTTGTTGGGGTTGATCACACTAATTTTACAAACACATATTCAGATCTAAGCATACAAGCAATAAATACGGAAATAAACTAGAAGCAAAAATACACAAGATATAACATGGTTCCCCCAATGTGGGCTATGTCCACTAAGAAACAACCAATCTTATTATTTAAATCTTTGTAGAGAATATACAATAAAGATTTGTGATCTTCCACACCTCCTAGATGTACAATAATTTCTTCCTCACAATCTTATCTTTTTTTCTCTCCAAAAATTCCTTCTTAAAATTCTCCCTTATTATCATCTAACCCTAAATTTCTAGCTTATATAACCATATAGAAACTTAGGGCAACTTAACTATGCTATTACAACCATTATATCAACCTTATATAAAAGGTTAGATCTAATTCTCATGAGTTAAATAAAATAATCACGCATAGGTAACCGATGTCGGTTACCCTAACTGATGTTGGTTCCTCCTTACCTTGACCGATATTGGTCCCCAAGTGATTGACGCTAGTCAACCGACCGATTCCGGTTATTGTGTATTCCAACAAGTTAATAAAGCATACTAATGTGAAGCAATTAAGCTCCACAACTCAAAAATATCCCACTTAGAGATAAATTACCGCATTATATCGTAAAACTCCATCTTTGGATCCTTTCCTTGGCCTGTTTGTTGCTCTTCAAGTCTCAAAGTCGAAGACCAATAGAATTGGAGTGTAGCTCCAACTTCTCCTTTGCCAATGGCTTCATTAGCATATCCATAGGGTTCTCCATTGTATGAATTTTCTCTAATTTCATCTGCCCATCCTCCAACACCTGCCATATGAAATGATATCTCAACTGAATGTGTTTCGTTCTTGAATGAAACATTGAGTTCTTTTCTAGATGAATTACACTTTGACTATCACTGTACAATATGTAATCCTCTTTCTCTTTTCCCAACTCTTGCATGGACCTTCTCATCCATATCATCTCTTTGCTAGCTTCTGTAGTGACAACATATTCTACCTCTGTAGTAGACAAGGCTATAACCTTCTACAATCTTTAAATCCAGCTAATTTTCATCCCACCTACTGTGAATATATATCCAGTGGTGCTTCTCATACCATCTAAATCACCAGCCATAGCTGAATCAACATATCCGCATAAATAAATATCCAACCCTCCATAACATAACTGCATGTTGGGTGTCCCTCTTAAATACCTGAGAATCCATTGGAATGCTTTCCAATGCTCTTTACCTGGATTGGCCATAAATATGTTCACAACTCCCACTTCCTATGCAATATCTGGTCTAGTACAAACCATAGCATACTTAAGACATCCAAATGCTAAAGCATATGGAAATCATGTCATGTAATCAAACTCTTCATGTGATGTAGGAAACTGATCTTTTCTCAATTTGAATTTTCTAGCTATAGGTGTACTTACAATTTTTGAATTTTACATATTAAACCTTTCCAACACATTATTGATATATTGTTCCTGAGAGAAATACAATTTCTTGTTGTTGATGTCTCTATGTATTTTCATGCTGAATATTTTCTTTGCAGCTCCCAAATCCTTCATTGCAAATGTATGAGCTAAATTTTCTTTAATCTCACAAATGTCCTACATACTAGATCCTACAATAAGCATATCATCCACATATAATAACAAAATAATATATCTTCCATTTCCAAACTTCTTGAAATAAACACAATGGTAAAATTCACATCTCATATAACCATGCTCATGGATAAAGCTATCAAATCACATATACCATTGCCTTGGGGCTTGCTTGAGCCCATATAAGCTCTTTTTCAACCTGCACACAAGTTCCTCCTTACCCTTGACTTCATAACCAAGCGATTGATGCATATAAATCTCTTCCTCCGAATCACCGTGAACGAAAACCATTTTAACATCAAGTTGTTCTAAATGAAAATCTTCTGCTACAACTAAACTTAGAACAATACGAATGGAAGTCATTTTAACTACATGAGAAAATAGCTCACCAAAATCAATACTTGATTTTTGTGCAAATCCTTTTACGACAAGCCTTTCCTTGTATCTTTTCTATCCACCCCTTTTCTTCATTGATCTTGTAAACCCATTCGTTCTACGATGTCCCTTTACCTGCTGTCAACTTAACCAAATCCCATTCTTGGTTCTATTTCAAGGAGTCCATCTTGTCATCTATGCTATACTCCCACATCACGTGGGTCTCATCTTGCATTACTTCTTTAAAACTCTCTAGTTCACCACTATCAGTCAATAATAAATAAGATAAGGAAGGTGAATTTTTTTTTGGAGGTCTACTTACCCTTTGTGACCTTCTCACTGAGATTTGGGGTGTCGGAGGCTCATTTTTCTCTTTCTATAAATTTGTGTCAATCTCATACAATGACCGACGCCTGTCACCTCCTACCGATACCGGTTTGGATAACCGACATTGGTCTCCTGTAGCCGATGCTAGTTCGGCTAACTGATGTTGGTCAAGCTCTTCTGTAACTTACGTCGGTTCAGGAGACTAATGCCGGCTTGATGTCAATCGACACATGTTCCTGTGTAGACCTATAGGTGTTAATTTTAAATCCAAGAATGCATTTTCATCCACAAACCTTTCAGCTGGTTCATCTTTGGGTACTAAAAATTGATCACTATACATTCTCTTTTCATCCTAGTCAATGTCATGACTCCTAACAATCTTAAAATCCTCTAAATCCCAAAAATGGAATCTGAAATCACCAGAGCCATAACCAATGAAATTACACCTCTTGGATTTAGCATCCAAATTCTTTCTATTTTATTTATCAACATACACAAAAGCTTCTAAACCAAATAATCTAAGAAAAGAAATATCTACCTATTTTCCAGTCCAAGATTCTTCTGGTATTTCACCATCCAGTACACTTGAAGGCCCATGGATTATTAAATAAACCACAATACCTACTACTTCTATCCAGAACTGCAAGGGTAATCCAACATGTATCCTCATGCTTCTTGCATGTTCCATGACTGTCCTGTTCATTATTTTTGCAACACCATTCTCCTATGGTGTATTAGGAACCATTCTTTCTCTGTGTATTCCATTTACTGAATAATAATCATTGAAAAACTTACTACAATACTCACCAAAAATTTCATATCTAAGGCATTTTAACTTTGAATTTGATTCATTTTCCACAAGGGTTTTCCATCTTTTAAAAGTATCAAAAACATAAGATTTACGTTTAATACGATAAACCCATACCTTTCTTGTGACATCATCAATGAAAGTCACATAGTATTGGGATCCTCCATGAGAAGCTACTTGGGTTGGTCTCCACACATATGAGTGCACAAGCTCCAAATTTTTCTCCTTAGTTTTTTCCCCAACTTTGAGAATTATTACTCTCTTTTTCTTTCCAAATATACAATGCTCACAAAAATCAAGATCTACATCTTTCAAATCTAACAACTTACCCTTACCCTTTAAGATCTACATTCCTTTTTGACTCATATGGCCTAGCCGATTATGCCATGTGTTTACATCTAAATCTGAAGTAGATAGCATAGAAAAGGAATTAGTAATATCAGTAGACAAATACAATGTTCCCACCTTATTTCCTCTTGCTACAATAAGAGATCCCTTGGTAACCTTCCAAGATTCAGGTGTGAATGTAACCATGCAACCAAATTCACCCAGTTGTCCTGCAAAAATAAGATTTCTCCTGAGGCTTGACACATGCCTCACATATTTCAATAGCCATGTATTTGCATTCTAAAATTTTAGATGAACTTCTTCTTTACCAATAATATTTCATGGTTTATCATCTCCTAAATAAACATTCCCAAAATTACCATGGACATAATTTCTAAAATAACCCTTATTAGGGGTAGCATGGAAAGAAGCTCCTAAATCTAAAACCCATGATTAAATTTTATTATCCAAGGAGATAATAAGGGCATATTGCATTACCTCAGAAGATGCAACATTTGTCTCTTTACCTTTCTATGGCACATTTTCTTTGTTTTCCTTGAACCAACAATCCTTCTTTGCATGTCCTTTATTTCCATAGTTCCAACAGGTTATTCCTTTACCTCTGGATTTAGATATGTCATTCTTAGACTTTGATTTACCATTACTCTTACTCTTGGATCTCTTCTTCTACCTTCCTCTGCTTTCTACATTCAAAGCATTACCAGATGGTAATTCTCCTATACTTTTCTTGTGAATTTCTTCATTCAGGATTATACTAACCATATCATCAAACTTTAAAATATTAGTTGTATTTCTAATAGCCATTACCAAGTTATCCCAACTATCTAGAAAAGAGCATAGAAATAAAAATGCTTTCACTTCATCATTAAACGAAATATTCACATATTTTAATTGATTTACTATAAACTGGAAATCATTCAAATGACTTGATGTAGATTCACCTTGTTGCATCTTAGAATTAAATAATTTATTCATCAAATAAAATTTATTTGAAGTACTAAGTTTTTCATATAAATTAGATAAAGATTTCACCAAATCTATCGTGGTTGATGCTTCAGTAATATTCAAAGCCACATATGATGTCAGGCTCAATCTTATAGATCCCATAGCCTTTCAATCAAGAATTTTCCATTCTTCATCAGTCATTTTTGTAGGTCTTTCCTTCTCATCCAATGGTAAGTATAGATATTTCTGATATAGATAATCTTCCACTTGCATCTTCCATTGTTGATAATTACGGTCGTTAAATTTATCAAATATGTATTTAGTATCTTTTGTCATTTCTGTAGCTCCCAATCAATTAGAAATCCCTCTACGAGTAAATCTGTCAACACACAAAACCCTCAAACAAAATAGCTCTGATACCAGCTGTTGGGTTAATCAAACTAGTTGCACAGACACATATTCAAATCTAAGCATATAATTAATAAATATGGAAATAAACCAAAAGAAACAATACATAAGATATAACGTGGTTCACCCAATGTGGGCTACATCCACCAAGAAACAACCAATCTTATTATTCAAATATTTGTAGAGAATATATAATGAAGATCTGCAATCTTCCACACCTCCTGGATGTACAATACTTTCTTCCTCACAAGCTTCTCTTTTTCTCCTCCAAGAATTCATTCTTACAATTCTCCCTTAATATCATCTAACCCTAATTTTATAGCTTATATAACCATATACAAACTTAGGGAAACTTAGCTATGCTATTAAAACCATTAGATCAACTTTATATCAAAGGTTAGATCTAATTACCATGAGTTAAATAAAACAATTGCGCACAGATAACCAATGTCAGTTACCCTAACCGATGTTGGTTCCTCCTTGCCTTGACCAATACTAGTCCCTAGGTGACCGATGCTGGTCAGTCGATCAACATCGATTACTATGTATTCCAGTAAGTTAATAAAGCACGCTAATGTGAAGTAATTAAGCTCCACAACTCAACATTCTTTGGGCTCTATAAAACCCATGTGAGAGACCCTAAAAAAACCCAATTTTTGTTAAATAACACAAAGTATGTAATTACAAGTGTAGCAGACCCATATAAATAGCCCAACGACCATGATTTCCCACCCAATTTGTTGTCACTAGCAAGAGAATCATAAATCTTCTTGAATTAGGAACAATTTGCAAACAAATAGATCATTAAAATAAATATATAACTAAAGTTATATTGTAGACACTCAATTTTTTTAATTTACACTTTGGAAACCCTTGATTTTACTATGCACTCTTGCTATGATATCTACAACTTATCCATTTCCCCTTAGCACTTTCAGAGGTTCAGTTTTTTTCTTGATTATCCTTACACACTAACATGTCAACACATTCTGATAATACAATGCATAAAATCAATAAAAAACCATTAGTTGATAGGTCCCAAACCTCACTTTACATATTTTCTTCTCCTAATCAGGTCCATACAGTTTGGTTAGGGATTAATATCCAGTCTTAACCCATTTGTACAGTCTTGATTGACATATCCTCCAACTCTGTTTTTGAATCAATATATTTTGTTGGGTCATATAAATCATCTAGTTTGTCCTTTCTTAGATAAATAATGTATGTGTAGACACAAAATTATTGACTTATTACTATTACATTACGCCTCTAGTATTTTGTTATATGCATGATTCCTAAGTGATAAAACTAGATATTGGCAACACTTGTTTTAATTTACATTGATATTGTTTTATCTTTCCATTCTTTCTTCCTTTTCTTTTTTGGAATTATCCCTGTACTTTTGGACATCACACAATGTGTTACTCAGCAGAGAATTTCATTATTTATCTGTAAATATTTCTAGACACATGTTCCTTGTAAGGGAAAGTAGGGGTTGATGCTACTGTTCCCATATGGGCACTCATATCCCTTCACTTGGTTCATATATTTTAAATATACCCATCACATGTTTATCTTTTTAATTTTTTATTGATTACTTTTATTCGGGTTTTAGTATTGTTAATATTGAAATTCAAGCAAATGAATCATATATATACACAACATGTTGATTATTATAAGGGGCGATTGGGCTATTGTTTCTATCTACTACTTGGGAAAAAAGAGAAACTTAAGGACTGAATTTGGGTTGCATTATTCATTGCATAAGAAAGGAAAATTTTAAATTCCATAGCACATCATCTTAGGGAAAAATTAGTTGCAGTTCACTATCTTGGTACAAATTACACACAAAAAAACTACATTGATTTTGATATGTAGTGTAGAACTTGATGACAATTACATTGGGGTGACCACTGAGGTCAGTTTGACTCAAGCATTTATATATTTTATTTAGACTAATGTGTGCTTGAGTCTTGTGTAGGTAGCTAGGGTTTTTTTTAGGTACATGTGCGATAGGAGAACCATATAACGAAGTGGATGCAACACAAAGTGAAGAAAAGGTGACATTATTATTCATTGAAAGAACCAGATCTACATACCTAGCCAAGAAAATAGCTCCTAGTTTAGACACTAGCCCTTGGAAAAAAAATTCCCATTCTAGGCGGTTTTGTCCAGGATAACTTTTAGATCATTTTTTTCTAGATGAAGCACGTACAGTATAGACTGAACATTTTCCACCATATTTCTATCTCATATCTAGTCTAGATATTCAAATATTATCTAATTCATTATTATCCTATTGTTGATTATACCTGTTTGTTATTGAATGTTGATATATTACATGTTTCTTATGTTTTTGATTTACCCCAATCCTCTACTAAAGATTTATTTTTTGTTAAATAATTTGGTGAACCTGAATCTTGAACATGCATCCAATTCAATTCCCTTATTCTTCTTCTTATGAGGTTATGGTTATTTCTTCTTCTTTTACTCCCATCTATTTCCATTCCTAAACATCTGATCAAGTTGATTATATACTAGTTGTTACTCAACATCTACCTCACTTCACCCCCACATCTAAGGCCCCTACTATCAATGTTGTAACCACTCAAATAAATAAGAAACCTTTGGGACCTCATGCATCCATCTTCCCTCCTATTAGTGTACTAATTCCTAGACCCACTAATTCATCTAAATTTTATGATATCATTGAGAAATTAAAGAATACCCTAGCTAAGATATCTCTTTTTTATCTTTTACATAAGGCCCCTGATTTTCATCAAACACTAGAAATTACATTGAGATCCATTCAAATACAAACTCATGACCCTCTCATATCCTTCGCAAATATCATGGAGTATTTTAAACAAATAATAAATTATATTACATTTACTGATGAGGATATTCCACATGTATCTTTTGTTGATTCTCCTCCTCTTCTTGTCATGTCTTTGCTTTAGGGTTTTCAAATTAAATGTGTTCCCATTGATAATGGTTCTACATTGAATATTTACCCTTTATCATTCATGGCATAATTAGGAATCCCTTATAATGTGATTGAACAATCTACTATTGTATGATTATATGATACTACAACTTGTGCATGCATTAGTGTTTTCAAATTATATTTGCAAGGAGGACCTCACAAGCTCATTACTCCATTTTATATTATGTATTTCTTGTTATAAATTAATCTATTACTTTTTTTACCCTGGATCCATGCCATGCATGTTATTCCCTCCAAATTCCATCATTTTGTAAAGTTTATATTTGATGGTTATGAACATACTATTAACATTGATCCTGAATCGTTCAAATATTATCACATGGATTCACTACTTCTATAGTTATTCCCCCAGGTCAACCAATTCCCTCATATTGTCTTGATACATATGCTACTAGAGAGTTAGCATTCCTAATCATTAGCACCTCCCCATGTACTTCCTCTATCCATAAAAACACTATTGATCTCATCTCTCCCACCATATCCCATTCTCCACCACCTTCCACATCTACTCCAAATCCTCTGGAGACGTATGCACAACATTTCAATGTTGAGACTGATGATGATGTTGATACTATTGAACTTACTAATGAAACATTATTCAATTTACATTTTAATTTTATTGAATTTGATGATTCTTTGTTTCATACTCATTACATTTTTATTGGTCTCGATGAATATCTACTCAAAACTCATACTACACATGTTACTACCATTGTTATGGTTCTTTATCATAATATTGTGCATGCCCTTATTTTATTCCTCCTTACATAGTTACTCCTACACTTATTAATGATGATTCTATTTCTACTCTTGTACCACTTCCTTCTTTTCATAAGTTTACTTGCACACTATACATTAATCAAGAGTATTGGAAACATGTGCCTTTTGATCCTTCTTGTCATGACAACATATTAATATACGAGGCTCTAACTTACTTAGGAGTTACCCCTACTAACATCATACCATTTCCCAAACCTCATGATGAATATCAAGGGCACATATTCCTCTGAGCAGCTTATGGTACATAGTTCTTTTATATGCAAGTTTGGGTTACACTTGACGCCCAATATTCTCCACTTACACCTGGAAAATCTTAGCTAGAATACATCATTAGTATTATTGATATACATAAAACTGTTATTACCTATCCAATGGCCTCTAGTTTGTAATGATTTGTTCCCTGATTACAAACCTAATCTAACATGATGGAATGCACATAAGTTCCCTTATAAACCTTTTATTGATGACGTATATGTCATGAGCATATATTAATTATGTATTATGTGATTATTTATAGATAAACCCAAATATTTTCATATTATGCATCCAACCTAAGCCCCATTAGTTATAATCCCAATTTAGAAGACTCTTTTGATGATATATTTTAGCTTTCTATGACATTCACACTTAGGGGGCATCTACTTCCCCCTTGATACCTGATGACACGATCTTGTTCTAGGTTTAAACATGAATATTGAGTGCACACTTCCCTACATGACTGGGGTAAACCTTAATTCCCTTCTCTATTCATAGAATCTCATACTTCAATAATACAAAAACATTAGCTTTGATCTTGGTTGGATCTATATTTGTTTTCTTATATTATTCCATGTTGTATTTTTCGTATTATGTTATCTTGATTCATAGTATGTTCTATCCTTTTACATATACACATGTGCATTCACATAGTACTTTGAGGTAATAAAATACTATATACATGTTGTTACATGATGCATGATGCTTGAAAATGTTCTCTACCAGTCCCACTGAGGCTCCTGGGGGCATCGACCTTCCCTACATTTTCATATTTAGGTGTTATCATTGCAATATTTACTATTTTCATTTCTATTATCATTCAAATATATACAATTTTGACATATTATCCATTATCCTAACATGTTAATGGGTGCTTCATGTGTAGAATTTGTCTTGCAAGCTTACTTCTAACTATGGTTATATGATTATACTATTTTCTTGTGTGTTGTATTCTATTATTGTGACTTATTTTCCATTGTTTGTAGGTTATTCCCTATAATTAATTGTTTTCTTTACTTGCCTTGCCTTGGAAGCTTTGAGTGTCTTGTGACATCCTAAGAGGTTTCCTATCTTTTACACTAGCCACTATGTTTCCCTCTGGATGTGTTATTACATATTTGATTCGATTCTATCATATTATGACATGATTGTTTATCACTAATACCTCTTACTAGCTTTCTTTCCATTATTATGCATGTGTCATGGTTGTTACCATGCACATACCGTATCCCCTACAAGAAACCTTCTTCAAATGTGCACATAAGATTTAGGTCCTCTAATTTGGTTTGTGCTCGCATTGATCCATATCATGCACCCAAAATGAGGGGGTAACCATAATGTGATTATTTCACTCTCTTAATAGTTCATAAGACAAGAAAATTATGGTGCAAAGTATAATTGGACAAAACAGAGACTCATAAAATGATTTAGAATCAAACATGGGATAGAAAAAATAAAGGAACAGAAAAACCCAAATCAAATAGTAATAGTGTGATGTAGTCTCCCACCTAGGTAGTTTTGTCCTAGGGATAGAATAGGTATTTAAAAATTGGTATAGTTTCTCAATGAAAGGTTTACAAAGAATTCGACAATATAAATTCAACTCCAATTTACTATCCAGTATAAAGAAACAAAATCAATGGCATGTTTCATACTTTAGGAAAGGGAACTAATTATTCTTCTTTCTTAGTTCACATTTTTCTTACCGGTATCTAATAAGGAGTGGAACTTAGGGTATATACATGGACAATGATATACCTACAACAATGTGTCATTTATGGCCAGTAACTACTGGGTTGGTGACCATCTACAATGGCAATTATCCATGAAAAAACATCATGGACAGAGGGAAAAACTAACCTCTCTCCAAAAAATCTTCCTCTTGTGGTAGGATGCCTTAATCCTAAGAGTATTCACATTAGTTTGGGGATTGATCACCACTGACCCCTCCAACCATCTCCAAGGAAAATTCCTTGAAGGAAATAATACACAGGGGCATTCTATCCTTTCTCTCTCGGCATTCAGGTGTACTCTATCCTTGATTCACATGTTTTTCTTAAACATTTCAATTCTAATTTCTCTACGTTAAAGTTTAATTTCATATACCATGAGAATTGAATACTCTTTTCTACTTTTGTAGGTTCATTATCCCATAAAAGGAAATAAAATTGGAACAAGGAGCAATATTAAGCATAACATTCTCAAGAAAAGGTAATATTCAATTACAAACATAGGTATCATTTTCCCTACATGCAAAAGTTACCCCTAGGGTATTTATCCCCTCTTATACTCAACAATACACATGTTATAATTTCCATTCAGCACATTACTAGTTACAATCTTCTTCATCTCTCTACAAGGTATGATCTTCCTATCTACTTTATGTTACCAAATATTCATTCACCAACATAAGGTATGGGAAAATGTAGACACAAAATTATGCACTTAATACTAAATAGTAATATAACTGTGTCCCACTTTTTTGCACTTTTTGTACCTTTAAAAAATATTTCCCACAAACAAAACATGACCAAACACATGTAAATGAAAAAATGTATTTTAAAGAGCTTAAATATACCAAGGTGAAAGGCATCCACAATTTACCTAATTTTAAAATATTTTTTATAGTATTTTTTAAGATTTATTTACTAGTCAGATTTGAAAATTATTTATGGCCACCAAATAGGACACACTTATATGCTTTAAGATTATCACATCACGCCTCTAATATGTCATTATATTTATGATTCCTAAGTGAGAAAACTAGACATTGGAAACACTTTGTTTTTTTCTGTACATTGACATTGTTTTATCTTTCTATGCTTTTGTCATATGATTTTCTATAGTTCTCTCTGTACTCTTCAACATCACACATTGTTTTACTTGGTTGAGCATTTCATGATTTATCTTTGGAACTTTCTGGACATAGGCGCCTAATAAGGGATAGTAGCAGTTGACGCTATGGGCACTCAGGTCCCTTCATTTAGTTCTTATATTCTAAAGATGACGCATCACTTTTTTAGATTTTCTACGTTTGTAAATATTACTTTGGGCCAGCTTATATTGTTGTTAATGTTGAAATTTAATAAAAGGAATCATATATATACACAACTTACTAATTATTCTAAGTGGAAACTGGGCTATTTTTTTTCTATATACTACTTCAGAAAAAGGGGAAACTTAAGGACTGCATTTGGGATTCATTATTCACTGCATAAGAA
Organism: Taxus chinensis; assembly: GCA_019776745.2. Lineage (NCBI taxonomy): Eukaryota > Viridiplantae > Streptophyta > Pinopsida > Cupressales > Taxaceae > Taxus > Taxus chinensis. The sequence continues at coordinate 629,541,577 of CM034148.1, forward strand.
GGGAAATTTCTAAATTCCATATCACACATCATCTTGGGGGAAAGTAGTTGTATCCTAATATCTTGGTGTAACTAACATAAGGGAAACCTAAGCTTTTAGGGACACAATTTATATCACACACACACACACACCAAAACTACATTGAGTCTAAAATGTAGTGTAATTCTTGATGGCAATCACATTGGGGTGACCGCTGAGGTCAATCTGACTCAAGAATTTGCATATTTTATTTAGACTAAAGTTTTTTTGAGTCTTATGCAATAGTTAGGGTTTTTTTCTATAGGTACATATATGATAGGAGAACCCTACAGTGAATTGTATGTGACACAAAGAGAAGTGAAGGTGGCATTATCAATCAATGAAAGAACCAAATCGACACACCTAACCAGGACACTAGCACCCATACAATCCTATCCCATTTTAGGCGGTTCTGTCTAGGATAAATTTCGTATCACTATTTTTTAGAAAAAGAACGTGCAGTATAGACTAAGCCTGTTCAACCATTTGTCTATCCTAGATCAAGTTTAGAATGTAATATATTAGTTAAGTCATTCTTATCCTCTTTTTTTTTTTACTTGCTTGATATTGGATGTTGATATATTACATGTTTCTAATTTATTCCAGTCATATGATTAAGATTTATTTTTTGTTAAATCACTATGGAAACATATATAAGAAAGTAAACACTACCTCATTTACTAACCCATAACTCCTAAGGAAATGCACTATAGAACTCACTTCATACACTTATATAGGGCATCCAAAACCTCATAAATCTTGCAATAACACATATGAAGTCATTAGGGAAGCACCCACATCAGGTATAAAACAACAAACCATATCAAGGAAGACATATTTCTTACCCACAAGCACTCAAACATCCTCTCTCCAAGTTTTTAAGTACGAGATAATTCAAAAAAAGCATAGTCAAAGAAATTACCAAATATGGTTGATCTATCTAGATATCACATACTAGGTGGAGAATAACATGTGGTTTGATTCCTCTTTAGAGTAGTGCCAATATTAGAAATTCACGTGGGGTTCCCACAACCATTCTCATGTTTGTTTTGTAGGAATATTCATCCATGGCTACGGTTTGAGATGATGTTCGGTCTATTAAGAGAGCCTCACTACATGTGTGATAAGTACGGTTTGATAGTGAAAAATAAATATAAGAAGGTTAACACCACAAAAATTTATAAGAGCCAATTCATAGTAAGTATAAGATTGTACAATTAGGTCAAGATCATATGGTATGGTCTTGACAATTTGGTATGGGTCTGACTCAGGTGGATTCATATCCACAGTTTCAATTTTGAAGGTCCTTCAGGTTCAAATCACCCATTTATAGAGGTGTATGGTATGGGCACACTTATATTTCCATAATCATCTATATAAATCTAAGTGTACCAATTTCATTATGTTTTCAAAGTTATATCTTGTGTTGCATGATCTAAAACAATATTCTAATATTTGTATAATTAATGTTGTAAGTTAATTAATTAGAATAGTCATTATTCTTTAAACCTTACCCTATTAAACCTAATTAAATTATATATCCCCCATCCATAAATAATTTAATTAATGATAAATATTATGGTGAACCCACTTTTGATCGAACCCTAGTTGGCCTAAGGCTTCTCTTTCCTACTTGGTTTCAGATTTATCAATTTTCTAGGGTTGCTATTCAGATTCAATTTTAATTTCACCATCTTTGTGTAGACACTAAAACATGCACTTTGGGTACATTTATAGGTCATGATCACATACCACTATTCATATGATTCCTAAGTGAGAAAATTACTAATTGACCACTATCTTTAGCCTCTTTTCTTTATTTTTGTTATCCTTCTTGGTCTTACACACCTTCTTGTCCAGTTTGACTTTTGACAGTTCAATTTTTCTAAATCTGGACACCAGCGTCCAGCCAGGATGCCAACGCTAGGTGCCCCCATCCCTCTTGGGAGCCCTCAACCTCTTTATATATTTCTCACATATTTTGGGCCCTTTCTAGTTGTTGGTCATATTTATTTCTTTTGGGTCGACCTTTTAGTGGTTAATTACGAAATGTAAGCAAGGGGATCATATAAATACAAATATATGTTACCATAATAAAGGACCAGGCACAAATAATTATTTATCACCACCTAAGGTTGCATCCAAGTGCATTCTAAGAATATTTAAGCATCCATCTAGCTTCACCCAAGGGAAAAGGGACTATTGTTTTTGCATTCACACATGGGAGGGGAAGTTCATTTTTCCATGCAAAAATCTATCTACATCTTTTACATCTAGTTATTGATTGTTATTCAAGTGATTCTGACACAAGAGCCACCTAGGGCATGATTCTACACACACACACACAAAACTACATGGAGTCTGAAATGTAGTGCAATGCCTGGATCATAAGTTCACTTAGTCGGGTGACCTCCATGGTCATTCTGACTCCCCATATGCATCTTTTTCTTTTTAATATTTGATGTGTTATGGGGGTTTACAATTTCTCTTTCTTCTTGTAGTTTTTCAGGTGAAAAACAATGAAATAAAAAACATACATGCGATTAAAGTCGATCTCCAACGAACATCTTGTGACCATATGAAACTAGGTTTTTGAGGTTTTGAGCAGTCTCAGGCACCTAGAGGAGGTCTATAACGCCCTAGGTGGCCCTGAACCTGTATAGGAACCCTAGTTATAGAATCCGCAATAGTTTTTCATTTTTCTAGGTCTACGTGTGACAGTCATCTTTTCTATTCTAGCAGTTTTCCAGCTCGGTACAACTTTGACATCACTGCAAATCAACTAAGTATATCATCCCATCATTTGCAACTAGGGTTTTCATATTTTCTATCTTACTTTCTTGGGTTAAATATGTAATTTAATTATTTATATTTGTATTGTTAAATAATTAATATTTTGGCATTTATATTCTCAATATTTTCTTAATTATTTGGCGAACCCATTGCTCAAACCCACCTTGCTTATAGGGATTTTATCATCTTTTCATTATTGCTCAATCCTATAGTGAATTTACGGAAGCCCATCTCTAAGAGATTAATTATCATCTTGTTGAGCATCCTCAAGATCTAGATTTGTGTTTATTCGCTTCTTGTGAGGAGGCCACAAATCTTATAGAGCTTGATGTTCCTACTTCCATATTTTCTTCCATGCCTATTACTACGTAACCACCTACTTCCATTTTTTCACACACTTCTATTGTTCTCATTTTTTCTCCCACTCCCACTAACAACTTCACTCCATCTATTTTTTATCACTTGTGGCAAGTCTCTTCTGCTAGAACTCAACACCTAGCCTCTCTTTATCAAGATATTCAAGTTAAAATATGTCAATTGTAAAAAACTAATTCTCATGTGTCTCCATCTATCAATTCCACATTACTATTTCATACTCCTTTTTCACCCACCATTTTTGCTTATGCACTTCCTCATAATTTCATCACTCCTAAGATGCTCATTTTCAATTGTCATGCTGACCCTTAAGAGCTTCTCCAAGCATTCCATGTGGCATGTCTAGATTTTGTGGATGATCATACTCTCTTAGATAAGCTATTTCCTAGAAGTCTTCATGATTATGTAATTCGTTGGTTCTATGATCTACCTATCCACTTGGTAACCTATTTTAAAAATTTGGCTGATGATTTTCTTGCTCATTTCTCTATTAATATCGGCTCTAATATATCATATGCTTAACTCACGCAACTTAAACAAGGATCTAAAAAACATCTAGTAGATAATATCCTTCGATATAAGAACTTAGTTAAGATGTCTAATGTGCTTGCAGACTCTGAAATTTAAGATCTATTTTTCCAAATTCTGTATTGCCTCTCTAGGAGAGTGTTATCTTTAAGAAATCTCCATAATTTGATTATTTATGTCGTAATCTTAAGCTACATGAAAATAAAATCCTCTATATAGGAAAGCTTAAATATCATGAACAAGCTTCATATTTGGCGTGTTTTCAAAGTAAATCATCTTTCAAGCCATCTAAAAAACCTAGTGAAGCTAAAGGTACTTTCAACGTTGTGTTTATTACCAAAAATATCCAATGGAAACTACCCAAATGTACATTTACTAAACTTCATATTCCTCCACATATTTTGTTACCACAACTCATTGAGATAAACCTAATCACATTTCCTTGAATGCTCAACTTGGATCCATCTTGTCCAAAATGTCATAATTACAATGAAAATTTAAAATACGACTATCATCAATGCATTGGGCATTCTACCGATCAATGCTTCAAACTTCGTAATCTTATTCAAGATCTTATCGATAACAATGTTATTGAGCTTCCAGAGCCTATGGATTCTGCGTCGGTAAATGAAAATCATAACCTCAAGATCTTCAATAATCCTCTTCCAAAACTTGACAAACAAGTGGTTGACTCTTTATCCAATCATACATATCATGCAGTGCCTCCTCCTGCATTTGGGGCTCTTGATTTTCTAGTTGCTCATGCTGAGACATCTCCATCAATCTTTACTTTCTCTGAACATGAATATCATGATACATTATCTTCTAATCACTTGAACATTAGTGCTTCCATTGGATCTACTTCTATCAATAATACTATGGTTGATCCATCATGTCACATAAGCGCATGTTCTATTTTACTTCTTGTCGCTATTGGTTATCCTCTCTCATAAATTTCATATCCAGATCCTAAATCATATGGTTATGTCAAGATTCTAGTTACCATCAGTCCTCTTACCATGCTCTTGAATTTTCTTGTGGAAAATTCAATCGAAGGGTGTGAGATGCTCTTAGTTTTTCCTTGGCTCCAAGAAACTCAGGCTATCATCTCCATGCACTTGTTTCTAAATTTCATTCACAATAGGAAAATCATCACTATCAATGGTGTTGTGCCATCCACACCATGGCCACAACCTCCTCTTGAGGTTTCCATTTCCCTCACTAGAGAATCTAATTCCCCACAACCTCTTGAATCAAAAGCACAATCTTCTCCTAGCTCGCTTGTTTGTACGTGGCCTACTCAATCTCACAGGTCTACTAGTCCATCTCATCAATCTACGTCTATCACTCAAAGATCTACTTCATTTAGGTATTCCTCACTGCCTCATTTTTCTTCACACATGTGTCCATCACCTCCACATTCTATTTACCACATGTTTCCATCACCTCTGCATTCTCCTTCACATATGTGCACATCACTGTCCAGGTCTCAAGAATATAGATCCCATTCACTGATACATCATTTTTCTCATACGCCGCTAGTCTTATAGCATGGTCACACACTTTTATCTCCATAAGCATCAGGTGGAGGACCATCGTCTTTCAATTTTATCAAATAACACACACATGACTACACAGTTGGGGCGGCATCATGCTTATTATTCCTCCCTCTCTCATTATCAAGCGCCTTGCATTCCTACTTCTCATATCTAGTCTATCAAACACGTCTTGCACATCTTGATAATTTGTATCGTCATTACCCTATGATGCACTCTCATGCTACGGTTCAAACTTGATTATTGAGGGCATACTATATACATGAACCTCAGATACTACACACTTCAAACATCACGCATTCATGACATATCTTTCTTGTATCTACTTTTACATACTTTTCTCACTACCGTATGCTGCACTCTAGTTCCACGGTTCATACTCGATTGTTGAGGGTCTAAATATGAAAATGAGCCTCAATTCACATCACTCACACTCTATGCTTTATGATTTTTTGATCATATCTTTCTAGTGCACATGTTCAAACCATTTCGCGATGACACTCTCTTGTTCTACGATTCATTGTTGACTGTTTAGGGGTCTTTTATTAATGAACCTCATCTCATGCAGACACATCCACTCGAGGGGAATGCTACTCCTATCACACTCACTTTGCATTCCATTCCACTCAAATTCACATCATACTACATATCTTGGTTACATTTACTCTTTCTTTCTTATGCTTACATGTACACTTTGTTACACATGCTAGATAGATACATTGTATGTCATTATCTCTTTCTATATACACATGTGCATTCACTTGCCTTCTAGTTGTGATCACATATTCTACGCATATCATTACACATAGCATGGATGTTTAGTGCAGTACCTCTTACCAGTACCGCAACGGATCCTGGGGGCATCCACTTTCGTACTCATCATAAGTGTTATTGTATCAATTTATGTTATTTCCTATTTTATATTAGCACACTACTATATCAGACCATATACTCTTTGACATACATTTTATGTTTCTAACATGCTAACGGGCGCTTCATGTGAAATGTTTTTCTTACATGAACTATTTGTTACCATGGTTTGTCTGTTATTCTACTTTTCACTATTTTTAATTGCTTGCTATTATATGCCATTGTTTGTGGGCTTTACCCTTTGTCTTATGTGCACACTATATGCTTTTGGCCACTTCAGCCTCAATTGTTTTGCGAAATTGTGAGTGATGTCCCATGTTTTCAACCCACTTTTCGTGGTCTATTCTATCTGCACTATTACATGTTTATATTGTATTTTTGTGTGCTAGCTTACAAATTACTTTTTACATATGTGTTTATCTTGTTTACAGTAACACTTGTTTCCTATCCATTTTTCTTACGCGTGCCTTGGTTTTTACCAAGCACACTCCCTTCCCCTGTAGGTTATCAATTAATTTTTAGTAGTCAATCCTTCTCTGGGTTGCATACATCCAAAATTAGGGGGGCATCATTGGGTGAATCATTCACCCCATATAGAAGTTTACAATCAAATTACAACACAATACAATACCGGTACAACACAATCTTCAGTCACAACAATGGCCCAAAATCTAACTTTGGTCTTTAGTATATTATAGACAATAACACCTAGCACCAGACAGTAGCACCTCGGCACTCCTGACCCTTCCTAGGTGCCTATGACCAGGGGGAAGTCACACATTTTTTCTCAGTATGACATAGTTCACAAAAATTTACACAATGAGTTTTACCAGATATACATAGTCCTTCAACACTCGACATGTATGCATTATACCTTCTTTTCTACTTTTGTGTTGGATTGAAATGGATCAGATTTTCACACACCATATGTAGTGGTGTTTATACTTTGGAACTAGTCAAAGGTTAGAGAATAACTCCAAACCTTTCTTCCTACACTTCTTTTGCACTTGGCGTGAGATCGCCTAAAAAACTCATTCTTCTACAACATCTTTAGGATCCTTTCTACCATCTTCAATCATCATGGATCAGGTGCACATGTTCCTTTTTGCATTTTCACATATTTTCTTACATACTTTTTAAATTTTTTGATCAAAATTTTCATATATATGCACATATTTGACTACTCATTCGTTCTTTTCTTTTGTAGGTACATCCTTATGGGAATCAACAGTTACATCAATCACACATCAATCAACATCAAAAATAGGTATAATGCAACATATACACATAAGCTTTCAACCCTAGGATCATCATCATTCTCACTTCCTCTTCTCTAGCTTTCACGCTTCACTTTCTATCACTCTACGATTTTTCTTGTCTGCTCAGCATGCTTTTCACCATCAATCTACATGGTTATTAGGTATGCATCTTCTATCTAATTTATGTTATCAAGAATTTTCTCAACAACATAAAGTGGGGTAAAATGTAAACACTAAATCACACACTTTGGGTACATTTTTAGGTCATGATCACATAACACTATTCATATGATTCCTAAATGAGAAAAGTACTAATTAACCATTGTATTTGGCCTCTTTAATTTATCTCTTTTATCCTTCTTGGTATTACACACCTTATTTCCCAGTGTGACTTTAAACACCTCAGTTTTTCTAAGTCTAGACACCAGCGCCCAACTAGGATGTTAACACTATGCACGCCTATCCCTCCTAGGTCCCCCTACCTCTTTGTATCTTGCTCGCATCTTTTGGGTCCTTTCTAGCTGTTGGATATCTTTATTTCTTGTGGGTCAGCCTTTTAGTGGTTAATTATGAAATTCAAGAAAGGTAATCATATAAATACAAAGCCATGTGACCATAATAAAGGACTAAACACTAAGCATTATCTATCACCACCTAAGGTTGCATCCAAGAGCATTCAATTATCCATCTAACTTCACACAAGGGACAAGGGAATTTTATGTCTACATACATGCATAGGAGGGGAAATTCATTTTTATATGCACAAATCTATCTACATATTTTACATATATTTATTGCTCTCTATTCAAGTGTTTCTGGCATAAGAGCCACATAGGGCATGATTCTACACACACACACCGAACTACATGGAGTATGAAATGTAGTTCAACACCCAGACCATATGTTCACTCAGTCAGGTGATCGTAGGGGTCATTCTGAAACCCCATATGCATCGTTTTGTTTTTAATATTTGATCTGTTTTGGGGTTTTGCAGGTGCTCTTTCTTCTTGCAGGTTTTCAAGTAAACATTAGCGAAGTACAAAAACATACAAGAGATTAAAGGTGATCTTTAGTGAACATCTTGTGACCATCCAAAACTGAGATTTTGAGCAGTCACAGGCACCCATGATTGTGCATAGGCTCCCTAGTCCTGACATTACTGACATCTTTACATTGTTTTAGGTCTAAGTACGACAATAGTTTTTCCTATTCCAATAATTTTCTAACTTAGCATAGCTTCAACATCACTGCAAATAACTAAGTATTCAATCCCATCATTTATAACTAGGGTTTTCATATTTTCTATCTTACTTTATTGGGTTAAATATGTACTGTAATTTTTTATATCTACGTTGTTATATAATTAATATTTTAGCATTTCTATTTTCAATATTTACTTAATCACTTTCCTACCCTCAAACTGATTTTCAAAATTTTCCTTAGAGTCTCATGGTTGGTTCTACCCTTTGGGTCTCTTTTTAGGGATCCTAATTGCAAATTCACCTTTCATTTCACATCTCAAGAATAATGGATCTATTTTAATTACTTTAAGGATATTCCTAATTTTTTAATATATTTAATGGAAACCTCTTTTTGTTTTCCTAATTTTTAACACACTTTTCAGATATTCAAAATTACTATTTTACTAATTAAATCATAATTGTAAAATATACACTTTTGGAAAAGTTCCTTAGAGGTTTTCCTTCCTTGTAATCAAATTAAAAAATACCTCTTTTATTTAATTTAATTTAATTATATTATCATATATGGTCATTTCATTATTTTGATAACGGTCACTTTTTTCCTCAATATCACTTTTGGGTCTTGTCTCCTATGATATTTCCATTGTTTAATTTCCATGTGTTGATTATCATTATTTACTACATGACTAGAGTTTCTTCTATCATTTTTAGTTCCATAATGGCCCATGCTACAATTTCTGAAATCTCCTTGTACAATTTAATTCAACGACACCCAACATGTAGAGATACTCTAACAAAACTACTACACAAAATAAATCTCCCTAATAATATGACACATTCCCATGTGAATTGAATTTTGAGTCATATTTCAGCTCCTTCTATTAGTAATGATGACACATTTCATAAATCTATCTTAGAGTCCATTCAAGCTTTACACCATGCTTTTTAAGGTGAATTTCAATCGATGAATATTGAGATAACATCTCTCAAGTGTGAGATAACACATCTAAATGACTCTTCCAATGCCCATATCCATCATATCTCTACACATAATGATCAATATAGTTCTAATCCCACTAAGAATAAATTTTATACAAACATCATGCATGATACATGTGTCCATAAAAGTGAATTCAAAGTCCTACGAAAAAATATATCTTTAGTTTGAAAAGGATATTCAACAACACGATAGTATATCTGAGCTACTTAATAATTTGTTAATAACTTTGTTACCTACTCATTATTACCCTCACTATTAGCTTACAAAAATCAAATGCCAATCATTTTTCCATTATCATGGAATTAACCGAAATGATGATAATGAATATTATGTTTTACAATGATGCATCCAATAACTCAAGCGTAAGGGATTTATATCCTTTAATGCACATAATTATCCTATGCAATCATCACAATTTCAAAAATATCAATGGAAACCAAAATTTACAACAAATATATCTTATGAGAATACTATGATACTAAATGATAGATCATTACAAGAATAATCATCTAATCACACATGATAAGAATATAATACCCCCTTTGGTAGAGCCAATATTGATAAGTGATTTATCTCATGTTATCATGCAAAATTTTAATCATGAAAAATTACATACCACCTCACAACACTTAAAGCCACCAAAATCCCAATATGGGGGCAAACACAATAGAGAATTCTATAGAAATCTCTACTCCTTCACAACAAATTGAGATAGATTCTAATCCACATCAATATCAATTGCAATAAAAATACAAATGATTATACACGAGTTACTAGTAAGGTGACACCTATTATGTATGTATAGAATTATCCTAATACAAATATTGATGATGATTGAATGTGGATCTCTATAGGAATAGAACATATAGGATAAATACTAAGTTTTCCTATAAAACGTATTATGGGTGAAACATGCAAAATAGTCTCATGAATAAAAATTATCCTCCACTACTACTCAATTATAGTGACAGAGATGAATTTGATTCTACCTAGTCTTGTAACGATTATAAACACCCTCATGATTATTTACAAAATCTTGAGCTTATTGATGAATAAGAGGACACTATCTCACTAGAAGTATTACATATTTCTGGACGTCTATCTTATAAGCATAAAAATATACAAATGGATTAGTATAACACGTCAGTGAATCCAACTCCTCGTCCTCTTGATAAATACTTATGGTTGAACCCATGTGTCACTATTCTACACAATTAACATAAAAACCATTCATGCATCTATCATTACATTCTCACTCATGACATGTTATTTTCCACATGCACCACTGTATGATACCTTATCCAATACTTGGGGACATATTTGGATCTCCTTTCCTTCTTTTCCAAGTATGGGTTTCCTTGCATGCCCCTGTATACTTTGGTAAGGGTCACATTTCCAATATGTTTTCTAATCCTACCATGCCATGCCTCATATACTACAATGGCTTTCAAACATCAACCAAAATCAATATCACCCAAATGTAATATCTTCAAGACACTATACCAAAATAAAAAAATATAAATTCAAAATCTTCTACTTCACACATTATTCCTAGAGCTACTCCACCTAATTCATCTTTTAGGTCTTCTTTGGCACATATTACAATTACAGTACCACTAATATTTAGATCAAATTTTAGGATTCAGACTCCCTCTCCCTAGAATTTTCTCAACCTCCTTAGGAGGTTCTTACTAGATAGATTTCTTGCTACCTCACCCCTTTTGCACATAGTTATGCATTTTGATAATACAAAAACATCAGAATATTGGAAAAAGTACAAAATCAGTACTTATGCATTTTAGTTTATTTTTAACACATTACATTATATGTGTTGTTTGTCACTTTGGTTTGATACATAGCATGCTTTAATTATTTACAGACATGTGTTCACTTGGTATATTGAGCTAGATTCAAGACCCATAGATCTATATGTGGTTATAGGATCACTCTTTCTTCCTTTCATTGTCATCATTTGGGGGCACCCCCTCCATACCATATAGGTGTTATTGCCTTATTTTATTTCATTTTGCACTTCCTCATTTATGCTTGTTTATATACATTGTGTACTTGTTATTAGTTTTTAGAATAACATATGTGTATTATGTAGTGTTGACATCTCTTGTTTACTATGACCATTTTTGTTTATCACATTTTCATACACTTGATTGTTATACATGCTTACTAGTTGTGTGTGTTACTGGTTGTTTTCTTCAATGAATACGGCCTAAGTGCCTTGATTTCCTTGTGACACCGTGGGTGTCCCATTTTTGTGGATCTATCCTCCTTTATTTCTCTTTTTTATTGGATGGTCTTGTGACACCATGGGTGTCCCATGTTTGCAAGATCCAAGTGTTTTATATGATTTTGTATGTTATCTTTTACAATTAGATGCATTGTTTTTGTTTGTTTTTTCTCCTACATACATTGATTACAATTGGTTTCTCTAGCTTCTACTATCATTATTTTTTGCTAACATTATTTTTGTTGTAAAACATGTTTCCTTTTATAGGTATAGGTTCTTTAAGGTGGACATCACTTCAGTAGTCTACATATCTTATCATACATCTCCTTTAGTAGTACACATAACTTTATTTTGAGCCACATTCTTAGCATGGTGTTTACACATGATTCAAAATATGAGGCATATATCTTGGTTTATTCCAAATTTTTAGTAGATACAGATAGTATTCTAGAGGGAATATGTAAGTACAAAAAATGTACAAACACCCATAAATGTATTCATACACAGAAATTTTACAAAATCATCATAGGATTAAAACCATACACTTTCTTCAAAACCATATGTGTGGTCCTAACCCCCCACACTTTTTTTAGCAGGGGAAAATTTCAATAGCATTTCCAAAATTTTGCCTATGCATATATGTTTTCTAAAAAAATTCACATTTAGAATACTTAGTTTATATCAGTAGAGAGGGCATTAAATTTTCCACTCATTCTATGCATCAACACTTAGCTTTACAATCAATTTCAACAATCTTGGGGGAACCGATCTCCTTCCTAGTTCATTATTGTTAACACACTTTCATTGTATTTTAGCTATTATTTATCTCATACTTAGTCGTGTGGCATATGGGGAGAGTTTGGGGAACATATTCTCTTTTTTTTACTATATGTCCTTGTTTGCAAAATTGGGTCTAAATTTATCTATAATGGTGTGATCTATAGATTTATGGAAGGTAGCAAAAAATCTAAGGGCTTCATGGGAATTCTTTGCTCTCCTATTAAATTTAAAGGGGAAGATATTATATTTTTAAAATTACTTTGGTAAAGGGTCTTCCTCCTTCATAGGGGTGGATTTGTACCTTTCTTATTCTCTCTCAGGCACATCTTCATGTTGGGTTACAAGCTCTAACACTCCCATTTATCCTTGTTACAAATTAAGGAATGATAACCCCCAATCCTCAACTGAATTTAAGAAAATACAAATCTCTAGGAAAAAATAAAGTATGAGAAGGTGTATTCTTTCCTCTCCCTCTCTCTCTCTCTCTCACACACACACATTTATTTTTAAACACTTTTGAATGGAACTATGAACCGGAGGGTTAATGGGGCCCCACCCGTACAATCACAAAAAAAAAGTTGAAAAAGTACTAAACAACATCACACAAAAGCCCAACCTTGGCTCATATGAAGGGATGACAAGAAGAAGGAATTAATTCCCACCCTGAGATGGGAAATAATCTGAAATATTTACTATCCATCCCTTCTTTCCTATTCTTTTCGATACCTCATGCCACTTGCCTTGTTATGAACTAACAACCAACATTATATTATTTTCCTATGTTGCTACTGCTCAATCAAATAAGTTGTTTTACTTGGAGTCAGAATTTCCAGGTGAATGCCCACACTTCATGCCACCTCCAAATTCCTTGATATTCATGAATTCTTCTGATGTTTGTTTCACCTCTGTCTCATTGCTCTTTTTACCTAGACCTTACTTGAATGGTGTGCTTGGAACTAAGTATGGACACATAGTTACCCATCCTAAAGTTCCCTTCTTAACATTTTTTATGTTTGTTAAGAGCACATAAGGCATCAAGATGACCTAGATTTTTATAGATACGACACCAAAAAGAAGTGTTCTCATAATCCAGGGGTTGGATTCACTAAAAATTCCCAAATTTTAGAGTTATTTGATCTAGTAGGTCTTTACTCAAACCTACCTCAGCACACAATCTTACATAAGTGCACATTTTAGATTGAATTCATTCCATGTATTCTTTAAATTATTTCCCCAAATCATTTCTGATATCCTCCAAGGTGTACTAGAGATGCATAGGTAAGCTGGGTAACCTTACCCATATCAGTGTTATCATGATTGGGTGGGTATTTAGATAAAGTTCTAGGAATCACAGAGTTAAATACAAACCAACATTTCCCCAGAACCAAGGACCATCAGAAAAACACATTTGGTAATCCTCATGCTCTCTAAAATGAACAATGAAAAACCCTTTTGAGCATAGTGAAATTTCACACTTGTCCAGATCTCAAACACCTAGTGGTACAAGGCTGAAGAGGAGGGCCAAAGACCATTAAATCTTCCTATAATGGCATCCTATGACAAAACGTTGTAGTAATCATCAATTGTCAGATTTGTTATCTCCAGATCATAGAATTCTTCAGATAAATCGACTAAATAAGCCTATTTATTGTCTTGGCTTCTCCCATTGGCACCAAACACCTCTTTGAAGGAGTTCGTTAGAGGGTGACACTCCTGTTATTTCTAATTTTTCTACCTCCCACCTGAACCATCACCCTTAATCTACCTCCCAAGCCATTTCTAGTTACAGGGTTTCCACTCAACACCTTCCCATTCTGCCCATTCCCCTTCCCGAACACAACATTGGGATTGGGGTTTTTTTCCTTCAATCTGTCTTCCCAGTTGGACCGATTACTTACCTCACATTTGTGAAATGGGATAATTCATAATAGAAAATAAAGGTATAACAAATGAAATATTACCTTGTCCTCATTTATATATTTTAAGTTTACATATATGTAAATGAAAATCTTTTTTTACATGTTATATGTGAGTTAAGGTCATTCTCTATCATAGACATTGACTACACTCTATGTTGTAGGTTTCATCATGGAGCATGCCAATACCAAGCATAACAACACAAATGTAAAACAAACATTCAAGCAAATGTAAAGTGTGTTTACACACGCAGGTAAAATTTCCTTTAAGCATGTAATTTTTAATTCATACTTAAAGCTGGGAAAATGAAGACACTCAAATTTAGTGATTTGTATTTTAGTAACCCTTGATTTGACTATGCACTCTTGCTATGATAAATACAAATTATCCAGTCCATCTTGTCACTTTCTAAGGTCTATTTTTAGCTTGTTCATCCTTACATGCTGACATGTCGACACATTATGAGAATAAAATACAAAAATCAATAAAAAACATCAGTGGACGAGTCTCAAACCTCACTTTTCATAATTTCTACTCCCATGCAGGGCTGTACAATTTAGTCAGGAATTTATATCTAGTCCTGGCCTATTTGTATAGTCTTGGACCAACATGTCCTCCAACTCTTATTTCAAATCAATATCTTTTGTTGGGTGTTATACATCATATGGGTTATAATTCATTAGATTAATCATCTATGGAACTCTATATAAGAAAGTAAACGCTACCTCATTTGCTAACCATACAACATAAATCAACCTAATTGTATGGTTTTGGACCTGTATAAAATTGAGATCTACAAACTTCAATGTCTCTTTGTGCCACTCTTTATCACCTTTTAGAATATTCGATGTCACATAAAACCCCATATGTTACACCTATACCTACATAATAACCCTTACTTACCTAAAACACAATCAAGAATCCATTAGATGAAATATAAATGCAAAATCTTGAGTATGTGGGTCACCAAGTGTTGCACTACATTTTAGAATCCATGTAGTTATCCTAGTGTTTTGTGATGTTGTGTATGAAACTATTCCTTGTGCTAGTGTTGCCCTTGTATTTCCAAACCAATAACGGGCTAAAATACTTCATACCATTCAAACTCTTATATGTTGATGAAATAAATCAGAATTATTCCCTCCTATGTTATGTATGCAATACATCAGAGAATCACCATAGATATGTTGGTTCGAAGAATGCACATGTGAATGATGCAAGACGTGAATTTTTCCAAGACAAAACAAAGAAAACATACAAGACTACAAATTACGTAAAATACAAGAGAGATAATTGCGATAACAAAAAAAAATCTCCCACTCAATACGATCAAATAGAATAATGTAAGAGATGTACATATAGGATGTGAATGTGTAACCTCCTCCTAGAATCATGGTAATATCCACCTAGAATAGTGGTAACCAACACCTAGAATAGTGTAGTCAAGTAGTAACCAACACATAGAATAGTGTAATAAAGTGGCAACCAACACCTAGAATAATATAGTCAAGTGTACACCTATGCAAGCATATCCCATAAGTGTAGGGAAACTCCAAGTGAGGTGGAATATCTTGAGTAGGATAATACAATTAAAAAAAGGAAACTAAATCCTACACTAAAAATATGCAACAATAGTCCTTGCACCTTCAGTTCAGTATATGGTAGATAGATAAATTATTGTTAGATGGTAAATGCTTATATCAGACCTTGTATATGTATGAGTTCATTCTCTTGCTTTTTTGAAACTTAATGGTGGAAAATGTTGGCCAAAACATTCAAAGCTCATAAAAAAGAATAATTAAAAGACATTAAATCAAAATTAAGTGAAAACCCAAAGGGCCCAATAATGCATAGAAGTTTTGGGACCATAAGTATATCCCTGGCTCTAATGTACGGTTTTGGACCAAAACCAACTGAGAAGAAAATCAGAAAATGAAAGCTCTAGAGAAATTTGTGACATGAAACAAAATCACAATCACAAAATCAGAGTAAAATAATCACCAGAAGAGATCAAATTTTTCAATGAAAATTCAAAGGAGATTAGGTTATGCCACTAAGGTCTAGTTTCAATTAATTAAACTCATGTACGTATAATTATGACAAAAGTATGATGTAATAATGATTTTCTACAAAGTTTAGTGTCTACATCCCCCCTTTATGTTATTGAATGAAATTTACTAGTGTAAAGGAAAAGAAGAAATGTACCTGAAAAGGTGTTGAAGAAAGAAAAATTAGGAGCATGCTAAGAGAACATAATCATGTGTAGTGAATGTTGTGAGAAAATGATTAACTCACGTGGAGCCAAGGAAGAAGAGTGTTGTGAGCATCAAGGGAGATTTCATGACTATGTGAAACGAGCATTTTGGAGACATGGAAATTTTCATTTGGCATATTTGAAGGTTTAGGGGTGATCAAATCCCATATAGATTGTGTGTGTGCATAGTAGATGTGGAAATTGGGTGTCCCAACACTAAAGGAAGAGTGTCCCTATTACACTTCCCAAAATGAGACCACACCATTGCAGATAGATCTAGGTCATGTTATTATTGAAAAAACATGTGCAAAGGTATTAGGGATGACATCTTATTTCCCCACCATATAATGCATGGGTATATAATTAGAAACTATGATTTTATATTTATGTGTATGTCTAATGTTTTTTTAATTTTTCCTCTTGTTCTTGTAAAGTATAGTGGAATTGTGGTGTTTACATCTAGTTTATATTTTATATATCACGAATTTATATAATTGAATGGTAGCCGCAGATAAGAGGCTAATTCCATAGGGGCCACCAATCATATATAATACAGACTAGACTGAATGAATCTCTATGTTTGGTGCATCAACCTATATAAGTATAGGTGGATACTGTTGACTCTCTATAGTCTAGTCAGCTCTCTCTCGAAGTGGCGGTTTCCAAATCAATATAGAGGGCATATATAATTGAGAGTAGATCTATAGATCTATATAATAATAGATTCTGCTATAAAACCACTCATTCCTGACAATGTAAATAAATCCATTGAAAAGATACTGAACATAGTAAATATTTTAGGTATTGGTATAGAGATTCCTCCCATTTCATCAAGGAAAAGAGTACGTATCCTATCGTAACTTGTTCCTGCCAATAAAAAAAGTGCAACATTAATTAACCTATAAGAAATCATTTGTAAAATGGCTCCATTGTGACCTGTATCTGTCATGGAACCAATTCCTATAATTACAAAACCCATATGAGATATTGATGAATAAGCTATCCTCCTTTTCAAATTGCATTGACCCATAGAAGTTAGAGATGGATAGATAATTTTCAATGCTCCTATTATTATCAACCATGGTGAAAATATAGAATGAGCATTAGGTAGCAATTCCATATTGATTCGTATAGATATCCCCCCTCTAGATACAGAGACATATCTATACACAGATGGAGACCCCCCTCCCCATATATAGATGGAGATCGAGCCTCTCTCCATCTAGATCGTTTCTCCCCTCCCTATATTTTATTGAGATGAACCTCCTCCAGATATTCCTCCATACAGAGAGAGCCCCCCTCCATATCCATATCCATATCCATATCCATATAGAGAGAGGCCCCCCTCCATATCCAGATATAGAGAGGTCCCTACTCCATCTATATCGTATCGAGGTCCCCTCCCCCTCCCAATAGATAGAGGCCTCCCTATATCTCTTTATATCAAGGGCCCTCCCCAATAGAGAATTAGATAGATAGATAAATGGATAGATAGAGAAATATAGATTGGTCAAATTGATTTTCGGCGGAATGAGAAAAACATATTGGGAAAAATTGTAAGAATAGAAAGCGACCCTAATAAAAGTGCATACATATGTCTTATGCACTATAGAAATGGTGAAAGGACATATATTTTGTATCCCAAAGGGTTCATTATTAGATCATGATATTTTTTTGCAATTGTATGACATGATAGAATAAAGTTGGGCTTGTATAGTTACTTTGCGTATAGTTTTGAGAATCATAGATTACGCGGGATGGCATTATGTGGCCAACTGACTAGTGATTTGATTTTCAATTTTAGAGATGTAAAATGTGCATGACCCTATGTGGTTGGCCCTATATTTCCCCCCTTTTAGTGAAATGGAGATGAAAGAACCATGTCACTTGAGTCAAAATAATGTAAAATTAGACTATGTGTGGATGTAACATTCATTAAAAAATAGGGTTTGTTGATTGGAGTATATGATACTTGCAAGATTGAGAGAAAGTATATAAGATATAAAGAATAGAATTCCATATAGAGGATATATATTGTAGAGACAATAGCATGTACACACAATCATATAGTGTATGTGATATGTCATAATGATAACATGGTATAGGAGTACCGAGACTCATGAAGCCAATGTTGTTGATGCCGTGTAAAATTGATTAATAGACCCCAATATATGGGCCATATCATGAAAAGGGTATTATTGGAGAGCTAAAATTTAGTCAAAGTGAGAGACATAGTTTGTTACCAGAAATATTTAGTATATACACTAAAAGTAAAAAATATACTTCTAATTTGTAATCGAGTAATTGAAAATTATGTTCTAAGAGTATTAGGATGTTGAGGTCCAAAGACACAATTCTATCTCATTTTGAGAGAGTGATATAGGTCATATAAACTCTGATGACATATGACCTAGTGAGTACATTTAATGCAGCAATTTAGTAGGAAATGGCCTGATTTTTACTATTTTTGTAAATTTTCAATTTTGACGTTTTTGTAGACAAGATAAAATTGGACCAAATGGTACATTTATGGATCTAGGTTGAAACCATAGGAAACTGTATGGTTCCAACTTGAAACCGTATGGTTTTAACCAAAACCATACGGTTTGGATCCAACTCGGATTATTGATAAGTGATGATATTGGGAATATGTTTTTATAATTATATGAGAGATATATAGCATGAAAAGGTACTAATAAATATTTTTGTGTTGATATGTATTTGTAAAGGGATGTGCACCTGAGATATTTTTGCAGTGGTCGACACATGGATACCCTATTTTCCTTACACATGGATGATGTTGATTGGTACCTACTAGATAACAAGGCTACATCTTGTAGCACAGTTGGGTAATGTACCCCCAAATATGCACCTTATTATAGCTTTATGTGAGTGGTAGAATGTTGACAAATGTTCATTATGGATCCCAATAGGGGAGATGACAATCACCTGAGAGGATGTGTACTGTATTTCGAGATTTTCATTTGTTGGAGAGAAGGTGCAAGTGTTTCCCACAAATAAAACATATCATATGAGATCTTCTCATAGATACTTTCTAGGAATGGGTGGGCCAGGAAATCCCTCGATTAGACTAAGCACTATCTTGACATCTCAGGTTCCACAGTTGTAGAAATATATTACAGTGCTATTGGATTCATGTGTAACATTCAATGGTGGTGGTGTGTCCATGTCATATTGGTCATGGCTAATTTTTCAAGATATAGAGGATCATGGGACTAGCTATGCATGGGGTCGTTTCATGCTAGCACACCTATATAGAGACTTTTATAGATTTACTTTGGAGATCCATGGTTGAGGCATGACAACTATTACATTATTACACATTTGGGCCTATGATCATATTGCATGTATGCAACCCATAGGTGGGCCATGCATTTATTGGGCTTATCCAGAAATAGTGGCATCATAGTGGGTCCTACCTAGGAGGTGAGGTTTTAACACTATGACAAATAGATTGATTTTGGATAGGTTAATAATGAAATATATTATTTAGAGACGCTATAGATATTACCTAGGGTGGTTAAAGGATATTTTAGAGATCCATCACATTTGATAGACCATGTGGTTAGAGGATCGATTTCCCATGTATGGGGAATTATATCAATTCGAGAGAGTGACCCACCAGTTTAGGATCATACAAGAGGTGCCCCCACCACCATATCTATTGAGGCATGGTCCACATATGTAGCCCATAGAGATGGGGCCCATCTCTTAGGACCATAATGGTTGACCTACTACCACCCCAATAGGGTAGGCGTAGGTGGAGTGATATATAGTGAGTGGATGATAGAGATGACAGGAGGATTTGCACCAGAACCTATAAAACATTGTGGGTTGAGAATTGACGGGTTATTCTTATTTCCTAATATTAGTGGGAGGAAAATATGGAGGTATACACAACCTGGATTGGTGCAAATGGAGCTCAGGGAAATCCACCTACGAAGTAGAGGAGGAGAAGATAGATCTACCCCTAACAGGGATGTGGTGATAACAATAGAAGTGTCTCAGTGTAAGTATATATTATGATTAATTTATTCATTGATTTTTAATGGATTTTTAGAGATTAAGTGTGGCTAATGTATGTCATATTGATTATGATTGCATGTGATGCTTACTAGACCACTATTATGGATGCCTCAATTTCATAATCTTTACTCTCAGAATTTTTTAGGGTACCTTATAATGGGTGGATTACTTCAATAGAGTAGATGAAATTACAGGTGATTAGTTACCTATTTATTTGACCCAGTAAGTAAGTTACACATAGCCATTTGTGTGGTTCTACAGTAACATTAGAGTTGAGATTATAGCTAGGTTAAGTTAATGATGTATCAACATGTAGGCTAACCTGGTGGTGAGTTATCAGAGAGTCTATTAGAAAGACACTCATAGAGTCATATGCACAATATTCTTAGGTGCTAGTAGGAGAATGCAAAATTTTGAGAGAAAGCATTGTCAGGGACTAGGTCACGATCTAAAGGATGCCATAGATCTAAAGGATGGATTGAGTTCATGAGATCCATTAGATATAGATACTTATAATGATGAGGACTAGCATTGTGTGTATGAACATGTTATGTGATGTACACCATTTTTCTATGAAATATGAATGTGATATATACATATACATAAATACACACAGTTTGAGACATGTATGTATATATATATATATATATATATATATAATCAATTCTAGTGTATTTGACATGATTTGTATTTTATTTGTTGTGTTGTATTAATGGATAGATATTCAATTGATGTTATGTGATATATATGTTAGTTATAGTTATCTATGTTGAGATCTATATATGATGTATATTATTTTGCATTGATTTATTGATGTGTGATGTGCAATAATGATATGTGAATGTGAATTGTATAATGGAGTATTCAATGTGAGTGTAACATATAGATGAAATAAACACCATGTGATGATGTTATGTTGAGAATAATATATAAATAATTGGGAACATGTGAGACTAAAGAGGAACTCATGACCATACACTAATAGTCTCTATATACATAAGAAGTGAGGAAACCTATATTTGTAAGAATAAGGGGAGGGTGATCCTTGAATATGCACATAAGATACCACGTGGGAAGGTCAACAACTATGAGGCAGAGGATGAAGACGTGACGGTAATATAACAAATAAGTGCTTAGTATAGATTATGTATGTATGGTATGAAATGGTGCACTAGAGAAACTATATTTGAAGCTTTAACTTGACATGATGACAAATGAGTGGGTAGAATTGAAGGATTCTATCAAAATCACATGTGCAAACTTTAGGACAAACCATTGTTCCTTTTTGATCCACTTGTAGGTATGGTTCTGAGATGGATCTCATATGTAGGAATAGTGTCAATGGAGAGAAATATGAATAGAAGTAGGAAACATGCTCATCAGAGTGTAACACTGTTGTGCAGGTCTTTTTTGTCCACGAAAGAGTTAAGTACAAACTATAGATTCATTTAATATCTCATAGAGCAATGATACCTTTGTATCCTCTAATTGCTTAATCATATGATCTAATTCATAAGATAATAATTGTTAGTATGTCCATTAATATGATGGAAGTTACAAATGGAAAATGACCCTTCTCACATTTTCAATACATATGAGGAGGGACATGATCATTTTATCATACCCGAATCATCCTTTTATTAAGTAATGTAAGTAGGATGTCACATGGGGCCTATCATGATTATTATTGAAATATATAGGATTTTCCAGTTAGGAGGATATGGTTGTCATAATCACTTATTAGGATTAGGATGAACAAAAATCATTACAATGATGTACAACCTTGAATTGGCTGTAATTATGTGTATCATGATCATGTACAACATAAGTGGTCATAACAATCACATATAATGGCTTAGGACTTATGTGCTAGCATAAGATTTTGTTATAAATCCATAACATGTGAGAATATATCATATAATGAATCATAAGTATCATAATGTAATTTCTCTCAGAGGGATTTCAAAAGTACCCAAAAAAATATTAATTGCATTTCTAAATCACTAGGTTGATACATAAGTAGGTACATGTTTGCGTTGAAGTGCAAGATATAACTAGAGACAAATTCAACTTCACCTTGATGAAAAAAAGGAGAAATATCAAATGTATACTTAAGGATTCTATTGCAACTAAATTTATCTAAGAATGCATCCTCAAGGTCAAAAAAGTACTTAAATACCCCACTGGGGAGATGAGTAAACCAAAAGAGAGAATCACTAATAAGACTCCTAGATAAAAACTTAAGAAGCATCCCATCTTTTTCATAACAATCCATTATTATTATAGAATTCTATATATGTATGTATGGATTCAAATTACCATCAAACAATGTAAATAAATGAATTAAATAATTTATAGGGAATGGTATAGCTAAAAGATGATATGTGGAATAGGAATTTATGGAATAATATTAGAAGCAACACTAGCTAATAGGACCTACTTTTTAGTGTTAAGGTGTGGAATTTTATTGAGGAGGTTTATCATAATAACTTAAAGGTTAATTGAAAGGATACACCCTACCATTTATAGTATCAATAGGAAAAATATCATCCCTAGGAATATTATTAAGCGACGAGTCATCAAAAGATTGCATGGGTTGAATGGGCATGACCTCATGGTTATGTTCTAAAGTGATATACACATCAATAATAGGCAATGCAATCACACTATGACAGGTATCAATATGTGTGCTATGTGTAACTAAATTAAAATCAACATGCTTATTTTTTCTAACAATATCCCTATGCATATAGTATCTACAAGTGGAAGAGAAGAAGTACTAGTAAAAACATCACACTTCCTTGTAGGAGGATAAATAGAAACACAAGGTGCATCATCCACACCATGATCCATATTAGAATTTCAACATTTATAATAAATACAAATATTTGTACAAGAAACTGTTGTTGCAAATCAGCAGCACCCCCTGGATATTGATCAGATTTTTAGTTTGATCACCCTATGCATCCAGTGTGATTGCACAACATTGAATCCTCTTCCCAAGTGTGGGACTTGCAAAATGGAACAGGAATCTCCAGATTAGAGGCTGGTTCCTCAACTCCTTTGATCAGCTATTTCACTTGCACAATTGCAGAGGTTTAAACTCCTAAATCTACTCTAAATTCCAAGGAGACAGAGATAGAGAATGCAAAAAGAAATAACTAATGCTAAAGATGGTGATGCACCAAAAGGAATGGTGATATTTTTGTCATGCAAATAGACACAAACCAAAGATTGCAACATAAAATATACACAGGCTGATAAGATATAATTTAGGATCTGAAATGAAGCAAATAATACAAACAAAGGACTGAAACTCATTCACAAAGCTTGCATTATTATTTCCAATGTCAAAACCACTGCATTACAACCTCAGAGAGGTAAAAAGATGTTACAATCTCTTTAGAGGTCTAATTCTTGCATTAATCACTTACTAGAGGTGAAAGAAGAAGTCTGCTATGCCAAAAGTGTTCCACCCTTTAGAAATGAGCCAAATCTGGGTTTTACATTGCATGGGTCGAGCCCAGGAGAGAGAAAACATACAAAAACGTGGGAGCCCATTCCTCATTGACCAAAAATGCATTAAAATAGCATGGGAGACCTTACAAACCCATACCCTGTCATTTTTGAATGAATTGAAGGAGAATGCGACCCATTCTGCATTAAATTTGGTCACTGGAATGTCATTTCTGGCCATGGACACACGTCAGATCCGTTTCTTAACTTTATCTCTATATACTAAACCAAAATTCAAGATTGATCCTGGAATCATGTAGAGAATTTTATAATCTTTCCAATGATATAAAGAACGTGCAAATCCGAGCTCTGGATCGAAAGATATGGCGATCTGAAGATTTAGGGCACAAAACAGGCAAAAATGGGTTTTGAGTTTTTTTCCTGTGCTCTACCCCCTGGACGACACATGTCGGGCACTGATTGGATGAGAAATTCTCTCTCCTTCCCTTATCCATGGGTTTTCCTTTGAAATTTTGATGTTTTAAATTTTGGAAAAACATTCATTTTTTCCCCGCGTCTCCGCCACTTGGGACACGTGGCATAATCTGGTTGGAGGACAGGGGCGCGCGGCGTCATCCTTCACCTTTTAGTTTTTGGCCAAAACTTCTGCCAAATTTTCTAACTCCTCCTCGAGCTCCACACTTCCCTGCTCCATTGGACACATGTCCTCTTTTTATTGGCTCGGGCCAACGCTTCAAACCTTGCCCCTTTGAAATTTGGGACGTCCTCCCCTTGTGACATGTGGTGTTTCCTAATTCATCCGCGGGCCTGCTGGATTTTTGCGTCCCTCATGTCCCTATGTCCCGGATGTCCCAAACTACTTGGGACAAAAACTTCCGATCCGCCTGATTCGGGCTTCCCTGTCCCTCTTTCGGTCGATGATACGTGGCATAATTTGATTGGCTCTCGACTCCTTCGGCTCCTCGCGTTCGCCGCGTACTTATGTTCCAATTGTCCCGGATGAAAGTTCTCTATTTCAGCCGATCCAGGTGGTTCAAGTCCTTCGCATCCATTTGGCCCAGATGTCCCAACCTGTTCTGCATAACAGTTAGTCGATTTTTCTGTTTACCTTCGGCCGGGTTCGCCCTTTCTCATCCCGCGCGTTCCCACGGCCCAACTATCCCAAGTGCTGCCTGGGCCACCTGGAGGCTTTTTGGCCGGTTCGCGCCCTGACGTCCCAACTGTCCCAAGGACCACCTGGACTAGGACTTAGCCAATTTTCATGATTTTTTTCTAGCCCAAGCTTGTTTTTTGCAGCTTTTTCACCTTTTTTAGAACTTGCTCCTTTCTTCTTGGACAGGAGAGTTAGGAAAAAATCTGAGGGGACCCTAGAAACATGATTTTTTCCTTGAATCAATCTATCTACCTAGGACTGAAGAATTTAATGCATGTTATCAAAATTTAAACTGGGGGTGAATTTTGGATAATAATTTGGCGACTCAGCGGGGTTACCTACCTACTAGGTAGAAGATACCAGTTGCCTGAAGCAGTCCATTGGGCATGGAGTCATCAAATATTCTATTTAGAACCCCTAACTGACTCAGAATGTACAAGGAGGAAGATGGAATATCACCTGATGGAAGTAAAGACTACAAAACATCTCCAATGGACAACAAGCTGGTGGCCAAAGCACTTAGGGAAAACAAAACTAACCTACAACAAAACAATGTGCACAAGCACTTGGAGGAATGAAAATATAATCTAATATTTACAAGGTAGTGAATTTCCCTCTAGAAGCAACGCTTGAGATAGATTCCATTGACTGGAATCTGCAGTTCTTCACCATCCAATAAGGCCAATTGGAAATCATTGTTGTCCTTGCACTTCGTGACCATGTATGGGCCACTCCAAATGGCATCAAATTTTGAATGCCTTCCCGGTTTTGCTCTATCCACATCCCATTTCAACGCTAGATCTCCAACCCAGAAGGATCTAGCCTTGGCCTTCCTATCAAAGGTCTTCTTGATCAAAGCTTGATCCTTTTCCATTGCTTGGGATGCCTAATTTCTGATCTCTTGCAGCTCCATCAACTCTGCATACCTCACCTCCATGGGCTCAAACTCTAGCAACTCCAGCTGCTTCATGAGTTCCAATGTTGGCAACTCAAGTGACATGGGCAAGATTGCCTCTCTTCCATAGACCAGTTTGAATGGAGAGTTACCTGTGGATCTTTTAGGAGTTATCCTATCAGCCTATAAGGCTGATTTTAGTTTGGTATGCCAAGATCTCTGATTCTCGTCAAGAGTCCCTTCTAATGATCCTTAACAAGTTCTTGTTTGTAGACTTGGCCTAGCCATTACCTTGAGGGTAATAGTTTGATGAAGCGCTTAGGTAGATACCGTTCTTGACAATCCCACTCAGTCACCTTGGATCCATTGAATTCCAATGCATTATCTGAGATTATTGTAGCAGGCACACCAAATTTGGTTGTTATCCCCTCATAAAAGTCTAAGATGCTAGACTCATTTGCCTCTTTGAGTGTTACTTCCTCTGTCCATTTGGTGAAGTAGTCCGTGGCTGTCAAAATCCATTTGTGCCCTTGGCTTGAACTGGGATTAATGACTCCAATGAAGTCCAAAACCCCATTGTATGAATGGCTGGTCAACTGAGATTGGATGCAATGGAAGGGCAGCAAGTCTCTCTTTCCCTGTGAAGAATGCACAATTCTTACAGCTCTTGATCCATGCATAGCAATCACTGAAGATTTTAGGCCAATAATAACCAGCCTTCATGATTTTTAGAGCTGTCACTCTTGGTGCAAAATGACCAACAGCTAGTCCACCATGGAACTCTTCCAACACCCTTTGAATCTGATTTGTGCTAATGCATCTTAGCAACACTCCATTCACATCTTTCTTGAACAAAATTCCATCAACAATGGCATACGGAACAGCCTGCAATCTAAAGTGCCTCCTTTGGGTCTTGTTCATCTCTGGAGGGCATAGGCCTATACCTAGGAAGTGTATAATACCTTGGGTCCAGCAAGGAGTGGGGGCAGCATTGTCTTCTTCTTGATTGCCACTGGAATTATGGTTGTCCTAGACTGTCAAAACAACCTCTTCTTCATTGCATACTTCTTTTTGCTTCCCCAAAACTAGTTGTTCACACAATCCTTTCCCTGTTACCAGCTTGGTGATCTTGATCTCAATGTCATACTCCATGACACGGGTGATCCAACCTGCCCTTTTCTCATTCAAATCCTTTTTGAGGAGGAAGTCCTTGACTCCAGCATGTGAGACCAGCAACTGGACCTTGTTGTTTGAGACTAAATGCTTGACTTTCTTCAAGCTTCTGATTACTGCAAGTATATGCTTCTCAATAAAAGAGTACCTCACCTCATAGTCATCTAGGATCTGGCTGAAGAAGGCAATTGGCTGCTCATCATTATCCTTGTTCTGTTGTACTAAAATGGCAGAAATAGTGTCATTACCTCCAAATGCATAGAGGATGAAATCCTTAGAGAAGTCCGGGTTGATGACAGTTGGTGCTTGAGAGATGGCTTCTTTGATTGCTTCAAAACTCTCCTTGCCTTCTGCTGTCCACTTGAAAGCTATGCTCTTCTTCAAAATTTTGGTGATGGGCTCGATAAGGGCTGCAAAATTTGGGACAAACCTCCGAACAAATTTTATCCTTCCCAAGAAACTCTGAAGGGCTTTCTTGTGGCTTGGCAATGGTAGTGCTCTTATGGCTTCAACCCTCTCTGGATCAATTGCTAATCCTTCCTTGGAGACAATATGGCCAAGAAGCTTTCCTTCATGTGTAAGAAAGATGCACTTCTTAGGATTCAAAGACACTCCAAATCTCCTGCACCTCATGAAGACTTGCCTCAAATGAGAGAGGTGGTCTGCTGCATTTTTGGAAAAAATAGTGATATCATCAAGGTAGATCAGCACCACATTGTTAATCAAACCTTTGAATGCCATGTCCATTGCCCTTTGGAAGGTAGCACCAGCGTTGGATAGCCCAAATGGTGTTTTCCTATATGCAAAAGTTCCCCATTTGGTTGTGAAGGCTATCTTGAACTGGTCTTCCTCCTTCACCATAATCTGATTGTAGCCTGAGTAGCCATCAAGCAATGAGAATCTTTCTGAACCAGCTACAACCTGCAATATTTGCTCCATGGAAGGGAGTGGGTAATGGTCCTTGAGAGAGGCTCTATTCAAGTCTCTGAAGCCAACACACAGTCTGATCTCTCCACTCTTCTTTCTAACTGGAACTAAGTTGGCAACCCAACTAGAATGCTTGATTAGGAATATGATCCTTGATTCAATCAGCTTGTCCAATTCCTTCCTCATGAGAGGCTCCATGTGTGGATTGACTGGTCTTTGTTTCTACCTAATAGGCTTAGTACTTGGATCCAATTCGATGGTATGTTGAGCTAAGTTGGGATTGAAACCTTTCAAGTCTTCATAGCTCCAAGCAAACACGTCAGGGAACTCTTAACACAGCTGTATGAACTCATACTTTTCTTGTTCAGTTGTCATTCTTCCAATTTGCAATGGTTTGTTCTCTTCTACCAAGATGGATAATGAATCCTCTCTCTTGACTTGAATGTTTGCTTTCTCCTTTCTAAACTGGTCATTGGGATTAAAAATGGACTCCAAAGTGATAAGTCCCTTGGGTAGCTTGTTGGTTCTTAGCTGTACTACTTGGTCACCATACTGCTGTTCCAATTTTTCTTGATTCTTGGCTGAGAACTCAGCTTCTTCTTGTAAGAAATGGATGATTTACTGGTCATTCTCAAACACTTGCCAACTGACATTGTTATCCGGTGCTGAAGGCCTCACAATCACGTGGATGTTTGGCTGTACCTTGTCTTGTTGAATGCTTTCCACAATGTCAAAGTCTGCCCCTACTGCTGCAAGCCTGTTAGCAGACTTCTTCTTTCACCTCTAGTAAGTGATTGATGCAAGAATCAGACCTCTAAAAAAGATTGTAACAGCTTTTTACCTCTCTGAGGTTGTAATGCAATGGTTTTGACATTGGAAATAATAATGCAAGCTTTGTGAATGAGTTTCAGTTCTTTGTTTGTATTATTTGCTTCATTTCAGATCCTAAATTATATCTTATTAGCCTGTGTATATTTTATGCTGCAATCTTTGGTTTGTGTCTATTTGCATGACAAAAATATTCACCATTCCTTTTGGTGCATCACCATCTTTAGTTAGTTTCAATTTTTTGCACTTCTATCCCTGTCTCCTTGCAATTTAGAGTAGGATTAGGATCTGAACCTCTGTAGTTGTGTAAATATAGATCTAAATCAGAGGAGTTTGAGGAACCAGCCTCTAATCTAGAGATTCCTCTCTCAGTTTTACAAGTCCCACACTTGGAGAGAGGTTTCCATGTTGTGCAATCACACTGGATGCCTAAGACATCATTTAGAACCTTGATTTGCATCCAGGGGTGCTATGATTTTGCAATAACAGAAACATCATTCTTTTACATTCAAATGGAAGAATAGAAATGAAATGGTTATTATGTGCAAGTAAACTAAGGATGCTACAATCAAGCTTATTATTTTTACATTCAAGAGAAAGAGTAAAAACACAATTATTTTCATATAATTCATTGGAGTAAGAAACATCATGCATATCATCATCATAGTTGTAAGTATGGTACATTAATTTCTATTCATTAACAAAAACATAAGGGACACCATCAATAAATATGTAGATAGAAGTAAAATCATCTGTATTTGCACTAGAAACACTAACATCATCAATAGAATCTAGGCCATCTATAACATTGGTGTCATGATCTACCTTTGGAGGATATTTCTCATGGTCACTACTCTAACCTGATAGACTATCCCTAGGGTCTTCATGAGTGGTAATAGGTGAGAAATGATTGAGATAATCTAGAAATTTGGCTTAAGGAGTATCTATAGGAGGTGATGTGCGGAAATGAGGAGGATGATTGATAAATATTTGATAAGA
This sequence comes from Taxus chinensis, assembly GCA_019776745.2. NCBI lineage: Eukaryota > Viridiplantae > Streptophyta > Pinopsida > Cupressales > Taxaceae > Taxus > Taxus chinensis. The sequence continues at coordinate 629,571,870 of CM034148.1, forward strand.
AGGATATAAATCAACATTAAAGACAAAATCATACCTAAGGGAGTGTCAAAATGGAGTGACATGCTTTGTATCCTCATAAGTGGTATGGATATGGTTAAAGGGATAACAACCATTATGCCTTTGCAAAGCCTTAAAAAAATCCATGATCACACATACGCAAAAATTGCACACAAACCAAACACTTATGTGCCTTAAGACAACATTAGGGTTTGAAAATAAGTAGGCCTAACCTATGGGAAGTTTATAAAGATCCTAGATTAGGTTAAGGATTCTATCAAAGCGGGTTCACCAAAATTAATCAACCCTAATTGAAATTAATCAATGGATGGTTGATAATACATAACTAAACAATAGATAATGTGTTAAATGATGTTTTAGATAAGATATATATACATAAAAACATAGAAATCACTCTAAGGAAGAGATGTAAGCAATCAAATGTGGATTTGGGTAAAATTTCACTTAGCTGATTCATACAAGATTCATATTATGTCGATGGGTGATCTAGAATAAGAACAAAGTCTAAGAAATGGAGAAATATTTTGTTGCATGGTTGGATCTATTGGGTTGAAACCATAATATATGGTGGGAATTGTACAAAAAAATCAACCTATTTGTATGATTTTGGACATGTATAAAATTGGTATCTGTAAGATTCAATGTCACTCTGTGTCACTCTTTTTCCCCTTTTAGAATATTCAGTGTCACATCAAACCCCATATTTCACACATGTACCTACAAAATAACCCTAACTACCCTACAACACACTCAATCATCCATTAGATGAAAAATAAATGTAAATTCTTGATCCGGCCTAACTTTTTTGGTCACCCCGTATATGATTCACCAAGTGTTGCACTACATTTCAAACTCCATGTAGTTCTACTAGTGATTTATTGTTATGCATGAAACTATCCCTTGTACTAGTGTTTCCCTTATATTTCCACACAAAAAGTGGGCTAAGATAATTCATCCCATTCTAACCCCTGCATTTTGATGAAATAAATTATAATTATTCCCTCTTATGCTATGTATACAATATGCAACAATATTCCTTGATCCTTAGTTCATTATATGGTAGATAGATAGATTATTACTAGATGGAAAATACCTATATTATACCTTGTATATATATATGAGTTCATTCTATTTATTTTTCAAACCTTAGTGGTGGGAAAGGTTGACCTAAACATATAAAATCTCATAAAATAATAATAATGAAGAGACCCATAAATCAAAATTAAGTGAAAACCCAAAGGGTCTAATAACGTATAGAAGGTCCAGGACCGTAGGTACAACCTTGACCCTAATGCATGGTTTTATACTGACACTAGATGTGAAGAAAATCAAAAAATTAAATATATAGAGGCCTCTGTGACGTGACACAAAATAAAAAATAAGAGAAAAATAATCACCAGAAGAGATCAAATTTATCAATGAAAATTTGCAGGAGACTAGGTTATGCCACTAAGGTCTAGTTTCAAGGTCTTAAACTCAAGTACATATAATTCTAACACAATCATGATGTAATAAAAATTTTGTGTAAATGTTAGTGTCTACACACTCCCATATCTTTCTATAATATTTTTTAGTTAGCTAAGTGATCCTATTTCATTGGGTTTTTAAAGTATATCTTGTGTTGCATGATATAAAACACTATTATAGTATTTGCATAATTCATGTTGAAAGTTAATTAATTATAATAGTCACCAGTCTCTTAACCTTACCTATAATTTAATGAAGGGTAAACATATATCATAGAGGCCCCTAAAATTATACAGGATTAAACAAAGGTCTATAAGGGGGTAGAAAAAAAGATGTAATTAAAAAGGGGTTGATCATTTTAACTTCAGGTGCACCTTGTCCATTGGGAAAATCTAAAAAATCTGATATGGAGGAGTCAAAATAGCACAAGAATTACTTCAATCTACAAAAATACTTCAATTCCCCACAATTCAGATAATTAAGAAAGTATATACACCGATATTTTCTTAATTATCAAACTATTACAACTTAGAATCCAAAAACATTAGACAAGTTTGTTGAGAGAAAATGAAACTAGAATTTCACAAGGATTTTATAATCAAGTGCTTTGGTGATTACACATCTAACATCAACACCAAATACCAAATAACAATTCCAATAATCTAATTGAATACACTTCTAACCCAAATGATAACTTACACCTAAATCCACTATCTCATTTATGGCTTAGCAAAATATACATAGCTAATCTCTCATAACTTCATTACAATGTCTTTGAAGTGATCACTACTAATATCAAGTATAACACCTAGAGCAGAGTTAAAAATGAACACCTATAAACTAAACTACAAAAAGGGGCCAAAAATCTAACCAAGAATATCAAGCTGAAAAACATGATTAGATGAAGCACATTATTCATTTTTTTATAAAATTTGAGAATTTTCAAAAAGAGGAGAACTACATGATGTGGAAAACCAATGAGAGGAGATGAATGAGCTAGCAACATATCACTTTAATAGCTCCACCATGGATAAAATGGCAATTGAAACTAATTAGAAGATTATAAAATATATAAGGGCCCCAATTTATTTATTGAGTAACACACAATAATCTTAAAATAAAAAGAGATGCCCCACATGTGTAAGAGCAAGCAAGATGGAGCAATCAACTGACAGATGGTGGTAAAGGTTAGGGAATGCTATCATAACTTCTGTCAAAAAATACACTAGAAATGTATCATCAATTTTCCCAAAATTCATTCCCAATGTGTATCCCTTTTCTCAATATTTGAAAAGGTGTCAATTTTATTTGATTTAGAGATCTGGATCAATAGTTACGAACATTTGAATATTCCTATGTGGTTTTGCATAGTTTTTGGGCATGAGGTAATCAAATTTAACCATGGACTGATCTTGCCATGCATCCCTCACTAATCGGCGATCTGATTAAATAATTTCCACCTAAACAAGTACCACATGTCCTTCATGGATTGGATCACTGGTTCATGGGGTCATGGGTCTCTAAACATTTCTTTACCTTTTCCTCTCTTGTCCCAAGGACCGAGTGACCTATGATTCATCCACATGGACCAATCACATTATTTCGCTTTTATCAAAGTGACTTAGGGTTGCTAGTGGATTATTTGGGCTTTGGTGTTTCTTATTCACCCTCGAGCTTCCACGTGTTTTCATAGTCTAGGGATCTCAAGACTCTCATGTTGTCACACTTCTTGTTCAAAATTTCAAATCTTCGATGTCATAGAACATATTTATTATTCCACATAGACCAATCACAACCTTTTTTGATCTCTAGATTTTTTATCCTCTCAATCACTTACTCTTCTCAACTTTAGCGACCTTTCACATGTGTCATGGAATCCTTGGGTTCATAGGATTCCAATATTTCTGGATTTCTCAGGGTTTTTGGATCTCCATGCCTTACCCAATTTTATAAACCTCTTATGTTTTTGGGTTCTCGTCAGCCTAAGTCCCCCAACTATTTTTTCTTTTGATATATCACCGTAACCTTGGATCTTATGGATCACCTTCAATGATCCATTTGAAGAAATGACAATCCTTCATGTACTCAGGATCCTTGACCATTCCAACTCTCAGGCTTGAACTTCCCTCATATTTTTAACTCACCCAACCCATCTCAAGCTCATACAAAAAGAGTTAGGTCGTGCATCATTAGCTCAAATTAACATTGTGACCACCCTATTTATAAAAATAATATCGATCCATCTCCTCATACATATGGGATTAATCCCAAGTGAAAAAATGTGAACCAAGTGACCAGAAACTGGCAAGTGTCCTTTTCCAACCCGATTAAACTTGATGACTTCTTTAACAAAGGAAGTGAATAGTCAAACTGTCATCTAGACGTATAGAGGCCAAAAACTACTCAAAATATTCTAAGTATTTTTGAGCAACCTATACACATGTAGAACAAGGAATTGCCCTCATTTTTGTGACTTTAAAAATATAAGGATGCCAAAATTATAGTTTTATCACCATTCAACCTCTAAATTTAACTCAAAGGCCCCAAAATGAAGTGATTTTTTTTTGGCACCAACATTGGCTCTATTCATGGGATGGGTACCCCTCGTGGGTTACCAGGGATCTTTGAAAACTTTGAATAAGAAGACCAATTCCTAAAATATGATAACCAAGTTAATACTCAAGATACAAAGACACCAACAAAACTATACAATTCCATACCAATATAAAAACTTATTGTAAAAACAAAGTGAGTAAAATCTATGAAAGATCCCAACAGTCTAGTAATGGAAAGAACTTATTTCAAAGTAAGAGACTAGTGGAAAGAACTTATTTCAAAGTAAGAGACTATGTACAAATGTTCACAAAATATACATGGGACAAAATGCTACAATCCTCATTTAATAAACCCGTTCACGAGAATGGAGAAGTATGACCCCTTCTTCAGCAAAATAGAGTTTCTTCTAAGAAAATATCAAAAGATCAACAAAACATTCTAAATAAAATCCCAAAATAATTCACTAAATTTGGTAATCTCAAATCTAAATTTAGATCCAAAATATGAGGACCAATTAAACTAAGGTTCTTGATAGAAACACCATCGATATTCCTATTCCCAAAATTTTGAGCCAAACTAAAATTTAAGTAAACAAACATCATCATGTAAATAAGAAGGATCAATGTTCATTCTGTCATCCACAGTTTCAGATCTCTTGAAACTTGGTTTAAAATTAATTTGGGGAGTAAGAATAGCTTGTTTATAATGTTTAAAATTCTAATCACAATTAATTAAAATGTACACATATTCACAAAATATACAAGGAAGAGAATAATCCAATCCTCATTTAATAAACCGATTCATAAGAATGGTGAAGTATAATCTGTTCTTCGATAAATTAGAGTGTTCTCCAAGAAAATTACAAAAAAATATCAGCACAACATTCCAAATAAAATCCCAAAATGATTCACTAAATTTGGAAATATCAAATCTAAAGTTAGATCTAAAATAAGAGGATCAATTAAATTGAGGTTCTTGCTAGAAACAACATTGATCTGCCTATTCCCAAACTTTTGTGCTAAACTGAAATTTAAGCATATAGAAATCATCATGTAAACAAGAAGGATCAATGTTCATTATGTAATCCATAGTTTCATAGCTCTCAAAACATGGTTTAAAATTAATTTGAGGATTAAGAATAATGGTTTTATAAGGTTTAAAATTTTGATCACACTCACAACTTTGATTAATACCCAAATCCATACATATGGATTTCTCCATCAAAGAACCAGTCTCTAATTCCACATCTATATACTCATTTTATTTTTTCCAAAACTTTATCCATGTAAAAACATAAAGGCTTGGTAGTAATGTCAAAAACACAAACATCAACATACAAATTTTCAACATCATAACAAGGAAGTAACTCATGACCCTAGAGATCAATCCCTAGATAAAAAAAACACTTGTATTTGTATAAAACATTAGTGATTCATTAACATCGTAACCAAATGACTCACATTATAAATCTGAAACACACCCATCACTAAACTCATCACTATGACATAGTTTTAATTCATCATGTATATGATACTTTGTCATGAAATCAATAAGTGGAGACTAAATGGAATTTTACTAAAGTGAATCAAACACCGAGTTATCAAATAACTTGAATTCTTCAAATATTTCATCATCAGACATTATAAACAAGTTTGGCTCAATTTTTATTTCAAAAACCTCAAATTCCAAACAATCATAATTTTTGGTTTCATTAAGAGCATCAAAGTATTGTTATAAATATTCTAATTTAATTGAGTTAGCTTCATCCATTTCATTTTCACTTAACATTGGCTCAATGTTTTCATTAGAACAATACAAAAAACTCAGACCCTTACAAATTAGTAGGAAACATATTGTATAATTTTATGTGATATGATTTCTATTCTGAATTTTTAAATGTAGATTATACCATCTCTAGCTCTTCAACCTCATGGGATTCCATTTTATTTACCTTGGTATTACCATAGACTATAAGGAAGGAAAACATTATACATCTTCATTCTCTAAGGTGAAATTGGGTCTTGGCATTGTTTAAGAACACTTCCTCTTCCATATAGCTCCATCACAAGGGCCAAAGGATATTTCTTTTGCATCACACTTTATTGCAGGGGAGTCTATTGTTTCCATGCAAACATTATTAACATTATACATCTAGCTACTTGCTCGCTACTTCAAGTGTGACACACACAAGAGAAACCTAGGGCACAATTCTGCACACATACATAGAACTACATTGGGTCTAAGATGTATTGTAATGCTCAATAGTAAGTCCATCATTTTCGCAGCTAAGGACATTTTGCATCTTTATTTTTTAAGATTTTATGTATATTTGAGGGTCTTGCAGGTGTTTTCTTTATCGCAAATTTATAGCGACCTCGATGATCTTGTAGCGACATATACTCAACAAAAGGATAACAAGTGTGAAGCCCTAGCGACTATATCGGAACCAAGTTTCGATCTTTTATGAAGAACAAGGCACCCAAATATTAGACCAGAGTGCCCCATGTGCCTCCATCCTTCTCCAAGCACCCCAATCTAGCCAAATCTACCAAATCTACATTTTTACAGGCTCCTGTGTGATGGTCTTCCATTCATGTTCAACCGGTCTACACTGTGACACAATCCAACAACCTTTTCGACTCAACTAAGGCTCTTTTAACCCTCTTTGTAATTAGGGTTTCATTTATTTATTGATTAGTTGCTTGGGTATTATTTCAGTATTTTATTGTTCATTTATTTACTACAAACTTGCATTAGATTAGGCTATAATATTACATTTTGGCATAATTATTTTGTTGAACCTGATCTTCGAATCCACCTTCTCTCTAGGGTTTCCTTATTCTTATGCCCATCACCCCTAGCAGTCATTTTGGGTCTTTTCAATATTGTGAACTTCCTTCATCTATCCTTCAAATTTCCAAATTAATGGTCGATATCTCCAAATTCATGACTATAACTAAAAATCCATTGGATAACTCTCACAATGTTCCTCTTAACGAAATAGAAGCATCTGATAGTGAAAAATCATAAATGAAGATAACAATGTTGACCAAGAACAATTAGACACACTCACTAGATTTTCAACAAGAATTTTGAAGTAATCCCACTCATCTTCCACATATTTTGCACATTTTGATTGTTGTTAAGAACACCTATGATGCTTCGGAACCTCTAGTTTCTCACTCTTTGGCTCCGATGGAATCCATTCAACCCCTTTATATTTTTTCTCCTATTCCTACCAATAGCACTCTCATCATTCACCCTAGCACTCCAAATACACAACCTATCTCTTATTCAAATACTCTTGATTTAACTTCTTTATATTAGGATCCACATATGCAAAGTCGTCAGCTCCAACTCGCTACCTCTCGCGTATCTCCTTCTTTGGACTCCACTTTGATCCTACATAATCCTTTCATACCTACCATTTTTTCCTATCCATTTCCACCTAACTTTGTCTCCCCTAGATTTCCCATCTTTAAAGGCCATGATGATCCCCAAGAGTATCTTTTATCCTTTCATTTAGCATGCCTTGAATATGTGGATGACCATACCATGCTAGCAAATCTCTTTCCCCTCAGTTTACAAGATTATGCAATGCGTTGGTTTAATGACCTACCTATCCACTCGGTAACATATTTCATGCATCTAGATGATGATTTCCTCACTCACTTCTCTATCAATATCGGCTCTAAGATCTCATATGCTCAACTCACCTAATTTAAACAAGGATCTAATGAACACTTCATAGATTACGTTTTATGATACAAAAACAACTTAGCTAAGATGTCAGATGTGCTTGCAGATTTTGATCTTCAAGACTTATTCATTCATAGTATATTACCACCTCTCCATAAGAGTGTTCTCTTTTAAACATCTCCCTCATTCGATCACCCATGTCAAACTCTTAATCTTCATGATACCAAACTCTTATGTACATGCAATCTTAAATATTAGGAGAAAATGTCATCTTCTACACGTTTTCAAGCTAAGTCACCATTCAAACCATCTGTAACCAAACCAACTGACAAAAAAATTACGGTCAACATGGTATCCACCACCAAAGAGCTTCATTCGTAACCGCCTTGGCGCACATTCACTAACTTTTCTATCCCTCTACATATTCTACTACCATAACTTGTTGATAGTAACCTCATCACACTTACTCCTCCACTTTAATTAGATCCATCTCAACCAAAAGGGCATAATTACAATGAAAACACTCATTGCGATTATAATCAGTGCACACGAAATTCCACAAATTGTTGTTTCAAGTTTCGTATTCTTATTCATAACCTAATCAACAATGGTAAAATCGATCTTCTAGAACCTACGGTTTAGGCACCTATCAACAAAAAGCATAAGCTCAAAATATTTAACAATCCTCTACCAAAACATGACATGAAATTTGTCTAATCCTTAGCCAATTATGTATATCACTACCTCCTCCTACATCAGGTGCTCTTGATTTCTTAGTTTCTCATATTGACACTTCCTTACCAGTTATTTATTTCTTTGACCATGATTATCATACATAATTTTCTTCTAATCACTTACAAATTAGCACCTCTATCAAAGCTATCCCTATCAATAACACCAAGGTTGATCTGTCATGGCCCATCAGTAAAATTTCTATTCCACTCCTCATCACTAATGGCCATCCACTCTTGTAAATTTCATATTCAATGAATAATTCATATGGTGTTGTCAAACTTTGAGTTATGGTAGGTCCTCTCACTATGATTCTACCCTTCCTTGTTGGACAAGTAATCGACAGGTGTGACATGCTTCTAGGCCTAAATTGGATTCGTAGGTCCAAGTCTATCATATTAATGAATCATTTGTGATTAAAATTTATTCACAAAAATAAGGGAATTTCTATCAATGGTGTGCCTCCATCTACTCATGGGTCACACCCTCCCCTTGCAATGGCTAATGTATCATCTGATTCATCTAGTACACCACGACCCATAACACATAAAGTACAATCTACTCCTAGCTCAAATCTTGCACACACCTCATGCAGCCTCATCACTCTGTTAGCCCGACACACCAATATAGGCCCATTTGTAGGACATTGACTACCTTTATATGTAAATCACCACCTCATTTTACTCCACATAGGTGTCCATGTCCATCACCACCATGTTCTGCTTCACATAGATCTCCATCACCTACACATTTAGTTACGCCAATGTGTCCATCCAATACTCATCCATTGCATGCACATAGACTTCACTCACTTGCACAATGTTTTTCTAATATACCACCACTCTTAGAACATTATCTTTCATCACCAAAATCATCGAGTAGAAGACCTTCATCCTTTACTTTTATCATATAGTTTGCACACCATTACACACTTTAGGGGCATCATACGTATTTCATCCCCCCTAATAGATAACACACACACTAGCATCGAAATTACTCGATGATGAACTCTTATGCTTTGGTTCGCACTTGACTATTGAGGGCATCCTATACACATGAACCTCACACACTACACAATAGACACTACACATTATGCATCTTTACACATCTTTCATTTTACATCCTACATTTCTTACATCTTTGCACTTCATGCATCATACACATTCTACACTTATATTATCTGTACAATCCTTCATTACATACTATGCATCCTACACTACACACTACACATCACCCTATTTTTTCATCACATGCTAATGACATATTCTTCACTTACTAAACATTCCACTCACTATCCTCTACGCACTGCACTCACTACCTTATGACACACTCTATTCTCACAGTCCATACTGGACTATTGAGGGTATACATCATAAATGGACCTCATCACATTCATGCATTCATCATCCCATCCTTGTAACATGTGACATTCTTAGTGATGTATGATTTTGGCTAAATCATCACCTATTCTACTCATTTAGTGATATACGCCATAGGCTACATCATCACTTCCTCTAGAATCATTTAGTGATATACGCCATAGGCTACATCATCACTTCCACTTAAACAATTTAGTGATATATGCTATAGGCTACATCATCACTTCCGATTGCATCATTGAGTGATATATGCAATAGGATACATCATCACTTCCTCTAGAAGCATATAGTGACATGCACTTTAGGATAAATCATTACACATTCTCACACCTCATCTCAATGTCACATGTCATCACTAAAAATTCACCAAATTACTATACATACAACACATCATTCGAACCATTTCTTGATGATGCACTCTCATTTACGGTTCATTCTTCACTACTAAGGGGGCATAAAAAAATAAACCTCACTGCATACAACTCCATCCACTTAGGGGGCACGTGGCTCCTATCATTCACTTTGCATTCCATTCCATCCATCCACAAATATCTTGGTTGCATTTACTCTTGATTACATTCACTTGTACATGTTCACTTTAGTACACATGCTAGATATATATCTTGTATGTCATTATATTTATCATACACACATGTGCATTCACTTTTCTTTCTAGTTGTGATCACATATTTTATAGATCCCTTACATGCAACATGGATTCTTGGCACAGTACCTATTACCAGTCCCACCACGGCTCTTGGGGCATCCACTTTCATACACACAGGTGTTATTGTTTCATATTATTTCATAGCACACTACTTTATCAAATTCTACAGAATTTGACATATATTTAATATTTCTAACATGCTAATGGGTTCTTCATGTGTAGCATTTGTTTTTTGGGACTAATTGCTACTATGGTTATCTGTTATATTGCTTGTACTTTCTGTCATCATTTGTCCTTGTATGCGGGATTTTCCCTTTGTCTTGTGTACACACTTGTATGTTTTTGGCTTCATCGACCTTGATTATCTTGTGACACCATGAGTGGTGTCCAATGTTTGCATCCCACTTTTCGCGGTCTCCATTGTCTTCTTGTGTGTTTTAGCTTACAAATTAATTTTATAGCTTACACCTCGTCTAATACATGCATGCTTTTTTTTCTTGTACTAACACTTGTCTCCCAACCACTTATTTGCATGTTCCTTATTTTCTACTAAGCACATCCCCTTCCACGCTGTAGGGTACAATTTCAGTAGTTGGTCCTCTTTTGGGCCCCACCCTCCTTCGGTGATGACGTATGTGACCCCAAAGTGGGTACATCATTTGGGTGAATCAGTCACCCCATATAGAGTATACACAATACTAGTACAATACCGTTTTAAGATTTTGGGGCTCAGAATCAGACTTGGCTCCATGACACAATGACCTTTCCTGAATTTCCTTAGACTAGGGGGCATATCACATAATGGCCTTTCCTGGATTACCTGAGACCAGGGGGCATATCACACAACAATTGATTTCAGAATGGTGTACAAAAATCTACACAACTTCTCTTATAGGGCAGTGAGTCCTTAGCACATGCACACCATCTACAATGTTGTTTTATACAGTGAGAAGAAGTTAAAGGTTAGAGGGCAACAATAGACAATTTATTCCTACACTTCTTCCATTACAGTTGTGTGAGATCACTTTAAAAACTTGTGCGCATTGACATCATCTACAGGATCCTTTCTACACCATTTTATCATCACAAATCAAGTGCACATGTTCCTTTTTCAAATTTTCAGCATTTTCTTTTACATACTTCCTTACATGTTTTTTATACATATACATGTGTATTTGACTACTTAATCGTCTTCTCTTTTATAGGTCCTTCCAAATGGGAAGCAAGTAGTTTTCACCACTCAAAGTCACACACATTGATACCAATAACAGGTACATCACACATAATAACAGCTACACACACGTTTTATACCCTAGGTTCAATTTCATCACCTTTTTACACTTTTGGCATCTTTAGTCTCCACACTCCATCTTTTTATCACTCCATGATTTTTATAGTCCCTTAGCATGTTGTCTACATCAATCTACATGGATATCAAGTACGCATATCTATCTACTTTATGTTACCGAGGATTCTTATCACCAACATAAAGTGGGGGAAAAAGTAGACACAAAATCACACACTTCAGGTAATTATCTAGTCCTGATCGCATACTATTATTCATATGGTTCATAAGTAAGAAAAGTAGTAATTAACGCATGTCTTTGGCCACCTTTCGTTACTTTATGCTTCTAATTTTAGCCTTGCACTTTTACTTGCTCAGTTTTTCTTTTCACCTTCTAGCATTTGTCATTCTAGACACCAATTCCCAGCTAAGATGGTAGCGTCAGGAGCCTCTATCCCCTCTAGGCACCCTTGTTCTCTATGTACTTTGGTCACACTTTTTGGGTCCTTTCTAGCCATTTGATCATCTTATATTTTTGGTAGTTGGTCTTTTCGGGGTTAATTATGAAATTCAAGCAAAGGAATCATATAAATATAAAGTTATGTGGTTGTAATAAGGGACCAATCACTAAGCACTACTTATCACCACCTAAGGTTGCATCCATTAAGGCATATAGATATCCATTTACATCCATCTAACTCCATCAAAAGGGAAAAAGGTTGGTTCTTCTAGATCACCTTCATAGGAAGGGAGTCTATTATTTCGATGTACACATTATTTACATTCTACATCTAGCTACTTGCTCATGACTTCAAGTGTGACACGCACAAGAGTAACCTAGGGAAAAATCCCACACACACACACACATAGAACTACATTGGGTCTAAGATGTAGTGCAATGCTCAGTAGTAAGCTCATCATTGTGGCAGTTGAGGATAATCCAACCCCTCATTTTGTATATTTCTTTTTTAGGATTCGATGTCTATTTGAGGGTCTTGTAGGTGCTTTCTTCATTGCAGATTTATAGAAATCTAGGAAATTTTGTAGTGACATACACTTGACAAAAGGAAAATAAGTGTGAAGCCCTAGTGACCATATCGGAACCACATTTTGGCCTTTTCTACAGACCAGGGAACCCAGAAACCATAACAGAGAACCTTGGGCACCCTCATCCTTCTCCAGGTTCCCCATTCCAGCCAAATCTATCAGATCTACATTTTTATAGGCTATTGTGTGATAGTCTTCCATTCCTGTTCAATTGGTCTACAATGTGACACAGTCTAATAACCTTTTTGAATCAACTAAGGATCTTGTAACCCTCTTTGCAATTATGGTTTCATTTATTTATTGCTTAGTTTCCTGGGTATTATTTCAGTATTTCATTTTTCATTTATTTACTGAAAAATTACATTAGATTAGGCTATAATATTACATTTTAGCATAACCAGTTTCCAAAAAATTAAGATTAAACTTCTAAATACTTTCATTCTTCTCTTTTACCATTTTATAAAAATAAATATTAAGAGAAGAGTAATCAATCTTATCACAATAGTGCTCAATAAAGAGACACTAAAATATATAAAAAGAATTAATGATTCTATCAGGAAGCTCATAGAGCTAATCCTAGGAGTCATCAACTAGTTTTTGACTTAAAATCCTAGCCACGGTACCTTCATTATCAATCTAAAAATCTTTAACTAAGTTAATAAATAATTTCAAATGTCCCTCTCCCTTAAGTGTATGACTTCCACTGAACTTGGGCAAAAAATATCTAGTACATTTTTGGAAATATGTTAATAAATCATGGAAACAATCTCTATTAATAGGATGGTGTCTTTTATCAATAAATGATAGTCTATGCAAAGGTCTATTTAAAGCACAATGAGAAACCATGGATGTTAAAATAACACACTAAATAATTTGAACTCACAAATAAAAATACACCAATTGAATAAGTCTTAGTGTTACCTAATTTACTAACAAATCGAGTACAAGAATCTAAACCAGAGATCTACATTCTTCAAATACTCATCTGCTATAACCAACCAAGTCTGAATACCATTGATCTAATCCATCACAAATCTCTAAGAACAAATCACAAGGAGGATTCACTAGGCAAAATTAGAGAGAACCAATTCTAAACCTTTTTTCCAAAATTTAGAAAATAAACTAACCAGAAGTTAAATGTTTGAAAACCAAAACAAATACATAAGCATATTATTCCTAATATCCATAGGGAGATTTAAATTCTCAAAGAAGAACAAGATCAATATTCTTTGTAAACATATGCAACAATTGAATATGAAATGAGACTATTGATCAATAACCCTTAACTAAAATAAAATTGGTGCATCCCCTGAAAAGGTGCTAATTTATTAGTAAAATTGGTGAGATAAATGTGAGTTAACCAACCTCTAATACCACACAAACTATATGATAGAAAAAAGACTGCAAATCAAACCAAGATCCTCTCAAAATGAAAGTAAAACACCATTGAGAACCTCAACAACGGTCTTCAAAAGGTGAGGGGTTTAGTGAATGAACCATAGGATACTAGTTCAACACCAAAACCAATTTTTTAGCTCCCAAATTTGCACTGACTATCAGATGATTGAATAGAGGAAGATATGTAACTATAGAAGTGTTCCTCTTCTCCAATCAATGAAAGATTTAAGCAAACAAACGATAGGCATAGTAGACCCAGATAAGCATTCAAACTACTATGATTTTCCACCCAATTATCTATCACTAGAAATAGAATCATAAATCTACTTAAACTAGGTAAATTTTGACAATTAGATCATTACAATAAAGTTATATCTAAAGTTATATCATAAAGGCCCCTAAAATTATACAGGATTAGACAGAGGTCTCAAAGGGGATGGGACAACAAGATTTAATTAAAAATGAGGGTCCATCCTTTTAACTTAATATGCAACTAAACACACCAAAATTTGTTTTGGTAGCCCCCATCTCGCATTCGCTCCCCTCTTCATCGTCATTATGCATACTCGAACTCATGTTCCTATCCAGAATACCATTTCCCTCCTAAATCAAATTTATTTCCCCTAATTTATACTTGTCCTATAATTATCCCATCCCATCATTATTTAATTTCTCCTTAATCCACTTGTATAATCCCTAATACACATCTATTATCTCAACTTACTTATTACCTTAATCACCTTTCATTTATCATTTCTAGACTCATCACCTACCCTGCATTTAATGTTTTCAACCATCTAACCATCATTTCTCTATCCCTATCCAACCCAACTCACCTAATCAACTTCTAACCCTAATCACCACTTAATAGGGTCTCATGTTTCAAATTGTGCATCATCCACTCTAAGCCAAATCAATGGCTCTTTGCAGTCAATGGTGACCCTATCAGGGCACTGACGAACCTATAAATACACTATCATCACTCCATCCTCAAAGAGGATGAAATTTTGGAGATCCAACTTCTAGCAAACTGTTTATAGATTTCTTGTCTTCTTGTGAGCTTCCAATAATCCTCTTGAAGCCATCTTGGAGTCCTTGTCAGCCATTTTTGGAGATTTAAAGCTTAAATATTGTTAGAAGATCATAGTCTTTTTTCATCACTTCCTTCATCAACCATTTACATAGTCCCTTCATCAGTTTTGAGCTCTACAATCACATCAGTCACCCTTCTCTACTTCCCATAGCTCATTTGTCTTCCGCCAATCCTCACTCAAACCATAAGTCATAGCCTTGGTCATCGTCAATTGGTTCTCTAGTTGTCATCGACCCGATCTGCCTCAGCTATTTTTCCTGCATCATGTCCCCTCTTGCCAACAATTTATCAGTCCCTACAACATCTAAATCATTATAGTCTCCATGTTCTTCATGTTTGGCACCTCAGAATCTCACCTTTCTATCACAGATATCATCGATTACATCTGATCATTTTCTAACTCCTTTTCCCCAATCGCATTTACCTGTAATATGTGTTTCTCTACTTTTTGAGTCCCTATACCTGACCCAGGACATTTGAGACTCCAGAAACTAGTTCCAGATATGTTGTTTCCAACCTTTTTGATATTTTTGGTTTTTAGTCTCCATTGAATTTGTTGGATTGTCGTTGAACCTTATCTGGTTTGAATCTCTTAATCTTAATTTATCATTATATCTATCACGTGATCTCTATTTTATCTATTTATGAGCATATCCATTATGTTTATCCTCTACACGTTATCTAGTTCTTATTTTCAATAAATATTCTAAACAAGTGTGATGACATCCCTCCTAGGAATTTCATCACTATCTTGGGATTGGCTTTGGTCTTGAAGCCCACCATACAATCTACTAATATCCCTTTCTTGTATAGTTTTCCTTTATGTTGTGCGGGTTATCAAGCTCGCTGCGGAAAGGATTTGTGCACCCATCTTCCATCTCCATCATTATCACACATTGGAGGTAGCCTTAAACCCTCCCATATTTGGTGTTTCTTGTTTTCCTTGCATACTATTTAATTAACTTGGAGCATGAGTGGAAAACTTGTCAAACATTTTGGCATGCCTAGTGAGACGTATCTCCTCCTTTAGTAATTTCCTTTTTCATTTTTAGTTTTCATTCTATATTCTATTTTCCTCTTTCTACTAACTCTGTAGGTTGGAGTTATTTGACTTGTTTTCTTGGGAGCTCACTTGCTTGCTTATCAAAACACATATAGTTTGGAAAAAGGAAAATTGATAACCAGGTATTCCTCTTTTGATTCTTATTTTCATTTTATTTCATCATTTTTCTCCTTCTTTTGCTTGCTTGTTCTCATCGAATGCCATATTTGGACGTTGGATCTAAAATGAAATTTTTCATGTATTGCTTAATCACATAGCTTAATTAGGCAATAACAATTTGCATTCACATTCTCCTTCACGCACAACCAAATCACACATGCATAATCTACACATCTAAACAATTCGTACCCAGGTGGAGCTATTGAGGATTTCATCACCCAATAAGGAATCCGCCTTGGTGTTCTGGTCATGTAATATTTTTTTTGACTATTGGTATATTACGAAAAAGATGCCTGCAACACCCTTATTGTTGTGGTGTGTGAAGTGTGGGGGTAGGCCCCTATATCAGGCCATGTACCAATGGCCATCACAATATGTTTGGCCTTATGTACCTTTGGGTATATCGAAGACTCCATCCATAAACACACCTAAAACCATAGATTGATTGGCCATTTCTCTAGGTTCCCTTTGTGCATCTTCCCTCTTCACATTCTATAAATAAGCAAGATAAACAAATTTTTGGTTGCTTGACTTGCGTGTTGCATTAATAGTTTGCATAGGATTTTTCTTGTTTCATGCCCGTTATTACTCATTCCCAAGCTAAAAAACTGAACAATCAACCTCTTCTAATGACATCCCCATCTTAAACAACCCTTGAAAACAAACACTCACATTTTATCTTGTTTCTTATACACATTTGATCACCTCATCTTTGGTCTCCCAGCCCACTATTCCTATGGTTCCTCCTCATGAGCCTCACGTGGTTTAAGGAAATCCCCATATCAAATCCAATCCTTTTGTCTACCATCACTGCATCCCTTCTAGACCACCCACACCTCCTTCTACTACTTCCCTAGGAGCACTTTGACCCCCCACTATCCCTCACAAATTCTTGGAATTTGAAGAACTCTTTGAAGTTAATCCCATCACCTTCCATGACTATCTAGTTCAAAATTCCACAAACATCCCTATTAATGGACCCCATATTCAATAGATTTATATTTATCCCCCACAATTTGAATCTACTGAAGTCCTCATTTCTTACTCGTAGTATTTTTACTTATTGACATGAATGAGCTAGCATTAGCCCAAAACAAACATGTCCCTCATGAATCCTCCATCATGGTACCCTCAAAAATAAAAATCCCCATAATTAGTGGTACCTATCCCACCTAATCTACCACAGATCAATACAACTACAACCATCCATATACCATCCATTCCTACTTCCCTCATCTATCATTATCATAACCACTCCCACCAAAAATTTTTCAAGACTCCAACATACCTCCTCCACCACCTAAGAAACATTTTAAAAACTTAGTGCCTCTTTTAACCTCTCATTCATGTTGATGCTTAATCACAACACCCCTGATTGTTTGTAATTCGAAGGATTGAGACAACCAATGTGATTTCATAACATGGAGGATTTCCTAAAGTGTAGGACTTTTCAATAAGGAAAGTTCTTTGGGGAAAGTTCGGCTCCTATTCCTCTATTCTAATACACACATCCAAATTGTAGAGGATCTATTTCTAAATCCTAATCTGACTTGCCAAGGATACAAGGTGAAGAAGATTACAAGAAGTTAAACATAATCTACAAGAGGTGATACACCAAAAGGAATGTTGAATAATTTGCCTTGCATAGAAATGAAAATGAACAAGAATGAAGAGGATGAACATAAACACAGATAAATTTCTTATCAAAAATCCTTTCAATACTAAAACACAAGCCATCAAAACATGTAACATAATCTAACATGCACAGATAACCAAGATTGCAATGAAAGATCAGGAGATTGCAATGAACACAAGAGAGGGTTTAAATTCATCCACAAACTTATATTATTGCTCCAAAAATTTGATCCAATGCATTATAATGGCCAAGAGGCAAAAATTGCATTACAGTTTGAATGGGAGATTTTTATTCCACAAGATCACTTACAAACAAGAGAAAAAGGGAGGGTGCAAAGTAGAATTATCCAACATTAGAATAATGCCCCTCATAAATATTTATAGTGGAAGATTTGCAAAGGAGGAGAAGAGAAAATTGAATCCTAAATTTTCCCAAAAAACCACCAAAAATTATTGTTTAATCCTGTAATGAGTTACTTTTGGATCTTCAAAATCTCCCTTTTTATTAATGGTTTTTCCTTGAACTTCAAGAAATTGACTGTTGATTGCACCTCCTATCTAGCCTAGCCCCCTATAGAATCATGATGAACCCTACTCTCCACCTACATCCATTAATGGATTTCACCTACCACTATAATGTTTTCCATTATCAAAGGTTCAGAGACCCCAAAATCCAAAATCTGATGGTACCAAGTTATAGACCCTGAAAATACATTTCTGAAGACTGTAATTTTGCAAGAAATAATTAAGTACATTGGAAGATATCAACATTTCTCTCCTAGTTGTTTCATTTGGATTTTTCCCATATCTAACCTCATGGAAACTAAAATTGGTCTTCACCATCGAATTCTCCTCTGAATCTCCTTTCTAGAAAGTATAATTTTGTTTCATTTGAATTGTGGAAGTTATGCTTGTTTGAAGTTTGGGAAAAAATTAGGGTTTTCCGGAATCCATCAAAGCTCCTTTCTTATACATCAAGCTCGCTTTTCGTGCATCACCAAGCTGCTTATCTCTCACACCATGGCTGATTTTTTCAGCTCCACCATCCTAGCTTGGGTCTTGACTTCTCCCCACCTAACTCGTCATAGGGCTTGACACACCACTCACTTCCAACCTAACATCAGGCTCAGCACCCCTTATGGCTCGGTCTCCAACCCAGGACTTAACAGGATCTATGTGCTTGAGCAAGAGCTTGGTTTACATTGGGGTTTAAGACCCCCACACCTTGGACAACTCATCGTGATCACTTCAGGTTTTACCCGCTTGTAACCCTGAATCAAACCACCCCTAAAGTATGAAATCCTCAGAATTTGGGGTCTTTACTTTTTTGAGACTCGTTACCTCACCATTTCAGGCTGCCAACTCTTCTGACTCCAAGCTCACCCCTCTGTTGACCTTGAAAGGGGTTTGACACCGAAACTACTCGACGCGCCATGTAGACTAATTTTTTAGATTTTAGATTCATTTGATTTTGGACATATCTACTTGGTGAGTTCAAACTTTTCCCTCCCAAGTTTCCGAAGTGGAAACCACCAAAAGCCCAAAACGGTCATGTCCAAAACCTTGAAATTCATTTGGGGACACATAATAGCTCACCCTGGCGAGTTCACCTCTTCCTACAAACTCATGCAATGCCTTCAATTTTTTTGACTCAAACTCCAACTACTTGCGATGACCAACGACCTCGGAACTTGATCCCATCTAAGCTCACTCATGAGCACTTTGCTTTCAATCACTGTGAACTCTGTTTGTGAGCTGAGATCACCTCAAAATTATCGAGCCGCATCTCCCATCCATCGTCAAGCCTTCTGCATGTAATTCCCAAGCTCAAAAGCCTTGGTTGCTTCATTTTTTGAGCAGGCCAGCACACCCACGATACCAAACCTCCATTCACGAGTTTGAGGCTCGATTTTGAACCATCCAATACTTCCTTTGCCATTGACCATCATGGCCCTCTTTTCCTTTTCTTAACTCAACTTACCCCGTTGGATCCACCATGGAAGAGTTGGATTGTCTTTCATACCAAATTCATCTAACTCAGCTTGTTATCTTTTCTCACCCCACAATGAAGCCAAACTCTCCTTTCGAGCTTTGGTTGATTCGATCCAATCCTTTCGAGCTTCCCGAGCTTCCAAACTCAGCTCAGTGTTTCAATAACTAGGTTAGCCCTTCCCCTTTTTCTTACTAGTTCACCGAAGCAAGCTCTCCACCATCTACATGCACTTCTCTATGCCAACACATCTCATCGTTGTCATGGCCTTCCAACTCAGCGAGCCATTCTCTCTTTCCCTACCAATGTAAACCCCTGTGCTCGCTGAGTAGCTTGGTGAGCTGCAGGGATAATTTTAGTGGTGAATATTCGTGATATGGTGAATATTCCATTTTTGAAAATTTTGAAAAGGTGAATTTTCTAGCACGGTTCAGTGACTTGTTCACCTAAAAATTACAATTTAATTTTTTTAGGGGTCAACTTCACCTACCCTTAAAACTATCCCCTATATAATCCTAGATTACTCACCAGGTAGAACACTACTAGATCACTCATACCACCTAGGGGCATATGTATTATCAAGTACAGTAAAGGCGCGACATGAGGGTAGAGGCTACAGATGCATGACAGGAGGGTAGAGGCTACAGACGAGTGACATAGGGTTTTTTTGATGCGCGACATGGAAAGTTTGTTGACGTGTGACATGGAGAGTTTGTTGACGTCTGATAGGAGTGTGGAGGAAGTAGACACATGACAGAGAGTTTTTTGACATGCAACATGGGATTTTTTTTATCGTGCGTCTACAGCCTTCTATCACACCTCTTAAAAATTAGGCAAAAATTTTGTTTCTAGACCCCCAAAAGATTCACCTTCCTGAAAAACCGGTTCTGAGGATATTCGCCAGGTATTTTCCACCTCCGATTTCTAAGAGGTCTCTTAAAATGAATCCTGGCGAGCTGTTTTCTAGCTCATTTGGCCCTTTAAGGCCAAAAGAGGATTTTTTATTTTTCTAAGCCTAATTTTGGATTTTTTTCCAAATTTTTGATGGAGGAGAGGGGAATGGGTGCCTAGAACCCTGAAAGTTCTAAATTTCTCATTGTGATCCATTTTTCACCATTTTTGAGGGTTGGGGGCCGTTTTGGAATTACAATGGGGTCATGAGCCCGAGACGGCCCTGAATGGTCAGATTACATCTCGAAGGTTCCAAAACACTTACAATTGCTTCCCAAGACCTTGAAAACACATGTGATCCTTCTTACACCCTGTTGGGCCCACTCGGGAGCCTATAACTTCTTTAGGACCCTGTTGGGTAATTTTTCCCATGGGGGGAAAAAAAGTCCAACAATTTGGTGACTCACAGGGACATTTACCTGCTAGATGTTCTAAACCAGTAGCCTAGGAATATCTATTGGGCATGGAGTCATTGTATACCTACAACCTGGTCCCAAACCTGATAATTTGAAACCGGGAGGTTGTCTGCACACCGCTAAGCTTGGACTGGACTATTGTGAATTTCCAATCTTCTCAAGAATATTTCTTGAGTTCCAACATCACGAAACTATGTTAAACATGATTCCATTATTTCTCTCCTATGGAACTTTGTATGTTATGGTGATCTTGAATGGTCCCATGGGAGGCTAATCAACTACTTGCACTCTCAATTTTCATAAGAAAATCTTAAAATTAAGATTTTTGAGAGTAGAAAATTGCCTTGATTAAAGATTTCCATTTGTTCCTCTCTGCAACCTTGTTTTGCGAGATTAATATGGATTTTCCTGAAACTTGATTCTGCTAAGTAAGAAGCATACAACTGATGATTTTTTGGCGTGTATTGTACACTACATACTTTTGAGTAAGACAATTTTTAATTTTTTACATCATGGAACTCTATTAATTTTGAATTTTCTCTTTCTTCTAAAAGTTCCACTCTTCGACATGATGTTGGAGGTTTCTTTCCCAATCTAGCAGAGGCACTTAGATTTCACGTGTGATTGGCCTTGAAGAACTTGAAGAATGAAAACTCATTAAAATAATTCCTTAACCTGATTTTAGTTACTCTGCATTTGTTTTCTTTTGAGATTTGTAACTCTTTATCACAAAGTATGAACTTCTCATGTTATAACTTCATTTGGGAGGCACATTGAACTACACAACGATACAACTTAGGAACAACAAAACCTGTGCCAAAGCACTTAGGGAAATTGAAACCTAAACTAGAACAAGACAATATACATACGCATTTAGAGGAATTAATATTCTAAACTAATATGTATTAGGGTGAAACTTTTCCTTTTCAGTAGCAATGTTTAAGATAGATTCCATTGACCAGAATCAAGAAGTTATTCTCCATCCAATGTAGACAATTGGAAGGAATTATTGATTTTACATTATGTGAGCATGTAGGGGCCACTCCAAATAGCATCGAACTTGGAATGTTTGTCTGGTTTTTCCCGATCTGCATCCCATTTTAGAACTAGGTCCCCCTCTTGGAAGGTCCTTGATTTTTCCTTCTTATCAAACCATCTCTTGACTAGGTCTTGATATCTCTCCATTGTTTTCATGGAATGTTATTTGATTTCTTCCAATTCCATCAGCTTTACATACCTAGCCTCCATTGGTTCAATTTATGATAACTCCAATTGCTTCATGAGCTCCAATGTGGGTAACTTCAATAATATGGGCAACACTGCTTATTTTCCATAGACCAGCTTGTAGGAAGAGCTACCTATTGATCTCTTTGGTGTTATCCTATCAACCCATAATGTTTATTTGAGCTTGGTATGCCACATCATTTGATTTTTATCTAGATTCCTCCTGATGATCTTTAGCAAATTCTTATTCATAGACTCTGCCTGTTCATTCCCTTGTGGGTAGTAATTTGATGAGGTGCTCAAATAGATCTCATTCTTGACATCCCATTATGTGATATTAGAACCTAGGAATGTAAGTGCATTTTCTAAAATGATAATGGCTAACACACCGAACCTTGTGACTATTCCTTCGTAGAAGTTCAGTATGCTAGACTCGTTTGCTTCCTTGAGATCCATAGCCTCGGTCCACTTGGTGAAGTAATTTGTTTCTGTTAGTATCCACTTATGACCTTGCTTGAATTTGGATTGATGACCCCAATGACGTCCAATCCCCTTTTCATGAATGGTTGATAAACTGATATAGGATGCAATGGAAGTGTTGTTAACTTTTCCTTTCCTGTGAGAAATGTACACTTTTTACACTTTTTGATCTAAGAATAGCAATCAATGTGGGCCAATAATAACATGCATTCATTATTTTGAGAGTTATCACCCACGAGGAGAAACGACCTCCTGCTTCTCCATCGTGAAACTCTTGTAACACTTTCTCAATTTGACATGTTCCAATGTATCTCAATATAATGCCATTGATGTCTTTCTTGAACAAAACCCCTTAAAAAAGCACATATGGAATGGCTTGTAATCTAAAGTATCTCCTCTTTTATTTTCTCATTTATAGAGTTTGTAACCTTATTTTTAGGAAGCGTATCATGTCCTGAGTCCAATAAGGAATAGGCACATCATCATATACTTATTACTCATTATCATGTAGTACTAGCACAATTTCCTTCTCCTTACCTATTTCTTGACTTGAGGCCATTTGTTCACATAGTCATTTTCCACGAACAGACTTGGTGACTTTGATCTCAATGTCATATTCCATGACACGAGTGATCTATCCTGCATGCTTCTCATTTATATCCTTATTGAATAGGAAATCCTTGATTCCCGCATGTGACACCAACAGCTGAATCTTGTTGTTTGAAACTAGATTCTTGAATTTCTTTAAGCTCCTGATTAGTACAAGAATGTGTTTCTAAGTGGAGTATTTAATTTCATAGTATTCTGATCCCTGACTAAAGAATACAATTGGTGGCTCCTATCCTTCTTTTTTTGTTGTAGTAAGATTACGGAAATTTTATTTGAACCACCGAAGGCGTAGATCATGAATTGTTTAGAAAAATTTGGATTGACAAGAGTTGTAGCTTGGGATATGGATTCTTTGATTGCTTCAAAAAAAAATTTATCCTCAGCCATCCACTTGAATGCCATGCTCTTTTTTAACATCTGCATTATTGGCTTCACAAGAGCAGCAAAATTTGGTACAAACCTATGGACAAAATTGATCATTCCTAAGAAGCCCTGAAGAGCCTTCTTATGACTTGGCAAGGGAAATTATCAAATTGCTTCAACTCTCTCTGGGTAAATTTTCAATCCCTCCTTTGACACAATGTGGCCAAGAAGTTTTCCTACATGGGCCAAGAAGACACATTTTTTGGGTTTAAAGAAACTTTGGATCTCCGACACCTTTTGAAATACTTGTCTTAGATGAAAGAGGTGATCAGCTGCATGTCTGGAGAACACAATGATATCATCAAGATAGATAAGTAAAATTTTGTTTATCAACCCTTTGAATGCCATATACATTTCCATTTAGAAAGTGGATCCGACATTTGACAATTCAAACGACATCTTAGTGTAGGCGTAGGTGCCCCACTTAGTGGTGAAATTCATCTTGAACTAGTCACCTTCTTTCACCATTATCTGATTGTACCCTGAATAGCCATCTAAGAGAGAGAATATTTCTGAGTCAGCTACCACTTGTAAGATTTTTTCCATTAAAGGGAGTGGATAATGGCCCTTGAGAGATTCCATGTTTAGATCCCGAAAATCTACACAAAACCATATTTCCCCATTCTTTTTCCTGATCGACACTAAGTTTTGTAACCTAGCTTGAATGCTTGATTAGAAATATAATACTTTCCTCTATCAACTTGTTTAGCTCTTTCTTCATTAGAGGCTCAATGTGTGGGTTAACTGGTCTTTGATTTTTCTTGATGGGCTTAGCATCTTGATCCAGTTCTATTGTATGTTGTGTTAACTTCATATTGAATCCTCACAAATATTCATAGCTCTAGGAAAAAACATCTGAAAACTCTTGGAAAAGTTTTATGAGCTCATATATCTCCTTCTCAGTGGCCACTTTGCCAATTTGGAGTGTTTTTCCTTCCCCTATTGAAATTAGTTCTCAATCCTCTCCTTTGACATGTATATTATCTATTTCTTTATGAAATTGATCATTAGTATTGAAGATGGACTCCAATGCTACCAAACCTTTTGGGAGCTTTGTTTGTTCGCAACTACACTACTTGATCCCCGTACTACTACTCTAGTCTTTCCTGGTTCCTAGCTGAAAATTCTGCCTCTTCCTGTAAGAAATTAAATATATGTCGATCGTTCTCAAACACCTGCCAGCTAGTTCTGTTATTTGGGACTACTAGCCTCACAATTACATGGATATGGGGTTGTGTTTTATTTCTTTTGATACTATTTGTATGCAAATAAAAATCACAATGAATGAAAGACAAACAATAAGCTTACAAACCTTTCAGTAAGCTTCTAATGCAAACCTTAGTAGGAGATATTTTGAAGTTGTATAACCTTTACAAGTGAATGATTTATGGGTGCTCTTGAATGACCTCCCAAAGATGGGTGCAATTTCTATGAACAGAATAGTTGGAAACCTTGATAATGTAAATTTTCAGAGTTTATTTACAAATAATTCAGGAAAAATTGGGATAAGACAAGCTTGAAATTTATAGAAGTAGAGAAAGTTAGAAATTGGTTGAACATGGTTGAATGCACATGCTAAAAATAACATTGGAGGATTTTACAGTAGTGCTGGGGCATTTAGGGGCAATAAATGAATTAAATGTAAAAGTTACATCCGGAAAGGTGGTTGTACGTGCAATTCAATTGCCCCCACCTTCCTAGGATTCTAGAAGTGTAGTTAACTAGGATGAGGATGTGAAGTCCAAGTGGTTTTTGACTGAGATAGGTGGAATTAAATAACTAAATTTAATTAGTATTTAATTGTGAGGGAGATAATTAACCATTTTAAATTAATAAATGTTTAATTATATTAAGCTAGAAGGTGTTAGGAATTAATTTAATTAATTCAAAGAGAATGGTAGAATTAAAGTAATTTTAATTGTGAGGAGATAATTAACCATTTAAATAAATAAATGTTTAATTATATTAGCTTAGAACAGTGTAGAAATTAATTTAATTAATTCCAAAGGCATGTTAGAATTGAATTATTTAAATTCCAAAGGGTAGGAATATAGCTTAGGTAATAGAATTAATTTTAATTAATTCTAAAGGGGAGTACTTGAATGTTGGAATTAGTTTTAATTAATTCCAAAGGGGTGTACTGCGGTGAGATAGAATTAATTTAATTAATTCTAATTGGATAGAAGTGGGATAGAAATATGTATGTATTTTTTAGGGTGTCTACATTTGCCCCTCTTTAAAGGGATATTGCAAAGTAATAGTTCTTTAAAGATAGTAGATGCATGCATATTAGCGAGTGGAAAGCTATAAAGCATTTGGATGCCCCAGTGAGTAGGAAGCGGTGAAGAATTAAGATGTCCTAACTATTAAAATGGTATAGGAATAGCCCCTCAAATAGTTGGGTGATGCTGCAAAGTGGTGGACAAACCACTTGATAGGAAGGAAAAACAAAGGATTAGAACAAGGATAGGAAAGGACTGTGCTCGTAGCGATGAGCGTTATTTGGAGAATAATTTTTAGGAAAACATTATTTTTGCTATTGCATAATAGAGTTGGCACCATGATTATGAAAGAATCAAGATGGCTAACTCAGATGTGTGTAAACAAACACGCACAACAAAGAAAAGATAAAAAAAAGGAAAAAAAAAACCCAATATATAAATTAGGTGTCGGCATTAGGGTTATAAAGGAACCAAGATGTAATTACACTACTTGCAAGTGGTCCAAAAAAGTAGTCACCAACAATACAAGAAAAATTCAAAAATAAGACAATCAATTATGCCCCTAATGTATGCCACAATGATGATTAAGTAGATACAAACGCTCCCAAGTCATGGAAGAATGGAGTTAAAGTGAATCCTTATGAAATTCTTGTTGAACCCATTGTGCAAATGATTAAATTGTAAATTTCCTTAGGTGAAGTTATATCACGAAGGAAAAAAAATTGTGACTTTCCCCCCAAGCAGAGCTAACATATCATGCAAAGGGAAGAAAGTGATAGTTGTGTAAGATCAAAAATGATCACCAGGGTAATAGATAAAGGTATGAAATTTATCGAGATTGTTTTGAGATGTTGAATGATTCACTTTAAGGGTTTTCCAATTATAGAATTTCTATGATAAGTGAATGTTTTGTTCAAAAATTTTGTAATAATTTTTTTAATTTTTTTAGATTTTGAAATATCTAATTTTCTTGCATTTTTTTTGAGTTTTGAAAAGTTTGAAATATAAATAAAAAAAGCATGAATACACGGCAAAAAGGAAAAATGTTAAATAGCTTCAATAAACCAGAAGAAAAAACATAACAAATGCAAGTGACAAAAAAATACAAAACAAGCAATAGAAACAAACCCAATATGATCATGAAGGATCAACACCAGCGTTATATGTGAACTAAGATGCAAGTAAATTTCCTGTAATTGGTTTGCAATAAAGGAAAACAAAGTACAACAAATAATAATAAACTGAAAGAAGTAAAAGCATCATCACAATGTTGACAAACCGTAACAATACAACACAACGTGCATAAACGACATCTAATGACACTCCAAATTTGTTCCACATTGAAGAAACTAGACATATTTGAATGCCCCCAAGTGATAGCTTAGCACGCGAGAGGATTGGATTGAGATGAATATTGGAGTGATACTTAGATACTCCAAAATATACTCTTGTCGGATCCCATTGAAGTTTGATTTGTATTGGATTAAAATGTAAAATCCAAATGTGCCCCTAAGAAAATTTATATTGCGAAAGGTTAAATGATTACCTCGAGCATAAATATACACCACGAGCAATAAAGATGAGTATGATCTGGAAGGATCATGAGGAGCACCGTCAAATGGTGAAATTTTTAAACTGTGTTATACATTTACTGAAAAGTGGTCAAACAGTATCTGAATATTTTGATTGTGACAATTTGAAATTTTTTTGGAGTTTTAGACAATTTTATATTTGTTTTGTATTTTTGAACAATTTTATATTGTTTTTTTAAGTTTTGTGAGATATTTTTAAATTTTTTTGTAATTGTACAACTCGGTAAAAAGGTACACTACTTGAAACCAGGTGAAAAAATTTAAAGCATTCCATTCCATTGGAAGAAATGTAGATGATAAAATGATAGGCTGTTTCACTCCAATCGTGGCTCCATGCAACTAGGAAGATGTGAGGGTTCATCACTGAGAGCCGAGAAGGATGTGAAAATGAGATGAATAGTGATATGAAAGTTGAAGAGAAAAGATGTGACGACACAAGCTATAACAATTATATGTATGAGAAAAATGTAACTCATCTCTAATCAAGATTATCTGACCAATTCCAAGATGATTACACTTTAGGTTTTGAGAAGACTTATATCCATTAATGGCCAACTGATTGGAAAAATCCAGTTGAAGGAAGTATTATCTCTCTTTAAAATGAGCAGCTAAATTGCTTCTGGGGATTGTTTGATTAAGCACTTTGATTAAGATTTCATGAAGGCTTTATTGACTAATTAATTTGCATTTTTGTGAAGGACCCCCTATATGTTGCCCCATGCCATCAGTAAAAGGCAAGGGCTCAACATTGAAGACAAAATATAGGCAAGTAAGGGCTTTCTCCTTTCCCAGTCTCATACTGCTAGTAAGAAGTATGGGCTTATCACCAAAGACTGTGAAGGACAAAAGGTGTATTGATTTTATAAAAAAAAATTGTATTTTTAAATTGATTTAATTTTCCTTGTATGTTGATAGTGTGCTTTTTGGGAAGGAACATTTTTCCCCTAAGTCTTAGCCTCATGTGACTAGTAAGACACAAGGGATCAACACCATAGATTGATATGGGTGACTAGAAAGGACCGGATAAATAAGTTTAGTGCTTTCTATTAAAGAGGGAGCTTATTTGAAAGGAGGATTTTTCCATCAGTAAGCTTCGAGACAAAACCGTAGGTAAAAAGATCTGAAATAGTAGAAACCATAATAAAGATGAGACACACAATGCCCAAGAGGAACAAAGTTAACATGTGTCGTAATAGGTGAAGAAGGTGAATACATGATAATTATATGATTAAGATATATTCCAATAGATTGAATGCTTAACATTATTTGTACTCACTTTGTCATTTCTGATTTAAAAACAATGCTCTAATACATATTTTTATTCTCTTTTTATGCTTTTTGAGTTTTCTGAATGTTGGTGGATGAGAGTTTGAAATGGAATCATCAAGAAAAAGGTCCATGTTTATTGAATTTGAATGGTCCTAAGATACGAGGCTTATGCGGATGAAATCCAAGTCAAGAGAGAGAATCGTAAAATTCAATAAGTCCAAAAATAGGAGACTTGGGCGGACATGAGCCAAGTCAAATGAGTGAATCTAAAGATTCGATAAGTCCTGTATTATGACACTTGGGTGGATAGGAGCTAAGTCAAAATATTGAATTAAATGATTCAATGGGTCTTGAATAACTAGACTTGGGCAGATAGGTTCCAAGTCAAACTATGTGTGATTAGATGAGTTTTTTATGAGATCAAAATACATATATGATGTTAGAAGAATATTGTCGATGAGGGGAAGATGTTGAGATACATATTCACCTTAAGCAAAAGAGTGTGAGGAAAGAAGGATGGATCTCTAGATGTATACCTAGGGTTCCTTATAAGCCATAGAGAGGAAATATTCAATGTTTCTCCTTCTAGGTTGTGAATTAGTTAATTGGACAAAATATTTACAATTAAAGCTTGAAACGGTTGAATAAGGATATTCCTAGATTTACGTACCTCATAGAGTGTATGCATGAATATTTCTTGACAAGTAGCAATCATCATCGATGATATGCCAAAAAAATGTATCATTTGAGGTGTAATAGACATAGAAGGTTGTGTTGTCACTAGTTTCCAGGCTTTTGTGGTTGTATTTCAACAACAAGACTAGAGATTTCAGGCATAGGAGCTGGAATGGGAAGAATGGAATGAAGCTAAATTGTGCTTGATGAAGGACCCTCTTCTATTATGTCAAGGGTTATTGGAGAATATTGTAGAAAATTCAAGCTCTCCTCAGGTGTTATAATATTTATGAAACAAGTTCAATGTCTGTTTGGATTGATGGAAGAAAATATAGAGAAGAAAGAGATCAGTTTGAAAGGGGAGATACTTGACCTTCATCATGATCTCACAAAATTTTAGTATGAATAAAGTGTGATTAACATTCAACTCTTCATTTGAAGGTGTGGAAGTTGACATGGCATCATTTACGAGAGCTTCATCGTCAATTAATTATTGGACTATTGGACCACTGTAATCTTAACCAAATATGAAGGCGCATAGGCATGCAAGGTCCTAGTTATGAATAGGTGCAAAAGGAAAAAGCACGAAAGAGAAAGGTTTAAGGAAGCACATAGCACCGCGCGACACGCGCAAACGAAGGCTTAAGACTTAGTCAATTTCAACATCCAAGGTAGAACATGTGAAAAGCATGATCACTTGCACATGGATAAGGTGCCAGCCTAGAAATAGGCTGGCCCTGGAAAGAGCATGCCTTAGATGGAATCTTCTAGAAGATCATCATGAGATAAAGTGGAAAGCTTAGGCTTAGACAAGCATGCTCACATAGACCACATTTGACACTTGGCACCAGATCTAAGGGCACTGGAAGGAGAGTTGGCAGTGGAGGAGAATTATAAATACAAGTTATTATAGAGTAAAAGATATATACAAGGTTTGAGATATAGCGGGTTAGAGAGAGCGGGAATCGGAATATAGATATAGAGAGTGAGTGGAGTTCTACAGAGATGCTATGCAAGGACTCTATCAATGGATCATTGCATCTAGGGGAGAATGTCTTGGGCATGGAGTTGTAATTTTTCTTTTGATAGCTTAGTTACACAAGTCCAGTAATATGCATAACTTCGGTTTTCTCTATGTGACACTCTATAATGAATCAATAAATGTAATGAGGTTACCAATATATATTTATACATGAAATCAATGGTTCTAATGCATATGTTCTCTCTTATAAGTTCTCTTTCCTTTCATGATATGAATGAATGCTTGTATAATTATTTCTGTCATAATGCATGTTCTGGATTCTGTTAAAGTACTCAGTCTGAGGTGACTGTAAGAATCTAGAGGCCGTTCTGAGCCCTATGGTTCTTGTATGTTTCAACCTCCCTCATAAAAAAATCTTACACTAATCATAAATGATGCTTCCCACTAAACTCACATAAAAGAGAGACTCGGTACCCGCATGCATGCCTCGGGTGAGCGCTCAGCTTCTACTGGGTGATAGGCCAACTGCGCATGGGGTTCCCTCCTTTGTGATAGGAGTAAAAATGACTACATCTTGGTTCCATTACTCGGGACCTGATTTTCGAAGTTGTAGTGGGATATAACATACATCATGATCTGTGTAGTGAGGAATGACAAAGCGGTTAACATTGGAAAATGTTGAATCATGGTTCAAGAGCACGGAGGATGAATTTTCTTAGAGATTCAGCACTGGACCTGAGTTTAATGCACTTAGATGGGTAGAAGAGAACCTCTACCATGATCTGTATGAGACCTTCTTCTGCTGCTTCCCAGTAGAACTATATGAATGGCTTTCAGCCTATGCGTCTAGATCAAGTTGGCATTATGGATCTCATGTGTGGATCAAAGAAGACTACCAAAGGTTGCATGATGCAGATCTGACGTGGACCCATGCTGTAGATCATTGGTGGAGAGGAGTACTGACTAGTTACACCCTGGAGTACACCATTTCCACGTATTCTTGTCTAGAGGTTGCTGAGTTTGAATTTCTGTGAGAACCTAGAGGAATGTTTCTATGTGTTATTCCTCTAGCTATGAAGATATTGATGGTTACCATGAGTTTAGAGGCTTTCCCAATGGCCAGCTAAACCATTCATGAGCACTGGGTAAGGGAGCTTGGGTGGAGGAAGATGGTATATATCATGATAGAGAAGGAGAGGGAAGAGAGATGGCTCAAGTATAGTGAAGTGCATGAAAGGGAGATTGCTAGATGATGTGAGGCTGCTAGTGTGATGGATCTATGGAGACAGATGTTACGGGAAGGAGTTGAGGTTCACGCAGAGGACGTGGAACCTGAGTAGTCTATGCTACCCCATCTTGGCAAGTGCATGAGGGAGACCCCTTCGGACTTCTGGTGAGAGTTCATCACATGGAGAAAGGAGAGTCATTGGCGCATATCTAAACCCACCCAGTGACCGAGCCCTGGTGCTTGGTTTTCCTGAACCAGGAAGAAGTGTTATTGACCTAGTTGATATCAGTGGAAGAGACAGATCTGTGCCTAGGAGATATAATTTTATAGTCCCTTCTTCTATGGCTGCACATATTCTAGTATTTGGAGGAGTCTTTGGACAAGGAGCAAGTGTACAAGCTTTTGGTCTCGCATCAGGGAGTGGCACGGGACACAGTAGTGGGAGTGGAGCGCTATCATAGACCATCAGTGCATAGTTCAGTGGGACCATGGGGGCACTTGGCATAGCTCCTACAAGCCCTATTGGACCCAGTGGTTCTGGTGGATCTGGTGGCTTTGGAGGCACAGGACCCGGTGGACCTGGTGGATCAGGCGGCGGAGGAAACACTGGAGGGAACCAAGGCTCTAAGCTCAGGAGGATAGGGACCCTAGCCACCACCTCAAGTATTCTTTGAAATGTCTTTGCATTTACCAGATTACAGGGGCATTGAGGATGCTACAGAACATGTTCACAAGTGTGAACTTGCTATGGCACACGAAGGGTATCACAACCCCAGAATAGAAGGCTAGTCAGTTTGCAACCACGTTGCAAGGGTGTGCACATAGCTGGTATAGGAAGTATGACCCTCATCAAATGGTGGTGGACTATACTGCCTTAAAGAATGCATTCTTGGCAGAGTTCCACATTCCTGAGTTTGAGAAGAAGAGCATCAGTGCTTTGAAGGAGATTCAACAAGGAATGGTAGAGAGTGTGCAGGAGTATGATGCATGCTTTAAAACTCTCTTGTCTAAATTATCATATGATATTCATCCTTCTCAGCATGCACAGTGGTTTTTTGGAGGATTGATCACCCCTTTTAGAAGGGCCTTGTCTCATAAAAACTTTTACAAACCCATGCAAAGCATTGGAAGCTGCCCTTGCGCACCGAAGCTGTTGGTAGTATAGATACTGGCATTAGCCCGTTCTTAGAGGCTCAGATTGCTACTATGGAAAAGTAGTTGGAAAAATTATCTGTGAACTCAGCCCATGAGACTCGTAGTGGTTTGTGGTGCATAGATTGTGAAATAGAGGGACACGTTAAGGATAATTTCCCCATGATGAGGATGGTATGCACTGTGATAGTGGATTGTGAAATTTTTCATGGGGACCATGATGCAAGTAGATGTCCCTTGCTGTAGCGCGTGATTAGGAAGAATGTATCTTGTTATTGCAAATTTTTACCTCTACAACCCATGATACTAAGGACTGTAGGCTCATTGATCAGATCCATGAGGCCATTGATCATGGGGTGCGCCAAACCAGCATTGCCAATGGTTCCAAGGATAATGATCACCGTTATGAGGAGCACGCAGAAGGAGGTGCACGTGGAAGGGGTTTTCGAGGAGGATTCCATGGTCGAGGTAACCGCGGAGGAGGAAGGAGTGAGTTCCCATGTGGAACCTGTTTCAATTGTGGATCTACAGAACATTACAAAGCATGAGTGCCCAGACCTGTTGCAGTGCTCATGGTGTGGAAAGAAGCATAAGTATGAGGAGTTCCTGGAATTATTTGAGCATATGAATCAGTAAGCACCGGAAGGACAAGGGCACTGCAATGGTTAGTATTAAGAAGGCATACATACAGTGGATGCCCCGGGTAACATGGGATGAAGGTTTGGAGCTTGTCTTGGTAACAACAAGGGTAGAAGATGTGTGCAGCGAGAGAGGTACCAAGATAGAAAACCCTGGTTTCAAGGGAGGAGGTCATTCATGGAAAGTATCCAGACCCCATGCATCAAAAGGAGATATATCAAGACACCATGGATGTTATTCGAAGCTTACAAGGGGAGATCCAGTGTCTAAAGGAGAAATCCAGGAGGGAGGAACAAGGAAGGAGAGTCGAGGTGTAAAAGGATGACCTGGATGAGGTCAAGGAGGTGTGTAAAATGTTAAGGCAGGAGAATATCATTCCCTTGCTAGGATCCTAGTTGAGAGAGAAGGTACCACATGCACTGGAGAAGAGCACGAGAGATAGGTCTTGCACATGAACCTTCCCCCTCATAGCCTTAACTATGACAAGGAGATTACATTGAATGTAGTTGTAGATGGATGGCTCCTCAACAATATCCTCATTGACACAGGTGCAGAGGTTAATGTTCTGAACTTTGGATGCATGGCATCAGATGGGAAGACCTGCATTACAGCCATCTTTGAATGTGCTTGTATATGGCAAAAAAGACTAAGGAAATGCCCATCGGTGTCTTGAAGGATGCAACTATTACTATCTAGGGAGCCAAGTTTACTGGGGACTTCAAAGTCTTGGCACTCACCGAGGTGGACAATTTCCCAACACTACTTGGGTGCCCTTGGTGTTACAAGAACAATGCAGACCTTCGGTTCAACAAAGGGTACATCAGCTTCAAGAACAAGGAGGAACGGGTCATTATACCCTTGGCTGATGGGAATTCGACACCATATATTGAACCATTGGGAGAGGAAGTTCTAGACAAGGATTTATGTGCACTCAATCAGAGACCCTGAGATGATACACCCTACTAATGGGGTTATCCAGTTTGAAGATGCTCAGTCAGTGAGTGATACCACCAGTCTGGCATGTGACAATTGGGTGCATGGAACTTACGAATTAATGGGATGGTAGTTGAGAGGGTCGGTGACCAAGGTGACTAAGGTGCGCATGGTTCGGTGCCTTGGAGGAAAAGAACTGCCCAAGTATTCAGGAGGAGCCTTCCCTGAGATCTTTCTACAGGAGGTAGAATCTCAGTGGAAGGATGAGAAGGAACAAAGGGAGATGTTAAGTTATGTCTTGCTCAGCACAATAGCTTGGTGGTGGGCCACACATTCATGAGAGCCTTTTAGAATGGTGCGAGGTAAGAATTGCTCTCTCTGTTAGATTTTCTAGGAGCAATGTACCCACCATCATCAAGGAGTACCATGGGAAGGAGCCCACCTCTTTCCATATCCAGGAGTGTGAATGGGTCTGGAGAGAAGGTGTAGAAGCTTTTCCACCATCCCTCTAGGTGCACAAGTTGTATTCTACACTACAGGGTTGCGTGCATGCATGGTACATTCATTCAGAGACATGCCGCCAGACAAGGAATTGGCAAGAGCTCGCGGCTGACCTTATTCAAACCTTTGAATATCAGAGTACCAAGCCATAGTTGATAAGGCCTTACAGGGTATCAAGCACCTTACCATGGGGGATAGTGCTAGGATGGAAGATAGGTTGTTGGAATTACTAGGTGAACTAGGATTGGAGGCGTGTTTTGAAGAAGAAGAGGAAGCAAAAGAGTTACAGCTTGAGCATGCGTGTTTGGAAAAAGAGAAGGGAAAGTTGGTATATGTGATTGATGGAGAGGAATCAGAAAGCTTAGATGTTAGCCATTCTGTAGGGACGTGTGAGGTAGTGGATAGTGTAGATGCTCGTGTGCGTGCCTACCATGAGCCTTTAAAGATGAAGAAAGTTAACATCGGTTCAGAAGAAGAACCTAAGGAAGCTATTATTGGGGATTACTGGACAGAGAAGGAAGTATCGAAGATCATTGATCTGCTGCATGAATT
Organism: Taxus chinensis; assembly: GCA_019776745.2. NCBI lineage: Eukaryota > Viridiplantae > Streptophyta > Pinopsida > Cupressales > Taxaceae > Taxus > Taxus chinensis. Next base: position 629,607,906 of record CM034148.1, read on the forward strand.
TGAGGATTTATTCCCGCGCAGGTACCATGAGCTCAAAGGCATTCACCATTCCTTGGGGGAGATGAAGATAAAACTGAAGGATGGTGCACACCCGGTTAGGAAAAGGCCCTACCAGATGAATCCCAACTTGTGCGTGAAGGTCAAGGAGGAGATAGAAAAAATGATAGCTTCTGGGATCATTGAGGCAGTGGAAGAATTGGAGTGGATAAGTCCGATGGTAATCAGCATCAAGAAGGATGGGTGGATTAGAATTTGTGTGGATTATAGGGAATTGAATGTAGTTTGTGTCATTGATCCATTTCTGACCCCCTTCACTGAAGAAATTTTGGAAGGAGTCACTGGGTGTGAAATCTATTCCTTTACGGATGGATTTTTAGGGTACCACCAAGTCCAAATTGCAAAGGAAGACCAGGAGAAGACAAATTTCACCACCGAGTGGGGAAGTTTTTCATATACAGTCATGCCCTTTGGGTTGAAGAATGCACCAGCTGTCTTTTCATGCATAGTGGTGCAAGCATTCCAGGACTTCATCCATAAGTTTCTTCAGGTCTATTTGGATGATTAGACAGTATATGGTCTGGTTAAAGACCATTGTGACAATTTGAGGTTAATGTTTGAGAGGTGTAGGCAGTTGAGGATATCCCTCAACATTAAGAAATGTGTGTTTGCTACACCCTTTGGGACTTTATTGGGGCATATCATATGTAAGGAGGGCTTGCTGGTAGATCCCACTAAGGTTGCAGTTATTGTGGGGTTAAGGGAGCCTACTAGCCAGAGCATAGTGCGTGGATTCCTTGGGCATACGGGCTATTACAGAAAATTCATTAAGGGATATGCCAAGATCACCACACCTTTAGAGGAGCTACTTAGACATAAAAGTTCCTTCCATTGGGGAGAGGTGCAGCAGAGGGCGTTTGATACATTAAAAGATAGGCTTATCACCGTGCCTATTTTACATTTTCCCTCTTGGGACAAGCCCTTTCATGTTCATGTAGATGCCTCAGGGACCACCATTGGAGCAGTGCTTGCATAGCCAGGTGAAGGGATTGTTGATCATCCTCTCTATTTTGCAAGTAGGAAGCTGACACCAACAGAAGCAGAATTATACCACAACTGAGCATGAGGCATTGTCAATGATCTATGCGCTCTTCAAGTTTAGATAGTATCTGTTGGCAACACCCTTTGTGTTTTACACCGACCACATGGCATTGAAGTATTTAGTGAACAAGCCTATTCTACAAGGATGCATATGTCGATGGGTGTTGTTGTTTCAAGAGTTTGAATTCACCATTGTAGTGAAGCCTGGAAAAAGCAACTGTGGGCCTAATCATCTGTCAAGAATTGATTCAGGGGAGGATGTAGAGTATTGAGGAAGAAATGCCTAGATGCACAACTATTTAGGATTGGCACGTGCCCTCAGATTTGGAAGAGATTGCAATATTTTTAAAGGAAGGTGTGGTGCCGGATGGAATGAAGACATTGGAAAAGAAGCAGTTGGCCATACGTGTCATGCCCTACATGTTAATCAGTGGAGACTTATACAAGTTGGGACATGATGAAGTTTTTGCACAGATGTGTCTTAGAGCATGAGCACCTGGCCATCATGGAGGAAGCACATAAGAGGAAGTGTGGGTGGGAATTATGTAGGTGATGCCACGCATGCACAAGATATTAATGGCAGGTTTGTGGTGGGAAACCTTGTACAAAGATTGTAGAGACTATTGTAAAGCCTGTGACCATTGTCAGTGCATTGGCAAACCTAGGAAGGAGAGATGAATGCCTTTGTGCCCTATTCCTAGCACAGAGCCTTTTGAAAAGTGGGTGATAGACTTTGTAGGACCTATTGCACCAGCAGTGCGTAGGACTGGGTCACGTTATGTCATCACTTGCATAGATTATCTCACAAGGTGGGCAGAGGCAGCCCCAACTAAAGACTACATGAGCAAGCAATAGTGGCAAGGTTCTTATGGGAAAACATTATCACAAGGTATGGATGCCCTTTGAGTTTGACCAGTGATAGGGGTACACATTTCTTAAATGAGACCATGAGGATCCTATTATCAGAGTTCATGGTGGCTCATCACAAGACTACGCCCTATCACCCACAAGAAAATGGAACCATGGAAGCATTCAACAAGATACTAAGTCATACCTTGACCAAAATTTGTGATGTCAGAAGACAAGATTGGGATGACAAAGTATCGGCAGTATTATGGGCTTACAGGACAATGTATAAAAGGCTAAATAAAGCCACACCATTTCAATTGGTGTTTGGCATGGAAGTTGTTTTTCCAGTTGAATTTATGTTTCCTTCTCTATGAATAGCATGCACAGGAGGGTTAGCTGATGAACAAGTGCTGGAAGAAAGAATTGATGAGTTAATGAAACTGGATGAGAGATGATCACTCACCCGATGGAGCCAAACAATGGAAAAGGAAAAGCAAAAGGCTTGACATGATCGCCATATTAGAAACAAGAAGTTTGAGGTTGGGCAGATGGTGTTACTATATGATTCCAAGTTTCTGCACCATCCTGGGAAGTTGAAAGTCCATTGGTTGGGTCCTTACACAATCTCGTACATCCTTGATTCGGGCGCATGCCAGTTACAAGTGCTGGATGGGATGAAATTTCCTGGACACTTCAATGGGAGTAGGCTGAAGCCCTACTATAAATAAGTCTTCTGGATGTTTGTAAATAAGGTAGTTTTTCCAGATAGTTTAGAAGTTTCCTTTATGCATTTTCCCTTTCTTGTGTTTCCCTTTCACGTTGTTGTTTTGTTTTGTGCCTTGGGCGCTGGTAACCTTATTGCTATTTTTGAGAATTTGTAAGTGCAGCAGAGGACCATGCATTGCTTTAAGTGTGGGGTGGAGAAAAGTGAAGAAGCATGTGATTAAAGTACCAAGGAAGTTGTGTTGAAAAGCCTTGTTGAGTAGCCAGGTTGAAAGAGGTATATAAAGAGAAAAGATAAAAGAATGGTTGGTGCCAGGGTAAAGCTACTTGTAGATCCCACATACTAAGGAGGAGAAAGCACATTTGAAAGCAACATGAGGTAGGTGAGAGCAAGGATCAGGACAGAAGAAGTGCCTTCGGCGTGGGTTACACGTGCGCAAGAGTCTCCTGTCAGGTTGGATTGGTTGTGCGCCAGAAGGTTGGAGGAGTTTTCACACAGGTTGGGCATGAGTAAAGGCACTGAAGATGGGATTTGTTTGAAAAATCCACATTAAATGAACAAAGTATGGTGGTAGGTGAAGTAGCATTTAATGTTTAGAAAAGAGAAAAACTATAAGTAAAGGGTCAGGGCACTCTCATTTTTACTTTGTGAAATAGAGGAGTTTGAGATATAAGTGAGTTCTATAAACTAGGGTTTTCAGATTCGATCGAGTGAAGGAAGATCTGTGAGATTGAAGCATGAGCAGCCAGTTTGAGTTTTGAACCAGAAGGGGTTACACGGGCATGGAAAGAGTTGAAGAGGTGTTGTCTTGTGAAGATTTTCATCCCAGTTAGGGTTCGACAAACTAGGGCATGGGTTCAGAAGGGTTGTATCATGGATTTAAGATCAGAGGATTGGAAGAAGTAAGACAGAGTAACAAGGAGAGAATAGGAGTGATAAAAATACCTCGACCATGGCACCCAAGAAAGGAAAGGGAAAAGCCAAGGCTAAACAACCAGAACCTGAGGTAGACACAAATGAAGAATGGTATGCAGAGATGCAATACCCAGATGGGGTGATGATGGGGAAGGAATGGGAATCCCACCTAAGAAGTGTACCTGTTAGTGACTATAATCACCACATGAACACAATAGAAAAGGAAATGGCATTGGAATTAGTACGCCCCACCAACAAATGAACACCTGAGGGTTTACCTATATACGATGATGACGTTAAGGTTAAAATGGAGAAGGCAGGGCTGTTGCAACTCTATGAGTTGCCTTATTTTGGAAAGCCAGAGTGCCTGTACCAATGGTTGATGTCATGGGTGCACAAAGATTACTTCCACTTTGTAGGGCACAAGATGCGCGTGACTCCCCAGCTGATCTCACAATTTACAGGCCTCATATGTGAGGGAGATAGCTTGGAAGATGACCTTGGTGACAAGGAGGCTATTCAAGAGACCATCACCGAGTATGCCTGCAAGAAGGGGTCATGGTACTATGACATTTCAGACATCAAGGACCCCGTAATGAAAATGGCCATGCATTTGGTGACTAAGCTAAATGGCCAGGAGAGGTGGACGCAGGTCAACAAACCTTGGCTACATGTCTACAGGAAGATTACAGAGGGAACCATATACAACCTATCCATGTACATCACAGAGGAAATTTTCAGTTACGCGAAGGAAGGGGACAGGATCCTCTTTGGAAATGTCTTTCTCACCATTGTATTTGTGGAGATTGGGGTGCCTGATGCACCAGACAAATTTGTATGGGAGTACCTGCCGAGGATCCTTCACCCGCGAAGAGGTTTGAAAAATATGCCTGTGATACAATGACAACACCCCACAAGGCGAGGCTGGAGAAATGGTACATGCACCTGAGAAATGCATTCGGGGTAGAGTGGAGAATCCCTGAACAACTCCCAGTGGCCACCGAGGGGGAAGCCAAATTCATAGTTTATCAACACTACTACCTAGGTAGATTCAAGCTGATAGACGAATCATGGAGCCCTTGGTGCAAGCTCCCTTCACGTTCACTGCTCAATACTTCCAAGCGGGAGTGAATAGATTTAAGGAGTCAAAGAAGCTAAGGTTGGAGCTGGGTAGTCTAGACCGGGAACATAGGGAGATGAGGAAGAAGCTGAATTACCCTGGTGGCAAGTGCGCATACATGGAAAAGTACGTGTCACATGAGATTCAAATGACAAGGCTGATGACACTACCCATCGCTGGAGGATCCACGATGCATGTGTACTTATGTATAAGGCCAAAGTTTGAGAAGGGCACGTATCTAGAGAATGAAGTCTCCATACCTGAGGATCCCATGGAGAGAAAGAAGCCCGCACCCAAGAAGAGGGGAAGAGAGGAGAAAGCACCAAGTGTGCAGACTGCTCAGATAGTGAGCATGCCATCCACGAGTGCTAAGCCAAGCACTTACATATGGAGAAAGAAGTCTCCGGTGAAGGAAAAGATGCCAGAGGTAGAGGTTCCTAGGCAACCCATCACCAAGGAAGAATCACCTGAGGAAGAAGATAAGGCTGAATCCCCTGATCAAGAGCCACCTCTCAGGAAAAAGTAGAGGGTGGATAAGGAAGCTGACTCGGAGGTGACCAACAACTTGGAAAAATACTTGGGAGAAAGAGAAGATGAGAGTGAGGGAGATGATTGGCAAGGAAGAAGAGGTAGAGAAAGACCAGGAGCCACATGTCTTTAGCGTCTATGACTCAGAAGAGGAGAGTGGAGATGAGAAGTAGGAGTTCATATTCATGTGGTGCAAGGGGCACAGGATGAGGAAGACACCAAAGACATGAAGGAGGATGAGGAGGTTGCCAGGGAGAAATAGGGAGCCATAAGTTTTACAAAGGAGCAGATCACTGAGGTGGCAGAAAGAGAAGCATAGAGAATGCTCGAGGTCCTGGTAGACCAAGAGTTGGAGCGTAGCGTGGACATAGTGCTGAAGGAAGGGAAGGAGGAGAACATCAAAAAAGAACATGACAGCCTGGGAGGCCCCGCTCTGACAGTAAGCTTCCCCAAAGGTGTGCGCTCGGGAAGAAGAACTCTTGATGCAGAATAGAGACAAGTAATGGGCTATGTTGATGACACAAAGAAGGTGTTACGCATGCATTTCCAAAGCACTGTACCCACGGAAAGGCTCCTAGCCATGGGGTCTTTTGAGAAGGATGACACGTACCCCATAACCAAGAAGATGCTCTCTTGGGCATTCGAGTCCCACATTGATGAGCCAGACTTTGAAGTCTGCCAAGGAGTGCTCATCACATTTCCAAAATCTAAGGGGGTCAATCCCTTAGTGAATGCTCAAGAGCTCTCAGACGAGCAAGTCTGCAATGCACTTAACAAGGTCATGGTTGAGACCGAGGATAGATTATTTCACGCACAATGACAGGATCAGAGTGTTGGAGGTGAAGTTAGGGAAAGAAGGAAGGAAGAACTGGTAGAGAAGGCCAAGAGCTTGAAATAGGAAGAACTGATCAGCACACAGTTAAGGCATGAGTTAAAGGAAGAGAAGGTAAAGGTGTAGGAAGTTTACAAGAAAATAGAGTCTATCAAAGGTGCCATCTTTCTGAAGCACCCAGACTTAGCACCACCTGCACAGAAGTACTCATCCCTCCTAGAGTGTATAGAAGATCTAACACACATCCTCACTATGGAGAGACGACCCTTGGCCCTGGAATCTATAGAAGAAGTGGCCGCACTTGAAAGAGGAGGATAGGTTGAAGGTGGTAGCACTCATTGTCGAGTACAGCCAAGTACTCATGGAGGTTAAGATCGCTGCCCAATCTACGGAGGCCACATATGATACATGCACAGATAGGGATAAGGTGGTGAGCTCCTTGGTCACCACACTTGAAGCAGAACTAAAATAATTCCAAGAAAATAACAAGGGGAATAGGTGGAGAGGGACAAGGTTCTTTTTGAAGTAGAGAAGAAATTAGAGGCAATTGAGGCTTTAAGGAGCTCAATTAAGGCCTGGCTAAAGGAACTATACCCCCAGATTACTAGAAGGATGGATAAACTCGAGGACCTGGGCAAAGAGATGGAGTAAATTGTGGACATTTTGGGCACCCATGGAGTTGGCCTGAGTTTTGATGAAGTGAGCACCCTAGTGGGTGACCTCTACCAGAAGGCACAGGGCGAGGTCGAAGTATGGAATAAGCTAGAGGCAGACCTTGAAAATATTTTCCTAGCTTGTTGAATTGATGCCCCCCCCCCCATTCTTCATTCTTTCCCCAATTCTTTCATTCCTTATTCTTTTTGTAAAGTGTAATACTATTCATTGATTCCCTTGATGGCATGCATCTTGGTTAAGTAAAGTGTTTCCAAGGATGGAGAACAGGCATAGTGTGGGGTGATGTTGGACCCCTGTAATCTTAACCAAGTATGAAGGCACATAGGCACGCAGGGTCCCAGTTATGAAAAGGTGCGCAAGGAAAAAGCATGTGAGAGAAAGGTTTAAGGAAGCACATAGCACATGCGACACATGAAAGGAGGCTCAAGACTTAGTCAATTTGAGTGCCCAGGGAAGAACATGTGAAAAGCATGATCGGTTACACATGGATAAGATGCCAGCCTGGCGATAGGCTGGCCCAGGAAAGAGCATGCCTTGGATGGAATCTTCTAGAAGAACATCATGAGATAAAGTGGAAAGCTCAGGCCTGGAGAAGCATGCTCGCATGGACCACATTTGACACTTGGCACCAGATCTAAGGGTACTAGAAGGTGAGTTGGTAGTGTAGGAGAATTATAAATATAAGTGCCTGTGGAGTAAAATATATACAAGTTTGAGATATAGTGGGTTAGAGAGAGTGGGAATTGGAATATATATCTAGAGAGTGAGCAGAGCTCTGTAGAGATGCTGTGAGGTCTCTGTTAATGGATAATTACATCCAGGAGAGAATGTCTTGGGCATGGAGTTGTAATTTTTCTTTTTTTGATAGCTTAGTTACACAAGTCTAGTGATATGCATGACTGTGGTCTGCTCTCTGTGACACTCTGTAATGAATCAATGAATGTAATGAGGTTACCGATATAATATATACATGAAATCAATGGTTCTAATGCATATTTTCTCTCTTATAAGTTCTCTTTCCTTTCATGCTATGAATGAATGCTTGTATAATTCTTTCTGTCATAATGCATGTTCTGGATTCTATTAAAGCACTCAGTCTGAGGTGACTGCAAGGATCTAGAGGCCATTCTGAGCCCTATGGTTCTTGTATGTTTCAACCTCCCTCATAAAAACTCTTACACTAATCATAAATGATGCTTCCCACTAAACTCACATAAAAGAGAGACTCGGTACCCGCGTGCCTCGGGTGAGTGCTCAGCTTCTGCTGGGTGATAGGTTGGCGTGCATGGGGTTCCCTCCTTTTGTGATGGGAGTAAAAATGACTCAAGATTCATTGTGAGAATTTCTAATATGGTGATTATTATGAGTGATATTGAAAGAAAAATGTTCAACAAACTTCTCTGAGAGGTCCGCGAAGGTGGTGATGGATCCCTTTGGAAGGTATAAGAACAAATCCAAAGGTTTTTCTCCTAGAATTTTAGGAAAAAAGTCACGAGAGAAAGTTATCGTTATATGCCACTTCATGGCATGCTATGGAAAATTCTTGATATGTTGTCTCGGATCAGTTTTTCCCTTGTATTTGTCAAATTTGGGTGTCTCAAAAGACCATGTGAAAGGTATGTGTAAGATTTCCATGTGTTGTTTTTGCATACCCATAATGGTGTCTTTCATCATTTTTCATTCTTGGGAAATGGGAAAATTTTATAAATCCACCATTATAATGAGAAATGAGGTAAAGTGAAGAAAGGTACGATGAATAATGCAACCCTTAGCAAAGTGAATGTTAAGATGGATGCGATGAGAAGGTTTGAAAATCTCAACCCTTAGCAAAGTGAATGCGAAGAGGGAAGAAACAAAAAAGGGTTAGTTGATTATCTGACTCTTAATAAAAATGAGAGTTAAGAGAAAAGGGACGAAAATAGGTTAGACGTTTTCTACTCATTAACAAAACTGAATGTTAAGGGAGAAAAGACATTACATGGTGAACATGGTCAACTCTTAATCAAATGAGTGATAAGAGTGATGAAGAGATGTAAAAAATTTAACTCCTAACACGATAAGTGTTAAGAAAAATGAAAAAAGTGAGGAAAAGTGAAACATGCTCGACACTTAACAAAATGAATGTCAAGGGAGACAAGACTTAAAAAGATGAAGGAGATCAAATCTTAACAAAAGGAATGATAAGAGTGATGAGAAAAGTGACTTCCCAACACTTACAAAAATGAATGATGTTAAGGTGGAAGATGGACTGAAGTTTTAGTTTAGAAGAATCTTTACAAAATGAGTGCTGAGAAAGATGAAGGATCTTGAAATATGTCATGACCTTTTATGAAACTAAATGTAAAGAGGGAAGATACTAAAGAAGTTAGTGTTCTCAACTTGCAACAAAGTAAGTGCAACAAGAGGAGACTTAAAACATGATGGACGATGCTCAACTCTCAACAAAAATGTGGTAAAGGAAGAGACTTAGGAAAAATGATGATTTTGTTTGAATTTTAACAAGATGGATGTTAAAAAGGGATACTTCGAAAAAAAATGAATAATGTCAACTCTTAACAAAAATTTTAATAAAAGATAAGATGCGACAAAGAAATGGGAGTACGAAAATAACAACAAAGTAAAGGTCGTCACAAGAAATGAATGAACGATGATGAGAAGGTACGAATCTCACAACAATGGAGATAAGAGACACGGGTAAAGTGATGGGATAAGTGAGCTCAAATTAAAGTAAAGTGAATGCATTAAAGAGAGAAGTGATGAAGTGATGATGAAGAGAAAAGATGACGAGAAAAATAAGTGAATGTCAAGTCCAAATAAGGATGAATTTGGAGATAGAGCATACAATAGAAGATGAACCCAAATAAGGAATATTTGGGATTTCGAAAAGAAGGTAAAAAATAATCCAAGTAAAGTGAACTTGGAAAGATGAAAGGAGAATGAATGTTGAATCCAAACAAGGACTGTTTGGAAAATGACAAAAATATATGAATGTAAAAGATGATCCCAAACAAGGAGTGTTTGGGAAAAAGTGAGTGTTGAACACGACTGTGAAAAGAAAGAAAAAAAAATAAGGAAAATAGAAAAAGAGTTTTTGTTTAACTGTTTATTTGTGGCCTCTACCTTAAATTGGCTTGGAAAATGTTTGGATTCCTAGGTGGCTCTCTCAACTGGGTGTCAGTAGTATATCTGAGCGAGCGTGATGCTATTACTAGCTGACGGCTTTACTTTACCCCCTTTAAAACCCTACGAAAATATCTTTCTTAGAATGAATCACACTGGGGTTGCCACTGAGGATATTCGTGACTTTAACTCACAAGTATTTACTAGTCAAGTAGGAGAAAAGGTTCCCATTTCATCCACCAGTCCCTCAAGATGTGGACTACTTTAGGGTTCCTAAAACCACCCCCCTTGTTGTCTTAAGGATTATGCTAAAGGGGTTATGTTCTAGTTAAGCAGTCGATCTGTAGCTCTTAACCAAACCTGCAATTACATTGTTTTGGATGTGGTTTATTTTCTTATCTTTTGAGATTAATGTGGTTTTCCAATTCTAGGATTTCTATGATAAGTGAATATTTGTTCAAAAAAAATTAATATTTTTTTTTTTGGATTTTGAAATATTTGCTTTTTTTGAATTTTTTGTTTAGTCGTACACCATTTGGCAACCTGCAGTTAGTAGTTGTCAATGTTTTATCAACCTTTGTGAGAGTAGATCTTGCAATAAAGGATTAGAAATTTTTCCTAAGGTAGGTAGAGAACAATACAACAGAATCAAGTTCACGCTTTTGATTTCCAAGATTGCTTTAAAAAGTGCGAGGAAAGATCATACACGTAAAACAAAATTTAATTAAAAAAGAAAAGAAAGGTTAATTCTCAAAAAAAATAGAAACAATCACATTTATGATTTACAAGATCAATTTGAAAGTGCAAGGAAAGAGCATATGCGTGAGGTTGTTACATTTTTAAAAAATAAATTAAAACTTTAAAAAAACTACAATTTTTTTATTTTTTGAAAAAAAAAGACAAGTGTTAGGAGAAATGAAACCATAAATTTTCTGTAAGTCCAAATCAGAAAATTATTTTTCCATTTCATAATATATCTTTTCAATACCTTTCCGTAAAAAAAATGAAGTCATTTTGAGTTCAGGAACAAAAGTTATGGCTTCCGGAAGATGGGTTATGGTAGCGCTCTCATTGAAAAATTTGAACGTGAGAAAAACATCCCGACAATTGGTTTTTTGGTTTTTTAACTTTTGTACTTCACCTGAGAAGCTAAAATTTTGACAGCAAGGTTTAAAAAGAACAATAAACATAAATAAAGACTTAGATCACAAAATTATTAACTAAAATGAAATAAAGAAATGTGGGGAGTCCTACCGGGCATGCCAAAATGTATGCAATGAAAAATCACAGTGAATGAAAGATAAATAATAAACTGTTGTTGCTACTCACAACACCCCTGGATGTAGATCAGGCTTCTAGGTTGATCACTCTAGCATCCAGTGTGATTGCACAACATGGAAACCTCTCTCCAAGTGTGGGGACTTGTGAAACTGAGAGAGGAATCTCCAGATTAGAGGCTGGTTCGTCAAACTCCTCTGATTCAGATCTATATTTTGTAAAACTACAGAGGTTCAGATCCTAATCCTACTCTAAACTGCAAGGAGACAGGGATAGAAATGCAAAAAAATATGAAACTAACTAAAGGTGGTGATGCACCAAAAGGAGTGGTGAAACATATTCTTTCATGCAAATAGAAACAGATCAAAGTTCACAGCATAAAATATACACAGACTGATAAGGTATAATTTAGGATCTGAAATGAAGGAAATAATACAAACAGAGGGACTGGAAACCCATTCACAAGAGCTTGCATTATCATTTTCAGTGTCAAAAACACTGCATTACACCCTCAGAGAGGTAAAAGAAAATTGTTTTAATCCTTTGGAGAGGTTTGATCCTTGCTATCAGTCACTTGCTGGAGGTGAAAAGAAGAAGTCTGCTATGCCCAAAAAATGTTCCCCCTTTTCTTCAGAAATGAGCCAAATCTAGCTTTTACATTGCATGGGTCGAGTCCAGGGGATAGAAAACATACAAAAACATGAGAGCCCATCCCTCCTTCAACTGCAGATGCATTAAAATGGCATGGGGGACCTTATAAACCCATACCCGATCACTTTGACCAAAATACAAGGGAATACGACCCATTCTGCATTAAAAATGGTCGCTGAAATGTCGCTTCTGGCTATGAACACGTGTTAGAGTTGTTTCTCAATTTTCTCTCTCTAGACCGCACCAAAATTCAAGATTAACCCTAGAATCACATAGATAATTTCATAAGCTTTTTGTTGATATAAATAAAGTGTGAATATGGGCTCTGGATCAAAAGATATGGAGATCTAAAGATCTAGGGCACAAAACAGGTGAAACTACATTTTTGAAATTTTCCCTCGCTCTACCACCTGGATGACATGTGTCAAGTGCTGATTGGATACGTAATTCTCTCTCCTTCCCTATCCTACAGGTTTTCCTGCTTCATTGGACACATGTCCTCTTTTTTATTGGCTCGGGTCAGTGCTTGAAAACTCACCCTTTGACTTTTGCACCTTTTTCCCCTGTGACATGTGTCGTGATTTAATTGCTCCATGGGTCTACCTGGTTTTTCGCGCCCTTCGCGTCCTTTTGTCTCGGATCTCCCAGTGCTGTTTGGGACAAAAAACCTCTGATCCGCCCAAAATGGGCTTCCTTGTCCCTCATCCGGCCGATGACACATGGCATTGCTTGACTGGCTTCCAGATTCTTCGGCTATCCGCGTCCCTTTGTCCCAACTGTCCCAATACGAAATTCTCTGTTTCGGGTGAACCGGCCGGTTCGCGTCCTCCACGCACTCATAGCCCAGATGTCCCACAGAAAGTTTACCCGTTCAGGCTGAACCGGCCGGTTCACGTCCTTCGCATACCTTTGTTCCCACTTGCTCCCGAGACTGTCTGGGACAAATTCTTCTGGTTCGCCCGATTCGGCCGATTCGCGTTCCTTTGTCCCACGTGTCCCTTTGCAGTTAGTCGATTCTCTTCTCCTTTGGCCGAAACAGCTCTTTCCGCGTCCGCCGTGCATACTTCTGGCCTTGACTGTCCCGGACTGTCTAAAGTTTCTCTGTTTCGGCCAACCCCGGGCGGTTCGCGTCTTCATCGACCCGAATGTCCCAAACTATTTTTGCTCAGCAATTAGTCAATTTTACTTCCTCCTTCGGTCGGATCGGCTTCTCACGCCTTGCGCGTCCTTCTTGTCCCAGATGTCCCCTTTGCTTTGCGGGCCACCTGGAGGCTTTTTCAGCCAATCCTGCATCTCGATGTCCCTCACGTCCCTACTATGCTGCGAGGACTAGGATTTAGCCAATTTTTCACGATTTTTTCCTGTCCCAAGCTTGTGTTTTTGCTGCCTTTTCACCTTTGCTCAGAACTTGCTCTTTTCAACCTCTACAGGAGAGTTAGGAAAAATATGAGGGGACCCTGGAAACATGATTTTTTACCCTGGATCAATCAATTTGCCTGGGGCTTGAGAATTCTGATGCACATTATCAAATTAACCCTAGGGGGTGAATTTGGATAACAATTTGGTGACTCAGCGGGGTCATCTACCTACTAGATGAAAAGACCAGTTTCCTGAAGTAGTCTATTGGGCATGGAGTCATCAAATATTATGTTGAGAACCCTAACTAACTCAGAATGTGCAAGGAGGAAGATGGAATGTCACCTAATGAAAGCAAGGACTGCTAAACATCTCTATGGACAGCAAGTTGTGCCAAAGCACTTAGGGAAAACAAAACTAACCTACAACAAAAAAATGTGCACAAGCACTTGGAGGAAAGAAAAATCTAATCTAATATTTGCAAGGGTAGTGAAATTCCCTCTAGAAGCAACGCTTGAGATAGATTCCTGTTAACTTGAATCTGCAGTTCTTCACCATCAAATGAGGCCAATTGGAAAGCATTGTTGTTCTTGCACTTTGTGACCATATATGGGCCACTCCAAATGGCATCAAATTTTGAATGCATTCCCATTTTTTCTCTGTCCACATCCCATTTCAACACTAGATCTCCAACTTGAAAATATCTATCCTTGGCCTTTCTATCAAAGGTATTCTTGATCAAAGCTTGATCCTTTTCCATTTCTTGGGATGCTTGATTTCTGATCTCTTACAGCTCCATCAACTCTGCATACCTCACCTCCATGGGCTCGAATTCAAGCAACTCCAGCTGCTTCATGAGTTCCAACATTGGCAACTCAAATGACATGGGAAAGATTGCCTCTCTTCCATAGACAAGCCTAAATGGAGAGTTACCTGTGGATCTTTTGGGAGTTATCCTATCAGCCCATAAGGCTGATTTCAGTTTGGTATGCCAAGACCTCTGATTCTCATCAAGAGTCCTCCTAATGATCCTCAACAAGTTATTGTTTGTAGAATCGGCCTGGCCATTACCTTGAGGGTAATAGTTTGATGAAGTGCTTAGGATAAATACCGTTCTTGACAACCCACTCAGTCACCTTGGATCCAATGAATGCCAATGCATTATCAGAGATTATTGTGGTAGGTACACCAAATTTAGTTGTTATCCCATCATAAAAGTCTAAGATGTTAGAATCATTCACCTCTTTGAGTGCTACTGCTTTTGTCCATTTGGTGAAGTAGTTTGTAGCTGTCAAAATCCATTTGTGCCCTTGGCTTGAATTGGGATTAATGACTCCAATGAAGTCCAAACCCCCATTGCATGAATGGCTGGTCAACTGAGATCGGATGCAATGGAAGGGCAGCAAGTCTCTCTTTTTCTGTGAAGAATGCACAATTATTACACCTCTTGATCCATGCATAGCAATCACTGAATATTTTAGGCCAATAATAACCAGCCTTCATGATTTTTAGAGATGTCACTCTTGGTGCAAAATGGCCACTAGCTGGTCCACCATGGAACTCTTCTAATACCCTTTGAATCTGACCTGTGCTAATGCATCTCAGCAGCACTCCATTTACATATTTCCTGAACAAAAATCCATCAACAATGGCATACGAGACAGCCTGTAATCTGAAGTGTCTCCTTTCGGTCTTTTTCATCTCCAGAGGGCATAGGCCTATGCCTAGGAAGTGCATAATACCTTGGGTCCAGCAAGGAGTCGGGGCGGCATTGTCTCTCTTCTTGTTTGCCACTTGGGCTCATGACTGTCCTGGACTGTCAAAACAACCTCTTCTTTATTGCATACTTCTTTTTGTTTCCCCAAAACCAGCTTCTCACACAATCCTTTCCCTCTTACCAGCTTGGTGATCTTGATCTCAATGTCATACTCCATGAAATAGGTGACCCAACCTGCCATTTTCTCATTTAAATCCTTGTTGAGGAGGAAATCCTTAACCCCAGCATGTGAGACCAGAAATTGAATCTTATTGTTTCAGACCAAATGTCTGAACTTCTTCAAGCTCCTGATGACAGCAAGGACATGATTTTCGATGAAAGAATAATTTATTTCATAATCTTCCAAGGTTTAGCTGAAGAATGCCATGGGCTATTCTGAACCTTCTCTATTCAGTTGTGTTAAGATAGCTGAGATTGTGTCTGATCCTCTGAACGCATACAACATGAAGTCCTTTAAAAAGTCTGGGTTGATAAGAGTTGGAGCTTGTGATATTGCATGCTTGATGCTTTCAAAACTGTCTTTGCCTTCTGCTGTCCATTTGAATGCCAGACTCTTCTTCAACATCATTTTTAGAGGCTTCACAAGAGTGGCAAAATTAGGCACAAATCTGCGGACAAATTTTATCCTTCCTAAGAAGCTTTGAAGAGATTTCTTGTGGTGTGGCAATGGGAGCATTCGGATGGCTTCAACCCTTTCAGGATCAATTATTAGCCCTTCCCTAGAGACAATTTACCCCAATAATTTTCCCTCGTGTGCCAAGAATATACACTTATTTGGATTCAACGACACTCCAAACCTTCTACACCTCTGAAACACTTGTCTGAGGTGAAAGAGATGGTCTGCTACATTCTTTGAGAAGACAGTGATATCATCTAGGTATACCAGCACTATATTGTTGATTAAGCCTTTGAATGCCATATCCATAGCTCACTGAAATGTTGCTCCGGCATTTGATAGGCCAAATGGCATCTTCTTGTAGGCATAGGTGCCCCATTTGGTGGTGAAAGCCGTCTTGAATTGATCTTCTTCCTTCACTATTATCTGATTATAGCCTGAGTATCCATCAAGTAGTGAGAACCTTTCTGAACCAGCTACAACTTGCAATATTTGCTCTATGGAAGGGAGTGGGTAATGATCCTTGAGGGAGGCTCTATTCAAGTCTCTAAAGTCAACACACAGTCTGATTTCTCCATTTCTTTTTCTCACTGGCACCATGTTTGCAACCCAACTTGAGTGTTTGATGGGGAAGATGATACAGGCCTCAATAAGCTTGCTTAACTCTTTTCTCATGAGAGGTTCAATATGGGGATTCACTGGCCTTTGCTTTTGCCTGACAGGCTTAGATTCCGGATCCAGCTCAATAGTATGTTGTGCCAACTTTGGGTTGAAACCTCTAAGATCTTTGTAAGTCCAAGCAAAGACATCTGGGAACTCTTGACAAAGCTGAACAAAATCAGATTTCTCTTTTGAGGTACTTACTTTGCCAATCTGCAATGTTTTGCCTTCTTCCACTAAAATAGGCTCTGAATCCTCACCCTTTACTTTAATGTTCGCTTTCTCCTTCCGGGACTGATCATTCGGGTTGAAGATTGACTCCAAGGTTATGAGGCCTTTTGGTAATTTGTTAGTTCTCAGCTGCACCACTTGGTCACCATACTGCTGATGCAGCTTGTCTTGATTCCTGGCGGAGAACTCAGCTTCTTCTTGTAGGAAATTAACAATTTGCTGATCATTCTTGAAGACTTGCCAACTTGTGTTGTTATCCGGGACAGCTGGTCTCACAACCAATTTGATATAAGGCTGAGATTTCTCACTTTTGATACTCTCTACAACATCAAACGCAGCCCCAATTGCTGTAAGTCTGTCAGCGGCTTCATTCTTTTTTCTTGGGATGGAATTGATGCTAAAAGCTTCAAAATCTTCAATAAGATCCCATACCCGATTTTTGTAGCACTTAAGCAGATCATTTTTGGCAGCATTTTTTCCTTTGACTTGGTTTACGTCTAGCTCACTATCACCAAATACTTGTAAATTCCTGATGCCTTTCTTCATTGCCCAGTGCAGTCCATGAATTAAGGCTTCATACTCAGCTGTGTTGTTTGAACAGGAAAACTAGAAACGGAAGGCTGAGTAATAACTTATATCTTGTGGTGAAATGAGCATAGCTCCTCCTCCTACACCTTGTCTACTCCTTGACCCATCAAAGAATAATTTCCATACTTCATTCTTGTCCTTATGATCTGGCTTGGTGATGTTGGGGAGAGGTTGATCCTCTTCATGCAAACAATAAACCCCTAGCTCAGATTCTTCTACAACATCATAAGGATCAAAAGCATGCACATTGCTTGCCCATTCATCAAGAGTCAAATCTGGGATACTTCCAACCTTGGTGTCAGCCTCGTCAGTGCTAGGGTGATCTTCTTGATCAAATGCTGAGCAATTGGAATTAATCTGACTTGGAGTGTAAGGCTCAATATGGAAGTTTGCAATAGGTTCGGATCTGATTGTGGCCTTAGTTCCATATCTTGTTCTGAATAGCATGTGTGACCAATCAGCAGACAAATGCCCCCCAATCTTGGCTGTGAAGTCCCTTGACAAGAAAAGGGCAAAGAGTGGTGGAAGGTCTATGATTGATACATCTTGTAAAACAACAACATTTGGACATGCATGCAAGGTAAGACTCAAGTTTCTAATCACTCCAACTGTTGCTACTGCTATTCCATCTAACTGCACTACCCCTTTGGATGTTATTTCATACTGGAGCCCTAGCTAATCATCTATTTGTTTGGGCATGACAGAACTACTTGCCCCGGAATCAATCATGCAATTGTGTACTAGTTGATTTCTAATGATCAACGAAACATAGAAAGGAGGGGGCTTCAACGTCTTACCTTGCTGTCCTCCATGATTTCCCCCAGGCTGGGCAGCGTTTGTAAGCACTTTGTCTTGCATCTGAACCTGCTGATTTAAAATTGGCCAGTCCTTCATGGCAGCTTGCAGCAGATCTCTTTGTCCTAGGATGGATAGGGATTCCCACATTGATATATTAACGTTAGTCTTCTTCATCTGTTCAATTATACTGAACGGGGATGAAGAATCCTTTTGTTGTCCCTTGGTTTACACATTCACCCCTTGCACGTGGGCAGCAACAGCTAGCATTTGAGTTGGCCTAGGGGCTGTTCTTGGCTGCCCTTGTGCATTTGAAATTGGATTCTACTTGCCAACCACTTGTGGAACCATGGGAGGTTGTGGATTGGCTGGGGCTAATGGTTGTTCTTCACCCAAATTTCTCCTCTTTGACCTTGTGTTGGCTGCAACACTTTGAGAAACTGCTTGATTCATGCCACAGAAATCTTCTGCTTGCCAGTTCACCAATGTGGGTCATTTGGGGCTGATTGCTATTGGAATGTTTCTTGTTGTTGGCTATTTCCTTGACTGCCCTCACCCTCCACACCAGTAGTTTTCACCATCAATGCTTGATTGAGAGCACCATTGAAACACATGGATTAGTTATGAGGCTCGTTGCATGGAAAGCACCAATCATATTCTTGGGCCATGTTATTTTGGACTGGCACTAATGCTTTAGAAGCAGATACAACATTGGGGTTATAGGGCTGAAATGGTCTATTAGCAAGAGGCCTTACTTGGCTTTGATTTTGATTTGTAGCCTGATTTGGTGACCTATTTTGTTGGTATGGGGGCCTAGCCTGGTATTGTGCTTGAGGCTGATACGGCCTAACACCTTGCGCTTGCTGTCTTTTCATAGTAACCAACTCATTTCCCAAATTTTGCAACTGTTTCATGACTTCTTGGAGTTCATTTGAAGCACTAGAGGATGAAGTATAAGTTTCACTTGAACTTTGATTTCTAGGGGTGGGAACAGGAGCCAAAGTGGGTGCTTGATTAGTGCTTGGATTTTTTAAGTTTGGATACAAGGGCATGGGAGGCCTAGGAGCCAGTTTACCAGCTTGAATAAGACAATTTTTGGCTCTAATGGCAATGCTATAAGCAGCAGGTAAGGTTGTGCCTCCCATAGATTGAATTAACATAGAAATATCATAATTCAAAGCTTTAAGGTAATATAGAAAAGCACCTTCTGCTGTTGGCCTGACTGCCACTGGAATCCTATCCCAAGACCTTTGAAATCTGAAGTTGATGTCAGTCAGCTGCTCGTTGGGGGCTCTCTTGATAGTTGTCAGCTACTCCAAAAGAGACAAGTTGTCTCCCTTCTCCCCAAATTGCTCGTGAAGTGCAATACACAGCTGCTTCCAATTTGTGATAGAACCAGCTCCAAGGCTCCTAAACCATTGCAATGCTTTACCCTTGAATGAAGATGCTAGTAACTTGACAGCCACTTGCATTTCATTGATTTCATGGATTGCACAAAGGTTAGCAATATCTTTAACATGATCGCTTGGAGTAGTCTGATTTTCTCCAGTGAAGTAGGGAATGTTCTTCAAGGCTGCAATAGGAACTGGATGTTGTGCATTGAGAGCAAGTGGGCTGCTGCCTGTGAAGTTGACATAGGGGTTGTTCTGAGCCATTCTGATTGGTCTTAAAACCCTTGTTGACTGAATGAAAGGTCTACCAAGTGGAGGAGTTGAGAGAGTTTTGTTTGGTGGAGATGGAGACCTCTGAATCCTTCTTCCTCTTTTCCTTCTTCTCGGGGATAATTGCAGGTATTCAAACAGCACTTCTTCTTCTCTAACTCTTGACCTTGTGGTGATTCTTCTCATGAGTTTTCAGGCCTGCACTTGCAACCAGTTGATTCTTCCCCTTGGAGTCACCAGATCTGTAAATAATAGCTCTTTTTAAGCAAGAAAAATGCAGCAGATGCACATCAACCCTTCTACAATAAAAATGAGACCTCTAGTCCCACCGGGCATGCCAAAACTGTTGTTGCTACTCACAGCACCCCTGGATGCAGATCAGGCTTCTAGGTAGATCACTCTAGCATCCAGTGTGATTGCACAACATGGAAACCTCTCTCCAAGTGTGGGGACTTGTGAAACTGAGAGAGGAATCTCCAGATTAGAGGCTGGTTCCTCAAACTCCTCTAATTCAGATCTATATTTTACAAAAACTATAGAGGTTCAGATCCTAATCCTACTCTAAACTGCAAGGAGACAGGGATAGAAATGCAAAAAAAATGAAACTAACTAAAGGTGGTGATGCGCCAAAAGGAGTGGTGAAACATTTCTATCAAGAAAATAGACACAAACCAAAGTTTACAACATAAAACATACACAGACTAATAAAATATAATTTAGGATTTGAAATGAAGCAAATAATACAAACAAGGGATTGGAAACCATTCACAAAGCTTGCATTATCATTTCCAGTGTCAAAATCACTGCATTACAACCTCAGAGAGGTAAAAACTATTACAATCCTTTGGAGAGGTCTTATTCTTGTATCAATCACTTGCTGGAGGTGAAAAGAAGAACTATGTTATGCCCAAAAATGTTCCCCCCTTAGAAATGAGCCAAATCTGGCTTTTACAGTGCAAGGGTCGAGCCCAGGGGACAAAAGACGTACAAAAAACATGAGAGCCCATTCCTTCTGACTACAGGTGCATTAAAACGGTACGGGGGACCTTACAAACCCATACTCTGTGATTTTGACCAGATTACAGGAGAATGCGACCCATTTTGCATTAAATCTGGTCACTGGAATGTCACTTCTGGCCATGAACACGCGTCAGAGCCGTTTCTCAATTTTATAGCTCTAGACTAC
Organism: Taxus chinensis; assembly: GCA_019776745.2. Taxonomy (NCBI): domain Eukaryota; kingdom Viridiplantae; phylum Streptophyta; class Pinopsida; order Cupressales; family Taxaceae; genus Taxus; species Taxus chinensis. Next base: position 629,628,566 of record CM034148.1, read on the forward strand.
ACCAAAACTCAAGATTAACCCTGAAATCATGTAGAGAATTTCACAAGCTTTCCGTTGATATAAATAACGTGCAAATCCGAGCTCTGGATCGAAAGATATGCCGATCTGAAGATTTAGGGCACAAAACAGGTGAAACTGCGTTTTGAAATTTTCCCACACTCTGCCACCTAGATGACACGTGTCAAGCACTGATTGGATGTGTAATTCTCTCTCCTTCCCTATCCCGTGGGTTTTCTTGCTTCATTAGACACGTGTCCTCTTTTTATTGGCTCAAGTTAGTGCTTGAAACCTCGCCCTTTGACTTTTGGACCTTTTTCCCCTGTGACACGTGTCGTGATTTGATTGGTCCGCGGGTTTGCCGAATTTTCGCGCCCTTCGCATCTTTTTTTCCTGGATGTCCCAGTGTTGTTTGGGATAGAATCCTCCTATCCGCCCGAAATGGGCTTCCTTGTCCCTTATCTGGCCGATGACACGTGGCGTTGCTTGATTGGCCTTCGGCTCCTTTGGCTATCTGCGTCCCATGCGTCCCTTTGTCCCAACTGTCCCAGTATGAAATTTCTCTGTTTCAGGTGAACCATCCAGTTCGCATCCTTCGCACACTCACGGCCCAGATGTCTCAGTGTGAAAGTTCCCCGTTTCGGCTGAACCGGCCGGTTTGCGTCCTTCGCGTACCTTTGTCCCACTTGCTCCCGGACTGTCTGGGACAAATTCTTCCGAACCGCCCGGTTCGGCTGGTTCGCGCCCCAACGTCCCAAATGTCCCGACTGTTGCGAGGACTAGGACTTAGCCAATTTTCATAATTCTTTCTGGCCCAAGCTTTTTTTGCAGCTTTTTCACCTTTTCTCAGAACTTGCTCTTTTCAACCTGGACAGGAGGGTTAGAAAAAATCTGAGGGGACCCTGGAAACATGATTTTTTGCCCTGAATCGATCCGTTTTCCTGGGACTTGAGAATTCTGATGCATGTTATCGAATTAACCCTGGGGGGTGAATTTGGATAACATAAACTTGCAAAACTTCCAGTAACCTTGTAATGCAAACCTCAGTAGGAGAGATTTTGAAGTTGTATAACCTTTGCAAGTGATTGATTTTTGGGTGCTCTTGAATGGCCTCCAAAGATGAGTGAAATTGCTACAAACAATATAGTTGGAAAGCTTGAGAATGTAAATTGACAGAGTTTATTTGCAAATAATTTAGGAGGATTTGGGATAAGACAAGCTTGTAATTTATAGAAGCATAGAAAATTAGAAATTGGTTGAACACAGTTGAATGCACATGCTAAAAATAGCATTGAAGGATGTTGCAGAAGTGCCAAAGCATTTAGGGGCAATAAATGAATTAAATGCAAAAGTTACATTTGGAATGGTGGTTGTACATGTAATTCAATTACCCCCGCCTTTCTAGGATTCTAGAAGTGTAGTTAACTAGGATGAGGATGTGGATTCCAAGTAGTTGTTGACTGAGATAAGTGGAATTAAATAACTAAATTTAATTAGTATTTAATTATGAGGAGATAATTAACCATATAAATTAATGAATGTTTAATTATATTAGCTAGAAGGTGTTAGGAATTAATTTAATTAATTCCAAGATAATGGTAGAATTAAATTAATTTAATTGTGAGGAGATAATTAACCATTTAAATAAATAAATGTTTAATTATATTAGCTAGAAGGGTGTAGGAATTAATTTAATTAATTCCAAAGGCATGTTAGAATTAAATTATTTAATTCCAAAGGGTAGGAATATAGCTTAGGTAATAGAATTAATTTTAATTAATTCTAAAGGGGAGTATTTGAATGTCTAAATTAATTTAATTAATTCCAAAGGGGTGTATTGCGGTGAGATAGAATTAATTTAATTAATTCTAATTGGATAGAAGCGGGATAGAAATATGTATGTATTTTTAGGGTGTCTACACTATCTACCACATCAAATGTTGCTCCAACCGCTACAAGCCTATCCGTAGCTTCATTTTTCTTTCTAGGTATGGATTCAATATTGAATGCTCGAAAGTCTTCTATGAGATCCCATACCCTGCTTTTGTAACTATTGAGTAGGTCATGTTTTGCAACATGTTTTCCCCTGACCTGATTCACGATTAGCTCGCTATCTCCAAATACCTACAAGTTTTTTATACCCCTTTTCCTAGCCCAATGAAGTCCATGAACTAGAGCGTTGTATTTGGTTGTGTTGTTTGAACATGAAAAATGAAACTTGAAAGCTGGATAATACTTGACACCCTGTGGAGACACCAACACGGCACCCCCACTTTTTCCTTTCCTGCTTCTTAAACCATCGAAAAATAATTTCCATACTTTGTTGTCTTCCAGTTTGGTGAGGCTGGGAATGGGTGAACTCTCTTCATGTACACAATACACTTCCAATTCAGCTTCCTCCATTTTTGTATGGATTAAATGCATGTCATTTGTTTTCCCATTCATCCAGTGTTAGATCAGGGATATTACCTACTTTGGTGTCTGTTTCTTGATCATATGATTATTATTCTATATCAAAATCTGAGCAATTTAAATTGATAGAACTTGGCACATGAGGCTCGATCTAGAAATTGGCAATAGGATCTGACCTGATTGTGGCCTTAGCTCCATACCTTTTTTCTAAAAATCATGTGTGACCAATCTGAAGATAGATACCCACCGATCTTAGCCATGAAATCTCTTGATAAACATAAGGTGAAGAGTGTTGGAAGATCAATTATAGATACATCTTGCAAAACTATTACATTGGGGCAAACATGTAATGTTAGGTTCAATTATTTGATCTCTCCAACTGTCTCTACTGTTGTCTTGTCCAATTGTACTACTCCCTTTAATACTACCTCATATTTTAAGCCCAATCTGTCAAATATTTTCTTTAGCATTACTAAGCTACTTTTACCTGAATCAATCATACATTTGTGTACTAACTTATCTTTGACAATCAAATTGAAAAAGAAAAGGTGGAGGTTTCATATTCTTACTTGGTTGACCTCCATCTTGTTATATTGCATTGGTAAGAACCTTTTCATGATCCCTAGGTGTCTCTTTTGAAGTGGACCAATTAGCCATTATAGCTTGCAATAAGTCTCTTTGTCCTAGAATCGTTGGTGATTCCCACATGGAAATGTTCACATGTGTTTTCTTCATTTGATCTATGATGTTGAAAGGAGACAGACTATCCTTTTGTTGTCCTTTACTTGGCACACTTTTTTATGGAGCTTGAATAGGCACATGTGTTGCTGCAATGGGTGCCTTAAACTAGTTTTACACATTTGGGACTGTCATAGAAGATGCTCTAGGCTGATTTTGGGTGTTTAGAGCTGCCTTTGTACTACTATTAGCTTATGGCATGGTAAGAGGTTGTGAGATCATAGGATTAGATGGTTTCCATTCCTCAATGTTTCTTTTCTTCGACCTCGTGTTGGCAGCCACGCCTTGGAAAGGAGATAGATTGAATCCGCAAAAATATTCTACTTGTCAGTTTACCAAAGTGGTTTCAGTTTGATGTGCTTCTTGTGTGTTTGATTGTTGTTGGTTTTCTTCTTCAGTTGGCTCTTGGGACACACCAATGGTCTGGACCATCAAGGCCTGATTTACTGCACCATTGAAATAGGTAGATTGGTTATGTGGTTGATTACAAGGATAACACCACTCATATTCTTGAGCTAGATTGTTTTGAGTCGGAACCAAGGCTTTTGAAGTTGAGGCTGCATTTGGATCGTATGGGCAGAATTTCCTGTTAGCTTGTGGTTGTCCTTGGTTCATGTTTTTATTTGGCACTTGTCCTTGAGGCCTATTTGACTAAAAAGGAGGCATGTTTGTCTAAGCTTAAGGCTGGTAAGGTCTATAATTCTAAGTCTTTTTTCACTTGATAGCAACTAGCTTGTTCCCAAAAAAAAATTGTACCTTAGCCATTTCATGTTGCCCTTTTTCTATTTCTTGCAAGACTTTCTTAAGCTCTTGATTTTAAAATGGATTGTTTGAAGAAGTGGAAGCTTCGTTATTGATTTGATTTCTTGGATCCAGAACAAGGGCCATTTCAGATGCTTGACTAGTCGTAGGAGTTCCCATTTTTGGATATAGAAGCATTTGGTGGCCTTGGTGCTAACTTGCTAGCTTGAATGAGGAAAGTTTCTGCTCTGAGAGCTATGTCATAGGCACCTGACAGCATTGTTCCTTCCATGGACTGGATCATCATTGTTATATCTGAATTTAGAGCCTTAAAAAATTAGAGGGATGCACCTTCTACTGTCGGCCTCACAACAAATGGAATTTGAAAATTTAATATCATAATTACATAAAGTAAATTTGAAATCTTACACTTCATTCTTTCTATTACATAGGAAGTATTACACCCATATATATAGGAGAGATAGTTCCTATATTTAAGGAGAGATAATCTCCATAAATATCTCCACACACAACTCCTAAAACAACTCCATTTTATTTTACGTGAGATTTTGTTTTCTCACAAAACTAATATTGTTAATTTGTTGTTTACTAAACAACTCATAACAATATTTACTCACCCACTCATAATTACATTCACAATAAAGTAATTAACTATTATAACGCATATTATATTATCCTAGATAATATAATCACTCACATAATATTCTTTTTTCACATTACAACATAGATATTCCTAACAGAATTCAGTCCCATGATCACTGGAATCAGAAATTGAAATTCGTCATCTGCTTATTAGGAGCCCTCTTGATGGTTGTTAATTGTTCCAACAAGGACAATTTGTCTCCTTTTTCTCCGAACTGATTACAAAGGGATGTGCATATCTGATCCCAATTTTGGATAGATCCTGTTGTCAAGCTCCTAAAACATTGCAACGCATTGCCTTTGAATTAGGAAGCTAGTAACTTGACTGCAACATCTACATCATTTATTCCATGAATAGTGCAGATGTTTGTAATATCTTTAATATGATCACCAAGAGTTATGTGATTCTCACCAGTGAAATAAGGGATGTTATTTAGTGACACCACTAGGATAGGGTTTTGAGTATTAAGTTCCAATGGGTTGCTGTCTGTAAAGTGAACATAAGGATTCGGTGGACCTTACGGTGGTTGTTGTTGTAGATATTCCATTATGATTGGCCTAAGAACCTTGTTTATTTGAAGAGAGGGTTTGTTGGATGGAGGTGTAGGTAATGCTCTACCTAGAGGAGACAGTGATCTTTATGGTCTTCTTCCTCTTGTACGTCTGCATAGAGATAATTGCAAGTATTCAAAATTACCTTCCTTTCTTGCTCATGAATGAGTATGGATCCTTCTCATATACTTAGACAACTTGTGTTGCTACACCACCACTGAGTTATATTCTCTTCAAATTCACCAGATGTGTTAGGAGATGAGCCCCAAAAGGCTGGATGTTACCAAATCACACACCAAACTTGACAGAATAAAAATGAACTTCGAAGGACTTGAAAGTTGATTTTTTGGAGGTTGAAGATTATTTTGAACTGACAATCCCAAAATATAGAGATCTCTAAAACTGAAAACCCCAAAAGTATGAAATTGAGGAAACCCTAAAATCTGAAAGTAGGAAATTTCTGAACTCTGAAATTCAAAAGGTCCAAAATTGATGGAATTATGAAACCCGAAATCCTAGAATCTCGGAAAGTCTAAAATCACAAAACCAAAAATCCAGAAATTGAGAAAACCCTGAAATTTTGAAAGTCAAAATTTCAAAAATATAAAAATACCCTTTTTAAGATTAGGTCCCAATCTATCATCTGGTAAAATTTGGACTTATTTTGAGCAAGTTAAGCCCTTGAAAAATTATTTCAGAGTTTATCCTGAGAGATGAAAAGTCTAAAATTGAAGAACTTGCAATTTCTAAGTCCAAAAATGATGAAAATGTATTCAAAGATTGTGGAAAATACTTCTCTCTCCCACCAGGCATGCCAAAACTATTGATTCATAATCATAGCACCCTTGATTGTTTTCAATTCGAAGGATTAATACAGTTAGTGTGATTGCATAACATGGAGCTTTTCCCAAAGTGTGGGACTTTGCAATAAGGAAATATCTCCATAAAAAGGTTGGCTCTTATTCCTCTATTCTAATACACACATCCAAATTGTAGAGAATTTATTCTAAATCCTACTCTGACTTGCGAAAGAGATAGGGTGAAGAAGATTGCAAGAAATTAAACCTAATGTACAGGAGGTGATACACCAAAAGGAAGGCTGAATAATTTTCCTTGCATAGAGATGAAAATGAACAAGAATGAATAGGATGAACATCAACACAAATCAATTTCTTATCATAAATCCATTCACTACTAAACACAAACCATCAAAACATGTAACGCAATCTAACATGCACATAAACAAAGATTGCAATGAAAGATCAGGAAAATGCAATGAACACAAGAGACGGTTGAAATTCATCCAAAAACTTATATCATTGCTCCACAAATTTGATACATTGCATTACAATGGCCAAGAGGCAAAAATTACATTACAATTTGAATGGGAGGTTTTTAATCCACAAGATCACTTACAGAGAAGAGAATAAGGGAGGGTACAAAGCAGAATTATCCAACATTAGAACAATGCCCCTCATTACAATTTATAGTAGAAGATTTGCAAATGAGGAGAGAGACAATTGAATCCTGAATTCATCCAAAAATCATTATTTAATTCTATAATGAGTGCCTTTTGATCTTCAAAATTTCGATTTTTATTAATGGTTTTCCTTGAGCTTCAATAAATTGACTATGATTGCACCTCTTGTCTAGTCTAGCCCCTGTAAACTTATGATGACCCTACTCTCCACCTACCTCCATTAATCGATTTCACTTACCACTGAATTTTTTTCCATTTTTGGAGGTTCAAATACCTTGAAATCTGAAATCTGATGGTACCAATCTATAGACCCCGAAAATACCTATCTGATGACTATAATTTTGCAAGAAATAGTTAAGTACATTGCAAGATATCATTGTTTCTCTCCTAGTTGTTTCATTGGGATTTTGTCTATATTTAACCACCTAAGAACTGAAATTGGTTTTCATCATCGAATTATCCTCTAAATATTATTTCCAGAAAGTATAATTTTGTTGCATTTGGATAAAAATTGTGGAAGCTATGCTTGTTTGAAGTTTGGGAATAATTAGGGTTTGTAGAACTCCATCGAGCTCCTTTATTATACATCGAGCTCACTTTTTAGGAATTGCCAAGCTACTTATCTCTCACACCATGTTTGATTTTTTTAGCTCCACTAGCTAGCTCAGGCTAGATTCTTCCCCACCTAACTCGTCACATGGCTCGACACACCACTTGCTTCCAACCTACCATCCATCTCGCCACCCCATGTGGCTCTGTCTCCAACACATGACTCAGCAGGATCTATGTGCTTGGGTGAAATCTCAGTTTACTTCAGGGTTTCAGACCCCCACAGCTCAGAGAACTCATCGTGCCCACTTCATTCCTTACCCTCTCGCAACCCTGAATTGACCCACCCACTAAGTTTGAAATCCTTAGACATCGGGGTCTTCACTTTTTCAGGACTCGTTAGCTCGCCCTTTCGGGCTCCCAACTCTTCCCACTTCTAGCTCACCCCTCTATTGTCTAAACTTTGGTACAGATTCACACAAAGTAAAAACACAATAATCTTTATATTGTTCACCCAATCAATACATGGCTAATATATATCCATTTACATAGCTCAACAAGATCATAGAAAATAGGGAGGTGGTACAACAATTAACCCAGAATGTTATTCACAGGTATAAAAATCTAACATACCAACAAATAATTATAAACAATGAATTATATTTACCCCATAAATAATGTGAGCACTAATATATATTCCTAACATTCCCCCCCCCTTAGTGTGAACAGGGGAAAATACACTATCTTCAACCAAGCAACATGTCACTCCGTAGCCTACACATGGTCTCGATCCTCAACACTTACTGTGGGAACTACATCATCCAGAGACTGTTCAACCTATAAGATGAATACATGAATTAGGACCATTCAAGCAATTCACATCAATCATCAAGTCAGTTTGATCAAGAACACTTCTTGCAATAGTATCAATGGTACAAATCTCCACATCATTATCATCACGGGGGAAACACAAGCACCGAACTGCACACAAGAACAGGGATGCTCATCTGTTCTTATTCATCACACAAAACAAAAAGATGTCACTAAAGCAGTTTACGTCCTATGAGGTAGTGACGAACTCGAGGATGATGATTGTCCTCATGTCTCTGTTTCTTCCTTCCTCCAATGAATGTGATGCTAACTCATCTAGATAAATTTGTGATGCTTAATTGTTTCCCACATTGTTTTATCATATAATAACGCTCCCACAATGTGAAATAACTTATTTTTCAGACGTCGAGTAACACTGAAAATGCGTCTGTGACGCAATTTTTTTTTTATTTTTACAATTTTCGACTCTTGACTTGATTTTGATTTTGACACTAACACTAAGATATTAATAACTACACAACTTAGACTTTTAATAGACACAAAAGGACACTTTATAATGACAAGGACTTTGATGACACGTAACTCTACTCAAGATAACAAATTGATAACATGACAACGACTCACATTTGAAAATAATATTAATGACACCTAAGAAAAATAACTTAAAAGTAACGAATTTGTTGACATGGATCATATACAACTACGATACTTTACATAAACTTTATTGAAAAAATGAACATAACTCACTCTAATTTTGAAGTTTAGGACTAAACACAAGACTTTATATGAAACAATTATCCATCCTAACCAACAACCATATTAAAAAAACTAAAATTTGGCTAAAGCCAAATTAAACTCAACTCAAAAAATTAAAGCACGAATATTAACAAATATTAATGTTTTGAATAGAAGACTCGACTTATACTAAATAAAAGTCAGATTTGTATTAAAACTCGCCATACCAAAGAGGGGGAGTGAAGTGGTGTTGAGGTGGTGATTTTAGGCTAGAGAACTTGTAAAGAATTCAATGCAAATCCAACTCCTTAAGCAATGACACCTTTCCATACCACATATGCATTTCTGTTGTCGTATGAAGATCATTGGAGAGCAGAAAAACGTGTCGTGGGACTGTTGGAATACGTGTGCTACTGGAGGAGAACCAGATTGATTAACTAAATGAGAATGAGATTTTCCCATTGTGGCCACGGATCTTATCGTAGAAGACTCTACACGGACTGCATGTGCAAATTTATGAAGTCTTTCGATGGTGGACGACCGAATGTAGGCGATGGAGGAATCTACTTGTGAATTTCAACCGACTGCCAAGTGAACATTTTTAGATGACAACGAAGTCTCTAAACTGCAGTTTGATCATGGAGTAATATTTCACATTATCACGCTTTATAGATCACACCCCACAATCTCACTGAATTATCATTCGCTTGAATCTCCAAGTCAAATAAAATTATGCAAAATGCACTCATCCAATACATCCAAAACCCCCCACTCGTGCTCTTTGAGATCACACTTGAAAGGATGAAAACTATATATAGTATGATTATATATAATAGAATCCTCATAAACACATGGTCAGATAAATCACAGAGATATTGATTGTTATGATGTCAATGAAATGCATACAACTTCAAAATTACAATATCAAGAAAGGCCAACAGATCTGTATTAGAAACCCACAGTCCACACAAAAAAAAATAGTGTGTAGATGGCGTTTAATGAAGATTATTGTATCCAGACATGTTGATTTCTTTATATTCGTAAGGCTGATGACTGATGGTTTTGTAGGGGAAAGAGATAGATGTCCTTCAGATGTATCTAAAACGAAAACTCAACATTTTCCCAAAAGTGAATGGAAAAGAATTCCAGTGAGAAACGATGCAATCATTTTTTTGTTTTTATCTAAAGCCAGTGCATGGATGACTGGGTGCATGAGAGCTACTACAAAATAGAAGATGGACTAATTCAAAAAACTTGACCTACGCTTTTCTATTATTCACCCGATCTATATATGCCGGTACGGTATGGTGACTAATCCACCCCGCCCCCTAACTAATATATATCATCCGGCTCTATGGAGGGACCCTCCCACGACGAGGGGGGGATCTCACCCGCCATCTCTATTCTATCTGGGTGAGGGGCGGGCGGGGGGCCTGTAGGGGACTCTCCTTCTTTCTATAGTAATAGTCTGCACTCGACCGGTGTGCGGCGACTATCTTGACGTCTGAAGTCCCGAAGGGACGAAAGACAACACCCTGAGATGGCAGTCATGTCCGCAAGACTTCTCTATATAGGGTCCTCACTCGAAAAGTCGATCGGGCGGCGGGAGTAGTATATAGAGTTGGCATATCGGCGTCCTCTGGGTATGGCTAATATATAGCCATTTATATAGCTCAACAACCTCTTATAAAATAGGGAGGCGTTACAACAATTAACTAGAATATTATTCACGGGTATAACAATCTAACATACCAACATCTAATTACAAACAAATGAATTATATTTACCCCATAAATAATGTGAGCACTAATATATACTCCTAGCACATTTACCCCGAAAAGGGTTTGACCCCGAAACTACTCGACGCACCATGTAGGACCATTTTTTTGGATTTCGGAAGTCATCTGAATTTTGATGTTTCTACTTGGCGAGGTTAGACTTTTAACTCCCGAGTTTCTAAAGTGGGAAATCACCAAAATCCCGAAACAAGCATGACCGAAACCTCAAACTTCATTTGGGGACGCACGACAGCTTTCCCTGGCGATTTAACCTCTACCTACGAACTCATGTCGTGCGTTCAAGTTTTTGACTCGGCCTCTAACTACTTCCATGGCCAACCGCCTTGACCTTGAGCCCATCTGAGGTTCGCTCCTAAGAAATTTTCCTTCAATCACTGGGAACTCTGTTTATGAGCTGAGCTCGCCTCAAAATGATCGAGTCGCATCTCCCATCTGTCTTCAAATCCCTCTACATGTGATTTTCAAGCTCGAAACCCTCAGTCATTTCATTTATCGAGCGGAGCCAACGCACCCCATGATCCCAAGCCTCCATTCACGAGTTTGAGGCTCGATTTTGAAACCATCCAATGCTTTCTTTGCCATTGACCGTCATGGCCCTCTCTTCCTGTGCTTAACTCAACTGACCCTAGTGGATCCACCATGGACGAGTTGGATCGGCCTTCATGCCGACTTCATCCAACTCGGCTCATTATCTTTTCTCACCCCACAATGAGCCCAAACTCTCCTTCTAAGCTTTTATTAAGTCGATGTAATCCCTTCACACCACCCGACCTCCCCAACTCGGCTCGGTGTTTTTAACAGCCAGGTTGTCTCCTTCCTTTTTAATCGACTAGCTCACCATCTGTATGCACTACTCTGCACTAGCTCAGCTTGTAATTTATTGTGGCCTTCCAACTCAGTGAGCCATTTCTCGTTTTTCCCTACCAATGCAAACCCCTAAGCTCGCCGAGTAGCTTGACAAGCTATTTTCTAGCTCGGTTGGCCCTCTAAGGCCAAAATAAGCATTTCTTGATTTTTCCAAACTTGATTTTGGATTTTTTCAAAAAAAATGATGGAGGAAGAAGGGAATGGGGTGCCTAGCACCCCAAAAATGCTAAATTTCCTATCGTGAGCCATTTTTTCACCATTTTTGAGGTCGGGGCCCATTTTTTAATTGGAATGAGGCCATGAGCCTAGGATGGCCTTGAATTGTCTAATTACATCCCAAAGGTTCCAAAACACCTGCAATTTCTTCCCAAGACCTTGAAAACACCTATGATCCTGCTTACACCCTATTGGACCCACTCAGGAGCCTCTAACTGTATTAGGGACCCTGTTGGGAAATTTTTCCCATGGGGAGGCAAAAATTTCTAATAATTCCCCATACCAATGTTGTTATCTCACAACTTCTCCCTTCAGATTTGACTCAAACTAACCAACCTCCACTCTAAAGCATCTTTCTCCATATGTCTCCCAATCATTCCCTTCAAACATCTCAACTGCCCTCATGCACATACCCAAACTTATCTAACACAAACCCAATCCAATCCTCATATCACTCAACAACAACCTTCACAATCTTAACCATCCAACTACATTCCTCCACAACATCCTGTTTCACAACCCATCCAATCACAAAATTTCAATTATGTTCCTTCCTATAACCACCTCAACAAACTCCAAATTACACCCGAAACCTAACACATTTACCTCCCTACAATATACAACAACATCAATCAGGCCCTTGTTGAGTAGAATGGCTAACTTAGAGGCCGTTACCTTGGGTCCCAAAAGTACATATGTACTTCTGAGAAAATCCTATAACAAACCTCAACTAATCCATCCATTCCTATTACACCCGATAACCTCCACATTGGGATCTTATCATCTTCCTAAATTTTCAAAATTAAATTGCAAAACAACATCCCCCCACAAAATCTTTAGGCCCTTGTTGAGTACTCATGTTACCTTATCACCTTACGATCAGGATCGTATACCTTGTACCTTCCCAAAAGTACATTTACTTATGACCTTCACCAGACTTCTATAATGGCAAACCCACTAACATTACCATCCATCTCCTTTATAAAAAATTTTGCAACATATCCTCCACATTGGGATCTTATCATCTTCATTAACATTTTCACGTAAGATTAACTATTGCTGACCTTTATGCGTCTAAGATCCCCCATCAAATAGTCTTTATGCCTTTACGCACTCAATGTTACCTTATTTCATCGCCACGATGGCAAAGATCTTATTAACCATATTTTGTACCATTACCTCAAATGTCATTGGATCGGACTCTTTTCTAGGTCATGTGCTTTTGTACCTTCTCCATGGCAGAACCATAACATCTACCTCTTCTCCTTTATAAAACTTTTGCAACTTTTCCTAGAAAACTTCTCCATTAACATATCACGTAAGATAACTATTACTGACCTTTATGCCATCAAATAGTTTGGGGACGAATCAATTTCCAATTTCATCGCTAGGTGGCAAAAAATTATTAACCATATTTTTCATTACCTCAAATGGAATTGATTGAACTCTTTTCTAGGTCATGTGCCAAGAACATTTCATCTACCCTTCAAATTCAGTCTTTCCAAACCTTTGAGGAAGCCATTATTATGGCCCAAAAGTTAGAACTACATACCCTTGAACAAGGCCATGTTAAGCTTCGCTGTAATAAACCCAAGACTAAATTCACGAAACCATTCACCCACAATGAAAAATCCAAGAATGTGGCAAAACCTATTGTCATAAAACCTTCCTCCCAATCCACATATCATACCGTGCCTCCAAAAAGAGCACCTCGACCACCCCCCAACTATACTCCTCTTGGTGAATCATACAACTCCATCTTTGACAATCTCATGGTTGCACACCTTATCCAACCTCATCCCATCCGCCTTGTCGATGACTCACATCCTAAAACCTCTTGGAATTTTGAAGATCATTTTTGAAAAATATCACCAAGTCTGTGGCCATGACATTGAGAAATTTCTTACTTTTAAGGATTTAGTGCAATGGTTTATCAATCATGGGTGCCTCTAATTAGAAAATCCAAATGCTCCCCCTAATCAACCATTGGATTTTTTAAGCAACCATTTCCAAATCATCCACCAAGAACCCCAATCCAACTAACCCCACATCTCAAGCACCTGATGCCCACATGATTAAATACTTAAGTCAGACTTTAATATGTGTACCCACATCTACTTCTACGCCTTTATTTATATATAATTCTACATCCATACCTACATCTACATCCATACCTACATCTACATCCACACCAATACCTACATCCACATCGACACCCATATCTATATCCTCATCTACATCCACATCTACACCCACATCTATAACCACATATGCACCCATATCCACATCTACATCCTTACCCACATCTATGAACTCATCTACATCCACATCTAAGTCCCCATCGTCAACCATTGCATTTACAAACACAACTTACGTCCAAACCACCCAATCCCCCTTCTTAATATGACCCCACTTTTGAAATCATTATTGTCTCTGCCAAACGAAAAAATTCATGACATACATATAAAACCCCTTACCCCCATCCAAAATATCCATTACTCATCTGGCATAGTAAAATAGACCTTCCCCCTCCAAATACCCATCAATATAAACAACCCAAAAATCTAACCATCCATCTTAAGACCTCAAAAATCCATTTTGGGGACCGTATCCTTCATATATGTCTCCTATCACCACCAAATCTGAACTAAAATCAATCACTCCTATTTCCAAATCCAAATCTAACTCTAAGGTCCCTAAATGACCCCCATAAGAATAAGTTGCCTATTTTTCCTTCATCAAATCAATCTACAATCCATGATACTTTCTCTCCTATTGGGTCTTATGTCAAAATCCTTCATCGCCTTATCCAAGCATCCTCAATTACCATTCCCACCATCAATTCCTTTGACTCACATGGGTGGAAGCCCACGTGGTTTTTATTACAACACCATTTACACCTATCATCATTTCCCTAGGTATGACACAGAGAACTACATGACTCTCGAAATACTCATTAAAAAACCTCATAGAAGAATATGATCTTCTCATAGAAAATACTCACATCCTTTCATCCACCAGCTCATCTACACCTAAGGGACAATCCCCAAAACCAAATTCATAACTTCCAAAGCCTTTCAATCCAGCCCCCCATTCACAAATTTAGTCACAATCCCCACCACCAACTTCTACCCCACATAAATAGGGTCCCCCTCTTTTCATAAATGTCATTCCTGTTACCACTCGCTCTCTCCCCCATGACTCTTAACTATCCACCCAACCAAAACCAAGAGTTATTATCGCTCCTCCTCCTAATGAACCTATTTCATCTCATACTTCATCTAAGACTAAAGTATCTATCCTAGCTGCTTCATGAGACCAAAGGCCTATTATGATAGAACAAAGTATCATAAAACAACTACATCAATATCCCATTAAGATTTCCCTTTATGATCTCATCAAAATATCCCCTCACCATCAACAAGCTCTCATTAAAAGCTTTACAACACATCCAAAACACAACCGATGAACCCTAACCTTTCACGACCCTTGTTGGGGCTCTTACAGCTTCTACCACTATTTCCTTCGATGATTCAGACATCCCTAAAATTCTACCTGAAGATCATGACCTTCCCCTCTTTATCACCTTTTGTATCAATGAAACCTTCATCACATGATCCCATGATTGATAATAGTGCTAGAATCAACATTATTTCATCCCACACATTCAATCAACTCAAGCTTCCCAACACCATTTTCACCCAATCACTCATGGTCCTTCAAGCCTTTAATGAATTTTTTTTTCCCATGTGTTGGGAACGAGCTTCCTTCCTATCCGTGTTGGTGAAAAACTCCTTCAACAAAATATTATACATCAAAGAAGGATAAATCCAATACAACATCTTGTTTGGATGCCCATGGATATGTATCATGCACTACATCCCATCCACCCTTCATCTTTTTCTTAAGTATGAACACAAATGGGAAATCCACACACTCCTCACTGATCTACCTCCTTTCGCAGGCATGTCATATGACCTATAGGAAAAATTAAATACTCATCCCCAAGGAAGACTCATCTTCTCAAGCTTCCACTAGTTTTTTCTCTACCTAAATCTAAGCTGTCTAATGATGAATCCATCGACACCATGATGTAGCATCTCTCGTAGGGTGATTATCAACTCCTCACTTTTAATGCTCACCCCACACCCAATCAATTTGGTAGACCTGAAAAATCTCCCATGTACCAATATAACGTCGGGGATTACTATTTCATCTAGCCCACCTCACTTAAAAACCAATATTTTCTATGATGGCATTGATCACCCTTCTTCCCATGTCGATAATCGACCCCATACCAAGCCATACACCAATGGATTTTATTTCCTTTTTAAAAATTATTTTGAATACACCTATCTCCACCCTTTTGCGTGGAAGGTATTTATTCTGGGATGCTACGAATAAGGTATACATGATATTGACCTTGATCAATCCTACAAACCACATGACAAGTATGGATTAGGATACCAAGAGAAACCCCACCAACTCTTTTGTACACAATTCTCTTGAATCCCTCATGAACATAGAGCCACCATCCCCCTTCCTCATCCAATGAACCCATGGACACAGATGACACCATGTCCATTCCCCCTAACTTTTTTTAAATCTCTATTATCACTCTAGGGACCAGTCACCTATTAGGTTGAAGGTGAAACTATGTCCCTTCCTCTTAAATTCCCCAAGATGGTAGAGGGAGGATTCCCCTACTATCAACATTCATCAATGTCGTGATGATGAATCTATCCTTTCCTGTATGGGGGGTGGAAGATTCTCATCTTCATAAGGCCTTAACTCCTGACAAATCCACCCTTATTAACGAATCCACCATTGATATAAACATAGGGGACTTTGCAAGAGCGTCGCACCTAAAAAATCAGCCAATCTCTTTATCCACAAGAGCTAGAATCCTTCACCACTTTCCTCTCCAAGCATAGCCAAGATTTTTCATGTTCATACACTGACATGGAAGGCCTTGATCCTAGTATTTTCATCCATAATATCATCACCATCCCTAACACCAAGCCATTTAAGAAGAAGCTACATCATATGCATCCTCTTGTAGCCCTCATTAAAGAATAATTACAACAGTATTGTTTTGGCCAACTTCATCTAACCCATCAATTATCCTAAAGAGGTTTCTAACATTGTGCCCATTTCTAAAGCCTCTGAGAAAGCTTTACATCTACACAGATTTTAGAGAATTAAATCTTCCTTATCCAAAGGACAAATTCCCCCTTCCTAACATCGATCATCTCATCGACCTAACGTCTGGCCATGAAATAATTTCTATTATGGATGGTTTTTATGGTTAAAATCAAATCCTTATTGCACCAGAAGACCAAAATAATACATCATTCATCACCCCTTGGGGAACCTTCTGTTATCGTGTTATGCCCTTTGGTTTGAATAATACAGGGGCCACCTATCAACGCATGATGACTTATATCTTCCACAATCTCATCCACAAAACCATAGAGGATTATGTCAACAACCTCTTAGGTAAATACAAGTGTCAACATGACCATCTTACGATCCTTGAAATCCTCTTCTCGAATCTTATTCAATACTTTCTTTGCTTCAATCTCACGAAGTGCGTGTTTGAATTTCTAACTGGAAAAATCCTTGGATTCATCGTTTCCATCAAGGGTATTGAATTTGACCCCACTAAGATCAAGGATATCCTTGAGATGTCTCCTCCTATCAATCTAAAGTAACTTTATAGTCTCCAATGCTGACTTAAATCAATTTTTTTTGTTGTTAACCTTTCCATCATCTCCTCCAAAAAGACACCCACTTTAAGTAGGATAGTAATTGTTAAAAGGATTTCAATGAAATTAAGAAATATCTTCCATCTCCACCTGTGTGCATGCCTCCATGCCATGAGGAGCCATTCTATCTGTACATATATTCCACCAACCATGATCTAGGTGTTATGTCGGCACACCGAGATGAGTGGGACAGGGAACATGTTGTTTATTATATTAGTCACACTCTTCATGACTCTGAAACCCACTACACCAAAGTTGAAAAGTTGCGTTGTGCTCTCTACTTCATAACTTCCAAGATTCACACTTACCTTATCAATTAGAAGACATATGTCATCACTAGATTCAACCCCCTTAAAACCTTGCATTCCAAACCTTATCACAATTATTTCATCACTTGATGGATCATGCTCATGATTGAGTTTGACCAAGAGTTCATCTCCCAAAAATCAATCAATGGCTAGGATATTGCTGATCATCTCACCAAATCCCCTCTTCCTGATTATCAACTCTCTCATGAGAAATTCCTTGATGAATCTATCAACACAATCAATCATGAGTATGATCACCTTAAAATGACATTATTCTTTGACACTTATAAGTTTCGGCAAGGGGGAGGTATCGGTGTTATCATTATTCCGCCTTGGTAGACTCCTATCCCCATCACCTATAAGCTCAACTTCAAATGTACCAATACCATGGCTGAGTATGAAGTCCTTATCTTGGGCCTCCAAATCACTATCATGTTAGGCATCCAAATCATTGATGTTCTCCTTGAATCCTTCGATTAGTACAGTATATAAATCATTCCTCATTAACCCAACTGCTTCATAGACATCATGGAATCCCTTTCATCACTCATCCCTTTGACAACCAAAGAATCCAAACTCTTCATTTTTTTTCCACCGCATTGATCAACCATCCTATACTAGTGCATTTCCTCATATCAACCTCATCAAAACTAACTAATCTGATCTCTGATACACCCATTTCTTCAATTATCTCTCTTAATCTAGACCTTAGGTTTAGATATGAATATACAATGCAAATATGAAACCCTATGGAAACTAGGGTTTGAAAGAAGGTTCAAGATTCAATCATGAGTTAAATTCACCAAATTTCTACACCCTAATTAAATTATATGGTGGTGTGGGTTACACAAAAATAAGAAGGATATGAGGGTTTGTAATTGCTAGACTATTCTGATCCAATTAACGTCTAACATTTATCATTCTTGATCAAAAAAGTAATTCATTCATACATGTAATAAGTATAAATAATAAGTACTTAATAAAATACACAAGAAGATAGATAAACATAGTTATACAAGGAAAAATATGGAGGATTTGGATGTTCAGGATGATGGAACAAGAAGGTTATAATCTATAAATGCTTTGGTGTAAATTTTGGAGGTGAAAACTAATTAGGGGTGGGACCGTACAACAATTATATGGTTCATACCTTATTTGTTCAGTCTTGACCTAGAATTGTATAATATTGGACCCTTTAATAGTTTATATGTGAAACTTCATTTATACTTTATGTTTCTATAAATGACCATTGTTATATGGCACTCTTGCTCAAATAGCTTCAGGACAACCTCTAATCACCTGCAAAAAATTGGAAATGCTAGAATCTTGTAGAACCATTCGTCATAGAATTAATAAACCAAAAGGAGAAAACATATATGTGTGGTTAAGGTTATACTACCCTTGGAACTCAAAATCCTGGTTGTTAAACCAATACAAGTGAATAATTACATTCCCTCATTATGTTATCAATCCTCATGTAGTTCTCTCAGGTAATTTTGTAAGTATGAATAGCTAGCCATTTCTTTAGGGGTGTCATCGTGTCTCTTGACACCAAGATAGTATGTTAATTGTATAGTATAGAATGTACCCAAAGTAGTAGTAGTGTGATTTGGTGTGCCTCAGCTACATGACGTAATCCTTTAGTTTTTTAAACCCTTGAATAATGATTGTAGTAATATGTTTCTTGTTAAAACATGGTTCTATGACCTTTGCATGCTTAGAAATGGAGAAAGATAGACTCTTTGATATGGTTGAGTGTTCCATACATATATTAGAGAATGTTTGTTATCCATTTTCAGTGGGTGAAATGGATAACTGAGGAAGGAAGACTTGAGTACTTTTCAAGCCATCGAGGGCATTCATCTAAGGTTACAGGAAGATTTCCATGTTTTGAGAGCTAATGTAATGTTTTTTGGGAGATTGGGGGTCATGAGACGATTTTTTCCTCTTCTCGGTTTCAAAGCCTAAGAGCTCAGTTAGAAAGAAGAGGAGGCTCTAGTGGGGCCCACATGCAAAAAAAATGGGTAAAATGGGAAAGAAGTGTCTTTGGATGCATTACTAGTCTCCATTGATCCCCTGGTGCATGAGAAATTCATGAAAAATCTAGAAGTGCTCAAAATGGTAGAAGGATTGAATGAGAACATTGAGCTCTCCAACAGCTCATCGAGTTGTTGGGTGAGATAGTTGGATAAATAACTCGGGCTCATGTAGCTTGGTGGTACATAGGGAGGTGAGTCGGTGGAGATCCAAGTCGCCGAGCTACCTGGTGAGAAGCTCAGCACATAAAGGAAGCAGCTTAAGAAATAGAGCCTGGGGTCACAAAAGTTGAGCTCGGCTAATGAGTTGGGTAGAAGAACCAGCATCTTGGGTGATATCTCCCAACTCATTGAGTTGAAGGAGGCCCTAGAAATGTAGATCAAGGGAGACTGAGCTCAGAGTTTAGCTCAGGGTGAGAAATGCAGTGGAAGGGTGAGTTCAACTCACCGGGTCAAGGGATCAATGCCTATAAGAAGCTCAATGAGTGAGGAAGGAGCCTGCGGTGGGAGTATGATGGAGTGGCTCACTAAGTTGGCTCAGAAATCTAGATTGATGTTCACCGAGGTGGATTGTATGTAATCTAGATGCGATGGAAGAAGAATTAAAGTCATGTTAAGCCAAAACAAATCAACAGAAGGAACGGGGAAACAACTTGGACCAAGTTGTGAGATGCTCGGGGTCAAGCCAAACCATAGAGCTAGCAAGGATGTGTGGGGAGTTAATAGTGATCTATCAGCGAGTAGGATTTGGAGGTGTTTGGGAAGGATACCACTTCAAGTAATAAGAGCCTCATTTAGCGCAAGTCAAGGTAATCTTAAAAATTGAGTCAAAGGGGCAAGTCTTCGAGCAGCATAAGCCTAGTGTTGCAGTCATCAGCTAGGGCATTACTTATGCGTAATGCCCTCCATAATTTTTGAGTTGAATAAAGTGGAAATTTTTACATGAATGGCCAATATAATCGCAAGAAAAAGCAATGTCGTTCACTGTAGAATGAGGTAATTTGAAGACTTGAGAGACAATTCATTAAGAGAAGTGGCATTCGCAAGGGCCAAGACTTGTGCATTGGAAAATCTACATGGTGATTTGAAGTCATTGCAAAGACAGTAAAAGGTGAGCTGACCAACAAGAAGCAATGTTTGAGGAGGTGGTTGCACAAAGTAAGAAGGGCTCAAATCACCAAGCCAATTCAAGTAGAAGAAGTGATAAATCTGCAATGCATGGGCAATAAAATGGTGATCTCATAGGGGTGAGTTAAGTCTTTTGTGAGGACCGATGCATTGGAGGTGAGCTGTGAAATGAGTTTCCAACCAAGATAAGAGGTTATTTGGCTAGCTTCCCCAAAGTGAAGTAACGAGTCTTCCAAACACCCAAAAGAAGGCAATGGAAAATGTGAAGTAATGTGGTGTTTTAGCATTACTTCACTTCTTAAGAAAATGAAGTAGAAGCATTTGCAAGTACCGATGACCAAGTAGAAGTAATGCACCCTCAGAGGTTTGCAAAGAAAGGAAGTAGCGGTAATGGCCCCCCCATTTTCCCACAAAACTGGGGATCTTCAAACAGCCATAACTTTCAGCGAGGAGCTTCATTTCACACAAAATTGGACTTTCCATAAATGTCTCAAAGTGCTCTATGCAACAATGACTTAAATTTTCAATTTTCGTAAGGAAAAAGTGGTCAAAAAGGGAAAACATTTTCTGTACTCAAATGCACAGTTACAACTAACTACCACCATTAATGGGGCATGGGGACCAATTTCTTCTCCAGTAAGAAAGAGTATGAAGGATATGGGCTTTACATGTGTCTCATGTTGCTTTCACATCATTTATTACATCTTGAGTGTAAATGAAGGCATGCATTCGGGATTCTTCTTTTCTCTCTCTTCTCCTCACATTCTCTATAAATTATAAAGGGGGGTACATTTGTAAAAAGTTGTACATTTTTTTTGTGATGCCCTCCCTTCTTCTTCCCTATGAGGATGATTTTGGAGCTTCAAGCCTCCGTTTGTAAGCCCTATAATGGTGAATCTTTCCTCTCCATGCTATAATGATGTATTGTGCATACTCTTAGAGCAATAAAACTAATGTGTTGTGACTTCTTCTTTGTCCTTCCATTGTTTTTATTATCTTTCTTGCCTTTCTTCATGCTTGCAGGTGACTGTGTATCTTCTTATTCTCATTGAATTATTATATATGTTTGTGCTTACTTGAAAATGGTGTATTGTGTGTATATTCATGGTTTGTGATGCTTTTCATTTCTATCCATTCTCACTTTTCTTTGTTTTCATACATTGAGATTTTTCCAGCAACCCCTTTTCTTGGTGTTATCGCCACCCCTTAGTGTAGGATTTCCCTTTTCATGCACTCTCTCTCTCTCTCTCTCTCTCCTCTCTCTCTCTCTCTCTCTCTCTCTCTCTCTCTCTCTCTCTCTCTCTCTCTCTCTCTCTCCTTATCTCCTTGAAAT
Source organism: Taxus chinensis (assembly GCA_019776745.2). Classification (NCBI taxonomy): domain Eukaryota; kingdom Viridiplantae; phylum Streptophyta; class Pinopsida; order Cupressales; family Taxaceae; genus Taxus; species Taxus chinensis. The sequence goes on from CM034148.1 coordinate 629,650,719, forward strand.
TTTTAGGATAAGATTAGATAGGTGTCTTTTTTGCATTAGGAGTAGTTTTAACAGTAGGATTAGGAAGAGGAACCAACCTTCTCTGGAGGTCCATCTCAAGTTTGCAAATCCCATGGCTTGAGAGATGGTACCCATGTTACCCAATCACACTGAATGCCTCATTCACATGCTAGTAATAAGAAATATAAATAAAATTTTGCTACTTAAATTGTATGTAGCGTTAATAGTTTGCATAGGATTTTGTGTGTTTCATGCCCATTCTTACTCGCTTCCAAGCTAAAAAATTAACAATCAACCTCTTCTAATGACATCCCCATCTTAATCAACCCTTCAAAACAAGAACTTGCACTTTCTTTTTTTCATCTCTTATACACCTTTGATCAGCTCATCTTTGGTCTCCCAACCCACTATTCCTATGGTTTCTCCTCATGAGCCTCATGTGGTTTAATGAAATCCCCATATTGAAACAAATCTTTTTGTCTACCATCACTCCATCCATTCTAGACCGACCACACCTCCTTCTAATATTTCCCTAGGAGCACTTAGACCCCTCATTATCCCTTGCAAATGATTGGAATTTCAAGAACTCTTTGATGTTAATCACATTGCCTTCCGTGACTATCTAGTTCACAATTCCACAAACATCCCTATTAATGGACCCCCTCTTAAATAGCTTTATAATTATCCCCCAAAATCTGAATCTACTGAAGTCCTCCCTTCTTACTTGTTGTATTTTTCCTTAGGCCCATGAATGAGCTATCAATAGCCCAAAATGAACATGTCCCTCATGAATCCTTCATCATGGTACCTCAAACATAACAATCCACACAAATAGTGGTACTTATCCCACCTAATCTACCAAGGATAAATACCATTGTAACCATCCCTATACCTTCCATTCCTATTTCCTCATCTATCATTATCATAACCGCTCCCACCAAAACACGTCAAGACTCCAAGATACCTCCTCCACCACTCAAGCAACACTTTAAAAACTTGGTACCTCTTTTAACATCTCATTCCCATACCAATGTTTTTATCTCACAACCTCTCCCTCCATAGTTGACTCAAACTAACCAACCTCCACTCCAAAGCATCTTTTTCCATATTTCTCCCAATCAGTCCCTTAAAAAATCTCAACCACCTCATGCACATACCTAAACTCATCCAACACAACCCCAATCCAATCCTCCTATCACTCAACAATAACCTTCAAAATCTTAACCATCCAACTAAATCCCTCCGCAACATCTTGTTTCGCAACCCATCCAATCACAACCTTTCAATTATGTTCCTTCCTATCAACCACCTCCACAAACTCCAAATTACGCCTAACATTATCAATATTATTCATAACCTAACCCATATACCTCCTACAATACACAACAATATCAATTAGGCCCCCATCTTCATACATCAAATGATCTTATACAAGCCTTGTTGAGTAGAATGGCTAACTTATGGGCCTCTACCTTAGGTCCCAAAAGTAAATTTACCTATAAGAAAATTTGTAACAAACCCATCAATCCGTCCATGCCTGTTAAGCCATATCCTCCAATTGGGATCTTCCTAAATTTTCTAAATTCAATAGCAAAGAAGATCCTGAACAAAATCTTTGTGACTTTAAGAACTCATGTTACCTTATCACTCGTGATCAAAATCCTATGCTTAGTACTTTCCACATGTCATTGGTCATACCTTCCCTAGACTTGTGTAATGGCATCCCTCAACATTCCCTCTTCTCCTTCATAAAAATTCTAAAACTTTTACTAGAACACTTCTCCATCAACATCTCACATAAGATAACCATCACTGACCTTTACACCATCAAATAGTTGGGGATGAATCAATTTCCAATTTCATCGTTAGGTGGTACAAAATTAGTAACCATATTTTTCATTACCTCAAACGGAATTGATTGAACTCTTTTCTAGATCATGTGCTAAGAACATTTCATCTACCCTTCAAATTCCATCTTTCCAAACCTTTGAGGAATCCTTTATTATGACCAAAAGTTAGAACTACATGCCCTTGAACAAGGCCATGTTAAGCTTCACTCTAATAAATCCAAGAGTAAGTTCACAAAACCATTCACCCATAATGAAAAATCCAAGAATATGGAAAACTCTATTGTCATAAAAACTTCCTCCCAATCCACATATCATACCAAGCCTCAAAAAAGAGCACATAAACTACCCCCCAACTATACTCCTCTTGGTGAATCATAAAACTCCATCTTTGACAAGCTCATGGCTTTACACCTTATCCAACTTCCTCCCATCCACCTCGTTTATGACTCGTATCCTAAAACTGCATGGAATCATGAAGATCATTATTGAAAATATCACCACGTTTGTGGCCATGGCATCAAGAAATGTCTTACTTACAAGGATTTAGTGTAACGGTTTATCAATCACAGGGACCTCTAATTAGACAATCCAAATGCTCCCCCTAATCAACCATTGGATTTTTTTAAACAACCATTTCTAAATCATCCACCAAGAACCCAATCCAAACAACCCACGTCTCAAGAACCTGATGCCCACGTGATTAAATCCTTAAGTCAGACTTCAACATCTATACCCAAATCTATGTTTATGCCTTTATTTATATCTACTTCTACACCCATACCTACATCTACATCGACACCCATACCTACATCTGTGTTGATACCCATATCTATATACTCATTTGCATCCACATCTATAACCACATATACACCCATATCCACATCTGCATTCATACCCACATCTATGCCCTCATCTACATCCACATCTAAGTCCCCATCTTCAACCATTGAATTTACAACACAACCCATGTCCAAACCACCTAATTCCCCTTCTAAATACAGCCCCACGTTTGAAATTATTGTTGTCCCTGCTAAAGGCAAAACCTCACGACATACATCTAAAACCCCTTACACCCCCATCAAAATATCCATTACTCATTTGCATAAGAAAATAGAGCTTCCCCTTCCAAATACCCATCAATCCAAATAACCCAATATCCAACCATCCATCTTAGGACCTCAGAAATCCATTTTGGGACCATATCCTTCATCTACATCTCCTATCACCACCAAATCTGAACCAAAATCAATCACTCCTATTTCCAAATCCAAATCTGACTCTAAGCTCCCTACAAGACCCCATAAGAATAAGGTGCCTCTTTTTCTTTCATCAAATCAATCCGTAACTTCCAAAGGCTTCCAATCTAGCCCCCCATCCATACCTTTAGTCATAATCCCACCACTAACTTCTACCCCATATAAATAGGGTCCCCATATTTTCATAAATATCATTCGTGTTACCACTCGCTCTCTCCCCCATGACTCTTAACCATCCATCCAACCAAAACCAAGAGTTATCATCGCTCCTCCTCCTAATGAACCTATTTCATATCCTACTTCATCTAAGGATAAGGTATCTATCATATCCACTCCGTAAGACCAAAGGCGTATTACAATATAATAAAGTATTAGAAAACAACTGCATCAAGCTCCCGTTAATATTTCCCTTTATGAGATCATTGAAATCTCCCCTCACTGTCAACAAGCTCTCATTGAATCTTTACAACACATCTGAATCACAACCGATGAACCCTACCTTTCACGTCTCTTATTGGGTCTCTTATAAATTATGCCACTATTTCCTTCGATGATGCTAAGATCCCAGACATTCTAACTTAAGATCGTGATCTTCCCATATTTATCACCGTTTGTATCAACAAAACCTTCGTCAAATAATACATGATTGATAATATTCATAGAATCAACATTATTTCATGCCACACATTCAATCAACTCAAGATTCTCAACACCATTATCGCCCAATCACCTATGGTCCTTTAAGCCTTTAACAAAATTATTTCCCCTGCATTGGGAACGATCATCCTTCCTATCCGCATTGGTGACAAAATCCTTCATCAAATCTTCTACATCACAGAAGGAGAATTCCAATAAAAACACAAGTATGATGTTTTCTTAAGTATGAACACAAATGGGAAATCCACACACTCCCCACTAATCTTCCTCCTTTCATAACATGTCATATGACCTACAGGAAAAATGACGTACTCATCCCCAAGAAAGACTCTTCTTCTCAAGCTTCCACTACTTTGTCTCTACCTGCATCTAATTTGACCAATGATGAATCCTTCGACATCATGATGTAGCATCTTTCATAGGGTGAGTATCAACTCCTCACTCTTAATTATCACCCCACACCCAATTGATTTAGTAGACCCAAAAAATCTCCCATGTACCAATCTAACGTCACGCTTATTATTTCATTCCCCCCACATCAATTGAAAACCAATATTTTCTATTATGGAATTGATCGCCCTTCTTCCCACTCCGATAATCAACCCCATACCAAGCCATACACTGATGGATTTTATTTCCTTTACAACAAGTATTTCCAATATACCTATCTCCACCCTTCTACATGGAAGGGATTTATTCTGGGAAGCTACGAACAAGGTATACATGATATTGACCTTGATCAATCCCACAAACCCCATGAGAAGTATCGATTGGGATTCCAAGATAACCCCACCAACTCTTTTACACACACACTTCTCCTGAATCCCCCATGAACATGGAGCCACCATCCCCTTCCTCATCCAATGAACCCATGGACACATATGACATCATGTCCCTTCCCCCTAACTTTTTTTAAATCTCTACTATCACTCTAGGACCAGTCACCTATTAGGTTGAAGGTGAAACTATGTCCCTTCCTCTTAAATTCCCCAAGATGGTAGAGGAGGATTTCCCTACTATCAACATTCTTCAATTCCGCGATGATGACTCTATCCTTTCCTATTTGGGGGTGGAAGATTCTCATCTTCATAAGGCATTAGCTCCTGACACATCCACCATTATTAATGAATCCACCATCGATATAAACATAGGGACTTTACAAGAGCGTCGCACCTCAAAATTGGCCAATATCTATATCCATGAGAGCTAGAAGCCTTCACCTCTTTCCTCTCCAAGCATAGCTAAGATTTTTCATGGTTATACGCTGACATGGTAGGCCTTGATCCTAGTATTTTCATCCATAATATCATCACCATCCCTAACGCCAATCCATTTAAGAAGAAGCTACATCATATGCATCCTCTTGTAGCCCTCCTCTTTAAAAATAATTACAATGTCTTCTTTTGGCCAACTTCATCCAACCCATCTTTTATCTTGAATAGGTTTCTAACATTGTGCTCATTTCTAAAGCCTCTGAGAAATCTTTACATCTACACGAATTTTATAGAATTAAATCTTCCTTGTCCCAAGATACACTTCCCCCTTCCTAACATCAATCAACTCGTCAACCTAAAGTCTGACCATGAAATAATTTCTCTTATGGATGGTTTTTCTGGTTATAATCAAATTCTTACTGCACCAAAAGACCAACATAATACATCATTCATCACCCCTTGGGGAACCTTCAGTTATCTTGTTATGCCCTTTGGTTTGAAGAATGCAAGGGCCACCTATCAATATGTGATGACTTATATCTTCAACAATTTCATTCACAAAAACATACAGGATTATGTCAACGACCTCTTGGATAAATAAAAGTGTCAATAGGATCATCTTACTATCCTTAAAATCCTCTTCGAGCACCTTATCTAATACTTTCTTCACTTCAATCCCGTGAAGTGTGTGTTTGGAGTTCTAATTGGAAAACTCCTTGGCTTCATCATTTCCATCATGGGTATTGAATTTGACCCCACCAAGATCAAGGTTATCCTTGAGATGCCTCCTCCTATCAATATAAAGTAACTTTGTAGTCTCCAAGGCTAACTTAAATTATTTTGTTGCTTCAATTCACAACTTTACGATTATTGCCAACCTTTCCATAATCTCCTCCGAAAAGACACCCACTTCAAGTGGGATAGCAATTGTCAAAATTATTTCGATGAAATTAAGAAATATCTTCTATCTCCACCTATGTGCATGCTTCCTTGCGATGGAGGGCCATTCTATCTATACATATCTTCCACTAGCCATGATCTAGGTGTTATGTCGACACACCATGAAGAGTAGGGAAGGGAGAAGGTTGTTTAATATATCAGCCACACTCTTCATGTCTATGAAACCCACTACACCAAAGTTGAAAAGTTGTGTTGTGCTCTCTACTTCATAACTTTCAAGCTTCACCACTACCTTCTCAATCACAAGACATATGTCATCACTAGATTCAACCCCATTAAAACCATGCATGCTAAACCTTATCACAATGATTGCATCACTTGATGGATCATGCTCATGACTAAGTTTGACCAAGAGTTCATCTCCCAAAAATCAATCAAGGGCCAGGATATTTCTGATCAACTAGCTGAAGCCCCTCTTCCTGATAATAAACTCCCTCACAAAAAATCCCTTGATGAATATATCAACGCAATCAATCATGAGTATGATCACCTTAAAATGAAATTATTCTTTGACATTTTAAATTGTCGGTAAGGGGGAGGTACTGGCGTTATAATTATTCCTCCTTGCTAAATTCCTCTCCCCCTCGCCTACAAGCTCAACTTTGAATGCACCAATAACATGGCTAAGTATGAAGTCCTTATCTTGGGCCTCCAAATCTCTATCATGATAGGCTTCCAAATCCTCTACATCTATGGTGATTCCCAACTTATCATCAATCAAATCAAGGGATTTTATCAATGTAACAATGAAGTCCTTCAAAAGTACAAGGACATCGTCAATTTTCTCCTCAAATCCTTCGATCAGTACACTATCTAAACCATTTCTCATTCATCCAGCTGCTTCACAAACACCACAAAATCCCTTACATCACTCATCCCTTTGACAACTAAAGAATCCAAACTCTTCGTTTTTGTTCATCGCAATTATCTACCATCCTATACCAATGAATTTCCTTGTATCGACCTCATCAAAAATAACTAATCTGATCTTTGGTACACCCAGTTCTTCGATTATCTCTATTAATCAAGACCTTAGGTTTAGATATGAATATACAATGCAAGTATGAAACCCTATGGCAACTAGGGTTTGAAAGAAGGTGCAAGATTCAATCATGAATTGAATTCACTAGATTTTTACACCCTAATTGAATTACATGGTCTTGTGGGTTACACAAAAATAAGAAGGATATGAGGGTTTGTAATAACTATACTATTCTAATTTAATTAAATTCCAACGTTTATCATTCTTGATCAGAATAGTAATTCATTCATACATGTAACAAGTATAAACAATAAGTACTTAATAAAATACACAAGAAGATAGATAAACATACTTATACAATGAAAAATATGGAGGATTTGGATGTTCAGGATGATGGAACAAGAAGATTAGAATCTATAAATGCTTTGGTGTAAGTTTTAGAGCTAAAAACTAATTAGGGGTTGGACCATACAACAATTATATGGTCCATACCTGATTTCTACAGTCTTGACCTAGAATTGCATGGTATTGGAACCTTTAATAGTCTAGATGTGAAACTCCATTTATCCTTTGTGTTTCTCTAAATGACCTTTGTTGTATGTCACTCTTACTCACACATCTTTAGGAAAACCTCTAATTACCTAGGAAAAATTGGAAATTCTAGAATCTTGTAGAACCATTCGTCACAGAATTAACAAACCAAAAGGAGAAAACGTATGTGTGTGGTTAAGGTTAGAATACCCTTAGAACTCAAAATCTAGGTTGCTAAAGCAATACAAGTGAATAATTAAACTCCCTCATTATGGCATAAATCCTCATGTAGTTCTCTTAGGTGCTTTTGTAAGTATGAATAGCTAACCATCTCCTTAGGGGTGTCATCGTGTCTCTTGACACCAAGGTAGTATCTAATTTTATAGTATATAATGTACCAAAAGTAGTAGTAGTGTGATGTGGTTTGCCTTAGATACATGACCTAACCCTTTAGTTTTTGAAACCCTTGAACAATTATTAGAGTTATATTGCTCTTACTAAAACATGTTTCTATGACCTTTGCATGCTTGGAAATGGAGAAAGATAGACTCTTTGACCTCGTTGAGTATTTCATACATATATTAGTGACTGCTTGTTATCCATTTTCATCCCCATGGGTGAAATGGATAACTGAGGAAGGAAGACTTGAGTACTTTTCAAGCCACCGAGGGCATTCATCTAAGGTTAAAGGTAGATTTCCGTGTTTTGGGAGCTGACTTAAGTAATTGCACTCTTAAACTTTGATTACTTCAAGTTGTGACTTCACTTAAAGTAGTGTTGATTACTTCAAGTTTTGTTATTACTTCAAGTTGAAAGATTAATTCAAGTGGGGTTAAGTTGAAATACTTGAATAGTTTCACTTCTAAACTCTGATGAACAAATACGAAGCAAATTTGATTACTTCAAGTTGTTGATTACTTCAAGTTGTGTTACTACTTCAATTTTTAACAAATTGAAAGACTAAAGTAATTCAGGGCCCAAAACCCGAAACACATCTAGTGACTCCATTGATCCAAACAACCCATATCTGAGTTGTATACTTTCTTTTCCATCCATTTTTCTTCACATACCTTTTATTTTTCCTCCATCCATGAAGTTGTGTTGTCATGACTTCATTTCCCTCATGGAATTCATGTTTGCAATAGCAATGCAATTTGCCTCTCCAAATTAGTTTTATGATCAAATTCAGAATCATTATACCTATCCCTATGAGAAATATCAAAAACAATTTGGTTATGGAGTTTTTCAAGAACATGGATATGCATGTGGTGATAGCAGTATTATAGATAACACTAGTTTGCAAGAGAAAATTCGGAGTATGGAGGATAATATGGTGCAATCAAGGGCTACAGCTCAAATGAAAGCAATCAGAATTTGTTTTAGGGCACCTTGTCCATGGGTTGGCCCTATACCAAGACACTTCAGCCCTCAACAAAAGCTTGATTTCATGGTTGAAATGTTTCCCCAACTTGTAAAATAGATTTAAGAGATAGAGGCTCATGAGCTTGATGCCAGATAACATTGTCAATGATAAGTCCTATACCACCACCCTGTAGTATTTCCTTTTCTCTTTCCCCACCTATATCATTTCATCCTGAATGTCATGACTCTAGCTTGATGCACGTTGCCCCCATTATGGGATCCATTTCTCCATCTTCTAATCTTCCACCCCATCTTGATTTTTCTACCTTTTTCCCTTCCAAGAATCTATCCCCTCCATAAAAATGAGAAACTAAACCTTCCCTTCAACCACCAACATTACAAAAATCAATTGAATGTTGGTTTTTCAGCCTGATAGTGATGAGGGGTACAAGGGGCACTTTACCCCCTTTGTGGGGTCCAGGGGCCATACACACCTAAGTGGGGGGCTCAATGGCAGTGCCCACGTAAGCCACATTTAATATGTTTTTATGCATTGTGAAATCTAGACCGTTCCTTATTAGGTCACAGATCTAACAAGTGGTTTTCTATGTTTCCCTGAAATAATAAAAACCCTAATATCTTTAAAAGGTCGTAATGTATGAGGTTCACTGTAGCAGTTGATGCACTGTAAGAGAGTTTTGCTGGATTGAATAAAAGAATTGGTTGTTTCTAGTGGACGTAGCCCATTTTGGGTGAACCAAGTTAAATATGTGTCTCTGTTGTATTGCATTTTATTTCTAATTTATGTTTCCCGCTTTATTCATTTCTCGTTTGTTTACCTATATAAATTCGTATAATCCTAAAAACTGGTATCAGAGCACGTTTTAGATTTATTTGTTGGTAGTATACTCATAGAGGGATTTCTGTTTGAGTGGGAGAAGTAGCAACGGTAGAGGAGAATAAGTTCAGAGTTGAGAAGTTTGACGGTCGAAATTACCAGCCATGGAAAATGCAGATGGAAGATTACCTGTATCAAAAGGATCTATACCTACCATTGAGAGGTGTAGAAGCAAATCCCCCATTCATGTCTGATGAGGAGTGGAAGGTTCTAGACAGGAAGGCTCTCATTGCAATTCGATTGAGTCTGGCATCGTCTGTAGCTTCAAATATCTCACAGGTGAAAAGTATGGTAGAGTTGATGAAAACTCTAGCTAATTTATATGAAACACCTAGTGCATCCAATAAAGTTTATTTGATGAAAAGATTGTTTAATCTACAAATGCAAGAAGTTGGATATGTATCTAACCATATCAATGATTTCCACACTATTGTAAATCAGTTATATTCAGTTAATATCCCATTTGATGAGGAGGTTAGAGCATTATTATTCATATGTTCTTTTCCAAAAATTTGGGACAACTTAGTAATGGCAGTTAGTAATACATCATCTACTTCTATTAAATTTGAAGATGTAGTAAGTGTCATCTTAAATGAGGAAATGTGCAGGAAAAGTACAGGGGAAAATTCTTCTTCTGGAAATGTGTTGAATATGGAGAGTAGAGGGAGGAGCAAGGAGAAATCAAAGAGTAAGGCTCATGGGAGATCTAAATCGAATATGGGAAGATCCAAATATAGGAGTAGAGGCATTACTTGTTGGAACTATGGAAAGAGAGGACATGCTAAAAAGGATTGTTGGTTCAAAGGAAACAAAGAAAACCAACCTGAAGGTATTAAAGAGGAAAATCCGACATGTAATATTGTTCAGGATGCTCTTATACTTTCTCTTGATACTAGAGTAGAATCTTGGGTAATAGATTCAGGTGCCTCTTTCGATGCAACTCCTAATAAGGGCTATTTTAAAGAGTATGTCCAAGGAAGTTTTGGATAGGTTTATTTAGGTGATGATGAGCCGTGCAACATTGTCAGGAAGGGAAATGGAAGGGCAATGTAGGCATGTACCTAAATCTCATTATAGAATAGTTGGGTGGTGAAGGTTGCACAGTCACATTCACTTAAGATGCTTGGAAGGTTTCCAAGGGTTCCCTGGTAGTGGCACAGGGTAAGAAAGTAGGCACTCTATATTTATCTACTTGTATATCTAATTCTTCTACCATATTGTCTACTTCATATGAGGATACCAACATGTGGCACAGTAGATTGGGACATATGATTGAGAAGGGCATGAAAATTCTACAGGCAAAAGGTAAGCTTTCTAGTTTGAAGAAATTGGACTTAGAGTTTTGTGAGCATTATATTTTTGGGAAATAGAAAAGAGTTAGATTTCTCAAGGCAGGGAATACCAAGAAAAAGCAAAAGTTGGAGCTAGTTCATACAGATGTGTGGGGGTCAGCCAATGTTACATCTCATGGTGGTTCTTTGTACTATGTCACATTCATAGATGATTCCACAAGAAAGGTATGAGTATATTTCATTAAGCGTAAGTCTGATGTCTTTGATACATTTAAGAAATGGAAAGCACTTGTTGAGAATGAATGTGGTTTTAAATTTAAATGTTTGAGATCTGATCATGGCGGTGAGTATTGCAGTAAGAAATTTGATGAGTATTGTTCCTTGAATAGGATTCGTAGAGAGAAAATAGTTCCCAGGACTTCGCAACAAAATGGTGTTAGTGAGAGGATGAATAGAACAATAATGGAGCGTGCACAGTTAATGAGATTGCATGTTGCGGGGACTGCCTCTTCAGTTTTGGGTAGAGGTCGTAGATACTGTTGTGTACTTAATCAACCATGGGATTTTGAGTGCATTACATGGAGGAATTCCTAAAGAATACTGGATCGAGAAAGAGGTAGACCTTTCATTTTAAGAGTATTTGGTTCAAAGGCATTTGTGCATGTTAATAAAGAAAACAAGAAGAAATTGGATTCAAAATCCAAACGTTACACATTCATAGGCTATGGCTCCAATGGTGATTATTGATTTCATTTTTGGGATCTAGATGAATCTAAGATAATTAAGAGTCATGATGTTGTTTAGCATGAAAATAGAATGTACAAGGATCAGGTACATGATGACAAAAGGGCCCAAGGAAGATTTGATTGAGGATATAGCTCCTAAAAACGAACTCTCGGATAGAAAATATCCACCTACAAGTACCGAGGTTGAAATTTTTATAGGTCGAGCATGACAGCTAGTGTCAACATTGGCATCTCTATCAGAAATTCAAGAAAATGAGTAGCAAGAAAATAATGATCCCGAGACAGCCCCATCTTTGGTAAGAAGGTCATAACATATTAGTATACCTCCAGAAAGATTTTCCCATGCTTTGTATTATTTGATACTAATAGATAGTGGTGATCCAGAGAGCTTTGATGAGGCAATGTAGGTGAAGTCCACTAAGGAGTGGGAGCATGGCATGAAGGAGGAAATGGACTCCCTGGAGAAGAACCAAACATGGGATTTAGTCAAATTGTTGACTAGGAAGAGAGTACTACAAAACAAATGGGTCTACCATGTGAAAGAAGAAGAAGGTGGATGGAAAAGGTACAAATCAAGGCTTGTAGTGAAGGGGTATGAACAAAAGAAAGGTATCTATTTTGATGAAATTTTCTCCCTTGTTGTAAACATGTCTTCCATTCATACTATATTAAGTTTAGTTGTTGTTGAAGATTTACACTTAGACAAACTTGATGTCAAGACAACATTGCTCCATGGTGACTTGGAGGAGGAGAATTATATGTAGCAACCACTTGGATATGAGGTGAAGGGTAAGGAGAAATTGGTTTGCATGTTGAAGAAGAGCATATACGGGCTCAAGCAAGCTTCCCGACAATGGTGTCTAAAGTTTGATAGTTTTATACTTGAGCATGGTTTTACTAGATGTCAATCAGATCATTGTGTATACTTTAAATGGTTTGGATAGTGGCAGCTACATTATTCTTCTATTATATGTAGATGACATGCTTGTAGCAGGGTCTAATATGCAGGAAATTGCAAAGCTTAAGGAAAAGCTTGCAAAACATTTGAAATGAAGGATTTGGGTGCAGCAAAGAAAATCCTTGGTATGCAAATCAAGAGGGACAGAAAAAATAATAAATTGGTGTTGTCTCAAGAGGACTATGTAGAAAAGGTGTTAGAAAGGTTTCAGATGCAGAATGTGAAACCAGTTAGTACACCATTGGCTGGGCATTTTAGATTAAGCAAAGAGCAATTTCCAACAACACAAGAGGAAAAATATTATATGGCACGGGTTCCTTATTCTTCAGCAGTTGGGATCCTTATGTATGCCATGGTTTGTACCAATCCAAACATTTCCCAAGCAGTGGGAGTTGTTAGTAGGTATATGGAAAATCTGGGTAAAGCACACTGGAAGGTAGTCTAGTGGATTCTCAGGTATTTGAGAGGGACCATAGTAGGCACTTGTGCTTTGCAAGGTCAGATTATACTTTACAGGGATTTGTGGATTCAGATATAGCAGGAGATATGGATAGCAGGAGGAGCACTAATGGATACATGTTTATAGTTGGTGGTGCGGCAGTGAGTTGGATCTCAAAGTTACAGAAGGTATTTGCCTTGTCTACTATAGAGGTAGGATATGTTACAGCGACTAAGGCAAGTAAGGAAATGTTATGGATGAGCAGGTTCATGGAGGAGTTGGGTAAGGAGAAAGGGGATTGTAAGTTACACAATGATAGTCAAAATTGTAATTCACCTGGCAAAGAACTCAGCCTTCCATTCAAGAACAAAAACACATTCAGCTAAGATATCACTTCATACGACAAGTGTTGGAGGATGGGCAGCTTGAGTTAGTGAAGATTCATATAGATGACAATCCTTATGATATGTTTACTAATCCAATGACAAAGGAGAAGTTGGATTTGCATTCAACTTATGTGGGTCTTCAAAATTGATCTTGAAGTGGAAGAAACAAGCCAAGAAGAAAAGTCCAAGCAGGCACTATAGTGGTGGAATTACAGCAATCAGTCTCTAAGTGGGAGATTGTTGGTTGTGAATCCTGATAGTGATGGGGGTTGCAAAGGGTGATTTTCCCCCTTTACGGGATCTAGGGGCCACATGCCCCGGTAGGGGGCTTGAGGGAAGCACCCTCGTAAGCCACATTTAATATGTATTTATGCATTGTGAAACCTGGATCATTCCTTATTAGGTCACAGATCTAACGGTGGTTTTCTATGTTTCCCTGAAATAATAAAAACCCTAATATCTTTAAAGGTTCATAATGTATGAGGCTCACTGTAGCAGTTGATGCATTGTAAGATAGTTTTGCTAGATTAAATTAAAGGATTGGCTATTTCTGGTGGATGTAGCCCATTTTTGGTGAACCACGTTAAATTTGTGTCTCTGGTTTTATTTCATTTTTTTTCTAATTTACATTTCCCACTTTATTCATTGCTTGCTTGTTTACCTGTACAACTGGTATAATCCTAACATTGAATCCCAACCCACCCCTCCTCTTGTAGTACCAAATCCATTTTGGGGAGGAGAAAAATTAGAAAAATGGCAAAGTGGAGGAGAACATTGAAGAGATTAGTAAGGAATAATTGGTAAGAAACTTGAAGGAGTGGGATGCCAAGTTCAATATCAAGAAAAATTCATTAATGACTAAGCCTCCTCAAGAAGTTTTGATTTAAGAGAAAGAGGTGAAAGTTGATTTTGTAGCAGTAGATAAAGGGCAAGAAAGTGATGATCAACATTCCATTTTCTCAGAGTGTAGTGTGCAAGATGGTACCATCTTTTCACAAGTTGTTAATCCACCACCAGCTATAGAATCATTCAAAGAGGAAGAGAAAGAATCAGCTATAAGTCATATTGAATAGGAGTGTTGGGCCCCAAAATATCATCTAAGTACAAGAAGGCATGTGGGCACGTGGGTTGAAGGCATGTAGGGAAGGGTTCTGGAAAGGTTTTATAGAACACATGGCATGCGCACAAGGAAAAACAGGCTTTGTACTTACCCACATTCAGCATCCCAGGTAGAACATGAGAAAATCATGACCCTTGTGGATAAGGTGCCAGCCAGGTGACTGTGGGATCAAAAAGGGAATATTCTAGGCATGCAATGGAAGGTTCCAGAAGACATCATTGCAAGGAGTGGAGATCTTGGATTTATGAAGGAATGCTCCCATGGAGGACCACTTTGACACTTGGCGATACCAATCTATAACTTCTAAAAGGCATGGCGGTGGGTGCTAAGGTTATAAATACAAGTTTCCGATAGAGGAAAAGAAAGAGGAAGATAGAGATAGTGTGTGGAGAGTGCAGAAGGAGAGAAAAGAGAGGTGAAGCCCTACAGAAACTGAATAGAGGATGTTATGGGTTAGGGATTAGAAGAACTCTGTAAGCAATGGCACATTTAGAGGGATAGGTCTGCATTTTTTTTTTTTTGTAATATGATGAGCATAATATAGCTCTGATGCATGGCTTTGTTCTGCACAGTCAAATGAGGATATGTTATGACCTCAAGGGATGTAATGTGGATTATTGAACCTATTAAGATGAATATAAGGCTCTGTTATAAATCATCTATGTGTTTGGAAGTATACTACTTATGTATTTCCTTTCTGTATGAACCATTTCCTTATGTTGCTTGTTATTTACTCTTTTCTAGATGCAATGAGATAACAACTCATTCTAGGTTCTTAGCATGTTGCAATGGTTATTTTCTACTCATTTCCATTTGAATATCTATTATAAGATGGTGCATTCTCATAAGAACTCACATAAAGGAGAGACTCAACACCCACGCTTGCCTCGGGTGAGTGCCCAGTGCCCCCTGGGTGATAGGTCGGCACGCATGGGATTAGAATATTGGTCTAAGGGTATAAAATATGACTACATCTTGGTTCTATTGTCAGGACCTCTTTTCAAAGTTGTTGTGAGAAATGGCATGCATATTTTTTCCTGTATGATGTGTGATTACAAAGTGTCTGACCTTAGAAAGTGTGGAAACATGGTTCAAGAGCACGAAGGACGTGTTTTCTCAGAGATTCAACACTGGACCTGAGTTCGATGCACGTAGATGGGTAGAAGAGAACCTATACCATGAATTGTATGAGACATTCTTTTGTTTCTTTCCCAGTAGAACTATATGAATGGCTTTCAGCATATGCATCCAGATCAAGCTGGTACTATAGATCATGTGTGTGTGGACCCAAGATGACTATCAAAGGCTACAAGATGTAGATTTGACTTGGACGCATGCTATTGATCACTGGTGGAAGAGAGTAATGACTAGTTATACTCTTGAATGTGCCATTTCTACGTATTCTTTCCCAGAAGTTGTTGAGTTTCAAGTTTCTGAGGGAGCCTAGAGGATCATTTTTGCGTGTTATTCCTTTGGCTATGAAGCTCTTGGTCATTACTTTGAGTTTAGAAGCATTTCCCATGGCCGGATAAGCTTCTCTGAGCATTGGGAGAGGAAGCTAGGGTGGAGGAAGATGGAAAATATTGTAGCTGAGAAGGAAAGGGAGGAGAGATGACTCAAGTATAATGAATCTCATGTAAAAGGGAGATGACTAGACAATGCAAGGTTACAAGTGTGATGGATCTATGGAGGTAGACATTGTGGGAAGGAGTTGAGGTTCCACACAGAGGATGTGGAACTTAAGCAGTCTATTTACCCCATCTTGGCAAGTGCAGGAGAGAGGCCCCTTCAGCTTCTGATGAGATTTTGTCGCATGGAGAAAGAAGAATCCATTCGGTGCACATCTGAACCCACCTGGAAACCAACCCCTAGCGCTTGGTTTTCCAGATCAAGGGAGAAGTATTGTTAACCCATTTGGTATCAGTGGGAGTAACCAATCTGTGCCCAGGAGATATAATTTCTCATTTGGAACATCCATGGTTACGCAATCCATTCCTGTATTTGGAGGAATCTTTGGACAAGGTGTAAGTATGCAAGGTTTGGGTATCATGTCTCATAGTGGCGCGGGACATACAACTGGAAGTGGGACAATATCGTAAACCATCGGCGCACAGTTCAGTGGGATGTTAGGAACACTAGGTGTGACCACTTTTGGTCCTTTGCCTACTACAAGAGGTGGATCTGGTGGGTCAGGAGGAATAGGACCTGGTGGATCCAGTAGATCTAGTGGAGGAGGAAACACCAGAGGAAACCAAGGCTCTAGATCAGGGGATAAGGACCCCAGCCTCCTCCCCAAGTGTTTTTTGAGATGTCTTTGCACTTTCCAAACTATAGGGGTATTGAAGATGCTACAGAGCATGTGCACAAGTGTGAGTTACTATGGTTTGTGAAGGGAATCACTACCCCAGAGTGGAAGGCAAGTCAGTTTCAACAATGATGTTACAAGGGCACGTGTACATAGTTGGTATAGGAAGTATGACCCCCATCAGACAGTGGTAGACTACACCGCATTAAAGAATGCCTTCCTAGCAGAGTTCCATATCCCTAAGTTTGAGTAGAAGAGCATCAACACTCTGAAGGAGATCCAACAGGGAATAGAAGAGAGTGTGCAGGAGTATGACGTGCATATTTCAAGACTCTCTTGTCAAAACTATCTTATGACATTCATCCTTCTCAACATGCTCAATGGTTTGTTGGAGGATTGATAACACCATTTAGAAGGGCTCTGTCTACACAAGACTTTCACAGACCCATGCGAGGCATTGGAAGATTCCCTGCATGTCGAAGCTGTTGGGAGCGTTGATATTGGTGTTAGTCCTTTTCTGGAGGCTCAAATTACTGCAATGGCCAAGTAGTTGGAGAAGTTATCTGCAAACTCAGTACATGAGGTTCGTAGTGGGATTTTTTGTACAGACTGTGAAGTGGAGGGACATGCAAAGGATAGTTTCCCCCAGAAGTCGGTGTGTGCTATGTTAATAGACTGTGAGATTTACCATGGGGATCATGATGCAAGTAGATGCCCTCTACTACAGCACACAATCCGTAAGAATTTTTCTTACTATTATAAGATTTGTACCTCTATGACCCATGATACCAAGGATTATAGATTGATTGATCAAATCCATGATGTTATTGATCTGGGTGTGCACTAGACTAGCCTTGACAAGTAGTTCAAAGGATGACGAGCCATCGTTATGAAGGGCGTGTAGATGGAGGAGCATGTGGAAGAGGTTTTCACTAAAGGATTTTGTGGTCACAGTAACTGGCAAAAGAGGACGAAGTGAGTTCCCATGAGGAACCTGTTATAATTGTGGATCTACATAGCATTACAAACGCGAGTGTCTTGATCTATTACAATGCTCATGGTGTGGAAAGAAACATAAGTCAAAAGAGTTTCCAAAGCTTTATGAGCATATGAACTAGCTACACCAAAAGCAAAAAGGTGCTGGAATGGTGAGCATCAAGAAGGCTAATTCCCAATGGATGCCAAGAGTGGCGCATGAGTCTGGGCTAGAAAATGTGTTGGTGGTGATGTGAGCAGAGGTCGCGCATCCTAGGTAGATGCCAAGACAAATGACACTAGTTTCAAGAGAGGAAGTGGTACATGGAAAGTATCATGACCCTACTCATCAGAAAGAGGTGTATTAAGAGACTATGGATATGATTCAGAGTTTACAAGGGGAGATCCAATGTTTGAAGGAGAAATTGAGGACAGTTGGAGAAAAGGAAGAATTTTGAGGTTCCAAAGGATGACATGGATAAAGTCAAGGAAGTGTGCATGATGTTAAGGTAAGAGAATATTATTCCCTTGCTAGGAGAATGGCTGAGAGAGAAGGTACCATGCACTAGAGTAGAGAACGAAAGGTAGGTTTTGCATGCAAACCTTCCTCCTCATAGCCTCGACTATTACAAGGAGATTACTTTTAATATGGTTGTTGATGGATGACTTCTGAGAAATATTCTCATCGACACAGGAGTAGAGGTCAATGTTCTTACCTTAGATGTCTAACATCAAATGGGAAGGCCCACATTGTAACCATCTTCAAATGTGTTGTATATGGAAAACAAGACTAAGGTAATGCCCATTGGAGTCCTAAAGGATGCAGTTATCATAATTTAAGGGGCCAAGTTCACTGGAGAATTTGAAGTCTTGGCACTCACCAAGGTAGACAAATTTCCAGTGTTGCTTGGGCACCCATGGTGTTACAAGAACAATGTTGACCTATAGTTTAACAAAGGGTATATCAGCTTCTGAAAACAAGGAAGAAAGTGTGATCAGTCCTTTGACAAATGGGAAGTCAACACCCTATATTGATCCATTAGGGAGAAGAAGGTCATTGATAGAATCTATGTGCGCTCCATCAGAGATCCTGAGATAATTCACCCCACGGAGGGAGTTATCCAATTTGAGGATGCTCAATCCTTGAGTGATACCACTAGTGTGGCATGCAACAATTGGGTACATGGGACTTATGAGTTAATTGGGTGGCAGTTGAGAGGATCTTTAAGAAGGATTATAAAGGCATGTACTCAATCAAGCATCTAGGAGGAAAGAAGTTTCCAAGTTACTCTGGAGGAGCATATCCTAAAATTTTCTTGCGAGAAATGGAAGCTCAGTGGAAAAATGAGGATGAGAGAATAGGAATGCTCAATTACAACATACTAAGAACTGTAGTACGTTGGTGGACTACACATTGGGAGAACCTCCTAGAGTGGCACGAGGTGAGAATTGCATTTTTGATAAGGTTCTCCAGGAGCAACATGCCCACAGTCATACAAGACTACCATGGTAAAAATACCTCTTCATTTCATATCCAAGCACTGTGAGAAGGCATGGATGGGAAACAGAGAAGCATTACTGACTTCGTTATGGGTGCATAAGTTATATTCCACCATAGAAGGTTTATGCACATGCTTGGTATATTCATTCAGAGATGTGTCATCAAATAGGTAATTATGCAGGAGTTAACGGGTTATCTCATTCAAGCTTTTGAGTATAGGAGCACCAAGCCATCAGTGGATAAGGTGTTGCAAGTAATCAAGTGCCTTATAATGGGAGATAGTGATACTGTAGAAGGATAGACTGCTGGAGTTACTAGGTGAGTCTTACTTAGAGACGTGTCTCAATGAAGAGGAATCAGAGGAAGTACAACTTAAGTGTGCATGCATGGAAAAAGAAAAGGGAAAAATGGTCTATGTAATAGATGGAGAAGAGATGGAGACTTTGGATGTTAACCATTCAGAAGGTATGCACGTGAATTCATAGATAGTGTTGATGAGTGAGAACACGCCTACCATGAGCCTTTGAAAACAAAGAAGGTTAACATTGGGATGGAGACAGAACCTAAGGAAGCTATCATCAGAGACTATTGGTCAAAAAAAAGAAGTTTTAAAGGTCATTGATCTATTGTGCGAGTTCCAGGATTTGTTTCCTCGTGGGTACCATGAACTCAAAGGCGTTCACCATTCCTTGGGAGAGATGAAGATCAAGTTGAAGGATGGTGCACGCTTGATTCAGAAGAGGCCTTATCAGATGAATCCAAATTTGTGCCTATGTTTCAAGGAAGAAATAGACAAGATGATAGCATCTGGTATCATTAAGGCAGTGGAAGAATCAGAATGGATAAGCCCAATGGTTATCAGTATCAAGAAGGATTGTAGGATAAGAATCTATGTTGACTACAGGGATCTGAATGCAGTGTGTGTCATTGATCCTTTCCCAACCCCCTTTACTGAATAAATTTTGGAGGGAGCAGCCGGGTGTGAAGTCTACTCTTTCACAGATGGGTTCTCAAGGTATCACCAAGTCCATATTACAAAGGAAGACTAGAGAAAGAAAAATTTTTCCATTGAATGGGGAATTTTTTCCTACACGGTTATGCCTTTTGGATTGAAAAATGTGCCTATTGTGTTCTCACACATCGTGGTACAAGCATTTCAAGACTTCATCCATAAATTTCTCCAAGTTTACCTGGATGACTGGACTATGTATGGGTTGGTGAAAGACCATTGTGACAATTTAAGGCTGATGTTTGAGAGATGTTGGTAATTAAGGATATCCCTCAACATTAAGAAATGTTTCTTTGCTACTTCATTTAGAACCCTATTAGGACACATTATATGCAAAGAACATTTTCTAGTAGATCCCGTTAAAGTTGCAATTATTATAGGATTAGGGGAGCCTACTAATCAAAATGCAGTGTACGGATTCCTTGGGCATACAATGTATTATAGAAAATTCATTAAGGGGTATGCCAGGATCGCTGCACCCTTGGAGAAATTGTTAAAACACAAGATTTTCTTTCATTGGGAGGAGGCACAGTAGAAGGCATTTGACACTTTGAAGGATAGGCTTTCCACCACGCCCATATTACATTTTCCTTCTTGGGATAAGCCTTTCCATGTGCATGTTGATGCCTCATGGAAAAATATGGGAGTAGTGCTAGCACAACCTAGTGAGGGAATTGTTGATCATCCCTTGTGCTTTGCAAGTAGAAAATTGACACCAGCCAAACAGAATTACACAACTACTAAGCGTGAAGCATTGTCTATGATCTATGCACTCCACAAGTTCAGGCAGTATCTGTTGGCAACACCATTTATATTCTACACTGACCACATGGCATTGAAATACTTAGTGAACAAGCCCATTCTGCAAGGGCGCATATGCCGTTGGGTCTTGTTATTTCAAGAGTTTGAGTTCATAGTGGTTGTAAAACCAAGGAAAGAGTAATTTAAGGCATGACCACTTATCAAGGATTGACTTGGGAGAGGATGCACAAAGCATTAAGGATACCATGCCAGACATGCAACTATTTAGGTTACGGCATGTGCCCTTAGACTTGGAAGATATCGCAGTGTTCTTAAAAACAAGTGTGGTGTCAGAAGGGATGAAGTCTTTGGAGAGAAAGTAATTAGCAATACGTGACATACCTTACATGTTGATTAGTGGAGACCTATATAGGTTAGGTCATGATGAGGTTCTACGTTGATGCATATTGGAGTATGATCAAGTGGCAATTATGGAGGAATTACATGCTAGAATTGCAGGAGGGCACTATGTAGGAAATGCTACCATGTGAAATATTTTATTAGCGGGACTTTGGTGGGAAACCATCACAAGAATTGTATTGAGTTTTACAAGGCCTGTCACCATTTCCATCACCTTGCAAAACCTAGAAAGAGAGATGAAATGCCTTTGTGACCAATAGCCAATGTTGAACCATTTGAGAAATGGGAAATTGACTTTGTAGGGCCAATTGCACTAGCCACGCGAAGGACTAGTTCGCGGTATATCATCACTTGCACTAATTACTTGACTGTTAGAATTTGAGGATTCTAATAAATACGGATTTAATTAACTTACATATTACATAATGTTAAAATAAATATTTAAATAAAGATTACATCATAACATAAGTAAATAAAGAAATACTTACATGAAATAAATAACACAAGTAACATAGTATTTATAGTGGAAAACCCCAATAGGGTATAAAGCACTTTGAAAATAACCTTTTACTTCAGAGAAATTATTTTACAGTAAGATCACCTCCTCCTTTTAAATCCTATTCACCAAGGGTAAAACCAAATCACTTGATTTGCACACATTTGATATATTTCCCGAATATATCAAATGAGGACCTAAATTCCTTTTTACATAAGTTTGGATTAGAGAATACTTGTTAGAGATCACACAAGAAGTCCGCACAGGAGAGAACACCAGGATCAAGGGCGCAGAGGGACAGAAAGAACCCGCGCATGCGGAGGGCAAGTCCAGCATTTAGGACTTAGCTGATTTTGAGCATGAAGACCTATTTTTAGAAGATGGCATGTGTGTAACACACCAACAATGCAGAGACGTGCGCGCCACATGCATTGTCTATCTTTAGAGGATCAAATCGAAGCGTTTTTCATGGAGATGAGCTAAGAATAGGATTGTCACTTTAGTTAACTGTAAGAAGTCTATAGAGAGCACACTTACATGTGTGGTTATGCCTGTAAATGGAGTGCATGGTTATTAATAGCATGCGGCCTATTTCTGGAATAGATAAGTGGTGAAGGGAAATTCCCCACCCTATATATATATATGATATGAAGTCACATATTAGTAAGATATACACATGGAGAGATGGATGTATGGAGGTATAGAGGTATGTGCATCTGATTGGATTATTGTATCAAATCCGTGTGCACATCAGTATAGATTGACATTACTGTAAGGAGCTTATATGTTTATTAATAGATGAAAGATATTGGCCGAACCTAAGTGTCATTCCTGTGTGTAATTGAGTAGTGCATGTTATTAATTCAATCATGATTATTGTTTAAAGCTTATTCTTTCATAGATCTGAATGTAGCATGCATTGTAGAATGATGGATTAGTTATGGATATATATGTTTATTCCTCCATCACGCCAACATCCTGCAACAGGAACCCTAAAGAGGGACCTGGTACCTTTGCGCGCTTCGGGTGAGCACTCAGTCTAGGCTAAGTGATGTGTCAGCGCGTGACTAGGGTGTTATCTAGTAAATTCTAGGCTACATCATTGGTTTCTTTGCCGGGACCTCTTTTTCAGTTGTGTTTCAGGATGGTTCGGGATGAAGACGTATCTGGTTAACTCTAGCAAGTATTGAGGAGTAGATACATGATCTGGAGGAAGAATATGCATAGCGATTCAGCAGTCGATCTAAATTTAATGCACGCACTTGGGTAGAATAGAATCTGTATGATAGCCTATACGAGATATTTTTCACTATCTTTCCAGTAGAACTATACGAGTGGCTTACTGCTTATGCATCTCAGCAGAATTGGAGGTATCGCACACTTTTCTGGACACAGGAAGAATTTCAGGCCCTTTATGATACTGATATGATCTGGACTCGCACTGTGGATACATGGTTTTATGTTGTTCTAAATAGTTATATTCTAGAGTATTTAATTTCGACGTACTCTTATCCAGAGGTAGCTGAATTCCTATTATTTATGGTATCCAAGAGGAGAATATTTGAAAGGTATTCCACTGGCAATCAAGATCTTGATGGTAACTTTGAACCTGGAGAGTAAACCAATGGCTAACTAAACTTCATCATGCACGAGGGTAGGAACAAGTTTGATGAATTATGACAGACCTAGCAGTAGAGAGGAAGAGAGAGGAAAGGCGTCTTAAGTATAATGAGGTGCATGTGAGAGGGAGATAGAGAAGCAGCGTTCCATTGCAGAAAGTATGGCATTGAGGAGAGAGATGGCTCATGCAGAATTTATAACTCACATAGAAGACATGGAGCCAGAGCATCAAGAACTGCCCCCATCTTGGAAAACATGACATAGATCCCCCCTTGGCCTCCCACATAGAAGTGTGCTAGTAGATTCTACCTGAGCCATGGGCGTGCATCTTAATCCACCTGGTGACCTAGCCCTTGCACTTGGTTTTCCAATATATAGTACGACAAGTAACCAGCAAGCTAACTTTGGAAGTAGGAGAGTAGGAGTAAGTCAGGGAGCAAGTACATTAATGGTAGGATAGATGAATTTAATGATATTTGGAGGAACATTCTTAGGTGCATTATCCACACAGAACGTGAGCACACAGATTGTTGGATTCACCTCTGGAAGTGGAACTACCTCACAGACTGTAGAGGTGCAGTATTGTACTACTGTCAGAGCACATGGGAGTACATCTACAGGTCCTATTCCAGCTACAGGTAGAGGATCAGGAGGTATAGGTGGTTCTAGTTCAGGTGGATTTAGTGGTTCTAGAGGCAAAGGAAACACAAGAGGTTCTGGATCAGGTGGTCAAGGCCCGCAACGACCGCAGAACATTTATATGGAGATGTCTCTTCATCTTCCTAGAGCATAGAGGCATAGAGGATGTTGTTGAGACATGTGTAC
The DNA here is from genome assembly GCA_019776745.2 of Taxus chinensis. Classification (NCBI taxonomy): domain Eukaryota; kingdom Viridiplantae; phylum Streptophyta; class Pinopsida; order Cupressales; family Taxaceae; genus Taxus; species Taxus chinensis. The sequence continues at coordinate 629,675,262 of CM034148.1, forward strand.
ATGTGTGAGATCTTGTGGTGTCGCTAAAGGTATCACAGCTTCTGAGTGAAAGGAAAGTCAATTTGTTACTACATTACAGGGATTGTACACACAGTTGGTATATGAAGTTTAACCCTCATCAAACTTGTGTGGATATATGCAGTATTGAAGGATGCTTTCTTGAAAAGAGTTCCATATCCTTGAGTTTGAGCATAAGAGTATAAGTGCACTCAAGGATATTAAGCAAGGCACTAATGATAGTGTACGTGAGTATGATGCCCATTTTAATACACTTCTATCTAAGATATCCTATGATATTCACATAAGCCAGCATGCACAATGGTTTATTGGAGGATTGATTACACCATTTAGAAGGGCATTGTCACATAAGACATACATTGATCCGCGTGCAAAGCACTGGAAGCAGCTTTGCATGCTGAGGCAGTTGGGAGCATTGACACTAGCAGTTAGTCCATTCTTAGAGGCATAGATTACAGCTATGACAAAGCAATTAGAGAAGCTATCAGCAAATTCAGCTCATGAAACACGCTCAGGAATTTGGTTTACAGATTGTAAAGTGGAAATTCACACCAAACATATTTGTCCTCGTAGATATGTACACTCATTACTGTTAGATTATAAGATCTATCATTTGAATCATGGTGTTATTCATTGTCCTTTGTTATAGTGCACGATAAGGAAGAATGTATCCTATTTTTGCAAAACATTTGCCACTCCACGACCCATGATATTAAAGACTGTCAGTTGATTGGTCAGATCTAGGATGCTATAGACATTGGGGTATGACATATAGGTGTAACAGATCATTCTAAAGGTAAGAATGAGCACCAAAATCAGGATCATAATCAAACGCACTATGACAGGAATAAGGGGCATTTTGAAGGAGGTCATGGAAGGGGACATGGATATCATGGTGGATATGAAGGACATGAGACTGTGGTGGAGGAAGATGTGAGTTCCCTCATGGAACATGTTAGACGTGCAGATATCCTGACCACTATATGTGTGAATGTCCCTCATAATATTGCATGTTCTTTCTGCAGAAAGAACCATAGCTATGAAGAGTGCCTAGACTTATATGAGCATCTGACTAAGTAGCATAAGCAAGAAAACAAACGTGTCGGGATGGTTAGAATCCAACACATGGTAGAAGATCATTGGATGCACAGGATAGCAGAAGGACCTAAGGCATTAACTAGTGAAGATTACTATATGAGTTGAAGTAGCACGCGCATAAGAGAGGCATTACACTAGAAGCCTACAATCACCAAGGAGGAGGTTTTACATGCAAGGTACGCAAATCCTGCTCATCAAAAGGAAGTTTACCATGATACCATGGAAGTGCTAAGGAATCTATCAGGGTGAGATACAGTACTTAAAGGAGCAAAAGAACGCATCATGAGACACTCCAAATTGATATCGATGATCTGAGAGAAGTGTGTAAAATGTTGCACCAGGAGAAAATTATTCCACTATTAGGGGGTTGGTTAAAATTGTAACACTCTACGCGTAAGTATTGAGACCAGACAGTAGATTCTACATGAAAATATTCCCCTTGATAGCATTGACTATGACAAATAAATTACTCTAAATGTTGTTATAGTATGGATGGTTGTTGAGTAATATTTTGATTGATATAGGTGTGGAAGTAAATGTGCTTACATTAGATGCATGTGTACAAATGGGGAGACCCCCATTACAACCATCATCTAATGCGTTATTTATGGCAAACTGAACTAAGGCCAACTCCCATAGTATTTTTGAAGGATGCATCTATAACCATACTATGGGCCAAGTTCACTGGGGATTTTGAAGTATTAGTACTTGTAGAAGTAGACAATTTTCCAGCCTTGCTTGGACGATCTTTGTGTTATGCGAATAATAGTTGACTTGAGATTCAATAAGGGGTATATCAGCTTTGAGAACAAGGAGTAAAGAGTTGTGATATCCTCTAACAGATGGGAAGTCTACACCATATGTTGAGCCTCTAAGTGAGGAGGACTTAAACAGAATTTATGTACGCGCTATTCAGGATCCTAGATGTCAATGAGCCATAAAAAGAAGGCATCCTACAATGGGAGGATTCTCATTCTATTAGTGATACTATGAGTATTTCTTGTGACAATTGGGCTCATGGTATGTATGAACTAGTAGGGTGCGAGGTAAAAAGCACAGTTGCGTGCAAGAATGGACTTCGACTCAGTTTGATGGATAGGTAGCACAGTACCTTGGTATACAGGGGAAAAGATCTTCCTATATTTTTGAAATCCATGGAAACACAGTGGACAGATCAAATTAAGAGAAGATATATGTTAGTATATACCTTGTGTGGGACAGCAGCGCACTGGTGGGTAGTCCACAGAGATAATCTTATAGAATGGGAAGAGATTGGAGTGGCCTTATCTATTAGGTTTGTAAGGAACAATGCACCTACATAGATTTGCACTTATCATGGTGATCAACCTGTTCAGCATCACATTCAACAGTGTGAGAGACTTTGGACAGCATGACATGAAGCATTACCACCTTCACTCTGGTGCATAGATTGTACTCTACGCTACAAGGATGTGCACGCAGCCTGGTATGTATACGTAAGAACTACATCGAGAGACTGGAAACTGGAAAAATTTGACTATAGGAATGATCCAGACCTTTGACTACATTTTCTTCCCAACCTCCAATAGAAGAGGCATTAAAATTTGACAAGCACTTAACTATGGGAGATAGTGCAAAATCAGAAGAGTATATTCAGGAATTATTTGGTGAGGCAAAGTCTAAAGTGCATTTTGAAGGGGAAGAAGAAATGGATGCATACTACTTGAATGCGTTTGCCTTGAGAAAGAGAAAGGAAATATGGTTTATATCATGGATGATGAGGAAGTTGAGAACCTAGATATTGAACATTCACAAGGGGTGCACGAGGTCTTGGACCGTGCAGACAAGGATATGCATGCCTATCACGAACCCATGAAGACAAAGAAGGTGAATATAGGTTTGGAGGCTGAGCCTAAGGAGGCCATCATTGGAGACTACTGGTCAGACTTGGAGGTAGAAAAGATCATTGAGTTACTCAGGGATTATCAGGACTTATTCCCTCGAGGGTATCATGAACTTAAAGGCGTGCATAAATCACTTAGGGAAATGAAGATAAAACTTAAGGATGGTGCATGACCAGTTAGGAAGCAACCTTATAGAATGAACCCCAATTTGCATGAAAAGGTAAAAGAAGAAATTGATAAAATGTTGAAATCTGGAATTATCAAGCCCCTTGATGAGTCAGAATGGGTTAGTCCAATGGTGATCAGTATCAAGAAGGATGGACGAATTAGAATATGTGTGGACTATAGGGAGCTAAATGTTGCATGTGTCACAGATCCATTCCCTATGCCATTCACGGAGGAAATACTGGAAGGAGTGGCAGGGCGCGAAATATATTCTTTCACAGATGGGTTTTCTGGGTATCATCAAGTTAGGATTTCTTAGGAGGATCAAGAAAAGATAACTTTTACTACTAAATGGGGTATTTTTTCCTATACTGTGATGCCTTTTGGATTGAAAAATGCACCTGTTGTATTCTCGCGCATAGTTGTTCAGGAATTCAAATATTTTATTCATAACTTCTTACAGGTCTACCTAGATGATTGGACAGTATATGGGCTTGTGAAAGATCATTGTGACAATCTGTGCTTAATGTTTGAATGGTGCAGACAATTGAGTATCTCTTTGAACATCAAGAAGTGCATATTTGCTACACCATTTGGAATACTGTTAGGACATATAATCTACAAGGAAGGTTTGTTGGTTGATCCAGCTAAGGTTGCAGTCATTCTAGGCCTGGAAGCACCTACTAGTCAAAGCGAGGTGCATAGATTTTTAGGTCATATAGGATATTATAGAAAATTCATCAAAGGGTATGCCAAATTTGTTGCACCCTTGGAAGAGTTACTTAAGGGGAAAGGTACATTTTATTAGGGAGAACCGCAGCAGTGCGCATTTGAGATACTAAAGGAGAAACTTACTACCGCACCCATTCTGCATTTTCCCTCATGGGATAAAACATTTCATGTACATGTGGACGCTTTGGCATGGCCATTGGCATTGTGTTAGCTCAACCTTGGTGAAGGTATTATAGATCATCCAATTTGTTTTTCTAGTAGGAAACTGACTCCTGCTGAAGGGAATTATACAACTACAGAGCACGAAGCTTTGTCCATGATCTATGCATTGCACAAGTTTTGACAGTACTTATTAGCAACACCATTTTTGTTTTATACAAATCACATGGCATTGAAGTACTTGGTAAACAATCCCATCTTACAGGGGCACATATGCAGATGGGTACTCCTATTTTAAGAGTTTGACTTCACAGTTGTGGTGAAGTCAAGGAAAAGTAACTCTGGACCAGACCACTTGTCTAGAATTCACTCCAGAGAGGAGGCACAGACAATTGAAGAAACCATGCTAGATGCACAGTTATATAGGTTACAATGCAGTGCCATCAGAATTAGAAGACATTGTTGTATTTCTATGGACTAGTGTGGCACTAGAAGGAATGAAGGCATTAGAAAAGAAACAGCTTGTTATACGCGCGGCACTATTTATGTTAATCAGTGGTGACCTCTACAACTTAGGCAGAGATGAAGTATTACGTCGTTATGTATTAGAGCATGAGCATCAGGATATTATGGAAGAAGCCCATAGTGGTATTGCAAAAGGCCATTATGCAAGTGATGCGACTGCCCGGAAGATCCTACTTGTCGGATTATGGTGGGAGACATTAAATAGAGACTATAAATAATATTGCAAGGCGTGTGATCATTGTCAGCACCTAGGAAAACCAGGGCAAAGAGATGAGATGCCTTTGAGACCAATTACTAGTGTCGAACCATTTGATAAATGGGCCATTGACTTTGTAGGACCTATTTCGCTAGTTGCGCCCAGGAATGGGTCGCGCTATATCATTACTTGCACAAATTATCTCACATGGTGGGAAAAAGTAGCACCTACGAAGGACTGTACAACATCTACAGTAGCTAGGTTTCTATGGGAGAATGTTCTTACAAGATATGGATGTCCTTTAAGCTTGACAAGTGATAGGGGTACGCACTTTTTGAATGAGACAATCAGGATCCTATTAGATGATTTTATGGTTGCACACCATAAAACTACACCCTATCATCCTCAAGTAAATAGAACTGTTGAGGCTTTCAACAATATTTTGAGCCAGAATTTGAACAAAACTTTGTGATGTTGGAAGAAAGGATTGGGATGAAAAATTTTCAGCTATTCTTTGGGCATATAGAACAACTTATAAGAGGTTGAATAAAGCCACACTGTTTTAGTTGGTGTTTGGCGCAGAAGCCGTTCTTCCTATAGAATTTATGTTACCTTATTTGTGCATTGCACGTGCACTGGAGGTCTAGCTGATGAGAAAGATTTAGAAGAGTGTATTGAGAAGATGATTCAACTGGATGAGCGAAGAGCCGAGCAACCACGTTGGAGTCAAAAGTAGGAAAAAGTCTAGGCAGAAATCATGGAATGACAGTAAACATAATGGATAAGAACTTTGAGATTGGACAAATGGTACTTGTTTATGACTCAAAGTTCTTACGCCATCGAGGTAAGCTCAAAGTACATTGGTTAGGGCTTGTATGTCATCACTTACATACTTGAATCAGGTGCTTGTCTAGTTAGAAGCACTTGATGGAACACGGCTACACGGTTACTCTAATGGGGAGTAGGCTGAATCCCTACTGTAAATACGTGTTCTTGGTGTTTATAGTAAGGCAATATTGCCATTTAGATTAGGTCTTCAATTCTATACTTCCTTAATGTATTTCCTTCATTTTCGCTATTCTTTGTCAATTCAGTTGTTGTTTTTGTGTAATAAGTGTGCTTACACACATGAAACTAATTACTATGTGACGAATGTTTATGTGCAGGACAACTACACATACCTGTAGAGTGCGTGGTGGTTGTACTTATCCAAGTAAAATACTATGAGAATTAAAAGATGAAAGGAATAAGCTGATACGGGTGTGCTTTAATTCAAAAGAAGATTACTTCTCAAAAGTGACCAAGGATGGAGATGAATGAAAGGACATTATAATGTGAGGTAAGCCAAGGCCATGATAACTACCAAGAGAAGGGATAGTGACAAGGTACTCAGGTGCAAGGGCGTGCTGCCGAAGAGAATTCTGTGACAATAGGGTAGGAAGGTGCACGCTAGAAGGTTATAGCTGGGGCAGTGAAGATGTACCATGCGTGAAATGAATGAATTTGGTCAATGAATGAGAGGATATTTGTGTAGGTGAAGGAGCAATAAATGCATCAAAATTTGAAAAATCTATATAAGGATGGGATGAAAAATTCATTTTTTCTGTTACAACTAAGAGTATTTGAGGAAAGAGTCCAACTACAAAGAGCCGAGTGATCGGGTTTAGTTGTAAAGAGGTGTGAAACCGTGTCATGACAAACAGATCTCTGTGTAAAAGAAGCTTATGTCCCCAGTGGTGAATGGTTTGAGCAAAGCAAGGAGACGGAGAGGAGTTAGGGGCACGTGAAGTTTCCACCTAGATCATAATTGAATCAAGCTAGTGTTTGATTCACAAATTGTATAAGTTAAACGGAAGAGGATCTACAAGGGATTGCAAGGTAAAAATGGCACCTAAGAAGGTAGTTGTAGCAGGAGAAAAAGGAAAGAAGAAGGTGGTCATCGAGGAGGAAGATATGGCACCTGAAAGTGATTTTTCAGAAATACAATATCCATAAGGCATTAATCATTGGCCAATAATGAGATTCACCCATCAGAAAGAGAAAAGTAAGTCGAATACAATCACAGGACCGCAGAGAACAAGAAAGGAGCCCAATTCCTTTCTCACTGCTAGGATGAACAAACGTATGGCTGATGACATGCTAGTTTATGATGATGTAAGTGCAAGAAGATTTTAAAGAGAATTGGGGTCTACCAATTATATGAGCTTCCATATTTCAGGAATTATGAGCCCTTGTATCAGTGGCCCATGAGTAGAGGTGCACGAGGACATCTTCTACTTTGTAGGACACAAACTTAGAATTTCATCTACACTTATCTCATCAGTTATAGGTTTGAAGGCCATAAAAGAGGATATAACGAATGATCTCACAGATAAATCCAAGATCTTAAAGACCAGATCAGGATTTGGGGTACCTGAAGGGTCTGCACGCAGTATGAATATAAACAAATCTGAAGAATTGTTCTGGTTGTGCAAGCAACAACACACCTTGTTACAAATTTGAATGATCAGGAGCCATGGTCATGGGTAAATACTATGTGGTTACACGTTGCATGTAAGATGTTCAGAAGGAGAAATCTCCAATATTGTAGGCTACATTGCAGAACAAATAGTCAAGGAAGCACGCATAGGAGGGAAGTTTAGCTTTGGGGCTATTCTACTATCACTAGTATTCATGGAAATTGGAGTACCAAGACAGGCTGAAGGAAAAGGTATGAGAATACCCCATGGAGAATAACTCACCAGCTAAAAAGTTCAACAAGTACCTATGTAAAGGGGCCATGACATATGACATCAAGAAAAGGGCGGATAAATGGTACGGCATGATCTGCATGGCATTTAGAGAAGAGTGGCGCATCCCAAAGGACCTACCATCAATAGTAGGGAAAAAAAGCCCAGTTTTGTTGTATATCATCATTTCTGCATCGGACATGCTTCCCAATGAGAGATGGAGTCTGGATCCTTTGGTGTAAATTGCCTTACACATTCACTATAAGGTATTTCCAAGCATTTGTTCACAGATTCATAGACACGTGCACAAACTAGTATTCAATGTAGATAAGGTAGACTGCAACTACCACACACTGAGGAAGAATTATGTGTATCCTAGAAGAAGTGCCTATATCTAATAGGATCATTTCGGAGGTGTTAAATATTAATTCAATAAGTTTGGTTGTAGCAGATGTAGGGGCAACATTAGTGTATCTTCAGCTGAAGCCCAAGATGGAGAACAATAATTATGTAGAGAATGAATTCACGCTCCCAGGGCCACCAAAGGGTAAGCACACAATGGAAAACATATTGGCACAAAGGCCCACAGAATTTTTTTGAAGTAGAGGATAAAGAAGGAGGAGCGTGAAGATAGTGGAGGCTTGGAACACAGAAGAAAGCAACCTTATGAACAGAGAAGATTCATAGGTGAGCAACCACTCCACCTCAAGGACAGGATGAAGAGGAAGATACGGAGGTTGACCAGGGGAGATCATAGGTTTAAGAAAGTGTTCAGATGCACAAGGACTCAAAGTGGAACCCCCAAAAATGGTACGGAAATCATCTCATCTCTCTCCACACAAGGAGGACCACTGAGCCAAAAAAGAGAAGAAAGTTTAAGTTGGATAAAAAAGTGGAGGAATCAAGAAGAGAGCGAGCATGCATCTCCTGACCCTACTCGAGCAAGAAGGTGAGGCCATAGAACAAGGAAGAGCAAAAAGATGAAGAGATGAAGGACAGAGAAGAAAAATAAAAGGAAAACTTTGGATCCGTGCATGTGACTGCTTAAGATATAACAGGACAGGCTCCTAACCTTGAAGCTACAATTCCCAAGGGTCCTAGATCGAAGAGGATGAGTGGAGAGCACATTCCACTAACTATGGGGTATGTAGAGGACGTAAATAAAATTGTCCGTGCCCACTTCCAGAGAACGATAACACAAAAGGATTTATTTGGCTGGGAGCTAATGGATGAGGATATGGAGACTGTGCACACTCAAAAGTAACTATCATCATCAATGCATACCCACATGGATGAGCCTTAACTTTTATGTATGTGAAGAGTCATGCCTTTCGAGATGGATGAAGAAGGTACCCCAAGCTAGACATATGACGAGTAAATCCTACTGTCATGTCAGATGAGTAGGTCAGCAATGCATTAGTGAAGGTTTCTGACTAAATTTGCTTAGAAGAAAGATGGATAAAGATGCAACGATCAGAACAGGGCGTTATGAGAGAAGCTAAATACAAAGGATGCGGAGATAGCGCACATAACACAAGAGAGGGACTTGGCATAGAAGAAGAATGAAGTATTTATCAGCTTTGTAGAGGAGATTAGGGACAATGTCATAAGAGCTAGGCTACACTTGGAGACCAAGGTACCATAGGACGTTTCCCTCAGTGATACATTATGTAAGAAAAGTTGGTGGACATGGTACTTGAAGATGAACATCTATGCATGACAGCACCAAGGAAGTTACAAAAAGAGGCAGAACACGAGAGAAATCCTCGGTGATGCGAAATATTGCATCCTATGAGGGGATACTACAAGCACTACAAGAAGTATTGAAGATAGCATACCAAGCTTTGAACATATACATAGGTCCAGAGGCACTTATCAACATAAAGGACCCTAGAAAAAAACAATGAGGTCCTGAAATCAAGTGAAGGACGAGACACTGAGCCACGCAGAAAGATTTTCAATGGTAAAGCAGGAGTGTGAGGCTCTGGATAGGAACACAAGAGCCACACAAGACTCGGGCTAGAAGAGCTTGGGAAGTTCATTGCGCAGAAGATAGATATTTTAAAAGGAAGAATGACCTCAATGTCTAGTGTTGTGTTGGTTCTGCAAAATGAAAAAGGGGAGATTACGAGGGATGAGTTGGAGTTCATTATTTTGGACATTCCAGAAAAAAGTAGACACAAGCACTCACTGAATGGCAGGCCTTGGAGGCTGAAATAAAGGAGGAGTATCCAAAGTTGATACTTCAAACTGATATAGAGGAGGTTACCTCCTAGCCTTATAAAACTACTTTATTTATCTACATTCTTTCATTCTTATTCTTTCCAATCTTCTATTCGTTACTTCAATTTTTGGAGATACCCATTGTTGGGACAGATAATGACATTAGTGTGGGATAATGTTGATCAGAGAATACTTGTTAGAGATCACACAAGAATTCCATGTGAGAGAGAAGGCCAGTATCAAGGGCGTCGGAGGGATAGGAAGGACCTTCGTGCGCAGAGGGCAAGTTGAGCATTCAGGACTTAGCTGATTTTGAGCATGAAGACCTATTTTTAGAAGATGACGTGTAGAACATACCAATGATGCAGAGGCACGTGCATGCCATGCACGTTATTTATCTTTGGAGGATTAGATCAAATCGTTTTGCATGGAGATGAGCTAAGAATAGGATTGTCACTTTAGTTAACTGTAAGAAGTCTATAGATAGCACACTTGCATGTGTGGCTATGCCTGTAAATGGTGTGTGGCTATTAATAGCATGAGGCCTATTTTTGGAATAGATAAGCAGTGAAGGGAAAGCTCCCCCACCCTATATATATTATGATATGAATCACATAGTAGCAATGTATATATGTAATGGAGAGATGGATGAGATGGAGGTATAGAGATATACACATATGACTGAATTACTATATCAGATCCATGAGTGCATTGGTATAGATTTCCATTCTTGTAAGGATCTTGTGTGTTTATTAATAGATGGAAGATATTGGCTGAACCTAAGTGTCATTCTTGTGTGTAATTGAGTACTGCGTGTTCTTGATTCAATCATGATTACTATGCTTAAAGCTTTTTCTTACATAAATTTGAATGTGGCATGCGTCGTAGAATGATGGATTAGTTATTAATCTATATTTTTATTCCTTTCATCATGCTAACATATTTCTACAACAACCCTAAAGAGGGACCTAGTACCTTTGCATGCTTTGGGTGAGCGCTCAGTCTAGGCTGAGTGATGTGTCAGCACGTCTAGGGTGTTATCTGGTAAATTCTAGGTTGCACCAATAAGGCGATCATGTATGTCTACCGACCCACCTTTTCAACTTAAAATGTTTGAAACATACACCTAGGTTTATAATATTTTCATATTGGAAATATAATCATTTCATGATATTAAATATTTAACCTAAAGTATATACCTAGGTTAGCGTATTTAATAATAGAAATATAAATATTTCATATTATTAAATATTAACCTATATATTAGTGATGGACCCATATACATTAAGGGTTGGCCAGACCACTTAATCATTATTTTCTAGCACTCCCCCTTAATGTTAAGTGGGATAAGATAACATATGCCAATAGATTACCTGCCTGTGGTACACTTCAGGATTTACAATCCTTAAACCATAAAATTTTTAGGCTATAATATCAGTTGAAGGAATTATAACACCTTCATCATACTAAATTTACCTTTTGGTACAAAAGGATTTGGAATCTCAAAGATCATCCCATGATCAGTGGCTAAGTATGTGTTATCCAAATTCACCCCCCAGGGTTAATTCGATAACATACATCAAAATTCTCAAGTCCCAGGCAAATTGATTGATCCAAGGCAAAAAATCATGTTTCCAGGGTCCCCTCAGATTTTTTCTATCTTTCCTGTCCAGGAGGAAAAGAGCCAGTTCTGAGGAAAGGTGAAAAAAGTGGCAAAAACAAGCTTGGGACAGGAAAAATTGTAAAAATTGGCTAAGTCCTAGTCCTCGCAACAGTAGGGACGTGAGGGACATCGAGACGCAAATCGGCCGAAAAACCTCCAGGCGGCCCACGAAGCAAAGGGACATCTGGGACAAAAGGACAGGCAGGGCGTGAGAAGCCGATTCGGCCGAAGGAGGAAGCAAAATTGACTAACTGCTGAGCAAAACAGTTTGGGACATTCGGGCCGTGAGGACGCGAACCACCCGGATCGGCCGAAACAGAGAACTTTAGCACCGGGACAATCGGGCCAGAAGTACGCAGCGGACGCGGAAAGCCGGTTCGGCCGAAGGAGAAGAAAATCGACTAACTGCTTTGGGACATGTGGGACAAAGGAACGCGAACCGGCCGAATCGGGTGAACCGGAAGAATTTGTCCCAGACAGTCCGGGATAGTTGGAACAAATGTACGTGAAGGACGTGAACCGGCCGGTTCGGCCAAAACAGGGAACTTTTGCACTGGGACAGTTGGGACAAAGGGACGCGTGGGACACGGATAGCCGAAGAAGCCGAAAGCCAGTCAAGCAATGCCACGTGTCATCAGCCAAATGAGGGACAAGGAAGCCCATTTCGAGCGGATCAGAGGATTCTATCCCAAACAGCACTGGGACATCCGGGACAAAAAGACGCGAAGGGCAAGCTGGCAGACCCACGGACCAATCAAATCACGACACGTGTCACAAGGGAGAAAGTCCAAAAGTCAAAGGGCGAGGTTTCAAGCACTGACCCGAGCCAATCAAAAGAGGACACGTGTCTAATGAAGTAGGAAAACCCACGGGACAGAGAGGAGAGAGAATTACATATCCAATCAGCGCGTGCCACGTGTCATCTAGGTGGCAGAGCATGGGAAAATTTTCAAAACACATTTTCGCCTGTTTTGTGCCCTAAATCTTCAGATCGACATATCTTTCGATCCAGAGCTTGGATTTGCATGTTCTTTATATCAACGGAAAGCTTATGAAATTCTCTACATGATTCTAGGGTTAATCTTGAATTTTAGTGCTATCTAGAGAGAGAAAATTGAGAAACGGCTCTGACACGTGTTCATGGCCAGAAGTGACATTTCAGCGACCAGATTTGATGCAGAATGGGTCACATTCTCCTGTAATTCGGTCAAAGTGACAGGGTATGGGTTTGTAAGGTCCCCCATGCCATTTTAATGCACCTGTAGTCAAGGAGGGATGGGCTCTCATGTTTTAGTACGTTTTTTGTCTCCTGGGCTCGACCCATGCAATGTAAAAGCCAGATTTGGCTCATTTTTTAAAAAAAAAAGACAAGTTGTTCATCTTTTCGGCTCTGCCCTGCCTTCTTTTCTTCTCCAGAGTTGAAGATGGAGTTCGAACCTCCTCCCTGCTCTCTAATGGCATTTTTTGCCTTTTACTAATGAAATGATGTTCTGTGCAAACTTCTGGAGCAACAAAAACGTGTTTTGTGATGCATCTGTCCATCCTTGCTCGTTCTTTGTTTGTTTTCTTCTTGCCTCTCTTCATTACAGGTATTTGTGCATGTTTGAATGTTCATTGCAGGTTTGGAGCTGTGTTCATGGAGTTTTGGGACATTTTCTGTGTGAAATCTATCCTTGGGCCTATGATGCATCTGTCCATCCTTCCCATTGCTCACCTCTCTTTGTTCCATGGTAGTTTTGATAGATGTTCAACATTCTCCTTCTCTGGTGTATCACCGTTTTAGTGTAGGCTTTTGCTGTTTTTTTCCCTTTTCTCTCTCTCTCTCTCTGTCTCCTTGGCATGGTTAGATTAGGATTAGATTAGCTTGCCTGCACTGGAATAGCTTGTGGCAGGTAGTTTAGGAGAAGGAACCAGCCTTCTCTGGAGAATCCTTTCTCACTTTTCAAGTCCCACACTTGGAGAAAGGATTCAATGTTATGCAATCACACTGGATGCTAGAGTGATCAACCTAGAAGCCTAATCTACATCCAGGGGTGCTGTGAGTCTGCATCAACAGTTTTGGCACGCCCGGTGGGACTTTAGAGGTCTTCCACTTCATCTTTTATAGGTTGGTGTGTTCCTGTGAAGATTTCAGCCTTTGGAGGCACTTGCAAACACATCTGGAAACTCCATCTGATTAGCAACCCATTTCTAAAGTTGCAGACCTGTGTTCCATCCATTTCCATCCATCCTTCTTTCCATCCCTTTCATTCTTTTCCATTCCATGAAGTTGTGCAATCATGACTTCATTTCCATCATGGAATTCACATCAACAACAGCAGTATATCACACCTCCAACATGTTTTACAAATCCTCCAGATCAACATGCATACTCATATGAACAGCAATGCCAAAGTCAGTTTGGCTATGAAGTCCATCAAGAGCAAGAGTATGCATATAATGAAGACCATCAGATGCAAGATGCTGGTCTGTTGGAGAAAATCCAAAAGATGGAGGTAAAAATGGTGCAGTCCAGAGCAACAGCTCAAATGAGAGCTTTCAGAATCGGTTGCAGGACACCTTGTCCATGGGGAGGCCCTTTTCCAAGATACTTCAGCCCTCAGGAGAAGCTGGACTTCATGATGAAGATGCTACCCCAACTTGCACAATGGACAGCAGAAATAGAGGCCTATACACTTGTTGTTGAACAACCTTGTCAATGGGTAAGTTCTACACCATCATCTGGTCTTTGTCTTCCCATTACTCAAGCAGCATCATCTCATTTGGAATTGCAAATTTTGAACTCTCCATCTGCTGCCCCAAATGTTGATTCCATTTCTCCACCCCCTAGTCTTCCACCACACCTCAATTCTTCTTTCCTTTTTCCTTCTAAACAGTCATCCCCTCCACAAGAGCTAACAGAAATACCTCCTCCTCCAAAGAAACAAGAGTTTCCATCTCCTCCACCACCAAAAATAATTGCAAAATCAATCAAGTTTCAACCCACCCCTCCTCTTGCATTCCCAATTCCATGTGGGGAAGAAGAAATTGAAAAGATTGGCCATGAAGGACAGCAAGAGGAGGAGCCAAGAAGAAAAGAAATGACAGACAGCTTGAAGGTTTTGGGCTGCCAAGTTTGGGATGACAAAGATCCCCTTGATGGTTAAACCTACGGAAGAGGTTGAAGTCAGAGAACAAATGGTGGTCAGGACAGATTTTGTTGTAGCAGAAGAAGATCTTGTAGTCCCAACTTGTCCTCTAGAGCAGCAGATTGAAGAGTTTGACTTGACAAACTTCATGCTGGAGGAAGAGTTCAATCAAGAGCAAGATTGTCTTCAAACATTGAATGAGGGAGAAGCTGCTCCAGATCCAAGAGAAGAGGAGCACGTTCTAATTGTGGAGGAGAAAATTGCAGATCCAAGGGCTTTAAGCACAAAGCAGGCTACAGGAGAACCTTCAGTTCTTCTTTCTACTTCACCTCTCTCAAGTTCTAGTACTGAAGAGGAGTTTGATCTCTCAAACTCAATGTTGGAGGGTGAAAGAAACCATGGTGGTCAAGTTACAGATCAAGAAGACACCATGGAGGAAGTGGAGCATTTGCAGCAGGACAGCCATGAGGTAGTTTATCTGTCAGATTTGGAGGATTGTTTTGATGGAGAAGAGCCGGTTGAGTTTCCACCATTCTCTCTTTCATCATCCACATTCCAAACACTTGAGTCTGCTGTCATGAAGGAGATCATTCATTTGCAGCAGCCTGCATCTTATAGTAGCTTTTTGGAATCAAGTTTGGAAGATTTTAATCTTTTATGTTCTTTGTTCTTCATTGGAGGAAGAGAAAGGACAGAGGAATTTCACCATTGCTTCCACACCATCCATTCAAGAAGGTCTACAAGAAGACTCCATTTTTGGAGTTGAAAATCAAAGCTATGGGCATATCAAATGGATAAGACCTTGCCCAATCAGGTATTTGGCTTCATTGGAGCCAAAGGAGAAATCACAACCAGTCATGCTTGCTTCTGAGCATGAGGGTGAGCTACAAAGCACCAAGGATCAGCTGTCATACCTCTTCAATCCAAATGCAGAGCAACTAAAAGAGGTATTGGATTCACCTTCAGCTGATACCTTGATGATTTGGGTGGAAGACCAGCTTCTTGTTGATTTTCCATCCATCCAATCAGCCATGATCAATGCCAAATCAATTGCATGGCTGCCACTTTTGAAAAAGGGAAGCTATTTCTCACAACCAATTGCAGGGTTTGTTTAGCTTGCCTTTGCTCCAGTTAAAGTAGAGTATGTAGGTTTTCTTTCAGTAGAAGAAGTGCTTGTGCACACTCTACATGTTCCATTTGGAGCATGTATGATTTTCAGTTTTGTAAATAGTTTTTGGTGTTGCTAGTTTTTCTCTGGCACAGTTCATTCCAATGGCATTTTGGTGAGAACAACTCCATGTCCGATGGGATTCAAGTGGCTCAGAGAGGAGATTTTCAAAGTTCAGATCATTTGCAGGTTACAACTCATGACTCCATGCCCAATGGACTGCTTCTGGCTACTGGTATTTTCACCTAGCAGGCAGGTATCCCTGCTGAGTCGCCAGATTGTTATCCAAATTCACCCCCCAGGGTTAATTCGATAACATACATCAAAATTCTCAAGTCCCAGGAAAATTGATTGATCCAGGGCAAAAAATCATGTTTCCAAGGTCCCCTCAGATTTTTTCTATCTTTCCTGCCCATGAGGAAAAGAGCCAGTTCTGAGGAAAGGTGAAAAAAGTGGCAAAAACAAGCTTGGGACAGGAAAAATCATGAAAATTGGCTAAGTCCTAGTCCTTACAACAGTAGGGACGTGAGGGACATCGAGACGTGGATCTGCTGAAAACCCTCCAGGTGGCCCGCGAAGCAAAGGGACATCTAGGACAAAAGGACACGTAGGGCACGAGAAGCCGATTCAGCCGAAGGAGGAAGCAAAATTGACTAACTGCTGAGAAAAACAGTTTGGGACATTCGGGCCGTGAGGACGCAAACCGCCCGGATCAGCTAAAATAGAGAACTTTAGCACCGGGACAATCAGGCCAAAAGTACGCGGGGGACGCGGAAAGCCAGTTCGGCCGAAGGAGAAGAAAATCAACTAACTGCTTTGGGACATGTGGGACAAAGGAACGCGAACCAGCCGAATCGGGTGAACCGGAAGAATTTTTCCCAGACAGTCTGGGACAGTTGGAACAAATGTACGCAAAGGACACGAACCAACCGGTTCGGCCGAAACAGGGAACTTCTGCACTGGGACAGTTGGGACAAAGGGACGCGTGGGACGCGGATAGCCGAAGAAGCCGAAAGCCAGTCAAGCAATGCCACGTGTCATCGACCGAATGAGGGACAAGGAATCCCATTTCGGGTGGATTAGAGGATTCTGTCCGAAACAGCACTGGGACATCCGGGACAAAAAGATGTGAAGGGCGCGAAAAGCCGACAGACCCGCGGACCAATCAAATCGCGACACGTGTCACAAGGGAGAAAGTCCAAAAGTCAAAGGGCGAGGTTTCAAGCACTGACCCGAGCCAATCAAAAGAGGACATGTGTCCAATGAAGTAGGAAAACCCACAGGATAGAGAGGAGAGAGAATTACATATCCAATCAGTGCGTGCCACGTGTCATCCAGGTGGCAGAGCGCGGGAAAAATTTCAAAACGCATTTTCGCCTGTCTTGTGCCCTAAATCTTCAGATCAAAATATCTTTCGATCCAGAGCTCGGATTTGCATGTTCTTTATATCAATGGAAAGCTTATGAAATTCTTTACATGATTCTGTGGTTAATCTTGAATTTTGGTGTAGTCTAGAGAGAGAAAATTGAGAAACAGATCTGACGCGTGTTCATGGCTAGAAGTGACATTTCAGCGACCATATTTAATGCAGAATGGGTCGCATTCTCCTATAATTCAGTCAAAGTGACAGGGTATGGGTTTGTAAGGTCCCCCATGCCATTTTAATGCACCTGCAGTCGAGGAGGGATGGGCTCTCATGTTTTTGTACGTTTTATGTCTCCTGGGCTCGACCCATGTAATGTAAAAGCCAGATTTGGCTCATTTTTATTAAAAAAAAGACAAGTTGTTCATCTTTTCGGCTCTGCCCTCCCTTCTTTTCTTCTCCAGGGTTGAAGATGGAGTTCAAACCTCCTCCCTGCTCTGTAATGGTGTTTTTTACCTTTTACTAATGAAATGATGTTCTGTGCAAACTTCTGGAGCAACAAAAACGTGTTTTGTGATGCATCTGTCCATCCTTGCTCGTTCTTTGCTTGTTTTCTTCTTGCCTCTCTTCATTACAGGTATTTGTGCATGTTTGAATGTTCATTGCAGGTCTGGAGCTGTGTTCATGGAGTTTTGGGACATTTTCTGTGTGAAATATATCCTTGGGCCTATGATGCATCTGTCCATCCTTCCCATTTCTCACCTCTCTTTGTTCCATGGCAGTTTTGATAGATGTTCAACATTCTCCTTCTTTGGTGTATCACCGTTTTAGTGTAGGCTTTTACTGTTTTTTTCTTTTTCTCTCTCTCTCTGTCTCCTTGGCATGGTTAGATTAGGATTAGATTAGCTTGTCTGCACTGGAATAGCTTGTGGCAGGTAGTTTAGGAGCAGGAACCAGCCTTCTCTGGAGAATCCTTTCTCACTTTTCAAGTCCCACACTTGGAGAAAGGATTCAATGTTATGCAATCACACTGGATGCTAGAGTGATCAACCTAGAAGCATGATCTGCATCCAGGGGTGTTGTGAGTCTGCATCAACAGTATGATTTGTGAGTTTTACATGTTCTCATAGGTTCTTATAAAAGGTTATTAAACCCAAGCATATAGGATCCTTTTACAACCAAGGACCTCCTTAACAATATGCTTATATTGGATGTTTACCTGTAAACTCAATAGCACTAAAGATTGTACTAAAGACCACCTTTAAGATCTTTCTACACTTCTTTCTAAAAAAGAATCCGAGGAAGTATACATGCCCAAAGGTCTTTTTTACACATGCCCAAAGGTCTTTTTTACACTTGCCTGAAGGTATTTTTACAAAAACCAAGTTCCATTAGGAGGTGACATTGTCATACACACTCCCCCTCAATGGAAACTCCAATAATCCAAGCTTTTCACAAAACTTAAAAAACTTTGCAACACTCAGGGACTTTGTGAAGATGTCAGCAAAATGTTCTTCAGTCAACACAAACTTGAGATTTATGTCATCACTTAGCACCTTCTCACAGGTGAAGCGTATATGTATCTCAATGTCCTTCATCCTCTGATGTTCAACCAGATTCTTAATCAAGAGTAATACAACTCTGGCCACCACATAGAAGAGGAATACTTCCTTTAACTTCCATGTGTATCTCTACCAATAGCCATTGCAGTCACATGGCTTCTTTACTTCTCCATTGTACTTCTCTACCTCAGTAGAATAAATGGAGACTGTTGATTGCTTTTTTTGTTCTAATTAATGGTTCCTACACCAAAAAAAATTGAACACATATCCAGTATATTTTATAACACAACATCAGTATGGTTAGAATCACAAAATCCATGTAAGATAGCATTTTCATTCGTAGTATAATGCAACCCATAATTGATTATTACTTTAATATATCTAAAAATTATTTTTGCAAGATTCTAATGATCTCTTTAAAAGGTTCCAAGGATTGCACCGCAGTGACAGCTGCTAGATTTTTGTGGGAAAACATAATCAGCATGTATGATTGCCCTTTACATTTAACAAGTGATAGGGTTACACACTTTCTCAATGAAACAATCAAGATTTTGTTAGCAAAATTTATGGTGGTCCATCATAAGACTACCCCATATCACCCTCAAGTAAATGGAACTGCTAAGGCATTTAACAATAGACTAAGTCACACGTTAACTAAGATCTATGACGTTGGAAGACAGGATTGGGATGACAAAGTATTAGCCATTCTATGGGCATACAGGACAACCTACAAAAGGTTGAACAAGCCCACACCGTTTCAATTGGTGTTTGGTGTGGAGGTTGTTTTACCAGTGGATTTCATGTTACCATTGCTACGTATAGCACACGCAAAAGGGTTAGCTGACGAACAAGCACTAGAAGAAAGAATTAATAAGTTGATGCAATTACACGAAAGGTGATCATTAGCTAGATGGAGTAAGATGACAGAAAAATCAAGACAAAAGGCATGGCGTGATCGTTATATCAAGAACAAGAAGTTTGAGGCTGGGAAGATGGTATTGTTGTATGATTCTAATTATATGCACCATCCTGAGAAGTTGAAATTCCATTGGTTGGGACCTTACATCATCTCGTACATTCTTGATTTAGGTGTTTTCTAGTTACAAGTGTTGGATGGGACGAGGTTACCAGGTCACTTCAATGGGAGTAGGCTTAAGCCCTATTATAAATAAGTCTTCTTGGTGTTTGTAATAAGGTAGTATTGCCAATTAGCTTAGAATTTTTCTTAGGCTTTCTTTTCTTGTGTTTCCCTTTCTTGTTGCTTGTTCCTTTATTTTTGTTTCATTTTGTGACTTGTGCACTGGTAACCACATTATTTTTGTCCCAAGGTTGTGTATGCGTAGAGGACCATGCATCTATTTTAGTGTGGGGTGGAGTGATACAAAGTATAGACCTGTAATAAAAGTTTGAGCCGGTAGTAGAAGTTACGGTGAATGGCCCAATCAAAGGATAAAAAGAGTGTAAGGTTAAGAAACATGTAGAAGAGAAGTATATGAAAATGGTTGGTTTTAAAAAGGATTTACAAAAAGCACGTATAGAAAGGATGAAGATCGCATGAATAACATGAGATAGGTGAGGGTAAAAATCAGGTAAATGACATAAGAAGTTCCTTCGGCACTGTAGACGCACGCGTAAGATTCTTCAGTTGGATTAGATTTTTATGCTCCAAAAGGTTGTAAAGGGGTTTTCATGTTGGATGTGGTGTGTGGGTAAAGGTGCTTAAAGTTAGCTTAGTGGAAAATGCCACATTTAATGTTAAAGTATGTTGGTAGGTGGTATAGCATTTAATGCTGAAAAGAAGCAAAAACTATAAATACAAGGTCGGGAAAGTCATTTTTTACCTTGTGATTACGAAGTGAAAGAAGCTCTTGCGAACTAGAGCATCTAGAGAGAAATTTGTGTGAAGGAAAAAGAATCTAAGAAATATTATTATGTGACTAGAGTGAATTTGCAAACCAGAAGGAAGGAGTACACAGGCATGAGGAAAGGTTATTTTTGGTGCACCGTCTTGTGGAAGATTTTCCTAGTTAGGGTCTAGCATCTAGGGCACGAAGATAGAAGGATTTATTCCAAGAGTTAAAGCTTTAGAGTTGAGCTTAAGGATGGAACAGAGTAGCAGAGTAGAGCAAGAGTAGAGTGAGTATTTCAGATCAAGCTGATCCCAACATAAAGTAATGGTACCTAAGAAACCAACCGTTTCACCAAATAAAACAAAGGGCAAGGGCAAAGGAAAGAAAATAAATGCCGTCGCGAGCATCAACGGATAATGGTATGCGGAAATGCAATACCTATATGAAGTATTGCTAAGAAAAGGAATGGGAATTACATTTGAGGAAAATGATAGCCGTAAGCAGATTATAACCATCACATGAGCATAATTGAGAAGGATATGGCATTAGATTTGGTCTGATCCAACTAACTAAAAGTACGTCGAGATGGGATTCCTATTTACAATGATGAGGTCAAGGTCAAATTAGTAGAAGGTCAAGATTATTACAATTTTATGAGTTTCCTTACATTGGTAAATCCTGAGCACCTTTATTAGTGGTTAATGTCATGCATGTCCATGATGATCACTTTTATTTTACACGGGGTGCATGATGCACATAAAACCACATCTAATATCCAACATCACATGCCTCCTTTGTGAAGGAGATAAGATTGATGATGATTTGAGTGACAAGGAGGCTATTGAGTAGACTGTATCCACCTACAAATACAAGAAGGGGTAATAATACTTTGAAATCATTGAAATTCTAGACCCAGTCATGAGGATGTCCATGCATGCTTGGTAACCAAGTTGAATGATTAGGAATGATGGACACAAGTGAACAAGGTGTGGCTAAATGTATGCCAAAAGATATCAGATGTAACAATCCAAAACTTATTTTCTTTCATTGCAGATGAGATCATAAGCAACGTGCAGGATGGAGAAAATATATTTTTTGATAACATCCTCATCACCATTATATTTTCATATATTAGAGTGCCTAGATGGGCTACAAAACTTTGTTTCAGAAGTATATAGATGAGGATCCCTTTCTTGCAAAAAGGATTTGAAAAATAAAATTGTGAAAAACATGACATGGCTGCTCACAAGGCATGCACCTAAAGAAGTGGTATAAGCATAGATTCTTGATGCATTTGGGGATAGAGTGGAGGATCCCTAGAGCATTTTCCCATGCTTCTGGATGGAGAGGAAAAATTTTGTAGTGTACCAACACTTTCTGCAGTGGCAGATTTACTATTTAAATATGGGACTAAGAGTCCATGGTGTAAGCTTCCCTTCTCCTTTGCTGCACAATACTTTTAGGCAGCCGGATTCAATCAGGTTCAAGGAGGCCAAGAGACTAAGGTTATACCTTATTCAAGTATACCATAGACCACCATGCAAGCTATGCCAAAAGCTTGTGTATCCAAAAAATCACATGCATACGTGGAGAGAGTATGTCTCCCACAAAATGTCAAATGTTGAAGCCAATAACACTACCAATCGCAAGAAAGGGCTGCATAGCAATGAATATATCTTCGCACATAAGGCCAAATTTTGAGAAATGCACATACTTGGAGAATGATGTATCCATTACTAGAAGACCCCATAGGAAGAAAGAAGGCCACACCTGAAGAAGAGAGAGAGAGAGAGAAAAGGGGTAGGAGAAAGCACCAAGTGTGGAGACAACACAATCGGTGGGCACACCAGAAGAAAGCGTCATGAAGCCTAACACTTACATGCAAGGAGGAAGAAGTCTCCATGTTAAGGAAAATAGGCCCTAGAAGAAGAGAAGTTGGAAAACATGAAGATTCCCTCACCCATGAGGAATTAGTAAGGGAAGACATAACATATCAATGAAAAGGAAAAGGAAGAATCTCATGTACTGGAATCCCCAGTAAGGAAGAAGTAGAAGGTGACTGATGAAGTAGATTTCGAATATACATGGAGAGTCAAGATGCCTACATCGTTAGCACATAGGGATGATGATGACAAATCCTAGAAGGAGGTGAAGAACATGCGAGTCTAAGATGATGCATGATTCAGAGGAATAATGATATGAGGAGTATAAGAAAGGGGTCAGGAGAAGGAGGACGAAGAAGAAACTGAGGCCCAAGGAAAGGGGCTGAGGTGAAGAAGTAGGATACCATGAATCAAATAACCCCAAGCCTCAACAAAAAAGAAGTAGAGAGATCAAGGCTAGCAGAGAGAGAAGTGGATGAAAACCATCGAGAACTTAGTGAAATAAGAATTTGAATGCAGGAGCGCAGACTAAATTATAAAAGAGATAGTTAAAGAAAGCATTGAGGAAGGAAAGCGTATGAATAGAATATGGCAGCATGGGAGAAGATCCTAATTTGGATAGTAAGCTTTCCTAAATGCTATGTAGATAGGTAGGAAATGACATAGTAGTAGCAAAATGGTCAGGGAATGGGATATATTGATGATCTAAACTAATGTGCTACGTGCATGATTTTAGAGCACCATACCTATATGAGACATCTCTTAGCAATGTCATTCATTTAATGAAGAAGACGTGCATACCCATCGGAGGAGGAAAGATGTTATCTTGGGTATTTTGAGTCCCATCATGTGGATGAACTCAAAATTTGAAGTAAGCTAAGGAGCAGTGTTAATGAAGGTGTTCAAAAACGAAGTGATTATATCCATTGGTGAACTCTCAACAACTATCAGATGAGATAGGTATATAACATGCACTTAACAAAATTCTCAGTCAGAGGTTGAAAGCCAGGATTATTCAAGAAGAAATGATAGAGGTGAAATTCCCAGAGGTAGGAGCTTGGAGAAGACGAAGGAAGAGCTCCGTGCAGAAGAGAGAAAGGGCCTAAAGTAAGAGGATTTGATCAGTGCTCAACTAAGGCATGAACTATAGGAGGAAATGAGATAGGAAAGAGTGCATGAAGTCATCCAAGAAGGTAGAGATGATTGCAAATGCAATTTTCCTGAAGCACCCAGACTAAACACCACATGCGCAGAAGTATGAGATCATCCTTTACAATGTCTAGAAGATCTTGACCTCACATTACTCACTAATGGAGAGGTGGACACTTGCTTTGGAATCTGCAGAAGAGGTGTTAGTTGTGCACCAAGCGAAAGAGAACAAGATAAAGGCTATTTATATTGTTTCTTGAGTATACCAAGATCTTCTACTAGAATGTTAAGTTCACCACACAAATTGCTGAATATACCTATGATAATTTCGTGGATAGGGGATAGAGTGGAAAGTATCTTTTTTTCCACCCATGAAAGCGGAACTCAAGGAATTCTATGAGATAGAATAAGGGGAACAGAGTGGAGAGAGACAAGATCTTGAGCCAAAGGTAGAGAATAAATTATAAGCAGTCAATGATACCTTATAGGGATCAATCAAGAGCCAGATGAATGAAATCTACCCCTCAGATCACTCACAGGATAGACGCCCTCGAGGAATTGGGGAAAAAAACTAGAGGAGTATAATTGAGACGATGAGTGCTAAAGGGAGAGGAGCTGATTTTTGAGGAAGTGAGTGCACCCTGGTGGGTGACCTCCAGTTAGCAAGATTAGAATTAGGTCGACACTGTCTAGGAGAAGTTAGAGGAAGAATTAGGGAAGGATTTCCCTCTCCTCCTCCAGAAATAAACCAAGTTCCCCATTCTTTCATTATTTCTCCCATTTCTTCATTCTTTTATTCTTCCCATTCCAACTATTTTTAAGGAGCCCACCATTGTTTATTTCTTTATTGAAGAATTGTTTCTAAGGATGGAAAACAGGAGCAGTGAGGGGTTATGTTGGTCCTTGGATTATTAGCTAAGAATAAGAAGGCACATGGGCGTGTCTGAGACCTAGTTGAAGAAGGGCACTTGCATGGGTTAAAGGTATGACAGAGAAGGGTTCTTTCAGGGTTTTATAGAATGTACACAACAGTGCACGTAACGTAAGTAAGAAATAGGTTTTGGAATCAGCCATATTTGCCATCCTAGGAAGCACACAAGAAAAGTGTAACCCTTGTGGATAAGGTGCTAGCCTGGTAACTGTAGCATCAAAAATGGAATATTCCAGGCACGTCGATGGAAGGTTCTAGAATATACATCATTACACAGGAGTGGAGAGCTTGGATCAAAGGAGGCATTCTCCCATG
The DNA here is from genome assembly GCA_019776745.2 of Taxus chinensis. NCBI lineage: Eukaryota > Viridiplantae > Streptophyta > Pinopsida > Cupressales > Taxaceae > Taxus > Taxus chinensis. The sequence goes on from CM034148.1 coordinate 629,700,002, forward strand.
GGAGGAACACTTTAATACTTAGCAGATCTGATCTGTTACCTTTGAAGAAATGGTAGTGAAAGCAAGAAAGCTATATGATTGAGGTGTGCAGGTAGCAAGACAAGCACCCGGTAAGAGTAAAATATAGGAGGAGAGGAAGGGATAGAGCATAGTATATGATACATATATAGTCATCCTGAGAGAGTGAAGGTATGGGGAAATAAAGGTGAATCCTTACAGAAATTACCATGGAGGATGTTATGTAGGTTAGAGATTAGGAAAACTTTAGGAAGAAATGGTACATTTAGAGGGATGGATCTGCATTCTTTTTTATATATAATGTGATGAACATAGTGTAGTTGTGATGCATGAGTTGGCTCTGCATGGTCTATATGAGGATATGTTATGATCTCAAGGGATGTAATGTGGATTATTGAACCTGTTAATCTAAATATATGGCTCTGTTATGAATTATATAAGTGTTCAAGGAGCATAATACTTATGTATTTATTTTCCGTATGAACCATCTCCTTATGATGCTCGCTATTACTCTTTTCTGGATGCAATGGGGGTGACAACTCATCCTAGGTTCTTAAAATATGGCATGGTTCTTTACTATCTCATTTCCATTTCAATATCTGTCATAAGATGATGTTTTTTGATAAAAATCATGTAAAGGAGAGGCTCGGTGCTCGCACGTGCCTCGGGATGAGAACCCAACACCCATTTGGTGATAGGCCAGCATGTGCATGGGATTAGACTATTGGTCTAAGGGTATAAAATATGACTACAGGATTTTTGATCATGGTTTGAAAATGAAAATCATGTATATAAGATGTAAAGACAATCACAAATGTCTTATAATGTTGGTTCAGATGTTACAATTGGTTTTTAGGTATATTCTTAGACCTTGTCCTTGTGAAAGCATGCCCTGTCAAATTGAGTTGGACTATTTTCATCATGGTGATGAAAAATTGATCATCGGAGAAGGTGGAGTAGGTTGTTTCGGAGGTGTGGATTAATTTTTAGGTCCTATTATGTAAGATTAAGAAATTTATGTGATTGGTCTTTAAGTGGAGGAGGAGGAACTCCCAAGTAAGCAACATGTTTCAACTGATTGCACTGATCCACAAATGATCCCATTAGATGCTGCAAGAAATCACAATGGGTTGCATGTTGAGAAGGAGCTCCAAATTTTTAGGAGGAAGAGAATAAGGATGAAATCACTTGTATATCAATCATCAAGGCATAAAATCATTTTTTTGTAGATGATAAATGAGAAGAAAATTAGCTCACAGATAGTCACCTTTTCCATGAATGTCTACAAGAAGACTTCCTTATTAAGGTTGGAATTCAGAGTAGTGGGAAAATGTAGTGGATCAGACCTTTCCCCATTAGGTACTTGGCTTAATTGGAGCCAAAGGAGAAACCATAACCATTCATTCTTACTTCCAAGCATGAGGATGATTCTCAAAGTGCCAAGGGTCAACACTAACGCCTCCAAGATCAAAATAGTGAGCACCTTGAGAAGGTATTTTATTTTTTTGATGTTGATACCTTGGCTATATGGGTGGATATTTGCTTCCAAATCATTTTTTCACTCATGTACATGACCATGCTTGTTACAAAATCATTCACATGGTCCCAAATTTTGAGGAAAGGGAGCTAATTATCCTTTCCAATGTTGGGTTTTGTTTGAAGTAGTCCTTGTTTCCCATTATTGTAGGGTAGAGTAGGTTTACTTTCAGTAGAAGAAGTGTTTGTGTACACTTTTCATGCTTCACTTGAGGCATGTATGATCTCTCTTTTATACATAGTTTTGTTTTGCGGTTTCTCCGAGTGGTTTCTCTTGAACAATTCAGTGTACTTCCCAAAACAATGTTGCAGCAAGGAGCTCATAGTTGTAGGAAATAGTTACAATCCTTAAGAACATTCAAATGCAGAGCAACTAAAATCAGTTTGGGAAAAAATGTAGTGTTTTCAGTCTCATATCCCTTTAAAATAGTTGCAATTGATATTTTAGTGCCCCTTGTAAAGAAATCAAAAAATAAACAAGAAGTCTTCCCATTCAAGCAAAGCTCCATCCCAGTAGTGTTCCTAGCAACCCTAAAAGGAAAGAATCCAGTTTTTAATAGTAGTCCCTTTGCTTCCCAAAATCATAATATATATGTAATTCTCACAGTGCTTCACCTTACCACAAATCAACAGTAAATTGAACTTCAAATTTGGAAAAAATCAAATGTTGGGCCAGTTACAAATGTTCATCATGCTCTCCCACAAGTCAATTTGTAGAGATAAAGAAGAGAGAAATTTTTCAAAATCAAAATATTTTTCCACTCATGCGAGTTTCAATATTTTCTTATAAAAGTTAGAAAATGCAAGTGAAAAGTAAGCAGTAGTTAGCTTAAATTCTTGGCAATATTTCAAGTGGACCGGGGATAGAGGTTTTCAAGTTTAAAATAGTTCCAAGTTACTACAGAGGACTCCACGCCCAATGGATGCTTCAAGGAAACTAGTCAACTCCATCTAGCAGGTAGATGTCCCTGCAAGTCACCAAATTGTTATCCATTTTCACCACCATGGGTGAAATGGATAACTGAGGAAGGAAGAATTTAGTACTTGTCAAGCCACCAAGGGCATTCATCTTAGGTTACAGGAAATGTAGTGTTTTTTGGGATATTGGGGGTCATAAGAGGATTTTTCTTCTTTTGGGTTTCAAATCCTAAGAGCTTAGTTGTAAAGAAGAGGAGACTCTGACAGGGCCCACATGCGGAAATAATGGGAAAAATGGGAAAGAAACATCTTTGGATGCACTACTGGTCTCCATTAATCCCTTGGTGAATGTGGAACTCACGAAAATTCCAGAAGTGCTCAAAATGGTAGAAGGGTTGAAGGAGAACATTGAGCTCCTCAACAACTTGTTGAGTTATTGGGTGAGCTGGTTGGAAAACTAAATTAGGATCATGCAACTTGGAGGTACATGTCAAGGCAATTCAGAGGATATCCAACTCACTGAGTTTCTCGACAAGCAACTCGGCACAGAAAGTAAGCGTCTCAGGAAATAGAGCCCAGGGTCACAAGAGTTTAGCTCAACTAGAAATCTCAGCAAAAAAATGAGCAGCTCAACGAGCTCTCCCAACTCACTGAGTCGAAGGAGGCCCTAGCGATGTGGATCCAGGGAGCCCGAGCTCATCATTTAGCTCGAGGTGAGCAATGCAGTGGAAGGGTGAGCCCAAATCACTAGGTTGAGGGGTCAACGCTGATAAAAATCTTTGTGGGTGAGTAACAAGCCCACTGTAGGAGTATGTTGGAGTGGCTCACCGAGTTGGCTCGATGAGATAGAGTGATGTTCACTGGGGTGGATAGTATGTGAGCAAGACATAGGGGTAGAAGAATGAAATTCAAGGAAAACCAAGCCAACTTGGTGAAAGGAATAGGGAAACAACTCAGGCCAAGTTACAAGATTCTTGTGGTCAAGCCAGATCATGAATCCAGTGAGAAGGCGCGGGAGTCAACAGTGAGCTATCAGCGAGTAGGAGTCGGCGGTGTTTAGAAAGGTGACCACTTTAAATAATAAATGCCTCATTTAATGTAAGTTAAGGTAATGTTGAACACAGATTCAAAGGGGTGAGTATTTGATCAAGGTAATCCTAGTGTTACAATGGTTGGTCAGGGCATTACTTGCAAGTAATTCCCCCTTTGATCGCCGAGTTGAAGCAAGTGGAAAGTCTAACATAAATGGCCAAGCTAATCGTAAGTAAAATAAATGTCATTCACCATAGAACGAAGCAATTTGAAGGCTTGGCAAGAATTTCATTAAGAGAAGTGGTGTTTGCAAGGGTTAAGACTTGTGTATTGGAAAACCCATGTGGCGAGTTGAAGCCATTGTAGAGACCGAAAAAGGTGAGATGACCAAGGAGAAGTGACGTTCGAGGAGGTGTTTGCACAAAGTAAGAGGGGCTCAAATCACCAAGCCAATTCAAGCAGAAGAAATGCTAAAGTTGTAATGCATGGGAAATAAAATGGTGTTAAGTATTTTTCAAGGACCAATGCATTGGAGGCAAGCTGTGAAATGAGCTGTCAATTGAGCTAAGAGGTGAGTTAGCTCACTTCCCCAAAGTGAAGTAATGAGTCTTCCAAACACCATAAAGAAGATAATGGAAAAGGTGAAGTAATGTAGTGTTTTAGCATTACTTCACTTCCTAAAAACATGAAGTAGAAGCATTTGTAAGGACTGATGACCAAGTAGAAGTAATGTACCCTCAGAGGTCTGCAAAGAAAGGAAGTGATAGTAATAGCCCCCTAGTTTCCCGTAAAACTGAGGACCTTCAAATGGCCATAACTTTCAATGGGGAGCTCCATTTTGCACAAAATTGGGTTTTCCAGAAAGGTATAGTAGCCTTATACACAGAACCAAATTCAATTTTTAATATTGGTTACGAAAAGGTTGTAAAAAATGGAAAAATTATTTTGTACTCAAATGCACAGTTATAGCCAACTACCACCATTAATGGGGCATGGGGACCAAATTCTTCTCCAGCAAGCAAGAGTATGAAAGATATGGGTTTTGTAGGTGTCCCATGTTGCTTTCACGTCAGTTATTTCATATTGAGTGTAAATGAAGGCATGCATTTAGGATTATTCTTTTCTCTCTCTTCTCCTCACATTCTCTATAAATTGTAAAGGGGGGGAAATTTGTAAAAATTTATACATTTTTTGGTGTTGCCCTCCCTTCTTCTTCCCTATGAGGATGTTTTTGGAGCTTCAAGCCTCCATTTTTAAGCCCTGTAATGGTTAATCTTTCCTCTCCTTGCTATAATGATGTATTATGCATACTGTTGGAGCAATAAAACTAATGTGTTGTGACTACTTCTTTGTCCTTCCATTATTTTTATTGTCTTTCTTACCTTTCTTCATGCTTGGAGGTGATTGTACATCTTCTTGTTCTCATTACATACTTGTATGTGGTTGTTACTTGAAAATAGTGTATTGTGTGTATCTTCATGGTCTTTGATGCTTGTCCATCCTCTCCATTCTCACCTTTCTCTATTTTTAAGCATTGAGATTTTTCCAGCAACCCTTTTTATTGTTGTTATCACCACCTCTTAGTGTAGGATTTCCATTTTCATCCTCTCTCTCTCTATCTCTCTCTCTCTCTCTCTCTCTCTCTCTCTCTCTCTCTCTCTCTCTCTCCCTCTCTCTCTCTCTCCTCTCTCTCTCTCCTCCTCTCTCTCTCTCTTCTCTCTCCTCGTCTCTCTCTCTCTCTCTCTCTCTCCTTGGAAGTGTTAGGATAGTATTAGATATGTGTCTCTCTTGCATTAGGAGTAGTAGCAGTAGGATTAAGAAGAGGAACCAACCTTATCTGGAGGTCCATCTCAAGTTTAAAAGTCCCACAGCTTGAGATATGGTACTCATGTTACCCAATCACACTGAATTCCTTAATCACATGCTAGCAATTTGGGGGGTGTTGTGATTTGGTGATAACACTGCTCTAATTGATGTGAAACTGATTTGGGTATCTTTAATAACCCTTTGAGTGATTTTGGAATGATATTTGTAATGAGATCTTATAAGCGCATTTGGTGAATTATAAAGTGATATTAACTTGTTTATATACCCTTCCATATGTGAAATATTCTAATAAGGTTGACCCTAAGAATATGAAATGACCCAAAGAAGATATTTAAATTGAAAATTGGTGATGTGGTTAGGATTTTCATTAAATTTTTAGTTGATGATTTTGTGGATTGGTTTTAATGGCTTATGTCATCCAATTTCACTGCCCTAGCAAAATTGGACAATAGGAAATCTTGCATTGTGACAATAGAGCCAAAGGCCCACATGTAAAAAAATGGAAAAGTTTGGGCATTTCTTCAGAACAATCTCTGGAATTGACTTATAGTCTTAAGACACTGAGGAATCCAAGAAATTTTTCAGGGAGTTGAAAGGGTTGAGAAATATTCCTTTGGGTCCTAAATGAGATCATCGAGCTCATTAGCAAAGCTATTACATACAACATATTTGGGGGGTGAGTGGTTATGTTGACCCAAGTTGCTAGCCAAAGGTGAAGGAAATAAGCTCATGACTGAGATTCATTCAAAGAAAAAGCAACCTCTTAGGGTCAGTTTGTGAACCGATCTAGGTTATAATTCAAGGCTGAGCTAATATATTGAGCTACCAAGTATCAAGCCTGTGGATCATTCGATGGGCGAAATTGTTTCAATGCTCACTAAGCGAGTTGGTGTAAAAACCCCCATCAAGCCCATTCGGTGCCAACCAATTTTCATAGAACAATTTACATGTCAAGCGATTTGTTTGGTGGACCACCAAGTTTCTATACTACAGTGAATAGACCAAGCTCACATTGGATGTACAGGAGATAAATGGAGGTGATTCACAATATGGTGGATTCGACATCATAATGATCATAGGACAAGCTCACAAAGGCTCCCCGAACTGGAGTTTTACCGAGTCAACTCAGAGCTATGAAGCAGGCCGAGCCATTATCAACAAGGATCTCGAGCTCCAGTCAGTGGAGGTGAGCTCTTGGGCTTTGTCCAATCTAATGAACACATATGGAATGTTGAGGCCTAAATCGAGCTAGTTGTTTAAATACTTGAAGCCCTAAAAGTGCATCGAGCCATGAAGTGAGTTGATAGAAGGCTTAACTCATTGGAAAGCTCAAACTCGTAGAAATTTTCATCAATAAACAAGCTGAGTGCCGATTAGAGTGAGGGGTTGGCTCGCTCAAGTCAAATTGTCGAAGGATCAAACCAAGGGTTTATGCGGATGACCAGTTTCATCATGATATGGTCAATCTCTTCAAGCTCAGATGGCCCAAAAAAACTCTGTATTGGCATGACTCAAGTGTTGTGGCAAACCTGAACTCTCCGCAGATCTCGATGCCTCTGCGAAGATGTAAGCATCAGTGAGCATCATTTTGACTCGATGTGAGAATTAGGACATTTGGTGTACGTGGGAAATCAACAACTCAGAAAGTTCAATATAGAGAGTCATGTGGGTAAAAGTAGATGAATGATATCCTATGTGATTCCTAGAATGAGTTAGGACCTTGCATGTGCTAGAAATCTGAACCCAAACACACCAGACCATTGTGGGGATGGTAGGTTTAATCAATGTTGAAATGATCCAAAACAACACGATGACATGAAGTGTTTAGTATAACCTCAGAAATGCCCAATGCAAGAGTAGGAACATTGTGGGGATAGTGCAAATAAAATGGTCAGCTAGATGGCTCCATGAGATACGTTAGGTAAATTAGGTCCTGAATGTAGAAAGCAATGTGGGAATTGGCCCGATGTGTCAACAGACCCACTAACAAGTCACATGGGGGTGTGGAAGAAGTTGCGGGACATGAGGGAACGTTGACCGAGGCCCATGTTGCGATGGTGATGCCGGTTGGAGTGGCAACAAGGAGGCACCTGGGCACAAAGGAGATTGGTTCGCTGAAGGATTCATAGGAGCCACAATGCAAAGTAAGTGGTACTAAGTCGATGTGGCCCGCAATACACACACACCAAGACAAATTTGGGAAAAAAGGTAGATCGGCAAGCCTGACACATGGCAAAATGAAGGGATGGGCGGAGTAAATTTGGTGCCAAGTTGTATAAAGATAAGTTGGCAGTATGAATGATAACATGGCTTGGCTCGGTGGAATATAAAAGACCTCATGCATCCAAGACAAGGCGTAGATGGACCTGATGAATTGTAGTAAGGGATCAGAAGTAAGAAGGAAGAGCCAACTCGACCAAGCTGGCCGAGTGGGCATTACTATGCTTTAATAACTAAAACACTTCCCCCCTTACTTACAAATAAAAAGTAAAGAAATAACTAGATACCCACCTAAATTTTAACATTCCCAGATCATAAAATGATATGCAAAACATTGGGAAAAGGGAGAAAATTTAAAATATTTTTCAACTGTCAAGAATTAATTCACAGTCCCGTGTAATACAAGGTAAGCATGGACAACACAAAATAGCTTGCTTCTACTCAGATGGCCATATCTTGAGTGTTTCTCAACGGATTTTCACAAAATTGGTCTCGTTGGAATCATGATTCCAAGACCTTCACATATGTAAATTACGATAAATCTAGAAATTGATAAAATTTTGGAGGCTGAAATTTATATAAAACAATGCCCAATTCAAATTAGTTGTTGTATGGTGGTTGGAGAGAGCAATTAATGGGCATGGGTAGCAATTTTATCTCACTAAAAGTTGCATATCAATCAAGGATGGCTTTTGAAGATCTTCTATCATGATTTCCACCCACTTTGGGTACCTTATAATTAATGCAAAGGGAAAATCCTGTTTTTTAGTCTCTCTCCTCTCCTTCATTCTCTATAAATTGAGAAGTTGTCTCATTCATAAGGGGAGGATAATTTTAGTAGAAAAACTCTGTCATTTTGGTTTTGTGAAGCTGAATGTATTGCTACAAGCCTTCATAGTGGACTCCTTGCATGGTGATCCATGAGCCTTTCTCTTGTAATATAATGATCTGTGCATATCAATGAAGCAATAGATACAAGTTGTGGATGTGTCTTCCCTTGATGTGTTTATTTGCATTCTTCTTGCCTCTTTAATTCTATTGTAGGTGTATTGTGTCTCTACCTTATGCTCTTGTAAGGTTCATTATTACTATGTTTCTTTGGAAATGATGTTGTGAATGCTATGTTGTTAGATTGTGGATAATTGTGTCATCACCCTTTCTAATCTGCATTTTGCTCTCATTTTCACACATTGGAGAGTTGTTCTCACACCCTTATTTTGGTGCATCACCTCTATAGTGTAAGTTTTATTTTACCTTTCAATGTTATTTCTCTCTCATCTGGTCCCTTGGAAATTGTAGGATAAAGATAGTCCAATAGTTTTCCTTCATTAGAGTTAGCTTGCACTAGATCAGGAAGAGGAACCAACCTTCTCTGGAGGTCTATCTCAAGTAGAAAGTCCCACAACTTGAGAGATAGTACCCATGTTACCCAGTCACACTATTTTCCTTAAGCACATCATACATGCTAAGAAATCAGAGGGTGTTGTGATTTGGTGATAATATGTTTTCACATGCTTGGTGGGAGCATCAATAAGTCTTCATTTTTATTGCATAGCAATATTAGTGTGCTCTTGTTCTAAATTTCATCCTTGTAAGAGGCCTTGTAATTAGGACATCTGATGACTCCAAAAGGAAAGAATCTCAGTGGTTTTAGTAACCCAAGTGTTTGTCAAATATATTAGAAGGATTCAGACAAGATCTAGAGCAAGAGAGAGAACGTGTCTTCGAATATTTACAGTTATCTCTAGGTAGAGTAAGAAGAGGTAGAAGAACTCAAAGGTATCCATCTCCACCAAATAGAACACTATCAACACCTCCACCTAGTAGGCCTTTTATTCAATCAACTAGAGTTCTCCGACAAATCAGGATAGGGAACATCAACAACCACCACAAGGGCCACCAAATCCCTATGTTAACTTCACATGGGTAGTATTCCACTTGTCCCTCAATGCTTATAACCATATTCTCAGTTGCAGCATTTAAATATATTACCTTACTTGATTGAGGTAAAACCACACAGACTTTTGTTGACCATATTAAAGACATTGTGAATGTCTATACCATTCATGAGATTAATGAAGTGGATGTTATAGTCTAATTATTGTTGACTACATCTTTCAAGGGGTACACTTTGTAGTGGTTCAAGAGCTTTACCGCAGAGTTTGATCCATTGCAAATTAGGATCAAATATGCACAGTCCTCTGTAAACTAGTTTGGAGAAAGGGCAGACAATCTGTCTTTATTGGAACAATTGACAACAATCAAGAGGGATCCTAATGTGAAAATGATCGATTTCAATTTTTTATTCCAGCGAAGCTTGGGACATAATCCCTATCTCTGATGAGACCAACTAGCAGAAGGTGTTTTTCTTTACTTTCTTAAAAGCTTTAAATTTCGATATTTTCATGATGGTACAATCTATGGGAGGTACAACTTTACCCATAGCCCATGCGACATCACTATTAGAGCTGAAAATTGATCTGATTCAAGTTGGAAAACTTGCACCTAGGCCACATATGCCTCTATATCAAGAATTAGGGAAACCCTTCTACCAGTTCAAGCACCTTAGCTGGCCCCTGTTATATCCCCTAGGAATAATAGTAGCATCTAATGAGGCTTCCACTTCTTCAAGAAATTCATTTTGAAAACCAAGAATTTTAGGAGGCTTTGTACGAAATTGCAAAAGGACAATAAGAACTAGTCAAAGGTGAAACAAGATTTTGGGAATGAGTTACTGGCTACTTAAGAGGAAATAATCCCATAATTTCAAAGCCTTTTAGCCTCAAGCTTAGTATCAATTTATGCCCCCATATCAAGCAAAATAAGCCACCTATTCAAGTTGCCAATCAAAATCTTGCTGCTAACCCCCCACTTTCAATCCTTTCAAACAGTATAATCCTGAATACAACATTAACTTCAAGGGCTCTTGTTCCGGTCCAAAATAACATGGCACAGGTATTATGAGTGGTATCCTCCATATGGCCAACCTTATGATCAAACAATATACTTCCAGTATCCATCAAATTCAGGACTTTTTGGTATTACAATTTGTTGGCATGTTTTCTAGGATGTCACTTAAGAGGAAAATCAGTACAGCAAGAAAGCTTCACAAGAGTGCACCTCCAAATTGAAACCACACTATTCAATTTGGAAAATACAATACTTTCTGTGCGAATCAATCTACGCTCCCTTCTCAGAGTGTGGCATCCAACACATAATCTAAGAAGAGGAATACATTGAAGAAGGAAAAACATCTAATCCAAGTGCTTTCTCATCCCTCTATCACTCCTACAAGGAGTTAGCAATCAAATTAAAGCTTCTATGAACATGCAAAATCAATACAAGCCAAATTCTAGACTAGCTCATATACCAGTTGTAGTAGCCCACGTGCAAGAGAAGGTTTTCCGAGCAATCATGTGACAATAGAAGGATAGCTCATCCTCCATTCAATATCATAGAAAAAATGAAGAAAACAAACATGAATATCTCAATGTGGGAGTCATTAGCTATCTTGGGCCAAAGAGACTCTGTTGTAAGAAATCTATGGACAAATTGTTCCACATCAAATGGGTTTTCCAAAGATCAAGATAAGGTGTTCACTAATACAACTCAGCAAGAAGGATAAGTCAAGGGGGTCAACAACGTAAAAACATCAAACCTTCCTCCATTTTATATATCTCTAATAATTGGGAAACCAAGTAGATTAAGATGCATGTCAATGGCTCTCCTTTCTCCAAGTGACCAACTCTCACCAGAAGTTGAAGGGGTCTCTCCCACACTTGCCAAGATGGGGTAGCACAAATTGCTCAGGCTACACGTCCTCTACATGAACCTCAATTCCTTCTCGCATCGTCTACCTCCATAAATCCATCACTCATGTAACTTCGAGTTGTTTAACTGACTCCCTTTCATGAGCTTCATTATACTTGAGTCGTCTCTCTTCCCTATCCTTTTCAGCTGCAAGGTCAACCATCTTCCTCTGCCATAGATTCCTTGCCCAGCACTCAGAAGAAGTTTAGTTGGTCATAGCAAATGCTTCCAAATTCATTGTAATGATCAGGATCTTTATAGCTAAAGGGATAACACGTAAAAATGATCCTCTAAGCTCCCTTAAAAAATCAAACTTAGCAACCTCCTTATAAGAATACGTAGAAATAGTGTATTCTAGGGTATAATTGGTTAGCACTCTTCTCCACCAATGATCAACATCACATGTCCAAGTCAGATCAGCATTTTATAGCCTTTGATACTCATCTTGGGTCCACACACAAGATCTATAGTACCAACTTCATCTAGATGCATATGCCAAAATCCATTCATACAACTCCACTGGAAAGCAGCAAAAGAAGGTCTCATATAGCTCATGATATAGATGTTCTTCTACCCATTTACATGCATCAAACTTAGTTCCAATACTAAATATCTTAGCAAACTCATTCTTTGTGCTCTTAAACCATCCTTTAACATTTTCCAAGGTCAAGCACTTTGTCATCATGCATAATTATCACAACTTCAAAAAGAGGTCCTGGCAACATAACCAAGATGTAGTCATTTTTTATCAACCCTTAATATAATTTTCTAACCCCAAGCGTGTCGGCCTATCACCCAGCGGGCATTGGGATCTCACCCGAGATACACGTGGGCATCAAGCCCCTCCTTTATGTTAGCATTGTGAGAAGGTTTTTCCATTGATGGAGGATGATTTGCAAAATGAGAAATACATTCACTTTAGTTAATAAGGTAAAGGGGGCATCTATAAGATCGCACATTAATGTATTATAGAAACAAAGTAATAAGCATGTAAAATCAGATTTAAACCATGATATCCATTTAACACAAGGGTTTACACCCTTAAGCATGATATACAAAACAAACCCTTATATATATTCATTCAGAATAGTTCTGGTAGCCATATTACAATCAAATTAGGTCATCTTAGATCATACATGTTGAATGAAAAATACTTAATCCCTACAGATCTTCCCTGGTGAGAGATCTTAGTTATACCCTCCCATTTCAACCCTTTTTATAAACCCTAGTGCCATACAGAGTCCTATTATATCCTTCAAAGCCCTTAGCACTAAGTGCTCTAAAATCCTAGCACTACTACAACCCTCTATTATTCAGCACTTGTGTCTGTTCTTCTTTTATCTTCTCTCTATCAGTGTCTTTTCCTTACTTTCGAGCATCTCTTTTTATAGGATCAACACCCACCACCATGCCTTTGATTACATTCCAAGTGTCAATTTGGTTCTCCAACAAAAAATTCTTATCCCTTTGCAAGCCCTCCATTCTCTGCAATGATGTCTTTCAGGAGTATTCCCTACGTGGAATATCCTTTTCTTGACCTCCAAGTTTCCAGGATGACACCTTATCCACTCACCACACCTAGTCGGGTCATGTTTTTCCCCAAGTGCCTCCAGAATGCCAAATATGGCTAAGTCATTTGAACCCAAGGTTGTGCCTTCCACGTGCATCCTATTTTCTCCTAAACCCTTCTTAAACCTCTTTATCCCACACGATTCTCCCTGCACGCCCTTCTCTTTACTAGCCCTTCACACATGCCCTTTGGTACTTAGCTAATATACCAAGGCCCAACAAGGGTGTACATACACCTACTCCCCAATTTTGAAAAGGGTGTATACATTGAGGATGATGTCTCCATCCTTGAGGACCCTACCGAAAGGAAGAAAGGGGCAAAGAGAGAGAGGGAGGAAACTACAGCAAACACGGTGCCGAGCGGGCATACTGTTCAAACCACAGGGGCATAGGAGTCAGGTGCGGGCCCAAGTACTTACACATGAAGGAAGAAATCCCCCATGAAGGAAAAGTTTCCTGAGAAGGAAAATTCCCTTGTGATAGAGGATTCACCAGTGAAGAAGAAGAAAATGATGGCACAGAGTTCAGACTCTGAGGAGACAGAGAGCATGAAGGGTGAAAATTCTGAGGAGGAGAATGAGGAGGGTGCAGAAGGTGATAATTCCCTTGTGTATGATGTACACGAACCTGATGAGGATCATAATGAATATGAGGAATGAACTTAAGATATGGGAGGAACTGAAGAGGTGGATATGGATGCACAGAATATCCTGCACCTGGCCAAAGGACACTTGGATGACACTGTGGAAAAGGAGGTGGTAGATATCATACAGAACTTGGTAGAGCATAAGGTAGAGTATAGCGCTGAAGAAATATTACAAGAGACGGAAGAGATGGTAGATAAGGAGAAGATTCTAGTAGTCATCTTCTCGAAGGCATGTCGCAAAGGTGGCAAGGGCGTGAGAGTGGTGTAAGAACCCATAATGACTTACGTCGGTGATCTAAACAAGGTCCTACATGCACATTTCCAGAGAATGGTGCCCACAGACCAAATTTTTTATTGGTCATTATTTGATAGAAGTAGTGTGTACATGTGCACAAGGAATATGTTATCATAGACCTTTGATTCCCATGTTGATGAGCATGAATTTGAACTTAATGTGGATGCATTGATAGAAACATTGAACCCCAATGTGGTGAATCATATTGTAGATGCCTAGTGGCTAACTGATGAGTATACATGTAACATTCTCAACAAGGTATCTTTGGAAGTATAAGCAAGGTTATTCAAGAGGAATAAAAGAATCAAAGCCTTCGAAGAAGAACAAGAGGAAAATAATTAGGAGATAATTAAAAGAGACAAGGAGATAAAGGGGAAGGATTCGATAATTGCACAACTAAGGGATGAGTTGAGAGAAGAAAAAGGGAAGGTGTGCAAATCCTACAAAAAAGTGGATACTATCTCAGAATCCATTATTTTAAAATGCCCAGATTTATCCCCTCCTGAGTAGAAGTATGAGTTAGCTTTCCACTACCTAGAGGACTTGACGTGCATGATCACGATGGAGAGGAAACCTCTTGTGCAAGAGTCGGAGGAGGAAGTTATGGCAAGGCAAAGAGAACAAGAGAAGTTGAAGATTGGGAAGACCATAACTTGGTACACTGATCTCCTTGCCTTTTTAAAAACTGCAGTGCACATGGCCGAAGTTGTCTATGACAATTATGGAGACAAGGGCAAGGTCGCAAGTGTATTGGTTGCTACCCATGAGGCAGACCTAAAGGAGTTCCAGGAAAACAACAAGGGTAATATGGAAGAATGAGACAAAATCGTAGTAGAATTCAAGAAAAAGTCTGAGGTGATTGAAATCTTAAGGGTCTCAATTAGAAATAAACTAAAGGAATTATATCCCCGGTTTACATGAAGGATGTACACATTGAGTGACCTTAGCAAGCAAATGGAAAGTATTGTTGATACATTAAAAGATAAAGGTGAAGAGTTATCACTTGATGAAGGCAACACATTGGTAGGGTATTAATTTTAATAAGCGTAGAATGAGGTGGACGCTTGGAATAAGATTGAAGCAACTTTGAATAAATACTTCCCAATCCTTGTTCAGTAGTAACAAAATTATTTTATTCCTTGGTGTAAGCCAAATAAAGGTTATTCTTTCCTTCCATTCTTTATTCTTTGTAGAAGATCATATTGTTTCTGAGGATGGATAACACATCTAGTGTGGGGTAATGTTGAGCCCAAAAAAGTGGCTAAGTCCCAGAGAAGGGAATCAATGCGCACAAGGAAAGTAAGGGAAAAGGCATTCAAGGAATGGCGCATGGAAAATAGGAGTGCGCACGGGTACTTCAAGGAGTTACAAAAAAAGGTCAGAGTAAACATGGAGCATGTAAAGGTTGGCATGCAGAAGTAGGATAGGGTTTGAAGACTTAGTCACATCATTGGATATGGTATTACATAGAAAAAATGTGAATACATGAGTGGGTGTGATGAGTGGATAAGTTTACAACTTTGAGTCTTGACACTCAAGGAAATAATATTCCACGAAAATAATATTCCATAGGGGAATCATTACGGTTAGTGGAGGCTAATCAGGGTTTTTGCAAGTTGGCATAGGCACTCGATCATGGAGGAGCATGATTCCACCTAGCATGTGGCCTTCTCGTGAGTAATGATGAGGTGGTGAAGGAGAGGTTCTAATTCTATTTAAGGATGCATTTGGATCTAAAAAGGGTGCAAGTAGAGAAATGTGTAGGGAGAGATGTGTGTATGAATATGCTCATGTCTAAAACAGGAGTTGTAAGAGAGAGAAGAGATGGTGTAAGAGACCAACCAAGAAATCTTTAAGTGCACAGGAGAATATGGTTAGGGCTCTCTGCGCATAGTCATTTTGTAGGACAAAAATGTCATTCCATGCTGTATTCAGCCTATTATGGTCCTTTTTGATGTAATATGGCTATTGTAAACACTTAAGAATTAATATATGGAGGTTTATTCAAAATATCTATGTTTATGGTCCAAACCCTAGTGTGTTTCATATGGCTCATGGTTCAGGTCAGATTCTCTTGTGTTTTTGTAATATTTACGTTTATATCATGGTACATTTTTACTTAGAACTAGTTTCTCTACCTTTATACTAGAATAAATGCGTGTATTTTCTGTTTCTGCAACCATTCCTCCATTAATGGTGGACATTCTTACAAAGCTCACATAAAAGAGGGGCTCGGCACCTGCGCATGCCTTAGGTGAGTTCCCAGCTAATTTTGGGTGATATGTCAAAGCGTTTTGGGTTTAAAGGGAGTAGGTAAAAGGAGGATACAATACTACACTTCCTACTCCAAGAATTGATACTACTACATAACCCCAACCTATGGATACTCTGCCTCATTTATTACCACTTGAAGGTGTTATTTTCATGATACATATTGTCTCATTTTTGTCATCACCTCCACCTGCTACTACTATTGTCGCTTTGATACTTTATCGGGGGTCTGTCTAGTCTAAGGACATCAATACATCCCCTCTACCTTCATATGGGTCATCTCCATTAGCACACCCACCATTTACATGTACACTTTTCATTAATGACTCTTATTGGAAACATATTCCATTTAATACTACTTTTTATGACTCTATATGCACGCATGATGGGTTGACTCGACTAGGCTTTACATTTGACGACATCTATCCTCTCCCTTATGATCATCATCTCGACCATGTGTTTATTTGCATCACCATTGCTCATGGGCTTCGATTCTTCTATCTCACAATTTTTCTTGAACAAGTTCTCCATACTTCTCCATTCGTGCTGAGATAATCTTGGCTTGATTACATTAGGGCCACATTAGACCCTAATCGTATTGATATCTCATTTTCTATGCCTTTTGGTCATGTTTTCATTTGCAATAGTTATTTTCTTAGATATACATAGAATCTTACTTTCTGGTACGCACATGGATGCCCATTTCCTCCTTTCACTATTGTACACTATGGGCATGTATAACTTATGTCTCAATGGCTCCTTACTTGGTCAACTCGACACTATTTCTTATTAGGTTTTCGATACTTCACCATTCAGTTTTGATCATGAAAATGATCACCACATACTTGGTGGGCATCGCACTTATTATTCCCCCCTACAACATCAACACAGGCCTTATACTCACATCATTTCACACCTCAATTTTAGCATATTCCTCTTCATACCCACTTGTATCATCATTACCCTATGACGCACTCTTGTGTTATGGTTCACACTTGACTGTTGAGTGGATATTGTACATGTGAACCTCACACACTTCATAGTAGACACTACACATTACACATCTTCACGTATTATGCACTTATTTTTACATATACATCATCCTCATTTTCCATCTACTATGCACCATCCTCACTACATCCATACATTGCACACATTTCTACACACTCCATTATTGTACATTTTCATGATCTAAAAATCTTACATTACACATTTCACATTCTCTCTCATACATTACATGATTTACATGTCATATACTTACGACATCTTCTCATCACCGCATCTACTAAATATATTACGCATTTTACTCATCTTCTTCTATGCATTGCACTCACTACCCAACAACACACTCTAGTGCCATGGTTCATACTCGACTACTGAGGGTCCAAATCAAAATTGAACCTCACCTCTGTAGACACAAAATCATGCACTTTGGGTAATTATATAGTCTTGATTGCATACTACTATTCATATGATTCCTAAGTAAGAAAAGTACTAATTAATCCATGTCTTTGGCCACCTTTCTTTACTTTTTATTGTTATTTTCAGTCTTACACCTTTATTGGCCTAGTATATCTTTTCATACTTCAGTTTTACCCTTTCTGGACTGGGACACCTAGTCAGGACACCAGTGCTAGATGCCCTTGTCCCCTCTGGGTGCCCCCATCCTCTTTGTACTTTACTCAAACTTTTTGGGTCTTTTCTAGTCATTTGAGAATCTTATATTTTTGGTAGTCAATCTTTTCTGGGTTAATTATGAAATTCAAGTGAAGGAATCATATAAATTTAAAGTATGTGATTATAATAAGGGACCAAGCACTAAGCACTACTTATCGCCACCTAAGGTTGCATCCATCAAGGCATATAAAGCTCCATTTGCATTCATCTAGCTCCATCATAAGAGATAAAAGGATTGTTCTTCTACATCACACTTCATAGGAGGGGAGTCTATTCTATTCCATGCACATATTATTTACATTCTACATCTAGCTACTTGCTCACTACTCAAGTGTGACACGTAAAAGAGCAACCTATGGCACAATTACACACACACACAGAGAACTACACTGGGTCTGAGATGTAGTGCAATGCTTAGTTGTAATTCCACCATTATGGTGGTTGAGGACAACCCGGCCCCTTCATTTGCATTTTTTAAGGATTTTATGCTTTGTTTACAGTTTCACAAGTGATTTATTCATTCTAAATCCACAATAGCATTTGGTGAAGTTTAGCGACATAATAGCAAGAAACATGAGGGTTTCGCACCACCTGATGACCCTATGAATTTGGCTTCTAGACCTCTTGCATAGACCAAGGAACCCAAAATCAGGCTCAGGGCACCCCAGGCACCACCATAACTTCTCCAGGTGCCCCAGTCTAGCCAAATCACTCAGATCTACATTTTTCCTAGCTCTTGTGTGACATTCTTCCATTAATGTTTAGTCAATCTTCATTGTGACACAGTCCCACAACATATTCGAATCAACTAAGGCTTTTCCAACCCTCTTTGCACATTAGGGTTTCATATTTTTATTTTTTATCAACTTGGGTATTATTAATGTATTTAATTGTTCATTTATTTACCGCAAAATTACATATAGATTAGGCTATTATTTTACATTCTAGGATAATAATTTTGGTGAACCCAGTCTTTGAATATCCCTTCCATTTAGCATTGTCATACTTTCAGCACTATGACTCAATCTTATGAGGAATTTATTGAAGACCATATTAAATCCCTTAATGATCATATCGATGAGAATCCCCAAGATCTAGACTTGTTCTTACATGTTGCTCATGAAGAGGCCACTAAGCTGGCAGAGCTTGCTGCTTAAGCCGTCATTACCACTTCCATTACTCCTCAGCCACCTACTTCTACTCTACCACCCATTTCTACCATCCCCATTTATGTTCCTATCCCAAGTAACCACTTCACTCTACCCCTTATTTCTCATACGTGGAAAGTTTCTTCCACTGGCATTCAAGATTTAGCCTCTCTTTATCAAGATCTCCAAGCAAAAATTCATCAGTTACAGCAGGCTACTTCCCATGCGTCTCCATCTTTGGATTCCACCCTATTATTACACACTTCATTCACACCTACCATCTCCTCTTATTCACTTCCTCCTAATTTTTTCACCCTAAAGCTTCCCATATTTAATGGGCATGGTGAGCCATAAGAGCAATTAAGATCCTTCCATGTTGCTTGTCTAGATTTTGCGGATGATCATATCCTCTTGGCTAAAATCTTCCCTTGCAGTCTCCATGATTATGTGATGCATTGGTTCTATGACCTACCTATCCACTCGGTAACATCTTTCACACATTTGGTTGATGCTTTTCTCACTCACTTCTCTATCAACATTAGCTCTAAGATCTCATATGCTCAGCTCACATAACTTAAACAAGGATCTAATGAACACTTCATCAATTACATTTTACGATACAATAACACCTTAGATAAGATGTCAAATGTGCTTATGGATTCTGAACTTTAGGACTTATTCATTCGCATTCTCTTGTCACCTCTATAGGAGAGTGTTCTCTTTGAAACATCTCCTTCATTCAATCAAATATGTCATACTCTTAAGCTTCATGAAACCAAGGTCTTATCTATAGGAAATCTTAAATATCAAGAGAAAGCACCATCCCCTACATGGTTTCAAACCAAGGCACCATTGAAACCATCATAAACTAAATAAATTGACACCAAAATCACTGTCAACAAAATATCCACCACAATAGAACTCCAATCGCAATCGCCTAGGTGTACATACACAAAATTAACGGTCCCTCCACATATTTTTCTCCTGCGACTTATAGATAGTAATCTCATTACACTCCCTCCTCCACTTCAATTAGATCCATCCCATCCAAAAGGTCATAATTCTAATGAAAACTTCCATTGTGACTATCATCAATGTGTAGGACAATCTACAGATTGTTGTCTTACGCTTTACTCTCGTATTTATGACCTTATTGATGATAATAAAATCAAACTTCAAGTGCCTACAACTTCTGCACCTGTTAAAGAAAATCATAAGCTCAAGCATATCTAATAATCCACATCTCAAACACGACAAGAAACTAGTTGACTCTTTATATAATCATACATACCGCATAGTAACTCCTCTTGCATTGGGAGCTCTTGACTTTCTAGTTGCATATAATGACTCTTCTCCACCAATCATTTGTTTCTCTAAACACGATTATCATATTATTCATTAAAGTGACTATAGTCTAAAATGTAATCGTGGTTAGAGAAATAAATACCTACCTTCAAAGATGGAACCTGTTGATGATGATTGCAACCTCTCGCTTTAACATGATCCACGTATACCTCGTACTGCCACATAAGTGTTTAGAAACACTGTTGAAATATTCCTTGATGTGAGCTTACGGTGACCACATATAATGTTCATGATGATTGTCTTTGATACTTGGTTGAACAACCTCTTCATCTCATTGAGATTACTCAAACTAACTCATTTCAAACCACCAAGCCATCTAGCTCTCCTAGCTCACTGGATCACCCCAACTGAGATTCAGAAGATGCTTTCAAGACTCGGATGGAAGTTTAACTTCTCTTATTGAGTTCTAGGATCATCCTGTGACCTTGTTTTCATAATCTAATGATTTTTTCATGTCTAGAGGACCATGAATGTCATGAATTCATGTAATTCAACCACTTACTATTTTTATCCATGCCTTGTATGTTATTTTTAGTAAGTGCACTGTGGGTTTCGGATTGCAACTGTAGTGCCCACTTCCCTTTGACACCTAATGATACTTATTCAGATACAGTTGATCACATTATGGACATCATTATGTTTTGATTTAGTAGGTTGTTAGACATTTGATAATGGATTATTGTTGATCTTGATATTGTTATGATGCATGATGATTATTAGAGACACTCATATGTGGATGATGATATATTATTTGACATGGATGTTTTATGGATGTTGTTCAGACATGTGATTTAGATATTATGAGTTGATCTAGAAAATGCATATTATATTGATGATTAAAAATACAAATAATGTATTTGTTACTTCGATGTTGTTGTGATTCACTTACTTAGATGATTTTGTGATTTTATTTATATCATATTGGATGTTCTGATATGGCCACGAGGCTGAAGGAGGTATTTGTATTTTGCAGGTTAAAAATATCACAACAAACATTGGGGGGATCAGAGACCAACCACAATACAATTCTAGGTGAATTCAACACGGTCACCATGGTAACTCATTTTATTGTGTTGTGTGTTGTTTTGTTAGGGATTCCCATGGGGGGGATTACCTTTATATGTGACCATGGTTTTGTGTATTTTATTAATGTGTTTCTTTTATTATTATTGCATGTGTTTTATTAGTAATGTGTTCCTTCTTTTAATTAATTTAAATGTGGTACATTAATGTGAGGAATCATATGATTAAAATTTAAATAAATTACATTGGGACATGGGAAAGTAATAATGGAAGTTGTTGGTTGTTTGTATTAAATTTGTAAGGGATGTGTAAGTTGTGTAAGAGCTTGTGTAAGTCAGTTTTGGAGTATGAAATACTCCACCTCCATGACAAATTCGAATTTGTCCTTGGGGGTTGTTTTTGGAAGCTTGTAGGACAAGCAAAACTTGTCCCATGCCTCTAAATTTAATTTACCAACCATACTTATGGTTTGAGAAGTGATTTGTGACTTTTATAATGCATTTTATTAAGTCATGTTGCATGTTTTAATTTCACTTTCTTACATGTTATTTATTTTTTTGTCCCTTGAGGTGTGGGCTTTTTGGAGTGTGCAAGTAACCTGTCATTTTTCACTCACCTCTTTATTGTGCTTGGGAGAATGGATTTGGTATTTTGTGTTTGAATTGGAGGATGTGTGATGTGGCATCCTACATAGATCCGCATCATCCTCTTCTCTCCCTCATCTATATAATTTAAACTCTTTGCTTGTTTTGGGTTGTTGAACCTTTTTGCATTCTTCCTTGGGGGCTCATTTTTACTGTTTGGAGCTCTTGTGGATTGTGGAGGAATTTGGAGATAACTTCATACTTGGCATTGTTGTTTTGAACTTTGTTTTTGGCATTTGAGAGCTTGTTGTTGGAAACAAAAGCTACCATGTAAAGGTAGGCATTTATTCCTTCTTTATTGCTCTTATTTTCTTGTTGAGTTGTGTGTATGGAGAATGTTTTATTTTATTTGTTGGCTGGTTGGGTAGACTTCCTTAGGGAAGGTGTAGGAGAAGGCTATGGGTAATCCATGTGGGGGGGCATAAGGGAATGCCATTGACATCAGATTTTGTGGAGGGAGTTTGGGTTTGGGATCCACCATGGAAAAGAAATAGCTTGCATTTCTTACTTTGTGGGGGGCATAAGGAAATATGTGGGGGCATAAGGATGGATTTGTGGGGGGCATAAGGATATGTATGGTGAAATTTATTGGTGGTTTGTTACTGTTGGATGCCCAATTCCCAATTGGGAGGCATAAATAGCTTCCCCCATAGACCTTTCTCCTTTTGCTTGCATGATCAAGCCTGAGTTTTGATTGGAATGTTTTTAATTGAAGTTTTGAACTGTTGTTTGGTATTAAACTATGTTTTATATTGAAATGTGCATGTTTGAAAGAATGTTGTGTGTTGTGGAAGCCAATTGTTGCCATGGGTTGAATTGCATCTATTATTGTATTTTGGTTGGGGCTAGGGGGCCAATGATGAAGGAAGGCTTCTCCTTTCATTGGATGTCTTGGTTGGGTGGAGAGTGTTGTCTTTCCCCCTCTTTTTTGTGATCAACTTGGAGAAAGATAAAATGTGTATGTTGCTATCCTGGAGCAAAGGAAAAATGCAGTTTGTCAGTCCCTTGTGAAAACATATTTATTTCTAATCCTTTCCCATTTGTTGTGGATGAAATGGTAATATGTATTTTGTGAAGAAATATGTATGTAATTGATTATGAAAGTGGATATTTGAAGTGTGAAAGACCTTCACATTCTGCTCTGTACATAAAAAATAAAGAAATAGAATTTCTGTTAATTGCATTCAAAAAAAAAATGTAAAGATGTTTCTCTTTTTGAATTAATGATGAATTGCAAGTTCATCTCTCTTTTGAATTCTTGTGTTGGGTTGGAATGTTAAATTGTGATTGGAGTCCCTATTTTGAAAATTGAAAGAAGAAGAAATACGTATGAGGGAATTATATTGCATTGTTTCTTTTTTTGAAATATATTAAAGTGGAAATCAGATTTGTAATTTAGCTTTGAAATGGTGTGTTTATAAACAACTGAATGTATTGGACTAGTTTAGGAATGAAATTCCACCTTTGAAGGATGAATTTGATAAACAAATTTCTAGAAATGGGATTTTTGTTACAAACTTAAAATTGGTAATTAATTTTAATAAAAATGTACAGTTTGGACCTGCACTTAATAATTAACTTAGAATTGACATAATTTAGCATGCTAAGCCATCAAGGAACTCAAATTGACAAAGAAAACTTAAGAAAACAATCTAACCAGTGCAAAATCAAATCCAATCCCTCTAACAGTCGTTATTTTGTCATTTGTTGGAAAAATGCAACTTACAGAAATTGAAAAAATTTACTTCCCTAAAACATTCTAAATCCTTCCTAGATCAATTCTCCATGTCTGTTTGACATGTTGAGTGAAGGAGGAGATCCAATTTAATCAAATTTAGTTGGAAATTACCAGTTGGCTTTTTAAAATCCTGCATATCATTTTTGTAAAAGTTACACTTTAAACCTTACCAAAAAGTAAAATTTATGATTCATGTGCAAAGAGGGCATCGAGAGATTTCCATAAAGTCCTCGTTTTCCCAAAACCAAGCTTTCTAGCTCAAGTTATGGCACTTTGAAGTTTTTCTGCCTTGGCGGGAAAATTTGGGAAAATTTTCCCTGGCGGGCCCGTGGCCCAAAAATTTCCCGTCGAAATTACCCTTAGAAAATATTTTGAAAATTTTGGCTCAAGAAAATTTTCATCTTTTCCTCCGCTGGCCCGCAGCCAATCAAAGGGCGCCATGTGTCCTCACAGGGTAGTGGTGGAGGCGCGACATTTTCTTTTTCCCTTAGACCTTTTGAAAATTTTGGAAAAATTTTCCATTTCGCCCCACCGGCCCACAGCCTATCACAGGATGCCACGTGGTAACTTTGGGTGCTAGCAGGGGGAAGGACCCTTCGTTTTTTTTTTTTTTTGGTCTTTGGAAATTTTTGATAAATTTCCCTGTGGCCCCGCACTCCTGCCCTAGCCTTGGGAAATTCTTCTCGCAGGAGCGTGGACCCACGCGTCCAACTTGCCCTTTTGTCCTCCCTTAGGCGAAATTCACAAATCAACTCTTCCGCCCACCTCTCCCTCTCCCTTCTCCCCACAGAAAATTGTGGAGTGCCACATGCCCCTGGCATACCCGCAAGCTGGGTGTTGTTTTGTTTTCTTCCCCTTTGGGAAAAAGGCTCCAAACTCTCCCGCCGCCCCGCCCTTCCTTTCCTTGTTGACGGAATCAACTCAGAGGCCACCATGTGTCCTTGGAGGACCCGCAGAGGTTCGAGTGCAACTGGGAAATTTCTCCCGCGCAAGGAAAAATCCCAAACACCGCGCCGGGACCCGCAGACACAAATTTTGCTTTTCACCCCTGCTTGACATGTGTCCCCTTGGGGAAAATTTGACCCCTAAGGTCCGCTTGCTCATATCTTGAGTTCCTGAAGGAGTTAGGAGGACTTATTTATATCACCGGAAAGGTGAGAAAATTTCCTATCCAATGGGAATGATTTAGGGAAATTTTCAATATGTTAAGTATGAGAAAAATCAAGTGGAAACTCTTAGCCTATTTGAAATTGGGTATGGGGGTAAGTTACTCCCTGAACCTAGCTAAGACTTCTAGCCCTAAAAATTGAACCATGTGAAATTGATATTTGTTAATGAAAGAAAAATATGTTCTAGCAATTTAGATTATTTTTGAAACCTAATAGGGTCAACTATTGTCTTGCAACTTGGTTGTGGACACTTCTAATAAAAAAAAAATTATTCCATAATTTTCTAACTAATCCTAGGTTGTTTCTTGGGTCTCAAATGGGTTGTTTTAACAGGCATCACAACAACAAAAGAGGTCTTGAAATTATGGGTTTTATTTTGGGGTTCCATGCTCCGAATTTTGGGTGATTCATTTGTCTGAACAAGTGGGAAAATGAAATTTTCATTGGCAAGGGAAAAATACTGCTAAAAACACACACCCCTCCATATAAATAAAAATAGGGACTTCGTGGCATGAAAACTAGTTCACGAGAAATTAGATTTTTCAATGATCATTTCCTCCAATTTTTACACAATTTCGCCCATTGGAACCTTGAGAAGTGAAGAGGTATCTCACTAAATTTTTCAATTTTTTTCTTCATGTGACACGGTAGAATGTTGATTAAAACTCATCCCTTTATATCCCTAAAAAATAGGAACTTCATGACACGAAAACTAGTTTACACAAAACTAGATATTTCAAGGATCATTTCCACCGATTTTCGCATGATTTCACTCATCGGAACCTAGAGAAGTGGAGAGGTATCTTGCTTCCATTTTTTAATTGTGTCATGCCATCCATTAATGAAGTATTCAAGCTTCAAATATCACAAAGGTGGTAATGGAGGAGAATGAAGTTATTTGCAGTTCAGAATGAGAGGGGGGCTTGGAAAAAGCATTTAAAACACCCGCTTGGGTCACATGGGTGAGTAAAGGATTAAGAGGGAGAGAATAAATTTTTTTTACACCATCTGTACCAAGGATTTGTGTGCTTTTTACACAAAAGTGTGCCCCATCCTGATTGGGCCACCTGGTGGAATTTGGTTGGACGAACCGAGGGATGGGAAATGAAGCATTAGGGCTTAGATTGCAAAAGGAAGATTAGAGGAAGTCACATTGGGGTCTAAGAGCCTAAATGGGAGGGTGTCACATTTTTTTGCATAATCTACATCAATTCTTTAGAGCACTTGGTGCACAAAAGTGCGCCACTCTCCCATTGGTCCATTTTTTCACTAAAAAATGACTAACTCCTTTACCTTGTGTAACAACTTGTCGAGGCCGTATCTTGAGTTTCCAAAGGAGTTTTGTGGTTATTACTTATATAAATTTGAATGAAAAATTCCTTCTGAATCCCATGGTGGTGATCTCGTTCCTTGATTCTGCCTAAAAATTCCTAAAATTTCCCCATTTTAATCAGGACCACCAATTGTCCCTGCAAAGAATGAGCTCCCATGAAAAGCACCAAGGTTTTATGAAAAATATGATGATTCCACCTTCTAAATTATTCTCTTAGATTTAAAATGATTATTTTTTCCCTCCTAACTCCTTACAAAGCTCTCTAAATCATCCGTCGAAGGTCAGGTACTTATTTTGATCGCTTTCTCCCTAGGGCTGAGATTGGGTCGCATGGGTGACTGAGGACTTATGAGGGATGGAGGCACATTTTCTTACACCATCTACACCAAGTATTGGTGAAATTAGTGCACAAAATTATGCCACTCTCCCATTGTCTCAAATTTCAAGGCAAAAATTTGACTAACTATTGGAGTTGTACCGTAGGGAACCGCTTGTTGAGACCATAACTTGAGCTCCCGAAGGATTTTTTTGATGAAATTTTATATGATTCCACCTAGAAATTTCCTATTGAATATAATGGTGTAGGAATTAACTCTTGATTCTAAATTTTTTTTTCCTGAAAAATATGATTTTTTTTACTCCAAGGTTGTGCATGCAAAAATATGGTTGTGGACCTAATGCGTGTTGTGAATAATATGATATTACCATCCTCTAGGAATCTAAAATACCTTTCTGAAGATATTTTTTTGCTCCTAACTCTTTCCAGAGCTCCCAAATTTTCTTCCTGAAGCTCAGGGGTTGTTTTCACACTGTGCATTGCTTAAGCCTATGAGGCTCACTGTTGTGAAAATTGGTCCAAAAACTTCCAGAGCCTCCAAGAATATTCCAAAATTGATTGCACAATGTTCCTAACTATCTGATATACTTCCCTAATGAATTTAGGCCTTTTTCTCCACCCTGAGGGGTGTGCACCAGCTTCAAGAAGATCAGAACATGGCCTTTCTCAAGCTTGTTAAAAGGCTTGTCTTGATGAATCTTGCTTTAGTAGAACTTAGAATGATCGGGTAACCCTAAATCACCTATGGAAACACTAACACAATGCTTCAAACAACTTCAGATAGATGGGATAGGACTAACTCGGGGATTAGGGTGGTAGGAAGGAGGCCTCAGAATGACCTTTTAGTAAAAATTTCAGGTAGGGTATGGTTTTCATGCTTGAAAATTGGTAATTTTCTTGTTGCACATATAGATGAAAACACTTAGCTCTAGCTTGGGGACATTTCATGGATCAAGTGTATCAAGGAAAGCATATGAGAATTCTAGAATCTCCATTCATAACATTGACCAGTGCCTTATCCATTGGTCATTGCAGAACAAACACAACTTGCAAGA
Organism: Taxus chinensis; assembly: GCA_019776745.2. Lineage (NCBI taxonomy): Eukaryota > Viridiplantae > Streptophyta > Pinopsida > Cupressales > Taxaceae > Taxus > Taxus chinensis. The sequence continues at coordinate 629,727,633 of CM034148.1, forward strand.
GATAGCTAGAAAGGGACAATAAACACAAACACACAACTAAAGGGAAACACACCACACAATAGGAAAAGGGTAAAACAAACCTAAATCACCTATAGTACAAGGTGAGGTAAAACCCTATTTCACTTTAGTACTCTTCTCTTCCCATAGGTTACCCTTGAGTGGGCAACATTGAGTGATGTTGTTCTGTGAAACCATTTACTGATTCGAGAAAGTAGTTTCCTCTCCCTAACTATTTATGAAATCCAAGTTCTTTCATGATTGTCAGTGTACTTAGTAGGAGTGAGTCTACATGATATTCTTGATGCTTAGGCCTTCCCTTAGAAATTCCATTACCTTCATTCTCTTTGAAATCAGATTCATAGTGTCAGTTGCCTTCCGAGCTACCCACTTTGTTGATCTCTCATTCAGCATGTCATCACTTCCCCAAGGTTGATTCTTGGTTAAATTGCTTTAATTTCTTTCTTCCCTAGATTATTGCTTATTGACATCCCTTCCATAAGAAATCATGACTCTATCCTTTTTCTTCATTCCACTATGAGGTGTTTGAATACTGGAGGATCAAAAGTAACCTCTTATCTATTTTATATAGCCATGACATGAGCTAAAAGGTTAAGAATTAGCTCAGGGTATTCCACATTTTTTTCCACATCCAAGATTTATTTCATGGAGTCCTCTTTTATTTCTTCTAGCAGCTCATCTTTGCTTTCCTTTTAAGAATCTTCATTTTGAAGCTCAAGGAAACAATTTAGAGGGATTATTTCAGCACCCTGAATTTTATTACATTCCACTACTTCTTTGTCAATGGAATCTTCATCTTCAATGACCTCAACACCCTTTATTTCAGATTTTTCATCATGGAAATATTCTTCCTCTTCAAATGGGAAAGAAAATACCTCCATTTCATTGTTGCATCCATTAACTATTGGCTCAAGAGGGACATTAGATTTCTCATCTTGATTTATTTCAACATGGCCAATCTTCACACTGGTTGAGGCTTCCAAATCAGATTTGTGATTGTCTTACATATTCATGGCTTGCATTAGGAAATCAATACTAAGCTCATGGTATTTTCTCTCTTCAATGGCTTTTACGAGATCTTGCACATATTTTTATTTCAAACCTTATGAGGGCTCCTCATAAGCTAGTTTTGTATCTCCATGCATAGCATGATTGAGAGAATCGTCATCCCCAAATCGGAATTAGAATATCTCCTCCTCTTGGGTAAGCATACAAGTTGATTTATTTGTTTGTAAATCATCAAGAATTATTTCCTCTTCTTCATGGTTTGCATCATCCAAAAAATAGTGTTTCCCTCTTGCAAATCAAATTTCCTCAATGCTTCCTCAAAATCAATATTCCTTTGGGAAGGAATGTTTGGTCCTATCAAGATTTGGATCTCATCCTCTTCTTCAGTTTTCATAAAATGATTCATCCTCTTGCTATTTTGGTATAAAATGATAGTGATTAACTAAAAATAGAACTGATACTATGGAAGTATAGCAATTAGTTAATCTAAAATAGGAGGACTAAAACATTGTAAAGTATACTAAGTCAATTATTATGAAAATAATTATATTAAATGAAACCAAACCCTAATGTGTAAGAAAGAAGGGGAAAAATGGCTTAGCTAATTTCCGAAGATTGTCACATGTTTCCACAGTTCTAATAATAAAATATAGAAGTAGAAATGAACACCCAAAAGTCCTGAAAAGACCATATCTGGAGGATTTGAGTAGACTGAGGTTCATGGGGAGGTACTGGAGTGCCATGGTCTACAAAATAGGCATCCTGGTTTCCTTAAATACTCAGAAAATGATTTCCACGAGGTCTCAAGATGAATTGAAATGTTTTCCATCTGTCATACTAGATTTTTTGGGTTGTGCCGAGTATATGAAATATGAAAAGATGAAGGAATGACCTGCAAGCAACAAAGAAGTATCAAAACCCTAAAAATAAAATATGTAAAATGAATGGGTTGGACTAACCTCAGCTGCCACAACAGTGGGCTTAATAAACTAAGTGTTGCACTAAATTTTAGACCTAAATGTAGTTCTAGTCTATGTGTGTGCATGTCGTGCCCTAGGTTCTTTTGTGCTAATCGCACTTCATGAAGTAGTGAGCAATAATAACTATAGAAAATATCATAACATATGTGCATGAAATAGAATAGAATCCTCCCCCTATGTTGTGTGTGTTGATGCATATATCCTAGCCTTGATGCATGGCACTATGTGGATGTAAGTGATGCAATGGATGTAACTCTAGATTGAGTGATAGTATTATGTGACGTTAGGACCCTCATTATGGTCTCATAACTTTGTATTTATAGGGTTCTCTTTCTCTAATTTCGTAATTAACACCGACATAGCCAACTAGGAAAAAGATAAGGATGAAAAATGGCTCGAAAGACCCCAAAAAGAAGTAGAAAAGGGGAACATGGATCGGGGCACCCCAGGTGGGACCAAGGTGCCCCGAGGCGCCTTAATACAAGCCTAGGAACCCCTGTTTAGGATAAAACTATGAGGAACTTGCGAAATAGGTGTATATGTGAAGGAAAATATGTGGGAATGATGAAATAAAATATAAAAATAAGATGGCAAAAAAGGTGGGATTAATTAGTACTTTCTTCACTTGAGAACCCTCTAAATAATAGTACAAGACAGGGCTAAATAATGCCTAAGGTGCATGATTTTTTGTCTACATTTTTCCCCCACATTATTTTAGTGAGTGGAGTGCTCATTAACATTACGTAAATAGAGATGTGTACCTGATATCCATGTAGAGTGTAGAAGAAGACATTTTGATGGACTAGACTCAAGTGTGGAATGAAAAAAATAAAAAGTGGAGGACCATGGATTCTAAAGATGAAAAAATGCCATAAAAATTAATGAGGGTGAACCTAGGATGGAACGTGTGTGTAGTTGTTATGGTGTGTAGTGTACCTAAATGTTTAGTAAAGGCAAGTGTTGTCACAGTGTGTTGTCGTTGTCATTGTCATTGTTTTTGTTGCTGCCCCCAAATTGATTTCTTATTTCTCATACGGTCAGACCTGTAAGGAGAAAACAATCAAGTAGTCAAATGTGTAAAGTATGTAAATGTAAAATATGCAAAAATAAAAGTGTAAATGGAACATGTGCACCTGGTCCATGTTGAGAAAAATGTTGTAGAAGGATATCCTATACTGTTGTGAGTTTTTTGGGTGATCTCATGCCACCCTGGCTGAAGAAGTATAGGGAGGTAATGCTCTTTTTCCTCCAACCTTTAACCACTTCTGCTGAAATGTGTGAAGATATCTTTGTACTGTTCTTGTTTTTTGGGTGATTCGATGCCACTAGATGAAGTAGTGTAGAGAGGAACACCCACTATAACCTCTAATCATGTAACTTCTTTGCAGAAATGCCAAAGCACACCATGTCATATAGAGGTTTTTTGTGTATGGAGTTTGTATACTGATCTGAACTCACTCGTTGTATGTAAACCCGTAATGCCAAGGGAAAAAAGTGTATTATACTGAACAGATGTAAATACACTATGTTAGTATGTAAAACCCACAATGATTTCCTCACTCTTTGGGGGCACATGTGATGTCACTGAAAAGGAGAATGTGGCCCTAAAATAGGACCCACCACACTCTAACCTATAGAACTCTACCCTGTAGGGGAAAGGGAAATTTTTTTTGTAGATACCAAGGGGTGCACAAAAGGGGATGGCTAACCAAAACAAGTATTAGTATGAAAACACATGAATGCAATAAGACAAGTGTAAAATACACAGACAATGTAGTAACTACAAAACAAAGTAGTGTAAACAAGCAAGAAAATAAGTAGACCACACAAAGTGAGTTGCAAAAATGGTACATCATTCGCAATGTCGCAAGACACACAAGGCCGTTATGGCCATAAAAAAACAAACAAGTGTGTACACAAGCAAAGGGAAAGTCTGGCATACAATAGCAAATAAAGAAGACATGTAGAAATAAACAAGTGGTCATGGAAACATGTAATCCTACAAAAAAAAGTGTTACAGATGGAACACCTATTAGCATGTTAGAGCAATAACCAATATTTCAAAGCATGTATGAGTAAGTAATATAAGATGCTAAGTACAAAATGAAACAATATCACCTAGATAAGATGAATGTGGATGCCCCTAGCAACTGGTATAGGAAGGGTAGAAGGTGAGCATTCATGCCACGTGTAGAATTATATATATGTGATCACATTAAACAAAGGCATGAACACATATGTGTATATGATAATGACATATAAGAAAGCAATCTAACATGTGGAGTAAAGTGATCATTCAAAACACTAGCAAGACAAAGTAAATTCCCCCAATACAATGCAGTATGTTGTGGATGGATGGAATGGAATGCAATATGGAATGATAGGAGCAATGTTTCCCCCGAGTGGATGGAATTTTATGTAATTAGGTTCATTTTTTTTCCCTTAGAATTCAAGAATGAACCGTAAACAAGAGTTCATCATCGGGAAATGGTCAAGTAGTGTTGGTTGTTTCTAGCGCATTGTGATGAGTGTGAATATGTAATGGTGATTAAATGCAACATGTTGAGGGATGTGTGTGAACCCTATAACTGAAACATATATCATGACTTATTGAATAGATGAGTGATAAGTTATCCTTAAGTGTATATCACTATATGATGAAAGGATGGAGAAAGGTGTCAATTTAGCCTAAAGAATATGTAATTATGAGCTATAAGGAGGGAGTGGTGATGTAACCTAAGGTGTATACCACTATAAATGATAGAATGGGTGATGATTTAACCTAATTTGTATGTCACTAATGCTGGAAAACTTTGCATGAGGAAATTTCCCATGGTGAATGTAAGGTCCATTAGATTGGTAAACCCTCGATAGTCAAGTATGGACTGAGTAACTAAATTTTGTCATAGGGTGGTGAGTGCAGCACATAGAAAACACCTTTGTATAAATGACCAAGTGATGAATAGGGTATGTAAATGCACAAAGTGGGAAACACAATATAGGATGTGTAGTGTGTGTAGGATATCTAATATGTGAAATGAAAGAATAGGTGCATATAGAAATAGAATGTATAATGATAAAATGTAGAGCTAGAATCATATGAAATGTAATCTAGCATAGTATGTAGAATATAGATGATGTACAAATGTGTCATGTAAACAATGCAATGTAGTATGAGGAGGGTTTGTAGAATAGGAGATATGTAAGATACGGTGATAGGGGTAAACAGAAATAGAATATGTAGTGATAAAATTTAAAGCTAGACCCATATATATGATGTAGCCTAGCGTAGATGTAGAAGGCATGGATAAAATATAAAAATAGAATAGTATGTAATGATGACTAGTGTAGTATATGGAAAATGTATGATATGAAAATGTGTAGTGTATAGTATGACTAAATGTGTAGATGAATATAAGGCGTAGATGAGGATTAGTATAATGTATAAATAAGCATAGGATGAAGGGTGTATAACACACAATGTAGGATGAAAATGGAATATGTAGTGCCTATGGTTTAGTGTGTATGGTTTAGTGTAGCAGTAATCCCTCAACAATCAAGTGTGAACTGAAGCAAAAGAGTGCATCATCGGGTAATGAGGGTACGATGATGGGTGATATGTTATGTTCATAGGAAATAAGGGCATCAGATAATTAGGTGGCGATGAATATGGAGGGGAAATAAGGTATTATGCCCCCCTCTCAAATGGGCATGAGTTAACTAACCAATTAGGGTGAGGGCCAAAGGCCCCTCAACTAACTTCTGTGATGATGAAAGCAGAGGGCCATGATCTAATAGTGGTACTATATTAGATAAATGCAATGTCGGTGAATGGAATCTATATGTGCATGAATAATGAATAAATGAGGTTGAGCGGGATGTGTTAACATGTGGTAGTGTTGACTCCAAAGGGGGAGACATCAAACTATGTGTGAAAAAAAATTCATTGAGAAGGTATTTGAGTAGTAATAACTAAAGACTTACATGATGAATGAGTTTGATGGGTTGCATGGTGAATAGGAGATGGTTGCTCATCAAATAAGAGAAGTCCTAGTTGTTTGAGTTTCAAAATTACGCGTGAAAAATCATGATAAAAATTGGTATGATGTCCATGCATTTGATGATAATGGCAGTAAGGATGCATGATGTAGTGTACTTGTCAAGAAGGAGGATATCAATGAGTAGGCGGTAGAGTAATCATTTGACGACGAAAGAGATAAATTAAAACGTCTTGTGATGTATTATTAGGGTGAAAGATGAGGGGTCTAGGAAATGGTGTACTTGGAGGGTCAATGAAAGAGCACATAGTAGAGGTAGAAGGCATGTGAGGCGGGTCATGAATATCACCATGAGGGTGAGAAGTCACCTAAAGTTACTTAACTTCAAAAATGACAAATATAAGTATGGATTCTATGGAATGATATTGAATTTGTAATGTGGGTATGGAATCCAATATGTATGTATTAAATGGATAATTTCAAAGGTGGAAGTCATTAACTAAATGCGTAGATATAGAGCATATCAGAGGTGGCAACAGGTTTTCCATATCACAAAGATATGAAGGAAAAATAAAATCATCTAAAATGTCATCAGTATCATTGTCCAAATCATATGGGATAGCACGGTAAACCTGATAAGCAGTGGTATGTGGAAGGTCATCTAAATACCCATGAGTGTGTAAGATATACATGACCATGGTGTACTATCCATCTATGAAGGGAGGTAAATGGAAACCTTGAGCATACCAACTAGTGAAGTTGGGTGAGTAGAAATGGAAGGAACTGTTACAAATGTGGACAGTGCCAATTGGCATGGGAAATGCAATATCAATACGATCAGGATCTAGAGCATGCCACTGATATAGTCTAACCAATATTTTCTAAGAGTAAGAAAATAAGTGGTATGATAACGTGCAAGATGAACTACAAGATGGAAAACATGCATAGGCCATAAGTAGTAGTAAGAATGATAGAGCCATGATACAAATGTGAATCCCATAAATGATGATGGAGGTCAGAAAAGTTAAAACCAGGCTGGGAAAGACCATCATGTGAACATACAGTGGCCATACATGAAGTATCAAGTGGTATGTGTTCCCAATAAGAATTATTCATGAAGACAGTAGAAGTGAATGGACAGACACACTAAAGAGAGTTGATGTTGGCATGTGTGATGGAACAACATCTCGGCATTGTAAAGGTTCCTGGTATTGAATAATAGTCAGTAACATCGGTAGGTGAAGAGGAAGGTACCACATCGATCACCTAAATGGCACCCTCAAGTGGCAGCTTGTCTAATAAGGGGATGTCATGTAGAAAGTGGTAAAGTGAGAGAGTGGTATAGAGTAAGTTGTGTATAGAGTACCATAGCATTAGTCTCATCAGGAGTAAGTGATGAGTCAAAAAAGACCTAGATCAATCATAAAAATAGTAGGAAATAGGTCATGTGGAACTGTACGAGAGATTGAGATTCAGTCATAGGAGGTGGAGAAGGAGGGACTACTATGACATTGGTAGAGTCCTCTACACACAATACTATAGAAGAAACAAGTGAGTTAGGAGGTTATTTGTGGTTCATGGATACGGTAGGGAGTGTGGTTATAGGAGTGGGAGAGAATATCTTATACTTCTACTACAAGGATGTACTAAAATAACGGGATCGATAGTGACGCAGATAAGAGGAAAAATAGTATCGTCGATATTGTGAGGATCCATACCAGAAGATGGAAGCTGAATGAATAAAGGGAAAGGTCTATAGCCAAATGGGGTAGTAGGAGTGTTAACAAAAGTGTTACCATGACTATCAAATTGTAAAGTAATTAGAGACTTAGAAGAAGTAGATTTCCTATTACACTTACCCATGATGGCTAAATGAAAATGTAAACCTAAGAAGGTCCTATGAAGAAACGTGGGGTTCACCAAAATGATTAACTAAAAATAGAATTGATACTATGGAAGTATATCAATTAGTTAATCTAAAATAGGACTAAAACATTGTAAAGTATACTAAGTCAATATGGAATGATGTAAATAATTATACTAAATGAAACCAAACCCTAATGTGCAAGAAAGAAGGGAGAAATGACTTAGTTGATTGTTGAAGATTGTCATAGGTTGTCACACATCTAATAATAAAATCCAAAAGTAGAAACAAACACCCAGAAGTCCCAAAAAGACTAGATCTAGAGGATCTGAGTAGACTAAGGTGCCTGGGGAGGTATTGGGGCACCCCGGGGTGCCCTGGTCTGCAGAATAGGTGCCCTGGTTTCCTCAAATGCTCAGAAAATGATTTCCACGAGGTCGCAAGATGACTTGAAATGTCGTATGTATGTCACACTAGATTTTTTGGGCTATGCCGATTGTATGAAATATGACAAGATGAAGGAATGATCTGCATGCAACAAGTAAGTATCAAAACTCTAAAAATAAAAGATGCAAAATGAATGGGTCAAACTGATCTCAGATGCCACAATAATGGGCTTAATAATCTAATCGTTGCACTACATTTCAGACTCAAATGTATTTCTAGTGTGTGTGTGCATTTCGTGCCCTAGGTGCTCTTGTGTCATTCACACTTTGTGAAGTAGCAAGCAATAATAACTATAGAAAATGTAATAACATGTGTGCATGAAATAGAATAGAATCCTCCCCCTATGTTGTGTGTGTTGATGCAAATCTCCTAGCCTTGATGCATGGCATTATGTGGATGTAAGTGATGCAATGGTTGCACCTCTAGATGGATTGATAGTAGTATGTGATATTAGGACTCTCGTTATGGTCTCATAACTTTGTATTTATAGGGTTCTTTTGCACTAATTTCGTAATTAACCCTGACATGGCCCACTAAGAAAAACATAAGGATGACAAACAGCTAGAAAGACCCCAAAAATAAGTAGGAAAGTGGAACATGGATTGGGGCGCCCCAGGTGTGAGCAAGGCACCCCGGGGCGCCCCATTACAGGCCTGAGCACCCCAGTTTAGGCTTAAATGACAAGATAGTTGTGAAATAGGTGTGTATGTCTAGGAAATTATGCGGGAATTACAAAATAAAATATGAAAATAAGATGGTCAAAAGGTGGGATTGATTAGTACTTTCTTCACTTGAGAACCCTCTAAATAGTAGTATAAAACTGGGCTAAATAATGCCTAACTTGCATGATTTTGTATCTATAGTTAGCCCCTGGGTTTCCCACCTTTTACACTGTGTACCTCATCTTCTTCTCTGGAAGCAATATTTCCATGTCTCCCTTAACTAAAAAGGTTGTGGAAGACCAATTCATTTGTATTTTCCCTCACAACTATTGATAGAAAATTCTACTCAACAACATTCCAAATGAAGTTGGAATGTCTGTTACCAAAATCATCATTGAAATCTTCTTGTCTAAAAATTTGGAAAGAGCCACCTATGCATCTTTGACCTTCCTTACAAGTGGGACTTCTTTTGACTCTATGGAGTAACAAGAGCCACTAGGCTAATTCATTGTGAGTTTGAGAGCCTTGGCAACCTTTACAAGCATTACATTGTCAGAGGCACCTGAATCTATTATGTAATTATTCAATATGTATTCCCTAATGAGAAGGGAGATGTAGAAAGGGTAGATCTTATCAATCTTAGATGTACTCAAAGAAAGTATATTTTGTGATGAGGGTCTTGGTGGATTTGGTAATAGGCCTTTGGAGCTTGGGGTCACGTTATCATGTTTTGAACTATTACTCCTTATATACCAAAAAAATATCTCAAATTGCTCAGGGTGAGTCCGCAAATACTCAGTTTTGGTCATTTGCACTTTGGTTTTCTTTTCATGTTCAATGATGTTAAAAGGGGTAGATGTAGACAGGGGAGGTGAAGACATTACTTTTGGAATCAGGATAGGCTTGGAAACAGGGGTAGATATTTGTGGGACAAATGTTATTTTGAAAGGTAAGGTGGAATCTTTTGAAGCACTAGACCGTGCAGGAGTGGATTTAAAGTTATAACTAGAAGAATCATTGGAAGACTTACTTGGAATTATGGGCAACCTCCCCGCTTGTCACAGGATCAGGTTTCTCTAATGCGGACTCCATGCAAGGCGGAAGAGGAGACCCTCGACTGATAATTTAATTTTGTGGAGTCACCATAGGAGGATCTTCAGTCTTCTTTTTCTTTGCAACAGGGGTGGAGGAATAATCTCCTTTCTTAGACTAGGAACAGGTGAACATTACACATGAGAGACTAGGTTCATCCTCACTATTATCTTCATCACCTCTAGAGTATTCACAGAATCTGATTTATGTGTCGTTATCTACTTCCTCAACCTCTAGAAGATCATCATCCCCACTTTCTTGTTCAATATCTTCTTCATCTTCTTGACTCCTACAACTTGCATTAACTGGTGGGACCTCCAAGGCAATCCTTTGAGGTTTTCTTGTGATATGATTTCTATTGTTTCTTTGAGAAGACACTCATTCAAAAATTTCCCTCTTCAACAATGCTATTTCATTTGCTAATTCTTTGAGAAGACATATTTGTTCTCTCATCTCCATGACGTTGAAACTTTCCCTTTGAGGGGTTCTTGATCATCCCAGACAAGATGAGATCATCATAAAATTTGATGTTTTTTGTGCTTGTGCGATATCTCTTGGTTGGACCCTTCGTAGGAAGAATCCTACCTCTGGTGATTGAGCGTTAATGAAGAATATTTTAACATTTTTTTTAGAAAGTGCATCATCTTCTAGTATCCTACAGAGCAAGTGGTTGAAATGAGCCATGAAATCTCTCATAGTTTTGTTTGATCCTTTCTTTATTTGTTCCAACTGAACAAGGAGATCTTGATAGTCCTCAATGGATTTGAATATTTCCTTGAACTTGGTTTTGATATCATTCCAATGAGTTATTGATCTAGCAGCTAGGAGGTAGAACCATTATGTTGCTTTTTCTTGGAGAGATTCCACAAACAATCTTATGGAAACGTCTTCATGTTTGGCTCCAAGAATCTTACGTGATGTGGTAAAGATGGCGATGTGTTCTTCATGAATTTGTGTGCCATCACCTTTAAACTTTAGGAAGTTCTTGTGGGAACCTATTGGTAGATTGTGAAGAGGGGGTTCAAGAGGAAGCGGACCTGTATTTCTTCCACATGGAACAATGGGTTGAGGTCTTTTTTCTTCTTTCGCCATTATTGTTTCTACTTCAACTGTGGATTCTCCTCTCGCTTTGGTAAATCCTTCTTCCAATCCTCCTTTTGTTTCCTATTTTTCTTCACTTGGGAGTTCAATGTTCAACATATGTTGGAAAATGGGAGAATTTGAAGGGGGTGTATCAACAGGAGTTTGGATGGGATTTCTAGGTGAACTACTTGAAGACATGGATGGGGATGAGGCTTGAGAGAAGAAGTATGGATTGTCCCCGAATTGTTCTTGTTGGTTTTGTAAAGCCTCGAAAGTGGGATCAACAACTCCTCTCGATCTATTCAACCTGGTGTATCTCTTTTCGGCTAGCTTTTGGAAACATTTAGAATGGGAATATAAAAAGACACTGCAGAATGTGAAAGGTCATGTGCAGGAATCAACAATGTGTCTTTTAGAAATGGACTTCCAATAATTCTTTTTTTTGGTTTGTTCAATTTTTTGATTTTTTTCAATTTTTTAGAATGTTTTACTTTATTAGATTTTGGACCTTGTGGTCATATTTTGGGTGTAGATTGATGCCAAATCTACCCCACGGTGGGCCCCAGAAACTCTTGGTGAGAAAATTTGTTGAGGGACAAATTGACAGGTTTCTAGCCAACGATCTAGGAATCTAGGTCCCTCTACTTAGGTGGTGCAGCTCCACTTTATTTTGAATGAACAAAAATAAAACTCCGTTGTTGACCAGGAGGCTAGGGATCCAACGAACATACTCCACCACACCCGTAAAAATTCTTACAATGGATTGTAAGGGAGGAATTTGCTAGAAGATGGGGACAAGGGAGTTAGAAAATTTAGAAAAAGAAAATTAACTCTGCAAGTAGAAAATCATATTCTCGCCAGAGTCAATTATAAATTTCACATTCACAAGTTGTAAGAAAGAAACAACAATATTACAGTATCAACGATCAGAGGAAATGATGCACACAAAGTGGCACACATTCATTAATCATGAAAGAAAATAAGCCCTTTCTTTATTGACATGTTCATCAAGTTGTACAATGGAGGAAATGGAGGAAAATAGTGAAGGAAATTAGAAGAATTGATATCTCTCTTGCTTAGCTCAAATAAATAATCTCTCTTAAGTGTACAAAATTGACAACACTTAAGCAAGAGTATGTCATTACATTATATAGAACAAGAATGACTCTTCATCTACCCCCCATGGTGACCTTTCATTTGTGCTTTCCATTTGTAACTTTTGACATTTTTAGGAAGAACATTAAGTCCCATTTTTATAAAATAAGGGAAACTTATTACATTTTAGACTATAGTCACTTTAATGAATAAGACAAATATCATGATTTCTCACAACGAAGAATTAGAAAAAAGGGGGAGAGAAGAGGAGAAAGAATGAAGAGAGAAAGGGAAGAATGCTCCATAACATGAATGGGGAAGCCTCTTCCTTTGAAGAATAACCTATTGATGATGATTAAAAAATCCTTCTTTAACATAATGCACATATACCTCAGACTACAACATAAGTGTTTAGAAACATTGTTTAAATATTCCTTGATGTGAGCTTACGGTGACCACATGAATTGTTCACAATGATCGTCTTTGATACTTGGTTGACCAACCTATTTAGCTCATTGAGATTAATCCAACTAAATCATTTCAAACCGCCAAGCTATATAGCTCGCCCAGCTCACTGAATCACCCCAACTAAGATTCAGAAGATGCTTTCAAGATTTGGATGGAAGTTTAACTTCTCTTATTGAGTTCTAGGATCATCGTATGACCTTGTTATCATGATATGATTCTTATTTCATGTCCGGAGGACCATGAATGTCATGAATTCATGTCATTCAACCACTTACTATTTTTTATCCATGCCTCGTATGCTATTTTTAGTAAGTGTATTGCAGGTGTCGGATTGTAGTGAAAGAGGTCTTGAAATTATGGGTTTTATTCTGGGGTTCCACACTCCAAATTTTTCATGATTCCTTTGTCAGAACAAGTGAAAAAATGGGATTTTCATAGGTGGGGAAGAATACTGATAAAAAACACAACCCTCTATATCCCTAAAAAATAGGGACTTCATGGCACAAAAATTAGTTCACGTGAAACTAGATTTTTCAAAATCATTTCCTCTAATTTTCGCGTGATTTTGCCCATTGGAACCTTGAGAAGTGAAGAGGTATCTCAATTCCTTTTTCATTGTTGTTCTTCATGTGATAGGGAACCACGTTGATGAAAAATCAGTCCTCCATATCCCTAAAACATAGGGACTTCATGGCGTGAAAACTAGTTAATGCGAAACTAGATTTTTCAAGGATCATTTCCACCGATTTTTGCATGCTTTCGCCCACCATAACCTGGAGAAGTGGAGAGGTAGCTTGTTGAATTTTTTTCTGTTGTGTCATGCCATCCATTAATGGAGTCTTCAAGCTTCAAATTTCACAGAGGTGATAATGGAGGAGTATGAATTTATTTACAGTTTAGAATGAGAGGGGGGTTAGGAAAAAGCACTTAAAACACCTGCCTAGGTCACATGGGTGATTGAAGGATTAAGAGGGAGGGGGGCACATTTTATTACACCATATGCACCAAGTTTTGGTGTAGTTGGTGCAAAAAAATGCACCCCATCTTGATTGGGCCACTTGGTGGAGTTTGGTTGGACGAAGCAAGGGCTAGGAAATGGAGCATAGGGGCTTAGATTGCAAAAAAGGGCTTATAGGAAATCACATTGGGGTACATGGGCGTAAATGGGAGGGTGGCACATTTTCTTAAACCATCTGCATCAAGGTCTTGGTGCACTCAGTGCACAAAAGTGTGTCACTCTCCCATTGGTCCATTTTTTCACCAAAAAATGACTAACTCTTTTACCTTGTGGAACAACCTCTTGAGGCCGTATCTTGAGTTCCTGGAGGATTTTTTTTGGTGATTCCTTATATTAATTTTAATGAAAAAGGAATTATTAATCGAATGGTGGTGGTATTATGCCTTAATTCTTCCTAAAACTTCCTGAAATTTCACCATTTTGTTCAGGAATGTCCTTATGAAGAATGAGCTAGCATTAAAATTGAAAAGGGTTTATGAAACATATGATGATTCCACCTTATATAGTATTTTTTTTCCTACTAACTCCTTAGGGAGCTCTCAGAATCCTCCGTTGAATATCAGGTACCTATTTTGATCGCCTTCTCCCTGGGGCTGAAACTGGATTGCATGGGTGACTGAGGGCTTAAGAGGGATGGAGGCGCATTTTATAGAACCATATTTACCAAGGATTTGGTCTAATTAGTGCACAAAATTATTTCACTCTCCCATTGGCTCAAATTTCAAGGCAGAAATTTGACTAACTGTTGGAGTTGTACCTTGGGGAACTACATGTCAAAACCATAACTTGAGCTCCCAGAGGATTTTTTTGATGAAATTTTATATGATTATCACTTGAAAATTTCATTTTTAATACAATTTTAGAGGTCTTATCTCTTTATTATAACATTTTATTCCTAAAAATAGTCTTTTTGTTCTAACTCTGAGGTTGTGCATGTAAAAAATCTGGTTATGGACATAATGCATCTAGGTTTTGTGAATAATATGATATTACCATCCTCTAGGGCTTTGAAATATCTTTCCGATGATATTTTTTTTAACTCCTAACTCTTTCTGGAGCTCTCATAATCTCTTCCTAAATCTTAGGGGTTGTTTTTTCATTATGCATCACTTAAGCTTATGAGATTCACTGTTGTGAAAATTGATCCAAAAACTAACAGATCCTCCCAGAATATTCCAAAATTAATTGCACAATGTTCCTAACTCTCTTATATACCTCCCTGATGAATTTAGGTCTTTTTCTCTGCTCCGAGGGGTGTGCACCAGCTTCAAGAAGATCAAAACATGACATTTCCAAATCTTGCTAAAAGGTGTGTCTCAATGAATCTTGTTTTAGAAGAGCTTGAATGACTAGGTAACCCTAGATAACCTATGGAAACACTAACATGATGCTTTGGACCACTTCGAAGAGGGGAATGACTGACTCGGGGATTAGGGTGGTAGGATAGAGGGCTTGTAATGACCTTTGAGTAAAATTTTAAGGTAGGGTATGGTTGTCATGCTTGAAAATTGGGCATTTTCTTGTTACACATTTTCATGGCAACACATTGACATTACCTGATGATTCACTTTGGTGTTTCGGTTCACACTTGACTATTGAGGGCATCCTATAAACATGAACCACACACACTACACTGTAGAAACTACACATTACACATTACATGTCCTCACACATCTTACATCTACTACACACATTCCACTCACTATTCTCTACACACTGCACTCACTACCTGATGACACACTCTAGTCTCACAGTCTATATTATACTGTTGAGGGTAAACATAAAAATTAGGCCACATCACATTCACACATTCAACATTATTCACATGTGACATTCCTAAGTTAGTGATATACGTCATAGGCTACATCATCACTTCCCCCTAGCATCATTTGGTGATATACGCTTTAGGCAAAATCATCACTTATTCTATCATCCTTTACTGATATACGCCATAGGCTACATCATTAGTTGTTCTATCATCCTTTATTGATATACGCCATAGGCTACATCATAACTTTTTTATCATCTTGTAGTGATATACATTGTAGGATAAATCATCACACATTATTGCACCTCTATGTCGCATCGCATCACTATACATTCACTGCTCTACACTACACACAACACATAGATTGACCATTTCCCAATGATGTACTCTTGTTTATGGTTCATTCTTGACTATTGAGGGGGCATAAACAAATGAACCTCGCTGCATAGAATTTATTTCACTCGGGGGTCATGCAGATCTTATCATTCACTCTGCATTCCATTTCATCCATCCACAAAATATTGCATATCTTGGTTGCATTTACTCTTTCTTACATCTACTTGTACATGTTCACTTTATCACACATGATAGATAAATATTTTGTATGTCATTATCTTTATCATGCACAAATGCATGTTCACTTGATTTCTAGTTGTGATAATAGATTATATAGATCCATTACACGCAACATGTACGTTTGGCGCAGTACCTAGTACCAGTCACACAAGCGGCTCCTAAGGGCATCCACTTTTGTACATTAGAGGTGTTATTGTTTAATTTTGTACTTAACACTTTACTTTATCAGCTTCTACACACTTTGACATACTTTTTATCTTTCTAACATGCTAACGGATGCTTCATGTGCAACATTTTTTTTGCAGGATGATTTTCCACCATGGTTATCTCTTACATTGCTTGTAATTGTTTGTCATTGTATGCCATTGTTTGTGGGCTTTTCCCTTTTTTATGTACACACTTGTATGCTTTTGGATTCTTCAGCTTTGATTGTATTGTGACACCATGAGTGGTGTCCCATGTTTGCAACCCACTTTTTACGGTATACATTATCTTCTCGTGTGTTCTAGTTTACACTACGTCTTATACATGCATGTTTGTCTTTACTTGTACTAACACTTGTCTCCCAGCCACTTATTTGCATATGCCTTAGTTTCTAACAAGTGCATTCCTCCCTCCTGTAGTGCATAGTTTTGGTGGTTGGTCCTCTTTTGGGCCACATCCTCCTTCAACGACGTCGCATGTGCCCCCAAAGAGGGGGGCATCATTTGGTTGAATCAGTCACCCCATAAAGAGTATACTCAACACAACACATCGGTACAGTACATTTTTCATATTTTGGGGCTCATAATCAGATTTGGGTCCATGACACAATAGCCTTACCTAGATTACCTAAGACCAAGGGGCATATCACATAGCGATTGGGTTCAACATAATCTACATAACTCTACACAACGACTTTTACTGGGAAGATTGTCCTTAGTACATGCATTTGTACACATCCTCTATAGTGGTGTTATATTTCGAGGAGTAGTTAAAGGTTAGAGGATAACACCAGACCTTCCTCTCTAAACTACTTCAGTTGTGGCGTCATATTGCCCAAAAAAACTAGACAATATAGAGATCTCTACAGTTTCAGGAAGCAGTTAAAGGTTGGAGGATAAATTAGACTTTCCTCCATGTACTTCTTCATCCAGTGGCATGAGATCACCCAAAAAACTTGCACTTCATCGACATGATCCTTTCTACACTCTTTCCTCATCACAGATCGGGTGCACATGTTCCTTTTTCACATTTTCAGCATTTTCTTTTACATACTTCATTATATGATTTTTATACATATACATGCGTATTTGACTACTTGATCATCTTCTCTTTTGTAGGTCCATCCATATGGGAAGCAAGGTACATCATGCTTCGACATATACACACACATTTCTTCCCTAGGTTCATTTGCATCACTTTTTACACTTTTACATCTTTAGTCTCCACACTTTGTCTAGTCCCTCAGAACGCTTTCTACATAAATCTACGTGGATATCAAGTACACATATCTATCTAGTTTATGTTACTAAGAATTCTACTCACCAACATAAAGTGGGGGAATATGTAGACACAAAATCACACACTTTGGGTAATTATCTAATCTCGATCGCATATTATTATTTGTATGATTCCTAACTAAGAAAGGTACTAATTAACCCATGTATTTAGCCACCTTACTTTACTTTTTTTTACAAATTTCAGTCTTTCACCTTTACTGGCCCAGTCTATCTTTTCATACTTTAGTTTTACCCTTTCTGGACTAGGGCTCTTAGCCAAGATGTCAGCACCAGGTGCCTTCGTCCCCTCTAGGCGCCCCCATCCTCTTTATACTTTACTCACTTTTTTGGGGTCCTTTCTAGCCATTTGAGCATCTTATCTTTTTGGTAGTTGGAAATTTTCGGGTTGATTATGAAATTCAAGTGAAGGAATCATATAAATATAAAGTTATGTGATCATAATAAGGGACCAAGCACTAAGCACTACTTATCGCCACCTAAGGTTGCATCCATCAATGCATCTAGAGCTCCATTTGCAACCATCTAGATCCATCACAAGGGACAAAAGGTTGGTTATTTTGCATCACACTTCATATGAGGGGAGTCTATTATATTCCATTCACACATTATTTACATTCTACATCTAGCTACTTTCTCATTACTTCAAGTGTGACATGTACAAGAGCAACTTAGGGCACAATTCCGCACACAAACAAATAACTACATTAGGTCTGAGATGTAGTGCATCGCTCAGTTGTAAGTCCACCATTTTGGTAGCTGAGGATAGTCTGACCCCTTTGTTTGCATTTTTTTAGGGTTTGATGTTGTGTTTGGGGTTTTGCACGTGATTTATTTATTATAAATCCACAATGACATTTAGTGGAGATCAGTGACATAGTAGTGACAAATAGTGGGGGTTTTCCACCTCTTGAAGTCCCTATGAATTTGGCTTCCGAACCTCCTGCATGTACTAGGGTGCGTAGAATCAGGCTCAGGGTACCCCAGGCACCCCCATTCCTTCTCCACGTGCCCCAGTCTAGTCAAATCACTTAGATCTTCATTTTACTGGCTCTTATGTGACAGTTTTCCATTCCTATTCAACTGGTCTTCACTACAACACAATCACATGACATCTTTGAATCAACTAAGCCTCTTCCAACCCTCTTTACACATTAGGGTTTCATATTTTTATTATTTATTAACTTGGGTATTATTTCAGTATTTTATTGTTCATTTATTTACTATAAACTTGCATTTAGATTAGGCTATTATTTTGCATTTTAGCATAATCATCCTCACCTGCAACATTCTACAATTTAATCCTCACAATCAATCAATCAACCTTTTTTATCACACTATGCGAAATTTTTATCCATCACCTTCTTCAAACATATTGTGATATACACTTTTAGGCTAAATCATCATGCTTCCTAGCATTCCATCCATACATTTTGTGATATATGATTTGTACTAAACCATCATGCTTTCTAGCATCTTATACAAACATCTCATGATATATGCTTTGCGCTACATCATCACATTTTCTACCATCATCACGTTCATCTATTTCGTGATATACACCTTGTGTTACATCATCACGCATATTAGAATTTTACTCACACATCTAGTAATATATGCTTCAGGATAAATCATCACACATTAAAAATCCATCATCCTTATGTCGCATACAATATCATCAACATATCACTATTCCAAAATCATCACTCTATTCATCATTCCCTTTCTACATACAACACATCGCTCAAACCATTTCCCGATGACACACTCTCATTTATGGTTCATTCTTGATTACTGAGGGGGCATAAATAAATTAATCTCATTGCATACATACACATCCACTCAGGGGGCACGTTGCTCCTATGATTCACTCTACATTCCATTCCACCTCATTCACAACATACTGCATATCTTGGTTGAAATTAGGCTTGCTTACATTTACTTATTACATGTTGATCTTATTGCACATGCTAGATAGATATATTATATGCCATTATCTTTATCATACACACATGCATGTTCACTTGCCTTTCTAGTTGTGATTGTAGATTTTTACATATCTATACATGCATCATGGATGCTTGGCGTGGTACCTTGAGTACCAGTCCCACAACGGCTCCTGGGGGCATCCACTTTTGTACACTACAGGTGCTATTGTTTAATTTTGTTCATAGCACATTACTTTATCAGATTATACACACTTTGACATACTTTTTATCTTTCTAACATGCTAACAGTTGCTTCATGTGTAGCATTTTTTTTGCAAGACTATTTGGTTCCATGGTTGTTTGTTACATTACTTGTTATTATTTACCTTTGCTTGTCATCGTTTGCAGGCTTTTCCCTATGTCTTTCTTGTTCTCTAATTACTTGTGGCCACTACGACATTTATTTTCTTGTGACATCGTGAGTGATGTCCCATGTTTGCAACCCGCTTTATCATGGTCTACATTGTCTTCTCCTTGCATCTTAGCTTATACATTGTATGCGTAGCTTACATTTTGTCTTTTACATGAGTGTTTGTCTTTTCTTGTACTAACACTTATTTTCCTAACCACTTGTCTGTGTGTGCCTTGGTTTCTACCAAACACATTCCCTTCCCCCTATAGGGCACAATTCAAGCACAATGATTGGTCCTCCTTTGGGCCACATACTCCTTCAACGATGTCACATGCACCCCAAATGAGGGGGGCATCATCTGGGTGAATCTTTCACCCCATACAACATTATACACAACATTATACCAATATAAAGTAACTTTTTATTTCATACAGGGCTCAAAATCAAACTTGGGTCCTTAACACATCGGCCTTTCCTAGATGCATGAAATAAGGGGGCAATGTAACGGCCTTTCTTGGATGCCTAATACCAGGGGCAATTACACTACGATTGGTAGTTTAGCATAGTCCACAAAACTCCATACATAATGGATTTTATAGGGAAGACATTCCTTAGCACATGCGTTTATACACACCATCTACAATGGTGTTCTACATAGTGGAAACTAGTTAAATGTTGAAGGATGACACTGGACTATTCTCCCTACACTTATTCCATTTCACTAGCGTGAGATCACCCAAAAAAATTGTGCTTCGACATCATCTACAGGTTCCTTTCTACACCCTTTTCTCTTCACAGATTAGGTGCACATATTCCTTTTTCACACTTTTAGCATTTTTATACACTTTTTACATATTTTGATCATATACATGCATATTTGACTACTTGTTGGCTTCTCTTTTATAGGTCTGTCCATATGGGAAGTGGTAGTCAACAACAACAACAACATCACACATGTCAACATTAATAATAGGCACATCATGACATCTACACATGCATTTCTGCCTAGGTTCATTTTCATCATCATTTTTTACACTTTCTCCTCCTTAGCATCTACGCTTCACATTTTCATCACTCCATGCTTTGTCTAGTCCCTCGGTACACTTTCTACATCAATCTACATGGTTATTAGGTACACATCTCTATCTACTTTATGTTACCGGTCTTTCCACTCACCAACATAAAGTGGGGGAAAATGTAGACACATAATCACAAACTTGGGTAGTTATTTAGTCTTGATCACATATTATGATTCATATGGTTCCTAAGTAAGAAAAGTACTAATTAAACCATGTCTTTGGTTGCCTTTCTTTGCTTTCTATTGCTACTTTCAGTCTTACACTCTTACTTGCTCGGTCTTCCTTTTTACTCTTCAACATTTTTCATCCTCGACACTAGCGCCTAGCCAGAATGTCAGCGCCAGGTGCCCTCATCACCTCTGGGTGCCTATGTCCTCTTTTTACTTTACTCACACTTTTTAGGTTCTTTTTAGTTTTTTGAGCATCTTATCTTTTTGGTAGTTGACCTTTTTCTGGGTTAATTACAAAATTCAAGGAAGGGAATCATATAAATATAAAGTTATGTGATCATAATATTGGACCAAGCACTAAGCAATATCTATCACCACCTAATGTTGCATCCACCAAAGCATCTAAGAGCTCCATTTGCATCCATCTAGCTCCATCACAAACGACACAACGGTTGGTTTTTTGCATCACACTTCATAGGAGGGAAGTTCATTCTATTCCATGAACACATTTATTACATTCTACATCTAGCTAATTGATCGGTATCCAAGTGTGACACACACAAGAGTAGCCTAGGGCCTAATTTCACACACACACAGATAATTTCATTAGGTCTGAGATACAATGCAATGCTCAATCGTAAGTTTAAAATTTTGACAACGGAGGATGGTCTGAACCCTCATTCTACATCTTTCTTTTTTGGAATTTGATGTCTATTTGAGGTTTTTTACAGGTTCATCCTTCATTGCAGGTTCCCAACGACCTCGGGGATCTTGGTGCAACCTCAGAGTGACCAAAGGAAACTAAAGGTGAACACCTTGCAACACCTTTGATGAATTTTTCTAAGATTTTTCACATACCCAAGTGCCCAGAAACATGTCTAAGGCGCCTACGGGTGCCCCTGTCCCTCTCCAAGTGCCCCAATCCATCTTGCTCCTCCATATCTACATTTTCTAGGGCTTCTGTGTGACACTTCTTCCTCTCTGTTTATCTGGTCAGAGATTTTATCCAGTCTAGACTTTATTGTGAATTAGCTAAGGATTTTTACCCTCTCTTTGCAATTAGGGTTTACATATTTAATGCTTAGTTACTTGGGTATTTATTGTTGTACTTAATTATTCATTTATTTACTACTTCAATATCATTTAGATTAGGCTCTTATTTACATTTTAGCTTAATCATGTTAACATATTGTGTGTCTTGAATGCACTAAAATTTAAAATAGAACATAATCTATACTACAAATATTTCTTGCTCGATAATGATGCTCTTACCTCTTTGCCTTTTGAATTGATGAATGTTTCTTCACTCCTTACCAATGTTACACTTGATATTCAAGAGTCTATTGACAAAGATTTAGATCCCCTAGATATAGATTCTTATTCCTCATCTGCTATGCCTAATGTCGCATCTTATTTTGTCTCGTTGATTCTAAATCCAGGTACTAAAAAAGAGGAAATTCTACACGTTTTACTAACATCTAACCATCAATGTCCAATTGTATTGAGCTGGAGCTTATCCTTTATCCTATTAATGAGTATAACACATAAGGAATATTCTCAACGACATTCCCTTCATTTTTTCCCTATAAGTAAAGCCACGTCTAATGATCCTTGTATGAAACATGTACAACTCCATGAATACGCCTTGCATTTGATGTGCTGCCATGATCGACGTTTTAGTTCTCATCCGAGATTCACTGATACTTTTAACTAAACCTAATTATGCACTGCAAAAGCTAGGATGCAACAACGTCAATATTCATTAAACATGATTTAGAGCATGACCTTCCAAAAAATAGAGAATATATTCCTTGAAGGCTTTAAGACTACCTAAATGATGGCCTCCTAGATAGTTTAATGCATTTTGGAACCAATCTTTGTGGAACCCATTCATTTTGGCCATATAGTAGAAGTAATTTGTCTGTTATGGTTGATTTAATCTAATTTGAATAAATCTTATTTAGAGTAACTTACTATAACAAATGATATTCAGATGATTAAATACAGTAATGTGCAAGCACTAAGCATTCAACAATGTAAAACCCTAAGTAAATGAGAGAGGGATGATGACTTAGCTGATTCTTGTATAACTTGGGAATGATCAGGACTGTGTATCTACTAGAACAGGATTGGAAAAAGTGTCAAAAAACTCTTGAGTTGGAGGGTTCAGAAACCTAGGAATGTACAAGACATAAGTGCACCTAATCAGGAGGATAAGAGTGCCCCAGGTGCTAATGACTAATCTAGGTGCCTGCGTCTACTCAGATGGTCAGAACTTGATCTTTTCTTGGTTCAGAAGATCTTCGTTGTTATTCACTCTTTGTCACTTTGGTTTCGTTGTTAGATTCATTGATCACACCTGTAACCTACAAAACAAATGACTACCTGCACATGCCACAAACCACATCAAATCTAATAAAAAATGATGTAGAATGTGGAGTCAAACTGACCCCAATGGTCACCCAAAGAGTGAACTTATGACTAAGTGTTACACTACATCTCAGACTCCATGTAGTTCTGTGTGTGTGTGTTGTGTATCCTGTTCCCTAGGTTTCCCTTGTGCAAGTTGCACGATGATAGCGGGCTAGATCTAGATTGTCCCAAATATGAAAAATGTGTGTGATGGAATAGAATAAACTCCCCTCCTATGCAGTGTATGCAAATCAATGCAACCCTTTCCCTTGTATGGATGTGCTAGATGTATGTACTTTGTAGTGCTCTTGTGCCTTTGTGCAAGCTTAGGTGGTGATAGATAATGCTTATAGTGTTTGGCCCCTTATTTAGAAGAAGTAACTAAGTATATATATGATTCCCTTGTTTGAATTTCGTAATTGACAACTAAAAGGCTGAACCAAAGTGTTAAAAGGTGACCAAGAAGTGAAAAGGACCCAAAAGAGTAAGAAGAAGAAAGAGAGGGACATGAGCACCCAGGAGGGACATAGAGTGCCTAGGCGCTTCTGTCCTAACTGGGCGCTAGTGTCTGAGGCCATAAAAAGGTAAATTAGTCAAGTGTTGGTAGAACTGTAAGATGTGTAAAGCCAAAAAGCTCAGTTAAGCTCATAAATTAGTAAAGTGCAAGAGATAAAGCAACCAAAAGGCCAAAAGGATTTTTTCAACCATTATTTTCTTTCTTAGGAATCATGTATACATTAGTATGCTTTAGGACCTAGAAATGTACCCAAGTGCATAGATTTTGTGTCTACATTTTCCCCCACTTTATGTTGTTGAGTGAATACTCGATAGCATAAAGTAGATAGAAGATGTGTACCTTGTAATCCAGAGAGGAGTGTAGCTGATAGCATGTTGCCAAGTGGACAAGTAGCCATGTGAAGCATGAAGTGATTGCAATGTGAAGCATGGTAACTAGGAAAAGGAGGTAGACCCTAGGGGTGAATCATATATGTAGTAGCATGTTGTTGGAGCTTGTAATTGTTGATGTGACATGCTTCTTGTTGCTTGTAAGGATGGACCTGAAAAATAAGAGAAAAGAGAGTAGTCAAAGTCTCGTATATGAAAAATTAGAGTAACGTATGCATAAGTAAGTAAAAAGTGTGTAAAAGTAGTAGCTAAGGAAAGAGTGCACTTGATGTATGAGAGAGTATAGGATAGAAAATTGTCTTGTTTTTCTTTAGAGATGTTTATGGATGGGGTTGGGAGTGATCAATTCCCAACCAAGAAAGTGTCGAGCCACATATTTGAGCGTCCATGCCACCAAGGATGAGGTTTTTGGGTGATCTCATGCCAAGAGTGAGGTTTTTGGGTGATCTCACACCAGATTTTTTTTTGGGTGATATCACACCAAGGATGAGTTTTTTGGGTGATCTCATGCCAAGAGAAGAGTGATGGGGAGAGAGGTTTATTTTTCTCTCCTTCTATGACTCTTCTCAAATGATAAGTGTCCACTGCATAGATTGACATGTCCCGATTTGTAACTGATTTGTAACTGAATTGTAACCAAATTGTAACTGAATTGTAGCCAAATTGTTGACTAAATTCTGTAACTGAAGCCAAGTGTTTGATACTATATATCCGTACTTTAACTTGTCTAGAAACTGTGTTGAACTGAAAAAAAATTTGTTTTTACCCCTAGGACACAAGTACCCTAGGTGAGACACAAGCACCTAGGTGGGACACTTCCCACCATTCTGTTTGATACTAGGTACTAGTGTCTTCTCTGTGTTTGTGATCCAAGTCTGATTCTGGACCACTCTGTAACTGTGTGCCTTTTCCAATTTTGTATTGTGTTATTCTGTTCTGGAGCTCTGTGTTGCTAGAAGGGTGATTTGTTCACCCAATAGTTTCCCCCCTCATTTGGGGTGCATGTGACGAATGTAGGAGGAGGTGGCCCAAATGAGAGGACCTAAAACTGATATGCATATCATAGATTGGATACCTATAAGGGGTAGGGGATGTGCATGGTAGAAACCAAGGCACATGCAAACAATATAGACTAGAAAACAAGTGTTAGTGTAAAGAGATAGCATGCAATAGAATATAATGTATCAAGACAACTATGAAGACAAGAGGGACCATGAAAAGTGGGTTGCATACATGGGACATCACTCACAATGTCACAAGACAATTCAGGGCCGAAGTGGCCATAAGAAAACAATGATCAAGAAAGACATAGGGCATAACCCACAAACAATGCAAACAATAACAAACAATCAAGTAATAGATAACCATGGTTGTATAGTATCCTGCAAGGCAAATGCTACACATGAAGCACCTGTTAGCATGTTAGAAAGATAAGTAGTATGTCAAAGCATGTATAGATCAACAAAAACTAAAGTGACTAGTAATGAAGAAGTAGTAAATATTGTAACAATAGGACCTGTGATGTGGAGTAGGAGAATAACAAAGGTATATGCCCTTAAGAGCCTGGGTGGGACTAGTAAAGAGTGGTTTCAAACATCATGCATGGTGTAAGAATCTGTAAAATGTCATGTATTCACCTCAAGGATACCATGTGAACACATATGTGCATGTGTGTATAGAAAAAGATAATGACATACTAAGTAATCCAGCTAGCATAGGAAACAAAGTGCAACATGTAAGTATTATAAGCTAACAAGAGTAAATACAACCAAGATAGGTAGATGTCATGTGAATGTGATGGTGTGTTGTAATATGCAAGATGTGTAGATAGAGGGGAGTCGCTGTTTCCCCCCGAACGGATGTGTGTGACGTGAGGTTCATTTAGGAATTGTGCCCTCAATAGTCAAGTATGAACCGTAGAACAAGAGTGTGTCATCAGGTGGACAGGTAGAGTATGTAGTAGCAACATTTTGTTGTATAGATAGGAAGAAGTAATGGTATAAGAAGCAAGTGAGGAGGGGGGAATTTTGATGCCCCCAAGTGTGTATATCAGGAGTTGTTGGCAAATAGATGTGATCATTATGAGTAAGAATAGCTAGAATATGTATAGTGAACTGAAAGGATGTATACCATATATATAAAGTAGTCATGTGTATCATGAATAAAAGGATTCATAATAAGTATGAGGAGAAAAGCATGTATGGAGTGGCATAGGAGTTGAAAGGGAAGCCATAAGCATAGATAGATGTAGCAAGGTGTGCTCATAGTGTAGATAAGAGAAAGTGTTGCTAGAAATATTGACTTGAAGTGCAAAGAAAAAGTAAGGTATAGGTGTGTATGTGAGTAGTATGGATAGGAAATTGTTGATTAGAACATGTGACTATGGGGGGGGGGGGGGGGGGGGGGAATTTTGATGCCCCCCCAATGAAGATCTATCTGATGATTGTGAAGAGAGACCATGCCATGGTGGAAGATGTTGAAATGTGTCATGAGAAAAATTTTATGGTCATCACAATGATAGGTAGAATCAAGGTTATGGAAGAGTTAACAACCTAGGATTGAAATCCAATGGTGCAAATGCTCACCTGACATATCAAATGGTTCATTGACAAATGTAGGTCCCAGTCATTGACATAGACATTATTTGGATCGAAAGGAGGAATTATAAGTTTAATTGTAGGAAGTTGGTGAGGGGTCTCAGCTTGTGGTGAGGGAATTAGTTGTTCTTCCTTTGATGGTTTGGCCTTAGATGGGGCTTGTGGTGACTCTTGCATTACTAGAGAAGGAACATGAGTGACTATTATGTGATGCTTTCTAGACATAGAAGGATCATATTTGGGAACCCATTGGGGTTTGGTAATTGGAGATGAGCGTGTAGCAAAATGTTGTGTAGCAAATGGAATAAAGCCTTGATGCTCAAGTTACTTGATTCTTCATTCTAAAGCATAGAAATCATTTGTCACGATGTCCATTAATTCTATGATAATTACAAAATGAGTGACCTTTGTATTTTGTAAGTCGATAAGGAGGGTAGTAATGAGTAGGTGGCAAGGTGATTAACTGGTGATTGAGGAGCTAAGAGAGAATATCATGTTTCCTTAACATTTCAATCAAACTTGAGAGGTTCTTATTGTGGTAAGACCTTGACCTCGCTTGTATGAGCACATGTAGTAGACATGGGATCAGGATGAGGTGTAGAAGAAGAACTAGCATGGGCATGAGAAACATCCTTGAGATGTTGGATTTCAGTTGTGAGGGATGTAATCATGGTTTCCATAGCTTGAAATTTATCTTGAAAAAAAAGGTGTAAAGCTTGAATTGACTTGAAGATGGATTGGATTAGTTGTGTTATCATGACTAATAGGGGGTCAGAGATACGATTGAAAATTGCACTTACTTGTGAAGGTGGCGTATCGCGAGGGAGGTACATTGTGTGTATGGCTTTTTTGAGAGCATCTTTGCAAACTGGGTGCTTTTGAAGTAATTGATACAAGGAGACTTGAGGAACTTTATAGGCCATTATATGAAAGAAAAGGTAATTTGTGAAATAAGAGCCCTAGAAAGTGACCCAGAGGATAGGACCAAGGATGAAACCCTAGGAAGAACTATGTAGATCAGATGTATGATAAACAATAGATGGAAATATGAACCCTGATGCAACTAGGGTTTGGGGTTAGGAAAGACAAATTTGATAGAATAGGGAAAAATAAGGATTCGAGTGGTCGATCACGAGTTGGGGTTCACCAAATGATTTAATATAATTTGAATTAAATCTTATTTTAGAGTAACTTACTGTAATGAATGATATTTAGATGATTAAATACAGTAAATGTGCAAGCACTAAGCATTCAACAATGTAAAACCCTAAGCAAAATGAGAGAGGGATGATGACTTAGTGATTTTGTGTAACCTGAGAAGTATTGGGACTGTGTATTGTTGGAATGCTGGAAACAAAATGAAAGAGGTCGATTAGGGTTCAAAACCTAGGAATGTACAGGATAGAAGCACCAAAATGTTGAGGACAAGAGCACCCCGGGAGTGCTAATGACTGAATTTGGGACCTGTGTCTACTAAAATGCTCGAATCTGCTCTTTTATTAGGTCTATGAAGGAGGTCTTCATTGTTATTCAGACTTTCACTTTGTCACTTTTTTCATTGTTAGTCGTAGGTCACACCTGTAACCTACAAAACAAATGACTAATGCACATGCCCACAAACCACATCAAATCTAATAAAAAAAGATGCAGAATTTGGAGTCAGACTGACCCCAACGGTCACCCGAAGAGTGAACTTACGACTGAGTGTTGCACTACATCTCAGACTCCATGTAGTTCTTGTGTGTGTGTGTGTGTGTCGTGTCATGCCCTAGGTTTCCCTTGTGCAAGTTGCACAATGATAGCGGGCTAGATCTAGATTGTCCCAAATATGCAAAATGTGTGAGATGGAATAGAATAAACTCCCCTCCTATGATAGTGTATGAAGAAGACCAATGCAGCCCTTGACCCTTATATGAATGTGCTAGATATGTACTTTGAAGTGCTCTTGTGCCTTTGTGCAAAGCTTAGGTGGTGATATGATAATGCTTATAGTGCTTGGCCCCTTATTTGAAGAAGTAACTAAGTATATATATGATTAGCTTGTTTGAATTTTGTAATTGATAACTTGAAGGATGGCCGAAAAGTATAAAATATCCCCAAGAATTAAAAGATACCCAAAAGAGTGATAAAATGGGATAAAGGGTCAAGAGCACCCAGGAGGGACAAGAGTATCCTAGTATAGTGTCTAAGGCCATAAGTATATATATACTGATTCCCTTAGGTTTGAATTATGTAATTGACAACTAAAAGTATAACAACCCAAAGTGTTAAAAGGTGACCAAGAAGTGAAAAGGACTCAAAAGAGTAAGAAGAAGTATATAAGAGGGACAGGAGTGCCTAGAAATGGACCCAGGAGCACCTGGATGTTTCTGTCCTAATCTGGGTGCTAGTGTACGAGGCCATCAAAAGGTAAATCAGTCAAGTGTCGACAAAACTGTAAGATGTGTAAATAAACAAGAACCTAATCTAACCAAAACTCCTTATAAAACATTTATTTAGGGTGTAAATAGGAATTATCAAATCTAGATCATTGAAGGAGTAGATTTTAATTGAGGTTGTTTTGTAGGAGTTCACAAGACATGGGAATTTTTATTAGCCCATAATATAATATCTTATATGATTTGAAATAATGGGTGACATCTAACATTTTCAAAGCCCCAAATGTTTGTGTCAGATGGGGTTAATTGATTAAGACCTATTCCTAGGGAATTAAATAAAGTGATGTTCTAAATGTTTAGACCTGATAAATTTTCAACTATTACTCATTTGAGATCATTTTTCATAGTTTTAAACTTAAATGTATAAAGGTATATGTTTATTAATAATATTTAGTGATGGTGGTTCTTCTTTTCAAAAGTATATTTGGATTTCATTTTTTATAACTGTATCCAAAATAGATGAAAAATATGTAGGATTTACATTGGTAAGAGTAGTGGTTTCGTAAATTACATGATGTAAAATATAGATATTTTCTACCAATTTTCAAATTAATTGGATGATAGAAATGCAAGCTTGATGATTCCCTAGTTGATTCAAGAGATTGTTATAACTTTGAGGAGCATTTGGGTCTCCTGTTATTGGTGGAATATTGGGTTATTGGGTGCTCTATATGTCAACTAGTGAAAAAAATCACCTCATGTGTAGGATTTTTGTTGATCATAAATATTCTAGTATTAAATGATAATGTAATTCATGATTTAATGTGTATTATGGAAGGTATATGAATGGTTTCCTAAGGGCATCCTCCCTATAAGTAGTAGCAGATAATATCCCATCTAGTTAATGTTGGACCCATTGATGATGCATGGGTATAGGTCATCAATTTTGATAACTCAACTCCGGGTTTTTAATAAACCCTAAGAAAAAGGAAAATGAAACCAAATCAGAGTTGAAGGATCTAAAAACCCAAAGGTTAAAAAATTAATTTGCAGGTTGCATATAAGTAATATAAATGGGTTCACAAAAATGTAACATCAAAATTAGAGTTTTGAGTAACTAGGGGTATTAAAAAATTTTATATTATTGAAAAAAGATCATATTACTATGAAAAAAATTAAGTGATTCTAATTCACATTTTTGTAAATTATGATAAATTACATTAACATAGGTGAGATGACTAAAAATGTAAAACTAGGTTTTTGAGAGGATTTCACCAAAGTTTGATTGATATGAGATGACTATGTTATAAAAATGTGCAAGAAATATGTGTATATTATCATTAGTATGTTGTAAAAATATAGGAGTGTGCTTCTCCAATCTTGATGAAATAGCCTATCCTATAAAAAATAACCCAGACAAATTTATCTATTTTGGCTTGATTATCCTTGTAGTGACTATAACTGAACCTAGATTCTAACACTATGATCCTTGGGGTTTATAGCTTCTTTTTGTGGTTGAATTATTTTTATCATCCTTATGCAACCGATTATGTATTCTTCCTTCTTCTCCTTTCTTGATACCTAAAACCCTTACCATGCCTAAGTAGAAAGACTTTTAAGAGGCATCAAAATCTTCTAGTTACCCCAGTAAATTTGTTCAAGATGTATATTGTAACCTGTTTTCATAGTAAAGACCCTATTAGTACCTCCCACTCAAAAATAATATTTGACATGGGTTGTAGCTTTAGAAATGACCCCACGGGAAACGTTTAATGATATACACATACTTAGAATTGGTTGAATATGTTTGAATGATATACTTTAGAAATTGGTTGATTTATAATGATCTCCTTAGTAGTCAAAATATGTGTAGTGTAAGACCCCTTGATGGGTTAGGCTAATGTTCTTAACTATGTGTGGATATTACAATAATATTATTTTCTCAAATGACACATCACCGATTAGTGTAATTTGTGGATTAAAAATATGACCATTAAGTGTATTTAGGAAGAATTCTTTGGATTGTAAAACATTTGTTTAGGAGAATTTTTTTTACACGGATGACTTCATAAAGGCACAATACATAATATATTTTTTCCATTAGATATGGTTGGCTAGGAGTCTAATGATGTGTTATATAATATGAGAATGAGATTTTTTTTATCAAAAGTGGATAAAAATCATGACACAATGCATGATAGTATTTATTGAGTAAGGCATGTGAGATAAAACGTTAATAAACTACACAAATGAGTCATGGGATGAGGTTAATTCCAATGAATAATTGTCAAATGTCATAAAGTATAGGTTTAGGCATATACAAACATTTGATAAAAAAATTTAGAACTTATATAAAAGCATAATATGTGTCAAATGAGATTCTAAAGTTTTGTAAGACACATAAAAATAAGCAAAAAACATACTGAAATATATACACAACAATAAAATGGTGTTGTAAAAATGGGAAATAAAACAATCACGAAAATGGATAGAAGCATGTTGAGGGCCAAACATTTCTCAAATAAATTTTAGGTAGACGTTGTAGCTTGTGAAATATGTATTTTGAATTGATGCCCCAAAAAGAGTGTGAAAGACATATTTCCTTAAGAAGCATGGAGTGGAAAGAAGCATGATGTTCTCATTTGTGATTTTTTGGTTATGTAGCATGCGTGCACGGACACACACACATGTGTTAGATGAAATAAGGAATAATTTTGATGATAAGGTATAAGGATTTAGTTTTTTGCATAAAGAATAAAATAATAATAAAATTTGATATAATCTAACATAAATAGTAATAAGAAGTATAATCTAATCATAATGGAACATGACTAATAAGCATAGATGTTGAATTCTTAATAGAAAACATGGGGTAGAAGCATTGAAAATAAATTTTTTTTGGTGGAAAGAGTACTTTAATTAAAAATGAGAGATTAAATTGAAATGTGGAAAATCAAGTGGTAACATATGTTTAAAAAGGTATCATTGAGGAGACACATTCAAGTGGAATCCCAGCTTTGCAAGGTATCTCTGAAGAGACACATCTAAGGTGTCTCTCAGGAAAACACCTTTAGGATAACACCATCTTATGTAACACCCAATGCTACACTTAAACAAATAAAGGGAGAATCCAAAAGTTTCCAAGTTTACGATGTGACTGCAATGCCTCATTTCAGTAGAATGTTGTAGCACTCATTTCTAGCTATAAGCTTGAGTAAGTGTAGGAAATAGTTGATGCAGTGATATGTATCGACAATAAATCCCTTCTAATGAATAGTTATATGAGTAAAATATAGATTACAGATTTTGATCGGACAATGTTAAGTTTTTTAGAAAAGGCAAAGACATGAATGGAAATCAAAAAGTAAATATGTTGGAACTAAATAATTACAAGTCCCACATCACCTGATCTTTTTTCTTTTTCTTTTTGTCATTTGGGTCATCCTTTGATCCTCTAGCCCACAAAAGGTTATAAAAATGGAGCGCTTCAACTTGAAGAATATAATTTGGTTGATTGTTTTGAAGATTATAATCTATCAATGAGACAACAAATTTCAATATTTGGAATGTATTGAATGCATGGATATTGGTCGAGGACTGCATTTAGATCGAGTTTGTATAAAATCATGTCATGTAATGAAAACCAGTGAACATCGGTCCCCTCTAGTGGATGGACATATCAGCGAAAGGAAGATTTTATCCAATAATGGCCTCATGGTGTCATATAGCCCCCTGATGGTACACAAAATCAAAATTTGTAAAATTTTCTTCATATGATTTCTATAAGTGTTTGTAGCCATAAACAAAAGGAAAAATTATACAATCCATAAGTGAACATTTTGATTTCAACTATAGACTTAAAATTTCAACAAAAATGCCCATGGAAACAAATCCAAGTTCAACCATGCATATATTCAGCTAAATGGGAAAAAAGGGCTTTAAGGGCATTCAATATATTTATGGCCTGAATGCTATATAATCCGACATTAAAAGCTCATATAGATCTAGACAAGAAGCATACTCAAACAAGATGTAATGCTAATACAAAAACAATGTCAAAGAGAATAAACCAAAAATATTCTATCTATGAAATAAAGAACCCTACATCCTACAATGGCAAGAGTTAATCAAACTTGATCTCGACTTCTACCAAGATATTAAATATATGCGAGGGAAGGAGGCTTGATAGGAAATTGCCTTTTTTGCTCCGAGTCTTCAGTAAAATTAATACTTGCATTGTTATCCCTAAATTTTGCAGATGATAATTATGCAGACTATGACTTTTCATCGCCAAGATTTGAACACAAATGGACCACCCTTTTAGTGCATATTGCTGTGCTTTTGTGCCTTTGCTATTTGTGGAACAATAGGCTAGTCTGTTGGAATCACCATTGTGAAGTAATGTTTAAATGGAAGACTTTCTCCCATATTAAAGGAAAAATAATGCCAAAGTAACGCCTAAAAAAGGCCAACGACATGCCTAAGCAATGCAAAATTGACCAAAATAATGCAAATCGCAATCCTATGGCATCATTTTTTTGGAGATCTGTGTTTAACTCCCCTTAAGAGTACTGCATTGATTCATTTTGGTGGATTCAAGCAGAAAATTGTGTGATAACTGTCGCTGCCTTGCTAGAGTTGAGTTGGGATCCTTGCAGCCGAGATGAATAGGGCCAAAGTGTTATTCGCCGAGTTAGAGAAAAATAAATCAGATCGCCACAAATGGAGCCCAAGTTAAATGGTGTGGCCAAGTCATAAACCAGAGATCGATATATGAACCGCGACCTATGGGAGAAACTAAGAAATTGGGCTGAGTGCAGTAGATTAGTTCAATGGCGAACCAGGGCCAAGGTTAAATGTGGTAGTGTCATCAAGTAGGGAGAGACAATTCCGTCACACCACCATTGGAATGCCTCCCAATCAACACCAATCTGAGTCAAGATGCGCTAGAGAGAGCTGTAGAGGAATGCAAGAACTGAGGCAGGGCCGTCCTACTAGCCGAAATGAAATACATGCTAGATTCGACTACAATGAACAACTGCAAAAATGTAACTTGTTGTAGAAGCAACTGTGTACACATTGATTGATTTGGATTTGTATCCGTATCTGAAGCGGGTTCGATTATCTCTGACAGGAAACTGATAAAAGTCCTGCCGCTTATTTTCCAAGAATGTTTTCTTACTTCTGTTTTAATCATACTCCTTGTGGTTTGAAAGGAATCAATATGGTTTTGTTGGTTTTGAAAGGAATCAACGGCTCCCCTTGATCCGTGCGTCAATGCATCTGTACACAACACACACCCTCCGATTTTCAACGCATGCACGAAAACATGCTCTGGGTCATTGATCTCCTGTAATTGTCAGTTTCAACAAACCTCACCTCAAATATATAAATATGCTTTTGGTGTAATTATTTCCTTCAAAATTGACCCTTCACACCTCCTCCATCCAATATCTTTCGGTGTTCACATTGCACTTGCGTGGAATTGCTATTTATAATTCAACCCTCCATTTGCCATTTGTAATTTTTTTTTTTACTTCAACGACGTGAAATAATTGGTTTTTTTTGTCTCACGGCCTAATTCATAGACCCCGCACATGTCTTATAAAAACGGCCTTCCTAGCCCGCCACACGCTGACATCATATGGACACTGCCTCCGGGGATGCGCACATGCAATCTCATGAATGTTTACGTAATATTTACCTAACATATAACTTCGCTGTTTTTTTGGTAAAAAACATTGACTTCGGACCATTTTTTAGCGCCAATTTTACTGCTCCATCGTTCAGCTCTGTTCTGGGCACGGTTGTTTGGGGGCATTTATTAAATTTTAATTGTTTAATGTTTTTTTTGAACAAACCCCGTTCCCTCCAATTGTTGGCGCGCATAAGCATATTTATTGTCAGGAAACGTACAGAGCACGTGGGCAGCCTAGGCAGCAGGAGGGACGGTTGCATGGTGCGTACGGACGCGCTCCAGCTGCCCTCGAGCGCGCTGCGGAGGCGGTTTTGCTGTCCATGTGCGGGGGGGTCTTCAGAAT
Source organism: Taxus chinensis (assembly GCA_019776745.2). Classification (NCBI taxonomy): domain Eukaryota; kingdom Viridiplantae; phylum Streptophyta; class Pinopsida; order Cupressales; family Taxaceae; genus Taxus; species Taxus chinensis. The sequence goes on from CM034148.1 coordinate 629,763,132, forward strand.
TACACTTTTCTTATGTGTTGGGTGGGCTTAATTTTGATCACATGGACCAAGAAAGCCTTAATATTTAGTTATTAAAATCGTATTATCGGTTTAAAATGTTGCATACGCCGGTATGTTGCTTACGTGGGCGAGACCAATTGATTCTGAAAAAATGGATAAGACCTCGAAACAGAGCTTTAAATCTGCAATGGTGAACACTGTAACAGTATTATGGCCATCAATTTGAAGAGAAGTAACAATGACGGCTCGTCTGCTAGACATTGCCTTCTTTCCTAAATTCCTCGGCCTACCATTTAATAAACTTCCCTCTACAAATCCTCAAAGAAGCTGTCAATTCTTAAACATAAATTCAAATTGTCCCCGGAAAACACTTCAGATTTCTTCGAAGCATTTAGAAAATTCAAAATCTATAATTTGTCGTGCTGCCAAAGATGTTAAATCTCGAAAACCCAGTTCGGAAAAACTATCTTCCTCAGGCGCTGCTGGAGAGGGCACTGTGGGGTTTAGCCAGGGGCGAGACGAAGATGCGGACCGCTTGGTATGCCCAGGCTGTGGAGTTTTTATGCAGGACAAGGATCCTCATGCGCCTGGTTTTTTTCGTCGCCCTCTCCAGAATGCCACCTCCGAAACCCTAGAAGTGGAAGAAGAAGATATTGATTTCTTCGACAACGAAGAAGATCACTTGAATTTCGATGAGGCCGAAGATGAGGAATTGAGAAATGCCATGGACGGCTTTGAGCCCGCCAGGCCGGAGTACGATAAATTCATGGAAGGAGATATTGAAACGAAGGACGATTTTTCCGAAGAAGACGAAGATTTAAGTGAATTCGTCGACGAGGAAGATTTAGATGAATACCAAGAAGAATGGAGAAACAATCCTAAAGGGAAGGGTTTTAGAGAAGAAACCCTAGAGCTTAAGTCTTCAAAGGGCAGGAAGAACAAAACTATGGCCAAGGAAGCTGCGCTCGAAAACCTAGAAAAAGAACAAGCACAAGTCAACGAAGATGATGATTTCTTCGAAGAAGAAGAAGACGACGATGACATTTTCGGAGAAGAAGATGAAGGCGAGGAAGGAGGAAGTTGGAACGAAGATGACATCGATTGGGACTTGTCGGATTCGCCCTCCATGGAGAACGAGGAAAATGAATGGAAACGAAAACTTCAACTCGACGCATTTGCGCCAGCCGGGCCGGGGTTCGGCAATGTCACAGACGAAACCCTCAAAGCAAGGGCTTTGAAAAGGGAAAAGAAGAAGAAAGCTAGAGCCGAGCGGAAGAAACGGGAAGAAGAAGAAGATATGGTAGTGGTCTGCGCGCGGTGTCACTGTCTGAGACATTATGGAGACGTGAAGAACCAGAGGACTGACAATTTGCTACCAGAATTCGATTTCGAATCTGCCATAGGCAATCGACTGATGAAATGGAGTGGCATTGGGCGGACTGTTGTGGTCATGGTAGTTGATGTCGTGGATTTCGACGGTTCATTCCCTCGACGCGCTGCAAAGGTGTTAAGCGATGCCTTGCGCAAGTCGAGAGGGCTACGGCTGATTATGGTGGTGACCAAGGCTGACTTGCTGCCCGGGCAGATTTCACCCGCCCGGTTGGACAGGTGCAGGATATTTTCTCAACATTTCTTAGATTTTTGATCTTTCAATCAAGTTTTGATATAAAATGCACATGAATTATACTAAATCCTTGTTTCCCTCACAATTAGGCCAGGTAACGCGTATGTTTTTTTATATTTTGAATGTGAAAGATTCATCACCCGTTCTGTAAGTTTAAAATAAACTCAGATTTTTTTATTATCCGTGGACAGGTGGGTTCGCATCAGGGCCCGGGCAGCAGGGGCACCAAAGTTGAGTGGAGTTTTTATGGTAAGTGCACACAAGGATATAGGGGTGCGAAATTTGATTGCCCATTTTAAGGATTTGGCTGGACCTAGAGGGAATGTGTGGGTTATTGGAGCTCAGAATGCAGGGAAATCCACTCTGATCAATGCAATTGGGAAGAAGGACGGACGTAAAGTCACCCATCTCACTGAGGCAGCAGTTCCGGGCACCACATTGGGGATAATTAGAATTGGGGGCATTTTGCCTGCCAAGGCTAAGCTCTATGACACTCCTGGACTGTTGCATCCCTATCAGATGACAATGCGCTTGAACAGAGAGGAGCAGAAAATGATAGAGATTCGTAAGCAGTTGAAGCCTAGGACATACAGGGTGAAGGTAAGTTACCCCCTAATTTTCGGAGACTTATGATGACCCTGACAGGGAAAATGTTAGCCTTTTTGTCATTTTTTTCTGAAACAATCACTTTCCTTGAGAATTCTAGACCTTTAAAAACAAGTATACTGGTTATACAGCAAACAAAAATAGACTTTTAAACTCTCATACAGTACATCCACAAATCTGCATTGCTAAACATCAACATTGAACATGAATGTTTTCGAAACCACAAAATATTAAACTTTCCTAACTTTTGTTTTACCAAGTCTGTATGATTGAGAATTCAACATTAAAAAGTTACTTAATTTCTTGTCAAATAATATTTCACTTTCAAAATAAGCTACATAGTTCGATGCAAGTATTGCAAATTTTGACAGATGAATCAGAGATAGTTTTATTGATTATCAGAACCTTTTCTAACCTATCTATTAGTGTATAAAAGATAGTAGATACAGTACATTTTGGTTTTTCAGTAAAGTTTAGTTAAATCTAGTGAGGGTTACATGAACAAAGCACTTTTTTGATATTAAATATTGCAACTCCCAAGTCCATACTATATACTTAGATAAAGGCTGTTAGTTAAAAAATAAAAATTAGAAATGACATTTTTACTTCTTTGATTATGATGGTAACACCATCACGTAACAATAAATGATAATCAATTCAAACATCGTTTACGCCATGGTTTTGAATGTCAGACTTGGCAAAAACTTGGTAACCCAAATTATGACTTGGATTTGGGACACGGGACTTGTTGTAAACGCAGAAAATTAAAAAATACATAAATTCATAAAATAAACTTAGATAACACGTAAAATACTGTTAAAAGACATAATAAATGAATATAGAGAATGCGTAGGTATATTTTCTGTTAGTTTTAGACCAAAAAAGAGTACAATGCACATGAATGCATCACAATATCATATTATGATCAATCATTATCATAAGAAATCAAGATCCATAGTATTTTACAAATTTTGTTGCCCCCTCCAGATCCTCGTAGTCATTGTTTGCACAATGGATGTGGAACGTAAAGATTCCTCCTTAAGAACAAAATCATGTTCAAACATATCATCCTATGTTGCCAGGAAACGGAAACGGAAACGGGTACGAAACGCGGGAAACGACAATTTTCAAAAAACCTTGGATACGAAACGTCGACGGAAACGTCCGTACAATATATATATATATATTATATATATATAATATATATATATATATATATATATATATATATATATATATATATATATGCATAGTACTCATTTTATAATTGTAGACCATAAGAGATAATTGATAAAGCACTCAAAATATTTTGAATTCATTGAAATTTGAACTTCTAAGTTCTAAAGAGTCATCATTCAACATGGTTACAATTTCAATGATTCACATATACATAATAATAATCTAGATTCTAGAATATATCATCTAGATTTCCTCATAGTCATAATCATCTCCATGAACACCACTAGCACCGACATCTCCACTCCCACTAGCTCCACTCTCCCTCCCTTCTGCAAAAGATCCCGATTCTTCTTCATCAATACCAAGCAGTGAAAGTTGGCTAAGAGTTGCAGCAGAAGCATCAAAGTCGCTAGTCTCAGGATCAATATCCCAAAGTTTGTTGGGACCTCTAACATAGGCTTCACTCTTGTGTGATAGAATGCACAAATTAGAATGCACATACACTAAATCCTCGGCCTTCTTGGATGCTAACTTGTTCCGTTTGGCTGAGTGGATGAAGGAATATGTACTCCAATTCCGTTCTACTGAGGAATTGCTAGCCACCTGTTAAAAAAAAGAAGTTAGAAATTTTCAATTAGTAATACTATAATATTAATTTACTAAGAAGTAAGAACATACATTTTTAATTAATAAACAAACTTTTGATTTCATTTTAATATTTGATACCTGTGAAAGGATTTTAATGGCAACAGGTCACAGCCACTTGGCATCATGGCCATGTGCACACCACCACATGCATGGGGTCATCTTGTACTTGTCAAGTGTTGCATCTATTTCACCTATGCTACTATTAGATGAAGAGACAAAGAGCGTCATTTCACAGCAGACTGTACTAGTTACATCTGGATCAGGAAAAAGCCTTTGGAATGCTGCCTTAGCTCCACTTGCAACTTCATGGTCATCATATGGTTTTTGCCTACCAGGTAGTGCAAGTATTTCACTGCCATAAAATTTGGGATTCAGGGCATAGGCTAGGAGATGCAATGGGGTGGTCATTTTATTCCACCTTCTCATGATCACGTTCTTAACTTCACTGTAGAATTTTTCTTCAGGATCCTGCTCTTTTTGTTGTATGATGTCTCTAATTTTTTCAAGCATAGAGTCAATGCCATCATAGATCTCCCCTATGCAAGCATTATCCGTGTCTGCATATCTAATCATAGATAAAATAGGCTCAGTAAAACTAAGCAAGTATGCAACCTTTGCCCACCAAATATCATCAAGTATCACTGATTTTATTTTGATGGCTCTTTCTGGGTTTGATTGCCTCCACACGGACCAAACTTCATCAATCACCATAAGCTTTAAGGCTTGCTTTACCTTCACAAGTCATCTCAAGACGAGCGTGTGAGAGGCAAATCTTGTTTCAGCAACCTATTAAAATAAATTAAAGCAAGTTAATTAAAAAAATAAAAAATTAAAAGGAATTCAATTGATAATTTGATATTTCATAAAAAGTTAGCAAATAAAAATTAGAAACTAGGAAATTGTTTGGTTACCTTCAGAAACTCCAATGTCGAGAACCTCCTAAAGATAGCCTGGGACATATGATGATTTGTGATAAACATTTGGATCTCATTTGCCTCTATATAAACTTCCTCAATCCATGGTATTTTTCCAATCTTCTGCAGCATCAAATTCAAGGAGTGTACTGCACAAGGTGTCCAAAAAATGTGCTCATATCTTCCCTCAACAATCATCCTTATTGCTCTACAATTTTTGGCATTGTCCGTGATGACTTGGACAATGTTTTGCAGGGCCCGCTGACTCAATAACCTCAATCAAAATATTAGCAATAAATTGAGCATCTTTCACTTCACCCTCACAATCAACAGCCCTTAAGAACATTGCCCCTTTAGGGCACACTGCAACAATGTTGATTAGGGGTCTATTTCGGGCATCTTACCATCCATTTGAAATGATAGATACCCCTAAGCCCTTCCATGAGTCCCTAATTGGCTGCAAAGAAGTATGTACATGAGCCACTTCTTTCGCCAACGATGTGGTTCTCACCTTCTGATAACCAGGGCTTGTATACCCTTGTGGTGCATCATTAATTCCTATCACCATTTGTTGCCAATAAGGTGAGCGCAACACATTGAAGGGCAGCCCACATGCATAAACACATCGAGCAACCAACTCATCAGCAACATCCCTTTTCTCATTTGCAAATGCTTGCTCTAATGGGCCTTTGGAAATTCTCTTTCGTGACAAATACTGTCCCTCTGTTGGAGTTTCAACTGCAACTTGGATAAAAGGATGGTTTGATGGGTTGGGTGGTTTTTGTGAACCCCTATTTTGCAAAGGAGCTGTTTTAAATCTAGCTCTTGAAGCTTCCATATCAGCGTCCTCTTGCTCTTTCATATATGCCAATATATGTTTATGTTCAACCTTGTTACATTTTCTAATCCCCGTTCCTGATTTCCCCATTAAATGAGCTTTGAGTCGGGTATAAGAGGATTTGTATTGTATATTGCAGTGATTGCATACCCAAACTCGAGAGCCACCGCCAGCAAGGTTCTCCACAATTTGCACATGTCTCCAAAGAGGAGCTCTAGGATCCACACCCCCACTTTGGCTTTCTTCCCCTTCCCCATGCCCTCCCACTGAAGCTGAACTAGATGTCATTGAATCAAACCTTCATTGAAAAATAAAAACATAAACTTAGATAACAATAAATTATTAAATAGAACCACACCCTACATATCCTATTCTGCTTTTGATCACCAAATTCACTGTTCAAGCGCGAGGTGAGAGCATACACAGAGTTCGGATTTTTTAATTTAAAAAAACAAAATAAACTTTTTTAAAAAAACAAAAAAGAATTAAATTTAAAAATCCCTACACATCCTATTCTTCTTTTGATCACCAAGGTCACCGTTCAGGCACGAGGTGATAGCATACACAGAGTTCGGATTTTTTAATTTAAAAAAACAAAATAAACTTTAAAAAAAAAAGCAAAAAAGAATTAAATTTAAAAACCCTACACATCCTATTCTGCTTTTGATCACCAAGGTCACCGTATAGGTGCGAGGTGAGAGCATACACAGAGTTTGGTTGATATTTATAATTTAAAAATAGAATATATGTTTTTTATTTTAAAACGCAAAGAAAATGTTACATTTTTTATTTTTTTAAGCATAGAGTTTTAAAATTACTAAATTAAACCTACATATTGACATCATGATCAATGATCACGAATGATGTGTGCATAATGCACACATCATTCGTGATCATTGATCACATTAACATTTTCTTTAGCCAAATAAAAAAAAAACTTGAAAAATACCCGGTTTTTCCTCCTTGAAGTCAATCCCACCTTCCAAATCTGATTCGAAATTCCTCCTTGAAGCTGCTCCTTGATGTCTCTTTAACTGTAACACGTCCTAAACTCTTCCTTCAAGCTGCTCCTTGATGTCTCTTTGCTCTTCACAATGCTAAATGCTAGTTTAATGAAAACTGTATTTAGCAAGAGAAAAATGAGAGTGTGATTTAGAATGGACCCAAGAGGTCATTATATAGCTTTTAGGAAGTGTGTTTAGCAAGGTATGCAGTCGTATTAGGGTTTTGCCGCATTTAATGCAAAGTATTTTTATTTTTTAAAACGTATTTTCATTTTTTTGACTTGACAGGCCGCAGAAACGTGAAAAACGTTTTCCAGAAACGTCTTGCCATTCCCGGAAACGGCACAGGCGTTTCCGGAAAACATTTCCCCCCCGTACCGGCTGCGTGAAACGTTTCTACCCCGAAACGGCACCCTGCCCCGCATTTCCTGGTATCACAGATGCATCATACAAACTAAGTATCCTCGCAATGTCATCTGCTAGCCCCTAACAGATATTAAATTGTATCTAACTATTAGATGCCCCTGGGACTAAATAAATATTGAGAATTTTACAACCACCTCTCACAAAGAAATGAAAAGATCCGCATTTTAAACAATCTAGCATGAAAATGGAATAATATATATCAAAGTCAATGAGCTAGTTGTCAAACTCCCTAAAAAATAATTGTTTGATGCATAACTCACGAAGATTCTACTGCACAATACCATGAGTCCACAGGGGCAACTGCGTTATCTATCTGCTGCACTCTCCAAAGTCGGGGTCCAGTATGGTCTTCGAACCATGGCAGTGTCATCCCCATCACGAAGGTACAGTGCGCACTTTGAAGCTTGCTGGCATCAGACCCTGTCCAGGACTGTGGCAGTCCATTGTTTTCTCCCAACTCTGCAAAGTAACAACCCAGATACACGAAGATGAGACATGACAAGAGCCTAAAATAACACACGGGCATAAAGACAACCAAAATCAAAGATGATTTTATAGTGACACGGCAGAAAAATCCAAAGCTGATCAATATGCAGTAAAATGCCACTGGATATTACTCTCCCATGTTACTACCAGTGACTTTGTCATAAAACTGAAAAGACCAAAATTGCAAACAAGACCAGAGAATGCAGATAACATAAATATGTGAAATGCTGGGCTCTAGAAGCATCATTTCTTATGCTTAAGAAATCAACCAAAGCATGAATTGAAGCTGTCCGTAACCTCGTCATTAACTATAAAGGAGTCATAGAAGAAAAATCGGGGTTTAAGTAGTAGGCCTAGGCATGTATGTGTGGGTGGAGTTACTTGTTCCATCTGAGTTCAATTATGTGCCAAATGGATTTATTTATTTTATTATTTTTCCCAACGATAATGTGTTATGGCCTCCTTGCGCTTGCCCATGGCCTCACATATATAGTCCATTGGGTTCTTCCCGGCACCCACTAACTGTAGAACGCTCACCAAAGGCTATGTCAACTAAAACAAAATAGAATGAAAATTTAAAATTAAAACTTAATAGAAATTTGAACCAACAAAATGATAAAAAATCTAACTACTATGAATAAAATTTAATTTTTTTACAAACTTACGAAGTAATGAATTTTATTACTTTGTAAGTCTGTAATCATTAATTTTGAAGCTACTTTAAGGATATTGCTGTGCTCTTTGCATACACATCATAAAAACTAAAACATTCTTCATGCCCCTTTCCTCTTCGGGCTTCATAGAATTTGGGAACTCCAACCATCAAGTGCTCACAAACATATGCTTAAGAGACGTTAGCGAGGATGTAATGCTCTGCAATGTGATGAAATTTGTAACAAATTGCATGACCCCCAAATGCACAAGCTCCTTTTTGTTGATGTGTCTTTCATCAAGCTAAGCACCTAAGGATGATTGTGATGTATATGGTAATAATTTTGGCTTATTCAACCACAGTTTTGATTCCTATGTTGCCAAGATACGGGTACGGGTACGGGTTCGATACGTGGATACGTCAATTTTAAAAAACCCTTGGGTACGATACGTCTGTACACACACACACACACATTATTCATATACTCATTTTACTCATTTTTTAGTCCATAAGAAATACAAAACTTGAAAAATATAGTACGATCAATGTTCAAAACATTCAATATACTTAAGATTTTATATTGTCTATGATATATAAATATTATATTCCTTTGTGTTTCATCCATTTCTTGTGAGATTAATTTTTGTGTTGCAATGGTGACCATAAAAGATGTATAGAGGGAGCTCACGAAGGACCTATTTAATTAGGCTGACTCTATCCTGCCAATGATAACTAAAGAGGTCAGTCCAATGGTTGGTTCTTGCATTCATATTATCCAAAATCACCTTCCAATCCTCAAGGATGCAAGAAGGAATCAATGTTGTGCCTTAATAGTTTCTAGGACAACATGCTCTTTGAAACTTTAAGCTATGCAATTTGCAGTTCCAAATTTTTCTATCAATATTGAAGATCACCTGAGATTTTATCTCATAAATAACTTGTACGGAGGCTCAGATATATGTCCAAATTTAATTGAATAGCTTCTTTCCTTGGCCAATTGCAATGATCCCAAATAATTAAATAAAAAAAGATCTTTTCTTTGCATTGACTAAGTCAAAAAATAAAATAAAATTGTTTTAATGCCTTGGCCCTTAAAAGGCGTATTTCACCTTGGGTTTACCGCGGGTACGTATGGGTTCTTCTTGGGTACGTCACGAGTACATTTGGACGTACCTGTGGCGTACTCAAGAAGACCCAGACGTACCATGCGCGTATCACAACTTGTACCCTGACATATCTGTACCGGATATGTATCAGGCAGGGTATGGGGGGCTGGGGGACGAGCCTTGGCAACGTATGTTCTGACTCACCCAATTTTTCTCATGCCCTCAAGTAAGAGATCAATGCAATTGGTTTTACAAGGGCTCCGAAACGGGCAGACGCCTTTCCTTAATAAGTCTTACTGCTGCATTGTCAATCACAACTTGGATGACATTCTCTACACCCACTTCCATGACCACCTATTCCAACATATAACACAAAGTCTCTGTATTTTTCACTTTGCAGGAGGCATCAATGGACCTAAAGAACAACAAATGGCCACCTAAAGGCACCAGAAAGTTACCAAAGTGAGATACCTTTCATTTATCCAGCCATCAGACAAACTGCTGCAGCCCTTTTTGTGCCAAATTCTTTTTTGACCCTCTACTATCGTCTCCTTATTTTGACGGCTTTCTCCAACAAGGGTCCACTCAAATCACGAGGACTAGCTGCCTTGAACCCTTTCCCGTCAATAGTCAATGTACTTACCAATGTCTTTCAATATGGGCTTCTCGCCTCATTGAATGGTGTGTTGCAACAAGACTGAAAAATTGCAGCAACTATCCTCACTTCATGGTGCTTATCCCGGTTTAAAGAAAGACCTTCGAGCAAAAGGTGTGCCCCAGGAGTATTGCGAAGAACAAAAAAACCTTGTTAAGCCGAAGGCATTTGGCTTGAACTGTCTCCAGTGGATGAGCCCTGTGATCTCAGCCCAAGAGAAGAGCCTACCAATTCATTTGAATTGAGGGGATTTATCACTGTTGCAACTGCTGCAATTGTCCTCTTCTTTCTCTTTTTTTTTTCCTCCACATTGACAAAGGGGAATATTCATCTTTTGGATAATTTAAGGTGACACTTTGAGGCACAATCACACATTTTGTCTAGGGATTTGTTCAAGGTGGTATTTAAGGTGGTTGATGCCTCTTCTCATCATATAATCTGAATCACAATAGTTGCACATCACAGTTCTGTACTCTGGACCATTTGTGCCATGCTTCCAAACAGGGTCATTGAACTTCTTACTATGGTACCTGAGGTTGAGGATGCCATTCTAGTAGATCACTGCAACTGCAAACTGCAAATCTTATCAAACGAAGACAAAAAAAGTGAAGATTAATACCCTAGCTGCCTAGCAAAGAAAGAAAGAAGAAGATGGGAAAAGAAGTACAAAAAAAGTGTTTTCAAACCCAATATGACAAATAAATGAATCAACTTCAGAAACCTAAAAAAACCAAAAAAATGACTGAGATCTTACCTCTCAAATCAAGCTCAACCTGTAAAAAAATCCTTAAATCTCTGATTGAAATTATTTCACGGAAACAGAAAAATGATAAAATGTGTTGTAGCCAAAGTAACCAAATCCGGCCGGATCTGGAATTTTCAGCTGACCCGGATAAATTCGGTCCGGGTCGGCCCTAATTTAGGGAAAAAAAATACTTTTTATTTTTTAAGATTTTCTATAGTTTTCTGGAAAAAACAGTCGACTATCAACCTTATATATTAAAAATATAACATTTTACATTACATTATTAAAGTTTTTCATTGTATTTGTCAAATTTTCATAATTGTAAAAATTCAACTCATATATTTCGGACTGGATTTTTCTGAACCTTTTCAAGAATTCTGGATTTTTGGATTTTTTGCCCTCCTGAACAGATCCATATTTCCGGACCTGGTAACTATGGTTTTAGCATGAAAGAGCAGAGCGCAAAACCGCAGAAAAGTGGAGGAAAAAGTGAAAAGGCATTTCTTTTTGAGCAGCTGTTATTAGGCAAGGATTAGGAGTTTCCTGTATGGACGTGCGAGTTCTTGTGAGTTTGTGCAGGAAACTCTCCACGTGAGTTACAGACAAGTTACTTGCTCTGCGATGTGACTTCCAAGTTTGAGGGGTTTCTGTGGGTACCCTGCAAGTTTTAAATCTATGGTCTGCCCGATAGTTGGCACCACCATCTACATAGCAATTAAAGCATGATAAACTTAAACATGTTGTGCATGTGTGCAAACTCTATGCTGGGTCTTGCGGCTTGTCCCTCATGGTGGTTCAGACAACAGAGTAAAAAGTGAATTCCTGGCAGCTTCCGTTGTGGCTGGAAGAGGGACTTCCTCCAACATCATACGTGCCTTTGATAATAATAGTTGGTACCACCACTATTTAACAATAAAAACATAATAGAGTTAAACATGTTGTGCATTCATCGAAACTCCAAACCGGGTCTTGTTGCTTGTCCCTCATGGTTCAGAGTTCAGATGACAGAAAAAAAGAGAAGGGCAGGCAGCAGCAGTTGTAGCTGCAGATGGAAGAGGGCCTCCTGCTGACATCATCATTTGAGAATGTTTGTGGGACACAAGCTTGAGCTGATATGTGCTTCGCTAACTTTAGCCCAACCTTGTTTTCTTCCTTTAAGTGTGGGGACTTGAGCTAAAGTCACAGATAATAGAATTAGGGCTAGGGCTGTTGTATAAATAAATACGCCGGATATGGATGGAAATTACAAGTGAGAAAATTGTACTCTAATGGCAACCTCCATGGGAAATATGTACTCTACATGGCAACCTCCATGGTGAATATGCACTCGAAATGACAACCTCCATGGGAAATGTTAACACAAAGAAGTAAAAATATCTCAAGAAGAATCCATGTACTGCATTTTATTTTAAATTTAACCGAAGAGAATGAGATGATTGTGGATGTCTTCCAGAAGTACAAGCATGTTTGGCCGGTGTTGACTCAAACCCTAGTCCTAAGGGGAAAGAAAACAATGGTGGGATAATGTTAGTGTGGTTCAGCTCAAGCTTATCATCTCTGTCAATTTTAATTTCGATCTTGATATCCTTTCTGCAGCCAGTCTCAGATGATGATGTCGAAGGGAGGCCTTTTTTCAACTTCATCATGTAGCTGTGGCTGCAGCTGCACATTCTCCCCATCTTTCTCTGTTGTCTAGATGCCGAACCACGAGGGAAGAATCATGAGATCTAGTGTGAAGTTTTGATGCATGTGTGATATGTTTATGTTTATTATGTTTCTACTATTTCATTGGTGTTAGTATGAACTGTCACCATAAAAGGCCTTTATAATTTTAATTCCAAGTACAAACTTAGGTTTGCTATATTTTATATCACATTAAGATATCATTGGTGCTAGTATGAACTGTCACCATAAGAGGCCTTTATAATTTTAATTCCGAGTACTAACTTAGGTTTGCTATATTTTATATCACATTAAGCTATCTTTATTTTTGATATCCTAGCCACACATTATCTCAACTATTTTTGAATTTGTACTGTGGAAAATCGGAAATGTGTGGTATATTTGTTAGGAAATATCCAAATATTTGGTGCGTACACTATAATATATTAATGTGTGTGTAAAATAGTAGTGAGTTATAACAACTCACATAGTAAGGAGTTTGTTGAGGAATCTTAGGGATTTCTTGTTTTTGGTTATTTGCTATTTAATAGCTTGAACCAAAAACTATATATGTATGAGATCCGAATGTTTAATATGCAGTAATACAGCGGTATTATTATCTGGTGTGCAAATCTGGTTCTGCCATTTTATTTGGTATCAGAGCGTATAAATCAGATCCGGAAGAATGCTTGTAATGGAGTTCTGATATCAGTGGAGGGGCAAAGTTGTGCTCCTTTGTCCTGTGAATGAAAGACGATTATTTCTTAGAGTCTCGGTTGAAATTTTAATGCATGCCTCCCTCAAATGAAGCATATACAATTGGCGCCACCACCAGATCTCTCAAGGTTTAGATCGACCACATTACATTGAACGTCTTGACATTGAATCTGTAGAGAAAAGGATTTTATTAGCCTGTGCACTCAGCTTTTCACACGGCGTTTAAGATTACAGAGTTCAATACAGAGCGGATTCTTAATTTTGGAAGGTTTGACTTCTTTAGAACCAGAGGTCACGCAGATTGATACAACAGCGTTCCATATTCATCCTCAAACGGCCTGAGCATTTTATCTGGTTCGTCTTCAATAGGATTTTGGGAGATCTCCATCATTTAGTCTTTAATGTCGAGTATGTCTTCTTATTTTTTGCGTTCAAAAATCTGTATGGTCTTTTTTGCCCGTATATTATTTGCTTCGTCCCATCGTCCACGGGTATGTTTTTCACCAAGTCCTTCCCATTAATGTATTGTTTGATTTTTCCGGTAGATGCCTATAAAGCTTGTAGTCACAGTCCGAGTCTATAAAAAAAGTGTCAACTAGTGGTGTTGTAAAAATTCTTTAATATTGAGTCTATAGTTCTCATTATATTTAGTGTTAAGTATTTTAATCCCGTGTCATTCAGTTTGTAATTAGTCAATATTATTTAGTATAGTAATTATTAATTGTGGTCATATTATTATTTACTGAAAAGTGTCTCTTAAAAGTCAAGTATTATCCTTTCATAGTGAAGAAAGGAATTGTCTATCGAAAGTATCATTTTAGTTATTTTAAGTGTCGTCTCTTGTCAATAAAATAGTTATGTATGTCAACATTATAAAATAAGTTAAAAAGTAAAAGTCAATTACTTTTTTTATCGTCAGTAGTCAATCGTGTAAGTATAATTTGTAAGTTAGTGTCAAAATTTGTAAAAATATTTTTTTTTTACCTTACGGATGCATTTTTGGTGTAACTGACGTCCGAATTGTAATTGTGCTTCATGATAATAATCCGCTGAGCTAGCAACATGTCTATTGGAGGTTGGAGGCAACGGAGAATGGAGGGCGATTAGTGTCTCTCGTCAGTCACCAACGACGGGGTCATATACAACATTGGTGACACCTTTTTATATATTATTTCAGTTGTGTGGTGTGTGCAAAATAAAATGGTGTGCGATTTCCTTCCCTAGTTATGATTAAAACAAGGAGAATGTGCATTTTGGATTATGAGAACAATTGTATAGGAGGGCAACTGAATTGGAGTGATCTTTTGACTGTCGAGATTCTTCGACTGTTGTACTTTGAACATTGATCGATCGGTGAAAAGAGCGTTCACTGGAAGTGAAAGCAGGAACTGTTGAGTCATGCATGTAGGTGAATCGGTGGAAGTGTGATCATCCGGTAGGGGATTCACTGTGGTGAAGTTGATTGGTCATGTGCAGCAAGATCCAAACAACAAGATCCAAGCCAACAGTATGCAGACCTAAAAGTATGTGAAGGCATACAATTCTGTTTCGAGTTTTTGAGATGTGCTTTCTTCCCATGTTTGCACTAAGGGGGGGGGGGGGGAATGTTAGGAAATATCCTATTTAGTGCGTACACTATAATATATTAATGTGTGTGTAAAATAGTAGTGAGTTATAACAACTCACGTAGTAAGGAGTTTGTTGAGGAATCTTAGGGATTTATTGTTTTTGGTTATTTGCTATTTAATAGCTTGAACTAAAAACTATATATGTATGAGACCCAAATGTTCAATATGCAGTAATACAATGGTATTATTATCTGGTGTGCAAATCTGGTTCTGCCATTTTAATATTCGATACACTTCTATCTAGTATAGGAAAGGTAACTAAAAAATTCATGAAAATAAACCTCTATTCTAATGACCTCTTCTCTTAACTTCTATGATATTACATGTATCTATTGGAGAATTTGGTATCAAAAAGATTTTCTATCATACACCAAAGTCCAATACAGAATTCACAGGTTCAAACATTAAGGATTTGGTCTAGTGCAACACAATCCCCTGTTTGAACATGTATATGTAAGCTATTATCTGTGAAAGGGCATTGAACTGTTCCAAATTGGTTGCCAATCTTGTATGGAAATGGAAACTGAGCTCAGATACTACAAGGCTATCAGGGTTGGGGATCCCCCCCAACCTGCTTGTCAGCTCGGTTGGGGCCTGCCTTTGGCTCCTGAGCCACGCACCCAGGATGGGTGGAGCTTGCCACCTCCGCCTCCGCTGCCGTCGGATAAGTTCCCCCGGATGGCTCTTGCCATATCTCCCATGCAGGTTGTTGACAATGGGGAAGAAGATCCCCCAGGCTTGGGCTGGGATGTGCTGGACATTGGCAAAGACTTTCTTGGTTCTAGTTGGCCAGATGATCACGACCCCCCCTCTGCTGGTCTTTTCGCTGCAGCTGCTTGACTTCGGTGTCTCTTAAGCTGTTTTTGTTGTATTCCCAGGTGTAGCCTAGTGTGCTTGTGGCTTTGGGGCATGCTCTCATGCCACCCGCTTTTTTGTTGGAAAAATCTTGTATCATGTTTCTTTTAATATAATATAAGATCCTTTTTCATAAAAAAAAAGTGTAAATATCTGTTGACTGATTTGTAAAAACCAATTTTGTAGTATGAAGTGTAAATTAACCTTCTGGCAGAAGATGTATGTTTCTATTCCATTTTAGGCCATCTATGTGACTTGATCTGTTTCTAATCCACTTTAGGCCATGTATGTGACTTGATCAGCCTTAGGATCTCTGGTGGCAGGCTATTAGTAAATACAAATGAATTTTGCTGGATTTGCAGATGGCAGTCGATCCTGAGTAAGACTATATTAAAATCCATTTTATTGCTCTAAATCTCTAGGCAGCAAAAACATAAATATTTGTGGAAGTAAAATCTGAAGCTTCATTTTTAAGTGTGTAAGTAGAATCTAGAATGAGGAACTGCCTACATAGAACAGTTTTTATAATAGTTTTCCATTGCATACATGCAAGCAGTAGAGGATGAGACAACTTCCTTATGAGATAAACTTCTGGAATCAACTCTACCCATAACTAGTTCACAGCACATTCATGTAGGTATTGTTTATATGATACATTAAAAATGGTAGAATGATGAAAGCCAGAGTCACAAGGTACATCAGTGGTCTTGGCAGTTTTTAAACTGTATCAAGAGTCTCACAAAACCACTTCAATAGTGCTGTCAACATTCAGATAAGGTACCATTCTTTCAAAGTCCATTTTAGACTAGTCTATTAAAATTGAAAGTTTAAAGCTTCATAAATACTGCCTCAGTTAGCAGTTTCTCCATGTTGGCATCCTCAAGCGCACCAGTCAATATACACACCTTATAAATTGGCCTCAGCTCCATTGTTTTCTTGAGTTCTCCCATGCTGAAAATACCTCTTTGATACCATAATGCAACAATACAACTAGTGTAAAGTGCAGAAACAAAATATTCTGAAGGATCTGTAGTCAGTACTAAACTAGCATTGGAGTTGACTTTTCTCAGCTAGGACCCTTTTCCAGTTTGGGGCTCATGTCTTACAATATGTGGATATATAGATAATGTGAGCTTCTCTTTTCCACTGCATGTTAGATTTTTGGAGAATTTGCACAGAAATTTAATTACAAATTATTACATCAATAAGATGCCCCAAGGAATCTATCAGATGTTTCTTCTGGCAAGTGTCCTTGATTCCTTTTAATTTTCAATGCTGTTTGCTAGTAACCTTTGCACGCGGTAGTAGAACTAGAAGTTTAAAATCTTCGCTTTTTGCTCGTTACTTTCAAGGTACTGTGCTTAACTAATTTTAAAATTTCAAATTTCACCAACTTATTATTCTCAAAGCATGACAAGAACAAGCATCAATATGATTTCACTGCATATAATACCATTGTCAGAAAATGACCTGAGGAGGGTTGTCGCATTTTTGCTCATGCTTAGAAAACGCCAGTTGCCACAACTGGGGTATTTTTTCCATCATATGACACACAAAACTTGAATCTTGTTTCAGTTGCTTAAACGGAGCTTGCCACTCAAGTTTTGGAACTCGATCATCATTTCCATAAGTTCTCTGCCTTAAAAACTAAGTATATAACCGAGACAATTAGATCCAAGGAATTATATTCATTAAATACATCCATCTGAAAAACGCCAAGATGTATCAATCTCGAGGCCCCTATTTTAGAATTTTCACATAGTTTTGCACTTTGGAAGGCTCCACATTGATTTATAACTCCGTCAGCTTGTTCCCAAATTGTCAGCTGACTGGTGACGTATGACCTTAATCTAGTTGTACTGCTGTGTTGAACTCAAAAAATTCACTTTGGGAAAAAAAGTACAGGCTCCAAACTGCACCATATGCCCAAGATAATACATTTTTTTACATCACCTTCTGCAAAGAAGAAGAAAAATTGCCCTGACAGTCAATTGTACGTCAAATTTTAGGTTGTGTATTTTTGTTTGACATCACTCTATAACACTCCTCCACCACCCCGGTTGCCATTGTAGGTTTATGCCCACCAGCGTAATAACATTTGAATATCTAGTGAAGAAATTTTGTATTCTTTCTTGTAGACCATTTCATGGCAAGTTAATAAGATTTGAATCTCTAGTGACTAAATATTTTCTTTCTTTCTTGTAGGCCATTTTATGGCAAGTTAAAGCATTTGTATGAGATCTTGGCTAAATCCAGAAAGAATTACACCAAAAAGCACAAACTGTTTGTATCAGTGAGCATATATAAATAAGTCCATCTGTCTTTGGAAATGATAACAAAGAATGTTTTGTTGAGAGGGTTTTCTGGACCCTACACTACCCATTCGATTGTTTCCAGAAAACTCTCACAACAGAGCACACTGCAAATTCTCTCTTAGTTTTTTTAAAAAAATAAATAAAATTGTTCCGACTAGAAGTGTTAATATGCACGAGTTGTGATGCTAATAAAAATTTTAATATAGAGAAATGTAATCGGCATGTTGTAATTATGTATGATTGATTCTTACATACTACCTTTACTTTTTATATTTCATATAATATGATTTGTGCTCCTTTATGATATTGCAAGTGTGCCATACTTCATTTGCAGGTGGGTCAAGCTGTACACATAGGAGGCTTGATAAGACTTGATGTAGATCAAGCTTCAGTGGAAACAATCTATGTAACTGTTTGGGCTTCCGTTCATGTGTCCATGCATTTGGGGAAAGTGGAGACTGCAAATGAGATAAAAGAAAAACATTTTGGAATCAGGTTGCAGGTATATTACACACTTTCCGTTTAAAAGCTTGGGCTTTTGAATTAAAAGATTTGTATGTCTTTTAAAATTCACTATCTTTCATTTCTTTCTAACCTAATGCATACGTGGATTACAAATTTATATCGTATATTTATATTGGTATTAAAGATGTCTGGCATGTCAATGACAGCATACCTTTGACCATCCTTGATGTTTTAAGTTAAAACTTTTGATTATGCAGCCTCCTATTGGAGAAGAAAGAGTACAAGAGCTTGGCGAATGGAAGCAAACCAAAGTAAAAGTGTCAGGAAATAGCTGGAATGCAAATTCTGTAGATGTAGCTGCAGCAGGAGTTGGCTGGTTTTCATTGGGCCTTAAAGGCGATGCGAGTTTGAGTGTCTGGACATATGATGGATTAGATATTACAGTGCGGGAACCATTAGTCCTTGATAGGGCATCGTCTTTGGAAAGGCCAGGATTTTTACTCTCTAAGGCAGTAACTAATAAGGCATTTAGTGAGAAATCTAAGGTAAATTCAAAGAAATCAAATCAAAAGAAAAAAACAAAATCGAAAATAGGGAACATTGACGATTTAAGAACAGAAATGCTAGAAGAAGAATTAGCTAATGCTTAAATCCAATCAATGATATCTATTTGAATGAAAATGTTTGTTAACGAGGGTTCATGGTCTTTTTAGATATAAATTTGTGCATTATTGTATCACACACTGATATAAATTTTTCCGCTTCTGTAAGTAAAATTTCATGTTCCTCTTACACCAATGTCAGATAATGGCTTATGTAGCATTATTTTCAAGCTATCCTTTTGTTCCAATAACTTTAGAAGAAGCTTAAAAGAACTTTTGTAAGGTGAATATGAAACTTGTTCATTTTAATGTATTGCTGTCTAGAACGAATGCATACCCAATCAAAGTTACATGCAAGGGCCCTCCACACTTTCTCAGAGTCAAATTAGATAAAACTCAAAAGGATACCCTAAAGGCCAAGGGCTTGACCATCGGGAGAACACTCAATTGAGGTGTAAGCGATAATGAATGGTGCCGAGCCTTTAGGCACTTACTCGAGGTCCTTCTCTCCTTTAACTCCTCTTAATGATAAAGTGTCTAAAGGCCCTGTCCCTGTTCAATTTAATGTGGATTTGATCTAGTCATACTTCTAAATGTTCATAATTCTAAATTGCACGATGTCAACATGTGTTATGAAGTGAGCGAGGCTGGCAAACATGTGCCAAATGCTGAACTGTAAGCACTGTTTATATGCTCCCAAGGGATCTTGTTGTTCAAGGGGGATGTCTTGTTTTATATATATTATAAATCCTAGATGAACAAAGAGGTATTTATATATTTATGCACAACACACTCGGTTTGTGAAGAGTTGTAAGGGACTGGATAGAATTCCTTGAAGAGTTGTCTGCCAAGAATGGTATTGGTTGAAATAACGGGGTCTTTCGGGTCAGTTTGAGATTTGGCCTCGGGCCACTGTTAGGGTTGTCAAAACCCCTGTCCAACTCATGTCCACTCACTAACGAATGTGACATGTATTACACAATCATCCCACCGTTCTTGGAGGTTTCTTTGGAACATGTGGGTGTTGCCCCTCATTACCACCTTACAATTTTTTTGGGTGTGGGCGACTGTGCTTGTGTTCATTCCTTAATGTTATTAATAGTGAAATGAGGATGGGGGAAGCACTCTTTTGGCCATGGTGCCAATTGTTGGGTTTTTTCTCCTGTATTTGAGTGACAATCGATTCGTGAAAGTCCGGACCAATCTGGCACTTATCCTGTATTGATGTTGGGCTCTGAGTACATGTTACTGATTTAACAAATTTAAATCTTAGTTAGAGGACTAAGATCAATTAGATAATATTATAAACATACAAGATACACCATGCAATGATAAACATGCACAAGTAATGAGAGGATGAGAGTTACGTAGTTGATAGCTCGTTGTTTGTACTAGATCTGGACTAGAATGATGATGAAACAGGTTGGATCTAGAATGTATGTGCTTCGTTTGGAAGACAATGATTTGCAAGTGTGCTGGACGGTAGTGCTTAGAAGGAGACAATATTGCCTTGGGCATTAATGTCTATACCAGACGCTAGTGTCCTGGTACCGAGTCAAGATCTGGCTCTTTTAGGGTTTGATCATGTTGCCTTCACTTCCTTTTGTGTTGCTCTGACTTTGCTGTAGGGTTTTCTTGTCGCACATGAATGTGCAAAACAAACCATAACTGCTCAAGCACTCATTAAATGGAATACAATATGCATATGTTTGAGTCGGACTGACATCGTTGGTCACCCCAATGTGATTGTTATTGAGCGTTGCACTAATTTCAAATTCAATGTAGTTTTGGTGTGTGTGAAAGAATCATGTATCTTGAAGCTAGGTTGTCCTTGTGCCAATCATACAAAGATAGTCGGCTACAATTACTTTGCCCCCAAGATAAATGTGTAATGGAATATAGAACTTGCCCTTCATATGCAGTGAATAATGTAACCCAAATGCAACCCGTAAGTGTTGCTTTTTTTGCCCAAGTAGTAGATAAAAAGTAATAGCCCAATTTGCTCTTATTTGCCTTGTTGCTCCTTAGAATAGTTAGTAGGTCATGTATAATATACTAGCAATCGCATGTGAGTAGTGCAATGTGAACGCCAAAAGGGAAGAGTTGGGAGAACAAAAAGTGGAGTAGAGTAGTAAAGTTATAAGTGGAGTTGTCCAATTGAAGGTACAAGAATTGTCTGTAATCCCAAAGAATTGTAGAAATGCATTGTTATTAAAAACTTTGTTTGAAGGAGTATATAAAATTTGAGTGCATGTAAGTGATTAGACAATTTGGAAAATGTAGCGAAGCGATGTGGACACCGAATGGAGGATCAATCGATTTGAAAAGTGGAGAAATCTTTTGTATGTTGTTGTTGGCCCGTTGGAGGAAACATTGCAAGAATTTCTATTTACAGAGAAATGAGGGAAATGAATCCCCACAACAAACATGAGTTTTGAATGTAAGTGTTGGAGTATGCAGACGAACATATCTTGAATAAACCTTAGATGAAGATCTAGGAATTAAAAGATATTGTTGTACAACAAGAGAAGAGAAAAATAAAGTTTCACAGTGCAAAAAAGACAGATTATATTTTAGAAATGAAGTCACATTGTTTATATTTGTACTCGTAATTTAAATTTGACATCGAGTTAGATGTTTTGTATTATTCTAGCCATAAAATAGTTACAAATATTCGATTTGACTATCTCATACAACTTACATATTTAAAATATGGTCATCATTTTTAATATAGAGTAACATGTAAAATGTATTAATATACATGTTGAGAATTGGAAAGTATTGTTATTGGGGAGGGAGGAAGGGGATTGTTTTTTTTAGGGTGGGGGAACTGGAAAAGAGAACCTGCGTGTGCTTCTTCATTTCTTTAGACTAGAAGCAGAGGGACATGAGCCATTATTGAGTACTCTCTGAAACAAGAATGAGGTGAAAGGTAAAGATTTGTAAGGGAGGGGACTCTAGAGATAAATGTAAATATAAGACCATGTTTCTTGGTGTTTCCAATTTTAATAGTGGCCTTCTACAAAGTAAGGACCTCAAACTTGTGGATAGTTAAAGCCCAAGCCAGTTTAATAGGCAATTTTTTGTGACTCCCTTTGAAAATTGGTGGCATTGGAATATGTAACATTTTGTTGGGATCCCAACACGGCCCGTTATATCTCTTGACTTTGATGACAAGAAAAGTGGTAGATCAGGTGGTGCCATGGAAATGCCATAAACAATGTTAACGGTTGTGCCTATTGCACCATTTACAATGTTTGTCTCAACCCACAAATTAGTTGTTAGCACGACTTTTTGATTTTTTTAAAGAACTTTGTGTTACAATTGATCATCATCGGCTCCCATAAATTAGCCCACCTGGTAACTTGTGCAATGGACTAGGCTATAGGAAGGTTCAATGTTTTCAACATGTAGAGGTTGTGGCGGTCAACATGGTCATTTTTTTTGCAAACAAATTGGGTGAATCATTAAATATATGAATTTCATGTTGAGAGAGGTGTGAATAAGTGCAAGACATAAGGAATTCCAGTCCTAAAAATGAGAAACATCATGAATGTAAAAAATTAGTTGCCGAAAGGAAACATATGTGTAGATGTAATCTTATTGTCTAAAAACTATTAGTAAGGAGACTTATGTATGAAATCCTCTCCAAAGGCTTGTGTCATATAAATGTCTTACATATAATGGAATGTCCACGACGGGTGGAAATTGGCCTACGTGACCAACAAAGATGATAGATTTGTTGCCAAGTTCATATGTCTTGGAACGGGGAAAAGCTTCACGAAGGCAGAAGTCGGGTTTGTTAATAAATTTAGGTCCACTGAATCTTATTTCATTGATGGAAATATAGTCAACATGCTTTAGGGAGTCTTGAAAGATGACAATGCTTGTCCTTTTATGGGTTTGAGTTCTTCTATAGGTATGCAGAGGCAAGCTTGTATCGTGGACATAAAAATCTTAAATGTTGCAACCCCAGTACGGGAAATCGTAAGGAGAGGCGATTCATTTGCAGTTGATGCAGACATGATTTTTGGACTTGTAATATTTATTAGATATCATTTCCTAGTCCTTGTAGTACCTCGAATTATTAATTTTAGTGGAGATAGAAAGTTTTTGTGTAAGAAATGGTGAAGGAAATGTAGAAATTACTATGATCTAATACACATAATAGATGAAATAGCTACACAGAGATAAAAATTGACATCAACCACTCTATATTATATTTTTATTATTTCATTACAATCCATTATATAGGAGATGTATAATAACAATCATCACAACAACCTTTGTCTGCATATACAACCATACACCCGTATGGTTTCAACTTCTCACCAATATAATAATAAAACAATACTAATTGTTTTATTATTATAACTTACCATAATAATAATTACATATGTAATTATTATTCACCCATACATACAAATGAAGCACTAAGATATATTTCCTAACATTCCCCCCCTTACTACGAACATGGAGAAAACTTGCCTTTGTACTTGCACTTACTTTCATGATCTGATGATTTTACAGGATGATCATAAACCTAATAGATGGTTTTTCATAGGGGTTGACCATAATCTGAAAATGATAGTTTTGCAACTAGTTTACCACAAGCCAAAAGGGTGATGGTTTTGCATAGGGTTTACCAACAACCGAAAAATAGTGGTTTTACAAGTGGTGTACCACAAACTAAAAATGAAGGTTTTCAAGTGGTTTACCTACAACCACATCATGATGTGTCAAATGCAATTATTAGTTTTCATCACATTTCACTGCATGGAAAAACATAGGAAATATAGCTGCTCACATATAGAAAATACCAGAAATGTAGAAAACTAGAAATGGAACATTGAGATCATGTTTCCCCTCAATGTGAAATTTCTTTTATTCTGCAAACCACAATAGGAACATTGCAACCAAATATTCTGCTAGACACACAAATAAACAACACGAACACACTGTATAAAAAAATAATCACCATAGCTAATACGGTCTCGTCGTTGGTGACAGACGAGAGGTCACTGAATGACTTCCAACCTCCTGTGCCTTCTTCCTCCAATAACTTCACTTAGTATAGAAAGTATTCATAATTATAGTCAATTTCATTTGTTATTTGTTCATCTCTAGTTTCCCATTCTACAATTTTACTTACATTTGTAGGGGTTTTTTCTTTTCCATTTACTATCCTCCATAGGTTTTTATTCATTAACTGCATATGGATTTTTACTCTCCATGTATGGAAGTTCAGCCCATTAAATTTATCTAATGGTGTATCCATTTTACTGAATCTAAATATCCAAAAAAATTGAATGTAGATTTGAATTACATTTGATTTCTTAAAAAAATAGTAGTGATCAATGTGCTGTATAGTAAATTGCACGTTTCTCCTAAATGACAAACTGGGTTCGGCTGAAATTTCTGTTGTAGCTACCTATATAGTAGATAGTTGCATGTGTAAAATTGTGGAGGAACCTAGATCACGAAACAAAAGTTACAAGATCGTCTTCGAGACAGATTTAACCTGCTCTGGTACCAAATGTAGAAATTACTCTGATCTAATACATAAAATACATGAAATAGCTACACAAAGATAATAATTGAAATCAACAACTCTGTATTATATTTTTATTATTTCATTACACTCCATTATATAGGAGATGTATAATAACAATCTTCACAACAACCTTTGTTTGCACATACAACCATACACCTGTATGGTTTCAACTTCTCACCAATATAATAATAAAACAATACTAATTGTTTTATTATTCTAACTTACTAACTTACCATAATAATAATTACACATGTAATTATTATTCACCCATACATACAAATGGAGTACTAAGATATATTTCCTAACATGATAGTATCGAAGGCCAACTGTTGCTCTGGTGAAAAATGAGAAGAAGATGTTATGGAGGATATTTTCATGGGGGTGATGTTGTTTTTGGACTAATTCACCTCTGTGAAAGATGGACCCAACTCTTGTAAATAACGTGGAACACCATGCTTGCTCCAATAGTGACAAATATCAAGCTCATAATTTTCCCAAGTTCCTCAATGAACAAGTTTGAATGGGGGCAAGCCTACCAAGGGGCATCATACCAACATTGGAGGAAGGATTGTTTTTCTACAAGCACGTGTGCTCTAAACATTTAGTGTGGCATCGAACACAATTAAGTATTTCTTTCAGGTCTATGATTGGAGAAGAAGATAGTATTTGGGTTGTGTCCAACAAGAAGAGATCATCTTTGATTTATCGCCAAACAAACTCTGATCAGTTGTAGGCGAGTCAAGGGTTCCAAGAGGACACATATTTATCAAATTAATATTTAATGGCCTCTATAACCTCACTTCCATTTCCCGAAACAACTGTGAAACTCGAAGGTTAGTCCAAAATCGAGTCAAATTATTTGAAAGGAAAACATTGGTATGAAGTCTTGAACCCTCTTGCAAAGTTCCCTAAGATACCATGCTCGATGTTGTCTCATGAATACTATATTTTTTGCCTATCTCTAAAGCATCAAAACCTTGGATGGGAACTAAGGTATCCACGTTGGTAGCGCACCCAGTGTACAATGTATTCATACATAAATTTACCCAATTCCAACAAAGAAAGAAGCAACACCTTACCATGGCATGAGAATGACAAATTCATCAAAAGAATGTCTCAAAATTTACACCTTTGATTATATTTCTGAACATGTTTCTCACACATGACATGCACAACCCAAATGGATTCAAAGATAATCTTAATAGAACAACCATGGGAGATGCACAACGTATCTGAAAGCCCCCAATAGCTAAAAGCACCCTTACCCCATCTATTGCAAGACCACATGGGTGATTTTGTAATGAATAGATAAGTCAAACATTCAGGTACTGTACTGCGGAACGGCGTAATAAGTGCCCCGATGATGATACAGGTCTCCTCGCAAGGTGTTTGGGATCTGGAAAAGCCCTCGGAGTATGCGTTAACATCCCGCATGCCCCGCTTAGCCCCCGCGCCCTTTGTTTTCCCCCTTTTTCTTCTTTCCTTGGCCTTTTTGATCTTCAGTGACAAAACCGCGCCCTACAGGGCGGCGGTCTCGTGACCGCAGCCCTGATCAGGGCGGCGGTCCTGTAACCACCGCCCTGCTCAGAGCGGCGGTCCTGTGCGCGTTTTCCAGAACGTTCTTTGACGTGACTCGTGTGAAATATCATGATTCACCAGCTTTTCCTTGCCGACTTGAGCATGCATTTATGTTTTTGGTCCCCTGGAATAGTGTTTTTCCTTTGTTTATTGTTTAGGAGTTCAATTTGGTTTTGGTTTTTGGGTGATTGAATTCCTATAAATGCATGGTTTGTGCACATGCAAATGGTCTGGAGTTTTTGGTCTGAATTTTGGCTGGATTTTGGAGTTTGATCTTTGCTTTCATTTCCTCATTTTAGTGTTTTAGCTAGTTAGCTTGTTTAGAAGCCATAGCTTGAATTCACTTGCATCTTTTGTTAAATTGCTCAGCTGTTGGTAAGCCACATACCCATCTTGTGCAGGCAGTGCTGTTATTTCATCCAAATCCAGTCTAAAGCTTGCCTCTGAATTCCTCTTTGCTGTAGATTTAATTTTCATTGTTGCTTAGAGTTCTTAGTTCAATTCATTATATGCCTGGTTAGCTTTATTCAGCTGTTGGTAAGCCACATATCCAGCTTGTGCAAGCAGTGTCTTTATTTTATCCAATCCATTGGAACAGAGTAGCTTAGGAAGCCATTAAAGTTGCAGGTTTTGCTCTTCGTATAGGATAGTTACAGGTTCTGGTCGCTTCATGTTGCATGACTCGTAGTAAAATCCCGCTAGGAATCGCATAAGCCAAGCTCTGTACTCTTGCGCTATCCCTCTCCTACTCACATTTCCGGTCTGCATTCTGAGCTGTCCTTGTCCCAAAATCTACTCCTATCGGTGCTAGCATTACACGCTTTTCTGGATCCACGTGAACACGAAAGAACGAGGAGATCATACTGAGGGGACGAGATCACACACACCATCGGATTCGCCACTGTTCTGCGGAATCCAGGTTTTAAATTTCAAAGTTCTAGTCAGAATCATATCAAATAGAGTAGATAAATTGCTTCATTTCAGTAAATTCTATTCTCGATATTGCCAGGGAAGCTGTGAGGATTGATAGTTTCTGAGAAACTATGATTCACTCCTCACTTCTGAGGTAGGATCGAGAATCTTGCAGATAGATTAGACGAGCTATTTTATTTATTTAGAATAATTCTACAAATCGCACAGGCAAATAACTACACTCGGTTATCTTGTCTGTTTTAAATTGTTATTTAATTATTATTTCTAGATACGCTTAAAATAGTTTGCTTTCCTTAAAATTGTCAAAATATTTCTTAGAAGAATAAAAAGTTATATATGTTAGATTTATTTATGTAGTTAGAATTTGCTTCGTTACAGTTAGATTTGCATTTTGTTTCGTATGACAATCACGGGACCTCAGGAGCCCAGGGAATATATATTTGAGCCAATCGTGCCTCAACCAAACCTCGTCACAGCAATAGTTGACATAGACCAAAATCTCAGAATACAAGTATTCCGAACAACCACAGATTTACAACTGATCAGTTCTCAGTTAAGAGGATTAAACATAGAAGACGACCAGGCACATGCATTTTGGTCAAGTCAGCCAAACTACAGATTACCCTAGAAAATCATCCACATGACTGTAGAAGGGTTTGAAAGAGAACAAACATTCGGGTGCGATCCTTTAGTTCCACAGCCAGACGCTGGAGACACCCTCGTAGATATAGATACCAGCTTAAGAATCCAGGTTGCGAGAACGCCTGTGAGGTATTCTGAGAAGATTACACAACTGTTGGTTCTAAACATAGAAGCTGAGAAAGCATACGATTACTGGATACTAGGGATTAGAACTTGATCTCGCGTATGACCATAACAGGACCGCAACAACCAAGAGTCTATGGTTGTGATCCACAGATCCCACAGCCCAACGAATCCATAAGAGAATTAGATATAGACACTGGCCTACGCACACTAGTATTTCAGTCCACTCCACTTCCACCCATCATCATCGAACAATTGTCCTTACTGAATATAGCGGCTAACGAAGCTAGAGAATTCTGGACTAGGCCAGAAAATCGTCCATAAAAGTCAATTATATTCACCATCCACTATATGACCTTATCAGGAGACATACACGAAACTATCCCAGGTCATTTTCCACGTATTCCGCAACCCATAGATCGAATCACGCCAGAGCTCGATATTGATTGGAGCCTTCGAGCAGTCATCCTTGCTGATCGATCTATCACACCAGTCCAAGTTAGAAGGGCCTTCTTTGCCTTAGATTCGTAAATTCCATTAGTGCGTGTCGAAGACATTAGACTACCTAACTAGTTTGTCTGAATCCAACGCATATTCTACCCCCACCGGCTGTCTCGGCACGACCTCGAGAGGTCGGGTACGCGGAAGAGTCACTTGTAGATTCTCACGCTCGCCTGTCACTTTTCCGGCGTACAAAATTGGTGAACCCGACGTGAAACAAACAACTGTTTCACCTTCTGTACCTCATTAGCATTCACATCAGTTTCACCAACAAAATTTGAACCCGAGAAACAAACATTCAAAAGCTGACGTAAACTTCCTACTTTCTCTTTCAGAGTCATAATATCACGTTTCCTTTCACAAATCACCTTCGCTCCTTCCCATTATTCTGCGGGTATTCATATACCCCCCGAATATGTCGGGATTCGATGCATATGGCAGACCCCTCTTGGGTCTTGAGGCATACTACGCCCAACAGAATAGGCAATCATCACCCTCGCTCTCAGTATGGGGCGACAACTATTCAACTAATCAGTTGTCAACACAAACCCCAAGAATCAGATATAATTCATCTTTTCAAACTGAGGAGTTAGATCAACCCCCTCGAATGCAACAAACAGAGCCTTCAGGTTCAAACAATATGACGTTTACCGGAGAATCTGGTTCGTCTCCTCGAATGCTACTTAGATCACAAATCAGTAGACAGTCAGACCCATACCTGGTCTTAGATGATGGACAGTCAATACGTTATCCTAGGAGTGAACAACATTCTCGGGGTATGTACCCACCTATAGGAGGTTTACAAATACAACCCGAGATCTCTTTTCAAGAAAATACCTCTATGCCACTGCATATAGGAAATACTCTCAGAGAAACTTGGCAAGATAGCAATCAGTTCATGACAGGCTATCACATGCCTATACAACACCAGGGTATACAACAAACGCCGCTCAGGCAAAGCACCGTGACTTCACCAAATGAAGTCATTTCAACGTTAGTAGAAAGAGTGAGAGGGTTAGAACTTGCTCAAGCAAGTCAAAATTCTCCGTTCATGCAAACAGGAAGTTCCAATCCTCCATACCACTCTGGCCAAGTAGATCTCCTCACAGGAGTAGGCACGTTAGGCATGCCTCCTCACTATCCACAACAAACGCCAACAAGGCCCACCATCTCTAACACTATTCCTCCCGGTCTAGTGTCAAACAATCCATTCCTTGACAATACCCCGTCGTACTTAAACATGTACTCTAAATCACCACAAGGAGATATGTTCTCCTCTCCCGGCATGTTTGCTCAAATGCAGGGACCTCCTTATGCCCCTGCCAACGCATACTCTGCACCGTATCAACAACCTATCCCACCGTTACTCCCTCAGCAACCACCATCAATGGTCGAAAGCTATGCGATAGGGACTTATTCAGAATATCTAAAGGAACCCTTAGATTTCACCATACGAAGCGTCATGCTTCCAAGACCTCTTCCTGATTTACCCAAGTTCAAGGGTGAGGGAGATCCGAATGCACATATCAAAGCTTACGCTACAGCCATACGAGAATTACTCCCTTGGGATGGGGTTGTTGCTAAAATATTCCCTAAAACCTTGGAAGGTATTGCTCTCGACTGGTATTACAGGATACCTGAAGCCTCCATCCATTCATTTAAACAACTCGTGTCAGAGTTCATCAAGGCCTTCGACATGAACAAACTGTTGAGAACAGGAATCAGGGAATTCTTGCACATCAAACAAGAACACAACGAATCTGTCGCCCATTTCATCCAGAGGTGGCGTACAGTTCTTTATTCTTCAGCAAGTGCTCCAAACATGGATCAGATGGAACTATGTGATTTATTCCTTCATTCTCTCAGCAAGGAGGTGAAGGAAGAAGTCCAGAAGTTCCCACTAAGAACTTACGATGAAGTACTTGAGAGCGCTCTTCGAATAGACCAAGCAGCGATAGATAGTGGTCGTAAGACATATGGAACAAACGGGAGGTTAATCACCTCCACTCAAAACACTACAACTATCACAAATGTCAATCAAGGACCCAAAATCCTTAACAAAAATCGTGGGGGTAACAACAGATGGGGTAACCGACCAGCCCAAGAGGGTGAATGTTGTTAATGCTCCGTCACAAACAAACAACCAACGAAACAACAACTTTACCCCGACGATCAATACAGTGGATTTTAACCATCCACAACAACAACAACAACAATGGCGAAATCCCATACAAGGGCCAAGCCAAAACTCATTTGGTTACCAAAACCAAAGTCAAAACCAGAAACAACAATTCCAAAACTTTAATCCTAATAGGCAACAGTTTGATCGAAATTTTAGGCCACAATACACACCAAACCAACAAAATGGGAATTACAACCCCAATTCTTATTGTGGTTTCCATAAAATTCGGGGTCACGATACTAGAACGTGCCGTGACTACAATAAATTTATGCAACGCTTGCCAGAAGAACAAAGACAGTTCTTCACAGACTTGTTTTTGGCAGATCCCGTCTCATCATCACCAAATACGCTCGCAGGGGCAGTTTCTCCTCAGAATGCTCCCCTCAAGATCTTTAACGATCCGCTCCCAAATCATGATGGCAATAGGCTGAATCCAACCAGAGCAAACAAAAGTGCAATGATGGGAAACAATGATCATGAAGCCTCGACTTCATTAAATCCATCAGTTGCGCCACAGTTAGGAGCTCAACCGAGACCCAAGATAGTCAGTTTGGTAGAATTAGACGCTGAACTACCTATCGAAGCTATAACAAGAACACGAGAGTATTTCTCTCAACCGAGCCCAAGTCATCTGCCAGAGACAGATAAGAGTCAGCAAATAGTTGAAAAACCCATCGGTGCCTATGATTTAATTAGTGACCTAACAAAGACCTTCTCACACATTTCATTTTTGGACTTACTAAAGAACTCTCCCCCTCACAGAGCTGCTCTTTTAGAAGCACTAGGTCTAGGCCATCTAATTAACATCACTCCACCTCCTGAAACACAAGTAAATCACGTAGATTTTGATATCCACCCTCCGGGGCAGCCGGACAAGGATGTCGAATTCATATTCGAAATAAGTAAAATGCCCACAGATGCTGAGATCGCACGCCGAGGTGATCCAGCCTTACACTTGCAAGTATGGGTTTATAATAACTATGTAAAACGGGCAATGGTTGACGATGGGGCCGCAGTTAACATAGTCCCTTTCTCTTTCCTCCAAAAACTTGGATATGGGGAAACAAACTGTTCCACTACTCGAAATACATTGAGAGGCTATGATAGCCTTAAAGCCACTTCGATAGGAACTATTATACTGCCGGTCACCTTAGGGCCCAAAACCATTTTGACTGAGTTTTATATTATAGATCGGGAAACTAACTATAATATGATCCTCGGCCGACCGTGGATACACCGCATGAAGGCAATCCCTTCCACGCTATTTCAAGAAGTAAGATTCCTGCATCTAGGAAAGGTATTTGTAGCCAAAGGCGATCCAAAACCTTTCGATTTGCACCTAGCTGATTTAAAGAAAAGACCAGGGGTGCACTCAGAATTTGAACTGCCAACAAACCAACTTAATAAACCTACTGACCCAAAACCAGAGGAAAAGTTGGTACCTACGACGGATCTTGAAACTACCAGCATAGCCAAAACAATTCCAACCCCTAAAGATAAAACTAAAGAAACAGTATCATTAGGGACTACTGCGAAAATCGTTGAGTTGATAGAACAAGATTCACCAATGTTCTTACCATTTGATTCAGTAGGCATAGGATTTTCCCTAGGTGTTGGTTCCTTGCCAGCAGAGGATCTCTGTATGGTAGAAGTAGAGTGCGCAAACGCAGCAGATGCCCCAACATCTATACTCCTGGCTAAGTATTGGACTCTCCATTTCGATGGAGCTAAATGTCGTTATGGAGCGGGGGCAGGTATAATTCTTACTTCGCCCGAGGAGAAAGTCCTCCCATTCGCTTTTAAATTAAACTTTGAATGCACAAACAACGGCGCTGAGTACGAAGCCCTCCTCCTTGGCCTTACCTTAGCCAAAAGAATTGGTATTGATAACATCAGAGTCCTGGGAGACTCGCAATTAGTGACAAACCAAGTTTCTGAAGTATATGAAACTAAAGCCGAACATTTACAACTCTACAAAAACGCTGTGTTAGATTTAAGCAAGGCGTTTAACTTCATATCCATTGAAGCAATCCCGCGAGAGAAAAATCTTCTCGCCGATTCAATAGCAACCTCAGCATCACGTTTTACTCCGAGCAATGAGTTAGAAGATACTCACTTCACAGTATCCATTCGTGATGAACCATTGATAAAAACAATGACAAATCCTCTTTCAAGCGGAAGTGAATCTACCGTCCTAGACCATGTTGATAGTGATGCGGCTACTTTGGATTACTTAAATGCCTATGCGGCACTACATCTCTCCTATCACATGCTAGATTTATCCTTGATTCCACATTCATCTTCCTACTTCGGAAATCCCGTAACGGATCTTCCCTCACAAATGGAACCTAGCATATACGCAGTAGAAAATGGGGATGATCTAGATTTACCTCCAGCACCACCTGAGTTCGAAGAGGGTAACGCCTCTTTGATCGAAGAAACAATCGATGTCAACATCGGGACAGAAGATGAACCAAGAATATTGAAACTAGGCTCTTCGTTAACCCCAGAAGAGGTGGAAATACATACTCAGATTCTCAAAGAACATCAAAAGGCATTTGCATTTAATTACAAGGAGATGACGGGAGTCGCACCCCACATTGCGGTGCACAACCTCGTCACTAGATCAGATGCAAAGCCAATTAAACAAAAATCAAGACCCATGAAGCCCAAAGTAGCTCTCATGGTAAAAGAGGAGGTAATAAAACTCCTTCAGGTAGGATTCATCAAGCCAGTTGACTACTCCCAATGGGTATCTAACATCGTTCCCGTTCTCAAGAAGAATGGAAAGATACGCATCTGCATAGATTTTCGAGATATCAACAAAGCGTGTCCTAAGGACGATTTCCCATTACCATCCATAGACGTTATCGTTGATGCAACGGCTGGTTTTGAACTTTTGTCTCTCATGGATGGATTCTCGGGATACAATCAAATCAGAATATCTGAGCAAGATCAAGCTAAAACCACGTTTATAACTCCTTGGGGAACCTATTGCTACGCTGTTATGCCATTCGGTCTCAAGAACGCCGGTGCTACGTACCAGCGGGCCATGACATACATATTTCACGATCTAATTCATAAAATCGTGGAATCTTACGTAGATGACTTATTGGCTAAAGCCAAGAAGCGCTGTGACCATCCCGAAGTACTCCACGTCATTCTTTCACGTCTAATAGAATACGGAGTCACGCTAAATCCAGAGAAATGCGTTATTTGGTGTAACAGGAGGAAAGCTCCTAGGTTACATCATATCGTCACGAGGGATTGATGTTGATCCAACCAAAATTCGGGCTGTCCTCGAAATGGTCCCACCTTCGAGTGAATCTGGAATCAGATCATTTCTCGGAAAGCTGGGTGCAATCCGGAGATTCATCCCGGACCTAAGCTTCGCCGTTCATCCAATCAACAATTTACTCAAGAAGGATTATAGCATTGATTGGACTGAAGATTGCAATGAAGCTTTTGATGCAGTTAAGCATTTTCTGTTATCACCACCTACGCTAATGCCACCTAAGCTAGATCACCCGTTAATCCTATATTCGTGAGCTACCAATGTCTCGCTGGCCTGTATGTTGGCCCAAGAAGACGATAACAAGAGAGAACGTGTGATTTATTTCATTAGCCGAACGCTGCTCGACTATGAAACACGCTATACACAGGCAGAACGAGAATGCCTTGCCATAGTCTTTGCTACTAAACGCCTAAGACATTATATGCTGAATCAAGAAACGAAGGTCATGGTAAAAACGGACCATTTACGAACTTTTCTCACACAAGGGTCCTTATCTAAAAAGGTTGGATGTTTTATAACCTTAATGGGAGAGTTCGAATTAACATTTGTAAATCAGAAGTCGGTTAAAGGACAAATCATCACGGATTGGTTAGCTGACAACCCATTAGATGGAGGTGATCTAGTAGATTTAGACTTTCCAGATGAATGCGTATACTACATTGAAACACGACCCACTATCTCTGAGTGTCCTTGGTACACTGACATCGTTAATTATATCATGGACCATACGTACCCAGAGGTAGTTACACCGCAACAAAGAAGGCGGTTACGCATAATCGTAGCCAAATATGTCATTATAGAGCAGGTGCTCTATCGAAAAGCATTCGATGGAATGCTCTTAAGGTGTGTTGACACAGAAGAGTCCAAGAGGATTCTCCATGAATCCCACAGTGGTATATGTGGAGGCCACTTCGGTGGCCATGCCACCGCTCGAAAAATACATCGAATGGGCTATTTCTGGCCCACTCTAGAACATGACGCGATAGAGTTTGCACGCAGGTGTCATAAGTGCCAAGAATTCTCCCACGAGATCCACATGCCAGCACAAGCTCTGCAACCAATCGCTACTCCATGGCCCTTTTCTACATGGGGTCTAGACTTAATAGGGAAATTCTCTCCCTCATCCATAGATGGCCATAATTTTATAATCACGGCCACTGAATATTTTACCAAATGGGTAGAGGCCATGCCTCTTACTACTGTACCTGGTTCTGTGATCACCAAGTTCATTTTGAACCAAATCATTTACAGGTACGGTATCCCGCAAATCATTATCTCCGATAATGGAACTTCTTTTAAAAATGAAGAAGTTCGCGAACTATGCAGTAGATTTAAGATAAGCCATCATACGGCTTCCTTGTATTATCCCCAAGCCAACGGACAGGCTGAAGCGACAAACAAGACACTGAAAGCCATTCTCCTTAAAATGGTGAAAGAAAACAAATGAGATTGGCATTTGAAGTTATATCCGGCCTTGTGGGCCCACCGAACCTCAATAAGAACACCA
Organism: Taxus chinensis; assembly: GCA_019776745.2. Taxonomy (NCBI): domain Eukaryota; kingdom Viridiplantae; phylum Streptophyta; class Pinopsida; order Cupressales; family Taxaceae; genus Taxus; species Taxus chinensis. The sequence goes on from CM034148.1 coordinate 629,798,574, forward strand.
ACGGGAGTAACTCCTTTCTCACTAGTATTTGGGGCAGAAGCAGTTCTCCCACTTGAGGTCGAAATACCCAGTCTCCGCATTTCACTACAAGGGATTCTAGATGAAGACGCTTACAGAGAAGCACGTCTTTCCCAACTAGAAAGCCTAGATGAAACTAGGTTAGATGTTGAGCAACGGCATAGAGCTTATGCTGACCGAATGTGCCGGCAGTATAACAAGAAGGTTTATGAACACGATATATACGAAGGTGATCTAGTTCTAAGACTAGACAGCCGGATCGACAAGAAGACCGGTGAAGGAAGGAAATTCCGGCCCAAATGGTTGGGCCCATACCGAGTCATGAAGGACTACGGAAATGGTGCATACCTCTTATGTACGTTAGAAGGTGAGGAGTTTGGCGAAACAGTCAATTCCCTGCACCTCAAACGTTTCTACGCATAAGCAGCTAACGCTACCTATATAACTATCTACATTGCATTTTCATATAGATTAGGATCATTTTGTCCACTCGTTTCTTACACGAATTGTGATCAAGGAATCTATTCTCAAAGCAATTCATTACAAACTCATGATGTTTCTGGCATAATGTTCTTTAATCATACCTCTCCATCTTCATGTATCATCAAATCATCTGGAATCTTTTATCAAATAAAATCAAACATGACAAAGCCCTAACGGTAACCATACCAAGATCTGCAAGTTTGTTCTCGCTTTGATTTCTTCTTAGGATAGGTGTCTTGCCTAAGGTCTGTTCTAGAAGCTTCATGGTGTCACATCTATCCCATATATACATCTCTTTGGAAATAAGCATATACTGACATTTTACTCAAAAAGACAAGTCAAAAAGTGATTAAACAGAAAATTTTATTTTTACACATTTCCTTGCCCCACCAACCTTCGGTGATGAGCTTGCGTCTCTTACTAGTGACGTAGGGTTGGGAAAGGATGGAAATGCCCTTACTCGCCTATGCCTTGCCCACGGTGATAAACCCACGCTTCTTACTGGTAGCATGGGGCAAAGTGTAGGGGGTCCTCTTGACAAAGCAAACGTTAAAAGGTCATAAATAAACTACTCAAACTTTGAGTCAAAAACGAATGAATCAGATGTTCAAAATTCCAAGAGAGTTAAAAATCCTAAAAATCCAGATTTTGTCTACTATGTGGCCATCTACGGGTCTAAGTCTAGATAAACCGCAAAGCAAGTCGCATCCAAAACTATGAAGTCACTCGAGTAGGAGTTGGCTTGTAGCTTCCAATTTGGTTCCGCCAAAGCTTTGTCTGTCTTTCATCACTATCATTTCACCACATTTCATAACTTGCGCCCTTCTTAACTCTTGGTGATGAGCCCTCGCATCTTACTAGTTGCGTGGAGTTAGGAGTGGGGCAAGTTAATCTGTTCATCATACTGGTTATTTTCATCACTTTGCCAAAACAAACAGGAGGTATCCAAATTGCTCACAGAAGCTAAGATTCAAGATCACAATATATCTACAATATCATGTATCAGCATCATGAAACACAAAAAGAAAGCAAACATTTGCATCATTTGTTTTCCATTGCATACATTCTAGAAAGCATATAAAACATACATCGTAGTATACATGAGGAAACTGGAAACAGAAAGGGAAAACATGAGTGACAAGCTTTTGATCCAAAAACGAATGCATATATATAAATAATCAATGTTTATATACAATGCCATCATGCACTAGGCATGGTCAAAACGCTCAAAGAGCCCGTGATATACAAAAAAATCTATAATACAAAATACATAGGAGCCAAGTGGTCTCTCAACCCCTACGCGACCCCTCCGAAGGTGCGCGCCCTCGCCTAGGGCTCCGGCTACGCTGGCGCTCTGAATGAACAGAGGGCTCTGGGTCCCGAGGAGCAGCCGCGGTCTCACCACGAGAATGGCTCCTCATAAGACGCTCAGCCGTCCTATAGCCTGCCAACTCCGTACGAAGAGTCGACACCATCCTGGCCACGTGCCAAACGGGAGCGAAGACGTCGGTATGCCTGCCGGCTGCTGAGGGCTCCCCGGCATCTACAGATAGCTCCGCACGGGTCCTATCCATGGGGATCATCAAGGAATCAGTGCATACCCTGCGGATCAGATCCCGCCACTCGTCGACAGTCTCTGCAAACAAAGGAGAAAAATGAATTAGAAACCAAGCAAGAGGATGAAATATACAAGGTACAAACACAAGGAGAGATAACAAATCCTAAATTAAACAAACATTGAAAGGAAGAAAGGATAACTTACTCGGATCACCGGGCCTCCAAGATGGATCATTGGGGCCAGCACCCGCCGCGGATGCCACTACTGACTAAGGGGCTGCTCCTGTAGCAGGGGCAACATGTCGCCCCACAACCGACTCGTCCTCTCCACCATGGCCCTGAGAGAGTGGCTCCTCTGAGACTAGAGTGTCTCTCTCTGCGCTCTGCTCGGCCCTCTCCACCTGTAAAATATCCTGAGTGTCATGCCACTCAGGATTGCTATCATCAGTCTGCTCCTCCGACCCTCCCTCTATAAGATCCTCAGAATCAGAGTCAATGTCTATAGGGTCATCGCTGCTATGAGCAGGACCCGCAACAATCTGAAGCAAAGGTGCCCGAGGCGCACCGGCTCTCCCTCTGGCCCGAACTATCCTCCTGGCTGTAATGGGAAGTGCCAGGAGTGATCACTGTCCAACCTCGGCCTCTAGGCCCCCCTCTGGCCTCGCGAACTGATCTGTAAGCTGGTGCCACTGGGGGAAGCATGCCCGCATATGGAAGGCCGAAACTGCTGAGGAACTCTGCCAAAAGGATGTACCTCCACCCATCCCACGTGGTCGATGAGCTACCCTGTGGTGGAGCAGGAGATCAATGTAAGGGTCTCCTCGCCCCATATGCCGGCCATAAGCCGGTACGGTGTCGCCTCCATATCTACTGTGGTAAGGGAGGCAACTGGCTGGTGAGGTGCTCTAAGCACCGACATATCTGACCATCTAGCTGCCCTCACAGCCCCTGGATCTGCCACCTCTATGCCTCTGCCATAAGGAATAAAATGCTCATACACCCAACTCATGACTAGAGTCGGGTGGCTCAATGACTGTCCCTGCAAACGGACCACCCTGTATAAATCATGGTAGGTGGTCCCCAGAATGTCTGCACCCCAGGCGTATATCTGGCCATGCCCCTCTATCTGTGCAATGATGGGGGCCCAGCAGTATAACAAAGTGTCCCCTCCCTTGTCCCCGATCAATCTCAAGGCAAGGATCCCCATGATGGCCTGTCGAAATATGGGGATAGGCAAAGAAGGGATGGATCGAACTCTCACTCCCTTCTTCGACCCCGTGGAGATAGCTGCATCTCCCATGTAACCTGCCCACTATGCAATCTGTGCCCCGTGAGCCTGCCGTCTCTAATGTGAGTCTCCTCCCGATGATCGGGACCCCCAAAATACGGTAGACATCCTCCAACGTGATAGTCCACTCACCGTGGACCCCTGGCAGTCGGAAAGTGTTCCGATCTGCGTCCCAATATGAAAATAAGTCACAAAGGATGTGACTAGATGGTGTGACATGGGGCACGCGTGATATACGCAGTATGCCAGACCCTCTGTAGTGTGTCCTCCTCATCCTGAGAAAGGGCATCCAATACCCCGGAGAGCCAATCACACTCTCTCTCTCGGCTCCATCTGATATACTCCGCTCTCGCCTGCATACACCAAAAAACACACAAAACAGAGCAAGTTAATATCTGAACAATACCAAGAAGGTCATAAAAACATATAGAAGTGCAAGAAAATACAAGTGCAATCTCAAAAATCAAGTTCTTTTGCATTCTGGTCAGAACCGCCGCCCTGAGCAGGGAGGTGGTTTTGTAACCGCCGCCTTAAGGGCGGCGGTCGTGTAACCGCCACCCTGAACAGGGTGGCGGTCATGTAACCGCCCGCCCTGGCCAGGGCGGCGGTCGCGGTCTGAAAACCCGCGCGGGTTGCTAACCCCAAAAAGCCCAAAATGAGGAAAAATAGACCATTTAAACTAAAAATGGAGCCTACCCAGTAGGCGCCCCCCCCTAGGTGGACCTTTTGAACCTAACATTTTCAAAAATAACCCCCCCATTATGACGAATTTAACATTTCAAATTTAAAGGGGGAAAAACACAAAATTGAAGAAAACCAACCTGTGATCTAGCGGGGCGGTGTTCCGCACGTGGAGGCATGATCACGATCTCGCTACGAACGTTTCGACTCTACTCGCGTGAGAAACCGTCACCGTGGGTCCCAGAGCTCAAAATCAATCAAATCAACTCGCGCAAATGAATAGGAAAATGGGCCCACTTTCATATATATATCGTTCTGTTTCGTTTTAAAATGACTTTTTCACAGGTTTGGAGCGCTGATGGAGGTAAGTTTCTATCCCCCGCACGAATGGTACGTCCTCATTCCCTATTGTTTTAGCGTTTATTTTCCAAGTTATTGTATCTATCTGCACTTGAGTTCTCTTTTCATTTTGCAGGTAGCGGGAATTTCGGGATGGCGTCATCTCAACACACGGACGAGTAAGGTATAGCTTCTAACTCCCCATTTCGGGACTGCCATACTCGGACCCACCGTTTTATGCCTCTTCATGGCTAAAACGCTTCTCCGAGGGGGCAATATGTACGTACCCAAAATTGTAAGGTACTGTACTGCTGAAACGGCGTAATAAGTGCCCCGATGATGATACAGGTCTCCTCGCAAGGTGTTCGGGATCCAGAAAAGTCCTCAGAGTGTGCGTTAACATCCCGCATGCCCCGCTTAGCCCCCGCGCCCTTTGTTTTCCCCCTTTTTCTTCTTTCCTTGGCCCTTTTGATCTTCAGTGATGAAACTTGCCGCCCTACAGGGCGGCGGTCTCGTGACCCGCCACCCTGATCAGGGCAGCGGTCCTGTAACCACCCGCCCTGCTCAGAGCGGCGGTCCTGTGCACATTTTCCAGAACGTTCTTTGACGTGACTCACGTGAAATATCACGATTCACCAGCTTTTCCTTGCCGACTTGAGCATGCATTTATGTTTTTGGTCCCCTGGAATAGTGTTTTTCCTTTGTTTATTGTTTAGGAGTTCAATTTGGTTTTGGTTTTTGGGTGATTGAATTCCTATAAATGCATGGTTTGTGCACATGCAAATGGTCTGGAGTTTTTGGTCTGAAGCTTGGCTGGATTTTGAAGTTTGATCTTTGCTCTCATTCCCTCATTTTAGTGTTTTAGTTAGTTAGCTTATTTAGAAGCCATAGCTTGAATTCACTTGCATCTTTTGTTAAATTGCTCAGCTGTTGGTAAGCCACAGACCCATCTTGTGCAGGCAGTGTTGTTATCTCATCCAAATCCAGTTAGAAGCTTGCCTCTGAATTTCTCTTTGCTGTAGATTTTCTTTCATCGTGTCTTGGAGTTCTTAGTTCAATTCATTATATGCCTGGTTAGCTTTATTCAGCTGTTGGTAAGCCACATATCCAACTTGTGCAAGCAGTGTCTTTATTTTATCCAATCCATTGGAACAGAGTAGCTTAGGAAGCCATTAAAGTTGCAGGTTTTGCTCTCTTCATATAGGATAGTTACAGGTTCTGGTCGCTTCATGTTGCATGACTCGTAGTAAAATCCCGCTAGGAATCACATAAGCCAAGCTCTGTACTCTTGCGCTATCCCTCTCCTACTCGCATTTTCGGTCTGCATTTTGAGCTGTCCTTGTCCCAAAATCTACTCCTATCGGTGCTAGCATTACACGCTTTTCTGGATCCACATGAACACGAAAGAATGAGGAGATCATACTGAGGGGACGAGATCACACACACTATCAGATTCGCCACTGTTCTGCGGAATCCAGGTTTAAATTTCAAAGTTCTAGTTAGAATCTTATCAAATAGAGTAGATAAATTGCTTCATTTCAGTAAATTCTATTCTCGATATTGCCAGGGAAGCTGTGAGGATTGATAGTTTCTGAGAAACTATGATTCACTCCTCACTTCTGAGGTAGGATCGAGAATCTTGCAGATAGATTAGACGAGCTATTTTACTTATTTAGAATAATTCTACAAATCACACAGGCAAATAACTACACTCGGTTATCTTGTCTATTTTAAATTGTTATTCAATTATTATTTCTAGATACGCTTAAAATAGTTTGCTTTCCTTAAAATCGTTAAAAAGATTTCTTAGAAGAATAAAAAGTTATATATGTTAGATTTATTTAGAATGCAGTTAGATTTGCATTTTGTTTCATATGACAATCACAGGACCTCAGGAGCCCAGGGAAATATATATATTCGAGCCAATCGTGCCTCAACCAAACCTCGTCACAGCAATAGTTGACATAGATCAAAATCTTAGGGTACAAGTATTCCGAACAACCACAGATTTACAATTGATCAGTTCTCAGTTAAGGGGATTGAACATAGAAGACGACCAGGCACATGTGTTTTGGTCAAGTTATCCAAACTACAGATTACCCTAGAAAATCATCCACATGACTGTAGAACGGCTCGAAATAGAACAAACATTCGGGTGTGATCCTTTAGTTCCACAGCCAGACGCTGGAGACACCCTCGTAGATATAGATACCAGCTTAAGAATCCAGGTTACGAGAACACCTGTAAGGTATTCTTAGAAGATTTCACAATTGTTGTTTCTAAATATAGAAGCTGAGAAAACATACGATTACTGGATACTAGGGATTAGAACTTGATCTCGCGTATGACCATAACAGGACCACAACAACCGAGAGTCTATGGTTGTGACCCAAAGATCCCACAGCCCCAGCGAGTCCACAAGTCAATTAGATATAGACACTAACCTACGCACACTTGGTATTTCAGGTCCACTCCACTTCCACCTATCATCATCTTAGAACTGTCCTTACTAGAATATCGCGGCTAACGAAGCTAGGGAATTATGGACTAGGCCAGAAAATCGTTCGTAAGAGTCAATTATATTCATCATCCACCATATGACCTTATCAGGAGACATACACGAAACTATCCCGAGGTCATTTTCCACGTATTCCGCAACCCATAGATCGAATCATGCCAGAGCTTGATATTAATTGGAGCCTTCGAGAAGTCATCCTTGTTGATCGATCTATCACACCAATCCCAAGTTAGAAGGGCCTTCTTTGCCTTAGATTCATAAATTCCACTAGTGCGTTTCGAAGATATTAGACTGCCTAACTAGTTTGTCTGAATCCAACGCGTATTCTACCCCCCACTGGCTGTCTCAGCACGACCTCGAGAGGTCGGGCACCGCGGAAGAGTCACTTGTAGATTCTCATGCTCGCCTGTCGCTTTTCCGGCGTATAGAGTCCTTGTCAGACAAAAAAAGAATTTTGAATAGATTGACTCAGCTAAACTGGTTCACAAGTCATGTTGGTATTAAGCGCAATACCAAAAAACAAAAAAAATCCTTAAAAGATAAAACTAACCTTGATGGGTGCATTCATGGAAAAGAAAGATTTCTCATACTCATATAACAAAAAAGAAAGAAATAAAGAAATAAAAGTGCACTAAGTGGCACCCTTAAGATCCACAAATGAATGTAGTTTAGAAAAATTTGTCCTCCCTAAAACATAATATCTTTAATCAAGTTTTAAACTACAAATCAACAATATTTTTTTTGATTTTGTTATTTTGAGGAGAAACTTATTGTCACCTTTTAAACCTAGAATATGCTTTTAATCATGTGAAAGACATGGAATGATGGTATGTGCAGTGTTTTTTTATGTTTTAGGTTGTATTTTAGAATTAAAAAAAAATGATAAAATTATAATATATAGAATAGTAGTGTAATTAAAAAGTCTTTTAATAAATATATAGAAACCTTATGTCTACAATCTACTCGCCTTCACCCCAAAGGGTGACCTCTCACTAAAACTAACACTTACATGGCTAAAGTGAAAGTCTCATCTTTTCCTTTGAAAATACAAGAGTAAAATTTTAGGCTATTACATAATCTTCAAATTAAAATAATATTATCTGCACTAAAATGATTACACATCTAATTCGAGTAGTAATTGTTAGTGGTGATGTTTAATGACTCATCCCTTACATGGGCATCAACTGTTGCCAACACCTGCCAATCCACTGTTGTAACACCTTCCAATCCACTGCTTCAACACTTGCCAATAAAAAAGATACATATACATTTGATTTCAGATCCCAAAAAAAGCAAAGTGATGCTTTTTTTTCTTTTGTTACCAAGTATATGATTTTTTCCCTTTCTTTTGTTCACACTTATCACAACCCAACCAGAATTCCACCTCTGTGGTGTAGTTACTAAATCATGTACTTGAGTTAATATTTAGTCTCGGTCTCATACTACTATTCATATGGTTTTTGAGTGAATCAAAGTACTACTTAACCCATGTCTTTTGACCTTTTTTACTTTTCTTTCTATTGTCACTTTTGATCCTCTGATCATACTTGCCCAATTTGTTATGTCATTTTTGCGTTATTCCTATTCCTGACTGGGGTGCCCAACCAGGGCTGGGGCATCCCAGGCGCTTTGATCCTCTTTGTACTTTACTTCCATCTTTTGGGCACTTTTTAGCCGTTTGAGATTTCTATATTTTAAGTGGTCGGCCTTTATAGGGTTAATTATGAATTTAGAACAAAAGAACCCTCTAAATATGAAGTTATGAGACCATAATGAGGGGCCAAACACTAAGCATCTACTATCACCATCTAGAGTTGCATCCATCAAAGGCACCTCAAGCTACATTTGCATCCATCTAGCTCCATCACAAGGCAGACAAGGTTGGTTCATCTGCATCACACTTCATAGGAGGGGAGTCTATTGTTTCCATGCACACATTTATTATATTCCACATATAGTTACTTGATCGTTACTTCACAAAGTGCGACTGACACAAGAGAAACCTAGGGCACGATTTGCACACACACACACACACACCTAGAACTACATTGGCTCTAAGATGTAGTGCAACGCTTAATTAGTAAGTCCACCATTGTGGCCACTGAGGACAGTCCGACCCCTTCATATGCATCTTTCTTTTTGAGGGATTTGATGCTTTGTTTGGGGTTTTACAGGTGATTCATTATTGTAGGTCTTACAACGACATTCGACACATTTCAGCGACATCTGTGTGATAGGCAACAAAGGCATGCAGTCGCTTAGTGACACCTTAGAGAAGGGTTTTAGGCCATTTCCATAGATCAACGTGCCTAGATCTTAGACCAAGGTGCCCACAGGTGCCCCTATCCCTTTCCAGGCACCCCACTCCAGTTAGAGAACTCATATAAGTACTTTCTTAGGCTTTCTGTGTGGTCATTTCCTCCTCTCATTCACCTGGTTTGCACTGCGACACAACCCTGCACCTTCGTCGAATTAGCTAAGGAATTCTTAACCCTCTCTTGCACATTAGGGTTTTACATTTATATTTACTTAGTTTCTTGAGTAATTTCCTTTATTTATTTAGTTGTTATTTACTGCTTTGCATAACATTAGATTACACTAGGATATTACATTTTAGTTTAATCATTTTTGTGAACCCGTACTTGATATTCATGCTCTTAGGGTCCTCATTCTTTTCTTTAGTCATCATGAGTATCTCCATCAATGATTATTTGCTTGCACATCCTGATGTAAGGCATAGAGTCTAACACCTTCTTGCTATTACTCACATTCATGCTAATATGCATCCCGACTCAGTCTTGTAGATGCATTTTTTGCAACACATAGCATTGAAATCTAATCTTTGCACTAATCTTAACACTTTTGACAATGATCCACCCTTGCATATCATGATTCACATCTATAATGTGGGTGTCAAGTATACTCTAATTGATAATGGATCTGAACTTAATCTTTGTCCCATGTCATTCCTTGAAAATCTAGGTCTTTCTGCTCATGATGTTAGTCCATCATCTCTCTCACTTCATGCATATGATGGTTCAATTCGCCCATTGCGTAGGTCACATTGTTCTTCCTATCACTGTAGGGCCAAAAAATCTCAACACAGTCTTCTTTTTCATTGACTTTCCATTCTCATATAACTATTTACTTGGTAGAGCCATGGCTTCATGCCATGCAAGTTGTTGCCTCTATCGTACATCATTGTGTCGATTTCATACATGAAGGTGTTGAATATATTGTACTTCGTGACCATGATGCTTACAAATATTGTGACTAAGATCCTAATACTACTCTTCTTATTCCATGCACTAATATTATAGATGATCCTCAACCTATGGATGAACCGCCTCATCTTTCACCACTCGAAGGTGTTATTTGCGTGATAGATGCAATCCCTTCTACGTCACTTGCTATTACTACTACTATGATTCTTTATCAGAGGCCTATCCAATCTACGAATGTCACTCTATCACCTACACCTTCACATGTAATGCCTCCGTTAGCACGCCCACCATTTACTTGCACACTTTTCATGAATTATTCATATTGGGACCATATTCCATTTTATCCTACTCGCGATGACACTATATGTACACATGAGGGTTTGATTTGACTAGGCTTTGATTTTGACGACCTCTATCCTCCACCACATGCTCCTCATCTCTATCATGGGTTTGTTCGCATCATTTCCACTTATGGCCTCCACATCTTGCACTTCACAATTTTCCTTACACGTGATCCTTGATCTGCACCACTTACATTAGGGAAATCATGGCTTGACTACATTGGGGACACTCTAGATCCCGATCATACAGACATATCTTTTCCCATGCCTTTTGGTCATGTCTTTATTTGCAATAGTTCCTTTCTTGGCTATACACAAAATCTCACTCATTGGTATGTGCATGGTTGTCCAAGTCCTCCATTCACTGATGAAGAACATGCCATGGGTATGTACAATTTATGCCTCAATGGCTTGTTACGGGATCAACCAAACACTATTGCTTATGAAGTAACCAACGTTTATCTGTTCGATTATGACCATGAAAGTGATGATCTTCTAGATGACATTACATAATTGCATTCTTCATCTTACACACTTGGGGGGCATCACATTCACATAATCCACCTCACTCATCTTAGCATACACACATCTCCCCTACTTATATCATCATACATCAACCTCTTAACATAGGCATATTCATCTACACTTTAGCACTGACCACTACCCTATGACGAATTTTTGTGCTTTGGTTCACACTTGACCATTGAGGGCATCCTACACATGAACCCCACACATTGCACGATAAGTACTACACATTGCATCTTTTTAGACATTCTATAGTATATCTCGCATCTTACATACTACATTCAAAATTTACTCTACATCATTCAAAATTTAACCTTGGCGCATCTACATATCTACACACCATACTAGTGTTCATCATATATGTCTCACACTCCTATTGTTTATGAGTCTAGCATTACATACTATTCATCCCACATAGAGCTCATCTTTACACTATTAGACTATCTACATATCTCGAATTGCATTCTATACATCACATATCACACACTTTACACATCACATGATCGTCTATCATCATCGCATATACTATATGTCCTCACACACACTGCACTCACTACCTTATGATGCACTCTAGTTCCTCGGTCCATACTTGATTACCGAGGGTTTACAAATCAAATGGACCTTATCATGCTCACATGATGTGCCAAAATTAGCAGGAACTTGAAAATGTCATAACTTGTGCTCTGGGTGTCCATTTGAGTCTATTTTTTAAAACCACCCATTTCAATGAGACGAGTGCACTAGTTAACCACCCCTACCAGTTGGAGCATGTTTTGGAACATTTTTCGGGCCCAAAATCTGCCATCTTGAGGCCGAAAATTAGGATTTAAGTTGTAGTTTGGTTTTTTCCTATTTTAGGGCATTAGTTAATTTTGGTCTCTTAGTTGCATTATGAGTTGGAAAGTTGGCAATTCCTCTAATTTAGGCATGTAGAAGATGCATGGCAATTTCTGTGCACATACGAATAAGCATGCGAACTTACTAAGAATAACATGTTATAGTAAACTACTAAAAATAGTAATTTCCACCACCTAGAATATATTTAGTCAAAGTTAGTTAGATTTTGCTTGGCAACTTGAGTTGGGAGTTGTTTTCCTATTTAGGAAACATTTTAATTTATGATTCAATAACGAAGAATAAGATCTATTTTCTTTTAGAGTTCATATTATTTGCAGTATATTGAGTTTGTTTAGAATTTGGCTACATTATTTGGTATCAGAGCTGGTTCAAGTCTTAAAAAAATGGCAGAAAGACAAAGAGGAGGTGGTATTGCCCAGATAAATAGAAATATGCAAGATCTGTAGAGGTAAGTTGTTGTGCTTGCTGCAATGATAACCCAGAGAGGAAATCAAGGTGAAGAGGAGGAAAAGCAAGCGCCACCCTTAGATTTTGAAGAAGGCTAATTCGAACATTAGAAGGAAAGAATGATGGGATAAGAGTTAATGTTTCAAAGTTTGGAGGTATTTTAAAACCGGAGGAGCTGATAAATTGGTTAACTAGCATGGGGAAATTTTTTGAGTGGAAGGCCATGTCAGAAGAAAAGAAGGTAAAATTTGCATGCACGAAATTGAAAGGTCATGCTATGTTATGGTGGGATCACCTATAGAAAAGAGAGGTCAAGAAAAGGGAAAGAAAGAATTAGGATGTGGAGTAAGATGGAGAAGAAGCTAAAAGATAAATTTCTCCTTGTGGATTATGTGCAAACCCTTTACAGGAGGTTTCAGAATCTTGGATAGAACTTACAAACCGTGCAAGAATACACATATGAGTTCTATAAGTTGTCCATTCATGTAGAGCATGAAGAAGCTGAGGAACAAATGGCTACAAGGTATGTAAATGGATGAAAATTTTCTATTCAAGATGGAATAAGTATGTATAGGATTAAGAGCATGGAGGATGCCTATCAATTAGCCTTAAAGGCCGAGGAAAAACAAAGTCGTCAAAGTTTTAGGATATCACCTAGAATGAATAGGGGGCCTCATCTTCCTTTCAGGGACGACCTGGTTTCAACCAAGGTAGGGGAGAATCACCTCATGGAGTGGAAAAGCAAGAAGATATGAGACAAGATTCCCAAAATCAACAAAGAGGCAGAGGATTTTCTATGGGCAGAGGATATGTTGGCAATAGAGGATGGGAGGCTCCATGAAGACCATTTGTTTGTTACAGATGTGGTGAAGAGGGGCATTAGGATTTTGAATGCCCACATTATTATACACATGACAAGAGGCAAACAAATGTTCCAAGAGTAAATCTTGTTGAAGCTGAACAAGTAGAAGATGAACAAGACCTAGAAATTCCACCAGATGTTGGAGAAAAGGATGATGATTGCTCCAAGAAAGGATATCAAGAGGGACGCATGGCTGTGTACAAATATTTTCAGAACAAGATGCACTTCAGAAGGAAAGGTATGTAATGTTATTATTGATGGTGGTAGTTGTGAGAACATAGTTTCAAATGAGATGGTTGAGAAATTGGGTCTTCATTGTGAGAAGAATCCTAACCCTTACCTTATTACATGGTTTAAGAAGGGTAATGAAGTTACTGTTTTTAAGAGATGTTTAATAAGTTTTTCTATTGGGAACAATTACAAGGATGAGATTTGGTGTGATGTTATTCCTATGGATGCATGTCATATGCTATTAGGATTACCATGACAATTTGATAGAAAATTTATTCATAACGGGGGAAAGAATATTTATACTTTCTGGAAGGATGGCACAAAAATAGTTTTGCTACCTAAGGAAGAGGGGAAGGTTGAAAATATGCTTTCTGCAAAGGAATTTTTGAAGGAGGCAAAGGCAACCGTTTTTTGTTATGCACTAGTCCCAAATAAGGATGAACATGCAAGTACATAAATACCAGTAGAAATAATAGAATTAATAGAAGAATTTTCTGATGTTATTCCTGATGAGCTACGAGACAGATTACTGCCCAAAAGAGATATTCAACACCATATTGATTTGATTCTAGGGTATTCACTCCCAAATCAAGTGGCTTATAGGATGAGCCTGACATTGCATGCAAAGTTGAACAGGAAAGTGGCAGAGCTCGTGAGAAAGGGGACTGTAAGGGAGAGCATGAGTCCATGTGCAATCCCAACTTTATAAACACCAAAGAAGGATGGAACATGGAGAATGTAAATGGCTAACAGAGAAATCAATAAAATTACAATCAAGTATAAGTTCCCAATACCTCTCCTTAATGATATGATGGATGTGCTTTCTGGATCTAGGTATTTCACCAAGATTGATCTTCAAAGTGGTTACCATCAGATTCAGATCAGAGAAGGAGACAAGTGGAAAACAACATTTAAGACAAGAAATGGATTATATGAGTGGTTGGTGATGCCATTCGGGTTATCCAATGCACCTAGTACTTTTATGAGACTGATGAACACTGTGTTGCGGGAGTATAATGGTAAGTTTGTTGTGGTTTATTTTGATGATATCTTGATCTTTAGTAAAACTGAAGAAGAACATTTGAGGCATCTGAGGGTGATATTTGAAGTGTTAAGGAAAGAGAAACTCTATGCAAATAAGTGGACATTTATGCAAGAGAGTTCGGTATTCTTGGGATTTATTATTTCAGCAGATGGGGTACAAATGGACTCAGAGAAGATAAAGGCAATTATTGAATGTCCTACTCCACAAATTATAACACAGGTAAGAAGCTTTCATGGTTTGACAACATTTTACAGAAATTTTATTAAAAATTTCAGCAGTATTGTAACACCTATAATAGATTGCACAAAAGGAAGGGAGTTTTTGTGGACAAAGGCAACTGAGGATAATTTTCAGTTCTTGAAGAAGAAGGTGACAAAGGCACCCATTTTGGCACTACCAGATTTTGATAAAGTGTTTGAGGTTGATTGTGATGCCTCACATGTGGGTATTGGTGCTTTCCTAAGTAAACGTGGAAATCCAGTAGATTTCTTTAGTGAGAAATTGAATGAGGTAAGAAAGAACTACTCTACTTATGATGTGGAATTTTATGCAATTGTACAAGCATTGAGGCATTGAAGGCATTACTTAGTGCCTAAGGAGTTTGTGTTATTTACAGACCACATAGCACTGAAGTATGTGAATACACAAAAGAAGTTGAATAGTAGGCATGCAAAGTGGGTATCATTTTTGCAGGGTTATACTTTTTCGCTAAAACATAAATAAGGAAAACAGAATCAAGTTGCAGATGCATTGAGTAGGTGTGTGACTCTTTTTACCACTATGGAAAATGAGGTGGTGGGTTTTGAAGTAATAAAGGGTTTGTATTCTTCTGATTCTGATTTCAAGAATATTGTTGAAAGGTTAATTTGTCCATTTTCAGACGATGCAGGGGATTTCCAAGATGAGTATATTTTACAGGATGGTTATCTATTCAAGGGATGCCAACTATGTATTCCAGTAGGGTTTATGAGAGAGAATATAGTGAAGGAGATGCATATCGAAGGATTGGCTGAGCATTTTGGTAAAGATGAGATGATAGCCTTGGTAGCAGAGAAATACTATTGGCCAAAGCTGAAAATATATTTGGTAATATATGTGGAGAGGTGTCAAATTTGCCAAGTCTCGAAAGGCCATGCACAAAATACATGGTTGTATATGCCGTTTCCTATTCCTAAAGGGTTGTGGACAGATCTGAGTATGGATTTTGTTTTGGGATTACCAAAAACACAATGAGGTAATGAATCAATTTTTGTGTTTTTTGATAGGTTTTCTAAGATGGTTCATTTTATTGCCTGTAAGAAAACAAGTGACGTGACAGGTGTAGCAGATTTGTTTTTCAAGGAAGTTGTTCGTTTGCATGGTGTTCCAAAAACCATTACTTTCGATAGGGACACAAGGTTTTTAAGTCACTTCTAGAGGAATTTGGGAACTCAACTACAATTCAACAGTGCCTATCATCCTCAGACCGATGGGAAAACAAAGGTGGTAAATAGGAGTTTGAGAAACATGTTAAGGTGCATATTTGGGGAAAATCCAAAAAAACAGGACTTAGCATTACCACAAGTTGAGTTTGCATATAACAGTTCCATAAATAGATCCCAATGAAAGTCTCCCATTTTTATTGTGTATGGAAGTAATCCAAATGGGGTGTTAGATTTGGTACATTTACCAGTTGATGGTAGATTCAATGATGATGTAGAAGCATTTTCCAAACATATACAACAATTGCAGGAAGAAATGCGAAAGAAGATGTAGAATAGTAATGATAAGTATAAGGAAATAACAGATGTGCATAGATAGAGAAAGGTATTTACATTTAATGATTTGGTTATGGTATACGTGTGGAAGGAAAGGTTTCCAAAAGGAACCTATAACAAGCTAAAGTAAAAGAAGATTAGTCCTTGTAAAATCGTGAAAAAATAAATGATAATGCTTATGAGGTAGAATTGCTAGGGAATTTTGATATTTCTCCAGTGTTTAATGTTTCAGAGTTGTATTTTTTTCATAGGGATGGTGCAGAAGGGGATGTTATTGATATGAAGTATTAGATTAGAGGCAACAGGTTCCAGTGAAGAAGAAAGAAGAAGTGGATCAGATTCTAGATAAGAAAACAATGGACACGCAACATGGGAAATACAACAAATATTTGGTACATTGGAAAGGAATGGAACAAGAGGACAATACTTGGGTCACAGAGTGGGAGATTAAGAAGCTGGATGCAAATAAATGGAAGTAGTTTGAAGAAGACAACTTGCAGGAGCTGTGCATTTTTTTCAAGCAGGGGAGAATGATGCGCCAAAATTAGGATGGAACTTGAAAAGGTCATAACTTGTGCTTTGGGTGTCCGTTTGAGTCCCTTTTTTTGAAACCACCTATTTTGATGAGAAAAACACACTGATCAACCAACCCTATCGATTGGAGCACGTTTTGGCACATTTTTGGGCCCGAAATCCGCCATCTTGAGGCCGAAAATTAGGATTTAAGTTGTAGTTTGATTTTTTCCTATTTTAGGGCATTAGTTAATTTTAGTCTCTTAGTTGCATTATGAGTTGGAAAATTGGAAATTCCTCTAATTTTAGGCATGTAGAAGATGCATGGAAATTTTTGTGGCTATACGAATAAGCATGCAAACTTACTAAGAATAGCAGGTTCTAGTAAACTGTTAAAAATAGTACTTTCTGCCACCTAGAGTAGATTTAGTCAAAGTTAGTTAGAGTTTTCTTGGAAACTCAAGTTGGGAGTTGTTTTCCTATTTAGGAAACATTGTAATTCATGATTCAATAATGAAGAAGGAGATCTATTTTTTTTGGAGTTCATATTATTTGCAGTATATTGAGTTTGTTTAGAATTTGGCTAAAATTATCACACGGTCATCATCCATGCTTCTATCATGCGGCATTCCAAGGTTAGTGAAATACGTTTAAGGATAAATGGTCCACCTATCCCATCATATTTTAGTGATATATGATTTAGGCTACATCATCATTCCTTCGATCTTCTTGTCGTGATATACGCTTCGGCTATAGGGTCACACACACATCATTTCTAGGTCACATATCATCAAACACATATACACGCTCATCACAACGTGCTACACACAATATACACTTCAAACCATTTCTCGATGACGCACTATCATTTTTGGTTCATTATTGATTGTTGAAGGGGCATACCAAATGAACCTCACTGTATACAACTCCATTCATTCAGGGGGCACGTGACTCCTATCATCCAAATTGCATTTCATTTCATCCATCCACAACATGTTGCATATCTTGGTTGCTTTTATTCTTACTTACATTTTCTTGTACATAGTTGTCTTATTACACATGCTAGATAGGTCTCTTGTATGTCATTATATTTACCATACACACATACACATTCACGTTCTTTTCTAGTTGTGATCACATATACAAAGCTTCTACACACAACATGGATGATTCCCTATTTACCAGTCCCACGAAGGCTCTTGGGGGCATCCACATCTGTACCCTACAGGTGTTATTATTTCATAACACACTCCTTTATTGGTTATTCATGCTCTTGACATATGGATTATCTTTCTAACATGTTAACAAGTGCTTCATGTGCAACATTTGTTTTGCAGGATTACTTGCTTCCATGGCTATTTGTTGTTTATACTTGCTTGTTTATTTTGTTATTTTATGTAGGTCGTGCCCTTTGTTTGGTGTGCACACTTGTTTGTTTATATGCGACCATTATGGCGTTGAGTGTCTTGCAACATTGTGAGTGATGTCCCATGTTTGTAACCCACTTTTCACGGTCTATGATTGCCTTCCTGCATGATTACTTGCCATCTAGCTTTTATATTGTCTACGCTGCTTACACTTGATTTCCACATGCATGATTTTTTGTACTAACACTTATTTCTAGACACTTTATTGCATGCGCCTTGGCTTATACTAAGCACATTCCCTTCCCATTATAGGGCATAGTTTACACAATTGGTCCTCTTTTGGGGCTGCATCCTCCTATTCACAATGTCACATGTGCCCCCAAAGAGGGGGGAATCATTTGGGGGTTTACACATGGTACATATAAGGTTCATTCTACAATACAGTCTACAGTTGTCATCCATGACACATTTCATTTTAAAATGAGTGGGTTCAGATCAGTCTACAAACCCCATACACAACAAATTTTATAGGGTAGATTGTCCTTAGCATTATGGGGAACAGTTACAGGTTGGAGGATACAACGGACTTTCCTCCCTACACTACTTCGGCCAGTGGCGTCAGATCACCCAAAAAAGAAAACAGTACATAGATCTCTTCACCAATCTCAAGGAAGGAGTTACAGGTTGGAGAATAACACAACTTTCTCCCTACACTTCTTCAGCCATAGTGGTGTGAGATCATCGAAAAAACTCACACTTCACCCACAGTTATTGGATATCCTTTCTACACCCTTTTGTCTCATCACAGATTAGGTCTTTCTGTGTGGGAAGCAAACAATCAACAACAAAACACACATGGCGAGTACATCAGACACACGATACTAACAATGCAGGTACACTACACACATTGACATCTACACACATGCTTCCGCCCTAGATTCACTCTCATCAATGTTACATTTTTGCATATTTAGTCTCCACACTCCATCTTTTTATCACTCCATGCTTTTGTTTAGTCCTTCGGCATGTTTTTGTACATCACTCTACATGGATATTAGGTACACATCTCTATCTACTTTATGTTACCAAGCATTCTGCTCACCAAAATAAAGTGGGAGTAAATGTAGTCACTAAATCACACACTTGAGTCAATATTTAGTCTCAGTCTCATACTACTATTCATATGGTTTTTGAGTGAAGAAAATACTAATTAACCCATATCCTTTGGCATTTTTACTTTTCTTTTTGTCGTCACTTTTAATCCTCTGACCATACTTTCCCAGTTTGTTTTGTCATTCTATGTTATTTCTATTCTTGATTGGGGTGCCCCAGGCACCCTGGTCCAGTCTAGGTACCCTGATCCTCTTTGTACTTTACTTCCATCTGTTGGGCACTTTCTAGCCGTTAGAGTTTTCTATATTTTTAGTGGTCGGCATTTTCGGTGTTAATTGTGAAATTAGAACAAGAGAACCATATAAATATCAAGTTATGATACCATAATGAGGGACTAAGCACTAAGAATATACTATCACCATCTAAATTTGCATCCATCAAAGGCACCTAAAGCTACATTTGCATCCATCTAGCTCCATCACAAGGCACATAAGGCTAGTTCATCTACATCACACTTCATAGGAGGGGTGTCTATTGTTTCCATGCACACATTTATTATAGTCTACATCTAGTTACTTGCTCGCTATTTCACAAAGTGCGACTGGAACAAGAGCAACCTAGGGCACGATTTGCACACACACACTAGAACTACATTGGGTCTGAGATGTAGTGCAACGCTCAGTTAGTAAGTCAACCATTTTGGCCACTAAGGACAGTCTAAACCCTTCATATGCATCTTTCTTTTTTAGGGTTTTTAATGCTTTGTTTAGGATTTTGCAAGTGATTCCTTATTATAGGTCTTATAGTGACATCCAACACAATTCAACGACAACAATGCGATAGGTAGTGAAGGCATTCAGTCACTTACTGACACCTTAGAGGAGGGTTCTAGGAATTTCCATAGACCAGGGAATGCAAAGGTGCCCCTATCCCTTTCCAGGTGCCCTATTCTAGTGAAAGAACTCAGATATGTACTTTCTCAGGCTTCTGTGTGGTCATTTCCTCCTCATGTTCTCCTATTTTCACTATGACACAACCCCACACTTTCATTGAATCAACTAAGGACTTTTTAACCCTCTCTTGCACCTTAGGGTTTTAAATTTCTATTTACGTAGTTGCTTGAATCTTTTCCTTTATTTATTTAGTTGTTATTCACTAAATTGCTTATCATTATATTACACTAGGATATTACATTTTAGTTTAATCACATATTCTCTTTGCATCACCATAGTGTCTAGTCATTGAAAAATCATTCCTTGCGTATCATTCACATACAAAACAACAAGGAAAAAGTATGAGATACTGCAGAAACAATAAAATTATTTTCTAGCATGTCCTTGTTATGGTCATGTCATGAGGACAAAGAATGTGTCCTCCCACAAAAAAAATCAAGTGCCCAACTAAGTGTTCATCATTAGCCATACAATTTTTCCAGCCAGCGCATTAAACAAAACACAGTACATTAAAACCTCATCTGTCCTACACATCATATGACAACCACCCATCATCATCTTCATGAAGAAAAATAGTTTTTAAAAAATCAATGATACTGAAACCCATAGAAAGCTCAAACCTACCTCAAAATGACAATGTGGGTTCCTGACATGGATAAAATGGTGTTTTGGTGGCATGCTTTGGTCCCGTAAGTTTTGGAATGGCCCTTCTAGCTGAACTAGATGGTGTAGTGTTTAAAGGACTCTTCACACTTTCAGTTCTTCTCATCATGTTTGTGGTAGAAGTGCTTTTGCATGTCTACAAGGTAACCCAACATCCGTAAAAAATTGCAGTTGGCTCTCTTGATTCATAATCCTTATATCCAACACATAGGCTCCATGAGTTGATGAAGAGACCATCACATCATAAAAAATTAAGGCTATCTGATATGAAGAGAAGATTTATTTGGTCAACTTGTAAGCAACATGTCGACCTCCCAAATATGAGCCGTGTATTTAAACCTGCAAACAATGACCTGTAAACATAAACAATGGTCGATCCGATGAGCTCATACCGATCTAGGGAAATCTATGGGTGAATTTAATATTGTTAAGACCGCATAGACCCCTGCAACCTGAGAACACAACAACCCTGTCTTATGTGTATCCTGAATCCCACTCCCTTGGGAACCTACTATAAGCAACAAAAGAGGAAAATAAAGTATGTTTAGGGTTTTCAATGTGGATGGTCATTCACAGCCAGTAAGTATTAGGAAAACACTCAAGGTCTTGTGGGAAAAAAAATTCATTATGCTGTGTTTAACCATCTTTGACATCTGCTACACTACAAGATGCCATGTTCAATACGCATTTAGATCCACTAGATCGTTGCATGATTTTTCTTTAGTCCTCGGAAGACACACACTAACATGTGGATGATCTCAAATTGATCATGCTTCAACCTCTCTTGCTTGTGATTTTTCACCATTGGATCAACTGTGCCATATCAGAATCTAGAGGCTTCATTCTAACTTGAGACGCCTTTCAGTGTAATGACTCATTTGATTGAATTTTGTCATTAGCAAATAAAAATCTGACCCAAAGTGATAAGTATAAGTTTTAGAAAAGATAAAAATTGATATGGCATTTTAAACATAAAAAAGAGAGGAAAAGGGACAAAAGTTCCCAACGGGGATAGTAGTGCCTGGGCGCCCTTGTCCCTTACTAGATGTTAGTGTCCGAAGAGCTCTGAAGATAAAATAGGAGTATTGAGCTAGGTGAAACATTGTGCAATGTTCAAAAGTAAAGGGATAATTCTAGAAAAGTAGAGGATGAAAGCATGATAGGATAAACTACTATCAAAGTAAAGCAAAAATAGTGTTGTCAATGTCTAGTTTTTTTCTTAGGAATAATGTATAAAATGACATACTAGAGGCGTAATATAATAATACTAACTGCATATTTCATGTCTACAATTTCTAGTATTTGTGCCATTGATATTATTTTTAGTGTTGTTTGTTCCTTGCATTGAAATTTCCAATTAGCCTATGTCATTAAATTTTAAAGGTGGCATTGTTGTCCTAATAGATGTGCCCTCGTCTCTATGTAGTGTGATTCTTTCATTTTGGTGGTACCCTCAAAGAATTTTATGTCACCTGAAAATTTCTTATGTTATGTTTGGTTTCCCACCCTTCTCGGTAATGGGGTGCGAATGTTTCATATTTTGAATGGTTCGCATGATGCTCAGAGGCATCCATAAAAAGTATTTTATAAAGTGCTCATGAAATATACAATACCCAAATAACAATACAAAGTGGGAGTGCCTATTAAATAGGTAAGAGAGGTTGTTTCACAATAACTGATTGGTTATTGTGAGCACCTCAATAATATGAGAGTACCATAAGAATGTAAATGAACCAAAATCCACGTACAAATGTGGGTGATTCTCCAACAATAATATAACTGCCAATGTTAGCTAAACCTTTAGGAGTGTGAATGTGATCAATATGAATATGGTATGGATATAACTGAAACTAGTCGCAAATGTGAACATGTCAACTCCAACACCCTCCCTTAAGTACAAAATTGGGAGTGATAAAATAGAAAAGCTAGGTGAAAGATCCAAATATGGGTCCAAATAACAAGGCTTGATAAGGTACCTATTTACAAAAATTGGGAAAAATAGTTACCATGGATTGAAAAAAGTCACTGCAAGGTACCCAAAAACCAGTAAAAGGAACAAAAAAGTAGAGAGAGATACCACAAGATGTCCTAAAAAGCATGGTTAAAAAACTCATACTTTGCTGAAGAAGTTTGGCCTAAACTATGATTTGGATCCATTACTTGATCCCAATACTCAAAATAACCTGACACTATAATTCAAAAAATTAACTCCATGCAAGGAGACTTTCAATGGAGTCTCTGACACTGTAACTCAATAGAATAACTACACTTTATAAGGAGGACAAACTCAAAATATAACTGAAGGAGACTCTCAGAGGTGATGTCGATAGTGTAAAAAACCACCAAACATAATCTGGTCTACTACTAGAAGATGCGGCCCACTAACTAAAAAAGAGCGAGGAACATGACACCCCAAAGAAACATGATCAACAACATACCATCCCATATTTTTGAATGGGTGGAGCGATGCTACAAAACCATATGAATTATCTAAAACAACTACTCAAATAATGACAAGATGACACTGAAATTCACTAGAATAGCTATACTACAAGAGAGACTATCAACATGCCTAAAAGTGTCGAAAATATAGATACAAATTTATCAAAATGAAAGACATAATGTACATACGTTAAAGAAAATAAGGAGCATTACAATGTAAGAGGAGAATAAAGTATAGCAAGAAGATGAATGGTGGAGTAGCCACCCCTATAGAGTCCTCTAAATGAATGCTTATGACATGCCACAAGTGATCAAAGATCCAACCAAGATTAACACAGATGGATGAGGAGGATGCATGCATATGATTCAATACAAAGTGCACAACTGGAGCATGCAAGGGTACCGAATTCACCTAAATTGTTAATATCTTTATAGGGGGGTAGTAACCGATGGTAGATTATCCTAATCAATTAGTTTCAAAATCTAATTGCAACAATATCATGAATAACCATGTGACCAATACTAAAAAATGATGAACATTAAATATATAAAGCACTTGCAATATGATAGAGAATATGGCTTAGCTGATATCGTACTCTATGTGATTATCTGGGTTGTTTTGATGACTTAAACAAGTTGTAAATGACCTAACATAGATTTGATGTTGAAACTATGTCCCAAAATGTTGTATAGACTAAAGAGTATGACACAGGCCAAAGTGTACCCCCATTATGTCCCTTTTCATATGATTTTTTCCCTTCATATCCTCTGCTTTTGATACTTTATGGATATGTGTATTGTATTTTGATTTGATTCTATCTAGAATCTATACCTCTGAAACTGTGCAATGCTCGTTGTGCAACTAATTGATCCTTCAAAACCCTAAAAATCAAATAAGTACCGCAAAACAAACATTAGGTGGGTTGTGGGCACCCCCGTGCACCACCGACATCACCACTACTCGAAAGAGGGATCAAACCTCACGTCGTTCTTACTAATTTAATTAAATATGAATTAATTAAATCTTATTTTTAGCGTAACTACTGTAATAAATGATGTAAAAAATTCTAAAATATAGTATGACACAAGAAAAATAGCATGTAAAGTAAGAAACTACCCCATAAGAAAGAAGGAGAGATAGAGGAATTTAGCTGAATTTTGAGCGAACAAGAAGTGATTTGGATAGGGTAAAGTGCTGAAAAAGATGCAAACAACATCTTAATTAATCCATGTAAATTATGGAACTCAGGAGCAGATCCTAAAAGGAGCACATAGTCTAGGGCAGAAGCACCTGGGCACTGGTGACTGGACCTGGGAATTGGTGATTGTGTAGAGGATCATGATCTACTTTATTTAATGTCATAAGGTCTTCGCTTCTGATCACATGCTATTCAGTCCTTAATATCTGAAGGTACCTGTAACCTGCAAAAGATAAGTTCACTTGCACATACCCACAAATCACATCAAACCTAAAAAGGAAAATGCAAAATGAGGAGTTGGAATGACCTTGATGGTCACCCCGAGAGCAAACTTACAACTGAGTGTTGCACTACATATCATAATCCATGTAGTTCTTATGTGTGTGTGTGTAGAAATGATGCCCTTGGATGCCCTTGTGCAAGTTACACAAATTATAGCATGATGTAGCTAGAATGTACCAATGTAATAGTATGTATGCATGGAATAGAATAGACTTCCCCTTCCTATGTTGTACATGGAGAAGTATGTAACCATTGTACCTTGAATGCATGCTAGATGGATGTCTTTGAAGTGCTTCAATGTCTTTGGATTTAAAGCTTAGGTGATGATACTAATTCTTAGTGCTTGGTCCTTGATTTTGAACACATAATTATGTATTTATATGATTCCCTTGTTTGAATTTCGTAATTGACAATAGAAATACTGCCCCATAAGTGAAAAAAATTCCCAAAAGTTATAAGATACCTAAAAAGAGTGAATAAGATAAAAAGAGGTAGGGACACCCATGAGGGACAAGAGTGCCTAAGCACTGCTCTCCTGGATGGGCACTAGTGTCTAAAGCCATGAAAGATAAATCTGTTAAGTTCTGAATAGGATATAGGGTGTGTAAGACCAAATAGAAAGCAAGAGACAAAGAAAAGAGGCCAAATATAGTTTTCAATCACTAGTTTTCTTGCTTAGGAATCATGTAAATGCTATCATGTTTTTAGGACCTAGAAATGTGCCCAAGTGCATGATTTTGTGTCTACATTTTCCCCCACTTTATGTTGTTGAGTGAATACTTGATAACATAAAGTAAATACAATATGGTACCTTATGATCCTGTAGAGAGTCTGGTGAATAGCGTGATGAGTGGACAAGTGAAGCATGGAGTGATTGCAAAGTTAAGTGTGGAGACTAAGAAAGGGAAGTGGAACCCCTAGAGGTGAAGCGTATGTGTCGTACCATGCTACTGTGGCTTGTGTGTGTTGTTTCTTATAAGGACGGACCTACAAAAGATGAGAAAGAAAATAGTCAAAGTTATTTATATGATAGATCAAAGAAACATGTATAGAAGTATGTAAAAGAGTGTAAAAAAGGAAAGTGTGCACCTGATTTGTAAGAGTGTAAAGGATAGAGAAGTGTCCTATTGCTTATAGTTGTTGATTTGAATACTGAAGGTGAGGTTTTTGGGAAATGTCATGCTAAGAGCAAGTTTTTTGGGATATCTCATGCCAAGTGCGACTTTTTTGGGCGATCTCATGCCAAGTGTGACTTTTTTGGGAGATCTCATGCCAAAGAGCAAGTGTTGGGGAGAGATGTCCAGTTTTATCCTCCTTCCATGAATTTGTCTAATAAACACCACTGTAGATAAACCTAACTATTATAATGCACACCACCCCCTCATACTTGTCCAAAACTATTACAATGCACCCACCTCCTCAATGAGATTAAATACATTGACATTCCACATTTAATTAGTTAAACCTAACTTATACCCCACACCCTCATTAGTTAATTAACACCTCCGAACTCTAAATTAATTAAATATGTTAATTAACTTAGGACCATCATTATTTTCCATCCTATTTATCTCATTTTATCTTACATTATCATACATTATCCTATATAATATTACGATCATACACCTAATTAATCAATAAATAACCACCTAATACTCATCTTAATACAAACTTAGCCAAATTGGATAATATCTAACCTATCTTATCATTTCCCTAAACAAATTCGACACATCATTAGCCAACCTGACACTTTCAAACAAACCCAAAAAATTCATCCCCTCGAAAATACAAACAAGAACCTTAAATTAGCAAGATGTTCCAATAATTTTCTAAACAAACTCAAACTGACCGAAATCGCCGAACGATTTGGTAAATCACCATCGATTATTTAAGCCCAATTTGTAGTCACTTTTCGGGATCATCTTCTCGCATTCTTGGAGCTTGAGTTCTCCATCAGAGTTTATCACTGTTATACAACATTAACGTCAACACATTATTATCTAATATTGTCATTCTTAATCACTGAGTAATTTCAGGAACCATTTTGGAACCTGCCGGGACCAACAAATCACCATCCAACTACAAGTTTTATCAATTTCATTCGTCATTTCCAATCAAGGTCAGTTATCATTTTACACCTTCCTTTATATATTCATGTATATATATTTGCTAACTTTTTCATCTCATATTATAATCTAAAATCCATGGAACATCATATTGTCAATGATAATTGGTTAGATATTACATTTTTAATATTGACATTATCCTCCAGAATCACTAGTGATTGCTAGAATCGCCTGCGTTTCCTTTATACTCTATTTTCCTACATGTTGTCCCCCAAAAACCACTTTTCGTTTTCCAAGTTAAATTCAAAATTTCAAGCTCTCACCCTCCTAAAGTATTTAAACCAAGTTGAAAGTTCGAAGAGAGAAAAATACATGCCCTAGAGTTATTTCAAATCCCCAGTCTGCTTGTTTTAATAAATTTTCCGTTTTCCTATCTGGGCGCGTGAAAATTTTATTGGTGTCCTCATTTGAATGAAATTGTCAATAGTTTCTATGCCTCTAGATCATCAAACATTGTATTATTTTCAATTCCTTGGCTCGCGAAAGAAATTTGAAAATTAGGCATCAAAATGGTGGAGTTTTCTTCTTCTCCGCATTTTTTCCCACAGTTGAGAACGATGGGCATTTTCTTCCCCGTCAAATTTTGGCCCCATCATCCACGGGTACATGGTCATACCTAATTGGAAGTGGGGTTAGCAGAGAAATTTGTGTTTTTGAGCCTCTTTGTAAAAAAGGTGAAAAGTTTAAAAGTGACCCGCAGCCCCCGATCAGGCTTAAAGAAAAAAGTCAAATCTTGAGCCCATAGTCAAAGGATTCAAAGCAGGGAGGCAGACCGTCGGGGGGATTTGAGATTTTGAGCCTCTTTATAAAAAAGGTGAAAAGTTAAAAAGTGACCCATAACCTCGATCAGGCTATCAAGGAAAACGTCAAAGGTGAAGCCCACAGGGAAAACGTCAAAGGTGAAGCCTGCTGTTGAAAGTCAAAGGCGGACGAGAGGGCCATCAAGGCACTTTTGGAAATTTAACCAAATTTCCAAAAGTGAAGTAAAATTTCTAGAATGCTCTGCTGCTCCACCAAGAATTCTTGGGCCCCGCCATTGAAAAGTCAAAGTGGGAGAGGAGAGCATACGGAGAACTTTGAATTTTTGAGCATTTTTCTAAAAAAAGGTTAAAATTGAAAAAAGTGAGCTGCGATTCCTTTACCACTCAAATAAAGCCACGTGTCAGTCCTATGTTGGAGGGGTGGAAGGGCAGACCAAAATGTCAAAAAATGCCAATTTTCTACAAAGGCATAAATTTGCAAAAGGCATCCTCCACACCCGCTCCAATAAATTTCTCCCACGTGGATGACTCTGGTTTAAAGTTTTGAAGGCAAGATGAACTGTTCAAATTCAAAGTTAAAAAATGAATGTAACAACTGCAATATGAAAAGTCTAGTTTTTCCGCCATTGGCATTTCTTCACGAATCAAGAATCTGAAGAGACGCAAATGATTGAAAAGAAATTATAAACTGTTTCTTGCTAAGAAAGAAGAAGTTGTAACCATTTCTTGGAGGAGATTTAATGGTTTCTTCAGTGCCATTGTTGATAGGCTGGCGACTGATCTTGTAAACTCACAAGTGCATTGTACTTGGAGAAAACAAAGGAGATAGCCATTTTTTCTTCCATTCCCCCCCTTTCTCAATTTCCTCCATTTCTCCACTATGTACAACTTCTGATTAAGCATCAATACAAGAAGAAAGGTTTTGTAGCCTCTTTGATGAGGATATTTTAGAAACTTTGAGTTCACAATCTTATCTCATCTTGTTGCCATTTGGAGGGTTGTTTCTTCCCATGAATGCATGTGATGAATTTTCTAACTAGTGTGTGCAGGAATCTGATTTACTACCTGCAACATTAGTTCTCCTACCTATTTTTTCACTCCGTTTCCCACTTTCAGACAAAGTTCTCTCTTACAAGTATCTGTAAGCTTTTCCATAGGGTTAGTGGAGTGCCCCTGTTGGATCCCCGGCCAAAAGCCCACCATAGAAATCCACATTTTCTCGCATATGCATATACAGTAGCTACACTGGATAAGTAGAGGGACTTAGATTCCCAGAGCGTTGGCAAGGAATCCACAAGTTTTTCCACCCAAAAAATTCCCTCGCCAACACTACAACATTACTCAGATTTCATTTATCAATTATATTGTATATCTTTTATGCTGACATGTTGTCTAGTATGGATTCTATTAGATGGCACTATGTGGTCAAGGTCATGAAATACCTAGCATTAACTCATTTCCTATCATCTTGCATCTAAATTACAATGAGAGCTATATGACATTCTACATGACCTCAAATTATGTGCCATTCACTCTGCCCCTTTGGATAGTTTAAAAACATTTTTGAATCCACTTAATGAATCTGCAAAGCCACAAATGAATTCTGGGAAGCCTACTTTGAGGTTCTGCGTATCCGAGTAGATTTGGTCTGGTTTGAGTATTAATATGAAGTTAAATTAGAAGAATTGAGCTCTAAGACTAAATCTGAAGATCAAACTGATTCTGAACATTCTAATTCTGATTCTGATACAAAAGAAGAAGATCCAGAATACATTTCACATTTCTTTAAGGAAGACTATATTGGAGATGAGAGTTTAGATTCCTCTGGAGAAGAGGATTCATAAACCACCGGAGAAGTGAGTTATCCCCTCTGAGAATTTAGATACTAACTTGGATTCTGATTTCTAGGCATAGTTGTTATCCATCATTACTTATCATTTATCTGCTTTATATTTGTAATAACAAAACATTTATCAAAACGTTTATTATTACCATTTATCATATGTCATTTACCCACTTGATTATAAAAGTGTATTGACATCCTTTTCAGGAAGTTTTTTGATTTCCGGGGACTGGCCTTTGCCATAAAATCCACATAATATTATATTAATCCTATTTTTTTTAGTGGCTTTGATTTACAGGTATTCTCGCAGGAAAGGAGCTTGCATCATTTTGTATACGAAGCACAACAATCAAACATCATTCATCCACATCCATGGGTACATCTAAACCTTGTCATACTGAGGTTAGGTAAGTTTTATTCTCTTGTTGATTAGGTTAGGTTGAAGAGGTAATATTTATTCATAACATGTGTGTCCTAATTTGTTCATGTTTTTCCTTTTGTTCCGATTGAATTGATTGTAGGAGATAACATGCATTCTATTATTGAAGGTTTTTTCTTGTAACTGTAGAAGTTTTCTGTGAATTGTTGTATACTGTGTTGTAATGAGAATTTGACTATCTTCCCTAGGACATTAACGCCCAGGGGAGGATAGGAGCACCCAAACGCTAATGTCTAGTTCTATGCGCTAGTGTTTTTACTGTGTATGAAGTCCAAGTCTAATTCTAGAATATTCTGTGAATCTATTCATGTGATGTTTCTATACTATGATGATCTGAACTATAGTTCTGAGTTGCTGTAGGGGTGATTTATTCACCCAATGTATGCCCCCTCATTTGGGGTGCATGTGACGTTTGTAGGAGAATGTGGTCTAAAGGAGATGACATGATGCTGATATGAAGTGTAGACCTACAAGGGGTAGGGCATGTGCATGGTAGAAACCAAGGCACATGCAAAAAAAGTAGGCTAGTAACATGTGTTAGTAGTAAAAATAGTTAGCATGCAAAATAATACTATGTAACAAGAAAGTATGTAGACAATATGGACCACGAAAAATGGGTTTCAAACATGGGACATCGTTCACAATGTCACAAGACAGTGATGGAAAAAACGACCATAAACATACAATGATCATAAAAGACATAGGGCATAGCCCATAAACAATAGCAAACAAGATCAAACAAAATGTATCAGACATCCATGGTGGCATATAGTCCTACGAAGCAAATGCTACACATGAAGCACCTGTTAGCATGTTAGAAAGATAAATAGTATGTCAAAGTGTGTATAAATCATCAAAAAGTAAGGTAACTTGTAATGATAAGTAGTGAATATTGTAACAATAGAACTTGAAGCGTGTAGAATGTTGGAGTAGTGAAAGTAGATGCCCCTAGGAGCCTTGATGGGACTGGTAAAAGGTACAGTCAAAAACATCATCGCAGTGTGTAAAACCCTTTAAGAGATCTACATTCACCTCAAAAGACCAAGTGAATGTGCATGTGTATATTTAGAAAGATGATGACATACTAAGAATCCATCCAGCATGGAAAACAAAGTGTAACATGTAAATAGAATAAGCTAACAAGAGTAACTGCAACCAAGATATGCAAATGTTGTGTATGAGTGCGATGGTGTAGTATGCAAAATGTGAAGATGATAGGAGTAGCGTGCCCCCCAATGGATGTGTATGAGATGAGGTTCATTTATAGGAACCCTCAAAAGTCAAGAATGAACCATAGAACAAAAGTGGGTCATTGAGTAATGTGTTGCATGAGAATAGATGCTAGAAAAATAGATCATAAAACACAAAGCATGAAGTGTAGAATGATGTGAGGTTCATTTCAGAATTAAACCCTCAACATTTAAGTATGAACCATGGAACTAGAGTGCGTTATAGGGTAATGAAAATATAACGTGTGTACCAGTGAAGTGAGTATGCTAGAAAATGTAGACATGGAGTGCGAGGCATGAAGTGTAAGGGTATACACTAAATAAAATTGATGGTGCTAGAAAGGGGGAGAAAGCGCGATGCCCCCCAAGTGTGTTGATGATGGAGATCTATGTGGTAGCATAATAAATACCATGTCATTATGGGAGTGTGTTAGGTGTGTCATGAGAAGAGAGAAATTCATCACAATGGTAGGTAGAAGCAACAATAGGACTAAGGTTGGATGTTGGGTGGATAAGAGGAAGTTTAAAGAGGTTAGCTATGATAGGGTGAATTGGTTGGACTTGCTTGGTTGGTGGTTGCTGATTTGGAATTGATAACAATGTATAAGACTTAATAGGAGGAGGGGATGGAGAACTAATTTTTAAAGGAGGCTGCTTAGTTGGAATGGGTTGGATAGGAAACTCTTGACTAACCGTAGAAGGAACGTTAGTGATTATGAAATGATTCTCATTAGCTATAGAGGGACCTGATTTGGGAGATCAATGAGATTTAACAATTGGAGATGAAGAAGAATGTTGTGTAGCAAATGAAATAAAACCCTGATGCTCAAGGTGCTTAATTCGTTGTTTTAAAGAATAGAAATCATTGTCATTATGTCCATTAATTATGTAATAATTGAAAAATTAGAGTCCCATGTATTTCGCAATCCGATAAGGAGGGTAGCAATGAGTAGTTAGTAAATTGATCACCTGGTGACTGAGGAGCTCAGGAAGAATATCACGTTACTTAGCATGTAGATAAAATTTGAGAGGTACATGTAGTGGTAAGACTTGGGGTTCACTTATATGAGCACATGTATAAGACATAGGGTTAGGATGAGGTGTAGAAGAAGAACTAACATTGGCCTTAAGATGTTGGATTTCAACTTTAAGAGATGTAATCGTGGTTTCCATAGCTTGAAATTTGTCTTGAAAATCATGGTGTAAAGCTTGAATTGACACTAAAATGGGATGATTGGATGGAGTACTAGGAACGATAGGTTTGTTAGATAGACGATTGAAAATGGCACTTACTTATGAAGGTGGCGTATCATGGGGGAGGTACACAGTTTGTATGGATTTTTGAAGAGTCTCTTTGTAAGGTGGGTGCATTTGAAGTAATTGAAGCAAGGAGACTTGAGGAAGCTTAGGAGCCATGAAAGAGAAACCGATAGAATAGGGATCCGAATGACTGATCACAAGTGGGGTTCACTAAATGATTTAATTAAATATGAATTAATTAAATATTATTTTCAGAGTAACTACTGTAATAAATGATGTAAAAATGCTGAAATATAGTATGACACAAACAAAATAATATGTAAAGTAAGAAACCCTAAGCAAGAAGGAGAGATAAAGGAACTTAGCTGATTTCCAAATTAATAAGAAGTGATCTGGGTAGGCTAAAGTGTTGAAAAAGATGCAAACAATGTCGTAATTTCTCCCTACAAATTCTAGAACTCATGAGTAGATCCAAACCAAGGCGCCTAGGCACTGATGACTGTCAAGAGGATCAAGATCTACTTTCTTTTGTTTTGCAAGGTCTTCGCTGTTGATTCCCGTTGATTTCCTTATATTCACTTCTTGATTCTTGAAGGTATATGTAACCTTTAAAAGAGAAGTTAACCTACACATACCCACAAACCACATGAAACCTAAAAAAGGAAAATTCAGAATGGGGAGTCAGATTGACCCCGACAGTCACTCCGATAGTGAACTTACAACCGATTGTTGTACTACATCTTAGACTCCATGTAGTTCTTGTGTGTGTGTGTAGAAATGATGTCCTAGGATGCCCTTATGCAAGTTACACAGATGATAGTGGGATGTAGTTAGAATGTAGCAATGTAATAGTATGCACGTGGATGGAATAGAATAGAATTCTCCTTCCTATGTTGTGTATGCAGAAGTATATAACCTTTGTCCCTTGAATGAGTGCTAGATGGATGCCTTTGAAGTGCTTTAGTGCTTTTGGAATGCAAGCTTAGGCGATGATATAAATTATTAGTGCTTGGTCCTTTATTTTGAACACATAACTATGTATTTATATGATTCCCTTGTTTGAATTTCATAATTGATAACTAGAAGGCCGACCCATAAGTGAAAAATATTCCCAAAAGATAAAAGAGACCCAGAAAGAGTGAGTAAGGTAAAAAAGGGGCAGGGGTACCCAGGAGGGATAGGATCCACTAAATATTGATGTCTTGGCTACACGTTGGTGTCTGAAGCCATGAAAGATAAATAAATTAAGTTCCGACTGGGCTGTAGGGTGTGTAATACCTAATAGAAAAGAAGAGACAAGGAAAAGAGGCCAAAGATAGTTATCAATCACTAATTTTCTTGCTTAGGAATCATGTAAATGCTACCATGCTTTTAGGACCTAGAAATGTACCCAAGTGCGTGATTTTATGTCTACACTTACCTAACATGTGATCTCTAGAATGTATGTAAATAAATAAGTAACCATGATCTTGCAACAATAAGATTGTACTTGCACCTTTGCACTAGCTTGACTTGGAATTATGATATGTTCCTTGTATTTATAGATCTAAATGGATGATTGCCATATAATGAGTATCCAGAGTATATGAAGCTCAAGAGAGTTTTGGAATGGTTTTGATTGTAATTGATTTTGGTGTATGCTCATTAGGATATTTGGGTGTTAAGTGTGCATGATCCCTTCCTTGATAATGGATGAAAGACTAGATTATATATGCACTCTAGATTTGGAAAGCTCAGATAGGGTTGACTAGAATTGTCCCAAAGGAATTTGAATTAAGAAAAATACCATTGGAGGGAAAATGACCAAAGTGGATGGTAAGGGCCATGTCATACAGACGATATGGCCCATTTTGGGTGGTTTGGTCCGGGATGCACGTGTGAGTTCTTTGAAAATTGGGATTGTACTATGCAAGGTTCTAGCTTGATTCTATAGACTAATATGACCGTTGTGTGAATAAATAAGTTAGGTGTGCAAGAAAAAATGAATGAGGTTTTTTAAAGGATAACATGATTGACCAAGTTGGAAAAGTGTGGACTAGTGCAAAGGCGTATGATTTGTGTTGTTGCAAGACATAAATTACTAAAATGAATGTCTATAGGTACATTAGAAAGTGTACCAGTCTGATTATGTATGACAACTAAAATATCAAGTTCCTTAAGACTATGTGAAGTAGTAGCAAAACTCATGTGTTGCTCAATATTCTCACGAAGAGTAGAGAGAAAAAATACTATATCTCTACCATCAAGTGATCCCATAGTTAAACCTACACAAAAACCAATACCATGGCAATAAATCCATAATAACTTGTATAGGGGAAGTAATACCATGTGAATGTATGCAAATACCTTCATAAGAAAAAACCATAGAACAAAGCATGTGAGAACCAAATACAATACTATTCTTCTCAAACGATCCATACATGTGAGTAAAAGGGGATGAAGTGGGATACAAAAAGTGTGTTATTGTAAAAGAAACATATGCAAAAGTAGAATATGTAACAATAAGTGCAATAAGCTTAGGAACATCAACAGTAGGAGCAAACTCGGGTATTGACAAATCAATATCAACAAGTGTGGGAGAAATAGCTACACATTGACCATGAATAGGGGTATTAAGGTCCACAATATGATGGCGATGCTGCAAACTAGCAAGTTTTTGCTGTAAGGAGTGTATGAGGTCATCTTTGTCATGAATGAGGGTGCAAATAAGAGAGTTGTGTTATTTGAGCCTTTTTTTCTCTTCCAAAAATTTTACTAGGTCCCCTTGAATGACACAAACTTCAGAGAACAAAATATCATTCTCAGATGCAAGGAAAATATGTTAGGACAAGAATCCATGATATATGCAAGAATAGACTCATAAAATAATACA
Organism: Taxus chinensis; assembly: GCA_019776745.2. Lineage (NCBI taxonomy): Eukaryota > Viridiplantae > Streptophyta > Pinopsida > Cupressales > Taxaceae > Taxus > Taxus chinensis. Next base: position 629,833,810 of record CM034148.1, read on the forward strand.
ACACCCAAAAAATACAGCATGTTGAGCTTAGCTAAAAATGTATCTAAAGCAATGTGGGGTCAGAAAGGAGAAAGAAGGAAGCAAGTTTTTTTCTTGTGAGGGGGTTTGACCATATGTTAAACCAAACCTCACCCTTTGATCTTCAAGACATGAAAGAAGTTTTTCCAAGTATAGAGGTAACCCCATAAATACTAAAATCTTGTCTGGGGAGTGGGGGTCTGGGGGCGGCAGGCCCTTAGCAGGGTCAAGGGGAAGTTCCCCATACACATTTCATCATGATACTGGGTGGGGTTGAAGGGAAATGTCTTTGAAACCAAAACAAAATGATCCCTTTAACACTTTAAAAATGGATCAAAAATATTTTTTTGCAAAAAAATGATCTCACAAATTGCTTAAATTTATGCAATTTTTACATTGATTTCCCACTTCTACAAAAATGATTCCATAATAATAATAATTTCTCCAAAGAAATTAATAATTCCCCCTTTAATAAAATTAATTTCCTTCTTTTAAAAAAATTATAATACTCCATAATTTATTTTTAAAAAAAAATGTTTTGAACCCTTTAGGTGTTTAACCTCTAATTTTAGTTAGAAGCATGCTAAACCTGAAATCCACTATATTTAATGGAAAACCTACCGAAGAAAGGATGTTTAGAAGACTTCACCTCCTAACATCAAGGTTGAAGATTCAAGCACAATTGTAGATAGCCAATTACACTACTCAAATGATCATAAACATGTGCCATAATTGGCCGATAGGCCTTACTAATGTGAAGTTTCTTAATAACGACCAAGTTAATTGTCCTTAGTCATCATATACATAAAATGAATAAAGAATGTTTTTAAAATATTTTTTTTTTAATATTTTTTCTCAATTTTTCACTGTTTGAGAGGCTCGGTTATTATAGAACATGAGAATTCTGAGAGTAAGGAAGCATCTTTTTGTATCATGGAAATTTTGATCTGCAGTTTTTAATGTGTTTGGCGAACATTCAGATAATTTCTGGCTACATTTTTATCTTTGCATTGACCCACGAACTAATGTTAACTCTACAATTACCTTCACCACTGGAGGTCTGCCCTTTCCTCCTCCCATGGAATATGTTTCATTCTGCAGAGTCTTCTATGTTTTGTGGAATTTTTCCTTGTATTGTGAACTCTTTGTTACGTGGATTTCCAATTTGTCTTGTTTTGTGGACAATCATTTTTGTGTCTCATAGGTTTCTTTGATATAAAAATTTTCTTTTTTCTGTAGAGTTCATTAATTTGCATGGCTTATTACCCACAAAATCTCCTAAAATTCCCATGCTTCCCCTTTTCTTCCTTCACATTGTCACATGGTACCTAGCCTTTGTTCCATCTCTTAGTTCCCTCTGGTGAATTTCCTTTGTTGCGTGGGTTTTTTAAACTCCATGGAACACTGCATTTTCTGATTTCCATATAACACTAAGTTCCTTCATTCTGTGAATGTCTTTCTTGAAGCGGTACGAGTCTATGACTCGAATGAAGTTGTTAAAATAACATGGGTTCAATGTTCAAAGTTTGGGTGAGCTATACATTGAAAAATAAATATAAAACATACCAAGGAGAATGAAGGGGCTTAACTCCCACAAATTTTCCTGACCATCATAGGTCACCCAAACTTGAAAATAGTTGGGTGTTGGGAATGTATAAAGTGATGCGTAAAAATTTGAATGTTGCATTATTGTCTTGTTTGAAATTATTCCCGCCACTTTGAACCTTTAATTCTTGGTAAGTTGTTTGATTTTATTAATTACTTTTGTTAAGTTTGAGTTGGATAAATTTTTAGTTTTTTTGTCATTTTAAAGTTGGTTTTGACTTGTTTAGTTGTTGGGAAACTTTCTATTTTTGTAAATCTTGAATTTAGGATTTACAGAAACTTTTGGGAAGTGTATGGAATAATTAAATCTTGTCCCACACTCCAAAAACTCCCCTACACCTACCCATGGGGTAATTGTACCTTTTTATGTCTCTTTGGCCACTTGGAGACTCAAAAAGGACACAATTATTACCTTGGAATTCTCCTTTCACATTTTGAGATTTGATTTGTGTAAGATTGTGGTACTTTGTTGTAAGTTGATTTGAAGAACAACTTGGGATGAAAATTTGATTTAATCTTAGTTTAGATTTGACTCCTTTTGATTACTTACAAGCCAAGTAATTTTGATGTGAGCTCTTTTGTTTTAATTTATGTTTTATTAATTTCATATTTTCGATCTTTTGGATTTTTCCATGTCAAATCCATGTAAGTGAAGTGTTGAGTGATGGTTAGTTTTTTGGGGGTTTTGGATTGGCCCATGTGGGCATGCCATAGACAAAAAGTCACACACTTGGGTACATTTCTAGGTCCTAAAAGTGTGCTAGCATTTACATGATTCCTAAGTGAGAAAACTAGCAATTGACAACTATCTTTGGCCTCTTTTCTTTGTCTCTTGTTTTCTATTTGGTCTTACACACCCTACAACCCAGTCAAAAATTTACTGATTTATATTTTATGGCTTCATACATCAACACCTAGCCAGGAAAACAACGCCCAAGACCTCTTGTCCCCTCTGGGCGTCCCTGACCCTTTTCTACCTTACTCACTCTTTATGGGTATCTTTTATCTTTTGGGCATCTTTTTTCACTTATGGGTTGACCTTGTAGTTGTCAATTATGAAATTCAAACAAGGGAATAATATAAATACATAGTTATGTGTTTAAAATAAAGGACCAAGCACTAAACATTACTATCATCACCTAAGATTGCATTCAAAAGGAACATAAATAACTCCAAGGCATCCATGTAACATCCGTGTAAGGGACAAAAGCTGCACTATGTGTACTCTCTATAGGAAGGGGAAGTTCATTCTATTCTATCCACACATTCTACTACATTGCTACATTCTAGCTACAACCCGCTATCGAGTGAAACTTGCACAAGGGAATCCTAGAGCACAATTTCTACACACACTCATAAGAACTACATGGAGTCTGAGATGTAATAGAACACTTGGCTGTAAGTTCAATCTTGAGGTGACTGCCAAGGTCATTGTGACTCCCCATTCTACATTTTCCTTTTTAGGATTGATGTGGTTTATGGGCTTATGCAAGTGAACATCTCTTTTGCAGGTTACAGGTACCTTCGGTGATCATAGTGTGAACAACAGATGATTAACATGGAACAACAACGAAGACCTTGCGACACACTAGAATGTAGATCTTGAGCTCTTACGTAGTCACCGATGCTTGGAAGTGGTCTCCAGTACATAGGCGCCCTTACACTATCCTAGGTGCCTGTGTTCAGCCTCATCCCTGCATTTCAGAATTTAGAGTGAGTAATAACAACACTCTTCCTAGTCTATTCACCACTTCTCTCTTCCCAGATCAGTCCCAGATTGCACGGAAATCATCTAGGTATTATTTTCTCTATCTGTTGCTTAGGGTTTCATACTTTACATCTTAGTTTGCTTGTGGCATTGCCACATTTTCTCATTTATACATTAGTTACTCTGTAATATTTAAATTTAATTCAAATTTAATTCAATCACATATAAGGGAATTTGTTATGCTTGTTGGGAGTTGGATTTCCTTGAGATTTTAAGATGTTTCCACTTAGTAAATTTTTTGGAGAGGCTCCATGTGAGCTCTTGCCTATTTAAGAAATCTCTTACTCTCATTTTGGATAACATCTAATACAACACTAAGGAAATTATTACACTAACACATGAATTTTGTATGCAAATTCCTTTACATTCATGCCAATGCAAATAATCCTACACGTTAGAGAAGACAATCCTACACTAGCGCACTTTGTGGGTTATGCTAGCACAACTACTTCCTTGTGCTATCATTTCTTTTTCACTTTTAAATACCTCTAACAAATAATAAATGCACCTAATTATTTCATTTCTTGTGTACTTACTAGACCATCATCTCAAGAGCCATCCCGAACACTCGAATCCGGTCTACCAATGAACATGTGTTGGATATTGCGCCATATCTCCCACAATCCAGAGCTCAAAATCTCTCAGGGGCACAAAAGGCCCTAATAGAAAAAATGACTAATAAGGTTTTCATCCCTCCCACCCTTCTATTTAATAGCTTCTTCTAACCCTAATTTCTCTTTCTGAACCCTAATTTCTCTTTCTAAACCCTAATTAACCCATGTCTTTTGCCACCTTTTCTTTCTTTCTACTGCCACTATTGGTCTTACACACCTTGCTCAATTTGACCTCTGACCCTTCAATTTTTATGAGTCTAGACACTAGCGCCCAACCAAGACGCCAGCGCCAAGCACCCTTGACCTCTTTTTACTTTTATTCACATCTTTTGGGTCCTTTTTATTTGTTTGAGCATTTTATGTTTTTGGTATTCGGCCTTTTCGGGGTTAATTATGAAATTTAAGAAAGGGAATCATATAAATATAAAGTTATGTGATCATAATAAAATACCAAACACTAAGCATCAACTATCTCCACCTAAGGTTGCCTCCAAAGGCTATTCAAGAGCATTCAAGCATCCATTCTAGCATCCATTCAAGGGCAATGGAATACATTATTCTGCATACACTTCATAGGAGGGGAGTTTAGTCTATTCGATGCACACATCTATTACATTTCTTTACATCTAGCTACTTTTCTCGCTATCAAGTGTGACATGCACAAGAGACACCTAAGGCACAATTCCGCACACACACACAAAGCTACATTGGGTATGAGATGTAGTGAAATGCTCAGCTGTAAGATCACCATTATGACAACTGCAGACAATATGACCCCTCATTTTGCATCTTTCTTTTTTAGGATTTGATTTCTCTTTGAGGGTTTTGCAGGTCATTACTTCATTGATGGTTTCTAGTGACGTTGACAATTATTTTACAACATAATAGTGACCAAAGGCGAAGGAAAAAAACACCTTGCAACCAACCAAATATGGTTTTATAAGCATTTTTCGCAAGTCACAGGCGCACAGTGTCAGTCTGTGGCACCTAAAGGTGACCCTTCCCATTTCTGGGCACCTCTGTCCAACATATTCCTCTAGATTTGCATTTTCCTGAGCTTCGGTGTGACAATCTTTGCTTCGTATTTTCTAGTTTTTCATCTCTGTGCACATTTGGGATCTCTGTGAAACAACTAAGTCATTTTATCCCTTCTTTGTAACTAGGGTTTCACATTTCATAGCTTAGTTTTCTTGGGTTCATTTATGTACTTATTTGTATATTTATTTACTGCCACAATAGTAATAATATTAGGCATATAAATCTACATTTTTCTTAATCAGGAAGATCTGGTTTACATTATTTTTCTTTTTTCTTTAGTTTACTAGTTTTTATTTGTTTACAATTATGCTTGTTGGGAGTTGGATTTCCTTGGGATCTTAGGATGTTTCCACTTGGAAAGATTTTGGGAGAGGCTCCATCTGAGCTCTTTCCTATTTAAGCAAGCTCTTACTCTCATTTTGGAGGAGTATTTTTGTCCTAAGGAGGTTCTAGTAGCTTTTGGAATGTTTTGGAATGCTTGAGAGTGTTTGAAGAAGTTTTTGTTACTTATAGATTTGGTGTGACAAGTTGAGAACAAGGTGAGTTACCTTCCTTTGTGATTTTTCCGTTGCAAAATGGTTATTATTCCATATCCCTCTCTTGATGAGTATTGTAATTTTATTTCTTACTTGAGCATGTACTATGATTTTAAATGGTATTTTTATTCTTGTTATGCACCCAATGTGGGGCTAACAAGTGTGGTTGTCTGTTGGGGAATTTTGTTAATTAGAGAGGTAAGCATGGAAAAAGTGACGAAAACCAAAACATGACTGAAACAAATGAAGGAACCAAAGGGACATAAGATTAGTCTTCATGGAGATCATAAGTGGTTGTGAGTTTTGGGAGGCATATGGAGTTGGATTTAGGTTAAAATTATTGTGGAGGAACCAAGGGCTAATCTCCATTCCTTAGTGGAGATTATAAGTGGGTATAAGGGATGACTTACCTTTTCCCCTTGCAAGCCTAGTTTTGGCTTGACAATTTGTTTAAAGTGCTTGGATAGTTAACTCATTCCAATCTCTCTCTCTCTCTCTCTCTCTCTCTCTCTTGTGTCCCAAATAAATGGTTTTTTATATCTTGTTTGGTGTACATTTTGGTTGTTGCATGTGTGTGTGTGTTTGGGTGAATTTTGTGTTTCTATCTCGGTTGTAGGTTGTAGAGACTTTTGGAGTTAGGGGATTTCGTGTGATAATGGAGATGAGATTTTCCCCCATTGTATGGTTGGGATGTGAATGCCACCTTCACCTCCTCTTTGGTATGTTTGTGGCATGGAGTGGGAGATAGAAGAACTTTAAGTGGAGGAAGTTGGCACTTGTGCTTTACTAATGGAAGGATTATATGTGTTATTCTCCTTATCATAAACTTGTGTTTTTGTGGCAAGTACATGTTATTGCATTCTTACTTGTAAAATGATTAGTACTTCATGTCATTTCATTTGAAGAAATACAAACCCCTCTTCTAACACTTATGGTTGGTATTTAGGGATTGATTGCATCACTTGTATAAGCAAAAGGAAACACAAAAAAAGTCTGTTCTTGTTGTGTATAGATGAGTTATCTGTAAATATGGTTGTGTTGAATGCAGTAAAATAAATGAAATATTACTTCCTCCTTCTCTTTGTTGCTCCTATCTCGTAGAACAAACAATATATTGATATAATTAATAATGTGATTGGAAATATTTGGGAACATGTGAAAAGAGTTGTGCTCTATTTTGATGCTTATTATAAGCATGTTGTAAACATAAAGTGTGTGAATAAGGTCTTACTATTGCTTACTTATTTCTTGTAATGAAATAAGAAGGGAATTTTTAGTTATAAATGTGCATTTATTCCTCTCTCCCCCTCATTTTTATAACATTGGAAGAAGATTTAACGAGGATTGTTTTGATAACCATTGAATTGTGGTTGATATGTGGTCGAGAAAGGGTTTATAAGAGTTTTGTACCGCTGAAGAAAGGGTATTAAAGTGTCGTAAATTTGATTGAAAAGGGGGCATGTGTTTCATAAAGTCAAAGATTATATTGCTAGTTGTTTAAGTATTGTAACACCTTGTGAAATATTAATATTGATGGAAAGGATGGACGCGAATTCCCCTAGTTGCTCACAAATATTGAAATTCTTATTTGTCTTTATATTAACTTACAAGAAAAGGGATTAAATAATAACACTTAATTGAGAAAATTGGTTATCTATTTTTATTTGAATATTGTGTTTGATAAACTTCCTTTATATGTTTGTGTTATTAGAGAATAAAGTATATTTTATTTTATATGAATTGTGGTACATAAGCTTACCACACATGTGTGTAAGTTGTGTGTGTGTATAATAGTTAATATTGTCTATATATATGCACTATTTTATAGTTATATTAGATAGGTTTATACATTATATATATATAATGTATGAAATATAATATAAACGTTTTTCATATAATAAAAATATGAAAATAGAAAAAAAAAAAAAAAACTAAACTTAAGCTAAGGTCATGGCCCCTACTGCGACCCAACCCATCCTTCATACGACCAAGCCATGAGAACACCCCCACACAGTAAAGATTTCTACCTTGCCTTGGATAAGACCCCCCTCCCATCATTAGCACCCTTGCAACCTCCTCACTCTTTGTCGCCATGCGACCACATAACTTTAAGTGGCCAAATACAATCACATGACCTAAGGGCCTTAGGAAGTAAATGATGAGGCCATATATATATATATATATATATATATATATATATATCAACGAAACCCATATCAAATATATATGTAGATATATATTTGTGACATCCATGAATGAGAAACCCTGGGCCTGTAAACAACTAAGCAGAGAAAATGACAAATAAAAAATGCACTTATAAAACTTGTTGATGCCTCCATGAATGAACCTAGACTTACAAACAAATGAGAAAAGAAAGTGAGAGAAACAAATATAAGATATTCATAAAGAAAAATAGGGTTATGATTGACCTAAGAGATCTATGATGGAGATTGAGTTGATCCAATGTCCCATAACTAATTCTATTTTGGTACTATCAAGTTCACTTCCCTTTTATTGAAATTTAAGAACCCTTTTACACTAACCAATATAAGTTTAAATAAATTAAGTGTGAGATTGAAAACTAAATGGGTGATATGAATTATTATGGGAGCCACTATATTGTCAACTTGTCAATGGTGGTATGGAGCACGTTAGTGCGGTCAAAGTTATTAATAGGCAAACCTAATAAACTTATCCTCTTCGTTTGAATTTTTGAACGCTAAACCAGAGTTCACACCATAACCCTTGTACAACACTAATATGCCTTGTACGTTTAAATGCTAATTGTTAAATGGGGTATCGACTTTGCCACTTTAATCGTCATTCATATCATACAACCATGTAACACAAAGAGGTGAAAGTGTGCAAAACCAATGGCGCAACTCGATGACTCTAGAAGCGAACCATAATAACGTAAACTCAAATTTTGGTTCCTGTTAACCCCTTCAAAATATTTCGTAATTTTTACGATTAAGCTGCGTTATTTTGAGCTTCTTATTATGGGGCACTACAAAAGTGTACCTTTTACGAGAAGCACACCAAGTGGCTTCAAAACCATGCCCAAATAAAATATCCACATAAGGGGTAAAATTAATCTAACTAGTGATTTATTGTATAAAGCTAAAGTAAAGGCACTCGTGGTGTTAAGTCACGAAGAAAAAAATCGTAACTATTTTTTAAAATGGGTTTCACAAGGTTAACAAGGGGATGTTCTTGCAAACAACATGCAATGATGCCTAGAAATTGGGCTCAAACAAATACCTCAATTATGATAAGATTATCCTAACCAATGATCTTTCAATTCAAAGCTACAAAAAAGGTGTATGAGGCATTGGGTTGTAGAAATAATATCCATGGATATTTATTGCATGTTGGTTTCAAATAGGTTTTACTAAGCCTATAGATTTGTTTTACCACCAAATTGGTTTAGAAACTAGAGCAAAATATATATCCGCCCATGGAATAAAATCAGTGTAACTGATGATTTGAAATAGTGGAACTAAATTGCATCCCTTATAACAATTTTCTTACAACAATTTGGAGATAAAAATTATTGCAACATGGTAGTTGAACCATGTTGGAAGGTACTTACTCCATAATCTTATGTGCTCAACAAGCACCAAGAAACCACTTCCACACAACCACCACCACGTGGATTAACATTGCAAAAAAGGTTTACAACTTCCTTAAGGTAGCATGCTCATCCAAGAGTGTTAACCATGTAGAAAAGTAATGATAATAAACTAGGTGTAACACCATAAAATGGTACTCATGCCATCGAAGTAGATACATCCCTCATCCACTAGACTAGCATGTCTGAACATCGATGATAAAAAATAAAAAGAATAAAGATTAGATGGTTTGGGTATGCTTCAAAGTGCTTCAACACTTCAAAGAGTTCTAGAGTATCCTTGAAATGACCAATTGCATATCTTATTGCCATGGCCTTCTAGGAAACCACATTTCTTTGAGGCACTACGTTGAACTGTTAACGTTCCATGTGCATGCTTCCACAATTTGTATACATGTCTATTACAACATTTACTACTATAACATCCCACAAGAAAAACATTTGCAATTACTTTGTGATGGATCTCTATAACCTGCTCCAAAACTGCAAATTTGGAAAAAGTTGATAAGATGCCAAAAAAGATTGTTAGATTTCACTTTATAGCTTACAATTATAATTGCTTTTATCCAAGGCCTTTTCAATAAGCCCTTTTTTGTGTAGAACCAACAATGAGTGTAGTTCACAAATCATCTTGTGAAGGCATTTGTTTGAAAAGAAGAAAAACATTTTGTGGAGGTGTGGCAAATTCTACTTACTTTTCAGATTGCCCCCTCCTCAACGCATATACTTAACTATTGCAGGATTGTGATCAAAGAGCACCTCAACTGGTGCGGGATAAGAGTATGCATGGTGTGGTTTTCACTATCAATGCAATAGAGCAACTTGCACACATGCACATATATTTATTTTTATTATAATTAAACTCCAAGTCCCAAGGCTTGAGTTCAAGTTCAAGTATGCCAAGGAAAAACGTTTGTAAATAACATTTAAAAGTTTGAATAAAATTATATACTAGTGCAAATACCATAAACATGTGAATCAAACGAAGGCGTCGTGATATAACTATCTCAAAGGCTTTTTTAAAATTAATTTAAATTATATTATCGATATTTTAAAAAAAGGGATGGTGATTAGTACAAAACGGTTCCATATTTATGGTATGGTCAAGATATCACAATTTTTGGTTTGAGGCATCAACTTGATGTTAGAATTAGAAGGAAACAAACTTATGGTGTCTTATCACAACTATTGGTTACCATTTCAGGAGGCCTTGGAGTTAATGTCATAGTTCGATAAGACATATGCTTATCCAACATGCTTAGATTCATCCATACCCTTAGCAAAGAGATGACCTTATCTAACACTCACAAACTTGGTGGGGTCCACACTCTCATCGAATCAAAAAATCAATATTAAAAAAGTGTTAAACATTTTTAATGTTTTAATCAATAGAGAGACCTAAACCAAAGATAAGAATCGCCCTAAAAAAAAAAAAAAGAATAGACACCAAAACAATTAAAATTATGTAGAAGCATTATAAGGATTGCCCTAAAAGAGTATCCTAGTAGACACCCCAATTTTTTATTATTTTTTATGTAGGAGCATTATAATTCCCAAACAAATATACTATTATATTGGTAGAATCAAGTCATCAACAAATAGAGTATCATATTGGTAAGGGACAATTCAATTGCAACGTCACTCTTTTATTAGGAAAGGTAAGATTGTACACGTAATAGAAAAAGCAATTTGAATGCCAGTGGCTCGGTACACGCCGAGTGAAAAAACTGTTAGTAGATTTAGAATGCATAATAATCCGGACACGCATACGCGTTCGCTATCGCCTTCTCCGCCCTCTGCGCTCCCTTCCTTTCATACATAAATCCCCTTCCTCCATGTCTTTCATTTCCCATGAAAACACCAGAGAACCCGCCGCCACTTCCACCACTCCCTAATGGAGACGACAAATCCTGTTCAAGAGTATACTACAACAGCTCCCCCGGGCAGATCCCCTTCGAGTGGGAGGCCGAGCCGGGCAGGCCCAAGGAGGAGGAGGAGGAGGAGGAGCAGTCGAAGCAGGCGGCGCCGCTATGTCCCCCGCCAGTCATGCACTCCCCCGCCGTTAGCCGTACGTCTTCTGCCGTGTCAGACAAGTGGCGCAAGCCAACTCAGCAGTCGGAGGAATACGTATGCAGGGTCAAAGATGAAGGTGACGTGGATGTTTTCAGAGCGGGTTGCACTTGCTACCCCTTGAGACTTCCTCTTCCCCGCGCTCGCTTTTGGTGGGCTCGGAAACTTGGAAAGCGTCAATAATCCAGTGCGCCGCCTGCCTGAAATATATTTGTAACGCGGGGAAAATGCTCCTATTTTTATTAACCGCATTATACTTTGCGAATGGAGATGCCCATATTTTTGTATTAGACAGTCGAGGCTTTCCAGGCCAATTACAATATAACGTTGTTTTAATTTCCGACTTTTTCTTGTTTAATTAAAATACAATAATCTCTGTTATTTATTTCATTTTTTCGTACAAAGTTTTTTGTGACGTTCCTTTGGATTCATTTCGGGAGAATATGTATCACAGTCATTAGACTAGCAATCGCATGTGTTCAATGCAATGTGAACGGCCGAACGGTATATGTTATTTGATTTAGAGGTATAGTTATTACTTTTGTAATTGATGTTGATAAGGGGTTTGATTGATTTTGTAAGTGTAGAAATATAGATGGGCCACTTAATTTTAAGGTTGTTTATACATTTCAAACTTGTTATAAATTCGTACATGAATACATTTGATACCGTTTTAAATAGTTAATTAATTTTATAGTTGATGTTGTACGTATTTAATTTGGGTTTATTGTGTTAGTTGTGCATCGGTTGTTCGTTTGGTGTTTTTTTGGAAAACAATTTATTGTACACTTGATAATGTGTGTGATTGATATTTGTAGTGTAGGAATTTAGTTGAAACATTGCATTGAAATGTTGTATGTGTACATTTAATTCTGTTACAGATTCGTACATTTAAAGTTGCATATCATATTTCAAAACATCAAATAAATGTAAATTTGCATGCACATAATGAGAGCGTGTATACATTTGGACTATTTATATCATGAATGATATCCTTTAGTGGGTGATTTTAGTTTCAATAAACATGAATACATTTGATACCCCTTGAACGGCATTGTCGATTTGGGATATAAGAAGTGTTGAGTATAGTAAGTAGTATTGGAGGTGTTATCAAAGCAGAGGGTAGTATTTATGATGGGGTTCAGTGATAGTAGTCTTTCTTCCTCCTTTCTTCTTACTGCCGAATGCTGATACGTGTGCCATATTTGAGTATCTATCAAATCAAAAAGCAGGCGAAGATGCACAGATTTGCAAGTGAGGGAACTCTGGAGAAAGTTGTGAATGCCAAACCCCTTCCTTTCAATAGTTCCAATGTCGACAGTTTCTATGTGAAAAGTAAATCCCTTGTGACTTCTGGATAGTTAATCCCCAGGCCATTTTAATCAGAAATTGTTTTCGATTCCCTCTCAAAATAGGGGATATGGGAATACGTAATGAGTTGGAGGGATCCCAACATGGGCCGTTGTATTTATCAAATTTTACAACAACAAATAAAGGTAATGTTGGTGGAACTTGCATTGATGCGTCATAGACAATGTCAATGATTGTTCCTATGGCACCATTCACGAGGCCTGCATCAACCCATAGATTTGCAATAAGCATGATTTTTTGTTGTTTGCACAACATAAATTTGTGTTTCAACTAATCATTTTTTAGGATTTCCTAGTCCAGTCCTCTTATTACTGTTCAACAATGGATTGGGCGATCAGAACGTTCAATGCCTTCAACATCTGTAGGTTGAGGGGGTCCACCAGATCATTTTTTGCAAATAAATGTGGTGCGTGCTTTAAAAATGTTGAGCTCTTGTTGAGTAAGATGTGTGTCTGTGCGAGACATTAAGATTTCCCGATCTTCAGTTAGAGGGTTTTAATCTCACATGTGGAGCAGTAAATTCCGGAATGATACTTGTGTATTGGTTGTTCCTTGTTGCCAAAATATTGTTTGCAATGTAATGAAAGACTGAAATCCCTTTCAAAGGATTTCTCTGTAGGAATTACATGCATAAAGAGGACTGTATAAAACTGGTAGTATTTGGCCAAGGTCACCGAGGTGGATGACTGACTCTATTCCCAAATTCAAATGTTCTTGAGTGTGGGAAAGCTTCATGAAGCCTATTATCAATTTTTCTTAGCAACTTTGGCCCAATGAATGTCATTTAATCAATAAGAACATATTTTATATGTTTCAGTGACTCTTGAAAAGGAGATAATGCACTACCTTCAAGGGTTTTCAATAATTTTATTGGAATGCACATGGCTACTTTTGATTGTGGATCTGAAGATGTTGAATGCTGAAACACTGATAGGGGTGAAGAATAAATAGAGGTGAGGGATATGTGTTTGATGTTGTGAATGAATTCTAGATTTTATTTATCAGAAATGACTTTTCCTGTGCCAGCCGTTCCTTGAATTATCAGTCTTAGTGGAGGTAGAAGGGTTTTGTTTGTTGCATGGTGTAGCATGGTATCAAGAGCTATCTATTGTTTTGGAGACAAAGGAAGTGTGGAAGATGGTGGTGGTGGGAGGCCGAAAGGGATATAGTGAAGAAGGGAACCCAGTTGAAGATAAATGAAGGAAAAGGAAGAGGGATTTAGAAAATGGCGTGTAATGGTGACGAAGTGGATGGGAAAGTAAAGAAGAAAGGAGGAAAAAATGTGAAAGTATGCGTGTTGTATGAGACATGCTAGGTACATGAAGACACAAGAGTACCTGCACGTTAACGATGAGAGTAGTGAAGTATTCACGCAATTACAATTTTTTCCCATAGGGGAGCAATTGTAGACAAAAATCGAAAGCTTCTTGTATAATTTCCATAGAGAAGAGGTGATAACTTGGGGTTAAATTGTAATAAATCCTTACGATCACATGGATCTACCGGTGAGTGTTATTTATTTCTTTCTTCTGAATCATTTATTGTAAGTATAATAGATTTTGGCTTCTTTTTCTTGGATGGAAAAGAACGAAAGCAAAAATATAACCAAAACATCTGCTTACCCACTGACAACCACAATATCCAATCCCGTGATTTTCTTTGACAAGTCGATGTTGTAAATGGAATGCCCAGACAGAGAGAAAGAATCCCATTACATGGTTGAGATTACTGATAGAATTGTTTATGTGGTCTATCATATTGATGGTGTCAATTAAAATATGTTTTTAGATCCCCTGATATTTCTACCTATAAACACGCCTTTCGATGTAAATATGTAAAACATCTATGCTGACACTGATGGCCAGAATGTTTGATCCCACAATGTGAAGAGTACGAGGTAGGACTGGGGATTAAATTTAACGTCTATTTAGCTTTTTTTGTGTTTTCAAATGCAAAAAAAAATCCAACTTATTTGTTAACTGTATCAAAGGATGGGGAATTTTTTTTTCTCAAAAGTATCATATTCACATCCACTCTATAAAATTGAAAATTATTGTATTGCCAAAAAAATCAATATTTCAATCTCAAATTTAAACGATTAACATCAAGTCTCAAGATATAATCAAATAATCATAAACTAAAGATATTACTTTTTATATTCTATAATAGTTAGAATTGTTAATTAAGCCCGGGTTTATTGATTTATCCAGGTTGATTATGGGGATATCCATGCCATCATCGACATTAGATGAGGAGTAAATTTTTGAGTTAAGACGATGCTCTTCACTTTGAACAAAGGAAAAATCAGTCATGTCACCTTTGCTATTTTGGATCACCTCCAGTTCCACCCCCGTTGTTATTTATGGTCTGCTCCTTGTTTCGTTTGCATTGTCGTTTGTAAACCTAATAGAGGGGGATGGATCTATATACTAGGTTTTAAGTACATTGAACTTAAACAATAAATAAAAAATAAATTGAAAGGGGGCGAGGATTTGCGATCCTACAGCACAGGGCAACATCACAAGTCGTATAAAATAGCAGTACTTAAGTAGATCAAAAAATTTGAGGAACAAATTTTCCATTACAAATTTTTGAAAATGGGTTCTCATTCCCAAATTCAGCGCTCCATTCCTTAACTCTTGTCGAATGCTAGTTAAATTTTTTACCTGAGTTGAGTTACCAAATCAAGGGCGGCGGACTGTCGAACATTTGGGTGGCAACTGATTGCTGAAGTGTCTAGTGATTTGTGGAGGCTTCTCTGAAGCCGTCTTCAAACATAGAGGTCGACAAACCAAAATTGCTTGGGCAGATCCAGCAGGAAGTATGGCACCAGCGAACACTCAAGTAAGCATTTTCTTCTCTGGTACTTGCATACCACGCATTTCGGACCCATTCCGCACTTTCCCATCATAATATTACTATGTGCGCTCCTACTGCAAAATATATAAAACAGACGTTTTCACACTAGAAAACAATGGACGATAATATGGATATTTATATGTATTTGTACAACCTACAAACAAACCGAGACTTTTTCTCAAAAGACCGATGCGGAGCAACTAAAAATTAAGTAGTCACAATATTTTCTTGCACTCTATTTTATTTCTAGCCCTCCATCTACAATCTAATCCAGATGAGTTCAGAAATTATAGTAACCACGACCCTTACAATTTGCATTGTTTATCACCTCTGAAGACCATGTAACGCATGTTTTCCCTAGAGTAATATTCCTGTAACCATCGGCAATACGAAAATGAGCACTTCCCAAGAATTGTTCATAGATATTTGGTGACATATCACATTGATCTTCCAGTAGATGTTTATCTAATATTATCATGGTATGGTTGTAAAAAAACCTCCCATAAGTTGACCTTGAGAGTACTGTTTTGGTTGCAGTATGTAGTATTGGTGTCTACCTATATTTAGCAAAAGCAAATAACCCTCGACTGTTTAATTACATTCAAGATGAAGGAGAGGTTCGTCGCAACCGTCTGTCGTTTAATCCAGAGTAGTAATCGAGGCTATAATCTCCACACTTGAAAACGTCACATGCTCCTTCACGAATCACAATGAGTGGCAAGCCATGATGATGCTAACATTGTGAAGAAGAGCAGGAAGCGGCGTAGAGATAGTTAATGATCACACACACTTAACACCAATTAAAGGTCTCGAGCGTCTTTCTTAAAATTCCCAACATTCATATGTAGCATATATTTTACATTGATTTTGCAATGGGATGGACAAATACAATAATCTTTAACCTATCTAAAAGAAGGAAGGTAGGGCAAAAAATAAACTGTTAAAAATGCAAAAAACGTCCAGATGGCCATCAAACCGTCAAATTTAACACAGTCGTAGAAACGTCTGGAGGTCCTTTACCGTAGGGGGAACACCTTCGGCGTGAGTAATAATAATTTTTATTTTTTACTGGTTAACTTGCACAAACGTATACAATCTTTTCCGCTTAATTAGGCCGAAGGCGTCCCCCCTTTGGGAAAGACCCTTCTGGATGTTTCGCCGACTATGTTAAATTTGACGTTCTTTTGGACATTTTTTCAATGCAATTAATTTTGATGGACGTTTGGACATTTTCGCTTTTCTGACTATTTTTAACAATTGCTTTTCCATTTTTTGCTGTGTTTAGATTCGTTTTTTCTATCTTTAACCCTAATTGTCAGATTTGCACTGTAAAATTTTTGTGCCTTCAGGTGATTAAAACTTATAAATGCAAGATTTTATGTTATGTCTATGCATATTTACCATTGGATATGAAAGATCTGTATTATGTATCTGTGTATGTTGTTGGATTTCTGAAAAGGTCTTTTTTTTTATGGATCGTTCACATTTCATTCACTGTTTCAACAAGTGTTTGAGGTTCCTTTCTTTGTTTTTTAGTCACTGGAAGAGAGCTTTTTGAAGACCAACAATGAGAGACTGATGATGGAGAACCAATCCCAGAAGCATGGTCAATACTTTGGCTTGTGACCATTCTGATGTATGCGAGAGATGTGAGAAGGCTGCGCAGTTTCCAAGCTCAAGGACACGGGGTTCATACCTAGGCTAGAGTATTCATCATAAATAAAAATGCAAATTTGTGGTTTCTTCACCTAAAATTTCATTTGGGTGCTCTTCACTGCCAAAAATTTCAATTGGGTGGCCTTAATAACCCAAAAAATTCATTTGGGTCTTCTGGAATTGATTGACTCCTTTTTTAAAAACGGTGTAAACCCTAGCAAGTGTCTGACAAAGTATTTCAATTTGGGTACGTGAAGAGAGGCATATTCAGAGATCCACCAGGCTATTGTGAGGTTTGAGGGAAAAACAATGACGGTGACATCTAGGGTTCCCGTTTTTACGGATTGGGTTGGCGACATCAAGAGAGAAGTTGTGCAAGAAGTGTTGCTGAGGGGAGAAGAGGATTGGGGAGTGCTTATGATTGTATCAATTGCAAATAATGTGACATTTTCCCTTGTTTTAAAATTGAGCTGGAAACAATTAGAAGCATTAAGCATCAGAATCTTGTGAGTTTGCATGGATATTCACTTTGTCCACATGGAAACCTATTGTTTTAGGTTTATTTTTTAAATGCCATGTCCTATTGTTAAATTCCTAATAAACCCTGTCAAAATATTAATGTCTCATGGTTTGTGAACCAAGCAATACATGTCCTGTCTGTTGAATTTCTCATTTACAAGCTTCATTTTTTCAAAATCTATTGTGATTGAGTCTTAAGGCATACAAGTTTGTAATTCCACAACCTCTCTTGTTGTCAATTCCTTCAGTTGTAGAAAAGGCATGTAAGTTCCTCCTCTTGAATCCAACTTTTACTAAGTTTAGAATTTGCCCATGCAAATAGAATGTTCAATTTTGTTGTCCTTTTCAAGGATTTAGGATTACTCTCACGATTTGTTTCAAGGCCTTTCTATGATTTTTACCCAAACCTACTATATCTTGATTATTATGGACCATGGTAACATTAAGATCTCGGTATGCAGCCATAAATCCAATTTAGTGTTCATTTTTTTCAGAAAACTCCCAATAATCATTTTTTTTCTTAGTGGCAATTGTTGTACTTAGAGTGGAAAAAAACCAAGTTAATGTTGGCAATAATATCCAACTATTTGGGGATTATGCATTGATAATTTTGCAGGATATAATATTATGTGTTGCTTGGGTGCCTATGCAGAATCTTGTTAGTATGCAGGATGAATTACTCTATTGACACATTCTATATGTAGTGATAATTTTGCAGGGTATAATATTATGTTTTGGTTTGGTGCCTATGCAAAATATTGTTGGTATATAGGAAGAATTATTCATAATATTTTTTAATCATTATCTTATGAGGTTAGTTTTGTATCCTTAACACACGTCATGAAGTCTGAGAAGGGCCTTTCTCTCTACATTTTGGAGAAAATTTCATTGAGAATCAATATAATTTCTCTATAGTGCATTGGACAATTTTTCTACATGTTAAGATAAAATTTGAGTGAGAACCATTTTATGTTTGAGCTTTTAGTGTAGTGAGAACATTAGTGTAATGCAACTATTGTCCATTTTTAGTCATTTTTATGGGATTAAATTTCAATGTAGATTAGAGTAAAAGGATCACTTATACTTCTGTTATTTTTTTATTGTCAGGGATACAGATGGGAAAAAGTCATTTCAAATATTTAAACTCTATTATTCTCAATTATTATATGTGAGAACATAGAGGCTTAGTGAGAAATCAGATGCATATAGTCATGAAATTGTACTTCTGGAGTAGTTGACGGGTAGGAATTTTTGGACAATAACTCAAATTTTCTTCAGTTGTAAGATTTCTATTTCTCAATATTATTTCAAAGATTACTTTTGAATGTTCATGAAGTGTTTGATGAAATGAGTGATCCCTTGATTCCAAAGAATTTTCTGAAAAGATTCAGTTTTTATGGATTGTTCCCTGTGTCAAATAGAAATGGATAAGGTGAGCAAGAATATGGGAGGGTTATTTCTAATTCCAATGATTTATACTTCCATGCACAATCTCGAAATCCAATGGCATACGGATAATCAAGCTCTAGATAAAATGTCCCATTCCTTTTTTACAATGACATTTAGCTACCTCTAGAATCCAATAAAATATTTTTATTGACATTTAAAGGAGATCTTATAGGATCTTGGGAGGATACAATAACATACAATAAAATTTATGCCACATTTTTTGGAGCTTAAATGTCATTTACTACCAAACTATCATTACAAGCCATATATATAATTCCACACAAAATAAGTTATGTAAAACTTATTCAAGTTTTTGTGAGTTATTCTACTTTACTTGCTTGTAAGTTGTGGAGTGCACAATCACATGCCTCTCATCCTCAAGTTTTCCTTTCTTAGAGAGTGAGCACAAACATTCTTCATGGTTCATGATGTTTGTCTTGATTTTTGTGTAGGTATGAGATGTGTTGTATAACAAGGAAGCAATGGACATTGTGGCTTCGTACTAACAAGACACATTATATCATACTTGTAGTGATAAGAAGGAAATAGGTTTTATTTTTAGTTTCTAAGAAGTTTATTCCAAGTGTTTGGAGAGGTAGTCAATTCTATTTTCATAGTCAAATGTATGGTATGCATAACTCCTATGTGTACTAATGGGTTATTTGTTAAAGAATTGTTTTTTTATGGAGACTTCATGACATTCTGGGAACTATTTTTCAGGAAGTTTGTTCATGTATGGAATGAGAAGCTCAAGGTGGAGGTAGAGAATGGGAAAAGAAAAATGAGAGTGAACGCTAGAAGGAAATGCAAAGATGTTGGCTAGTTAAAAAAGTGAAAGGAAGTGCTTACAAACAATCCAATGTTTGAATTATTTTTACTATTTAAAATGACATTACAGTTGTTTTTTAGAATTATCAAAATCTCTGAATTTTTCTTTTGTATAAGAAGAGCATGTGATGTGCATTCAAATTGTTTGACATAATGCTCAAACAAATACATTTCTAGTGATGACAATGATGGTATGATATCCATTGAATTGGCTCATTGATTGGGCCTTGTGACATGGGAAATGATTAGACTTAATGGAGATGAGGTCAAGCAATTTGTGTTGAATCAGAATTAAAACGTATTATCTATCTAAAAACAATGTCTACATTGTGTGTTCAGTATGAAAATGATTTTTGTTCCATGTAGGTTTAGTAGATGAGGTCTGTAAATACTTCAATGACATGATTATCTCTTATTGATTTATATTGTAAATGGATCATTATGTATAGATGGTTGACCTTTTGGCTGTGTTGGATATCTTAAAAAATCTCTAAACTTTATCATCAAAATTCCAGTTAAACTTATTGTGGTTGTGTGGATGTCTTTGATTGGTGCTTGTATATCACATAAGAATATAGGGCTAGGAGTATTTACAACAAATATCCTTTTTGAGTTGGACCCCAAAAATGATTCACCACTGCAAATACTTTAATGACATGATTATCTCTTATTGCTTTATTCTGGAAATGGATCATTATGTATGCATGGTTAAAATTTTTGGCCGTGCTGGCTATCTCGAGAAAGCTCTAAAATTTATCATCAAAATTCTAATTAAACTTATGGTGTTTGTGTGGATTTATTTTATTGGTGTTTCTAGATCACATAAGAATATAGGGATACGAGTATTTACAAAAAATCTCCTTTTTGAGATGGACCCCAAAAATGCTTCATTGTACATTTATCTGTCAAATGTCAATGCAAAAGTGGGCAGGTGGGGCGATGTTCTGAAGGTAATGAGATTGGTGAAAATTAGAGGAACTAAAAGGATACCTAGATGTAGTTGGATTGAAGTCCATACAATGGTACATGTGTTTTGTGTAGAAGACAAATCACATCCACAAAACAGGAGATCTATGAAAAGTTAGAGAACTTGTCATGGAAGATGAAGGAAACATGATATTTTCTAGATTCAAGACAGGTAATTAATGATGTGGAGGATGACGAAAAAAAGTGTTTCCTCTACCACTATATCGAGAAGTTGGTGATTGCATTTGGATTGTTAAACACATCCCCTGGAACTATCATTACAATTGTCAAGAACCTGTGAGTATGTGCTGACTGCCACAATGCAACTAAGTTTATTTCCAATATTGTTGCAAGGAAAATTATTGTGAGAGATGTGAATAGGTTCCATCATTTAAAATAGGGAAAGTGTTCTTGTGGAGATTATTGGTGATGCTAATTGAAGCAATATTTAAACAAAAGCTTGGACTCGAACAAGTTTTATCATGTCAGATATGCAGTGATAAAAATGAATCAAGTTTTATTTTCTATTTCTAATATTTTTTGTGTTTGAAGAGATAGTCCATGCTATTGAATTCATAAATTAGTTGTACAATTTGCATCATTGCTTATGGATTCTGATGGGGTATTTTTTATAGCCTTGTTTTATAATACCATGAAGGTATCATGATTGTGGATCCATATGACTATATGGATAAAAAAATTAATGGTGGTGTTATTTTCATAGTTTCTTTCAACAAACCCAAACATGTTACATTTTTTAGACTCACTACAACTCCAATTCTTAACTATCACATTCAATACCATTTTCACCATTTAACAATCCTGATCAAGTACATGTTCACTTTCTTTACAAAAATTAAGCCTAAATTTATTGTGGTAGGTTTGAGGAGAGGTTTTGATAATGTATAGTTCCCTAAAATTATTTGAGGAGAGGTTTTGAAAATATATAGCTACATATAAACCTTGTCAATTGGAACTTCCAATTATTTAACCGCTCAATATTATTGTGGTTTTCCCTTTTATAGAAGTGCATACTTATTATATAAGGGCTAGGCCGACTATGGTTTTTTATATTAATTTGAAGATATCTTGAATTGTATATGGATATCATGATTGTTGTTGTTGTAACATTTTTACATTATTTTAGAGGGACAACAAATTCTAAATATCAACTATCATAGGTAATGATAATCCATATGTGAATTCAACAATGAATAATTTGGAAATTACAACTTATAAGTTTGTTTATGTCTACCTTGAATTTATCATTTTCACAAATTACAACCTTTTTCCATTGTTTATTTTAGATTCATTCCCACATGTCTTATATTTTTTGACTCTTCTGTAATAGTGAGGTAGTAACGTTGATGTTATCCCACTCTCAACAAAAACGCATACTTGGCATTTCCCCTACTTTTTCATTCAAAAAGTAATAAAAAATGGTTCGCATATCAACACTTGGAGCAAGAAGAAAGGAGTCATGACTAATATCACTCAACCAAAACAACCAGTTGTGGCATTTACCGTCATTTTCCATTCCAAAGGTACTAAAAAATGGTGCACGTATCAACAGTTGGAGCAAGAAGAAAGGAGTGAATACTAATATCACTCAACCAAAACAACCAATCGTGGAATTTCCCCTCCTTTTTCATTTGCAAGGTACTAAAAAATGGTGCATGTATCAACACTTGGAGTAAGAAGAAAGGAGTCAAGACCAATATCACTCAACCAAAATAACCAATCGTGGCATTTCCCCTCCTTTTTCATTCGAAAGGTACTCAAAAATGGTGCACCTATTAACACTTGGAGCAAGAAGAAAAGAAGATTCAAAACTAATATCACTAAACCAAACCAAAACAACCAATCGTAAATATTAGCCTCTACTTTGATAACACCTCTACTACTACTTTACTCAACACTTCTTATATCCAAAGAGGTATCAAATGTATCCATGTTTAGTGCAAATAAAATTGGCTACAAATGTCTACCACTCATGATATAAAATATGGAAATGTACAAATGTCTTCATGTTTCATGTTTAGTTCAAATAAAATAGTCCACAAAAGGCTACCACTCATGATATAAGATTTGCAAATGTATATGCACAGATTAGTAACATATTTTAAAATGTAAAACTATAACCTTTAAATGTAATGTTTCATATATATTACTACTCTTACAAAATCAATCACACCCTTTATCAACATCACCTACAAAATTAATAACTATCCCTCTAAATCAAATAACACAGAAATGTGGCTTTTATTTCTTGTGTATTGGTGATAAAAATCTCAAAAACATATAATAATCCAAAATTGCTACCAAAAAATAATATTTCAAGTTCCTTTAGAATAAAGTAGCCATTCCAATTTATAGCATTACATATTGCCTTATCATCTACCCCCCATAGGACCCTTCAACTTCTCGTTCCACTTGTGAATTTAAATTTTCCTAGGAAGGGAGGAAATAAGTTCCCTTTTATAAATCAGAAGGGAATTTTACAATTCAAAATTAAAGAGTAACTTAAATGAATAAGAAAAAATATCACGATCATACACATTGAAGGATTAGAAAGGGGGAGAGAAGAAAGAGGGAGAAAGAGAGAAAAATGAAGGAGTTGAATGATCTAATAAAGAAGCTCCTTATGATGAATAACTTTCTGATTCATGAGTACCATCCCCAATGACATCTAAGGCATCCAAAGCCTCATTTAGGAGTTCTAACATATATTTTCTCCCACGCCTCTTTTTAATATAAGAGGGAGAAGGTACCAAATTAGTTTGAGAGATTTTAGTAGGCTTAAGATTATCTTCCCTAACAACAGTCAAAACATTACTCTATCTTAGAGGTGACATGCGTTGATCCTTAACAAAAGGTGAGAAGTCTCTTGTCACACAATATGAAACCTTTGCTACACAATTTAAAGTAGTTGTTGTAAAAACTAATGCCTTTGCAACATAGTTTGGATCCTTTGATATTGAACTCAAAACCCTTCCTTGAGAACTTCAAATCTTAGTTTTCAAATCTAAAACATGCGTTGCAATCCTTGAGGTTTTTACACCAAACTTAAAGGCACCCCTTCATTTATATGCCTTTTGATATCATCATGTAGAGAGGTTATTTCCTTGAGAAAGAAAGATCATTGGCTACATGTGAACACTAGAAGTCCTTACATTCTACACTAGAAATCCCCCTAAGGATATAAACTTCAACACTACCTTCATTATCTCATTGATTTTTTTCCACAATTGCTCCAAATGAAAATAGACATGGGTTCATTGTCATTTAATTTCCAAATATGATAATTCAACTTACTACTAAGACGTTGAAGTGGACATATAAAGTCTTTATGTTTAGTTTTTTGACAGCTAAAATAATAGAAGTTTAAATCTTTGTAATCCAAGAACCAATGAAAGAGAAAATTGAAACACCAAGTCGAGGGGTTTCACTAGATAAATTTTCACACATGCCCTTGCAAAGCTCCACTCCTTTTCATTACCCACTTCTCCACTACAACCACCATCTTTCTTATCATTTTAGTATATCCAAAACTCAAATCCATTGGCAATCTATATTATTAGACCCAAGGTGAAATTTTACAAATATTTACGTTGGAAATATCCCTTTGTGGGTTAGTACATCACATATATGTTATTAGTAATATTGTATTTTTATATGTGAGATTTGGTAATAAATTGTCACTATAGAACATGGATTTCATGGTTATTTGGAGATTAGACTTGATTGTTTATTTAAGAGATCAACAACATATATATATATATATATCTGTTAGTTTGATCAATAAACATTAAGATTGCATTCTTTTGATATGGTATCACAATTAATAGGGTCCTAATGAGAGTTCTTTGAAGACATATAGTTGACTCTTTATAGCTAAGAGTGTTTTTATATGACTCCACGAGACGTAATTTCACGTTAAGATCGACTAAGAAGTGGAAATAAGATAATCATAAGAAAATATTATTATTGGAGTGTTCTAGACAACACTAGTAGGTGGGAAAATAACACTAGTTGCATCTATCCATATTAGATGGTAGTGTCTAAGAGGGAAATATATTAGAAGTAAATATATAAAAAATTATGACATGAGATAAGGGATGTGTATAAATAATAAATTCAGTCATGTAGGTGTTTGAGCATCTAAGTGAGAGAATGTGAGGTATTTGTAAGTCTTAGGGATAAGTAAGATAAATTTTTCTAAGCTTTGTTTGTGTGCATAAGTCATAATTATGAGATATAAGTTAAATTTTTATAATCAAGAACTTCATTACCAAATTTAGGTGTCTATAAAACTTAATATTCAATGTATTTAGTTTAATCTTACATCTCCCAAGAAAAAAAGGACAAAACCAAAGGCCAAAAGATGAGTGCTGAGGAACCAAAAGTTGATTCTAAAGATGATGGTCAAGATGTAGACAATCAACATCCAACACAACCAAAAGAGACTTCTTTGTGTGAACCTAATTTTCAGGAAGAGGTTAGTGGGCATATATATTTGGACAAAGAAGAGGATCAAATGGTCTTTTTGGGGTTGAATCTAAAGAAGTCATTTTCGTGAGGGTTGAAATGGTGGGATATCATAAAATTTAGAATCATATAAGGAGCTAGGGATTCAGTTGAATCTTGATTACTTGATTTCATACTCTCCTCATGACTATAAGGATTCATATTTATATATAATCAGGAAGGAACTTGTACGCACCAAATTTTACACGTGCTACATTGATAGAAATGGTTAAAAGTACCCTACGATGATTACTATCTTTTTCTAATGGTGTTTGAGTCCTATTTCCTCTTTGTAGCTTATATTTTTATCTTAGAATACTTTGCTTATCCATTTCCTTGATTTTCCTGCTTTCCATTATCTTTCCACAGTGTTTTTCCTTAGTTTTTGGCCATAAGTTATGCACTTCCGGTCTACTTGGGTGGTGGTTGCGCAATTGCTGGTCTGCCCTCAATGGTGATTGCAAAACCACCCCGGCAGTTGCGTAACCTCCACCCTGTGCAGACCGGTGGTTTTGTGTATTTTGACTGAGACTTTTTAGGCATGATTTGGACATGTGTTAACTTCTTCCAACTCACCTTTTGTACATGTTTCTTGGTCAAATTGGTTGTCTGTAGGCTTGATAGATGTGTACCACATTCCTCTTCTTCCCTTGATGACTAATTACAGTTAACTTCCCCTTCTTGTTGTGATGTGGCATCCTTTGGCCTCCAAATGGCTTAGACCATTTCCCAACCTATGTTCTATAAAAACTAGGCTTCTTCCTGAAGCATTGGTTGGAGATTTCTGTTGTGATTTGCACTGTTATGCTTCCGTGATCTTGCTAGAAACTATACAACCAAGAAATGTTATCTTACGTTGTTGTTCTTTTACCTGCATTGCTACCAGACTACTAGTAAGCCACCATTGCTATGATGACTTCTTCTTTTTTCCTTTTACATTCCCAGCACACCTCTCTGGACTCAAGTGAACATTGAAGTTGGAAAATAAGCTGAGGGGACACAAGAGTAAACCACAACTGGATTTTCCATAGAACTACAAATTACAGGTTGAGGATGTACTTGGATTTCTTGAAGCTTTCTTAAATTCTTTATTTAATTTGTATGCACATTATTAGATAGAGTAGTAAATCATTTCAATCTAAATAATTGCAATAGTTAGATAATTATTTTAGCTTTCATTTTGCTTTCACAAAGTTTCCATTGATAGATTGCTTCCCTACCTATCCTTGTGGATTTGCAAGGTAAGTTTGTTTGGAGGAAAGAGTCTGCATCTATTTATAATCAACTAAAATATCATTTCAATTTGTAAAGCTTCCATTTCATCCTTCTTTACTTCTATTGGGGAAGTTGTAGGGGAAGAAAAGCTTCTGAGAAGTTTTGATTTCTTCTCGTGCCTCTAAAGTAGAACAGAGGATTTACATCCACAGTTACATTTTGGAAAAACTTTCTTTTATTAGAATAGGCTAGATTCGTTCAACATAGATAGATAATCACATCCAGTTATTTATTTGTTTAGGTTAAATTGTAGAAGAAATTTATTCATTTCTTCCGTTTCTGCTAATATTTTCCAGAAAATACAAAATACAAAAATATTAGTTTAATTTAGATTAGATTATTGTTTATTGTTTCATTTCCTTTATATAATTGAAAAAAAACATAGATTAGATTTCCTTCATTTAATTAGTTTGTTTGTTTGCATTAGATTAATTGAATACACATATTGCATTGCCATTTTGGGTCCTAAAGAGCCTAGATATTACGTTTTTGAACCAATAGTACCTCAACCAAACTTGTTAGTGACATTGTCAGATATCGGCCAAGGCCTTCGAATTCACATCTTTCGAACCACTTCGAAACTACTTGTTATTACAGAAAAATTGAGGGATTTAAATGCCAAAGACAATAAAGCTTTTGAGTTTTGGGAAAATCAGCATAACCATATGTTACCTTGATCATTCCACGTATTTCCATCCATTCACTATAATTATCCACTCACACATCCCATATGACCATTCAGAGACCACAACAACCAAGAGGCGGAGTATACGATCCCCGAATCTCACTGTTAAATGTAACTTACTTAGATACTGACATTGATACATGCTTTTGGATTATGGTCTTCTAATCCTCACCACTTCCACCTATCATCATATCATAGTTAGATGTACTTAATGAAGAATCCAAAAAAATTCTATGACTTATTGGCGGAACCATCCTAGGTGGAACTAGTGCCCACAGCCCACTCATTTGTCTTATCCATATATTTCCTCTATTATTTCCATGACCTTGTTCTAGAAACTTCTACAAGGTGAACAAAGGGAAATTCCCATGAATTACACAACCAGTTGAGAGATGTTTGCATAGATACATTGATAGAATCTTATGTGTGTGTATATTTCTTGACCATTCCATCTCACCCATTCAGGTTAAAAAGGCTCTTATTTCCCTAGATGAGAAGATTCCTTTAGTGCCCGTAGATGACATCAGGTTTTCCTTGATAACTTGTTATCCATACTCACCC
The DNA here is from genome assembly GCA_019776745.2 of Taxus chinensis. Lineage (NCBI taxonomy): Eukaryota > Viridiplantae > Streptophyta > Pinopsida > Cupressales > Taxaceae > Taxus > Taxus chinensis. Next base: position 629,861,786 of record CM034148.1, read on the forward strand.
ATATTCAAGCATTTCGTTCCACATAGCCATCTATCCATTCCACATCGGCTGTCCCGACACGACCTTGGGAGGTCGAGTGTGCCTTAAGGTCACGTGTTTATTTTTAGTTGTATAAATTTGGTGGACCCAATGTGAAGGACTGGTTCCTTTTCATTTCCGGTGTCTTACCTTCTCTCATCCATCCTTCTCCTCTCACATTATTCCGCGGGTATTCATATACCCCCCGAATATGTCAGGTTAGGATTGCAATAGACCCATACTTGGTTTGGAGGCTTATTACCGCTAGATGGGTATGTAGCAATCACCATCATTATCAGGGTAGGATGACAATTATTCTTCAAACTTACCTTCACCTTACACTCCTCCTCAAGTAACAGACAATGGTTATTTTGTTAGAATTGAAGAGATCGATCAACTAGAGTTCTCCAACTTGAACAATATGACATTCACTGGAGAACTGGAATATAAGATATACCTAAAATGGGCTATGTCCCATAGAGCTATGAAGATCTCGGTTGCAGGTATGTTGGACATTTTCATCCCATGTATGTGGATGTTTCTAGTGAAGCATAAAGTTATCTTGTGGCTCATGTCAATAAATATCCCACTCAAAATTTTTCTAAGTGAGTAAATGCTCCGAAGACCCTAAAAAATGCAAAATAGACAAGTTGTTAAAAACTTCTAGAAATATAATTTCATGACTTTCCCTAAAAAATACAAAAAATAGAAATTATAAGTCTTTCTAAAAATAAATATTTGGAAGCCTTGTTCTAGATCATTCATATTTTCTTAATAAGAAAAGGGAAAAACTAAATTAATGGGAGCTAATGAATGGAATTTAAGGTGTACCTGAAATGGGCAGTCCCGTAGAGCTATGAAGAGCTTGGTTGTAGCTATGTTTGACATATACAAGACTTTCATCCCATATACATGGATGTTTGGAGTGAAGCAAGAAGTTAGGTTGCAACTTTGGGTGAAAATAAACGTGCCCAAAATTTTGCTAAGCATAAAAATGCTCTAAAAAACCGTCAAAAATGAAAAATACAAAAACTACCAAAAAATACAAGAAATAGAATTTCCTTGAAAACTACCAAAAATAGAAATTTTAAGACTTTCTAAAAATAGATATTTGGAAGACATGTTCTGTATCATTCATATTTCCTTAAGAATTAAAGTGAAATGCTACATCAATGGGAGCCAATGGTTGGGATCTAAGACATCCCTGAAATGGGCTATGTCCCATAAAGCTATGAAGAGATCGATTATAGCTATGTTGGACATATATAAGAATTTCATCCCACGTACATGGATGTATGGAGTGAAGCACGAAGCTAGATTGTGGATCCACTTGTTAAGTATCTTGCGCAAAATTTAAGTAATCCCAAAAATGCTGTGAAGACCCTAAAAAATGCAAAATACAAAAGCTGTGAAAAACTACCAGAAATAGACTTTTAGGATTTTCCCTGAAAACTAAAAAAAATAAATTTTTTAATACTCTCCAAAAATAAATATTTGGAATCCTTGTTGTGAATCATTCATCTTTCTTTAAGAATAAAAGGGAAATGTTACATCAATGAAATCCAATCACTAAAATCCAAGACATACCTCAAATGGGCTATGTCTCGTAGAGATGTGAAGATTTGGTTATAGCTATGTTAGAAATATGTAAGACTTTCATCCCATTTACATGGAATTTTGGTGTGAAGCGCAAAGTTAAACTATGACTCCGATCAATAAATATCCTGCCTAAATTTTTTCTTAGCCAAAAAATGCTCCAAAGACCTTCAATAATGCAAAATACATAAGATGCTAAAAAATGACATAAATTATTTTTTAGGACTTCCCTTGAAAAATAACAAAAAAAGAAATGTCAAGACTTTCAAAAATTAGATATTAGAATCCATGTTTTGGATCATCGTCTTTCCTTAAGAAACAAAGGGAAATGGTACATAAATGCGATCTAATGGTTGGAATACAAGACATACCTAAAATGGATTATCTCCTGTAGAGATATGAAGAGCTCGTTTGTAGCTATGTTAGACATATGCAAGAGTTTATTCCCATGTATGTGGATGTTTGGAGTGAATCATGAAGTTGATTAACTAAGAATGGAAAAAATCCTATAGTTAATCTATTCTAGAACGACTTGTAAATGCAATAAAAAATGTAGTAAAGAAGTATGTAAATGACCCAATAAACTATGAAAAAGTAAATGCTAACCCTAATGTGCAAGGGAGAAGAGGAAAGAACTCAGCCGATTTGATGATCTAGTGGGACTATGTTGCAGAGATCACTGGAGGAACAGGAAACAAGAACGAATGTGCAGAGGTCCTGAAAAGGAAGGAACTGTGCTGATTAGCTAGACTGGAGCACCTGAAGAGGAATTGGGGCACCTATGGTTGCTTTGGTATCGAGAATGGGCACCATGGTCTATGTAACATGTTTGGAAGGTGGTATGAAACCCTCACTATGTGTCGCATCAGATTCGCAATACTACTTCAAGTGTCCATGATAATCCAAGATGTATAGAAGACTTGCAAAAGACCAAAGAAGAGTATCAAAACCCTAAAAAAATAAGAATGCAAATGAATGGGTGAGACTAATCTCAGCTGCCACAACAATGGTCTTACTAAGCGTTTCACTACATTTCAGACCCAAATGTAGTTCTGGTGTGTGTGTCTTATCCATGTGCCCTAAATGCTCGTGTTCCAGTCGCACTTTGTGAAGTAACGGGAAATAAATAAATAAAGAAGATGTAATAAAATGTGTGCATGGAATAGAATCCCCCCTATGAAGTGTGATGTAAATGTCCTAGCCTTGTGCCTTGGGATGGAGCTATGTGGATGCAAGTGATCTCTAATGCAAGATGGATGATAATAGTGAATGATGCTAGGTCCCTTATTATAGTCTCATAACTTTATATATATATAGGGATCTCTTGGTCTAATTTCGTAATTAACCTTAAAATGTTTGACCATAAAAAAGATAGGAAAGAGAAATGGATAGAAAGAGCCCAAAAAGTGGCGAAAAAGTTCAATAAGGATCGGGGCACCCTTGATGGGACTAGGGCACCCATGGGCACCCTAGTTTTAATCTGGGTGCCCTAGTCGAGTCTAAAATAATGTGGGATGACAGAAGCTAACTGGGCATATGGGTGCAAGAGGTCGGTAATGATGACATAAATCAAATAAAAATGACCAAGAGACAAGGGTAAATTAGTACTTTCTTCACTCAAAAACCTTCTAAATAATAGTATGAGACTGAGACTGAATAATGTCTAAAGTGCATGATTTTGTGTCTGCATTTTCCCCCACTTTATGTTGGTGAACATAAATCTCAGTAACATAAAATAAATAGAGATGCGTACCTGATGTCCATGAAGATTGTAGTAGAAAATGCTCTGAAGGACTAGACAAATCATGGAATGAAAAAAATATGATGGAGCATGGAAACTATAGATGAAAATGTACAAAAAAATATGATGAGAGTGAACCTAGGGTGGAAATGTGTGTGTAGTTTCTGATGTGTGTAATGCACCTGCATGATTAGTATGGTGTGTGCTACCGCAAGATGTTGTTGCCCCCATTTGATTGCTTGTTTCTCATATGGCTGGACCTGCAAGGAGAAACCGATCAAGTAGTCAAATATGCATATATGTATGTGTAAAAACACAATGTGAAAGACACATGTAAAAGTATGTAAATGTAAAATATGAAAATGAAAAAGTATAAATGGAACATGTGTACCTGATCCATGTTGAGAAATATAGTGTAGAAGGATATCCTGTACTGTTGGGGTTTTTTGGGTGATCCGATGCCATAGGATGAAGAAGTATAGGGAGGAATTTTGCTGTATCCTCCATCCTGTAACTTCTTCCCTGAATGTGTGTGAAGAGATCTTTGTACGTCCTGGGTTTTTGGGTGATTTGATGCCACTGGCTGAAGTAGTGTAGGTAGGCACACCCACTATAACCTCCAAGCCTATAACTGCTCCCCAGAATGCTAAGGATTACCATGTCCTATAAAATCCGCTGTGTACAGGGTTCATATACTGGTCTAAACCCATTCGTTGTATGTAACCCACAAATTCCAAGAGCGGAAAGTGCATTGAACTAAACCAGTGTAGAAGCGCTGTGTAGTATGTAAAAAGCCCAAATGATGCCTCCCCTCTTTAGGGGCACATGCAACATCACTGATAGGAGAATGCGGCCCTAAAAGAGGACCAACCACATGAACTCTATAAATCTTCCCTACAAGGGGAAGGGAATGCACTTGGTAAAAACAAAGACACACACAAACAAGATGGCTAGCCAAAGACAAGTGTTAGTACGAACAAACATGCATATAGAAAATAATATATAAACTATGAAAACATTGTATAAACTACCAAACAACCACATGCAAAGAAATAAGTGTGCACAACAAACATAGGGCAAGGCTCGCATACAAGAATAAACAATAGCAGACAATATAACTAATACTTATGGAAGTAAATATGTCTGCATAAAAAATGTTGCACATGAAGCACCCATTAACATGTTAGAAAGATAACTAGTATGTCAAAAGTGTGTATAACCAAGGAATGTAAAGTTCTATGTACAAAATGAAATAATATCACCTTTGAGAGATGAATGTGGATGCCCCCAGCGACCAATGTAGGAAGGGTATGAGGCGAGAATCCATGCTGCGTGTAAGAGACATGTATATGCGATCACAACTAGAAAAAGACGTGAACATGCATGTGTGGATGGTATAGATATAAATGACATACCAGTAATCTAACTAGCATGTGTAATAAAGTGACCATGAACAATCACAAGTAAGCAAGAGTAAAAGCAACCATAAGATGCAGTATGTTGTGGATGGATGGAATGGAATGCAAGATGGAATGATACGAGTCACGTGCCCCCCAAGTGAATGGAAATGTATGCAACGAGGTTCATTTAGTTTTCCCCCTCATTATTCAATAATTAATTGTAAACAAGAGTGCATCATCGGGAAATAGTCGAGGTGTGTGTTGTTTCTAATGTGCGGTGATGAATATGTAGGTGTGGTGATAATATGTGACCTAGTGACGATTTGTACGTGAACCTTATAGCCTAATCATATATCACGACTAGATGAACATATAAGTGATGATTTAGCCTAAGTGTATATCACTAGAAGATGAATGGATGAGTGATGATTTATCCCTAAGCGTATATCACTACAAGATGAAAAGAGGTTGTGGTGATATAACCTAAGGTTTATAACACTACAAAATAATAGAATAGGTGAGGATTTAGCCTAAAGTGTATGTCAATAATGCTAAAAAAGTAGCATGATGAAAGCTCTAATAGTAAATGTGTGATGAGTGTAAGGTCCATTTGATTTGTAAACCCTCGGAAATCAAGTATGGACTGAGGAACTAAAATGCATCATAGGGTAGTGAGCGCAATGTGTAAAAGATGATGTAGTATATGTGATGAGTAGAATGTGGAAATATATGATATGTAAAATGTAATGCAAGATGTGTAGAATGTGTAAAGTGGCATGCATGTAGATGAAATAATAATGTAGTATGTAAGATGATGTAATGCTAGACTCATAGATGGTAAGGAGTTAGTATAGTATGTAGAATATATGTTAAAATGTGCGGTGTAATATGTATGGTATGTAGGTAAATGAATAATTCGGTATGTAGGATAAGTAGTGTAGTATGTAAAACGCGTATCATTTCTATAAATCCTTTTTCGGATTAAGTTTATTTACAACAATCATGTCATCATTATTGATGGTGTCCCTCCATCTACACCATGGTCGTCATCTCCTCGCACATCAGTTAACACATTATCTACTTCCTCTAACACATCACATTTTATGTTTCTCAAAGCACAGTCTACTCCTAGCTCTCCTATTCACACATCATCTACATGACCGCATCGTTCCTCTAGTCCTCCCATAGGTATAGGCCCATTCATAGGAAATTTATTTCATCTCAACATAGGTCACCACCTCAACTTATTCCACGCGGGTCTTCATCATCTTCGCATTCAACATCACGTATACCTCCGTCACCAATACATTTTGTGATGCCATGACCTTCATCATACATTCATCCATCACATGTGCTTATACTTCATTCACCAGAACATCATTTGTCTACCATACCACCATTATTAAAGCATCATCATACACTTTCATCATCACTTACATTAGATGGAGGAACTTCGTCCTTCACAGTTATTGGTTAGCTCACGCATGTACACTTGGGGGCATCACATCTAATACATACCCCCCCTACACTCTTATTAGCATCTATCATATTTGTATTACCATACATCAATCACCTAGCATGCATGTATTCATTCGTACTTTAGTGTCATCATTATCCGATGCCACACTCTTGTGCTTTGGTTCACACTTGATTGTTGAGGGCTTATTACACATGAACCCCACACACTGCACTTATTCATACATTATGCATCATACACCATACATTCTGAATTTAGTCTAAAAAAAATTGGCATTTATAAATTTCTACATCATACATCATGCTAGTTGTCATTATGCATATACTATTTTAGACCAAGATCAAAAAATCCAATTGAGACCGAGAAGCATGTCACATCTATCAATGGTGTTTCCAATGAGGAAAGGTACAAGTAGTGTAAGAGGGACCAACCATGACATGAATTTAAACAATTCCAAAAGGTTTGTTGAAATGGTATTTGATTTGTGATGGAGGATAATCGATAGCTTTGAGAATTGAAATAGAGATACACTAACGAGCCATGATGGGTAAAACTTGGTGTTATTAATGGAGGTCGAGCCAATCGATGAATTAATATGAAAATGATTAGATGAGAAAGTTGCATGATAATCAACGTCAGAGAAAGAAATGATTTGTGGCGAAGCATCAGTGTTTGCCACTAATAAATATAAAGCTCTTGATCTAGGAGTAGGTACTATGTGATATGTATTATTGACAAAAGATTCTGATGTCTTCTTGTCACATTGTTGAGATTCATTGTTAAAGATATTGAGTTTACCCTTGTCGTTGGTCAGGGTAGAGTTAGTAGACTCTGGAAATTCTCGTTTGTTGTCATTAATTAGATCTTGGATGATTGTACGAAATTTGAATAATCTATTTGTATAATGTCCCATGCATCGATGATAATCACAGTGGAATTTTTCATTGTAGTTCCTCCTTTTGGTCATGATGGGTCTAATTTGAGTGGAGGGGGAAGAGTAATAAGATTGCTTTCAAGAAGTTATTTCAATATTAGATGTGGAGCCATAGTGAAAGGAGAATAAACCCTAGAATGGTAAAGTATGAATGAAGAATCTAGAAGTGTTAATGATTGAGGCAAGTTCACCAAAATGATTAAATAAAAATGGAAAATATCCTATAGTTAATCTAATCTATAACGACATGTAAATGTAGTAAATAAATTCATTAAAGAAGTATGTAAATGACCCAAGAAACTATATAAAATGAAATGCTAACCCTAATGTGCAAGGGAGAAGAGGAAAGAACTTAGTTGATTTGATGATCTTGTTGGACTGTGTTGCAGAGATGATTGGAGGAACATGAAATAGGAACGATTGTGTAGAGGTCCTAAAAAGGATGGATCTGAGATGATTAGCTAGACTGGATCACCTGGAGAGGGACTAGGGTGCCTACAAGCACTCTGATTTGTATAATGGGCATCCTGGTCTATGCAATAGGTTTGGAACTGATTTTCACAAGTTTGGGTGGTGGTCTGAACCCCTTGTTATGTGTTGCATCAGATTCGATGTACTGCTTCAGGTTACACTGAAAATTCAAGATGTATAATAGACCTACAAAAGACCAAAGAAGAGTATCAAAACCCTAAAAAATATGAATATAAATGAATGGGTTGGACTGACCTCAACTGCCACAACTAGTGGTCTTACTCACTGAGCACTATGCACTACATTTTGGACCTGGACGTAGTTCTGGTGTGTGTGCATGTGCATCATCGTGCCCTAGGTGCTCTCGTTTCGAGTCACACTTTGTGCAGTAACGAGCAATAACTAACCATGTAGAAAATGTAAATAGCATGTGTGCATGGCATACAATAGAATCCCTCCCCCTATGTAGTGTATAATGAAAATGTGATGCAGATCTCCTAGCCTTGATGATAGAGCACTATGTGGATGCAAGTGATCTCCAATGCAATAGATGGATGCAACTCTAGATGGAGTGATAGCAGTGTTATGACTGTCAGGACCCTTATTATGGTAGATCTCATAGCTTTATATTTATAGGGCTATCAAGCTCTAATTTCGTAATTAATCCTGACAATGGACGATTGGGAAAAAGATAAAGAAGGATAAACAGGCTAAAAAGAGCCCCAAAAAGTGGTAGGAAAGTTCAGGAACGGATAGTGGTGCATAAACTGGTGGCACCCCTAGGGTGACACAGTACTAAGCTGGGAAGCGCTAATTTTGGGCTAGAATAACACGAGATGACAGTTGCTGAAATGGAGGGATATGGGTGCAATAAAATATGTGGGAATGAAGAAATAAAATATAAAATAAAGGTGGCAAAGAGACGTGGGATTAACTAGTACCCTATCTTCACTTGAGAACCTTCTAAATAGTATTATAAGACTGAGACTAAATTATGTGTAAAGTGCATAATTTTGTGTCTACATTTTACCCCCACTTTATGTTGGTGAGCGAGAAAGCTCGGTAACATAAAGTAGATATAGATGCGTACTTGATATCCATAAAGAGAGTAGTAGAAATGCAAATGCACGTGCTACGATGGACTAGGAGCTCAATGCGTTGGAATGACAACAAAAAAATGTGGAGAAACGTGCTATCCCCTAAAGCTATGAAAAATGCAAATAAAAAGTGATGTAGCTATGTCAACCTAGAGTGGAACATCCCATGTAGGTGGATGTTGTGTTTAGTGTACTTGCATGGTTATTAAAGGTACATGCTCTGTATTGGTGTGTATGTCGTCCCAGAATTGTTGTTAAGCCCTAATTTGACTATTTGTTTCTCATATGACGGACATGCAAACGAGAAAATGATCAAAAGTTAGCTAAAAACTGACAGAAATAGTATGTAAAAGTGACTATCCCTAAAAAATTCACAAATTTAAAGTACACAAGTGTAAGAATATGATAGAATAAAAGATCTATTTGGAATCCATGTTCTGCATCATTGATCCATGTCGTTAAGAAGAAAAGGGAAATGCTACATCAATGGGAGCCATATTGCTACTTTCACAGACATTTTTGAAATGGGTTGATCTCACTAGCCACCCTAATTGAAGAAGTATAGGGAGGAAATACTTTGTGTCACATTTGCAAGATTTTCATGCCACTGTCTGTTGAAATGATGTGAAGATGAATCTCGAAGTTACTATCCTAGTGTATCTGGGCGATCCGACGCCACCTGGACGAAAAAGTGTAGAGAGCCTAAACATGCTACTGTAGACCCCCAATCCTGTCAATATGCTCAAAGCATGTAAGAATTGCCAGAAATAGAATTTCACGACTATCCCTAAAAACTGGCCACTATGTATGGAGCTTGTAGACTGGTACTAAACTCAGATTGTGTCTGAATCGATGTAAATGATCGTTCGTCTTTAGTTGAAGAACCCTCAAGGGAAATGCCCTAAATTATTTGGGGGCGTATGGATGACGACCCTGGAAGAAGAATGCAGCCCCAAAAGAGGACCATGTCACACTCTGAGCTATGACTAACTCTAGTTGCAGATATGTTAGAGGCCTATGTACTCAATTTCAACACTAGGTATCTGGATGTTTGGAGTGAATCACAAAAGCTACTAATCAACTGTAACCAATGAGAATTTCAGGGCCTTTCACTAAAAGTTTCAAATCATATAAATCTTAAGATTGTTCGCAAAATTACTGTAATTGTAAGCCCTATTCTGGACCATTCATGCTTTCCTTAAGAAATAAAGGAACATTTGAAAACAATGGCAGCCAACTATTAGAATCCAAGACATTCTATGTAATGGGCTAATGTCCCATAATTAAATGACACTTCTCAGTAGTTATCTTGGACATTTGTAATAATATCATCCCACGTACATGGATGTTTAGAGTGAAGCACAAAGTTAGAATATGAATTCAATTTATAAGTACCTTCCAAAGAATAATTTAACTGGCAAGGAATATCTGAAGACCCTAAAAAATGGGACAATCTACCTGACAGAAGCTTGGTTGTAGCAATGTTTTCTTTGATTTCATCGTCTCTCAGGACTTTTCTTCATCGGTTGATTTACACATGCCAGAAAATAGAGAGCTGAAGACGTTTCCAAATATAGATCTCTTCAACGCAATGTCTCTTGGATCGTTCATCTAATCTTTTAAGAGGAGTTGGGAAATGCTACATCAATTTGGCTATGTGTAATTGTTATAGATCCAAGACTTACTCCAATTTGGCTGTGTAATTGTATCTCTCTTTAGATTGTCTCACGTACAGCTTGGTTCAGTAGTTTATGTTATGTCACATGAGATAATTTCACCCCATTTACATTGATATTTCAGAGTGAATGGCCTGAAGTTCCCAGTCTGTAGCATCCAGGATGACAATTCAATATTATGCACAAATGGCAACTTTACTAGCGGGGAAACTTCCCATACATAATGGTTTTGGGGACCATTGAAAACTACCAACTACCATTGAGAAATTTACAATAATAAAAATTTATAAAATAATAGAACTTTGGAATCCATAATCTGTATGATGCATATTTATTTAGAGCAACCGGTAAACAGTGAAACCACTTGCATTTCTTATGGGAGCATAATTATTAAAAACCAATACATGGAGACTGGTAAACAGTGGCTATTTCCTGCATAGAATTATGAAGTTGCGTCCATTGGTAGTAAATGTTCGACATATGCTAGTCTTCTCATTTTATGTATATAGAACTTTGGAGTGAAGATCTGAAGTCCGATTCAATCAACTTTCGGAATCCAATGTTGGTATGCATAAGCCATAATTTTTGTATTGTTTTTTGATTTTTTTGTTGTAGCCTAAAAAATGCTGAGTACATGTTCTACAAAAAATTCCTGCATTGTGTGTTGAGAACACAAAGGGTGAGCATTCATGAGAAATGTCCTGTAACTTGTCTTTTTATTGCAACAAGGAGTGAACTTTGATAGTTACTATTTAATTATCTTTGTAGGGTCTATCGACAGCATTTATTATGTTGCTGGGCACTCTATGATGGCTACCAAAGAGTTATAGATCCACTTGATGCTGCAAAGCTCTAATATAAATAAGTGTTCTCACCATGTTTTTCAAACTTATTTTCATACATGGGATACAAGTGCTTGCATATGTAATAACATAGCTGCTAACCGTATCTTCATAGTTTTAAAAATTCATAGATCAATTAATGAGAAATGTAATGAATAAAACATCCAACCATGAAAACATCCAATTGATGTAGTATTTTCCGTGTAGGTTAAGCTAAAAAAAAGATGCGTCCACCTTGGCTCGTCTAGTTGGAAGACAAGATCGCAGTGGATAAGGTATTTGAATTTGTGTAAATAGGGTCGACACATTCAGTCTCTTTTTCCCGATGCTAATTAGGAGGACTAAAATGTTGTAATAAATGTAGTAAATAACATAAAGAGTAGATGTAATAAATTATGCTAAATGAAATAAAACCCTAAATGTGCAAGAGAGTAGGAAGAGAAAAATCTTAGTTGATTGGTTGTAGACTGGTCACAGGTTGTTGCAGATCTGAGAATGAAATCAGGAAGTGCATATAAACACTCAGGGACCCTGCAAAGGACAGATCTGGAGGATTTGATATGACTGGGGCACCTAGGAGTGTACTAGGGTGCCCCGAGGTGCCCTAGTCTACTATCTGGGTGCTTTGAACATTGTAAATGCTCAAAACCTGAATCTGGTATGGTCACAAGTTGGTTCCAAACCTTCCCTTGTTTGTCATGACTGGATCTTCCGGATGAGCTGGAAAATGACTTGCAATACAAAGAGAAGTATCAAACCCTATAAAAATAAAAGATGCAAATGAATGGGTCAGACTGACCTCAGTTCACCAAACTTGTGGTCTTATCACTGAGTGATGCACTACATTTTGGATATAGTGTATGGTGTGTGTGTGTGTGTGTGTATGTCATGCCCTAGGTGCTCTCGTGTCAGTCGCACTTTGTGAAGTAGCGAACAATAGTAACTATAGAAAATGTAAATAACATGTGTGCATGGAATTAAATAGAATCCCTCCCCCTATGCAGTGTGTGTGATGCAGATCTCCTAGCCTTGATGCATGGCACTATGTGGATGCAAGTGATGCAATGGATGCAACTCTAGATGGAGTGATAGTAGTGTGTGAACTATGACCTAGGACCCTCATTATGGTCTTATAGCTTTATATTTATAGGGCTCTCAAGCTTAATTTCGTAATTAATCCCTACAAAGCTGACTGAGAAAAAGATAAGATGACAACAACTAGAAATGACCCAAAAAGGAGGGAAAGGGGATTTGCATAGATCAGGGTGCCCAAAGTGGGACTGGGGGCGAGGGCCCCAGTATAGGTTGGGGTGCCCTGATTTAGGGCTAGAATGTCGGGATAGTTGTGAAATGGATGGATAAGTGCTGGAAAATACACAGGAACTATGAAATAAAATATAAAATAAAGATGGCCAAAAGGTGGGATTAATTAGTACTTTGTACACTTGAGAACCTTCTAAATAGTAGTATAAGACCAGGCCAAATTATGTGTAAAGTGCATAATTTTGTGTCTACATTTTGCCCCCACTTTATGTTGGTGAGCGGAAAGCTCGGTAACATAAAGTAGATAGAGATGCGTACCTGATATCCATGTAGAGTGTAGAAGAAGACATGTCGATGGACTAGACTCAAGCATGGAATGAAAAAAAGAAAAATGTGGAGGAGCGTGGATTCTAAAGATGAAAAATGTGCATAAAAAGTGATGAGAGTGAACCTAGGGTGGAATGCATGTGTAGTTGTTGCTGTGTGTAGTGTACCTGCATGGTTAGTATGGATAAGTACCATAGTGGTGTATTGTTGTCATTGTTATTGTTGTTGTTGCCCCCAATTTGACTACTTGTTTCTCATACGGTGGACCTGCAAGGAGAAAATGATCAAGTAGTCAAATATGTATGTATGTAAAAATGTTGTGTAAAATACACATGTGTAAAGTACACAAATGTAAAATACACTAGAAAAATTGTAAATGGAACATGTGCACCTGATCCATGTTGAGAAAAAGGGTGTAGAAGGATATCTTGTACTGGTCATGAGTTTTATGGGTGATCTCACGCCACCCTGGCTGAAGAAGTGTAGGGAGGAAATGCTGTTGTGTCCTCCAACTCTAACTGCTTCTGCTGAAATGTGTTGAAGATATCTTTGTACTGTCCTAGTTTTTTGGGTGATCTGATGCCACTGGATGGAGAAGTGTAGAGAGGCACACCCACTATAACCCCCAAGCCTATAACTACTTCGCAAAATTTTCGAAGGACACCATGTCCTGTTAAGGCCATTGTGTATGGAGTTCGTAGACTAGTCTGAACTCACTCATTGTGCCTAAATAGGTGTAAATACGTTATGTTAGTAGAAAACCCTCAATGATGCCCCCCTCTTTGGGGGTGCATGCGATGACCCTGGAAGGAGAATGTGGCCCCAAAAGAGGACCCAACCACACTTTGACCTGTAGAACTCTGCCCTACAGGGGGAAAGGGAAATGCTTGGTAGATACCAAGGCATGCACAAAAGGGGATGGCTAGCCAAAACAAGTGTTAGTCTAAAAACACATGCATAATAAATAAGTGTAAAATACGTAGACAATGTAGAAACTACCAAACAAAGTAGTGTAAACACACAAGAAAAAAGTAGACCACACAAAGAGTGGGTTTCAAACATGGGACATCACTCACAATGTTGCAAGACACGCAAGGCCATCAAGGCCACAAACAATAGACAAGTGTGCACACAAGAAAAGGGCAAAGCCCGCATACAATAGCAAACAAAGAAGACAAGTAGAAATGAACAAGTAGTCATGGAAACATGTAATCCTACAAAACAAGTGTTGCACATGGAACACATGTTAGCATGTTAGAGTGATAACCAATATGTCAAAAGCATGTATAAGTAAGTAGTATAAGATGCTAAGTATAAAATGAAACAATAACACCTGTATAAGATGAATGTGGATGCCCCCAATGACCCATATAGGAAGGGTAGAAGGTGAGCATCCATGCCACATGTAGAGTCTTGTATCTGCAATCACACTAGACAAAGGCGTGAACACACATGTGTGTATGATAATGACATATAAGAAATCAATCTAACATGTGTAGTAAAGTGAGCATGAAAAACACTAGTAAGAAAAATTAAATGCTACCAAGACAATGTAGTATGTTGTGGATGGATGGAATGGAATGCAAGATGGAATGATAGGAGCAATGTGCCCCCTAAGTGAATGGAAGTGTATGTAGTGAGGTTCATTTTTTTTTCCCCCTCAGTAGTCAAGAATGAACCGTAAATGAGAGTGCGTCATCGGGAAATGGTCGAGTAGTGTTGGTTGTATCTAGCATGTGTGATGAGTGTGTATATGTAGTGGTGTTGAAATGCAACATGGGGAGAAGATGTGTGTGGACCCTATAGCCAAAGCATATACCATGACTTGGTAGGAATAAAGAGTGATGATTTATCCCTAAGCGTATATCACTATGGAATGAGTGTAGCAAGTGGTGATGAGATGATTATATAAAAAGTGTGCATGGACCCTATATCCTAAGCAGTATACAATGACTTGTTGAATGGGTGAGTGATGATTTAGCCCTAAGCATATATCACTATATGATGATGAATGGTGGAAGAATGGGTGATGATTTAGCCTAAAGTGGTATGTCACTAGTGATACCATGGGTAATGAGGGCATATGAAGCATATATGAATATGTGGTGGATAACAGAAGGTGGTGATGTAGCCATAAGTGTAGAACACTATGTGATGAATAAGAATGAGGTGGTGATTTAGCCTAAAGTGTATACCACTAAGTGATGAGTAGGATAAATGATGATGTAATAGAATGACTTATAATAGGATATAGAATATAGATGATAGGATGTAAGAGGGTAATGAGAAAGTGATGAAAAGGGTGGTGATTTAATTTAAGGAGTATACCACTACATGATGATTGAAGATGATAATGTTAATGATAATTTTGGAATTGGAAAAAATTATAATGTAAGAGAATGATATAAGAGGAGATGATACAAATGTAATAGAATAACCTAGAATTGATGAAAAGATTAGTACATTATCCCTACCATGTGTATACCATATGGTATACGATGATGAGTGTGGGTGATGATATAGCCTAGAGCATTGGTCACTAGTTCATTGAATGTGGTATGATGACATATCACACGTAGGTAAGGTCCATTTGATTGGTAAAGCCTCGGTAGTTCAAGTATGGACTGAGGAACTAGAGTGCATCATAGGGTGGTGAGTGCAACGTGTAGAAAACAATGTAGTATAAACGACCAAGTAAGGAGTAAGGTATGTAAATGCACGGTGTGGGCAATGCAATGTAGAATGTGTAGTGGGTATGGAATGTGTAATGTGTAATGTAATAAAAGTAATGTGTAGATAGAAATAGAATGTGTAATGATGATAGGTAAAACTAGACCCATGTATAACGAAATCTAGTGAAGCATGTAAATGTAGAATGTATAGGATGTATAGATGCGGTGTGGGTGTGTAATATGTAGTAATAAGCATAGATATAAAATGGAATGTGTAGTGATAAGATATAAAGATAGACTCATATATAATGTACTCTAGCGTAAATGTAGAATGTAGAGATGGAATGGAAAACTAGACTCATATGTAATGATGACTAGTGTAGTATATGGATGATGAATGCTATAAAGAGATGGGATGTATAGGTGTAGGATGGTGGAATGTAAATGTGTAGGTCCTATAGTGCAGTGTGTGGGGTTTAGTGTAATGGTAATCCCTCAACAGTCCAGTGTGAACCGAAGCACAAGAGTGTGTCATCGGGTAATGAGGGTGCTACGACATGCAAGATAGAAATATACGTATGATGATAAAGTATATAGTGTAAGATGATAGGTGAGTATACGAGGATAGAGAAAAAGGGGGGAGTATGTGTTGTGATATGCCCCCTGGTGGTAGTGTGCGTGGGGCTAGGTGAACTCATCAAGGAGATCATTGTCCTCTGGATCAAAGTCAAATGGATCAGGAATTGGCAACTTGGTAGGCTATAGTATGAGGTTGATCATGTAATGAGCCAGTGAGAGACAAACGATACATGCCCATAGCGTATTCTTCATCAGTGAATGGGGGATGTGGGCAACCGTGTGCGTACCATCGAGTGTAATTAGGTGAATAGCCAAGAAAGGAACTATTGCAAATGAAAATATGACCAAAAGGCATAGGAAGTGAAATATATAGTGTGACTAGGGTCTAAGGTACCTCCAATGTAAGTAAGCCAAGAGTCCCCTAATGTGAGTGGAGAAGCACAAGGGGTATGTGGGAGATAGACAAAAACGTCAAAGACATGCAAGCCATATGCGGCAGTGATAGTGAACAAAACCATAATATAGGTGAGAGGCATGAGTAGAAGGCTGAAGGTCCTCAAAAGTAAAACCAAGATGAGCTAGACCAACATGGAGAACATGTGGTTTCATCACATGCGGGGTCAAATGGAACATGTTCCCAATAAGAGATTATAAATGAAAAGTGTACATGTAAAAAGGGTATGAGCTAATGGTGAAGATGAAGAAGGAATGATATTGTGTATGGATGGAACAAACGGCTGATGTGGAAGAATAGTGGTAGTAGGAGTGTGTAGAGGGGATAGTATCTAGCAAACAAATAGTGCCCTCAAGTGGTGGTAAATGAGGTTGATCATCCATAGGTTGAGGTTCATCTGTAGTATCAATGGAGGAATAAGAATGCTAGTATGAGGGTCATGGACACAATATTGGAATGGATCACGATCTCGGAAGACAATATACTCAATATGCTCATGTAAGAATTTGATGCAACGGTGGATGGTAGAAGCAACAACTTGCATGGCGTGAAGCCATGGTCTCCCTAATAAGCAATTATATGAGACAGGAAAATCAATGACAAAGAAAATGGTAGGGAGAGTCTTAGGACCTACAGTTAAAGGAAAGGTAACGTGGCCTAGACATGGACAAACAAAACCATCATAAGCACAGAGTGAAATGGAAGAAGGGATAATGTCATGAGAAGAAAAACCTAAGGCTTGGAGAAAGGACATAGGGCACAGATTAAGCTCAGAGCCATTATCGATAAGAGTACACTTGATAGCAACATTGTAGATGGGAGACATAATGTAAAGTGGTGGGTCATTGTCAAAGGGGTGAATGTCAACAGGAGGATTGCCCTGAATGTGATATGTTGAGAAAAGGCCTTCGAAAATGTGTCATACAGGGAATCCAGATGCATGTCAATAGAAACATCGGTAGTAGCAAAGAGGGTTTGAACATGGTGAAGCAAATCAGGATGGGTAAGTAAGTATTCAGTAATGGAGATATTCATGATGGTGGAATGAAAAAGTCCCTAGAAGGTGGTAGAAAGAGACATCAGGTTCACCAAAATGATTAACTAAAATTGGAACTATATGGGCAAAGAAATAACTAATCCTAGTTAATCTAATTAGGAGGACTAAAACATTGTATAAATGTAGTAAATAACATAAAGTCAGATGCAAATAAATATGCTAAGTAAAATAAAACCCTAGATGTGCAAGAGAGTAAGAGAAATAGCTTAGCTGATTACTGTAGATGGTCGCACAGTGTCGCAGGTCTGGAGAATAAAATCAGGAAGTGTAGACGAACACTCAGGGACCCTGCGAAGGGCAGATCTGGAGGATCTGAAGTGACTAGGGTGCCTGGAAGTGTATTGGGGTGCCCCAAGGTGCCCTAGTCTACAATCTAGGCGCTCTGAACACTGTAAATGCTCAAAACTTGCAACTGGTATGGTCATAAGTTGGTTCTGAACCTTCCTGTTTGTCACGTTGGATCTGTCGGATGAGCTGGAAAATGACCTGCAATGCAAAGAGAAGTATCAAACCCTAGAAAAATAAAAGATGCAAATGAATGGGTCAAACTGACCTCAGTTGCTAAACTTGTGGTCTTATCACTGAGCATTGCACTAACATTTCAGAACTGTGATGTAGTGTGTGTGTGTGTGTGTGCATGTCGTGCCCTAGGTGCTCTCATGTCAGTTGCACTTTGTGAAGTAGCGAGCAATAGTAACTATAGAAAATGTAAATAACATGTGTGTGCATGGAATAGAATAGAATCCCTCCCCCTATGAAGTGTGTGTGATGCAGATCTCCTAGCCTTGATGCATGGCACTATGTGGATGCAAGTGATGCAATGGATGCAACTCTAGATGGAGTGATAGTAGTGTGTAATGCTATGACCTAGGACCCTCATTATGGTCTTATAGCTTTATATTTATAGGGCTCTCAAGCTTAATTTCGTAATTAATCCCGACAAGGCCAACTGAGAAAAAGATAAAGATGACCAACAACTAGAAATGACCCAAAAAGGAGTGAAAGAGGATTTGCATAGATCGGGGCACCCAGAGTGGGACCATAGGTGCCCCAGTATAGGACTGGGGTGCCCTGATTTAGGGCTAGAATGTCGGGGCAGTTGTGAAATGGACGGATAAGTACTGGAAAATACATGGGAACTACGAAATAAAATGTAAAATAAAGATGGCCAAAAGGTGGGATTAATTAGTACTTTGTACACTTGAGAACTTTCTAAATAGTAGTATAAGACCGGGCCAAATTATGTGTAAAGTGCATAATTTTGTGTCTACACTTCCACTCTTGGATACATTAGAAATTGGTGAACTTTTGCATAGTACAGAACTAGACCCAAACTGCATGACACAAGCAAACACTGATCATATAATTTATAGGGTGGTTAAGGACTTGAAGCATTAGCAAATCACACTCTAACCGTGTATTAAAAACAGGGTAGACGACACACAAGGGAAGTGGCTCACTAAGAGCCAGATTGAGAATGGATTTCCACACCTAGTCAAACTCTAGGAGCAATAGGGACCATTTCTTCTTAAAGAAAGGTGAATGATCCAAAACAGGGCTTCTAGAGATGTAATTTTGGAAAGTCTTAAATTTTTTATTTTTGCTAGTTTTTAGAGAAAGTCTTGAAAGTCTATTTCTGGCATTTTTTAGCAGCTTTTGTATCTTACATGCTTTAGGGTGTTCGGGAGCATTTTTGGGTTTAGCAAAATTTTGGTCACATTATCGACTGGATCCGCAGTCTACCTTTATACTTCACTCCAAAACAACCACGTAAATGGGATGAAAGTCTTCCATATGTTCAACATACCTACAATCGAGCTCTTCATAGGTCTACGAGACTTTGCCCATTTAAGGTATATCTTGTATTCTAGCCATTGTCTCCCATTGATGTAACATTTTCCTTCATGTTGAAAGAAGAATCTGACCATACACAAAAAGAAGTGGATAAAGAAACTAACTATTTTTGAAAGAATTTGAAACATTCAACAAAAAGCTCATGAGATCTTGGAAAAAACTAGCCAAAAGTACAAGTAGCATCATAATGTGCATTAGGTTCCTCATCATATTTTGAAAAAATTAAGATTTTTAAAAAAGTTGTGATTTTGAACAGTTGGGATTTTCCAAAAAATCAAGGATTTTGAATCATCGGGATTTTTGAAAAAGCATGGATTTTCAAGAAAGTCATGATTTTCGAAAAAGTCAGGATTTAAAAAAAAGTTGATATTTAAAAAAAGTTAGGTTTTTCAAAAATTCGAGATTTTTAAACAGTTGGGATTTTTGAAAAGTCGTAATTTTCGAAAAAGACAAGATTGTTTATGATTTTTGAAAAAGTCAGGATATTGAAAAATTCGGGATTTTAGAAATGTCGAGATTTTCGAAAAAGTATTGTTAGGATTTTGAAAATTTCGATTTTTGAAACCAGCCCGTATTTTTATAAAAGTTGGGATTTTGAAAAAGTTAGGATTTTTGAAAAAGTCAGAATTTTGAAAAAGTTGAGATATTCGAAAAAGTTGTAATTTTGAATAGTCCGGATTTTTGAAAAAGTTGGAATTTTATTTTGAATAATTTCCGAATTTTAGAAAAAGTATGGATTTTCGAAAAAGTCAGAATTTTCAAAAAAGTTGGGATTTTGAAAAAGATATGATTTAGAAAGTGTTGGGACTTTCAAAAAGTCAAGATTTTAAAAAAAAGATTTAGAAAAATCCCATCAAGATTTTGGAAAAAATCGTGATTTTTGAACAAAGCCATTATTTTTGAAAAGGTTCAGAATTTTCAACAAAGTAGCAATTTTGAATAGTCAAGATATTTCATAAAAGTTGGGATTTTCGAATTATCAAGATTTTAGAAAAATTGAATTTTCGAAAATATCTGGATTTTTGAAAAAGTCAAGATTTTCAAAAAAGAATGGGTTTTAAAAAAAGTCAAGAATTTGAAGAAGTAGAAATTTTGAAAACGTCAAGATTTTGAAAATTTCAGGATTTTCAAAAGTTGGGATTTTTGAAAAAGTTGAAGATTTCAAAAAATTTGTAATTTTGAAAAAGTTTGGATTTCAAAAAAGTCAGGAGTTTTTAAAAAGTTGGCATTTTTAAAAATGTCAGTATTTTCAAAAAGTTGCGATTTTTGAAAAAAGTCACGATTTTAAAAAAAACTCATTATTTTTGAAAAACTCACTATTTTTAAAGAAGTTGGGATTTTGAAAAGTCAAGATTTTCGAAAAAGTTTGAATTTTTGAAAAAAGTTGCGATGAAAAAGTCGGGATTTTGAAGAAAGTCATGATTTTATAAAAGTCAAAAATTGGAAAAAGTCTCAATTTTTAAAAACTCGTTGATTTTGAAAAAGTCTTGATTTTAATAAATTCGTGATTTTGAAAAACAAGTTGTGATTTTTGAAAAAGTCACAATTTCTGAAAAAGTTAGGATTTCAAAAGGGTGGGATTTCGAAAATGTTAGGATTTTTCAAAAAAAAGTCTAGATTTTTGAAAAAGTCATAATTTCAAAAGATTCAGTATTTTTACTAATCACGATTATCAAAAAAATCATGTTGGGATTTTGGAAAAGTTGAGATTTTAGAAAAAGTCAAGATTTTGATGAAAAAGTCAGGATTTTGAAAGGTCAAGATTTCGAAATAGTCGGGATTTAGAAAAAATCGAGATTTTCAAAAAAGTCGCGATTTTGAAAAATTTGTATTTTGAAAGAGTCGAGATTTTGAAAAAATTGGGATTTCAAAAAAATCAAAATTTTGAAAAAATTGGGATTTTCATAAAAGTCGGGATTTTATAAAAAAGTTACGATTTTCAAAAAAAGTCACGATTTTTGAAAAAGTAGCAATTTTGAAAAATGTTGGGATTTTTTTCGAAAAAGTTTGTATTTTGAAAAAAATGTTGGGGGATTTTTGAAAATGGTCATGAGCATTTCGAAAAAGTCAATAAAAATGTTGTCAAAAGTATTTTTGTAAAAGTCAATATTTTCAAAAAAGTTATGATTTTTGAAAATGTCAATTTTTGAAAAAGTTTTTTTAAAAAATAGTTTTTTGAAAGGGATGTACCCTTGAAAAAAAACATGAGAGCCGGAATAGATTATGATAACAGACATTAATGGAAAAGGTCCAAGTGTTACAGTGAAAATGATTTTTTTACACAGACGAGACATAACAGCAAAACAACAGCAGAAAAACAAAAAAGTGAGAAACAGCAAAATTTTCAGAGTGGTAAAATTCTATTTGCTGCCCGTTACCCACCCTGATATTTCGCAGTTCAGAAGTAGGAAAAAAATGCACATAATAAAACTCAAGACGAACAACTGCAAATCAGCAAAAAACAATTTTCAAAAAACTGCTGTCGACAAAGAAAAAAGTTATGATTTTTGCAACTTCAAAAAGTCAAGTTTAGGATTTTCAATTTTTTAAAAAAAGTTCGGGAGTTTTCAAAAGGTCGATGATTTTTGAAAAATGGAACTAGATTTAAAAAATAAATCAGGATTTTAAAAAAAACTCAGCATTTTGAAAAAGTTCAAAATGTTGTTATTTTGAAAAAGTCAATATTTTCAAAAAAGTGATTTTGCAATTTTTGAAAAAGTTATTAAAAAAGTCATGATTTCAAAAAAGTTATGATTTTTGAAAAAGTCAGGATTTTCAAAAAATTTGGTATTTCAAAAAAGTCAAGATTTTGAAAAAGTAAGGATTTTTGAAAAAGTCGGGATTTCAAAAAAGTTGGTGTTTCAAATAAGTTGAGATTTTCAAAAATGTTAGGATTTTGAAATGTGAGCATTTTCGAAAAGTTGAGATTTTCGTGAAAGTCAAGATTTTCAAAACAACACGAATTTTTTAAAATTGTGACTTTTTTAAAATTATGAATTTTTAAAATGTCTGACTTTATCAAAATCACGACTTTTTCAAAATCTCAACTTTTTCAAAATCCTGACTTTTTCGAAAAATATCGTCTTTTTCAAAAATCCTAACTTTTTGAGAAGCTTGACTTTTAAACTAAAGTCCAACTTTTTCAAAAATCATGACTTTTTGAAAAATCCCAACTTTTTTGAAAATCCTGATTTTTTTGAAAACCTCAACTTCTTCATAAATCCCGACTTTTTCAAAAATTCCAATTTTTTTAGAAAGTCAGGATTTTGAAAATTCCCAATTATTCAAAATCCCTACTTTTCCTAAAATCCCAACTATTTAAAATAAGAACTTTTTCGAAAATCTCAACTTTTTCGAAAATACCAAATTTTTTTATATCTCGAACTTTTCAAAATCCTGACTTTTTTGAAAATCTCGATTTTTTTTGAAATTCTCGACTTTTTCAAAAATTCAGACAATTTCACAATCTCGACTTTTTCGAAATTCTAAATTTTTCAAAAATCATGACTTTTTTGAAAACTTTTGACTTTTTTGAAAATGTCAACTATTTTCAAAAATCTTGACTTATTAAAAAAGGTCATTGACTATTTTAAAAGCTCAATATTTATCATAATCATGAGTCATTGAGAATCTTGTGCTTTTTGAAAAATCACAACTTTTTTCAAAATCCTCAACTTTTTTGAAAATGTCGACTTTACGAAAAAATGAGACTTTTTAAAAAATCCTAACTTTTTTAAAATCCTAACTTTTTTGAAATTCTGACTTTGTAAAAAATCCCAACTTTTTCAAAATCCTGAATTTTTCTAAATCACAATTTTTGCAAAATCCTAGCTATTTTGAAAAACCTGACTTTTTCAAAAATCCCAACTTTTTTCGAAATTCGAATTTTTCGAAAATTTGGAATTTTTCGAAAATCTCGACTTTTCGAAAAAATACATTTAAAAATCATGAGTAAAGTTAGTTATGTAAAAAAGGGAAAATATTATAAATAAAACTATGTAATTATAAGCAGTTTGGGGGATTCATTTTGTGGTGAAAATGTAATTTTTCATGCCATTTCAACAGTTGCTTGAAAGGGTAATTTTATGTTTCGCTTCGGGGGTGCTGCCTCTCGACCCCTCCCTATACTAGCTCATTGGTCAACATGGGCGATTTGGAGTATGGTGGTTATTGGTTCGAATCACATTAAGGTTTTTTCTGTCGGTCCATCTTGCTAGTCTAAACCACCTCAACTTGTGCAATACCGAATGAGCTTGCCTACTTTCTCACCGAGCTACCTACCTAGCTCGCCGAGCTAGGCTATTTTCAAGGTGTTTTTTTTAAGGAGGTAGGAAATTAAATCGAGTATTTTTTAAAAAAGGAATATAAAAAATCGTGGCTTTTTCAAAAATTCAGTATTTTTTGAAAAGCCGTACTTTTTCAAAAATCTTAACTTTTTCGAAAATCGCGACTTTTTTTGAAAATCTCGACTTTTTCAAAATCTTGACTTTTCGAAAATGCCGACTTTTAAAAAAGCTAGAATTTTTCAAAAACCCCAACTTTTTTGAAATTCTAACTTTTTTCGAAATCGCAACTTTTTAAAAAGTCATGACTGGGGCCAAAAATTTTTCGAAATCTCCACTATTTCGAAAATCGTAAATTTTTCAAAAATCCCAACTTTTTTTGAAATCACGAGTTTTTCAAAATTATGATTTTTTAGAAAATCGCTACTTTTTCAAAAATCACCACTTTTTCAAAAATAGAGTTTTTTTTCGAAAATTCTGACTTTTTCGAAAATACATTTAAAAATTGAGTAAAGTTTTTTTTTAAATGTAGCATTTATGTTAAAAAGGGAAAATATTGTTAGTAAAAGTGTGTAATTATAAGTAGTTTGGGGGGTTCATTTTGTGGTAAAAATTTAATTTTTAGGCCATTTCAATGGTCGTTTGAAAGGGTAATTTGTGTTTGGCTTTGAGGCGGTGCCCACCGACCCTACCTCGTACTATCGCATTGGTCAACATAAGTGATTTAAAGTAAGGAGGTTATTGATTCAAATCACTTTAAAGGTTTAGGTGTCAACCCATCTCATAGTCTAAACCACCTCTATAGACACCTAAAATTGGTTACCCAATTTAGTGTCCCCTGCGTGCGTTTGCCTTCTCGGGTAACCTGGGGCATGTTTATATCACCACTTCTCCCTTAGGGTATTATTTAATATTTGATTTAAACATCTATCCTAAGTTTATTTCACCCCATTATGTTTTACCCATAGATAATTAAATATTAACTATTTAATTATACTTTTTACATATATCTTAACCACTTATCTACCCCATATCAATTCCTAACCTCCCATATAATTTTATCTATCTATCCCCCCATATTTCTCCTCCTCCCAAACCGTGCAACGGGATATTTCCCGTATTTGAGGTGGAAGGATCACTTTCATCTTTCCAAAAATCGTCCTTTTTGGCCATTTCGGGAGTCTGTTCCCGATCGGCGCCGACCGGTACTCGGTCGACGCCGATTTTTCGGAGCGGCACCGATTAAATCTCGGTCAGTGCTGATTACAAATACAGGGGCCAGAATTCAGTTCTGGTTGGAGAGAGAAGAGAAAGCGAAACAGAGAGCGAGAAAGATAGAGTAAAAACGACAGAGAGTTTTGAGCATCAAGTCTGAGCATTATCTATCAAGAAAAAGTAAATTCTGTCCAAATCAATCCCTGAGAGGAGTACCGTTACTCTGCTCCTACCACATCAACATCGTGAGCTTCCATTGATCATTTGGTGACTCTGTCCCTGCATCCAGCGAAGGTGGAGCTTTGTCAGTATCCCTACGGCTCCTACAGATCCAGCGGAGATCGACGATCTAGCTTTCATTTTCCGTTTCTCAATCTTCCTGCAATTTTCCCCTAGTCAACGCCGACCGATCCCAGTCGACGCCGACTTTATCTAATCGACGCCGACCTATCCCAGTTGACGCCGATTTTTCTAATTGACGCCAATTCTCCCAAACGACGCCGATAGGCCTGCAGACAGGTAAAGAATTCAGGTAACACAAATCCAACATTGTTTTCACAGTTTCTTGTTTTCTGTTGCTTTCTGTCCGCTGTATACATTCTGTCTGTCACTTTTTAATTAGAAAATCTAGACATTTATTTACATTCTTTTATCATGTATGCTTCTTCTTCTAATTGAAAACGTGGACTGACATCCGCCGAGGGAGCTTATCGCTTCCCGGACCCGCTTTTCGGGCAGTCCACCCAAATATCTTTTAACGTTGTTTTTTTCTGTCAAGTATCTGTGTCTCACAGGTTTCTTGGATCTACTTTGCAAGATTGCTCGTGTGCGCCCGTCTTGTCCACATCGGCTTTCTTTTCCATCTACATCTTCGGATCTTGTCTTATCTATCAGGTATCGATTTCATTTGAGTTTTTCAGGGTTTTTGTGTTTAGTTTGGTACATTAACTTGGACAGGTAACAAGCGTGGAAATTCTTGATCTACATTCTGGCACGCCCGGTGGGACCCAACCAAAGTCCCTTATTGGTAAGTTCATTTCTTTTCCATTTTTGAGCTTTTGTTCTGTTTCTTCACTGCTTTTCATCAGTTCTCCGTAGCATTTCCTTTCTTCATTTTGGTCTTGCTTCTTTCACTTATAATTTGCAAAGTTAAAGTTTCTTCTTTCTTGCAAAACTAAATTCCAATTCCTATTTCAAAGATCAATAAATCTTTCATTTGATTTCAAAATTGCATTTTTTTTATCCGTCTCTTTTTGCAAAATTGTTATTTTCTTGAAAGTTTTCTAGTTCCTTAAATAGAAATTTTCATTCTACTATTATCTAGATATATCTTTCTGGATTTGTTGTGTGTTTGCTTAACCTTTTCTTGCGGAGCACATTGCTTGTTCGTGGGATTGTTCGAGGGGAAGAGCTCAACAACGTGATTTTTGAAGTCCACACACCTTGGAGAGCTAAATCTATAGGTATTTCTCTTTTACGGTGTTTTCTCCTTTTTAGGAACTTAAAAAAGAACTTGTTTGTTTGTTTTATATCACATTCAAACATTTCAATTTTGGTGCTTAAAAAGAAATTAATCGCATTTGGGAAAGAATTTGTTTGACTTGTCTTCATCGAAATCAAACACTTCATTTTTTTAAGTGCTTAAAAAGAACTTTTTCTTTGTCATTTCTGTTGTATGTTCTTCATCTAGTTTTCTAAATAGGCTGGAAAATTGATCAAAATCGGTAGTGACACTATTTGATTTTTATTTTTCACCCTTGCACACAAAGCCAAAATCACTAGGTATAAAGCATTTAAACAAAAATTCCTCCCCTGGCCTCGCCTACTTGGAAGTGACATCCAAGAGGAAGAGCCTACGCGGTACTCGGGCCGCGCTATAAATTCACGGAAGTTCTGGTATATATTGGCAAAGCACCCGACTCCCTTATCGCAGCGGTGTGTGAAGTGCGGGGGTAGGCCCCTATATCAAGCCACGTACCGGTCTTTTACTGAAGTGCCTTCGGGACTCCTCACCAAAACATTCCCCAAACCATCCTTAGTTTGGCTATCTGAGTAGTTCCTGTTCTAAAAAGCCTTCCCTAATATTTTCTTTCTTAAAAATAGGAAAATTTAAAAGAGATAATCACCTACGCTGCTTGAATTGTCTGTGCATTAGTTAGGTCAATCTTCTTTTTCTATATTTCTACTTGTTTATGACGGTCATCACTCGGTTACAATCTAGAAAAATGGCTCAACTGGCCCCTTCTTCCTCCGAGACCACCACTAGTGTGGATGTTTCGGCACCCCTCAGGTCTTCCTCGGGACCGCTATTAGTTGGTTCCCCATCTTGGTCATATAATCCTTTCTATCAGCCTAAAGCAATCCCATCACGTCCAGCTTCCCCCAGTCCTTCAGAAATATCATCTGCTTCTGATATAGAGTATGTTCCTCGCGGGGATCCTGAATTTCAGGCGCTCCTTGATCGCAATCCGGTAGCCCTTATGGACTATCTAGTACATAAGTCTGTTCGAATATCTGATCAGGGACCACCAATCCAGCAAGTTTACGATTATCCTCGTGAACCATCCCAGGCTTTTATAGAACAGTTAGCATATTTTTTCTCACCTCGAACCACGGAAGAGGGTGGTGCACCTGTGCCTCCTTTTTCTCTTCCACTGACCATGTCGACTAGTTCTCAAATAGTCTTGCCTATTCCTAGCACCGCAGTTACCTTGGCTATTCCACAACCTACTTCTGAGAAGTCCTCTTCCTTAGCTATAATGGGCGCATCTGCGCACCCACATATTGCTGTTAATTCTTCTATGCCGTCCATTGCGTCCAGGGTCAGTACCTCTTTATGAATCAACCCCCTTCTACGAGTCAGTTGGTTCCTGCTTCTCGTCCTCCAGTTGGTCTTTCTTCCAATGCTCCAGCGACAGTGACCTTCACCCATCCTCTAGCGTCGGCACCCTTAATAACCAATATGGCAGTCAAAAGCCTCATTCAGACCTTGTTCCCCACCATGTCCAATCAAATCAACACCCATGTTCCTCAATCCATTCTGATTCAGTCGACAAGTGTAGGAGCCCACCAATCATAGGCTCCATCTTTCATTCAACCACCTTTTTCTCAACCACTTGTCATCTCACAACCTATTTATACACAGGCTCCTTCACAACAAATACCTCACCAGGTGTCACCCAGAATGCCTGGTTATTCCTCTTATCATCCTGTTAATCAACAGATGAATCCCCCGTTGACACCTCAACAAAATCCACCATTCACTTCTTATGTAGGACATACCAGTATGCCTCCTCCTCAATCTGACGTGGTCCAAATTCTTTTCAAGAAAATCACAGACCTAGAAGCCTCCACCAAAGGGGCTCGTCCTTCATACTCTTTTGAAGAAGTGTGTAATGAACCCATTCATCCATCAGTGGCTTTTAAGCCTTATCCTCCCCAATGGGAACTTCCTAAGTTCTCAAAATTTCATAGTCGGGAGGATCCTCAACAGCACCTGTGAGCATTCAAACACGCTTGCTACCTGATAGTCTAGGATCAGGAGCTTATGCTCTGTACTTTCCCTATGTCTCTAGCAGGGCCTGCTTTAGACTGGTATAATAATATTCCCCAACATTCCCTGTTTTCTTTCTCTCAATTAGCCCAGATGTTTGTTGAAAACTTTTCAATAAACATCGCACATAAGATCTCGATTACAGATCTATACAACATTCACCAATTCGATGACGAGTCTATTACAGACTTTGTCGCTCGTTGGAGAGGGATAATAAATCAATTATCTTTCTCCCTCCCTCAATCTCAACAGATCGAGTTGTTTACTCGATCTTGCACTAATCATATTTCTTCCACTTTAAGGATTCAAACCTTTCATACATTTGAGGAAGCCTTTACAATGGCACGTAAACTCGAGTCCCGTGCCATTGAACAAGGGAAGTTAAAACTTCGCTCTAAATCTAAACCAGATTTTTCTCGGTTTACAAAATCAAACCCTTCCACTTCTAAAGACAAGAATCAGGGATCCACTAACGCTATCATATTAAAAACACCACGAGCTGATAACACTTCTAATCAAACACCACAGAGAGACTCCTCATCTTCTCGAAAAGGACCCTCGTCATCTCGATCTTTTACTTCGTTGGGGGAATCATATGCTTCTATCTTGGAAAAAATGTTGGAAGTTCACATGATCGAACTTCCCCCTATTAGAAATTTTGATGAGAACCAAGAACGTCCATTCTGGTATAGGGAAAATGACTTCTGTCGTTATCATAGAACCAAAGGCCATGACATTGAACGATGTCAGACCTTCAAAAATCTTGTCCAGAAATTCATTGATAAAGGCGAGCTCATTCTGGATAACCCAAATGCTCCCCCAAATCAGGCGCTTGATGTTTTTAAACAACCTTTTCCCAATCATTCCCCAAACAATGATGCTTCAGAGTCTCAAAAACCAAACACTCATACTATCAGCTTCATCTCTACTGAAGAATCTTCTTCTAAACCTAAGCCATCTGTGAACACATCGACCGAATCAGAACCTCCTTCCGCTCCGCTAATCGCTGAGATTCCATCATCTCCAGACAATCCATCTTTGAATATTCCTACATTGTTAGAGACAGATTCATCTCTCTCTGCCTCTTTATCTGATCTTCCATCCATGCCTGAGACAGTGTCATCCTCATCTATCTCATCGTCAGATATTCTTTCGATGCTCGAGGCATTTACATCCCTTCGAGTTTCCACCGCGAATACATCTACTTCTGTTTCTCCCATTTTTGCTGTGACTATGCCATTGGTAAACATACCTATAGTTGTACCAACTTATCGACGGAAGCATCTTCGATTTTGACTCTTCCCATTTCCTTTCCTACAGTAGTTACACCCACAATTACTGTACCAGAAGTATCTCCCTCACAAGGAACTGCTTCTTCATCATCCACTTCTTCCATCACCGATACTATTTTGCCTATTAAGGGAAAATCTAAAGAAATAGCACCAGCACCTACACTCTCGGTTCCTGAACTTAAACCGAGACAACTAAAGTCTAACGTTACATCATCAGTACCTCCTCATCTCCTTCCCTTGAAAAGGTTACAATCACCTTATGCGGTTGAAGTTGTCACCATCCCTGAAAAAGGAAAACCCATATTTCAGACTATTAAGACTCTTGGTGCTTTCCCTCAAAAATCTCTCTCTGCGCCTCATAAAAGATTGGATTTATCAACTGGGAAGGTGTCTTCTTCTACAATACCAGCAGAACTATCATCTTCTTCTTCTACAACACCTTCTTCACTGGTGCCTTGTAAAGTGAATTTACCCACTAGAAAGGCATCACCTCTTTTATCAGGACCATCATCTTCATCACCAAAAGCCAAGGCACCCTCTGTTCCTCTGATCAGACCTATTTTGGGAGCTCCTCCCTCATCTAAATCACATTATCTAAATCATCATCTGTTTCGACCAAGCAGCCTTCTTTATCTCTGAAGACCACAACACTTGTCACATCTTCATCATCTTCAAAATCTATTTTAGGAGCTCCTCCTCCACAGAAATCAATCCTGCCTCACTTACTTCCATCTCAAGCACCCAAGGCTGCTCCTCCTGATGTCTGAAAAAGTAAAACGATCCCTAAAAAGACTATCAAACCAGACATGCAGGTTCTTTTACCTCGGCAGTCTGTTGAGGTAAAAGAGGTGCCTTCGTCATCTCTGTCCTCATCTTTGTCTACCAGATTCTATACTGAAATTCTTTGCCAACTTATCCAATCTTCATCCATATCCCTTCCTCCGATCAAACCCTATAATCCTAAAGGAGTAAAACCTTCCTGGTTCAACTCTGATTTGATTTGTGCTTACCATCGCACTCCAGGACATGACACCGAGGGATGTAAAGCCCTTCAATCTGTCGTTAACAGTCTTTTGGAAGAAAGTGATCTTCTACTGGAAGAAGAGGAGGAACAAGTATCTCCTGTCATCTCAACCACATCTGAGCCTCAACGGATCTACTCAGGCCTCTAGTTCTATTAATTCCACTCCGGATGGTCTTCCACCTTCTCAAATCGACACGATTCATATCGCCACTAGAACACAACGATATGATAATCTATCATCATCTACATCTCGGCCACGGGTTGTCATTTTTGCAGCCCATGAAGGCATTCCTCCTTCCACATCAGCCTCGAGACCTAGGGTCTCTATTCATGCTTCACCTCGGGCTCAGATTCCCATGTCAGTAGAGGAGAGTGTTATGAAACAACTCACCCATGCTCTGGTCAAAATGTCTCTTTTTGACCTCATTCAATCATCTCCACAGCATCGCCAGGCTTTGATTGATAATCTGTGCCGTATCGCAGTGAATTCAGATGAGCCCCAACCTTTGAGATGATTGTTGGATTGAATAAACTGTCAACTGCCATTTCCTTTGAAGATTCAGAAATTCCTTCCCTTTCTTCCGAGGATTTGGAGGCTCCCCTCTTTATCACAGTTCAAATCAACAACACTACATTAAAATGCACTATGATCGACAGTGGTGCTGCACTCAACGTCATTTCCTCCCACACATTCGAACAACTTAAGTTACCTAAGAATGTAGTGTCACCACCACCTTTCGCCCTTCGATCATTTAACGATCAGCTGGCAGTTACTTTAGGAACTGTGGTCCTGCCCATTCGGGTAGGTAAGAAGTTGCTTCACGAACTCTTTTACATTGTTGAAGGGAAATTCCACTACAATATGATCCTAGGATGCTCCTGGATTCGTGCAATGCATTGCGTCCCATCAACCCTCCATCGATGCTTAAAATATCAGTATGAGGGAAAAATCTATACTCATCCAGGAGATCCTTTTCCTTCTGCACAATGCGACATGACCACAGGGTCTGCCCCTCTAAAGGAGAATGCTTGTTCTCCTGACGAGGCTTCATCCTCTTCCATACCTGTAAAAAACTACCAAATTTACAAAATCTAGAAGAGACGTTGCAGTGTTTCTCACTAGGAGAGCTTCCTCTTCTCTCTTTTGATGCCCATCTCAAACCTAATGAGTATGGTAGACCAGACAAACAACCTGAATATCAGCCAGGTCTTGGTCACATCATCACCATTGGTCTACCCAATCAACAGACTAACTTCATTTACGGTGGTCTTGATACACCTCACTATCACCCGGATTCTCCTCCTAGGGCCAAACCCTATTCAACAGGGTTTGATTGTCTACAGAATCCCACGTTTGCAAAAACTTATTTATATCGATGCGCGTGGAAGGGTTTTGGCCTGGGAAAGTATGAACAGGGTGTGCATGACCTCGCATCCATTCCAACTCTCAAACCACATCAAAAATTTGGTTTAGGATTTAAACCTCTTTCAAAAGCCACCATCACTATTCTCGATGAGCCTCTTCCCATTGAGGAACCATCTTCTCCCGCTAGGTCAGAAGCATCATTTGATGTGGATGATGCCATTTCCATCCTGTCTAACTTTTTTTTTAGTCAATACCATTTCCTTAGGGCCGCTGACCTATAAAACTAATAACAAATCCACTTCCATACCATTAGTCTTCCCTGAAATAGTTGGAGACGACTCTCCTACTATCAACACTATCCACTGTGTGGATGATGATTCTGTCCTCACCTATCTGGGGGCAGAGGATTCCTATCTTCCTAAAACCATTCCTTCTGACACGTCTACACTTCTTAACGAAGCCACTGTCGACCTTAATATAGGGACTTCTAAAGACCCTCGCATCATTAAGGTCGGCCAATCTCTTAATCCACAAGAGTTAGGAGACTTTACCACTTTTCTTTCCAACCATCGTCAAGCCTTTGCTTGGTCATATGAGGATATGCCAGGACTCAATCCCGATATCATGGTCCACAATATCGTTACTCTTCCAGACATCAAACCGGTTAAGCAAAAATTGCGTAAAATGCACCCTCGAGTAGCCCTTCTTGTTAAAGAAGAGTTACAACATTTGCTTTCTGCTAACTTCATCCAACCCATTGATTATCCACAATGGGTTTCAAATGTAGTACCAGTAACCAAAGCTACTGGGAAGATTTGAATTTGTACCGACTTCTGGGATCTTAATCTTGCTTGTCCAAAAGATGATTTTCCTCTACCTAATATCGACCAACTCGTGGATTTAACGGCAGGTCACGAGATGCTTTCTCTTATGGATGGTTTCTCTGGGTATAATCAAATTCTCATCGCACCAGAGGACCAACATAAGACTTCCTTCATAACTCCTTGGGGGACTTTTTGTTATCGTGTCATGCCTTTCGGTCTTAAGAACGCAGGAGCAACCTATCAGCGAGCAATGACCTACATCTTCCATGATCTCTTACACAAAACTATGGAAGATTACGTCGATGATCTCCTCGGTAAATCCAAACACCGTCAGGATCATCTTTTCATTCTTGCACCTCTCTTTGAGAGGCTCATTCACTTTTGTCTTCACCTAAATCCATCTAAGTGCGTGTTTGGCGTTCTCACTGGTAAACTCTTAGGCTTTATCATTTCTATTAGGGGTATTGAAGTGGACCCCGCAAAAATAAAAGCTATCCTTGAGATGCCTCCCCCTTCTAACTTAAAGCAACTCCACGGTCTTCAAGGACGCCTTCAATCAGTGCGTCATTTTATCTCACAACTGTCAGACCGTTGTCAACCTTTTCATCATCTCCTCCGTAAGAATGTTCATTTTGAATGGGATGAGTGTTGCCAAAAGGCCTTTGATGATCTCAAAGCTTATCTTCTTTCCCCACCTGTGCTTACACCTCCACGCGAGGGGGAGCCATTCTATCTTTATATTTCTGTGAACTGACCATGCTTTGGGAGCCATGATCTCGCATCGGGATGCTAGTGGTAAAGAACAAGCCATCTATTACATCAGTCGCACTCTTCATGAGTATGAAACACGTTATTCTGAAGCTGAAAAGCTGTGTTGTGCTCTCTTCTTTGCAACTTCTAAGCTTCGTCACTACCTCCTTAATCACAAAACTTACATTGTCACAAGTGTCAATCCACTCAAGACAATGCATGCAAAGCCTTATCACAATGATCGTATCACTCGTTGGCTCATGCTCATGACAGAATTTGATCTCGAGTTTATCCCAAAAATCTATCAAGGGTCAGGTCATTGTAGATCAATTAGCTGATGCTCCTCTTCTGGACACTCAAGTCCCCCTCTCTCAATTCCCCGATGAGTATATCCAACAAATTGATTTTGGTCTTTCTCCATTTAAAGTAAAACTCTTCTTTGATGGATCCAAATGCCAGCAAGGGGGAGGTGCAGGTTTTGTTATGATTCCTCCTTGGGGTGCACCTATCCCAGTCGCACACAAACTTAACTTTGAGTGTACCAATAATATGGCTGAATATGAAGCTCTTGTTTTAGGTCTTCAAAATGCCATTAATCTTGGCGCCCACCATATCGACATCTTTGGTGACTCTGAACTCATCGTTAATCAAGTCACAGGTGTCTATCAATGCAAGAATGATATCCTTCAAAAATATCGTGATATCGTTCTCTTTCAACTTCAATCTTTTGATAAATTCACTATCCAAGCTATTCCTCACACTGCGAACCAATTCGCAGATACAATGGCTTCTTTAGCCTCGCTTATTCCACCTTTTACCGAAGACTCGTCGACTTTATGTGGCTGTGCAGTGATTAGACCAACCATCTCATCTCAGGAAACTGACTTCAATCAATGCTGTCACAACCAATACTCAAGATGAGTGGTATCAACACATTGTTGATTATCTATCTCATTCAGTGCTTCCTCCAGATCTGACTTCCAATGGTAGAAGATATTTTATCCTACGTGCTAATCGCTATACTATTCTAGGTGGAATCCTCTACAAACGTGGTTTTGATGGTATTTTGCTTCGGTGCCTCAAAACCCCTGAATCATCTAAAGCCATCCAGGAAGTCCATGATGGTATCTGTGGTGGACATTTTAGTGGCTTGGCCATAGCTAAACGCATCTTACGTTTAGGCTATTATTGGCCTTCTCTTAATCGAGATTGTTGTGAATACACTAAGAAATGTGTCAAGTGTCAACAACATTCCAATCTCACACATATCCCCAGTCAGGCTTTGCAACCTGCAATGGATTTGTGGCCTTTTTCGCAATGGGGTCTTGATCTCATCGGTCTCATCAATCCCCACTCTTCACAGTGTCATCATTCTATCATTACTGCCATAGAATACTTTACTAAGTGGGTGGAAGCTATTCCTCTTTCATCGACCAAAGCTAAACCCATAGTTGATTTTGTCTATCAACACATCATTTGTCGCTTTGGTGTTCCACACAAACTCATCACAGACAATGGTAAATCTTTCAAAAACGTCGATTTACAGAACCTCTGTGATGCTTTCAATATCAAACTCAGCTTTTCTTCTCCATACTATCCCCAAGCTAACGGCCAGGCTGAGGCTTCCAATAAAACTTTGCATAATATCCTCGCAAAAGTAACTAGTCGAGCTGGTAGGGATTGGCATTTACATATCCCTTTTGCTCTCTGGGCTTATCGAACTAGCATTCGTACTCCTACTGGTGCTACTCCCTTCTCTCTCGTTTATGGGTCTGAGGTTGTTCTTCCTTTGGAAGTCCAGATCCCATCTCTTCGTGTTTCTCTCAAAGAATTTGTCTCTGATGAGGACTATCATCAAAATCATCTAGCACAGCTTGAGTTACTAGATGAGTGGCGTCTTGATGCTCTTGAGCATCATCAAGTCTACCTTGAGTGTGTCAAACGTGCTTATAACAAGCACTTGCAACACCGTGACTTCAAAGTTGGTGATCTTGTTCTTAAAGAAAACCAAAATGTCACTACACTAGAAAGGAGTCAGCATGGTAAGTTCGCTCCTAACTGGATGGGTCCGTACGTAGTCACTCATAAATATGGGTCTGGGGCTTATCGTCTATCTTCCATGGATGGTGTACCTGAAATGGAACCTCTTAATGCCTTGCATCTAAGGCCCTTCTACTGTTAAAATCTATCTTACACGATCTTAGTCGTAAAACAGATTCTTTCATCCATCTGCAACCAGTCATATATTTTCATAGTGATTTGGAACTATGTGGTTCTCCACGTTATGTCTTTTCTACCTTAAATATGAGTATCGGCTCTACTCATGGCATTTTTCTTATGGATATGTTCCTCCTCCTAGTAGGGACACCTTAATCACTTCTTCATCTGTCCCAAGTATCTATCTTAATCGAATCTACTCAGGGCATGAGTACGTGCTTTTTATACATTTTCTTCCCCTCTATCTGATCTATCTGGTCTACACTCAGCTTCTTTCAAAAAAGCTCCAAAAGCTCCAAAAAAAAAAGGTGCTATCCTAAAAATTCCCAAAAGATAGACTGATCCCTCGAAGGACAGCTATCTATGCATTATCAAATGAATCAAAAGATATAGACCATGCCCTTGAAGGATGGCTATCATCACATTCAAAATACAGACCGCTCCCTTGAAGGACGGCTGTTTGTTCCATGGAATTTCCAAGGCTTCTCACATTGATCAGCCTTTGCAGTAACAGACTTCCTCTTCGGCCAGTTTGTTTACTTCTTAGCATCACTGAAAGACTTCCCGTATCGATCAGTCTTTCTATATCTAGCAAACTTCCCGCATTGATCAGTTTGCTCTTCTATCAAAACAAAAATCATGAAGCTGAGATATAAGACCTTTTGTCGATCATATGGAGAACCCTATTTTCCCAATATGAGCATGTATTCTGTCCTTTCTAAATTTTGACAAGATAAATACTTACTTCTCCTTCCATTTACCTCCTAGATCTGGTTTGCGACTAGCTAGTGTCAGGTTTATTTTAACCTCATATATGGCCTTGTATGCATGGTCTTTTGGTTTCCTATCAAAGTCTCTATTTATGGTCGGTTAGGGGCCTAGCTTATCATTCTTTTTCTTATCTAGGTGTATTGCTTTTATTTCTAATCAAGGTCATTTCATTACGTCCTTTGCTCTCATAGAGAGCATTTCCCATTATTATTTGTTATTCATCCAATTAAATTGACATTTAACATGTTAATTTAGTCAAAATCTATCATCTATCTATATTCATCTTATCTACTTTGTCCAAAAAACATATCAAAGCATGTATTGCAAACACATGTGAATCTACCTATCTATTTTCATCAAAATTAAATTAACATCTTAAACATATCAAATCTATCAATCACATCTATCCATCTATCCATCTATCATCTAAAAACGTGTCCATCCAAGTTACACTACATCTATCTATATCTATTTTTCATCAAAATTAAATCCACATATCAATCACATCAAATCACATCACATCTATCTATCCTCTATGTCTATGTCCATCAAATCACATCTATTTGTCCTCTATCAGCATATGTCTATATCCATCACAATTACGCTACATCTATCCATATCTATTAAAATTAAATGCATGAGTACAATCATATGACACAGAAAATGATGAATCTATATATATATATATATATATAGAAAATGATGAATCTATATATATATACATGAGTGTCTGTACAACAAAGAATGGATGGCTTTCAATCAAGCCATCTATATCATACATCAAAAATTCCTTCAAATCGAGGCTACATCAATATATCGATACAAAAATATAACATATCTATATCGTGAAATCTGATAGGTGGAAGACACTATCTCCTCCACCCTCCTCTGGTCTAGGCTGTCTCTCCTGGCCACGCCTATCGAGCTAGAAGCACCTGTTGCTGGGGGCCTGCTGCCACCTCGATCTCTCCCGGTGCTCCCTCCCTCTGATGCACCACTAGCTACAACTGTCGCTGATCTCCTCCTCGCACCATAACGAGGCACATCAGGGGCATGTTGTGCCAGGGAATCCTCATAGTATCTCACCTCGGCAAGGAGAGACTGATAAGTGCTAGGCTCACCGTACCAGGTGCTCGTAATGGCGTTGCTGGTGCTACTGGTGGTGGCCCTCCTAATGTGCACACCTTGTGACCCAGACTCTGAAATAGTGCCTGTATCACCGTATTTGGCCCTGAGGGCCTCTCCTATGCTGATGGTAGCGATCCCTCTGCTGGATCGTTTGTATCTCACTCCTGACGTGCTGTGTCTCTCTCTAGTATCAGTGCATCCCTCTCCTCCGTCAGAGCTCTAATCTCCTCGAGGGCAGCCTGGTGTGTCTGTGTCAGGGTAGCATGCTCTCCCTCCAGCCTCTCCAACACTGCAGCTATGTCCTCCTCGTCTGCATCTATGGATGCTGGCAGGTGTCATGGTAGCTCTGTAGAATACCATGCCACATAGCCATCATCTACTCCAGCATCATCATCACTATCTGTGGAAGGTGGGGCCTCCCTCAATGGATCTACCAGGATCAAAATCGGACAGATCAGTCTCTTTGCTATCTCACCTGTATGGCCTGTAGGTGGTCAAAACTATCTGTACTAAGCCGAACTACCTCAATACCCGTATAAACGGGATGCACTCCCACATATCTGGCCTGTGGCCCCTAACCACCCTGCTCCATCTCAACCCCACCAGGTGAGCCTCCTAACCGGCCCATGTCGGGTAGACCCGATATGGTCTCCAAATGACCTGCTCTGGTGTCAGCATCCTGAAACGCTTAGCATACCACTCCGCAGATCTCCCTGTATCTCCCGGGGCCATGTCGGCCCACCATCGCCGGAATCCATAATCGATGGCCCCCACTGCTGCTGGCATCCATGGAAGCCTGGATGGCCTGATCACTGCTATGTGCTCATATGCCCAGCAATGGAGCACAAAGCTAACATCGATGCACTTGTCCGCCTACCGGTGGTGTACATCCATAACTCATAATATATCTGAGCTATCAGGGCATCGGTAAATGTGAACACCTGTCTGAACTGTAGGATGTCACAAACACAGTCTAGTAACAACAATGGAAATCTCCCACCTCCTGAATCTGGCAGAGCAAAATAGGAGATCGCCATCTGAATCAGTACTATCCGTCTACTCCTGACATCATCCTGTCTATAATGTGAGGCTATCCTCACCACCCCGGACACTATCTCTGAATCATCTACCCTGTCTCCATACAATCGTACTAGGGCCCTCTGCTGCTGCTCTCGTGGAGTAATCTCAATCGGGTCCCCGGTGATCGGCAGCCTCAGGATCCTATATATATCCTCGTGGGTGATGGTCATCTCACCCGTCTTGAACCAGAAAGTGCATGTCCTGCTATCCCATCGTCGTACTAGTGCTCACATCAACTCTACATCTCGTGGCACCCGTCGGTAGTACCAGAAGCCCCCGAGCCCCGGCTAGCTCTAGGTGACACCAATCCACGTCAGTCACATCGGGGAGAATGGTCTCTAGAAGCTCAGGAATAGCATCCCGCATATGTAAAGCCTCTCGTGCCTGCATCACACGACACCATGAATAGTGTTAGCTACTTATTTATCCACATCCAAATATCACAAAAAAAATACATTCTATCACTTTCTTAAATCTAAACACTCCAATCGGCGTCGATTGAGTCAAATCGATGTCGATCTGATTTAGTCGACGATGATTAAAACCAATCGGCACTGATTTAACTAAATCGGTGTCAATTTTTACAATCGACGCCGATTGCAAGGCCAAACACCCCACAATGCTCTGGCCTCTCATTTATCTAGTTTTTTCCTAAAAAAATGGCATCCTAATATGCTATTTCATGATAAAACTATATAGGAAGTTCAGGTAGATCCACTTACCCCGGTCGTGTCCTCTTCCGCTTCTGACTGCTCCCAGAGGCTTCCATGGTGCTCAAAACCAATTTTTGACTCTCTCTAAATCAATCGTCACGGTCTAAATAAATCGTTCACGTTTTCCTTTCTCATATTTATATGGGCTTGGTACGGTCGGCGCCGATTTGTATGGTCAGCGCCTGATTTTTTGGTCGGCGTTGATTTAGCTTGATCGATGCACCGATTTCAGGCCCATCATTGCTGATTGGTTGCACTTTTACTTCTTCACCTCGCTTTCTTCCATCTCCTAATCTTTTTGCCATAGTGTTGATGCTTGGCTTATTTATCTGGTCATTATTATGCCCTGAGTGTTGCCTTTTGGCACATACTTTCGATATTCTCACCCATTTTGAGTCTATTCCCTATACATGGGGCACTCACATTTTTGGCAGCTTAAAGATAACGGGTCTATAGGCACTAATATCGTCTGCTTCGTAGACCGTCTGGTTGTCCCTACCAATGTGTCTCTCTTTAGGTGCTACTATTTTGCAGCCCTCCTTACACTCACAGGTCTGTAGGTACTAACGTCGTCTCATGCGAAGACCGTCTAGTCTGCCCTACCAATGTGAGTTCCTTAGGTTGCTTGCCTTTTTATTATTTTTGTGTGTCATTAATGATCAGATCTACTCCAGGCATCTAGCTGGGGCATCCTGCATTTTCATCTACCTTTTTCAAACTTGGGATCGGTTGTTCTTTCGGGGACCCATCCCATCCCTAGTTTGAGGGGGATCGCATCATCACTTTTTGTTCCTTTCTTCCAACTTCTTGTTTTTGTCTTGCAACTTTGCTTATCGCAAGTTACTCGACAAAAAGGGGCAAAATGTAGACACCTAAAATTGGTTACCCAATTTAGTGTCCCCCGTGTGCGTTTACCTTCTCGGGTAACCTGGGGCACGTTTATATCACCACTTCTCCCTTAGGGTATTATTTAATATTTGATTTAAACATCTATCCTAAGTTTATTTCACCCCATTATGTTTTACCCATAGATAATTAAATATTAACTATTTAATTATACTTTTTACATATATCTTAACCACTTATCTACCCCATATCAATTCCTAACCTCCCATATCTATTTTATCCATCTATCCCCCCTATTTCTCCTCCTCCCAAACCGTGCAGCGGGATATTTCCCGTATTTGAGGTGGAAGGATCACTTTCATCTTTCCAAAAATCATCCTTTTTGGCCATTTCGGGAGTCTGTTACCCTGATCGGCACCGACCGGTACTCGGTCGACGCCGATTTTTCGGAGCGGACGCACCGATTACATCTCGGTCGGCGCCGATTACAAATACAGGGCCAAAATTCAGTTCTGGTTAGACAGAAAGAATGACAGAGAGTTTTGAGCATATCACGCGCCTGAGCATTATCTATCAAGCGAAAGTGAATTCTATCCAAATCAATCCCTGAGAGGAGTACCGTTACTCTGCTCCTACCACATCAACATCGTGAGCCTTCCATCGATCTCTTGGTGACTCTGTTCCTACATCCAGCAAAGGTGGAGCTTTGTCAGTATCCCTACGGCTCCTGCAGATCTAGCGGAGATTGACGATCTAGCTTCATTGTCTGTTTCTCAATCTTCCTGCAATTTTCCCCTAGTCGATGCCAACCGAGTCCCAGTCGACGCCGACTTTATCTCTAGTCGATGCCGACCTATCCCTCAGTCGACCGATCCTAGTCGACGCCGACCTTTTTCTAATCGACGCCGATTTTCCCAATCGACGCCGATCTGCCTGCCGACAGGTAAAAGAATTCAGGTAACACAAATCCAGCATTGTTTTCACAGTTTCCTATTTTCTATTGATTTATGTCCTGCTGTATACATTCTGTCTGTCACTTTTTAATCAAAAAATCTAGACATTTATTTACATTCTTTTATCATGTATGCTTCTTCTTCTAATTGAAAACGTGGACTGACATCCGCCGAGGGAGCTTATCGCTTCCCGGGACCCACTTTTCGGGCAGTCCACCCAAATATCTTTTAACGTTGTCTTTTTTTTGTCAAGTATCTGTGTCTCGCAGGTTTCTCAATCTACTTTGCAGGATTGCTCGTGTGCGCCCGTCTTGTCTACATCGGCTTTCTTTTCCATCTACATCTTCGGATCTTGTCTTATCTATCAGGTATTGATTTCATTTGAGTTTTTCAGGGTTTTTGTGTTTAGTTTGGTACATTAACTTGGATAGGTAACAAATTTGTAGTTATAAGAAGTTTGGGTGGTTCAATTTTTGGTAAAAATTTAATTTTCGGACTATTTTAACAGTCATTTGAAAGGGTAATTTGTGTTTGGTTTTGGGGGCATTTCCTCTTGGCGCCTCTTGTCATGGGTAATTTGGAGTATGGAGGTTATTGGTTCAAATCACTTTAAAGGTTTTGGTGTCGGCCCATCTTGTTAATCTAAACCACCTCAACTCGTGCAACACCAAGTGAGCTCGCCCGATTGAGTCCATCTTAGCTTGCCTGCTTTCTCATCGAGCTACACTACCCAACTCACCGAGATAGGTTATTTTTAAGGACGTAAAAAATAAAAATGAGTAATTTTTTTAAAAATAATATAAAAAATCTAGAATTTTTTTAAAATCATGACTTTTTCGAAAATCTCAACATTTTTGAAAATCTCAACATTTTCGAAAATCCTGAATTTTTTGAAAATATTGACTTCTCAAAAATCCTGGCTTTTTCAAAAATCCCAACTTTTTCGAAATCCTGACTTTTTCAAAATCTGTTCTTTTTTTTTTATATCTCAACTTTTTCGAAATCCTAACTATTTCAAAAATCCTGACTTTTTCAAAAATCCAAACTTTTTTCAAAATCACGAGTTTTTCAAAATTTTGACTTTTCTAAAATCGCTACTTTTTAAATAATTGAGACTTTTTCACAAATCACTACTTTTTCAAAAATTGAGACTTTTTTTAAAATCCCAACTTTTTCGAAAATACATTTAAAAAAGTTGAGTAATGTTTTTTAAAAAAGTATCATTTATGTAAAAAAGGGAAAATATTGTAAATACAACTATGTAATTGTAAGCAGTTTGGGGGGTCATTTTATGGTGAAAATTTAATTTTTGGGCTATTTCAACAGTCATTTAAAAAGGTAATTTGTGTTTAGCTTCGGGGGCAGTGCCCCTTGACCTTGCCTCATACTGTCACATTAGTCAACATGGGAGATTTAGATTAAGGAGGTTACTAGTTCGAATCACTTTAAAGTTTTGTGTGTCGGCCCATCTTGCTAGTTTAAAGCACATCAACTCGTTCAACACGAATTGAGCTTGCCCGACCGAGTCCATCTCAGCTCGGTTGAGTTCTAACCGAGCTATGCTACCCAGCTCGCCGAGCTAGACTATTTTTTAAAGTGTTGTTATAACAAGGTAAAAAAATTGAGTTAAGTCTTTTTATAAAAGGGAGCATTCATGTAATTTATCCTACAGCCAC
Organism: Taxus chinensis; assembly: GCA_019776745.2. NCBI lineage: Eukaryota > Viridiplantae > Streptophyta > Pinopsida > Cupressales > Taxaceae > Taxus > Taxus chinensis. The sequence goes on from CM034148.1 coordinate 629,904,935, forward strand.
GAGTGTGGATCCAATGATATAATTTAATGAAGCATTTGATGGATGATTCAAACTCATACATGAGGGTTTTGTAGCTAACATTTTCTTAGGAGAAATAAAAGGCAGCCGACCATAGCACTCTTGTTATGTGGCACCACATTGTGTAAACTTCCTCCCCTTAGCTTTTTTCCTGTCAATTCCGTTTTGGTGGTTTACCCTTTTATATTCTTGATTTCTAACACCATGCTCGAGTCCTTCATTAGAATAATTCACATAATCTCGTCCTTCATTAGATGGGACATGGAATCTAGATCAAAACTGCAACTAACATTCTCTAGTGTTTTGTATATGGGCCTATCTATAACAATGTTCTACACTTTTGATATGCGTAATTCTATTTCTTGGTATGGTTTTGATTGTGGTTTGCAACAAACACATTTAGTGAGCGTAAGACAAGTTATAAAAGAAGATCATACTAAATGAGATTGTGTGTTTCACAAAGGAACTCTGAGAAATTGTTTGGGATAATGACCAGACCATGTCTTGAAAATTTATGGCTTAATGGTAAAGGGGATTAAGCCTTAAGAAAATTAGGCAGTTGCCTTGGGCACCAACAATTAGAGGTACATAAATCTAAAGATTTTTTATCATCGATTATTTTTAAAACTTAGCATCAAAACAATTTACTCAAATATTTAATATTAATTGACTCATTTATTGATATTATTATATAGTAGCATAAATTTCATGCATACACATAAAAATGTATTATTATATTTTTGCAAGTAAGAAAAAAAATGACATATTTATGAACTCGTACGATTTTTTTGGTAGTGTTACCCATTCTATAATGTAGCTCAGATTATGTGGGTGTGTAATTTTTCTTAAAAAAGGTTCATGTACTTTTGATAATATCATTGGTATAGCTAGTAGAAACAAGTATAATTGAAGGAAAGAAGTATTTAATTCTCTATTCCTAATGTTTAGTGGAAAAATTTTAGTATTTTTTATGGAGGAATTGGTAGGCCTAGTCCAAACCCACTCTTCACAAAACCATGGGAGCTACATAATATTTTTATTGCTTTGCGAAAAAATAGTGTTTTGTTCAAGTCTAAGTCTTTTCAACTACTTATATTGATCTCGGGTCAATTAACTTGTAAGTGTAATTCCACACCAAACCGGGGTGCTTGGTAAGGCACTTACAATTTTTCATGAGATATGTGGCACAAACATCCCAGTTACGAGATTTGCAAGCAATCATGTATAGAAATTTGTATTTGTTGTAGCAATTGCACATGAGTTGCAAATTACACCGGAGAGAATGACAATATCCTGTTTGTTGGAGTTGTGATTTTGAGTGAAATATATGCTTTTTAAAATTGTTTTAAGTTTTTTTGTGATGGAGAGGAGAGACAAATGTAATACAACTACAAAATTCGATGAAAACTACCTCCCATTTTATCATGAAGGATGTCCATACCTTGCTTCAAAACTCTTATCTTACTAAATGTTATGGGCATGCTTTGGATAAATTGCAAGTGAACCATTTTGATTTAATGAAATAGGAAGAGGATATAATCAACTTTTTCTTTAGCATCCAAAATATACACCTAACAAATCTCCATCAAGTACAACAATGAATGAAGGAAACAAAGATTAGCATCTAATAGAACTAAACAAACCCTGCAACAAGCAATAATGGAGAATATTATGATATTTCTTATAATTAATTTGATCTCGGGTCAATTAACTTGTAAATGTAAGTCCACACCAAAACACCAAACGGGGGTGTTTGATAAGACACTTACAAATTTGCATGACATATGATTAGTGTTGGATTTTGACGTTCAATGTTACATGTCTTAATAAAATTATTTGATGGTCTAAAAAATTATATGGATGTCATTTGGCATTCAAAATTTAATATGCACGTCAAATTTGTTTTTTTAACAAATTACAAAACACATAAATTAAGTTAAATTTTATATGGATGTTGTTGATTTTTAAAATATTCTCACATAGTTATTGACTTCTATTTAATTCTAGATAATATATTGGAATAATCAATTTCATAGTTTATCACAGATTCATTTTTTCTCATAAAATTTAATTTGTACTAATTAATTTAAAGATCCATGAGTATCATTAAAGTTTATGAGAATTTTAAAACATAATTTAAAATTACAATTGAAAAAAAAAAAGAAATTATTGAAGAAAATGATATAAATGACTCATAATTCTGTAGAAAATGAGTTATTCAAACTTCCAACTTCTAGGCAAGTTTAATTTTCAAATTTCAACGATCTTGCAAAATCCCAAATCCAATGCATCAAGTCCAGTATCTAATATTTATTTGTAATAATCAAACAAATAAAAAAATCAATTACAAATAAAAATCAATAAATAAAAGCTAAACAATAAATCATATAAAACTAAAAAAGAAATAAAATAGAACAAAACTAATTTAAAATCAAAATTAATAGATGTTTCTATTTTATGGTAATGAGATATAAATAGGTTTATATTTAAGTAATAAGATATTCAAAGATGCTTAATTTTATTATTATGTTTTTTAATATTACATTCTCAAAGCTTTCCATTAGGGTTCATTTATGTTATATTGTCTAAAAATGTATAAAACTCAAAACAAATTTATAATGTAATAGATGTGTATTTGGTATATGAGATATACAAATAGGTTTATATTTAATATACATTAAGATAATTTTATTACATTATTATACATATATATATATATATATATATCATGAATATCATATATATATATGTATATATATATATATATATATGGTCAAATTTTGAATATACAGGTTTTTTGACATTTAAATTATATATTTACCTGTCAATCATGATGGTCATATTTCAAACGTGGTTGTATTTTGACGTTAAAAATGACTAAAAACGCCTAAACACCTTGCAAAATCCAACATTGTTGATATGATAGCCTCTCTTAAGTGGAGGTTGTAGACTTGTGTGGCATAGACATGCCAGTTACGGAAATTATCTATTACCGTGTTCATCATAGTAATATTAACCATGCCTTATAGTTGTGGGTCTTAATTAGATGGAGACCTATTGCGTTGCAATGGCAATGACATAAAGTAATGATAAAATGTGAAGTTGATCTTGCTGGTGATGATAATGTTGGTGATTAATGACAACCAAGTGAAAGTGTTGTGAGCAGACATGAAGCACGTGCATTCTATGATAAGTGTGACAACTCAAGTGGGCCCTCGAGTTTGGAGTGTCATTCACAAAAGCAACACTAGGTTTAAAAATATTGAAATGTCAGTGAAAGGATAAGATGGCACCGACGCTGTCATGTGGGATCAAATTAACCATACAAAGAAAAGTCAAAGAATTCTTGATAACAATGAGCATCGTAGACATAAGCAACGATCGCTTGGATTGTTTTCGCTTTTATTTGGATGGATAGGCAGCGATCGCTTCACTCAGTCTGACCTCAAAATCCAGCACATGCACACGCGGAAGCTTATAGAACTTTCCAATTATACATCCACATTCTTCATTTTACCCTAACTTGTCTCCAATTTTTTTAACTTAGCACCGAAAATGTGAACGGAAAATGTCCCTTAATAAACATCCCAAAGCAGAAAATGTTTAGAAAAAAAATGCAACCAATGTGAGTAATAAAGCTTGGAAATTACCTAAAAACAAAAAGTGAATGATTAATGTAGATGCATTAAAAGACTTTATTTGTAACATCCTCCCAACCCATGAACCAATATTTATGGCATCAGTTGTGCAACACCAATGCCACGATGTAGAGCAGGAAGATTTCTGGGAAAAATAGACGTGGTCCGAGCCAAACGACCAATGAAACAAAGTTGCGGACCGTTATAAGGTTGAACATGACACAAGCTAAGAGAATGACTAGTGATGCTGAGCCTCAGAGGTGAGTAAGGAAGAGGATACAAAAATGATCCCTTCAATCTGCGAACTTTGTTGAGTGTGAAAAAACAAACAGACAGATGAAACAGTGTTGTCCATGGTTACGTATCCAACATGAAGTGATGACATAAATTATTGACTCCATCGTGCCATAAAATGCACTCAAAATCCTGGTAAACGTGAAAAAATCCGCAACAAATTTCATACGATTTCTAACCTCAGGTGGAAAATTGAAACATAGAAAATTCCATTGCAGAAACACTAAAACTTGAACTAAAAACCCTGCACATTCTATGTTATCGGTAGGCATCCTTTGAAGATGCCTTTGCTGGAAAGTGTCAAATTCCAGCGGCTCTAATATTTGTTGTCTTGCCGGATTTAAGATATTTTAAAGGTTGCCAGATTTTAGATATTTTTCTATAGTCCTAGATATTTACTATCCTTAGATATTCATCAATAAATCTAGATATTTAGTATCTTAGATATTTCTGCATAGTTGAATGTTTATGCATTATTTCATGCGGTTCATGTACAAAACAAATGTATATATCTAATAATTTTTCCCCTTTCATAATGCATAATTTTTGGATCATCAACCTATAGGCTTATTGTCGTATATTTGTAGATGTGATTTCGTTTTTGTGGGCTTGATATTGGCCTATTGCACTTTAGTGCTTGGATTCAATGTTTCGTCCTTGCTTGAAAATGATTATGCATAATGTTTAATCTTATTCAATTTGTGTTTCAGTGGAGTTTGACACCGTTAGGACTAAGAAGGAATATCCATTCTTATTGCTTGGAACTATCAAGTGTGTGATATGCAAGACATTTTACCTTTTTTCAAATAGTTGATTGTTTCTTAGGCCTGAGATCTGTTTCATATAGTAATGACATTTAATAAGTATTCTGAGTTTATTTCACTTCTAAGTTGTTTCAGTTGTCAAATTTCCATTTATTAAATGTGGTTGTTAATTTGGTATTAAATTGGATCAGTAGAGTTCATTGTCTGGGAGTGACTAGCGAATGCCAAGGCAACAATTCTTTCTGCATATTTGAAAGTGCCTGCAATAAATAAAAGAATAGCTGAGAGAAATGGATAGCCTTTCAATTTGGTAAATCATATTGAATTCGTGCCTCAACCATAATTTATTATCCGACATGGAAAATGCGGTGATGGTATCAGGCCTACCTAAATGGAGGAGCAATAAAGGAGTTTATATTTTGTATATTTCACACTTTCCATTAGTGGAAGAATGCATCATAGTTCCAATTGCAGAGGTTGCCACTGTCTCTGTAGAATTGTAAGCGATCCAAACAAGTGTCCTCAGATATCGACTTGAGCTTACATATCTGATTTTGATTTTATTCTTCATATAGTAAATTGTATAGTTTACTTTTTGGAAAATAATATTGGTCATATATTTTGTTCAAAGTTTTTAAAATTGGAAAATTCATAATGTTGATGTTCAACAAGATAAACATTATGCAGATTTAGATGTCTAATATCATGGAAAGTCTAAATTGAATGTCAATCCTAATTTCCAAAATAAATTATATTATAAGCTCCACAAAATGAGATTATTGAATATGCTTAGCGAACATTTAAATGTTAAAAAAGGTAGTTTTAGTAGATAAACGTATGGTGTTTGACCAAATGACGAAACATGATTTATTTTGGCGACTATCATAATCATGTCTTATAAAAAATGTGTGCAATAGCAAAATAAGATCGTTTGCAACAATGTATAGACATATATGCAATATCACCACGAAATATAACTCCAATAAACTAAACATTGCTATTCTCTTTGGCATAATTTGTAACTCTATTTCCAGCTGGCTCTTTTCTGGCCACCATTTCCAAGCATATTCATTGCACATTTATGACACTCTTTTAGGGATGCCTTCTACTTGAGCCAGTCCACCTGCCCCATCACCGACTGGAAGCTCTCACGGCATGTTGTGTTAACCACAACTTACAAAATATGGGTATCCTCACGCAGCATGGACAATGTTTCACCACATGTAATCTTCGGGCACAAAATACCTGCGTAATATGATTGCAGGGCATTTGGGTGTGAGCTAAGAAGATGTTTGGGGAAAGCGTGGGTGTGCAGATAAAATGGGTTTGGGCATTTGGAACTTTGGGAGGTAAATTATTTTCTTTAATTTTTTTTAACATAATATGTTACTCTTCTTCTTTTTTGGGTGGAAGGGTTTTCTTTCTTCATTGATTTTTATTCAACTGTGGCCATTTGATCTTGCTACAAATCAGCTTAGGATGTGGGTTGGCATGTTGTCAACTGAGAGGATGTTGGATATGTAAGATGCATTAATAAATTTCTCACCAACAAGAATATGCCACAAATGCATTTGACCTTCATAAACACTAATATAGAAACAATACAAATACATCATATTAGAATTGATAAATTAAAAATAAATGTAACATAAAACATTAAAAAAAGCAAACGTTAACGGGTATTAATTTACCCTTTCAATGCAAAGTTCCTAAAATCTCCAAAAAATATTAGGGTTGTTAATATTTATTAAAAAATTTAAGCCTTCACTTTTATTTGCCTTAATATTTGATTAAGCCTAAGAAGAATCCAATTCCACCATATTTAGGGGTTGCCGTACATTTCACAACAAAAGCAGATGTTAGCTCTTGATGAGGAAAATGCACTATTTTAAATCTACCATTTTGATAGAGGCTGAGAGGATGTTGTCAAATGTTTTGGAGTCTGAATTTACACCTACCAATTGCATTTCCTTGAAAGTTTCTAAGGTATTTTCAACAAACCTATTTGTTTTGTGCATATCCCACAATCATTGCAGTCCATGAGACCACCCATCTTAAGGATTTTGTCAAATAGTTTACATGCTTTCACATCTTGTAGACATATCTTCCAAGGCACTTGAAACTTAAACATCTAATGAATGTCCCTTCTTCATAATGCTTTGAAGGATGTCCACACCTTGTTTAAAAACTCCTATTTTTGCACAGACTGATATCATACTAGTAAAAGTGAACTAATTTCTGCCAAGATTCACCTATTTGAATTATCCCTCCACAAAAAGGAGAGGCCAATGCCAAAATATGACCTACGATCACCCACTAACTGCATGAAAACAAAGGAGCATCCAACAACTCTACTTCTAGTGAGTGCCAAAAATCATGACTTTGTTTTTTAGAAACAAAAGCAACATGAAATCTTGATTTTTTTCATCTGCCATCTACTTCTATTTGGTTTCAAATCAATACCATGCCAAAGAAAAACCTAAACATTTAGAGTCCTGATAAAGTTGAGTATGTTGCAAGAAGACTTGTATCTCTTTAATATATATTTTGAACCCGACGAATTGAGTAGAATGTTCTTCTTATTACAAGCCATGCTCCTCAAAATAATCACCGTGTTGGATAAGTACCGATGGACTGTCACATGATGGGCAACCAAGAACTTGTCGCTATGCGTATCTGACAGGAAATCGGTGCCTCCATGTGATTCTAGAAAAGAGACACCCAAAGTTGATTATCCGATCAAAATGTGGTCAATAATCACAATGTTAGTTGATGCCTTTTTTCTTGTCAATGGATCGGGATATTTCTGTGCTATTCCAATCATCATACGCAAATGGTCATATCTGCTGCAAGGGCTTTGCATTTTAACTTCCAACATTTGACAGAAAAAATAAATCATTGCGAGTGCAAAATGAAATCCAGATATATACCCTATGGAGAAATGGAAGCAACAAGCCCTAAACGCAAGTTGGCAAACACAAAAATCACAACTTCTTTTTTTAGAAGAATGTCATGTTGATGGCCACCGCCATTGACAGATTTTTCCCCTCCAAACGTGCAGTTTCAACAAAACCATTTTGTGCATATCCTGCAAGCATTTCAGTCAATGAGACAACATGCCTGCCATGAATTTACTCTAATTGTTTACATGTCCTGTCTAGGCTTCCACATTTTGCAGGCATTATCTTTGGGGGCTTTTGCAGACATATCTGCCAAGGCACATGTAGCTGAAACATTTGCGGATGTATGGAAATAAATAGTAAACCCATACAGTAGACTGCGGACAGCTGGGCAACCGGAAAGGGCATATTGGAATTATCCCGCCAGAAAAGATCCTGCCAGAATTTGACGTTTTCCAGCAGGGCTCTCTTCAAAGGAGACACCTCCGGTGTAATTATACACATTTTATGAATTGAAATTTCCATTAGTTAATGTTGTGATTGAGCATAGTTGATCACTCAAGAATTCCTCACAAGAGCATGGTCACTCCTCCAAATTGTGTAAATTTTTGGCATCGCTATTCCAGATTACTCCCCCAAACAATCTTGCTGATAAAAATGGTGACAAGATGGCAGTCGTCACTAAAATTGTCACCAGTAATCTCCACAAGAACACAATCCATTGTTGAAATTGTGAAAACGGTTTTGCATCCCTAACAACTATTTCACGTTCGACAATTTTAGAGATGAACTTGATAGCATGATGGCAGTCACCACACACACGGAGGTTCTTGGTGATTAGAAGTGGTGTAGGAGGGTCAGTGTTGATAAGCCCAAAAGCAATAGCAAGCTTCTCACTGTGGTAATAAAGGAGATGTTCCTTGTCCTCCTCTTCCACTTCATGCAGCACAAAGTCCGTGTCAGGTACATACCCCCACTGCTTTCATCAGTCTATCTAAGCTGTCCAGCATTGCATAAATTTCATCAGATTGTGGGTGAGATCTGTCTCCAACAAGGAATGAATGCACTCTGTTCTTTAGCTCAATCACACTGCAACCTGGTTCCTTTTTCAATCCCCTTTCACTCATCAACTTTCGTATTGTTGAGGCATCATCCCACCTTCCAGCCTCTGCATAAATATTTGAAAGAAGCACATAATATCCAGATTTTTCAGGTGCTAATGTAAAAAGCTGCTTCGCGGCGCACTCGCCTAACTCTGTGTTTCCATAGACTCTGCATGCACTGAGCAAAGCCCCCCAGACACTCTCATTAGGTTGCAGTGGCATCTGTTCAATTACGTCCTGCGCTTCGTGCAGATGTCCAGCACGGCCAAGAAGGTCAACTAGACAGGCATAGTGCTCCACTGTGGGTGTGATACAATAATCCTGAATCATAACATCAAAATATTGTACGCCTTCATTCACCATGCCTGCATGGCTGCACGCAGACAGAACAGAAACAAAGGTAATGTGATCTGGCTGTGTACCTTCCTGTTGCATTTGGAAAAAGAGAGTGGCAGCATCCTTACCGTGTCCATGCATACCATAGCATGCAATCATTGCAGTCCATGAGACGACATCCCTCTGGGGCATGCTGTCAAACACTAGGCGTGCATCTTTTACACTTCCACATTTGGCATACATGTCTATGAGTGCATTACACAAAAACAAATGTGAACCTAACATACTGTTTTTCATGTATTCATGGATATCCTTGCCATGCTGCAGAGCTGCCAAACGAGCACATGCAGAGAGAGCACTCGTAATGGTGATCGAGTCAGGATTCACACCCTCACTTTTCATTTGACGAAACAGACTGAGAGCCTCCTCCCACTCACCAATCTGAACATACCCTGCGATCATTGCATTCCAAGAGATCACATCTCTCCCAGACATTTTGTCAAACACTTGGCGTGCAATCTCCATGCTCCTGCCTTTGCCATGCACACAGGCAGGGAGAACACTGGCGATCGTAAGAGAATCAGGAACCGCACCTTTCAGTTCCATGAGGCCAAACATTTCTAACGCCTGATCAAAAAACCCATTCTGTCCATAACCCGCAATGATGGTATTCCACGAGACATTGTCTCTCGTAGGCATTTTGTCAAACATTTGACGCGCATACTCCAAATTCCTGCATTTCCCATACATTGCTACAAGAACATTCCCAACAAATAAATCAAACTCATAACCACTCCTAATTATCCAACAATGCACCTTCATTCCCCATCCCAGATCTTCCATTTCAGCGCATGCTTTAAGAACAGAGAGAACCGTATAATTATCAGGACTTATACCTGATTCCTGCATTTGAGAATAGATGAAAAGAGCTTCCTTGTAAAACCCATTGTTGGCATATCCCCTGATCATGGTATTCCACAAGAACACAGTCCTATTTGCCGTGTTACCAAAAACAAGGCGCGCGTCCACCGTATTACCACACTTACAATACATCCTGACAAGCTTGGTTGCTAAAAAGGCGTTTATTCTAAGACCATTGAGCATTAACTGTGCATGGATTTCCTTGCCTTCTGAAAGCGCTTTCCTGGAGGCACAGACCTCCAATACACATCCATAAACTCCTGATTCAACAGGCATTTGGTGTAAAATATGCATGACCTCCTTCAGTCGATCCTCCTTGCATAATGCTTCAATTTCCATATGAGGAGGAGGAGGTTTGGAGGCGTACACCAGTCTGTGCAGAAACCTCAAATGAATATTCCTGTAATGCAACCGCATTCCATCGTCCATCTATACTGTCATGATAGAATCAATCTACTAGCTGCGTGTCATATCAATCCAAAACCATGATCATTTTGGACATTATTGGTGGTGATGGAATTTTTATGGCTTCGTTCTTAAGCAAAAATAAATAAAACAGACAAATAACCAAAGCTTTCCGGCAGGCTACGAGAGGACATGTACCACCACAGAGATTGGGGAATTCCATGGTTGTTGAAAGAGAGATCCCTTACCTTGAAGAAGATGGTTCATTTTATGTGGAGATTAGAAAGAAGGTTGCACTTACTACTGAGTATTTGGCCTGGCCGGTACTTTCTCACACTTCACATAAATTGGCCATGGTATCACAGCGTGTTTTGTTTCAAAGTTTTTAAAAATATATATATATATATACATATATATATTTAATGAACTCTTGTATTATGAAAATAAATAATAAGTTACAATGGTTTCAAAATAGTTGGTTAATTGGTAACTTGGTCTTCAAAGTACGGGAAAAAAAATTGGCTTATAAATGGCCAAACAATTACAAAGTAGAACAACTCCATCTTCCTCAAAGAATGTAAGTTATGTTTGAAACTAAAATCATATGAAAGCAATTATTTGGTTTATTTAAAAGCATAAAATTTGAAAAAATAGCACAGTTTTATGTATTGGTTGAAGTTAATGTTCATAAACCACTTGACTTTACAATTGCTTGTTTTTAGGTGCCTTATAAGTTATATATATTTTCAAAACCTATAAGATACACATCCCAAAATCCAAAGATTTTCAATGAATATAATTTTTTAAAAAAATAATATGAGGATAAGTCATAGTTCATTAATTATTAGTTTTTGTTGCACTATGAGCATCATCTCCACCATTTTATCATTATCATTACCATTACTATTACTTTCAACATGATGCTCTAGGTGGAGATGAAGATGTCCTTGATCTCATTGAAATGCCCACACCTACATCCTCGTCCTTTCCTTTGTCATCTTCCTTTATTCACACTTGCAATAGCACCTCCTCTCTCGTTGTGAATTCTTAATGGCCATCTTTTGAGATTTCTCCCGTTATAGTTATTCACAACAACATTGACTCTTTATCCCTCGCAAAAACAACTTCCATTGTACATATAACAACAACAACAACAGCAACAACAAATGTTTCTCATTTCACCAAGTATTGAAAAATATTGCATCAATTCATTTGGAATGCATTTTCACAAGTGGGCGCCTTTTTTCACCAATGAGCACCCTTTTTCATCAAAATGAATTGTTGTGCTCTTGAGTGTTATACTTCCAAAATCCAAGAAAAGAATCTCCATATCTTCGCTGTGTACCTTAAAATGAAAATGTTTTCCCTCTTGTGGCCAAAGATGACATCTAGTTGAGGTTTATTGGGCATTAATAAACTAGGTCCATGCTCTTCGTAGGCCCCTCATGTTTAAGTTGACTCTGGCTTGATCTTTCATGAGTACTCTCTCACGGAGTAAGCTATAAGATAACCAAAATGGCCAACAACTAACTCTCCAAATTTGGCATCAATCATTCCTTTTTTGTTAAGCAAAACATTGTTTATTTTCTATACATATGGTCATGAGCATGGTGTGTGGTGCTTACGTAGGGCATGAGCACATACTCCATGTAATATTAGAATTGAATGTTGTCACCACCTTCCTTGACGTCAACGAAAATAATGCGAAAAGGAAGCTAATTAATGTTCAAAATTAACATTGTTAAGAATTCCTACTTCGTCCAACAAGCCATATTGAAATTGTTGTCAAGACTCAAACTTCCATTGGAGATCTAGGCTTGAAGAATAGAAAACAAATGCTTGATTTTTGCTACATATATAGGTTAGAATGTTGTTTTTGAATTTGATATACGAGAAGTATCTAAATGGTTTCATTTGAAGTAATTTCAGTTTGGTACATATTAAAAAAATGAATTGTATCATTTTAAACTTCTTCATTGCAATTGTTGTTATGTTCATATTCTTCTTCAATTATAATATAGATAAAGCCAAATAAAATTATCCATATGCTTCTTACTAGATTTCCATATGCAATTGTAGCAAACCTTATTGAAATTGTAACATCCACACAAGCAATACCATGACACAAATAAACATAAACCAAGTTTTTCCCCTTGTTTTGTAACATCACTAGGGCTCACTTAGTATGCCCCAACATCATATGATACACTCACATATACATGGACGCACTCACACAACATGAAGGGAAAGTGATTGACACTAGAAGTGAAGATGACTCACACTACCAAGCCTACCTACAAGGCTTGCCATGAGGGACATATCATCATTGCAACTACCACGTATAGCTCCACTAAGGAATATTGGATAGCATTTGGTTCCTCCAAGATGAAATTGACCACATCAAATTTGATAGTTCCCTTATCTCTCCATTTAAAATACACGCTTATACCGCCACTAAGACCAACCACAGAACTCCTTTGGTTCCTCCTAAATCATCAACACACAATAATCCTTATTCCTTCCCTTCACCAACAACACCTTATTACTCCAATAATAATGATGTAATCTCACCCCAACATAATGTCAAAACTTACAACACAGTCAGGATGAAAAAATGATTCCACATTAATGCCACATTTTCTCCAATGAGCAATACACATGATACAATAATACAACCATAAGGAGAAAAAGGACATAACATTATCCACAAGGTACATGTCCTCAATTGTTTACATATTTATTAAATTTGAGTTCAATTTATTTATAAAATTGATTTGAAGAACATTTAATATATCAAGGCATGTGTTCTCATTCTCAAACTTACATATTCTTCATTTCATTTAAACCTTCCCTCACAAGGAGTAAACTTTATTTGTTTTAATTATTTAATGCAATTGACTTCCATATTTCAAAAATTGGCTGGGGCATTTTTTAGGTATGCATGAGTCATTTAGGATTATTTTTCTAGATAACAACTCATGTTTTCTAAAAATCATGTTCCCACATGGAATAATTCCTATTTATCTTCAATAACATGGAGAGGCTTAAATTAAGTTAGAGGATTAATTCCAAGTTTCACTTTACTCCTAAAACCAACATCTAATAGGAACGAAATTTTGATAGCTGAAATTAAATATAATTTTTTTCCAAAAATAACCTCTTAAGAGGTCTTAGGTTTAGTTATCCAAAATTTAAATTAATCGGTGTACAACCTACTATGGCTAAACACTAGAGTAATAAAGACATCCTTATCTCACAAAACCTTTGTATAAACCAAATCTATTGCATTTCTACTTTTCAAGGTAACACTATTATCTATGAGGGCTTGATGAGATCAATAACAATAGTTTAATGCACAAGTAAACTATTACAATGAATCTACGTGCATCATTTAGATCTCACAACAAAGATTATTCATTGGGTATATCACCCCAAACTATCCTGACAATAACCTAATTACCCCATGATGGTGTAAAGGACAATTATAAATGTAATAAACTCAAATTTATCTACGATGCCTTCATATATATGACACCTAAAAGTGTGTGTATTACTCACCCCAGGTATGATAGAGTATACCTATTGTAATCATGCCTCATGTAAAGTAACCTAGGATAAGGAATAGACTCATTATATGTTCCTCATATGATGCCAAGGGTTTGACCACCTAGTCCAGGATCAACCAAGATGGCTCAATGGAAGATAGTAGGAAGGTTAGAAATCTTGTTTATTTTCAATGTTTAATTTGTTTCTTTACATTTTACAAATGTTATAAGGGATCAATAATAATATATAACGTAGAAATTTTTCTAATGCATCTAAACCACATAAGTACAACATATAAGTGTAATTTCACATCTGTTGTAATGCATGCATGATATAAAATATCTTTTTTCACCTTTCAAAATGTACATAAGGCATGATTATTCAAAAGATACTACATTTCATTACCCTGGAAATAATACACATTTTATAAGTTATATACAATTTTAAACTCAAAATTCCTTCATTCATTTCTATTTTTCTATACTACCTACAAATTGCATCAACATGGTGTTAATTTTATGATGGCATGGACCCCACCATTCCCATATAAATCTCTATAAAAACTTTCATCGACAAAATTTAAGGGGAGATAGAGAATAACTTTCTATTTTCCACAACTTAGCAATTCATAATTACACATTCTGGGTTTTAGAGACAGAAAATTATAAATTTCCTCTAATAATAAATCCAACTATTCAAAAATACAATATGAGGTGATAAATATAGGATAAATTTATTCCATGTTTCCTTTGGAGTTTAAATATGTTACAAATTTTTAGAGAGTTGTTTAGTTTCAACACAATCTTGTTCTTCATTCTTGCTAAGGTTTGACATATAGTGCGGTATTTCATGAAATTCGAGGTACTCAGTAAATCATTTACTTAAGTATTAAAACCAGAATATTCATGGTTGGTTTTCACATTTCCAAACATCATATTTTCTAAATATATCAGAAACACCTCATAAGGGTCAAAACAAGTCTACAATTCCTAGTTGTGTTATTGTACAATTTAGCCCAAGTGGCTACAGAATGGCCTCACGAAAAGGGCACCAAACATCTTAATGGATTTAACACTTAGAACCTATTAGCTGCTATACATATAATCTTGAGGGAATGACCAGACCGAACACTAATAACTAGAGCTCAAACTGGAAATAACTTTTTGGGGTCAGTTGGGTGAATTTTGGTGTTGTTCTTTAGCAACCTAAGTCAAGTTGGATCCAAAACGGATGTAGAAAAAGTGATTTTTTGTTGGCATGAGAAAAAAATATGGAAATTTATTACATGTATGAAAAATAAGGGGTTTCAAGTGGAGGAATATATTTTTGGAGTCCATAGGCACAAAAAATAGGGTAATTCCAGAAGGATTGTGCATTGTTGAGAAGTTGCCTGAAACAAATAACTTATTAAAGTGGTCTAGAATACCACTTCAAAAACACATAAAATAAATGTATTAATGAGGTTTAAAGGTATAAAAGAGGTAATTATATAGCTAGGGATAAATTTCTAGTAGCTAAAACATAGGAAAAAGGTTGGGAGACACTTCTTGCGCATCAATTTCAAGAGGAATTTGGTATAATTGGAGGGGATGTTTTGGCATTGCAAGTTTGTGATTTTTCTCACGTTATTTATTCCGGGTTGAATACCCCTATGCAAATGCGTTGCTAAACCATTTTTTGTTTATTTCAAGTAAGATCATGCTCAAGTGTTTTGTTGCACTACCCATGACATCTATTTTTTAGTTCATTTATCTTGGTATGGAAACTATTTTGTAAAACTAGTTTAATAATGAAATGAGGATTTGATATTTTAAAATGTAGATTAGACATTTTCTTTCTCTACTCAAATCGACAATGAGAAATTCTAAAAGAAAGTTAGGGAAAAGATAAATAGTCCATGGTTTGCAATAACTGTAGAAACCTCAATTCTTATTGTCCTTTGAAAAATAGTTAATGTGATTTGCTTTAGATGTAGGATCATCATGTACATAGCATAATTTTGGTTTGATTAGGTGTGTAGGATGTTTTAGGATACTCTTGGGTCCTATTTCGTCTACTTGGACTCATAATGATGTAATCTCCAAAAACCACATTCAAATATTCAAATAAGTTGTGTAAGCATCTTAGATCTAGGAGTTAGTATGTTAGTGATTTATGTGTTAGATTAGGCTTCACATTAATGTAATAAGGTGTTCACACTCTCTTGACCCTACCTAAGTGAAAACTCACTAGAGTTGTTAAACCATGCATGAGTTAAGATGATTTAAAACCTAACTACTTTCTATTCATCATAATCATGTAAAGAACTCGAATGGAAGTTGACGTTGGTGAAGGTTGGAGAAAGAGAGAACAACTCTATAATTGAGCCTAGGGATCATGGAGCTTGTAATAGTTTAATGTTTACATCTAATAGAAGCTCCTTTTTGTGTAAAGATTGCACTTGAATGTATTCTATGGCATAATGTATAGTATATTGATGAGACAAGGTATTAATCTCATCAAAATATGTATAAATGAATGTTTTACAGGTACATAAGATGGTATAGTTCTTTAGAAGGCATGAAAATAACTAAGGAAAGATAAAATGAGTATGAGACTGTTCAAGTTCAAAGAAACTTGTGAGAATGTGTTGGGAAGGTAATGAGTTATTTATGGATTCTAAGAACTAATGAAAAATTCTACGGGGTTGTCATAAGACTGATAAATTGAGGAAGTTGTTAGGAAAGGGTGAAAAGGTTAACAAAACTAAGTTTGTGATAAATCGTATGATGATCTTGTAATTGAGACTCAAGAGTCCAAAACTGTGTTCAAGTCAAAATTTGTATTCTGAATTGATAATGAATGGAATGTGGGCACCAACATTTTGGTTTGTCATGAAATATTTGATGAGGGAGAATTGTATAAGAGCTATCTGTAGGGTTTGAAATTCATTAAGAAAGTTCTTGGTAGCCAATATATAGAAAACAATATAAGAAACTCAGTTGTACACTATGCATGCCATGTCCTAGAGGGTTTGGGGTTGTAATATATTTTTTCAATGCATGAAGAGGTTCATAGGAGTAGAGTATGACTTGATGATTGATAAATATTGGAGTGTGTAGCGTCACATAGAAGAGTAAGGGTTGAAAATACAAAGTTTGAAGGTTAGTAAGGAAAAAGAACTTAGAGTTAGACTGTGAAACTTGTGTGTTGATTTTGGAGCCTAATCACATGTTTTAGTAATAAGCTCCTTCTATTTGTGAGTTACCATATTATTGCAAGGGTTTGAGAAAGTGTAGAGTTTTGTAACGTCCCTCATAATATAAACCATGAAAACACGTCTAATTTTTTTACAATGATTAAGATAAATCTACAAAATCTCCCTTAAGTTAGGAAGAACATGTTACTAACATTTACCTATTTCTACTTATTGGAATAGTGTGTCTATGGGACAAGTTTTCTAAATGTTTTACCCTCAAATATATATTTCAATTTAGCACATGTTTATTCAATCAACGGTTTTTTTACATAAACACTTCATACGATTTAAGACAAATGAGTTGATAATTTCAAATGAATACCACCATGCATATAAATCAGTATTGATTGATTGAATAATTTATAAATTAAGATCACTTATTTATGAATTTACACTAGTTTTTCCACATGAAAGCATTTCGCACATAAACCTCTAATAACATGAGTTTATCCTTCATAACATGGATACATTTTGGTTGAGTTCAACTTAGCCATTGATTAATAAGATCTTAAACAATTTCAACAAGGTAATCATCTACAATTTAAAAGGTACAATTTCAATTATGTTCTTTTTATATAAAACACATCAGAAATACATGGATACAATTTATACCTTAGAATATCAAGTCACATGATGAAGAGAACCATTTTGTTGTCCAACTGCAGTGAGAGAAAGAGCATAATCCGAATGCTTTACCTCCAACCACGAGCCATACGAAATCCACCACACCTCTCAAATCCTGAGAGTGACCCTACCTTTCATGAGAAGGAAGATGTGGTGATCGATGAAGAAAGAGAGTCTCATGTGTAATCCATTACCCGATCAACTGGTAATTATCTATGGGTTAGGAATAATATACATCTTAAAATCATAACCATATGATTTTGCTTTTGGCCAAACGTTTATGAAATTCGGTAGGTACTGACCTAGTCCTTGAAATCCATCGAAATGTTAGAGCATGAATAATCAAAAGCGATAATTCAAGAGGGTAGCTTATGTGTCAATCCACTACCTACCATGTGTCCCCTCTTAACATTTGTTTTAAGTGATTCTATGCACTAGGTTATCTATCACCCCAGTACTATCACCCCCCTAAGCTTAGCAAATCTTACATTTCCATTCATTATCCAAATAATTGGCAACAAAACACAATTTTCTTCAAATTACAATCTAACTAAACATGTTCCAGAACCTCAAACGACACTAGCTCTTCTGAGTGTCTCATACCACTCATCAAATTAATGCTAAAGAGATTCTAATCTATTTTGTTAGTCTTGGACGACGTAGCAATCCAAGGTATGCTAGAAGTCATATATAGTTCTTCTTTATAAGCCATGGTCAAGGATTCCTACTTTTCACCCCAATCATGCTTACGATTGGTTGATTTGACCAATTTAAATATTATTTCTTATCTATCAAAGCAATAATTCTCTTAAGATACAATTTGACATATACAACATGATCTCATTATTGGATGAATTTCAAGGTTTCGTACAAGATTAGAACATATATTTTATAGTCCTATATCAATGGATTTGTACTATCCCTATTCGATTTTCATAATCATTTACCTAAGCTTACAACCGTTGTTCCCTTACTTATGGTTTATCAATTTTAAATACGTCAATGAAGTAATTCTGGTTCACGTGATATATATATATATATATATATATATATATATATAGTTGTAATCCATGCCTCCCATTTAACTCAACATCATGGATATATCTCACTTAAAACATAATTATAATTAATTGCTATGGAAAATAACTCAAATAATAAAAAAACCTTGTCGAAGAATTAATTGTAACTCAGATTTCGTAAACTGGGTTTCATTAAAATTTAATGGGTTTGTAAACAAATATGTATTGAGATGTACAAAATTCAGCTCCGCCCACTTTTCTAGATAGGAGAAATATTGATTTGAAAATCCCATACAAAGTGATTTTTTAGTTTGCGTCTAAGCCTGAAATTTGGTTTTTGGGTGTCTAAGAATTAGATATAACTTATGTTCTGTAAACTGGGTTTGAATAAAATTTACAGGGTTTGTAAAGAAATATGAATTGAGTGAGCTGTCAAAAATTCAGCTCCACCCAATTTTCCAAAAAGGGGAAATATGGATTTGAAAATCACAGTTAATTTTCTAATATATACATATAACATTTTATTTCAAAGTTCAACTACAGTTGAGACCAGTTACCCAATTTATTTATGGGTGATAATACTTTAACTACATACTTACGGGTATAATATTTTAACCAAGTCTTTCTCCATGGGTATTCAAGATTATGGTAGATTAATATAATGAGGATGAAGCCTTGGATCTCTATATCTGAATTCCAAAGTGAAACTATTTCAACTAATTATTTGCATTATATATTTATATACACGTAGCTCAGTTAATATGACATTGTAATAATGATTCTCTATTTTATTTAGATCTATTGTTTCACTTCTATGCATTATTTCAACACACATATTTCCACCTGAATTCTTTGAGTCTGTTGCCTCCCTAGTTTGAAATTGTCCTCTAAGTATGATATGTGCTTTCCTCTATTCTGTTGTATATGCTCTTAACATATGTCTTCCTCTATTCCTGCATATCCCTCTTTTCCTTTTTTCCTTGCTTCCTCAAATCCTCCCTGCAAGCTGTGTATTTCCTCTGCTTGCAGCTATGTATATTCTCCTAATGTTGCCCCCCATATTTTGTCTATCTGCATCTATGTATATCTTCTTCTCCCCTACCCGTCTATCTCACTTCTTGGATCTCCCCATAAACTGCCGTGGGTGCGGAGTTTTTAACTCCTCCAAAAAAACTACATTTTCTAACTATTTTTCTTTCACACCTTCTTTTCTTCTACTTTAACTTCTACTCTCCCTCTTCGGTGGAAACTCTTGACTCCCAATTTTGATGAGTTAAATATTTTAAGTTTTTTTAGATGCCACATGGGCAAGTGAGATATCTACGTGGGAAAGTCTCTTTTACTTTTTACATAAGTTACCTTGCATTTTAACTTTTGATTTTTGATGTTTTTTTCCTTGTATATCTCCTCGACGCACTCCATATTTATGCAAGGAGTATATATATATATGTTATTTTGTAAATATAATATTTTCCTAACCTTTTTTTATTTTTATTTATTTTTTAATGAAATTATGATTTTTTTAGTTAATTCAATTTTTTAAAATATCAAATTACGCAATCCCTGAAATGAAACGATCATGGAGATTTTATTATCATATCAAATGATATTGTGGCCATAGCATAGAATCCAATCATGTAAGCTTATTCCTTATCCAAAAATCATAACGAGACATCGTTAAAATTATCGACCTTTTTAAAAAAAAATTATTATTTCACAAAACAAGAAGATTGACGCTATCGTTACCCTAAAGGACATAATGTCACAAGGTTAAGTGTTCCAAAACAAATGAATAGGTTCTATTTACCAACTTACGACTTGTCCAAGTTTCGATCACTAGTATACACAAGTAACTCTGTCTTGCGATATCCATCACAACATATTTTATTCTCTCTTCGATGATACCCTTTTTCATTTCTTGAGAATACCTGCACAAGCACCGATAACAATACCTAGTGCATTATATGTCCAAAATAATAAATAAAATTCTATAAAATCAATAACGACATGTTCCTTTCAACAGTCATCAATAACTATAATTTGACATTTAATAATTTTCAAACAATTGGTCAATTATAGAAAAATAAAAGCTTTTATCCAAAACACATCAAAATGCAACTCAATCAAGACCAATCAATCAACAACATACTATATCTGTGACGATCATCGCCTCTTAGTTCTCCAAATGTATCAAAATAATAAAAGACTAGTTATCGGGATGTGACATCCTTCCCCTCTAAGAGCAAGCATTGTCCCAACGATTATTAATATCTAAAAGCAAAATAGATAATGAAATAAATGTGGGTATGCACTGTAGAATTCTGTATAGTCCTCCCAAGTAGCACTCTCTTCTGAATATGGGTCTCAATGGACCTTGCATTGAGAGACTTCCCTATTTCGCAAGCAGTTCTTGTGTATCTCAAGCATCCATAGGGGCTCGACAAGAACAACTCTTGAATCCTCTACACATAGATATTTCCAATCAATAACATGAGACATATCAACATGTATATATTCAATAAAGAAACATTAAAAACATTATGCGATCGTGATAAAGCTGGAGGTAGCGTGAGTCTATATGCCACTGGATTGACCACTTCGAGAACATCGAATGGCCCAACATAACAAGGTGTTAGTTTGGAAGACTTTCCAAACTTGATTGAACTCTTCTTTGGTATAACTCTCAGAAAAACCATATCACCTACCACAAACTCTCTAGGAGTCCATCTCCTATCTGCATAATGTTTCTACCTGTTTGCTGCCTCAAATAAGTGTTTTCCTAATCAATTTTACCTGTTCTTCCATGTTCCTAAGCATGTTTGGGCCTATAACCACCCTATCTTCAACACAATCCCAACTGATAGGTGTTCGACATTTTCTTCCATATACAGCCTCAAAAGGGGCCATACCCAATGTCAAATGGTGTGAATTATTATAGGAAAACTCAACCAATGGTAAGTAATCTTCCCATTTGAACCTCTTTGTCCCTCTTACACCTATCTTACCATCTCTAAGTCTTCACAATTAATCCTAACACCTAGCCTAAACCCTTTAGAAATCCCTTTCCAATCACAAAGATATCCCAACCAACCCATTTTAACTTTTTCACCCAAATTCCCCTACCGAAATCGGTCACCCTAACAAGTGTCTGCTAGTACTAAGGTACCAATGTCGGTCTCCCCAACCAGCATCGCTCACTATGTTCTGGTAATTTTCCTTAGACCAGCAAGCTTATAAGCTCACCAAAAACCTCTTAAAACCCCACTGAATCTCACCTAGACCATCCCTAACATCCTTCTACTACACCTGCAGATTCTTTCTTGGATAACTAACCACCTATTTTCCTGCAACTGTTAGTCTTATAGATGACTATCTCATTAAAGATTAAATCCATAGACCGAATTATTGTATCTTATCCTGAGATACTCCTAACATTGTAAAAATCCATAGTAGAATTTCCTTCTTTCATGTTAATTCTCTACGTTAATTTGTACATTTTAATGTGGATTGATAGCCTTCTAGCTTGGTGCTATCATCCTTCTCTAGATGAACAGATCACCAGTCAGGTTAGGTCCACCAGACTCTATAGAAATTAATGATCATCTTTCTGGTACCATACCATGTTCTTTCTTAGGTAGTGCCTTTCAATTCCAAAAATGATATCTTCACAATCGGTCCTCTGATATATCAAGTACGACAGCTGTGCGCACTGCTTTTGCCCAAATTAACAAATAGGTCAGTCCTGCACCTTTACCTTATTTTTTTTATACGCTAACATTGTGGTGAAATATTGTTCTGTTCATGCCCAATGGGATACCTCATTCTGCTACGTTCTTTTCTGGATTCGTATAGGTTGCCTTGTGTGTTTCCTTTCTTAGAATCATTTTTTTTCTAAATCTCCTTGCTTTGGCAATTTGACTCCTTATTGCTAATTATCTAACCTAAGAAACACTTCATTTGGTGTATTTAAAAATAATCCTTCATTCTCTACCATTTGTTCTTGCATTAGTGGAATTCATCCCTCTTCCTATTCACTCTTGATTTGCATCCAATATTATAATTTCAAACTTTGGGGCTTAAAGAACTTACATTTCATCCATAAAAGTAACTGTCTGTATATATTTAGCAAACATAGGTTAATATAGATAAACCCATATAGCATAGAACGTGTCATGACGGGCATTTTGATAAACCTGATTAATAAAGAACGTAGTTGCACAGGGTTGTACACACCCGACATAAATCTAAATTGGGTTAACAAAAGCGGAAAAGCAAGTCGCTTAAGCATGTCGGAGGATCCAAGAATAATCCCGACATCAAAGGCATGTTGGAAAGGTTGGAAAACCCGACATTGATGGCAAGCCCTGCTTGGTGTTTTGGCCGGTTTCGTCATATCACGAATCTTGAAGCCTGCACATACCCAAAAGATGTCCCGGGATCCTTCGCCAGGGTTCCACAAACCTGAAAACACATCCATAGGATTACTTTCTAGGTACCTTGGAGGCGGATCCAAACACGTTGGGAAATTTCGGATCACATTTATGTCTTAAGGCATCCTCCAAGCCCAACTGCAAATGACAGAGGAGAACCTAAAACTGACAAGCATAAGCCCGTGTTTATTTAGTTTTTGCTTGATTGAGTTATCACATTTCTCTCAGGGAGCTTCTACAGTTTGACACAAGGTTGGACTGTATTCGGACCAGCTCTCGGCGTCCTCTACGCAACTACGACTGGATATATTTAATTGGGTGGGAACAAGTTCTTAAAAATGTAAAATATAATTCGCCACTGTTGGGTTGTTGAGATCCTCACCTACCACCATAATATGATGGGTTAGGTGCAGTCTCGGAGGTGGTTGGGGGCAGAATTCGAATCATTCTCTTCTCCCTCATTTTTTCCTCATATAAATTGTAAAGGAGGGGCTTTTTCTTATGTTTTAGACATTTTTGTTTTGCATCCTCCCTTCTCTCCTGCTTACAAGAGAATTTGTGGAGTTTTCAAGCCTCCCATATGGATTGTAATGTTGTTTTTTGCCTCTTGGCCATTGCAATGTATTGAATCGATCCTTGAGCAATATATGTATGTCTGTGATTGATTTTAAACCCTCTCATATATTCATTGCTGTTATTTTTATCTCTCATTGCATTTTGGTTGCCTGTGCATGGTGTGGTATTACATCTATGTGGTCTGTGTTTAATCTTGCAAAACGGGTGTCCAACATTCCTCGGTGCATCACCTCCGTAGTTTAGGTTTTATTTTTATGCATTCTCTACCCTGTCTCCTTGGCAAGTTAGATTAGTTTTTTGGTAAATCCTCTGCGTTTATCCGTGCATCTGAACAGAGGAATAGGAGCCGGCCTTCATTCGGAGAGCTTTTCCGATTTCGCAAGGTCCCACACTTGGGAAAAGCTCCATGTTGTGCAATCGCACTGAGAGTCTCGACCGATCACGTTGCAGAGTCCCAGGGGTGCTGCGATTCGACATCAACAGTAACATAATAACTTGAACCCCCAAGAGATGATACCTGAGCCGATCCCCACACATCAGAATGTACCAGCTCTAACTTACTCTCTTTCTTCGTAGGTCCAACCTTGAGAAACCTTACTCGCTTCTGTTTCCCATATATGCAGTTTTCACAGAAATCCAAACCTGTTTCTGTATATCCAGGCAAATTCTTCTTTATGATGTTCATGCCCTTATGGCTCATATGACCGAGCCTATAGTGCCATAATGTTGTATTTGCATCTGAAGCCACAGATTACAATCATTAGTATTATCAGTGGTTAAATATAAGGTTCCAACCTTCTTACCTCTTGCCACCACAAGAGCACCCTTGGTAACCTTCCAAGAGTCTGCTGTAAATATCACAGTACAACCATCACTTCCCAACTGCCTTGCCGATATCAACTTTTCTCCTTAATGTAGGCACATGTCTGACATCCTTCAATAGCCATGTATTCCCATTCTGCATCTTAACCTAAACAAAACCTTTTCCAACTATGCTGCAAGGCTCATCATCACCAAGAAAAACATGCCCAAAATCCCTTTGAACATAATCAACAAAATAATGCCTATGTGGAGTAGCATGAAAAGAAGCCCCTGAATCTAAAACCCAAGATTCAGTAATATTATGCAAAGAAAGAATCAAATCATCCTGACATACATTACCCGATGCCACATTTGCCTCCTTGTTTTCTTCCTGTTGTTTCTTCTTATCCCGAAGCTCCCAACAGTCCTTCTTTACATGCCCAGGCTTTCCACAATTCTAGCATACAATCTTGTTCTTGGATTTTGACCTTGCCCGATCTTTTGATTTTCCACGGTTTCCTCTATTCTTCTGTTTCCCTCTAGTTTCCACTGTCAAAGCATTCCCTGAAGTAGAAGATTCCCCAGAGATTTTTCTTCGCATTTCCTCGCTTAGAATCACCCCTATAACATCCTCAAACTTTAACTTCAAGTTAGCTGGAACCGAGTTACTTACCGCCATTACCAGGCTATTCTAATTCTCAGGTAAAGAACACAGAATTAATAAAGCCCTAACTTCTTCATCAAATTCTATTGTAACCGAAGCAAGCATATTCACTACCGTATTGAAATCATTTAAATGATCTTCTACTGAACTATTCTCAGACATCTTCATATTAAACAACTTTTTCATTAAAAATATCTTATTAGAGGCAGAGGGTTTTTCATACAACTTCCCTAATGCATCCATTAGATCTTTTGTAGTCTTTTCCTTTGAAACATTAAATAATACCGAGGATGCAAAACACAGCTGAATCATTCCAAGTGCCTTCCGATCCAACAAATCCCATTCCGCATCTGTCATACTCGAGGGTTTGTTCACCTTCTCAGACAGCGGAGTATAAAGATTATTTTGATAAAGGTAATCTTCCATCTGCATCTTCCAAAGAATATAATTCTACCCGTTGAATTTATCAACCCTAGATCTTCCATCATCTGCCATAACTCCCACTCAAGATAAAACTTTCCCTGCGATTCAACACTTCAGCAAACCAAACCAGGCTCTGATACCAATTATTAGGAAATAAGAGATAAAATATGCGGAATAATCCCTCACAGAATCGCAACAGTAGAAACTAATATGTAGAAATTATTATAGATCTCAAATAAAATTACAAAATAAAATAACACAACACAAAGAGACAATATTTAACGTGGTTCACCCAATTTGGGCTACGTCCACCAAGAATCACTTGCTCAGATTTTATTACAAGCCACCGCTCTCTCAATACAATACCCAGATCTGTTTGGAGCTATGCTCAACAAAATCTACAGAATTCAGAGCCGAATTCAAAACACATCTGCAATACATTTGCTTTTACATCTATCATATGCATAAGACCATATAAATAGAAAACTACTTAAGCAGTTTGATACAAAACCGTGGGTATCAAAACCAAGGGCAAAAAAAACCGTGGGTATCAAAACAATGGGCAAAAGACCGAAAAAACATGGGCTCAAAAACAGTCCATAACGGTTACCCATTACCCATGGGTTAATAAACCACCCATGAAAATTTGCTTCAGGGGCTTCGCCCCCGAACCCCTTCCATCAGGGGGGCTTCACCCCCCAACCCCCCTGACCCGCTTAGCGGCGAGCGGGACCGTCGTAAAAATACCCGACTGTAATACATAGAAGGTGTACCACACTAACATGAAAATAGGCTCCACAAACATAACAAAAATGGTTCATATTTTTAATTGTTTCCTCATTCAACATCTTGTAATCAATGTAAAGTCTAATGGTTCCATCCTTCTTTTTAACAAAAATTACCATTGCTCCCATGACGAAACACTAGGACAAATCAATCCCTTAGTTAGTAGCTCTTGTAACGGTGATTTTAATTCAAAAAATTCTATTGTGGTCATTCGGTGAGCTGATTTTGATTTTAGCTCATACCGTGGAATTTGTTAGAATTTGATGATTCTAATAAATACGGATTTAATCAACTTACATATTACATAATGTTACAATAAATATTTAAATAAATATTATATCATAACATAAGTAAATAAAGAAATACTTACATGAAATAAATAACATAGGTGACACATTATTTATAGTAGAAAACCCCAATAGGGTAAAAATCACTTTAAAAATAACCTTTTACTTTAGAGAACTTATTTTACATCCAGTAAGATCACCTCTTCCTTTGAAACCCTATTTACCAAGGGTAAAACCAAATCACCTGATTTGCACACATTTGATATATTTCCCAAATATATCAAATGAAGACCTAAAGACTTTTTTATATAAGGTGATCGGGTATGTCTCCCGACCCACCTTTTCAACCTAAAATGGTTGACACATACACCTAGGTTTATAATATTTAATATTAGAAATATAATCATTTCATGATATTAAATATTTAACCTAAAATATATACCTATGTTAGCATATTTAATAATAGAAATAGAAATATAAATATTATTAAATATTAACCTATATATTAGTGATGGACCCATATACATTAAGGGTTGGCTAGACCACTTAATCATTATGTTCCAGCTCTCCCCCTTAATGTTTAGTGGGATAACATAACATATGTCAATAGATTACCTGCCCGTGGTACATTATAAGATTTACAATCCTTAAACCATACAGGTTTTAGGCTAGCATATCGGTTGAAGGAATTATAACACCTTCATCATACTTAAATTACCTTTTGGTACAAAAGTATTTGGAATCCCAAAGATCATCCCATGATCAGTGGTTAACTATGATTTATGAGTTTTACATGTTCTCACAGGTTCTCATATTGAACCCAAGCATATATGAGTCTTTTACAACCAAGGATTTCCTTAACAATATTCTTGTACTTGATGTTTACAAGTAAAATCAATAGTACTAAAGAGTTTACTAAAGACCATCTTTAAGATCTTTCTACACTTCTTTCAAAAAAAGTCGAAGAGGTATACATGCTCAAAGGTCTTTTTACACTTTCCTGAAGATCTTTTTTACACTTATCCAAAGGTATTTTATATATGCCTGAAGGTCTTTTTACGAAAACCAAGTTCCATTAAGAGGTGACATTGTCATGCACACTCCCCTCAATGGTAACTCCGATAATCTAAGATTTTCATGAAAGTGACAAAACTTTGCAGCACTCAGAGACTTTGTGAAAATGTCAACAACTTACTCTTCAGTCAACATGAACTTGAGATTTATCTCATCACTTTGCGCCTTCTCACGAGTGAAGCGTATATGTATCTCAATGTTCTTCGTCCTTTGATGTTGAATTGGATTCTTAATCAAGAGTAATACAACTCTGACCACCACATAGAAGAGAAATACTTCCTTTAGCTTACATGTGTATTTTTACAACAACCGTTGTAGCCTTATGGCTTCTTTACTTCTTCAATTGTACTTATCTGCCTTAGTAGAAGAAATAAAGATTGTTGATTGTATTTGTTGTTCCAAGTAATAGTTCCCACACCAAAAAACTTGAACACATATTCAATATATTTTATAACACAATATCAATATGGTTAGAATCACAAAATCTATATAAGATAGCATTTTCATTCTTATTATAATACAACCCATAATTGATTGTTCTTTTCAAACATCTAAAAATTCTTTTTACAGGATTCCAATGATCTCTAAAAAAGGTTCGTGCATAAACCTTGAAGTAATTCATACTGTATAGGAAATATATGATCTAGTTGTAGTTAGATAAATCAAACTATCAACTAACAATGTATATAAAATAAGATCAACCTTTTTCATCTACAGATTTAAGATCAATATTTATTCCAACTTCCATTGAAATAGAAAATAGTTTACAATCAATCATAAGAAACTTTTTCAATACAATGGTTGCATATTATGTTTTGAAAAATAACAATAGAATGAAATACAATCATACAAATAACATGATGTGAGAGACCTAACTCATTCATTTCAAAGTACTGCTTCAATTTCTCTTTAATCCTATGAATTAAATTATAATTGTCACCAAATATAAGCAAATAATCAACATATATACATATAATGATAATATCTAAGTCTTATTGCTCAATAAATATATCATTGTTAGAAGAATAATTAACACAACCTAACAGTTTAAAGAAGGAAACAATTTTCACATTCTAAGCTCTAAGAGCTTGTTTTAAACCATACAAGGATTTATCAACTTACAAACATAGTTTTCTTTACCAGTTTTTTCAAATCGTTTCAATTGAAATATGTAAAGTTTTTTTTTAAAATCACAATTTTAAAAAAATATTTTTCTTATCCATTTGGTGGATTTCCCACCCAAATTGAGCGAAAATTGCAAATAAGGCTCCAATAGTACTCATTTTAGCTATAGGAAATGTATCAACATAATCAATTCCAGGTTTCTGAGTGAAACCTGTAGCTACAAGTCTAATTTTATGTTTATTAATACTACCATCATCATTATATTTTACTTTGTATATCCACCTAGACCCTATAATACTTTGCGGCTCAGGTTCATACAAGGTAATTAATGTATGGTACATATGATGGCTTCTGGTAATTTTCCTAAGGTTAATAGGATTTTAACTTTCTAACATAGATTGAGTCTAATTTAATTTCTTATCTAGGAAGATAAGAGTTTCAGAAACATCTATAGCATCAAAACATCATCATGACAATTTACTAAATTAGAATCAAAACCATCATTTAGAAGTATTTAATGAAGTAACTTCAAGATAAGAAGACAACACTTTAATAGAATTAGATCTAAATTTTATAGGTCTAAAGAAACTATTTGATCATAACTAATTATGTCATTAGAATGCATACTAATTAACCTCCCATGATCAAAATAATAACCCGCAATATAACTTGGGCTTTGCATTATACCCCAAATTTATATAAAAAATATTTTTGACCATATAGAAGAGAAGAAGAGACCCCTAAGAATGGATAATGATATCAAATTTCTGAAAAAAAAAATATAGACAAAGATTCGACCAACTTAAATTTGACATCTAAATGACCATCATAATGGCTTATTTTTTGGTCTGTCATGATGGTCATTTGACCATCAATTTTAACATGGTGAAAGTTTCTTAGAACTTACGAGCTTAAATTTGACATCTAAATGACCATCATATTGTCTTATGTTTGGTCTACTGTGACGGTTATTTGACCGTCAAATTTAATGAAGCCAAAACTTGTTGCGTATTTTCAGAATATGAAATTCTATAATTTCTTCTTCTATATAATATTGGGGAGGTTATATTTTAACACATTATAATAACCTATTATAATTTATAATGTAAAAACATATACATTTTTTTATAAATAAAAAAATGTATATAATTTATAGATTATAAATAAAAACCAACATATAATTCATAAAAATTATAAACTATGGTGTATTTTTTTTATAAAAACACATAACCCTTGTTAAAGGGGTTTAAAGGACATATACCAGGTTAAAGAATTTTACCAAGTGCAAGTAGATTTATGAGAGTATAGATTAACTTGCATATTTTATCAGAACTATGGAAATATTGTAAAATATTTTATAGAATTCTTATAAGCTAAAAACTTTAAAAATTTTATGTGGCTATAACTATCAATATTTTAATAAATATTTACCACACTTCACACGAGCCACCAATAAACTAACTTTTTTTTAATTCTCCATGTATACTTGAGAGTTCCATATTTATACGTGAGATATTATCTCATTTTATTCTCCACTCCCACTCTTATATAAAAAAAATATTTAAATAGGTTTATTTATATAATTTTTATAAATTATAAGATATAAATGAATGTGGGCACCCCCTTACATGGATAATATAAATGGTTAGGGACATATGTTAGATTTTATTTAATAAGTATTAAGATTTAAAAAGTAATCCCATCATGGCCATACAATAAACACGGGTCTCCTTACTAAAAAAGTAAGTACTTAGGTTTTTTTTAAATTTATAGAAAACATGAAAATTATTTCATATACTAATAAATCCTTTCATTTTCTGTATGTAATTTTTACGGAGGTAAATATTTGAAATCTCTTTTACATATGCACACATCAATCTCCAAATAAACATTAATTACATATAATTTACAAAATGTAAATGAAAGTAAGAATCATATCATATTACATCTCCCCCCCCAAAAAAAATTAGGGATTTAAAATTGAAAAACCCTAAAAATTTTACCAAAATAAATTGGGGAAAAAAGAGAAGGGGACCTAATACTTTTAAATACCCTTTCGGGTTGGTTAAAAAAATCCAAAAAATTAAATACATGAAATACAAAATATTTAATCTTAGTTTATTTAATTTACCTCACTCTATTACCATATTAGAATTTGAGGATTCTAATAAATTTAGATTTAATCAGCTTACATATTACATAATGTTACAATAAATATTTAAATAAAGATTACATCATAACATAAGTAAATAAAGAAATACTTACATTAAATAAATAACACAGGTGACACAATATTTATAGTGAAAAACCTCAATAGGGTAAAAAACACTTTAAAAATAACATTTTATTTAGAGAACTTATTTTACATCCAGTAAGATCACCTCTTCCTTTGAAACGCTATTTACCAAGGGTAAAACCAAATCACTTGATTTGTACGCCTTTGATATATTTCCTGAATATATCAAATGAGGACCTAAAGTCCTTTTTATATAATGTGACCGAGTATGTCTCCCGAACCAGCTTTTCAACCTAAAATGATTGACACATACACCTAGGTTTATAATATTTAATATTAGAAATATAATCACTTCATGATATTAAATATTTAACCTAAAGTATATACCTAGGTTAACAAATTTAATAATAGAAATATAAATATTTCATATTATTAAATATTAACCTATATATTAGTGATGGACCCATATACATTAAGGGTTGGTCAGACCACTTAATCATTATATTCCAACATAATTAAGTCTATAGAGAAATCAAATTCCCTACGAGGAGCAAGTC
This sequence comes from Taxus chinensis, assembly GCA_019776745.2. Taxonomy (NCBI): domain Eukaryota; kingdom Viridiplantae; phylum Streptophyta; class Pinopsida; order Cupressales; family Taxaceae; genus Taxus; species Taxus chinensis. The sequence continues at coordinate 629,936,700 of CM034148.1, forward strand.
CTAACAACTCTTCTGGAAATATATCACTAAAATCTCAAAGAAAGGGGTAGTCCTCTAATGTGGGTTCTCTTTCCTCACCCACATCATTAATATGAATTTCATACATCATAAGATCCTTCCTTCGCATGCTCTTCAATTGCATGACTGAGATTTGTCTTAACTTAGTGGCTTTCTAAATCCATGTGAAAATATGATGCTCGTCATTATTATCTTGGCATGTTACTATTTTTACATGATAATCCATCTTTTCATGGTGTTGACACAACCAATTCACCCCTAGAATGCCATCATAGGATCATAATGGCACAACATATAAGTTGACCTCAATTGTAAAACCCGGTAGCTCTAATTCTGTTGCGGATAGACATTGCTCTACTCTCTTTTTCATCCCATTTCCATATTGTATTGACCAAGTTTTATTCATATAACTAGCTTGTTTAGAGATTTTACTCCAAATTTCTTGTGCAACAAAACATTTATTAGCTCTAGGGTCAATTAGAATAGAAAAAGAAACCCCAAAAAGTTTACCTGGAACTTCTACTGGAGTGGTCTGAAAATCATCTTGGCGATTGTCAACTGTGACGTGAATGTGATGTTGACTCTAGGATTTTTCAAGAGGTCTTTTAGTGGGTTTTTGGGGACAATTGATGGCATAATCATCCCCTCTACACTTATAACACCTTGTAACTGGTCCTTTCCTATGTGGAAAATTCTCTCCTGCATTCCTATTATGTCCGTTCCCACTATTCCCACTTGGTCAATTCCTATGATTGTTTCCTAGATTTGGTGAATTTCTAAACTTGTTTGGGTTCCAAGTATTACCATTTTTGTTTCCTCAATTCCTTTTGAACTTATTAAATTTATTTTTGAATGGTCTTGACGATTGCTGATTTGGCCCAACCATTACTACCCTAGAATCCTTTTTAGAAGCATAAATCAAATGTAGATTTTGCTCATGCTTCATTGCTTTTTCAAAAGCCTCATCCATTGTGTTCAGACCATGAAGATCCACTTCTAGTCATATACAATAGTTCAACCTCATAACAAACTTGTGGATTCATAACTGCCCATCTTTTTGATATAAGGGCACATACTTGAGAAGTTTAATGAACTTCTCCCAATATTGAGTGATTGTCAAATATCTTTTGACTAGATGATGAAATTCTGTCACTTTCTTATCAAAATACAACTGTGGTAACCGTATTTTTCTAAAAAGAGTCACAAAAAAATCCCAAGTGGTATTCTCAACATTCAAATTATGTTTGGCCTTTTTGTTTGTCCACCAAGCGGATGCTTCACCTGTCATTTGATATGCAACCCATACTGACTTTGTTTCCTCTAAGAACTTTTGAATCTCAAAAGAATTCTCTGTTTCAATTATCCATGCTTCAGATCCATCTCCTAATACTAATCCTGATTACTTTGGTGTGACAATTCGTTTTAGGTCCTTAGTCATTTATGTTTCAAATCTAGCCCTCTTAGGCTCCGACTCAACAACATGATCATGAGAAATTTTCATGGCATGTTTATCACCCTGTCTATTCTCATTCCCCTAATTATTCCCAGTAAGTGGCTCCTTATCTGAAACCTTTTTCTCAAGAGCAGAAAGCTTATCTCAGTTGTTAGTTAGTAAGCAAGAATCTGATCCAAACTTTCTTGTTGTTTACTTGTAGCTTCTTCTACAAAAATTTGAATTTCATTCATGTCAATAGTATTATTAGCTTCACCACTTCTAGATGTTCCTCTTGTTCTTGCCATTTCAAATCTTGACATATCACAAAAAATTACTTACAACTTCAGAAAACACAGTGAACACATATAAGGACGTAGTGTTAAACTTAAGCTTTGATACCAAGATGTAATGTCCCTCCTTATTTTCACCATGAAAACATGTCTAATTTTTTTACAATGATTAAGGTAGTTCTCCAAAATCTCTCTTAAGTTAGGAAGAACATGTTACTAACATTTACATATTTCTACTTATTGGAATAGTGTGTCTATGGGACAATTTTTCTAAATGTTTTACCCTCAAATATAGATTTCAATTCAGTACATGTTAATTCAATCAACCATTTTTTTTACATAAACATTTCATATAATTTAAGACAAATGAGTTGATAATTTCAAATGAATACCACCATGCATATAAATCAATATTGATTGATTGACTAATTTATAAATTAAGATCACTTATTTATTCATTTACACTAGTTTGTCCACATGAAAACATTTTGTAGATAAAGCTGTAATAAAATGAGTTTATCCTTTATAACATGTATACATTTTGGTCAATTTCAACTTAACCACTGATTAATAAGATCTTAAACAATTTCAACAAGATAATCATCTACAATTTAAAAGGTACAATTTTACTTATGTTCCTTTTATATAAAACACATCAGAAATACATGATATAATTTATACCTTAGACAAGTTACATGATGAAGAAAACCATTTTTTTGTCCAAATACAACAAGAGAAAGAGCATCATAAAAGTGATTTACCTCCAACCATGAGCCATACAGATCCACACACACCTTTCAAATCCTGAGAGTGGCCCTACCCTTCATGAGAAGGAATATGTGGTGATCAATGAAGAAAGAGAGAGTCTTACGTGTAATCCATTACCCAATCAATTGGTAATTATCTATGGGGTAGGAATAATATACATCCTAAAATCATAACCCTATGATTATTCTTTTGGCCAAAATTCTACGAAATTCTGTAAATACCCACCTAGTCCCTGAAATGCTAGAGCATGAATAATCCAAAGCAATAATTCAAAAGTGTAGTTTGTGTGTCAATCCACTACCTAACATGTGTCCTCTTTTTGGCATTCGTCATAAGTGATTCTATGCACTAGGTTATCTATCACCCTAGTACTATCACTCCCTAAGCTTAGCACATCTCACATTTCCATTCTTTATCCCAGGAATTGGCAACAAAACATAATTTTCTTCAAATTACAGTCTAATTAAACATGTGCTAGAATCTCAAATGACACTAGCTCTTCTAAGTGTCGCATACCACTCGTCAAATTAATGCTAAAGGGATTCTTATATATTTTGTTAGTCATGGACAACATAACAACCTAAGTTTAGTATGCTAGAAGTCCTATATAGTTCTCGTTTATAAGCCATGGTCAAGGATTCCTGCTTTTCACCCCAATCATGCTTATGATTGGTTGATTTGACCAATTTAAATATTAATTCTTATCTATCAAAGCAATATTTATCTTAAGATACAATTTGACATTTACAACATGATCTCATTATTGGATAAATTTCAAGGTTTTGTACAAGTTTAGAGCGTATATTTTACATTAATATATCAACGGGTTTGCGTTATCCCTATTCAATTTTCATAATCATTTACTTAAGTTTACAATTGTTATTCCCTTACGGTTTATCAATTTTAAATACACCAATGAAGAATTTTTGGTTCACGTTATATATATATATATATATATAATTTGATAGCTCGTTTCTTGGTTTGAGTATCATATTTTACATTTACTTTTCATATTATAGTTGTAATCCACACCTCTCATTTAACTCCACATCATGGATATACCTCACTTAATGAAATAATTATAAGTAATTGCTATGGAAAATAACTCAGATTACAAAAAAACCTTGTTGAAGAATTAATTATAACGAAAATTTCGTAATCTGGGTTTCATTAAAATTTAATGGGTTTGTAAACAAGTATGTATTGAGTGAGCTATCCAAAATTAAGGTCCACTCAGTTTTCTACATAGGATAAATCTAGATTTGAAAATCCTGTACGGAGTGATTTTTCAGTTTGTGTCTAAGCTTGAAATTTTGTTTTTGGGTGTTTAAGAATTTGATATAAATTATATTCCGTAAATAGAGTTTGAATAAAATTTAAAGGGTTTGTAAAAAAATATGAATTGAGTGAGTTGTTCAAAATTCAACTCCTTTAGTTTTCAAAATATGACAAATCTGGATTTGAAAATCGAGTACAGAGTAATTTTTCAAATATATACATATAAAATTTGTAGACACAAAATCACACACTTTAGGCATTATTTAGTCCTGGTCTCGTAACAGTATTCATATGGTTTTTGAGTGAAGAAATTACTAATTAACCCATATCCTTTCGCCATTTTATTTTGCTTTCTGTCGTCACTACCGACCTTCAGCACATACTTACCTAGTCTGTTTTAGTCGTTTTGCATCATTCTACCTCTGACTGGGGCATCTGGGTACTGGGGTGCCCTAGTCCCATTTGGGGCACCTTGATCCGTTTCCTGCTTTACCTCCATATTTTGGGCACTTTCTAGCCATTTAAGCTTCCTATCTTTTTAGTGGTTGGCCTTTTCGGGGTTAATTACAAAATTAGAACAAGAAAACCATATAAATATAAAGTTATGAGACCATAATGAGGTACCAAACACTAAGCACTACTATCATCACCTAAGGTTACATCCATCAAAGGCTATATTTGCATCCATCTAGCTCCATCACAAGGCATAAGGCTAATTCATCTGCATCACACTACATATGAGGGAAGTTTATTCTATTCCATCCACCATTTTAATACATTTCTACAGATATTTATTGCTCGCTACTTTCATAAAGTGCGACTAGCACAAGAGCACCTAGGATATGATTGCACACACATGGAACTGTTGTTACAAATCAGCAGCACCCCTAGATGTTGATCAGGCTTCTAGTTTGACATCTTGGACAACCAATGTGATTGCACAACATTGAATCCTCTCCCCAAGTGTGGGACTTGTAAAAATGGGAGAGGAATCTCCAGATTAGAGGTTGGTTCCTCAACTCCTTTGATCATATGTATTACTTGCAAGTTATACAGAGGTTTCAAACTCAAAATCCTACTCTAAATTCCAAAGTAGACAGAGATAAAGAATGCAAAAATTGAAACTAGTGCTAATAAGGTGATGCACCAAAGGAGTGGTGAGCATTTCTTACTTCTACAGATTGACACAGTTCATAAAAATGCAACAAGACTTCATACACAAACTGATAACTGTAATGGAGGGTCAGAGATGGATCAAACAACACAAATAGAGGATTAAAACTCATTCACAAAGCATGTATTGTCATTTTTACATCAAAAACCGCTTGCACTACAACACCTGAGAGGAAAAACAGGTTGTAGTCTTGGAAAAGGTCTGGTTTTCCATAAAAATCACTTTCAAAGTGACAGAGGGAGCCTGTAATACATAAAAAATGTTCAGCCTTTGAAATATGAGCCAAATCTGGCTTTTACGGTGCAAAAACACGACCCCAGGAGAGAGAAACACGGGAAAACGTGGGAGAGCTTCAACCACCGACCAATAACATAGAAAAATAGCATGGGCATCCTTACAGGCCCATCCCCTGACATTTTTTTCCATGCTGGGAGAGAATGAGAGCCATTCTTCATTAAAAATGGTGGTTGAAACGTCATTTCTGTCCATGACCACGTGCCAGAGGTGTTTTTCAATTTTATCTCTCTAAATCCATCAAAATTCAAAAATGAACCCATAATCTTGTAGATAATTTCACCAGCTTTCCATTGATATAAAGAACATGAAAAACCGAGCTCTGGATCGAAAGATATGGTCGTTTGAACTTTTAGGGCAAAACAGGGCCAAATCGGATTGGCGGGCAATTTTTTTAAAATTTTTCACTTTTTGGTCATTTGGAAAATTTTCCAAAAATTCCCCACTCTCCACCATTCTAGGTGCCACGTGGCATGCTTTGATTGGGCGCGGGCCCCTAATGCTTCATTTTCCTTTGTTTTTGTCATTGGAAAATTTTCTAAAAATTCCCCGCTGAGCCGATGAGTTGAGGCCACGTGGCGCGTGCTGATTGAATGTGGGCCACTCCTTTTAAATTTTCCATCAGTTTTTGATCCATATTTTGACCCAGACACATGGCAAAACGTGATTCACTGTGGGATTTACCCTTCAAATTTTCCATGCGGGCTCGTCTTGAGTTTTTTTCCGCCACCTGACACGTGGCAAGATGTGATTGGTTCGCGTTCGGGGGCAATTTTTTCCCTTTAAAATTTCCCTCTTTTTCCTTTGGGAAAATTTCCCAAATAGTCTCCACCTTCCTCTGGTCTGGGACATGTGACACAATTTCATTCGCCACAGACCCTCTACAAATGTTTTTTCATTTGTGCAATCCTTTTGGGAAAAAATCCCAATCTCCTCCCGCGCTCCACCGGTACGAGGATTGAGGACACGTGGCCTTCTTTGAATGGTTGGCAGGCCAGTGGGCCAAAAATTTTCCTTTTGAAATTTGGAAAAACACTTCACCAAAATTTTAACTTCTCCCCCACGCTCCGCCGGTCTGATGCCACCGGACACGTAGCAAAACGTGATTGGGTGCGGGCCTTTCCTTCAAAATTTTCCATGTGCCAACACTTAGTCAAAATTTTCAATTTTCTCCTCAGACACGTGGCATAATCTGATTCACCAATAGGCCTACGGGGCAAAATATCCCTTTTGAAATCTTTTCCAAATACTTGGTAAGAAACGAAGTTTTCCTCTGACCCTCGCCACTTCCTTGGACACGTGGCGTCATCTCATTGGCCACGGGCCTTCCAGGGGAAAATTTCCCACAAAAACTTCGTCGAGCCATAACTTCAAAAATACATGGAGTTAGGAGGAAAACTTTACCTTTCTAGAAAGCTGAGAAAGAGCTCTATCCAATGGTGCCATTTCTAGAAGGTTTTGAGTGACTGAAAAGCAAAAAAATTATGACTAAGGGACAAGAGAGGGAAGAATGAAAGGAGTTAGCCACAAAATGAGCAAGGGGTACATTTTGGATAACAAGAACTACATTGGGTTTGAGACATAATGCATCACTCATTTAGTAATTCCACCATTTTGGCCACTAAGGAAAGTCTGACCCCTTTATATGCCTCTTTATTTTGTAGGGATTTGATGCTCATCTTGGGGTTTTGCAGGTGATTTCTTACTACAGGTATTGCAGCGACGTTTGACTTAGTTCAAAAAAGTTAGTGTGATGAGAAGAGAACACAAGTGAACATCCAACAACACCTCAGAGGAGGGTTTTAGGCTATTTTCGTAGACCAGGTCACCCATATCTCAGACCAGGGTGCCCATGGGCACCCCTGTTCCTCTCCAGGCACCCCAGTCTAGCCAAAGAGCTCAGATCTGTGCTTTCTTGAGCTTCTGTGTGATCATTTCTTCCACCTGTTTTCTTGGTTCACATTGCAACATAGTTCAACACCTTCATCGAATCAACTAAGCTCTTCCTAACCCTTTTTACTCATTAGGGTTTCAAGTTGTTTATGTCACTTTCCTTATTTAGTTTAGACATTTATTTTAATGCTATATTTTTTAGATTAAATTTTAAATTTTAGTTAATAATTTTGGTAAACTTGACATATCCAACCCCTTTCTTCTGATCATGTCTTCACCTTATTAATTCATGACTCAATCATCTTATCCTAATTTTGCACCTACTAAGGTTTCCGATATAGTTAGTACTACTGCTATATTCATGTGTATGTGTACTCAACATCCTCCTGGCTTTGTTATGCCTAGGGTTGATCCATCTAATAATGTAGTTATTACTCTTCATACTCGTCTTAATCATCATACGGATACTCTTGCTTCTATCACTCCACACATTACTTCGGAAACTCCTACTGCTTCTAAGGGTTATGACATCATTGAGCAACTTTAAAAATACGACCACTAAAATTTCTCTGTACGACTTATTGCGTAATGCACCTGACTATTGTAACACACTCGAAGCTTCCCTTCATGCTATTCATATTGAAAGTGATAACTCTACGATGGATTTTACACATCTCATACAATCACTTTGTAATTTGCCACATGAAATATCTTTCACTGATGAGGATCTGCTACCTTTTTCTAAAAGTAATCCATGCACGCCTTTTCTCATTACTGTTGTCGTTAGAACCACTTGCATTAATAGAGTACATATTGATAATAGATCAACCATCAACTCATGTGCTTATTCTCTTTTATAGAAGCTAGGTATTAATGGTATTCTCATTTCTACAAATTTTACTATCATATGAGGTTATGAATTTACCACTCGTACATGTTTAAGAACTATTCCCTCACATATCCGGGTTGGGACTAAGACTATTCTCACTTATTTCTATGTTATAGATGCCTCATTTAAATTCAATCTCTTGTTAGGTAGACCTTGGATTCACACAATGCCAAAAGTTCCATATACTATTCACCAATGTGTCAAATTTTTGCATGATGGATATGAACATACTATCACCGCAGATCCAAAGCCATTCAAATACTGTCACACAGACCCTATTACTGTTATGCCCATCCCACCTTCGCAATACATTCCTTATAGTATCCTTGACACATATGACATTGGTTAATCTAGCGCTTCACAATCCTCTTATGGTGCCACAAATACTCTAGTTATTTCTACTCACACCACGACTATTATATCACCTATAGTATCAACTCCTATCAGCATTACTTATTCAACCTATCATGACACCTTCTATTTCTCCACCTTCTACGCCACCTACCAACATACTTGTTAATGCTACACAACATGATGATGCTAACATCGATGATTATTGAGGACTTTGATGATGAAGTCGACACTATTGAACTCACCAATGAATCCTTAGGTCGACTAAATTTCACATTGATTGACGTAGATCATTCATACTTAGAAGACACATTTGTGGCTGATGGACTGGGCCAATATAAGTTCAAGACACCTCCTTCTACCAATGATATGATAATTTATCATGGATCTATTAACATTGTTAAGATTGTTTCATCTTCTACCATGTAATCTACATCTTCACCGCCTCCTTTCACATGCACACTTCTCATCACCAATTCCTTTTGGCATAATATTCCAATTGATCGTACTTCCTCAGATATTATTTACACACTTGAGGGCTTAACTGGACTTGGTTTAACACTTAATTATGTCTTATCACCAATTCACTCACCTCATATTTATCATGGCTATTGTCACATCACGACTACTTATGGCCTTTATGTATTCCATTTGACGATATTTATTACCTGCGCTCCTTGCACTTCTCCACTAAAACTTGGGAAATCTTGGCTTAACTACATTGGTAGTACTCTATATGTAAACCACACCTTCTCTCATGTTTCCTATGCCATTCTGAAATGTCTCTATAGGTAATGAATCATCTCCCACTTATGCTCCAAATATTTCTCATTGGTATGCACACGATTTGCCTACCAATACCCTTCACTGATGAACATTATGCCATGACCGTCTACACATTATATTGCAATGGTTCTTTATATGATCCACCAAATTCTATTGCTTATCAAGTTTTCAATGTCACTCTTAGTAGGGTTTGATCCTGATAGTGATGATCTTTTAGTTAGTGTCACATGGCTGTATTCACTACCACACACTAAGGGGCATAGCATCTAACACATTTCCCCTAATCATCATAGCATTAATGCATATCGCATCCTTGCATAAATAAACATTATCACATAGGCATACTCACCACACGTGTTAGACTTTTCATTACCTGATGACACACTCTAGTGCTTCAGTTCACACTTGACTATTGAGGGTATACTACACATGAACCCCACACACTGCACCATAGGTACTACACATTGTGACTCTTCATACATCTCACGTCATATGTCTTACATTTTACATCATACAATCTATATTTAGTTTACATCATTTCAATGTTTGCGTGTCTATACATTATACATCATATTAGTCTTCATCATACATATGTCACACCCTTATTGTCTACAAGTCTAGCATTACATCCTACTCATTCTACATACTACATAAACACACATCTTACACTAATAGACTATCTACAAATCTTGCATTACGTTCTACATGTTGCATATTTACACATTTTGCTCATCACATGCTCATTCAATCATCACACATCCTCCATCTTCTTCTATGCATTGCACTCTCTACCCTATGATGCACTTTAGTTCCTCATTCCATACTTGAATACCAAGGGTTTAGCAATGAAATGGACCTTATCATACACACACATTCATCACTCGACCTTCTATCATGAAAAATTCCTATGTTAGTGACACATGTTATAGGCTAAATGGTTACATATTCCTTCATCTTGTAGTGGCATATGCTATAGGCTACATCACCACTAACTCTATTCATTTTGTAGTGGTATATGCTTTAGGATACATCACCACTCCCTTTATTCATCTGGTAGTGATATACACTTTAAGATACATCATCACTTCTATGCTCATCTTGTCATGATATATGCTTTGACTTTAGGGTCGCCCACAAACTTTATCTCTAGGTCGCATATCATCACTACACATACACATTCATCACAATGCATTAGACACAACACACACTTCAACCATTTCTCAATGACACACTTTTGTTTACGGTTCATTATTCACTACTAAGGGGGCATACAAAATGAACCTCATTATATACACTTCCATTCACTCAGGGGGCATGTGGGTCCTAGCATCCATCTTGCATTCCATTCCATCCATCCATAACATGTTGCATATCTTTGGTTGCTTTTACTCTTGCTTGCATTTTCTTGTATACGGTCATATTATTACACATGCTAGATAGATTTCTTGTATGTCATTATCTCTACCATACACACATGTGTGTTCACATCTTTCTCTAGTTGTTTTTGTAGATACAAGTCTCTTACATGCAACATGGATGCTTTCCTTGCACCACTCCTATAACGGTCATTGGGGGCATCCACATTCATCTCTTTCAGGTGCTATTGTTTCATTTTGTAATTAGCGCTCTACATTACTTAGTTATACATGTTTTTGACATATGGGTTATATTTCTAACATGCTAACAAGTGCTTCATGTACAACATTTGTTTTATAGGATTACTTGCTTCCATGGCTATTTGTTGTTTGTACTTTTTTGTTTTGATTGCTATTGTATGCAGACCTTGCCATTTTTTTGGTGTGCACACTTGCTTATTTGTATCTTGCGGAATCATTAGTGGTGTCTCATGTTTGCAACCCACTTTGGTGTTCTATGATTGGATTCTTTCTTGTTTACTTGCTTTCTAGCTTCTACATTATATTTGTAGCTTACACTTGTATTTTACATGCATTCTTGTTTGTACTAACACTTGTTTCTAGCCACTTGTTTGTGTGTGCCTTGGTTTCTACCAAGTGTATTCCCTTCCCCCTGTAGGGGACAATTTATGTGGTTGGTCCTCTTTTAGGGCCGCATCCTCCTATCCGGAACGTCGCATGAACACCCAAAGAGGGGGGCATCATTTGGGGTTTTACATACTACACAACACTTTCTACTAGTACAATTTAGTTTAGTTTGCATCCTTAACATTGTGGGTTATACAATGAGTGGGTTCAAACCTATCTATGAACCCCATACATAACAAATTTTACATGACATGGTTTTCCTTAGCATTCTGGGAAGTAGTTACAGGTTAGAGGATACAATGGATTTCCTTTCTACACTACTTCAACCAGTGGCATTGGATCACCCAAAAACCCAGACAATACAAATATCTCTTCACACATCTTTAGGGAAGTAATTATAGGTTGGAGAATAAATGCAACTTTCTCCCTATACTTCTTCAACCAGTGTGACTTGAGATCATCCAAAAAACTTGTAGTATAGGATATCCATTCTTCACCCCTTTCTTTCATCATGGATCAAGTGCACATGTTCCTTTTACATTTTTCATATTTCCCATTTCAATCTTTTCATTTATACATACATGCATTTTTACACATATATACATGTTTATTTTACTACTTGATCATTTTTTCCTTGTATGTCTGACTGTATGAGAAGCAATTAGTCAAAAAAAATAACAACAACATCATCAATAACAAAAATAACATTTTGTAGCAGTACACACCTCATACTAACATGAAGGTACATCACGCACATTGGCATATACACACGTGTTTCTGCCCTAAGTTCACTCTCATCACTTTTTCCTCTTTTGCATCTTTAGTCTCCACGTTCCATCCTTTTGTCACACCATGCTTTGTCTAGTCCTTCAGCATGCTTTTCAACATCACTCCACATAGACATTAGGTACACATCTCTATCTACTTTATGTTATCAAGCGTTTCACTCACCAACATAAAGTGGGGGGAAAATGTAGACACAAAATCATGCACTTTAGGTTTTATTTTGTCCTCGTCTCATACTACTATTCATATGGTTTTTGAGTGAAGAAAGTACTAATTAACCCATGTCCTTTGGCCATTTTATTTTACTTTCTTTCGGTCATTGCCAACCTTCAACAAATACTTTCCTAGTTTTTTTAATTGTTTTGCATCATTCTACGTCTGAATGGGGTTCCCGACCCCATACTAGGGTGCCCTAATCCTTTTCTTGTTTTACCTCCATCTTTTGGGCACTTTCTAGCCATTTGAGCTTCCTATATTTTTACTGTTCATCCTTTTTAGGGTTAATTATGAAATTAGAATAAGAGAACCATATAAATATAAAGTTATGAGACCTTAATGAGGGACTAAGCACTAAACACTACTATCATCACCTAAGGTTACATCCATCTAGATCCATCACAAGGCACAAGGTTGGTTCATCTGCATCAAACTGCATAGGAGGGAAGTTTATTCTATTCCATTCACTATTTTATTACATTTCTACACATAGTTATTAATTGCTACTTTCACAAAGTGCAATTGGAACAAGAGCACCTAGGGCATGATTGCACACACACACACATATAACTACATTTGGTCTGAGATGTAGTGCAGTGCTCAGTTAGGAACTCCACCACTGTGGTTGCTAAGGACAATCCAACCCCTTCATATGCATCATTCATTTTTAGGGATTTGATGCTCATCTTGGGGTTTTGCAGGTTATTCCTTATTATAGGTATTGCAAGTGACAACTGACGTAGTTCAACAAAGTTAGTGCAACAAGAAGAGAACATAGGAGAACATATAATGACACCTCAGAGGAGGGTTTCATGTTATTTCCGCAGACCAAGGTGCCCACGGGCACACCTGTTCCTCTCCAGGCACCTTAGTCTAGCCAAAGAGATTAGATATGTGCTTTCTTAATCTTCAGTGTGATCATTTCCTCCTCCTGCTTTCATGGTTCACACTGCGACATAGTTCAACACCTTCTTCAAATTAGCTAAGCTCTTCCTAACCCTCTTCGCTCATTAGGGTTTCACATTTCTACTTATGTAGTTACTTGGGTCATTTTCCTTATTTAGTTTAGACATTTATTTCACTGTTGTACTTCTTAGATTAACTTTTAAAATTTAGATTTTAGTTAATCAATGTTTTAATTAAAGTTCAGCTCCAGTTGAGAAGAGTTACACAATTTACTTATGGGTTATAATACTGTAACTACATACTCACAGGTATAATATTTTAACTAAATCTTTCTCCATTTCTATTCAAGATTATGGTAGATAAAAATAATGAGGATGAAGTCTTAGATATCTATATCTAAATTCCAAAGTGAAACTATTTCAACTAATTATTTGCATAGTAGATATATATACTTAACTTAGTTAATATGAAATTGTAATAATGATTATCTACTTTATTTAGATCTATTGTTTCAATTCTATGAAAATGAATTATAATTACATTTTCTAGGCATTATTTCAAGACACAGATTTGCACTTGAATTCTGATGTTATTCCCTCTTGAATCTTGTAATCTTTTTTTGAGTGTAGTGCCTCCCTGGTTTGAAAGTGTCCTCTAAGTATGATCTGTGTTTTTCTCTATTATGTTATATATGCTTTTAACATGTGCCTTCCTTTATTCCTACATATCCCTCTTTTCTTTTCTTTCTTTTTCTTTTTTTCTTTCTTCCTCAAATCCTCCCTGCAAGCTGTGTATTTCCTCTACTTACAGCTATGTATATTCTCCTCCTTCCGCCCCCATATTTTCTATGCCTGTATCTATGTATATATTCTTCTCCCCTATCCATCTATCTCACTTCTTTGAGTTCCCCATAAACTATCGTGGGGTGTGGAGGTTTTAACTCCCCCAAAAAACTACATTTTTCTACCTATTTTTCTTCCATGCCATATTTTCTTGTACTTTAGCTTCTACTCTCCCTCTTTGTTGGAAACTCTAACTCCTGGCTTCGATCAATTAAATATTTTAAGCTTTTTTAGATGCCACATGGGTAAGTGAGATATCTACGTGGGGAAGTCTCATTTAATTTTTACATAATTTAACTTACATTTAAACTTTTTATTTTTGATATTTTTATTCCTTTTATTTGTCTTCCTGAGAAACTCCATATTTATGCATGGAGTATTATATACTTTCTTACACACACGCACACACATTCATGTATATAAATGTTCTTTTGTAAATAAAATATTTTCCCAACCTTTTTTTAATTTATTCTTCAATGAAATTATGATTCTTTTAGTTAACTGGATTTTTTTAAATATCAAATTACACAATTCCCAAAATGAAACAATCATGAAGATTATATTATTGTATCAAATGATATCTTGGTCATAATGTAGAAGCATATCATGCAAGTTTATTCCTTATCCAAAAATCGTAATGAGACATCTTTAAAATTATTGACCTTTTTTTAAATTTTATTATTATTTTACAAAAGAATAAGAATGATTCTATTGTAGCCTCTTATTTGTACTCAATTTCCTAAGCACATTGACACTTCATTTAGAAAATTCTGAACGCTCACTCAAAGTGTGTGAATCCTACCAGGTCCCTCCTTTGTGATGTCTTGTCAAGATGTTAGCATGCATGTTCATGATTACCATTATCAAATAGTCATTCAGATATAGATCACAACAATTATCATAAGCAAACACATGTAATAAGGAAACATAACAGATAAGACCAATACTAAGATCAATTGCACTATGAATTCACCATACTCAATTACATTGATTACTAGAATCCAACCATAATTGTCTATTACATTAAATCATCGAATAACAGAAGCTAAATATATTACAGTCAATATCACAGAGCCATGCACGCTAGTATGTCAGGGAACCATAACTCTCATTACATCACACAGTCATGGTCTATGGTCCCCAAAATAGTACAAAACCATACATATTTATAGGGGTAGGGACCTTTCCTTCACCGCCCATGCATATTAAAATAGAATGCATGCCCAAAATAGCCATGCGCTAACACATGCATGCTTTTACAAATATGCTAATAATAGATTAATCTATAAATAAGATCTACTTTAACCATTTTGTTGGATCAATCATGACCTTTGATCTTCTCTTCATTCCCAAAATATCTCTTTCTTATCTATGGAGTCTTCTATATTTTATCTTTTCTTGGGCCACACTCCAACTGCTTTTCCTATTTTTATCCCATAACATGCGAAATTGGCTAAGTCCTGGGATTTTCTCTTCTAGGCGCATGCCTTCTCAACCTTCTCTTGCACACACTTTTTTTCCCCACTTGTGTGCCTCAAATCTCTATGTAGTCTTCAAATACTTAGTCAATTCTATCAACCCAAAAATTACCCCACACTCATGAGATTTCCACCCTCAGAAATAGGGTTTGTCAACATATCTCTCTAAAAAATCAGAAGAATAAAGAATGACTATTAAAGAATGAAAGGAGTGGAAGAATAACCAGGATGCTCACTCAAATGGTAACAGAAGTTAAAGGTAATCCTTATTGATATCAACCTATAATTCATTCCATTCACCTAGCCCTTTCTTCACGTTTTCAAGAACATTACCAAGTACTTTTCCCATATACTCCAAGGTTATATATTCACCCTTTTAGTTTAGTTAACTTATTACTCCATCCAACCCTAAAATAATACCCTCCATGAAGTTCATTTTTCATGTGAATAACATACCCAACTCCTTTATTATTTCTTCATGGGGGTCCCTGGTTACCTTGAGTGCATCACGCTTCTTTGCTACTGCAAGTAACTTCTCTTCCCATCCTAGAGTTTTGTCCTTATTAGCTACAAGGAATTCATTCTCTTCATGCAGTGTCCTTTTCTTGAGGATCTATTTTGGATCCTTGTTGTTTCCCAACACCCATTCCTACTTTCTTCAACTCATCCTTTAAGGTCTGGAGTATAACATCATACTATGTAATCGGATGTGTAATCAACTTCTTGGTTCTTTCCTTCTCGGTTTGTAGTAATTTCTTATGTCTCCTCTCACGCAACTGAACTCTTCTTGAGAAAAAGGGTGGGCATAAACCTATAACAAGTATGAGGCCGAGGGGTAGGTTTTATTCATCTGTTCATCAAACTTTCGTTGTGCCTCCAAAATTTCACCCCCGTTTTCAGAAACGAAGTCCAGAATCTGTTGTTTTCGTTCCTTATCCTTCCTACACACTTCAGTTAGTTACTCAATTTGTTCTTTCATATTTTCATTAGCTTTGATAAATTTCCTAAGAACAGCTACTTTATCTAGGTTCCTTCATACTATTTCTGCTGCAATATTTGTTAATGCATTACTTGCTTGTTCATTAGTACATCCAGTTGGATTTACTATCATATGCACTTCTTGGGTCCCCTTCTTTATCTTCCTCTTGATGTATGATTCTTCCTTCACATCAAATTTAGGCTCATCCATATGCGTCTACATGCTCCATGACAACTAATTTCTTGTGTGCATATTCACACCCTCGGGATCTATCAAGTCCCATACATATAATTTTTCAGGCACAAGGGTGCTCTAAAACTTCGCGCGGATGATCTTTGAAGGATCATTAGCATACCATAAGTTGGGAGTCTTCAAAATTTATTCTCCTTTACCCCTACAAGTCCACCTTCCTTTTGGAAAATGTGTCTTTGTATCCAAAATAGGGCCTTCACCTATTGTATCCTCATGCCCTCCTGATGGCTCACCAATATTATTTTGTTTCTCCTACTCTTCTCCTGTGGGGCATTTTTCTCCATCACGCTCATTATGCACCTCTGTATCATGTTGAGTATCGTATTCTCTAGGTTCCTCTCCTCCTTCTACATCAATAACTGGTGGGGTCTGAACATTGCCAATGGTCTCATCTAAAACTTCTTCCTCACAATCTCCCCTAGGAACATATTTGCACCTTCTCTTTGTCTTATTCGTTGGACTTGGTTTCACAGGGGATAATATTGGTGATATCCTTAACGGATAAGAGAGTCTCATGTCAGTAACCTATGTCCTAGTTATTATCAACACTATTCTAAATCCCCGGTCCTCCACACCACCTTCTTCTTTCAATATCTCCTCGGCATTAATTTCAGTTCTTACTTCCTCTTCTTCTTCCTTCCTAGGAGTAGTAATTTCTCGTGGCGTCTTTGTTCCTATTGTTGTTTATTTCCTTGCGTTATGCTCTAGTGCACTGCTATCTTCAAACTCCTCCTGTTCTTTTTGAAGTTCTTCCTCATCTATACCAGGAGGGATGGGATCATTCTCCTACATTTTTCCAATCGTATACTTTCCTTTGGGAGGATCAAGGAGCTTGAACTCAATTTCAATATATTTTTCATCGACTAACTTGTTTCACCTAATTCTTAGAGCATTTCTCAAAATGTGATGAAACAGATAAGGGTAAAGGTCAAGGAGGAATACCTATTGAAAGATGGTTGAGGGTTTTTACGCTCGTGTTGACTTCTCGATCCACAGCTGATCGTGAGAGCTTCGTTTTGGCTAGGAGAAACTACTTGAAATAGACAACAAGACCATAAGATATAAGTTGAACAACATATGCAATGGACTGCCTAGTATATGCCAGATCTGAGAAGTGTGATACTCCCTAGAAGCCTATCAATCCATTGTTTTAAACAAATTAATATGAGAAATACAGTAAATATTGTCCTACTATAGTCAATATGATTTAGGCATATCATATAAACACAATAAGAAAATCCTAATCTAACAGGCTAGGTTAGGATCAGATTTGGAGGTCGGGTAAATGGTTCTTGTTATTAAGGTCAACTGGTAGGTGGTTATTGGGTTTGGTCTTGGTCAAGGTGTAAAACACAAAGACCAACGTCATCTGAAAATGACTGATGTCAATTTTAGTAGAACCGATGACGGTTATGGGTAATCGACGTTAGTATGGTTGGAGTGAAAGGAACTCAAAATAGGTAAAATGGTATGGTTGATCCGAGGTCGAATAAAGTTTGGACGAGTGAATGGGGGGTCTATGGAGGTCTTAGGTATGCTCAGAAATATACAATAGGTGAGAATAGGTGATTTGGTGATGTGAGTGAAGGGATCTTAGGTTCAAAAGTAAGTGGGTGATGGGGTGATAAGCATGCAAAGAATAGATTAATAACAGGAGTAATAGAGATTACTTAATTAAACTAAACTATAATGATTAGGGCTATAATTACCGTGTTGATGCTTTGATGGCTGAGTGGTGGAGGTGATTGATTAGAGGATACATGTATGGTCCTGTAGCAGTGCTTTCCTGGAGTTCTCCTATGAATACAATGGCTCTCTGATTGATGCTGGTGATGGATCTGAATGGCTGGATGTGTAAAAGGATGCTTGTTTCACTTGTATGCAGCTCTGGTCTCCTTCGTTGCTCTCAGAAGATGTGCCAACCTTGATATAAGGTTACCAAAGGGGAATAAAAGGCGACTGACAACGGTTCCAGGTTGATTGACATCAGTTTAGGGGTTACCGGCATTGGTTAGGGTGAGATTTCCTAGGTTTGCTAAAAATGGGAGATCATGGCAATGATTTTCACTAGATATTTCTATTCCTCCAGGCAAGAGCGGGAGTTACCATTTTTATATAGGAATGTGGTTAGAGGGGATGTAGGCTTTGATTTTTAGGGTTTAGATAGGTCTTAGTTAGTTATGGTAACATACTAAGAATAGATTTGGGGTGAGGTGGCTAGGTGAGGTGTCTAGGTTAGGTGGTGGGGTAGGAATTATCTTAATTAGGATAATTAAATAATAAATATTGTGAGATCATGGATTAATTTAATTAAATTAATATTAGTGTGGGGTAAAAGGTGCCATGGCTAGGTAAGTGTGCTCAGGTTAGTTATTTGACGAGGGGTTAAGGGGAGTGTGTGTAGACACTAAAATTAGGTCACACTCCCCTTTTGTCCCTAGATGTATAAGCCCCCTTCATTACATTTACCCAACCATGATCCCCTTCACCCCACTAATATTAATTTAATTAATTTAATTAAATTAATGCATTATCCTCACTATATTTGTTATTTAAATAATATCTACACATATAGTTCACTTAGACACCTCACCAAGTTAACTCAACCGAAGACCTATTCTTAGCAAGTTCCCATAACTAACTAAGACTTACCCAAACCCTAAAAATCAATGCCTACATTCCCTATAACCACATTCCTGCATGCTCAAAGAGGCTCCGAGTCTAATCCGTGGGATAACGACATGAGATCCGAGGAAATCAAGAGGATCTCCCTAGTTTAGTAAACCTAGGAAATCCCACCTTGACCGACATCGGTTACCCCTAACTGTCGCTGGTTAAGCCGGACCACCGTCGGTTACCCCTTTTAACCCAAAACAACCTTATTCTCAAGGTCGGAACTTGGAGGTTGGAGGTTGGAAAAACATTGGGAGAAAGTTAACGAGCAAGAACAAGCCTCAGAGAGATAACACATCTTTAGAGAGAAAATTCCAACAAAAACTCACATCCAAGGAAGGAGATTGAGCATCTTCTCCTACACATCCAACCCAGCCATGATATGATCTATCCAAGCAAAGAGGAGTGTGCATGCATCCCATACAGAAGCTTTTCTCTAGTTGGTGATCACTTGCAACGTTAAAACCCATCATCAACACCTCCATCCTTCATACACAGACCTTTAGGAACAAAATCCAAGTAAGTATAACATCATACTTCTCTGATTTATTTCATTTCACCATTATTTTATCATCCATTGTTTATCTTTCTCCCAATTGACCTTCTCGAACATTTTCACCTCCGTAGACCCATCAAAACCTCGCAAAAGCCTACTCTAGTCACCCATTACCTCGTCCTGACCAACCAAAATCCTTTGTGTAATCACAAAGGAGACCAAAACCCTATTCTGTGACATTTCCAGATCTCACAGTAATCGGTGCCAGTTATACCTAACCGCAATTGGTCACCCCTGACTGACTCCGGTCTATGTGTTTGCCCACACAACCTTAAAAAAAGACCTACCCACCTAATTTTACCTCACCGTCACTCACCTGTGACCTACCCGAGACCTTTCTCAGACTTGCAGAGACCCAGAACCTATCACTTGAGCTTGGATTCTATTCTAGCTTAGCCTGTTAGATTAGATCTATTTCTTATTGTGTTTTTAAGTGAGATACCTAAATCATTTTAAAATAACAATAGGATTTAATTTGTTTACTGCATTAATTTGTTTAAAACATTGGACTGAAAACCATCTAGGAAGTATCATACTTCCCAGATCTAGCTTATGCTAGGCAGTTCACTTCCCATATTGTTTAATTCCTTTTGGTGATCTTGCTTTCATTACAGGTAGTTCTGCCTAGCCAAAAGGAATCTCTCACGCTCAGTTGTGGATTTGAAAGTCATACGCACACAATAACCCATCAACCAACATTTGAATAGGTATTCCTCCTACACCCGTTACCCTATCTGTTTTGTCAACGATTCAAAGAAACAACCTAAGAAAAAGGTGATACATTTTGGCATGCCTGGTGGGAACCATCCGAGGTTCCTTGCATTTCATTCATTCCTAGGAAATTTTTTGTGTTTGTTTCCCTTCTAAGAGTGTACACACTAATTTTATTCCCTGGAAATCCACATCTCCTTTCTATTTTGCTCTAAAGGAAACTTTTCTTTTGGTGTAATTAAAAGGAATCATTTCTTCATGTTTTCTGCATTCTAGTGAAAGAGCATCCCTCTCCCTATTCATCTTATTATGTCATCCAATTTCACATTTTCGATTTGGGTTTTAAAATCATTGCATTTCATTATGATTTTCTCCATTAGCTCACATTAATTGAGGGCAACCTATACGCTGGAAGTCATTACCAGCTGATGGTTGACAAACCAATCATAGAAAAGAACTTATATCCTTTCCTCTTTCTCCGAGTCTTACCAAACCACACAAAAATTCAAAATACATACATTCTTAAACAACATATATTTGGAAGAAGCTTTAGGTGATCATAGGATCATAGCACAGTGGGCACCCAACTCGCTACTCTGTCAAGTCATATTTCAGAGCGAAGCTCGTCCCCACCATAACATACCTAAAACCTCACTTTTTAGATCTCCTTCTTTTTAGGAAGCCATCCTCACCAAAAAATCTATCTCACAACTCACGTGTCAGTCCCTAAATAGCATAAGCTATACAAACATAATAGAAAGGGCACTCCTTAGATCACATTTTCTTAGTGTTTTTGCTTGACGTACATTTTGAGGTGAAAGATCATGTTCATCACTCTTTTTTGTTCATCCTTGCACGCTCTTCATCATAGTTGGTGTATTCTGGCTTCACCTGAGTGTGCTTGGGCCATATCATCATCATTCTGAGAATTCTGGGTCTGATTCCACATCAAATTTTAACTCACAACCACTTTCTTTAATCACTGTTTCAATTCCACAGTAACCATCATCGGTTATCTCTGATTGCCATAGGTTAAACCCAACCAATGTCAGTTCCATGCCCTTTTGCTAACCTACTCAAAGGGATAGTTTTCACTTCACTTTTTTCCACTTTCCACAGTCTCTGTCACTGTCATTTTTCCCATTGACATTTTGCACATCCCCAAATTTGGCATACTTGTCAGATTTTTCCTTTTGCCTTGCTGTTTATTCATTGTCCATTTTCTATAGTGAGTGGCAGTGGTTACCCATGACCGAAATTGGTTTCCCCTAACCGGCATCGGTTAACCTATTTCACATTCCATCCACCATTCGTTACTTCATCCATTTTTTATCATCAGATTCACCTGTTACTGTTGTTCTCTATGTCATTTATGGAGAAGTAGACCTACCTGATCAATACTTGTTCACATGGTGCTGACTCAAAGACAAGTAAGCACCCTCGTGTTCCACGCCAGTTACCAACCACTCCCACCTAGTCCATCACCACCTTCTATTTTATCACCAGCCATGGATCCCATCTAGCCTACTACTATTGCTACCGGAGATGAGGAGTTCACATGACTACTTGACCAGAACCCTACCGCCTTGCAGTTTTACCTCTCCCACTCATCCACTCAAGATGTGTCGGGTCAGTTGATATACAACATGCCCGTATCTATCCCCTGAATCTCATATCCACTTCCGCATCAGCCCCATCTGGCTCCATGCTACCCACATCCACGTTACCCCTAATTGTTTTGTAGTTAGGTTCTATACCTGCCATGACTGCCGCGTCTGTTATCTCTATGGCACCCATTACATCTACCATACCATCGATGAATACCCCAAACACAACCTCATCTATCCCTAATGTCTCAAACATACCTGTATTTAAATTCCCACCTCCAGTGTCGGTGACTCCTACCCCATTTCAGAATGTGGTTCTTTCTATTCCATAATCATTAGCCCCTATTGCCACTAGGGTTACCACGACCCTTCCACCCCCATATACATACTACCAATAATTGCTTGTTTCATCTATTGTTCATTCTGGGTATGTACCCCCTATTTCATTTCCTTCTTCCCCACCATCTTACATGGCAGCCCCATACATTGGGATTGCACCCCCATTATATGCCCAAAACCAACCTCCTCACGCTATAGGAGGTATCCAATCATCACAACCCACTAACAACGTAATTAAATTGATGATGGACAAGATGTAGACACTGGAGGCATTAGTTTCTAGCTCCTGTCACACTCTCACTTACGATGAGATTTGTAACGAGCCTATTCACCCATCCATTCCCATCCGTTCATACCCTATGCACTGGGAAATGCCTAAATTCAACTGCTTCAATAGTAAGGAAGGACCCACAACAACATTTGCGCTCGTTCAAACATGGGTGTTATTTTATTGATCATGATGATGCCTTGCTTTTGAGAACCTTTCCGATGTCTCTCATTGGACCTACATTAGACTGGTATAGTGGGTTACCTAAAAAATCTATATTTTCATTTAATCAGGTAGCCCAAGCTTTCTTGGATCGTTTCTCTATCAATATCACCAAGAAGGTTACCATGACCGATCTATATTCCACATGTTAGTACGAGGATGAGTATATCATAGATTTTGTCACTCGCTGGCTTACCTTCCAACTGCCACAAATTGAACTCATCGATCTCTTCACACAAGCTTGTGCCAGACATATCTCCACAACCTTGCAGGTCCAAACTTTCCGAACATTCGATGAGGCATTCACTATGGCACGAAAGTTAGAGATTCACGCCATTAAAGAAAAGAAAATCCAATTATGAAATAATAATTCAGCATTCAAGTCGAATGAAACCTCTTCTTCTTCCAAACCACCAACCAATTATTCCAAGGCTAAGGGTACCACTAACACAGTGGTACTCAAGGCCGGCCCAACACATCTATCCAATCAGGCTACACCCTCATCTAATCTATCACCTGTCTAGGCTTTTCAATTCAAACAAGAGCAACAAAAATATACCCCAATTGGGGAACCTTACTCTTCTATCTTAGAAAATCTTATCAAATCTGGAGCCATCACCCTTCCACCTATAAAACAACACATTGGTTTTGAACCTGCTCGTCCCATGCCTGCATGGTATAAAGAGCATGATTTTTTGTAACTATCACCAAGTGAAGGGTCATAGTGATGGAAACTACATCACTTTCAATAATATTGTCCAAGAAATGCTCGAGAAAGGTGAGTTAATTGTGGATAATCCCAATGCCACCCCTAACCAAAATCTACAAATCTTCAAAAAACCATTCCCCTACCCTACCATTTCATCCAATCAAACTGGTGAAACATCCACTCATGATACCCATATCCGTGAGGTACACACAATCTTTAATGAGGTACACGTCACCTCTCAATTACCTCACATCCCTTCCATAGCGGAAATCTTTGCCTGAAATCCTCCTTCCACATTCAAACCAGCCTCCACTATTCCTTCACCAATAGAGGAGCACCTTTCATCTCCTTCATCAACAACGCAGGAGTCTTCCACTAACATCGAGCCTCTCTCTCCCCTAGCTTCACCACTTAGAGAGCCTTTACCTAATATACCTCCTCCACTCATAGAGGAGCTCCCATTACCTCCTCCATCCATAGAGGAGCACCCACTACCTCCTCTACCTGAAAAGGAGCACCTATCCATTCCTCCACTTATAGAGGAGCCCCCATCATCTCTTCCACCCATCATAAACCTAGTGGAGATACCTTTGCCGCTTGGCGAGCATTCCCCATTAGCTACCCAACATCCAACATACCTACTTTCAAATCTCTTACCCACGGAAGCTGAAGCTAGCCAATTCCCGTCTCTAAAATATATTTTACGGGAATTCCCATTAGGTCCTCACCAACTCCACCCACAAACATGTTGTTCTCACAGTTGACCGATCACTTAGATTATGTGAATAGGGATTTATTATGGGGGTGCCTCTTACTCCCTGTCTCAACAAAGATGCAGAGATCCCTCAATGACACCTCCACCATCTACCCAAACACATTTCCACCCATCAAACCAAATACAACCACTATTTTCACAACCCTTTCCATGATATCTATTAACACTCACACCACACCCCTTACCCGTAACCTGACCTATATCTAAACCCAAACCCATACCCACAACATTTTCCTCCACTAAACCTATTACCACTTTAGGGGTCACCCTGATCACTAGACTTACTCATCCACCTATTAAACTGGATTTATCTACATCCTCCAATGTCAATACCACACCTACCTCGACACCCAAGCCAAAGAAAAAAACTCATCGGCCTCATACCCTGACTACACCAATCAAACCC
This sequence comes from Taxus chinensis, assembly GCA_019776745.2. Classification (NCBI taxonomy): domain Eukaryota; kingdom Viridiplantae; phylum Streptophyta; class Pinopsida; order Cupressales; family Taxaceae; genus Taxus; species Taxus chinensis. Next base: position 629,961,604 of record CM034148.1, read on the forward strand.
GCACTTGTCCCGTCTTCCTTAAGACCTCAACTTGCCAACATGGTCAAGCACCCTTCACCCATCACTAAACCAATAACACAACAACCCATTCCCTCCTCACAAACCTCTAACCTTCCTAGGCACAAAACATGACTCATACCCGTACCTGCAGTCTCTTTACCACCAATACCTTCAGTTATTACTTCACTACCCACTACACTTCAGTCATTGTCCCTCACACCCCAAGTACGACCTTCACCATCTACCTTCATAGCACCCCCATTATCCCAGTGGGTAACTTGCCCTCTTCCTCCATTAGCTTTTCCTTCTAGACATCGTACACCCACATCACCTTTACCCAAGAAGGTGCAACCTAAAAAGCAAAAATCTGCTACCCCCAATAAGGTAGTCAAACCAACCCCACACCCTCCTACCCGTCCATCTACTATACTCCTACCCAAAAAAAACTTGACTGATACCTCAAACCACACCGACACCTAAGCCCATAGCTTAACCTGTTCCTACACTTCCAAAAACCACTTCCCCGACAACCAACCACACCTACACCCAAACCCAAATTCACTTCCCACTGTGATCCACTAGCAGGGTCCTATGCCAAAATTTTAACCAACCTCCTCGAGACTTCTGTTATCACATTACTGCCACTCCGACCTTACGACCCCCTCAAATCCAAGCCAAAAGGGTTTGATGATACTAAAATTTATGCATACCATCGTGTGCCAGGGCATGATGTGGAGAACTGCAAGGCCTTAAAAACCGTCCTTATCCAATTATGTCCACCATAAACCAACTTTGATGACAATGACCTTCTTGACGAGGATCCTGCTTCACCTACACCCATTCCCACACTGCGCACTGAACAACCACTAAACTTCTACCCTCACAACTTCTAGAACCATACAAAAAATTTGAAATTAATATGGTTCGCATTAGAGAACTTGCCACGCTACCACCCAAATGTCGGTTGTGCCCAACTGACCTCACAGGGATTTTCTCCTCTAGTAGGTTTTGCCCTTCATGTGGTTATACCACTTAGCCTACACCTTCTCCATTTGAAAACTTCCCTCAAATTAACATGGTACACGTCACTACACGTGCGCAAAAGGGGTAAAGAAAAGGCAGTTGACCCACCAACCAATCCTATACCCAACGTACCATTTGCACCCATACCTAAAATTACTATCCATGGCCCCACATGCCCCATTTCTAATGGTATCACACATCGCACCATGCTCAAACAATTACACTGATCTCCCCTCAAAATGTCCTTATATGACCTCATCCAAACCTTGGAATCCCATCATCAAGCCCTCATAGAGATTATTTAATCTATTGAGGTTTTACCCAATGACCCTACATCCATAGTCTCCATCATCACACCTCATCATGTAGCCTCTCTCACCAAATTACCACCTTCATCCTCACCTCACCTTGTTCACCAAGTGGCCTCCCTTAGCTTCTCAGAGAAAGAGATTGCGCTATACCAAAATGATGACCCAGACCCAGCCCTCTTCATCTCTGTCCACATTGATGACATACAAATACGCCATGTGATGATTGATGGAGGCACTAGCATTAACATCATTTCATCTCATGCATTTTCTCAAATGCGCATACCTGACAATTTCATGCATAGACATCCGGTCATTTTGCTTTCATTTAATGATGCTATCACCTCCACACTAGCCAATGTCATCCTTCACGTTCGTGTGGGCCCCAGTACTATTCAAGAATTGTTTTACGTTTTGGAGGGGGAAATTCCAATATAACTTGTTGCTTAGTAGACCTTGGATCCGTGTCATGGGTTGTGTTCCTTCCACTTTACATCGTTGTGTGAAGTTTGAACATGAAGGACACATTTTTATACCATTCCAGCTGACCCATCACCTTTCAAAACATGCAACATGCTTTACTGACCCAATGATGTGCTCATACCTGTTAAGCCATCTACTTCTGCAACCACTACCACTTCACCTACACCTCCACCTACCAATACAGCCACTTATTTCACCGTACATACCTCCTCTATTCCTACCACTGCTATAACCTCCATGGCTTGACCCATTAGCTTCCCAATCCATTAACACCACCTCCGCATCGACCTTCGACACATCGTCCATACCAGCTACTCACATACCAACCACCGATCCCTTAGAAGGTGTTTTTCAATGCCTCACTCCGGGAGAGTACTACCTATATAGTGTCAACACATTCCTTACTCCACATGAGTATGGAAGCCTTAACCAACACCCTCGCTATGATCACCATATAGGAGAACACCTCATTTATGGTCCTCCTCATCTTTGTACTAGTCTCACCTATGGGGGACTTGATACTACCACTTACACACCTTAACCACCATCACAACCCCGCCCATTTTCCGCTGACTTCTAACCACTTACCAATCGTCATTTCACCCACACCTTCCTGCACCGCTGTGCATGGAAGGTTTTTTGGTTTTGGATTTTATGAGAAAGGATGCCATACTGTTATTCTATGTACCACCCAGAAACATAATGACCGTAGTGGTATTGGCTTCCCCGACCCTTCTACCAAACAAGCCCGCATTTAAATCATTAAGGACCCTAGCCCTTCTCCACCTTCATCACCACCCTCACCAACGGAGTCGATGGATCCTGAATCTATCCCTCCTAACTTTTTTTTTTCATAAACACCATTTCCTTGGGGCTGTTGACTTATCAATGTGAAGGTGAGGCCCCTTCCACTCTCCCATTTATGTATCTTGAGATGATCAACGGTGACACACCTATAATTAACATCATTCAATGTCAGGATGATGAATCCATACTCACCTACCTTGGTGCAAAAGACTCATTTATTCATTGGTCGCTACCCTCTGAGACACAAACCATGTTGAATGAATCGACTATCGAGATCAACATTCATACTCACGACGACCCACACATCATAAATAACGGACAATCTTTAGATGCTGATGAACAGGAAGCCATCACTTATTTTCTCCGAGATCATAACCACGCTTTCGTTTGGTCTTACGTAGACATGCCCGGTATTGACCCCACCATAGTGGTCCACAATATCATAACCATTCCCGATGCCAAACCTATCAAACAAAAGATGAGAAAAATACATCCTCGCATTGCTCTTCTCGTCAAAGAAGAACTTCAACACCTTCTTTCCATTTCCTTCATCTTACCCCATTGATTATCCTCGTTAGATTTCTAACATTGTCCCTGTTACTAAAGTAATAGGGGGACTACGCATTTGCATGGACTTCTGTGACCTCAACCTAGCCTTCCCGTGTAAGTATATTACTTGTATAAATCAGAACATATACAATAGAATAACATGAGAGAACACCAAAATATAGATAAATGATGACAATATGCTCATATAATAGCTTTGCCACTTCAAGAGGGTAGCCTCCAATACCACTTCGAGGGGGTAACCTCTAAACCATACAATAACACTCCAATACTCAATATGATTAACTATAACCTTCTAACCCCTATATATACCATTCTAACCTATGGCCAATACTGAGGTTGAACTTCTAAGCATAATAAATCATAAATGAATGATATAATAAGATAAGGGGATGTGTGCCACATGTCGACATCTCCATCAATACATATACATCATAACATCCTTTCCCAAGGTGCATAACATTCCTTCCCTCCTTGACATGTTTCGTCCCCGAAACATAAGAAGAAACCATGTAATGAGTGTGTTGTAAATTTTTACACACTTTGCGCCATGATCGATCATCCATCCATATGTGATCTTGGTAGATGATACATATCTGAACTAATATCCATATTCCGTTGCGCTACTCTAAGAATAACATGAGAGACCACCAAAATATAGATAAATGATGACAATATGCTCATATAATAGCTTTTCCACTTCAAGAGGGTAGCCTCCAATACCACTTCGAGGGGGTAACCTCCAAACCATACAATAACACTCCAATATTCAATATGATTAACTATAACCTTCTAACCCCTATATATACCATTCTAACCTATGGCCAATACTGAGGCTGACCTCCTAAGCATAATAAATCATAAATGAATGATATAATAAGATAAGGGGATGTGTGCCACATGTCGACATCTCCATCAATACATATACATCATAACATCCTTTCCCAAGGTGCATAACATTCCTTCCCTCCTTGACATGTTTCGTCCCCGAAACATAAGAAGAAACCATGTAATGAGTGTGTTGTAAATTTTTACACACTTTGCGCCATGATCGATCATCCATCCATATGTGATCCTGGTAGATGATACATATCTAAACTAATATCCATATTCCATTGTGCTACTCTGATTCCATTCGTGACCATAGTTTATCATCCTTGGATTCCATGCATAACCAACATAAGGATTCAATGCATAACCATAATAAGGATTCCATGTATAACCATAATAAGGATAACCATAATAAGGATTCCATGCTTCATAATTGTTGCTCCATTGATCCCTTGTATAAATAAAGTGATTATTCCTCCAATTACCTGTATATCTATATTGGTTGGAAATATGATGTGCCCTTGGATATCTCCATGATTTTTTTCTCTCATGTTGATGTGGATTTCCATATGTTGTAGTTGTAGTATCCTCAACCTTATCAACCTGTTTCTAAACTTTCTTTTCTTCTTCCACCTTTGCATTTGATATTTTCTTTTTCTCTTGAGTAGATTAATCATCATTTGATTATTTTTCTTCATGTTACTCTTTTGAATCATCCTTATTCCTTGTTTCTCCATATTCTGAATCATCCTCATGGTCTATATTGACTTTTCTTTGATTTCCATTAAGCCTGATATCCTGTAAAGTGACCTTCTTCTTTTTGTACCAAATCTTCATAAACTTATTTTTCATATTAATATTAATTGTACCCAATGTCTATAACTAAGGATACCCAAGAACAATATCCAAACCATCCATATATAAGACAAAAAAATCTGAATGTAAAGTATATTTGTCCATAGTAAGTTTTAAATCTTCAAAAACTTGAATTTTCTTACCATTCACTTGAGCTTCTTTGATATTATTTTCTTGAATATGTAGATGTTGAGCCATATCCTTGTTGATGAAGTTATAATTGCTGTTAGGGTTTATGGAAACAATTATCTTATTCCTTTGAAGGCATCCATGAAACTGAAATATGGTATCTTCCTTCTTGGGAGCTATAATTTCTTCTGCATCAATATCTTGTTTTTCTTCCTCTTCTTCATAGTCTTCTTCAACTTCTTCTGCATTTGATTCTTCAATATATGCTACACCATCAACTTCCCTTGAATCTTCTTCACCTTCCTCTTCATCTTATTTCTCTCTTGATTCTTCAATATATTCTTCCCCATCATCTTCCTTTGACTCTTCTTCCTCTTTGTGGTCCCATCTATCCATAAAAAGTTGTTCCATTTCCTCCCAAGACCAATCCTTCTTGTCCTTTTTTAACTTAGAAAACCAAATCCATGCAGGACCACCAAGATAATGTGAAAACCTATTCCTTGTCATGAAATATGAGAAATATATATTCTTAAATTTTATCCACCATTTTTTAGCATCCATCTCACCATTTCCATAAAAAATTGTTATCCCCGTGATCATGATTAAGGTTTAGGAATTATGAAAATATTTCAGTAGATGGATAAAAACACAAAGAACAAGCCCTAACTGAAATTTCAAGAGCTTTCCGAAAATATAATTTTTGCTAAAAAATACCACAATTTGCTTCCTGAAAAGTGAATTTATGAAAAAACCTAAAACACCAATAACATCCGTAAAAAAGATCCAATGGAGCTGAAATTTTTAGATATTCTGACTTAGATTGTTTCCAAATTATGATGAAAAAATTGGGAAAAATATAGATAGTATCTTCAAGATATATTCGAAACAAAAAATTAGGGTTTTTTTCCCTAATTTTGGCCGAAATCATTGCTGTGATACCACTTGTAAGGATATTACTTGTATAAATCAGAATATATACAACGAAATAACATGAGAGAACACCAAAATGTAGATAAATGATGAAAATATGCTCATATAATAGCTTTTCCACTTCGAGGGGGCAACCTCCAATACCACTTCGATGGGGTAACCTCCAAACCATACAATAACACTCCAATACTCAATATGATTAACTACAACCTTCTAACCCCTATATATACCATTCTAACCTATGGAAAATACTGAGGCCGACCTCCTAAGCATAATAAATCATAAATTAATGATATAATAAGATAAGGGGATGTGTGCCACATGTCGATATCTCCATCAATACATATACATCATAACATCCTTTCCCTAGGTGCATAGCAGCCCGAAAGATGACTTTCCCTTACCCGGTATTGATCAACTAGTTGACCTCACCATTGGTCACGAGATGCTCTCACTCATAGATGGCTTCTTGGGTTATGACCAAATTTTTCTTTCTTCAGAAGATCAACACAAGACCGCATTCATTACCCCTTGGGGAACCTTTTGCTATCGAGTCATGCCTTTTGGCCTTAAAAATGCTGGTGCTACATATTAGCGTGCTATGACTTACATCTTCCATGATATCATGCATCACATATTGGAAGATTATGTGGATGATCTCTTGGCCAAATCTAAACATCGCGCCAAGCACCTCACCGTACTCCAAACCATATTTGACTGCCTCATTAAATATTGCGTCCACCTTCAACCTAAAAAGTGCGTCTTCGCGGTTCTTTCAGGAAAGCTCCTGGGATTTATTGTTTCCCTCTGTGGTATAGAAGTTGACCCTGCTAAATTCAAGGCCATTCTATAAATGCCTCCAACCACTAACCTTATACAACTCTGTATCCTGTAAGGTAAATTGTGGTCCATTCGTCATTTCATTTCACAACTATTTAATCGGTGTCAACCATTTCATCATCTACTTAGGAAAGATGTATCCTTTAAATGGGATGATGACTGTCACAAAGCTTTTGAGGCCCTAAAACAATATCTTCTCCAACCACCCATACTCATTCCACTGAAAGATGATCAACCTTTTTACCTATACATATCAGCTACCGATCATTCCTTGGGAGCCATGCTCGCTCATCGTGATGAACAACATAGGGAGCAGGAAGCTTATTACATAAGCCATACTCTTTTGGACTATGAAACCTGATACAACCATCCAGAAAAGCTTTGCTTAGCCTTATTTTTTGACACCACAAAACTCTGCCATTACCTACTCAACCAAAAAACCTATGTTGTGACCAACATCGACCCTTTACACTTCATGTATGCCAAACCTTATCAAAATCAGCGTGCCGCACGATGGCTTATGATTTTAGCTAATCTTGACCTCAAATTCATTCACCAAAAGTCCATTAATGGCTAGGCTATCACTGAATAACTGGCTGACGTACCTATTGCCGGAGACTAACCCTCTAATTTTGACTTTCCCGATGAATCCATTGCTACCCTTTCCCTAGACGAACCCCCTTACCAAATGACACTGTTCTTCGATGGTTCCAAGTTTCAGTGTGGGTATGGGACTGGTGTTATCCTCATTCCTCTAGATGGTGAAACCATGCCTTTGTCTTTCAAACTAGACTTTGAATGCACCAACAACATTTCCGAGTATGAAAAGCTCATACCAGGTCTCTAGACCGCATATGCCCTAGATGTCAAATAAATCCACATCTTTGGTGATTCACAATTGGTCATAAACCAAGTCAATGGTATGCACCAATGTCATAACGAGATACTTCAGTAGTATAAACATCATGTAGACATAATTTTGACCACCTTTGATCGTTACACCCTTCAAACCATCCCACGGTCAACTAACAAAATTACAGATACCATGGCCTGCTTAGCTTCGCAAATACCCACTTCCCCTACCGATTCTAAAATATTTGTCATTGTACAATGACTCCATTCACCTTCTTATTTACCTCATGATGTTTAGTCAATTGGAAATGACACCCCTGACCCAAGTGACCTTTGGTATAAACAATACTCTGACTACCTTTCCCTTTCCATCTTACCTCCTGATCTCACCCGTAACGAACAACGCGCCTTCCTTAAAAAGGTCTCCCGTTTTGATATCCTAGGGGGACTCCTCTATAAGTGTAGCTTTGATGGTATTCTCTTACGATGCCTCACAAGTTCTGAAATTCCTTATACCATTAAGGAGGTTCATGATGGCATATGTGGAGGTCACTTTAGTGGCCTTGCTATTGCTAAGTGTATTCTTCGCTTAGGATACTACAGGCCAATCCTTAACCATGATTGTTGTGAATATGTCAAATGCTGTGTGAAATGTCAACAGCATTCCAACCTTCATCATATACCCAGTCATGCCTTACAGGTCGCTCGTGACCTTTGGCCCTTCTCTCAATGGGGTTTGGATCTTGTCGGAGAAATCAATCCTCATTCTTCACAACGTCATCAATGGATCATAACCACTACCGAATACTACACAAAATGGGTGGTAGCCATACCACTCATCTCCACGAAAGCTGAGAAAATATGTAAGTTCATTAACCATCACATCATTTTTTGCTTTGGTGTCCCTCATCACCTCATCACTGACAATGGAAAAGAATTCAAAAACAAAACACTGCAAAAACTTTACGACACCTTCAGCATTTAGCTTAGTTTCTCCTCACCTTATTACCCACAAACCAATGGCCAAGCCAAATCCACTAACAAAACCTTCAATAAAATTCTCATGAAAGTGGTTGAAGAAACTGGGAAGGATTGGCATACGCACATTCCTTTTTCTCTACGAGCATACCACACTAGTATTCGCACTTCCACTGCGGCTACACCCTTTTCACCAGTCTACGGTATCGAGACTGTTCTACCTCTCGATGTCCAGATCCCCTCACTCTGCATTTCTCTCCATGACATGCTTACTGATGATGACTTTCATTAGGACTGCTTAACACAACTAGAGTTATTAGATGAATGTCATCTTAAAGCTCTGGATCACCTTCAAGTTTACCAACAACATATCAAACGTGCTTATGACAAACGTGTTCATGAATGAACCTTCCAAGTTTGTGACCTTGTTTTGAACGAAAATCAACATGTAATCAAAGCAGAAAAAAGTAAATCGGGAAAATTCACTCCTAATTGGCTTGGACCATACATCGTAACTCATACCTATGGATCTAGTGCCTATCATTTGTCCTCGCTTGATAGTAAACCTGAACATGAGCCCATTAACTCATTACATCTTTGACCATTCTATTGTTGACTTGTTGTTTGACCTCACCCTTTGTCTCTTTACAGGCTCGTCCCCTTAAGCACTATCCACTTCATACACCTCCCTAATGATTAAACAAGAATCATGTGAGTACCCCTCACTTGTTATCTTCTCTTGAATATGTGTACCACGGCACTGCACATAGCATAATTCTCATGGATAATTTTCATCTATCTTTAGATGAGATCCCATAGTCGTTCCACCTTTCCTTTTGAACAAGAGTCCTATCCTTTTCCTTGGTCTTGTCCATGATTTCAAAGACCTCCAATGGGACCAAAATCCTTGAGTCAAAATTATAATAACAAAAGATGGACTCCCTCAAAAGGACATCTTCTTCTAGACCAAATTGCTACTATAAATAGAGTGCTCCCTCGAAGGACAACTATGTGAAGCTCTTAAAAAAAAATGAAGCTTCCCACATTGATTAGCTTCACAAAGACCTCAAGGAGTACCATATTATTTATTCCATATAGACTTCCCGCATCGATTAGTCTATCAAAACAAAAAAAAAACTCACATCCATGGACTTGCCCATCATGACCTTGGACCTCTTGCCCAAAAGACCTGTCACTCCAAACATATATAGTTAACTACCTTTCACCCACCTTACCATTTCCAATCTCATTTCCTAAATTGCCTTAAGGTACATCTTGGAATTTCGACATGTGGTGATCCTGTGACTAATATTACTGTAGAACAGTTAATCATGCAATGCCTTTTGGGTCTTGTATTCATCACCCCTTTTCAAGGTATGATCTACTCGGTATGATTCTACCCAATCAGGTTGCTTTATTGCCCCCCTCTTATCTTTTAACCATCTTTGTTTACATTTTGATTACCTTATACAGGACTTGGTCCTCGACGCTTACCTTTGGGGGTCATCCTCCCCTTTCGCCATTATCGCCCTCACTTGTAACATTTTAACTATTATCTACCCACACCTATTAAACCTAAACCCACTACATGCCCACAAACCTACCAACTCATTTTTATCTTCTTCCCTAGCTCACGGGAGAACTACATCAGTTTGAGGTCCCTTTTCACTAAGACTATGTAGGCAGCACTTCCAGGGCATGGGGCCCTGGAAGTTTAGCTCAGACACTCTTTACCCTAACCATTTTCCCCACCTTTACTTGATTTCCTGTTCATATCAAAAACCCAAAAATCTATCCCATATCCACATCATTCGACCTACATACACTCCTCATGTTTCACATACTCTTTTACCACTACCATTATTTCCCATATTCATCTATAACCTGTATTTAAACATTGAACACCATTACAATCATTTGCATTAACATGTATTACCAAAATACCGAAATACACATCCATGCCTAAACCAACCTGACTTATGCCATGTCTAAACCAACCTGACTCGATCCTTGCCTAAACCAACCTAACTCGATCCATCTTTAAACAAACTTGACTTGATCCATACCTAAAATTACTTGACTCGATCCATACCTAAATTGATCTGACTCGATCCATGCCTAAAAATGACCTGACTCGATCCATGCCTAAAATTAACCTGACTCGATCCATGCCTAAATTGACTTGACTTGATCCATGCCTAAACCGACCTGACTCCGTCATGCCTGACTCACCTAATCCATTCATATCATAATGAAAGTAAAATAGAATACACATCACAACACATAATCATTTGAACCTCATACATCCCCTATTTCCCCCCCTATTTTTCCTGTTTTGTAATTCTTCCCCTCCCAAACCCCTATTTTTTATATTTATCTATATGTTTAATCAAATTAATTGAAAAATCCATAACAAAGGTTCCAAACCTACTTGATCCCATTGCTGCCATCGTGATGGAACCACCGGCCTCCATGCCACTCCTCCCGATACCCTCTCCAGTCTTTGCCATCCAAGAATGACCACTGAATCTCCACACCAATCGCCTCGCTTGATTCGATCCTGTGACCCCACCTCTAACTCAACCAACCCCACTTAATTGGCTTACCAACCAAACTCTTAGATGTCCTTATTTGTCCCTTTCCCTCTTTTCTCTCTTTTTGTCCTTTTCTACTTTTTACAAATACCAAATGAATTTTCAAAACGCGGGTTTTTCACCTTTTATCGCCTACCCGACTCAATCGACGTCGGTTTGCACTTGACTGATGTCGGTTTAATGCCCTAGCCAACTGCCGTTGGTTTCTCTCCACCGTCATCGGTTCATACTAACCGATGTTGGTTACCCTACATACTCATTGTCCTCACATTGACCTCATTTCCCTTAACTCCTCTTTCTTTTACCTCCCCTACACCTACCTAGACCACTTTACCTTCCCCTCTGGCCCTCCACCTTCTTCAACCTCACCTTGTGCACTGTTGAAGCCTCATTATTTTACCCCTACCTCGGCCTTACCCACGTTATGACCTATTTACCTGGACCTAGAAAACTATTTGTGACCTTTGAACCAATGTGCTCGCTATACCTTGTGACACCGTTACCTGTGTTGTTTGACATTATGCCCTTACCTTACCTATTACCCGTGTTGTCTATCCTGACCCTACCTTTGGTGTACCTAAACATACCTAAACATTCATGCATCTAACCTATGTTGTGTTTCCTTACCTTATCCTATACCTTGGATGCCGGATTCATTTCAACCTTGTTTGGATAAACCTATCAACCTTAGACAATGTAGAGTTTTCCTTCTCTTCAACTTGGTAGCGTGCTGCAATTTATACGTGTGTTTGCATTTGAATATTTGCTACCTTTGACCCTGACCCATTACCTAGATTACCTGAGTAGACCTTTCACCCCTTTTCCCTTGTACCCATTTGCCTTTTCTTCATATTTACCTTTTATCACACCACTCACCGCTTCAGCCTGCTGCCCTCATCAGTTCCTAGTTTTAGGGGGATCACCTTCACCCTCACATGGGGCAACCACATATTTTTTTTGTTAGCATTGCTTACCAATACAAGCTATGCAAGAAAAATGGGCAAAATGTAGACACTAAAATTAGGTCACACTCCCCTTTTGTCCCTCGACGTATAAACCCCCTTCATTACATTTACCCAACCATGACCCCCTTCACCCCACTAATATTAATTAAATTAAATTAATGCATTATCCTCACTATATTTATTATTTAAATATCTTATTTAAGTAATATCTACACATATAGTTCACTTAGACACCTCACCAAGTTAACTCAACCTAAGATCTATTCTTAGCAAGTTCCCATAACTAACTAAGAATTAGCCAAACTCTAAAAATCAATGCCTACATTCCCTCTAACCACATTCTAGCATGCTTACAAGAGGCCTTGAGTCTAATCCACAAAATAATGACACAATATCTAAGGAAATCAGGAGGATCTCCATAGTTCAGTAAACCTAGGAAATCCCACCTTGATCGACGTCAGTTACTCCTAACCATCGCCGGTTAAGTTGGACCACCGTCGGTTACCCATTTTAATCCAAAATAACCTTATTCTCAAGGTTGGAACTTGGAGCCTGGAGGTTGTGTTAGTGAAAAATCACAGCACCCCTGGATGTTGATCGGATTTCTAGTTTGATCATGCTAGCATCCAGTGTGATTGCACAACATGGAATCCTTTCTCCAAGTGTGGGACTTGCAGAAATGAGAAAGGAGTCTCCAGAGAAGGCTGGTTCCTATTCCTCTATTCAGATACACACAAAAAATGCAGAGGGTTCACTCAAAGTCTAACTTGCCAAGGAGACAGGGTAAGAAAATGCATAAAGATAAACCTAAGCTAATAGAGGTGATGCACTGAGGAATGAAGAACATCTATCTTGCCAATAAACATAGACCATTCAAATGTGATGCAAGATCATGCACAGATAACAAAACTTGCGGTGAAATACCAGGAGGATGCAAATGAACACAGAGAGGGTTGAGAATCATCCACAGACATGCATTACTTGATCCAAAGATTGATTATAATACACTACAAGATGTCAAGAGTTAAAGTCACATTACAGTTTCAAATGGGAGGTTCGAACTCCACAAATTCACTTGATAGAGAGAAGAAGGGAGGAGCAAAACAGGAAATGTTTGAACTTTTTAAAGAAGCCCCCTCTTTACAATATATAGGAAGAATGAGAGAGGGAAGAGAGAGGAAAGTCAGATCTACCCCAACCACTTCTAGGTCACATTTATTCCATCTCACCATGGTAGAAATGATGAATCCTGGCAAAACGGCGGACTGTCTGGCAGAAATAGTGAATTGTCTGTTGTATTAAAGCTGGTTGTTGAACATCACTTCTGTCTGTTATTATGCACCAAAGTTATTTCTTAATTTTCTCTCTCCAAACTGAACCAAAATTCAAGATTGACCTTGGAATCGTGTAGATAATTTCACCAGATTTCCATTGATATAAAGAACGTGAAAATCTGAGCTCTGGATCGAAAGATATGGTGATCTGAAGATTTAGGGTAAAAAATAGATTTTGAATTCTTTCCCACGCTCTGCCGCTTGGACGACACGTGTCAGGTGCTGATTGACTGAGAAATTCTCTCTCCTCCACCTCCCACAGGTTTCCCTTTGAAAATTTGACCCTTTTAACTCTTTGGAAAAAATTCCATTTTTCCCCCGCATCCCCTGCCATTTGGGACACATGGCGAGATCTAGTTGGAGGACGGGGCACGGGATCATCCTTTACCCTTTAGTTTTTTGGCTCAAGACTTTTGCAAATTTTCCAAGTCCTCCTCGAGCTCCATACTCCCTACTCCCTAGGACATGTGTCCTGTGTCTATTGGCTCAGGCCAATCCTCCAAACTTCGCCTCGGAAACTCGAAAAAACATCAAGTAAAAATCTTATCCTCTCCTCTGCCGCTCTGATCCACAAAGACACGTGTCACATTATAATTTGTTGTCATATTTTTCGGGTCTTCACATCCCTCACGTATTTTTGGCCTGGATGTCCCAAACCGTCTGGGAAAAATTTCTCCGATCCGCCCGATTCGGGCTTCCCTGTCCCTGCTTGCGGTGAAGACACGTGGCACATTTCCATTGGCTCTCAGCTCCTTCGGCTTTCCGCGTCCCACACGTCCCCTTGTCCCAACTGTCCCGAACTGTCTGGGACAAATTCTTCCTAACCACCCGAAATGGGCTTCCTTTTCTCTCGGCTGCTTCACTTCCTTGTGTCCTTCACGTCTTTCATGTCCTCACGGCCCAAATGTCCCAGCCTTATCTGCACAATAGTTAGTCAATTTTTTCACCTTCGGCCAGTTCGCCCTTTTGCGTCCCACGCGTCCCCACGGCCCGGATGTCCCAACTGCTGCGTGGACCGCCTAGAGGCTTTTCGGCCGGTTCGTGCCCCGACGTCCCAACTATCCCAAGGGCCACCTGGACCAGGACTTAGCCAATTATCATGATTTTTTCTGCCCCAAGCTTGTTTTTTTGCATTTCTTCCATTTTCTCGACCTGTTGGGATCTCTTCTTGGACAGGAGAGTTAGAAGGAAGCTGAGGGGACCCCAGAAACATGATTTTGGGCCTTGAATCGATCTACTTGCTCGGGACTGACAATCTGATGCATGTTATCAAATTTACCCTGGGGGAATTTTGGATAACAATTTGGCGACTCAGCAGGGTCATCTGCCTACTGGATGAAGTTACCAGTTGCCTGAAGCATCCATTGGGCATGGAGTCATCAAATATTCTGTTTAGGACCCCAACTGACTTAGTATGTTTAAGGAGGAAGATGGAATATCACCTGATGGGAGCAAGGGCTGCAAAACATTTCCATGGACAGCAAGCTGTGCCAAAGCACTTAGGGAAAACAAAACTAACCTACAGCAAAACAATGTGCACAAGCACTTGGAGGAATGAAAATCTAATCTAATATTTACAAGGTGGTAGTTTTTTCTCTAGAAGCAATGCTTGAGATAGATTCCATTTACTGGAATCAGCAGTTCTTCACCATCCAATGAGGCCAATTGGAAAGCATTGCTGTTCTTACACTTCGTGACCATGTATGGGCCACTCCAAATGGCATCAAATTTTGAATGCCTTTCTGGTTTTGCTCTATCCACATCCCATTTCAACACTAGATCTCCAACCTGAAAAGATCTATCTTTGGCCTTTCTATCAAAGGTCTTTTTGATCAAAGCTTAATCCTTTTCCATTGCTTGGGATGCCTGATTCCTGATCTCTTGGAGCTCCATCAACTCTGCATACCTCACCTCCATGGGCTCAAACTCTAGCAACTCCAGTTGCTTCATGAGTTCCAATGTTGGCAACTCAAGTGACATGGGCAAGATAGCTTCTCTTTCATAGACAAGCCTGAATGGAGAGTTACCTGCGGATTTCTTGGGAGTTATCCTATCAGCCCATAAGGCTGATTTCAGTTTGGTATGCCAAGACCTCTGATTCTCGTCAAGAGTCCTCCTAATGATCCTCAACAAGTTCTTGTTTGTAGACTCAGCCTGACCATTTCCTTGAGGGTAATACTTCAATGAAGTGCTTAGGTAGATCTCGTTCTTGACAGCCCACTCAGTCACCTTAGATCCAATGAATGCCAATGCATTATCAGAGATTATTGTAGAAGGTACACCAAATCTGGTTGTTATCCCCTCATAAAATTCTAAGATGCTAGACTCATTTGCCTCTTTGAGTGCTACTGCTTTTGTCCATTTGGTGAAATAGTCCGTGGCTATCAAAATCCATTTGTGCCCTTGGCTTGAATTAGGATTAATGACTCCAATGAATTCCAAACCCCATTGCATGAATGGCTGGTCAACTGAGATTGGATGTAATGGAAGGGCAACAAGTCTCTCTTTTCCTGTGAAGAATGCACAATTCTTACACCTCTTGATCCATGCATAGCAATCACTGAAGATTTTAGGCCAATAATAACCATCCTTCATGATTTTTAGAGCTGTCACTCTTGGTGCAAAATGACCACCAGCTGGTCCACCATGGAACTCTTCCAACACCCTTTGAATATGATTTGTGCTAATGCATCTCAGTAGCACTCCATTCACATCTTTCTTGAACAAAACTCCATCAAAAATGACATACGGGACAACCTACAATCTAAAGTGTCTCCTTTGGGTCTTGTTCATCTCCGGAGGGCATAGGCCTGTGCCTAGGAAGTGTATAATACCTTGGGTCCAACAAGGAGTGGCGGCAGCATTGTCTTCTTCTTGATTGCCACTTGGCTCATGGCTGTCCTGGACTGTCAAAACAGCCTCTTCTTCATTGCATACTTCTTTTTGCTTCCCTAAAACCAGCTGCTCACACAATCTTTTCCCTCTTACCAGCTTGGTGATCTTGATCTCAATGTCATACTCCATGACACGGGTGATCCAACCTGCCCTTTTCTCATTCAAATCCTTGTTGAGGAGGAAGTCCTTAACCCTAGCATGTGAGACCAGCAATTGGATCTTGTTGTTTGAGACTAAATGCTTGAATTTCTTCTCAATAAAAGAGTACCTCACTTCATAGTCATCTAGGCTCTGGCTTAAGAAGGCAATTGGCTGCTCATCATTATCCTTGATCTGCTATACCAAAATGGTAGAAATAGTGTCATTACCTCCAAATGCATAGAGGATGAAATCCTTGGAGAAGTTCGGGTTGATGAGAGTTGGTGCTTGAGATATGGCTTCTCTGATTGCTTCAAAACTCTCCTTTCCTTCTGCTATCCACTTGAAAGCCATGCTCTTCTTTAACATTTTAGTAATGGGCTTGACAAGGGCTACAAAATCTGAGACAAACCTCCGAACAAAGTTTATCCTTCCCAAGAAAATCTGAAGGGCTTTCTTGTGGCTTGGCAATGGTAGTGCTCTTATGGCTTCAACCCTCTCTGGATCAATTGCTAATCCTTCTTTAGAGACAATGTGGCCAAGGAAATTTCCTTCATGTGCAAGAAAGATACACTTCTTAGGATTCAAAGACACTCCGAATCTCCTACACCTCTGAAATACCTGCCTCAGATGAAAGAGGTGATCCACTACATTTTTGGAGAATACAGTGATGTCATCAAGATATATCAGAACTATTTTATTGATCAACCCCTTGAATGCCATATCCATTGCCCTTTGGAAAGTGGCTCCAGCATTTGATAGGCCAAATGACATCTTCTTGTAAGCATATGTGCCCCATTTTATAGTGAAGGCCGTCTTGAATTGATATTCCTACTTCACCATAATCTGATTGTAGCCTGAGTAGCCATCAAGTAGTGAAAACCTCTCGGAGCCAGCCATAACTTGCAAGATTTTATCCATGGAAGGAAGTGGCTAATGGTCCTTGAGAGAGGCTCTATTCAAGTCTCTAAAGTCAACACACAGTCTGATCTCTCCACTCTTCTTTCTGACTGGAACTAAGTTGGCAACCCAACTAGAATGCTTGATTGGGAATATGATCCTTGACTCAATCAGCTTGTCCAATTCTTTCCTCATGAGAGGCTTTATGTGTGGATTGACTGGTCTTTGTTTCTACCTGACAGGCTTAGTATTTGGATCCAATTCAATGGTATGCTGAGCTAAGTTGGGATTGAAATCTTTCAAGTCTTCATAGCTCCAAGCAAACACATCAGGGAACTCTTGACACAGTTGTATGAACTCATACCTTTCTTGTTCAGTTGTCATCCTTCCAATTTGCAATGGTTTGTTCTCTTCTACCAAGATGGATACTGAATCCTCTCTCTTGACTTCAATGTTTGCTTTCTCCTTTCTATGCTGATCATTGGGGTTAAAAATGGACTCCAAAGTGATAAGTCCTTTGGGCAGCTTGTTAGTTCTTAGCTGTACTACTTGGTCACCATACTACTGTTCCAATCTCTCTTGATTCTTGGCTGAGAACTCAGCTTCTTCTTGCAAAAAATGGATGATTTGCTGTTCATTTTCAAACACTTGCCAACTGACATTGTTATCCGGCACTGAAGGCCTCACAATCACGTGGATGTTTGGTTGTACCTTGTCTTGTTGAATGCTTTCCACAATGTCAAATGCTGCCCCTACTGCTGCAAGCCAGTCAGCAGCTTGATTCTCTTTCCTATGAATGGATTTGATGCCAAAACCCTCAAAATCTTCCATGAGGTCCCACACCCTATTCTTGTAGCACCTGAGCAGATCATTCTTGGCAACATGTTGTCCCTTGACCTGATTTACAATCAATTCACTGTCCCCAAAGACTTGCAAGTTCTTTATTTTCTTCTTGATTGCCCAATGCATCCCTTGCACCAAGGCTTCATATTCAGTAGTGTTATTGGAGCATGCAAACTGAAATCTAAAAGTGGAATAGTACTTTATTCCATGAGGTGAAACAAGCATAGATCCACCTCCTGCACCTTGTCTACTCCTTGATCCATCAAAAAACAGCTGCCATACCTCATTGTCATCCTTGTGGTTTGGCTTGGTGATGCTAGGAATAGGTTGATTTTCTTCGTGTATTTAATAGACCCCTAGCTTAGATTCTTCTACTTCTTGATAAGGATCAAATGCATGTATCTTGTTTGCCCATTCATCAAGAGTTAGATCTGGGATGCTTCCAACCTTGGTGTCAGCTTCATCAGAGCTTGGGTGATATTTTTGATCAAATGCTGAGAAATTGGCATTAATCTGACTTGGAGTGTAAGGCTCAATATGGAAGTCTACAATAGGTTCTGACCTGATGGTGGCTTTGGTTCCATACCTCATTCTAAACAGCATGTGTGACCAATCAGCAGAAAAATATCCTCCAATCCTAGCTGTGAAGTCCTTTGACAAGTAAAGGGCAAAGAGTGGTGGAAGGTCTATGACTGATACATCTTATAAAACAACAACATTTGGACATGCATGCAAGGTAAGACTCAAATTTCTAATCACCCCAACTGTTGTTATTGCTGTCCCATCCATCTGCACTACCCCTTTGTATATGGTTTCATATTGGAGCCCTGGCTGATCAGCTATTTGTTTAGGCATTACCGAGCTACTTGCCCTGGAGTCTGTCATGTAATTGTGCACTAGTTTGATTTCCAATGATTAATGAAACATAGAAAGGAGGGGGCTTCAATATTTTACCTTGATGTCCTCCATGATTTCCTTTAGGCTGGGAAACATTTGTGAGCACTTTGTCTTGCATCTGAACTTGCTAATTCAAAGTTAGCCAGTCCTTCATGGCAGCTTGCATAAGATCTCTTTGGCCTGGGATGGATAGGGATTCCCACACTGATATATTGACGTTTTTGTTCTTCATCTGATCAATGATACTGAATGGGGATGAAGGGTCTCTTTACTGTCCCTTGGTTTACACATTCACTCCTTGCACATGGGCAGAAACAAACTGGTATTTGAGTTGGCCTAGGGGGCTATTCTTGGCTGCCCTTGTGTGTTTGAAATTGGATTTTTCTTGCCAACCATTTGTGGAACCATGGAAGGTTGTGGATTGGTTGGGGCTAATGGCTGTTCTTCACCCCAATTTCCTCCTTTTTGACCTTGTGTTGGCTACAACACCTTGAGAACACTGCTTGGTTCATGCCACGAAAATCCTCTGCTTGCCAATTTACCAATGTGGTGTCATTTTGGGCTGATTACTGTTGGAATGTTTCTTGTTGTTGGCTGTTTCCTTGAATACCCTCACCTTCTACACCAGTAGTTGTCACCATTAATGCTTGATTCAAAGCACCATTGAAGCACATGGATTGGTTATGAGGCTCATTGCATGGAAAACACCAATCATACTCCTGAGCAATGTTGTTTTGTGTTGGCACCAATGCCTTAGAGGCAGATATGGCATTTGGATTATAGGGCTGAAATGGTCTATTGGCAGGAGGCCTTGTTTGATTCGTATTTGCAGCTGGATTAGGGTGGCATTTGTGGTTGGTATGGTTTCCTGTTAGGCTGAGCTTAGGGTTGATAAGAAGGTCTAAAACCTTGGGCCTGCTGCCTTTTGAGAGTAACCAGCTCGTTGCCTAGGTTTTGCAATTGCTTCATGACTTCTTGAAGCTCATTTGGGGCACTTGGAGATGAAGTGGAAGCTTTATTTGAACTCTGATTTCCAGGAGTGGGAGAAGTAGCCAAATTAGGTGCTTGATTGGTGTTTAGACTCTCTAAACTTGGAAACAGTGGCATGGGAGGTCTAGGGGCAAGTTTTCCAGCTTGGATCAAACAATTTTCAGCCCTAATGGCAATGCTATAAGCCATAGGGATAGTTATGCCTTCCATGGACTGAATCAACATAGAAATATCAGAATTTAGAGCTTTGAGATAGTAGAGAAAAGCACCTTTCTACGGTTGGCCTGACTGCCACTGGAATTCTCTCCCAAGTTTTTTGAAATCTGAAGTTGAAATCTGTCAGCTGCTCATTGGGAACTCTCTTGATGGTTGTCAGCTGCTCCCAAAGAGACAAGTTGTCTCCCTTTTCTCCAAATTGCTCATGAAGTGCTATACATAGCTGATTCCAATTTGTGATAGAACCAGCTCCAAGGATCCTAAACCATTGCAATGCTTTACCCTTGAATGAAGATGCCAGTAGCTTGACAGCCACTTACATTTCATTGATTTCATGGATTGCACAAAGGTTAGCAATATCTTTAACATGATAACCTAGAGTAGTCTAATTTTCTCTAGTGAAGTATGAAATGTTCTTTAAGGCTGCAATAGGAATTGGATGTTGTGCATTGAGGGCAAGTGGGCTGCTGCCTGTGAAGTTGACATAGGGGTTGTTTTGTGCCATTCTAATTGGTCTTAAAAACCCTTGTTGACTGAATGAAAGGCCTATCAGGTGGAGGAGTTGAGAGAGTTCTTTTTGGTGGAGATGGAGACCTTTGAATCCTTCTTCCTCTTTGCCTTCTTCTTGGAGATAATTGTAGGTATTCAAACAACACTTCTTCTTCTCCAACTCTTGACCTTGTGGTGACTCTTCTCATGAGTTTTCAGGCCTGCACTGCTGAAACCAGTTGATTCTTCCCCTTGGAGTCACTAGATATGCAAATAATAGCTCTTTTCAAGCAAGAAAATTGCAGCAGATGCACATCAACTTTGCTGCAATAAAAATGAGACCTCTAGTGTCCCACCGGGTGTGCCAAAACTGTTGATGCAAAATCACAGCACCCCTGGATGTTGATCAGATTTCTAGTTTGATCACTCTATCATCCAGTACGATTGCACAACATTGAATCCTTTCTCCAAGTGTGGGACTTGAAAAGATGAGAAAGAATTCTCCAGAGAAGGCTGATTCCTATTCCTCTGTTCAGATACACATGAAAAATGTAGAGGGTTTACTCAAAACATAATCTAACTTGCTAAGGAGACAGGGTAAGAAAATGCATAAAGATAAACCCAAGCTGACAGAGGTGATGCACCGAGAAATGAAGAACATCTATCTTGCCAATAAACACAAACCATTCAAATGTGATGCAAGATCATGCACAGATAACAAAATTTGCAGTGAAAGACCAGGAGGATGAAAATAAACACAGAGAGGGTTGAGAATCATCCACAGACATGCATTACTTGCTCCAAGGATTGATTACAATACACTACAAAATGCCAAGAGGCAGAGTCACATTACAGTTTCAAATGGGAGGTTTCGAACTCCACAAATTCTCCTGATAAAGAGAAAAAGGGAGGAGCAAAACAAGGAAATGTTCGACCTTTTTTAAAAAAAGCCCCTCTTTACAATATATAAGAAGAATGAGAGAGGGAAGAGAGAGGAAAGTCGAATCTACCACAACCACTTTTGGATTGCATTTAACTCATCTCATTATGGTAGAAATAGTGAATCCTAGCAAAACAGTGAACTGTCTAGCAGAAACGGCGAAATGTCTGTTGTATTAAAGCTGGTTGTTAAACGTCACTTTTGTCTATTATTATGTACCGGAGGTGTTTCTCAAATTTCTCTCTCCAAATTGAACCAAAATGCAAGATTGACCTTGGAAACGTGTAGAGAATTTCACCAGCTTTCCATTGATATAAAGAACGCGAAAATCCGAGCTTTGGATCAAAAGATATGGCGATCTGAAGATTTAGGAAAAAAAACAGACCAAAACGGATTTTGAATTTGTTCCCGCGCTCTGCCACTTGGATGACACGTGTCAGGCATTGATTGGATGAGAAATTCTCTCTCCTCCACCTTTCTGTGGGCTTCCCTTTGAAATTTTGACATTTTTATCACTTTGGGAAATTTTCCATTTTTTTTCCCCGCGCCCTCGCCATTTTGGGACACGTGGCATCATTTGGTTGGAGGACAGGGGCGCGGGGTCATCCTTACCTTTTAATTTTTTTGGGCCCAAGACTTTTACTAAATTTTCTAAGTCCTCCCCAATCTCCGCACTTCCTTTCTCCTTAGGGACACGTGGCATGTTCTGATTCGTTGGCGGCTTTTCCGGGTTTTCGCGTCCTCCGCGTACATTTGGCCCAAATGTCCCGGACTGACAAACTGAAGTTCCTTGTTTCAGCCGATCCTAGGCGGTTCGTGTCCTCTGCGTACATTTGTTCCAACTGTCCCAGAATGTCTAGGACAAATTCTTCCGAACCGCCCGAAATGGGCTTCCTTTGCTCTTGGCCACTTCACCTTTTCACGTCCTTCGTGTCCTCACGGCCCAGATGTCCCAGCCTTATCTACACAACAGCTAGTCAATTTTTTCACCTTCGGCCCATGGCCCGAATGTCCCTTTGCTGCATGGACCGCCTGGCGGCCTTTCGGCCAATTCGGGCCCCGACGTCCTAACTATCCCTAGTGCTGCCTTAGTTGATTTTCTCTGTATCTCGGCCTCAAGCCTGGCTCTTTGCAACTTTTTCCATTTTCTCGACCTGTTGGGATTCCTCCTTGGATGGGAGAGTTAGAATGGAACAAAGGGGGCCCCAAAAAACATGATTTTGGGCCTTGAATCGATCTACTTACTCGAGACTGACAATCCGATGCATGTCATCAAAAATTACCCTGGGGGGAATTTTGGATAACAGGTTGGAAAAACATTGGGAGAAAGTTGATGAGCAAGAACAAACCTCAGAGAGATAATGCATCTTCAGAGAGAAAATTCCAGCAAAACTCACATCCAAGGAAGGAGATTGAGCATCTTCTCCTACACATCCAACCCAACCATGATCTGATCTATCCAAGCAAAGAGGAGTGTGCATGCATCCTATACAGAAGCTTTTCTCTAGCTGGTGATCACTTGCAACCTCAAAACCCATCATCAACACCTCCATCCTTCATACACAGACTTTCAGGAACAAAATCCAAGTAAGTATAACATCATACTTCTTTGATTTATTTCATTTCACCATTTTTTTATCATCCATTGTTTATCTTGCTCCCTATTGACCTTATCCAACATTTTCACCTCCGTAGACCCATCAAAACCTCACAAAAGCCTACTCCAGTCACCCATTACCTCGTCTTGACCAACCAAAATCCTTTGTGTAATCACAAAGGAGACCAAAACCCTGTTCTGTGACATTTCCAGATCTCACAATAATCGGCGCCGATTATACCTAACCGCGATCGGTCACCCCTGACCGACTCCGGTCTCTGTGTTTGCCCACACAACCTTAAACAAAGACCTACCCACCTAATTTTACCTCACCGTCACTCACATGTGACCTACCCGAGACCTTTCTCAGAATTGCAGAGACCCAAAACCTATCACTTGAGCTTGGATTCTATTCTAGGTTAGCCTGTTAGATTAGATCTATTTCTTATTGTGTTTTTAAGTGAGATACCTAAATAATTTTAAAATAACAATAGAATTTACTTTGTTTACTACATTAATTTATTTAAAACATTATACTGACAACCATCTAGGAAGTATCATACTTCCCAGATCTAGCTTATGCTAGGCAGTTCACTGCCCATATTGTTTAATTCCTTTTGGTGGTCTTGCTTTCATTGCAGGTAGTTCTGCCTAGCCAAAAGGAAGCTCTCACGCTCAGCTGTGGATTCAGAATTCATACACACACAATAACCCATCAACCAACATTTGAATAGGTATTCCTCCTACGCCCGTTACCCTATTTGTTTTGTCAACGATTCAAAGAAACAATCTAAGAAAAAGGTGAAATAGTGTGACGTAATTTTGGTGTGTACATTTTGCCCCTTTTTGTTACGTAGCTTGTATTGGTAAGTGACACTGAAAAAAATAAGATGTAGTTGCCCCATGTGTGGGTGAAGGTGATCCCCCTCAGACTAGGAACTGATGAGGCAGAAAGTAGAATCGATGAGTGGTTTGATAAAAGGTGAATGTGATGAAGAGGAAGGTGGAAAACGGGGGTAAGGGGTAAATGTCCAATTGGGTAATCTAGGTAATGGGTCAGGGTCAAAGGTAATAACAGTCAAATGCATGCACATGTATAAACTACATCATGGTACTAGGTTAAAGAGCATGTAAATTCTACATTGTCTAAGGTCGATAGGTTTATCCAAACAAGGTTGAGGTGATTTCAATATCCAAGGTATAGGATATGGCTAGGAAACACGATGCAGGTCAGGTGTAGGAATGTTTAGGTATGTTCTGGTACACCAAAGGTTGGGTTAGAATAAACAGTCCTGACAAGAGGCAAGGTAAGGTCATTAGGTCAAACAACATGGGTAATAGTGTCACAAGGTATAGCGAGCACATGAGGTCATAGGTCGGTAGCAATGTTCCAGGTCCAAGTAGCTAGATCACGACTTGGGTTGGGCCGAGGTATGGGTAAAATAATGAGTTCCTTAATGATAAAGAGGCTAGGTGGAAAATGATGAGGTCAGAAGGGTAAAGTGAAGTGTCCAATTCAGGTGTAGGTGAGTAGAAAGGATTAAGGCCAACAAATTAGGGGTAATGGGTAGTAATAAGACTGAGCAGGATAACTGATAATGGTCATAATTAATCGATGTCGGTCACCATGAACTAACCACAGTATGCTAGGGTACAGGACTAATGTCAGTCAAGGTAAAACCGTCACCAGTCAAGTCGGGAAGGTTATAAAAAGAAAAAGTTCCACATTTTTGAAAATCATTTGTCATTTTCCACATAGGAGAAAATGAAAAGAGAGAGAGAAAGAGGTGGAAAGTGACCAAGTGACATGGAGAGCTAAGTTGGTGAGTTACAAAGCATGTGATCGTTGGTTGATAGGTGGGTCTACGAGTGTGGTGTGATTGATTTGATTGGGTGGAGAGCCAACGGGCAATCGGTGATGGCAGAGGAAGGAGAGGGATCAAGTGGACCTATGTAACAGCCTGAGGTGCCACCACACAGAAGGCAACATGATGAGTTAAGTGTCAATTCCTATTTTTTTTTGTTTTGAGCAGGTGGAGGATAGAAATCGGGTAGGAGGAAAGTGGGTTTTGGGGGGAAAATATTAAAATTTGAATGTGGGAAATTTAATGAAAAAAGGGGAACAAGTGAGGGTAGATTTAGGTAAATGAGGGGTGGGAATAGGTATAGGCTAGGCATTGGTGGGGGAAATGGGTAGAAAGGAGAAGTGTAGGTTGAATTAGGGCAGGGCATCATGGGTTTTTTAGTGTGATAATGACCAACGTTGGTCCACTCTTAGCCGACATTGGTGGGTGAGGACCGGTATCAGTCACAGATGTGGTGATCGATGCCAGTTATTGTTGGACCGTGGTCAGTCAATTATGACTGATGCCGGTTGACAGGCTAGAGAGGCAGGCCCACAAGGAGATAAAATAGATGGGTTATGGACAAATATGTAGGGGTAGGGAGAGTTAGGTAGGGGGAAGAGTTATGGGTATGGGTAGGTGGGTGAATAAGGAAGATCGGTGAGAGGGAAAAAATGAAAATAGGTGAGGGTCCGAGGTGTGGGTAGATAGGTAGTGTTGATTTAGGGCATAGATATAGGTGAAAGGTTGATTTAGTTAGGGTAAGAAGTATAGTGGGGGTGGAAAGGTTGCATGCAAGTATGGTCAAGTTTTAATTATATGATTGGTCGTATATAGGCCAGGGACCAACTACGGATGAGGGATAGGGTACCTCCCTTGCTCATGGAGGTACCGGGGGGGGGGGGGCGACAACTAAGGATTGGAGCCAAGTTGTAAAGGTGGGCATGATTGGGGTTAGACACTACCGACACATAGTTCGGGAGGTGAGTTTGATGGTTTCCCTCATCGATAGATGGGATTCGGCGACCAATAAATTCCATTTACTAATGGGTGAGATCACGATCACCCTGGAGGATGTCTATAGGATCCTGTGACTACCTATAGCAAGTACACATGTTTACTCAATCTCCTCAGAGGCATCTAAGGAGTTACTCTTACTAGTGTTTGGAAAGGGGATGGCATTGTTAGGATTCCATAGTGCCAGTATGAGCTACGGGGTGATGTACCAAGCCTACCCCAAGGAGACGAGGCCAGTAGTGATTCTGATGGAGGCAATGTGCTATTTTGCACTGCTAGATGCAGAGGGTGGGAGATTCCTACGGTCACTGATGAGGGTTCTACATGACATGGTGGAGAGAAGGAATCAGTTTACATGAGTGTCTGCATTCTTGGTGTAGCTATACATGGAGCTGTGGGCTTATGGGTGACTACGAAGATTCAGCTTGTGCTGCACATTCTTACTACATTGTTGGGCATATGAACATATTGTGTGCATACGTCTAGTTAGGATGCCTTGAGATGATGCATTTGAGCAAGGTTTTGTTCAAGTGGGATACAGGCGATGGGTGTCGGTTATTGAAGAGCATCAAGTGGGCAGGGCGACGCATGATGTCACTTACTACAGGTGGTTATTGGAGGGGTTGTCCAGTGTGGACATAATTTGGAGGCTATATGTGGGCTTCCCCTCATACAGGAAGATGGCGGAGGAGCTGGATGGGTTAAAAATTCACAGGTGGATAGAGGGGTGGTGGGCAGAGGAGCATGAGATGATACCCGTAGACCGAGTTAGATGGTAGTTTGGGTTGCCACAGGATATACCCCCACCTTTCCCATAGTATAGGAGAGATGATATGGAGAGGCCTATGTCTTCGCCATGACCTATAGTGTCGACTAGGTAGGAGGAGGAGCCAACCGATCGACAGATAGATGATGTTAGGGTGATAGACAGATATAGACAGTGGTGGGATACATAGCTACGAGTAGTACCGCTGAGGTCAGGGAAACCAAATTTATCTACCATCACAGTTCAAACAGACTCCCTATAAGGGCAAGTGGCTACCCTGGTGATGCCATTGGGCATAGTACATAGACATATGATTGGGTTCGAGGCACATGTTACAAATCTACAGGCGCATGTGGCTGATTTTCATGCACAGGGAGTATCGGGACTAGTACTTGCACTAGGGGGAGAGGGAGAGGGTGGAGAAGGAGATGGGGTGTAGGTAGCCACCCTACAGGTGCAGGTGACAAGTTTTCAGGGCCAGTTGGCCGTGACACAGGGACATGCCACAAGTTTGTAGGGCCAACTGTCCACTACACAAGCATAGATAGTGGCCCTTCAGGCCCATGTACATGTGTAGGTTCTAGGGCTGATGGCACCACCATAGGTGTAGGGACAAGTTCAGAGGCTAATGGCACCACTGCAGATAATACCTATAGTGAGGTTGAGAGATGACATGGGAGAGGTGAGGTACTATAAGGATTACTTGATGGAAACATGGATATATTTCCTATCATATGCAAAGCATAGAGCACAACGGGCATCAAGTGAGAGGAGCATATCCCGCACACATAGTGTGGAGAGTATAGGGGGACGACAAGCGTAGGGATTGGGTCAGGGTGAGGCCACTAGTGCACGGAGGCTAGATCCAGGGCTAGGACCATCAGAGGCTAGACCAAGGCAAGGCGGAGAGAGGTCATCTAGATGCCGAGATAGAGGAGTGGAGGAGGCGACATATGAGATGAGCTTATATATCAAATGGGGAGATGATTGAGCTCCATGTATGATCGGTTTATTTTTGAAATCACATGTTTGAAATATATACCAGCCTACGTGTTGAAGATAGTGAGGATGTGCATGAGAGTTTTTGAGATTTTGTTAGATACACTGGCCTACATGCCGAAGATATTTGAGAGTCATGTATATGGACATATGTTTGGATGATTTATTTATAGAGATGATGGTGGTTATGATTTGATGTATATATGGTTGTGTGTAGATTTCTATTATGATTTATATATGTGATGGAAACCAAGTAGTATAGGCATGATAGAGCCAAGTCATAGGCATGGATTGAGTCAGGTAGATGTAGGTATGGATTGAGTTAGGTCAATTTAGGCATGGATGGAGTTATGTTAGTTTAGGCATGGATGGATTCAGGTCAGTTTAGGCATGGGTGAGTTAGGTCATAGGCTTGGATTGAGTTAGGCTGGTTTAGGCATGGATTGAGTCAGGTTTTGGTTTAAATTACCAGTAATTGGTGATACATATAACAAATGGTAATGTAGATATACATGATGATGTAGATTTCCAAAAAAAATTGTGTGTGGAAATATGAAATGATGAATTGGTGAATGTTATGATGATGTTTGAAACATGGATGGTAGATATGTGTATTAGTTATTATATGTTGAGATCTTACTTCCAGTGGTCGATATACAAAAGGAAAAAATTGGGTATAATGTGAGTAGGAAAATAGGGGGAAATTGGTGAGGGTAGAGAGTGGTTGAGCTGACCTCTAAGGGCCCCATGCCCTTTGAGTGCTGCCTACATAGTCCTAGTGAAAAGGGACCTCAAGCCAATGTAGTTCTCCCATAACCTAAGGAAAAATGAAAAGAGTTATGCGAATGGGTTGGTAGGTTATAGGCATGATTGAGTCAAGGTATTTTAGGCATGGTTGAATTTTGGGAATATAGGTATGGGTGATTTTAAGTTAATTGTGGTGAAAGAGGAAAATTTCCTAGAGATAAGCATCAAGGGTCTAGTCTTGTATAGGATGATCAATATGTAATGAAGAAGTTAAAAGATAAGAGGAGGTAAGAGAGCCACCTTATTAGTGAGGATCATAACAGGCGGACCATACCTTAGGTAGGCTGGTGAACATAAGACCCTAAAGACATTACATGATTGATTATTCTAAAGGTGAAGAATAGTTACATGATCACCAAATGTCATAGTTTGAGAAGGTCCCTTGAGGCGGTAAAAAATGAAGGTGTAAAGGGCGAGGAGGTGAAAAATGGTTAGGTTATATGGTATGAGGTAGCATGTCTTTTGGCAAGAGATCCAAGATCACAATGAACAAGTCCATGACAAAAACATTTTCTTTGACTTCTATTTGAAATAGACTGATCGATGTGGGAAGTATATATGGGATGAGGAAATTATCTCCTTGAGGTCTTTGTGAAGCTGATTAATGTGGGAAGCTTCAGATTTTTTTTTTTTGTAGTAGGGTTTACATAGATGTCCTTTGAGGGAGCAGTCTATTTATAGTAGCGATGTATAGAGAAATATGTCCTTTTTGAGGGAGTCATCTTTTTTTATTGAAAGTTTGACTCAAGGAGTTGAATCCCATGTGGAAATTATTTGAGGGATTTTAAGTCATGGAAAAGACTAAGGTGAAGAATTAGATTCTTGTTTAGAAAGCAAGGTGAAACGACCATGGGATGTCATATGAAAGAAGACAAAAAGTATACATGAGAATGCCATGTGTAGAGCCGTGGTACACATATTAAAGAGAAGGTAAAAGAGTGAAGGGTATGTACATGATTATTTTTTAGTCATTGGGGATGGCATAGTGGAAGGAGGGAAGTGAATAGTGCTCAAGGGATGAGAATGAAAAGAGGCAAAAGGTGAGGTAGGACTGAAAGTCAAAAATAAAATGGTCAGAGATGTAAGGTGTTAAGGGGCTCAGGTTTGGGTTTACTGTCGAGTGACAATAAATGATAAGCACCTGATCCATAAGTATGAGTCACGATGTATGGTCCAAGCCAATTACGAGAAAATTTGTCTCGTTTACATTTTTATACTTTAGTTACATGTTGATTTTCCTTCAGGACGAGATCACCAACTTGGAAGGTTCGTTCATGAACACATTTGTCATAGGCATGCTTAATACGTTTTTGGTAGATTTGGAGATGGTCAAGAGCATTAAGACTGACATTCATCTAATAACTCCAGTTTCCCTAAATGATCTTGACGAAAGTCATTGTCATTGAGCATGTCTTGTAACGAAATGTAGAGAGATGGAATCTAGACTTTGAGAGGTAAGATAGCCTCAGTACCGTAGACCAGAGAAAAGGGAGTGGTAGTAGTTGAAGTGTGAATGCTAGTGCGATAGGCCCATAAAGTGAAATGAATGTGGGTATGCCAATATTTCCCAATATCGTCGACTACTTTCATGAGAATTTTGTTTAGGGTTTTATTAGTGGATTCGGCTTGGCCATTCGTTTGTGGGTAATAAGGTGACGAGAAACTTAGTTGAATGCCGAAGGCATCGCAAATTTTTCACAAGGTTTTATTTTTGAATTGTTTTCCATTATTAGTGATGAGGCGATGTGGAATGCCAAAGCGGTAGATAATGTGATGATTGACGAACTCACATATTTTCTTAGCTTTCATGGAGATGAGAGGTATGGCTTCAACCTATTTGGTGTAGTATTAGGTAGCGGTGATGATCTATTGATGTCTCTGGGAAGAATGGGAATTGATTTCTCTGACAAGATCCAAACCCCATTGAGAGAAGGGCCAAAGGTCACGGGTGACCTGTAAGGCATGACTGGGTGTATGATGAAGATTGTCATGTTGTTGGCATTTTACACAATGCTTAACATAGTCACAACAATCACGGTTAAGGGTTCGGCCAGTAATAGCCTAGGTGAAGAATACGCTTAGCAACCGCGAGACCACCAAAGTGACCTCCACATATGCCATCATGAACTTCCTTAATGGTATAGGGAATTTTAGAACTCGTAAGGCACTGTAAGAGAATATTGTCAAAGCCACATTCTTATAAAGGAGGCCACCCATGATGACGTAATGAGAGGCCCTTTTGAGAAAGGTGTGTTGTCCATTACTAGTGAGTTCGGGAAGTAAGATGGACAGGTAAAGGTAATCCGCAAGCTGTTTATAACAAAGGTCAAGATGGGTTATGTGCAAGAATGCCAACAAAGGTGATGTCATGGTGTGAATGGGAAAGTAATTGCAACCTTTGTACTTGTGACAAAGATTTTAGAATCGGAGGGTGAAGCGAGTATTTGGGAAGCAAGACAGGCCATGGTATCTGTGAATTTATTAGTGGAATGTGGAATGGTTTGTAGTTCATACTGGTCAAAGGAGGTCAAGAGGGTGTCAACATGATTTTTTATGCTTTTGAAGCTCTTCGTTGCATGGCATTGGTAAATACCATTAACTTGGTTTACTACCAGTTGATAGTAACTGAAGATGTTAATTAATTTGACATTTAAGGCAAGGACAGTCTGAAGGCCTAATACGAGTGCTTTGTATTTGGAAATGTTTGTTAGTACAATCAAAATCAAGCTTGAAGGATAGTGGCATAAGTTCACCATTCAGGGGAATGAGGATAACTCCTGTACCTCCCCCACACTGACATTTAGAGCCATCAAAGAATAAGGTCATCTAGTAAATGGCATCATCTAAGGAAAGGGTGGCAATGGATTCGTCAGGGAAATCAAAGTTAGAGGGTTTGTTTCCAGAAAGAGGTGCATCAACGATCTGGTCAGCAATGGCCTAGCCCTTGATATATTTTTGATGATTGAATTTGAGGTCCAAATCAACCAGAAGAATGAGCCAATGTGCAACATGTTAGTTTTGCTAAGGTTTGGCATACATGAGATGTAAGGGGTTCGGTGTTGGTCACAACATAGGTTTTTTGGTTGAGTAGGTAATGGTAGATTTTGGTGGTAACTAAAACTAAGGCTAAGCAAAAGTTTTTCGGCATGGGTGTATCGGGTTTCGTAGTCCAGAAGAGTACGACTTATGTAATAAACTATCTGTCTCCCTATGTTATTCATTGTGATGAGCGAGCATGGCCCCTAAGGAGTGATTGGTAGTAGAGATGTATAGGTAGAAAGGTTGATTTTCTTTAGGGGGAATGAGTACAGGTGGTTGGAGAAGGTATTGTTTTAAGGCCTAAAAAGATTTATGGAAGTCGTCATCCCATTTGAAGGAGACATCTTTTTTGAGAAGATGATGAAATGGCTGACATCGATCGGAAAGTTGTGAAATGAAACAATGAATAGACTATAACTTACCTTGTAAACTATGGAGTTATCTACTAGATTAGTGAGTGGAGGAATTTTGAGAATGGCCTTGACTTTAGCAGCGTGCATATAATCTGATACTCACGGTAAGTGAAATGGATAACATCCCAGGAGCTTTCTCCGAGAGAACCGCAAAGACACAATTGCTTGGGCTTGAAGATTGAACACAACACTTAATGAGGCGGTAAAATATGATTTTTACTCCTAAACGAGGTGCTCACGAGCAGTACTTTAGATGCAGGGTAAGGACTATCCATTCTAACATAATCTTCCAAGGGACCATGGTGCAGAGAATGTCATGGAAGATGTAAGTCATAGCACTAAAGCGCTGATATGTTGCACCAGTGTTTTTAAGGCCAAAAGGCATGAATCGATAGTAGAAATTCCCCCAAGGGGTGATGAACTGTGGTTTTGTGTTGCATCCTAGATGGGGCAAGAACAGATTCTGGTTATAACCTGAGAATCCATCCATGAGTGATAGCAATTTCTCATGACCATGCACTAATAGTAATATATCCTTGCAAGAGTCTATACTAGGTAGAGGACAAGTACATCTTTTGGGAAAGCTAGGTTGAAGGGTCATAGAAGTTTGTGCAAATGTGAAGACACCCCTGTCGCCTCAATGCATCCACAGGACTTATATGTTAGAAATCCATTGGGGATAATTCACAGTTGAATAATGTGACAGGAAATGGAAAGAAGGCCTGTTGAAGTTCACTCTTTGACCAGAAGAGTCCACATGCGAGGGCCTGTAGCACATTGGCTTCGTCAACTTTTATTTTGATAGAGCTTTGGCTACTCGGGAACTGGTCACGATATTGTGGACCACTATGAGCCCAACACTCCAATTTACTAGGAAAATGTTAGTGTAAGACCAGACCGAGAAGCATGGTTATGATGTTTGAGAATCCTGAAGTGATGGCTGTCCTATTCAACCAATATCTAAAGATTGGCCAATCTTTAGAATATGCGGGTGAATCCTGAGTATGAATGTTGACTTCGCATATTTGATTCATTCATACATGGTTTGCAAGTGCTGTAGCATGACAATGACCAGTGAATGACCAAGAATCGTAATTGCACTCCCAGGTAGGTGAGTATATACACTATCATGAACCTGGCCACATTGAATGATGTTAATTGAAGGCGTATCATCATTGATCATGTCAGGATAAAATAATGTGAGAGAAGAGGGGGCTTCGACATCGCATTGATAAGTTAAAGGCCCTGTTAGTGCAAAATTCACCATCACCCCTGTGATGTTTGTCTCAGAATTTCAAAAGTTATGGCCTTCTAAGTGCGGGCATCCGGTGTGGATCTGCACAACATGGAATCTTTCTGTCCCAAGTGATGGGAACTTGCATTAACTGAATGGGAAATGAATACTCTCCATTTTATTTAAAGGCTGGTTCCTCTACTCCTCATTAAAATCAGATGTATGCATGAAATTTGTAGAGGTTTAGACTCAAAATCCTACTCTAATTCTACCAAGAGAGTCCAATTTTGATAGAAGAGATAAAAGCTCGGAGTCAAAAGTTATGACTAACAAGGTGATATTTTCAAAGGAGTGATGAAAATCTGACTTTTCCTACAGAGTTGACACAGATTATGGAAAAATGCAACACAAATCATGTTCACAAATTGCTAAAACTGTAATGAAGGATTCAGGATAGAGAAAACAACACAAGAAAGGATTGAAATTCCATGTCACAGAGCTATGGCATTGTCACCCTTTCCATGTTCCGCGCGTATAGTGCATTACAACAGTCAAGGACGGTCTTAGATGAAACATGTCCGCAGTCCTACCCAAAAAAGTTTGATATTGCAACAAATTGGCCGACTTGCCATCCCAGGTGTACTCTTGAGGGAGCTGTTGCAAACCATGCGGCATAAAAAACTTCCAACCCTTTGCCAATTTTGACTGCCAAATATGGCCATTTTAACAATGCGCGTCCTGACGTTCAGGAATTGTCCCGAGAAACGCCTGGGAAAAATGAAATGATCTGACTTCAACTGATTCTATTTGGATTTCATCCAAAAAGCATGGGTACCCTTAAGAACCTTCATTCGACCAAGACTTTTCAACCATGTTGGAGAAGAATCCAAAGCCATACATACATTAAAACATGCCTGGTTGAATGTCCAGTTCTGAATTCTTTTCCCCATTTGCTCAAAGGTGTTTTTCTCATTTTTCTCCTTGGACTGGGGAACTCCACCAGAAAAACAAAATTGAAGATTCTAAAATCATGATAGAGGACCTCGGATTAATTATACTTTCTCAGGACTGACACAATTTGATGTAAGTTATCCAAAACCAAGCTCGAGGATTGAAATATCTGGATAACCCTCTGAAGATTTAGGGACAAATTTGTGGGCAGAAGCATCGGGTCGAGAATGAGCCAAAACCCAAAAAATTTCCCCCTTTTTGACCACATTGGGAAATGATAAATCCCCAAGAGCTCTCCCCAAGAGAACCACAAAGAAACATTTCTTGGGCTGAAGGCAAACACAATAATTAATGAGGTAGTCAAAGATGGTTTTTTAGGACAGTGAGGTACTCGGAGCGGCGTTTAGATTAGGCAAGGAGGTTATCTACATAATCTTCCAATATATGGTGCATAATGTCATGGAAGATGTAAGTCATAGCCTACTGATATGTGGCACCAACATTTTTTAAGGCCAACAGGCATGACTTGATAGCAGAAAGTCCCCCAAGGGGTGATGAATGTGGTTTTGTGTTGATCCTCTGGGGCAAGAAAGATTGGGTTATAATTTGAGAAGCCATCCATGAGTTGGCATAAAGCCAAAATCTCATGACCAGCAGTAAGGTCAACTAGATGGTCTATACTGGGTAGAGGAAAGTCATCTTTTCAGCAAGCTAGGTTGAGGTCATAGAACTTTGTGTAAATGTAAAGACCCCTTGTTGCCTTAGTGACAGGGACAATGTGAGAAATACATTGGGGATAATCAATGGGTAATATGAAGGAAACGAAAAGAAGGCACTGAAGTTCCTCTTTGACCAGAAGAGCAATGCAAGGGTGCATTTTCCTCATCTTTTGTTTTACGATTTTGTCATCGGGAATGGTTACGATAAATTGTGGACCACTATGGTGGGGGTCAATATCGGGCATGTCAACGTAAGACCAAGAGAAATCATGGTTATGATGCTTGATAAAAGAAGTGATCACTTCTTGTTCAGCATTATATAAAGATTGGACGATCTTTAGAATATGCGGGTCATCCTGAGTATGAATTTTGAGTTCAATAGTCGATTCATTCAACATTGTTTGTATCTCAGATGGCAACAACTAGTGAATATAACAATCTTCTGCACCCAGGTAGGTGATTAGATATTCATTGCCTGGACATTGAATGTCGTTAATTGAAGGTGTATCATCATCGATCAAGTCAGGATAAAGGAATGGGAGAGAAGTGGGGGCTTTGCCATCACATTGATAAGTCAGAGGCCCCAAGGAAATGGTGTTTATGAAAAAAAGAGTTAGGAGGAATGGATTCTTGATCCATTGACTCTGTCAGTGAAGGTGGTGAAGAAGGTGGAGTAGGTGAAGAAGGTGGAGAAGGGTCGATATCTTCAATGAGTTCAATGCGAGCTTTCTTAGTAGGTAGTTCAGCAAAGTCGATACCACTATGGTCATTATGTTCGTGGGTAGTACATGGAATACCAATGTGACAGCCTTACTCATAAAATCCAAAACCAAAACCTTTCGATGCACATTGGTGCAAGAAGTTATGGGAAAAGTGGTGGTTGGTGAGTGACTGGAGATTGACAAAAAAGGGATGGGTTTGTGATGGTGGTTCATGTGTATAAGTGGAAGTATCAAGTCCCCCATAGGTGAGATTGGTGCAAAGGTGGGGAGGACCATAAATGAGACACTCTCCTATGTGGTGATCATAGTGAGGGTGTTGGCAAAGGCTTCCATACTCTTGTGGAGTAAGGAATGTGTTGAAATTATATAGGCAATACTCCCCCAGAGTGAGGCATTGAAAAATGCCTTCCAAGGGATTGGTGGTCGATATGCGGGTATCTGGGATAGACAATGTGTTAGAGGTTAGATCGGAGGTGGAGCCAACTGATTGAGAGGTTAACGGGTCGGTCATGGATGTTTTGGTAGTAGTAGGAATGGAGGATTCAGGTGTGGTTGAGGTAGCGGTGACACTGGTGAGTGGAGGTGTGAGTGAAGAGGAAGTGGTCCTGGAGGTAGACACCTTAATGGGTACAAGCACATCATTGGGTTTGTAAAGCATGTTATAGGTCTTGAAAGATGATGGGTCGGCTGGAATGGTATAGGTGTGTTCTTCATGCTCAAACTTTACACAACGATGCAAAGTGGAAGGAACACAACCCATGACACAAATACAAGGTCTACCGAGAAACAAGTTATATTAAAAATACCCCTCCAAGACATAAAATAACTCTAGAACAGTACGGGGGCCCACACAAATATGGAGGATGACAGTGCCAAGTGTAGAAGTGATAGTGTCATTAAATGAACGCAACATGACGGGATGTTTATGTATGTAATTTTTGGTATGTGCATTTGGTTGAATGTATGGGAAGATATGATGTTAATGCTAGTTCCCCCATCTATCATAACACGTCGTACATATATATTATCGATATGGATGAAGATGAAAAGGGCAGGATCAGGGTCATCAGTTTGGTGTGGTGTGATCTCTTCATTTGAGAAGATGAGTGTGGCTACTTGATGAGTAGGTGGAGATTTAGAAGAAGGTGGTAATTTGGTGAGAGAGGCTACATGATGAGGTGTAATAATGGAGGCTACAGGTGTAGGGTCATTGGGTAAAACCTCAATAGACTGAAGAACCTCCATGAGAGCTTGGCGATGGGACTCAAAGGTTTGGTTGAGGTCATATAGGGACATTTTGAGGGAGGATTGGTGTAATTGTTTGAGCATTGTGCGATGTGTAACCCCATTGGAAATAGGGTATGCAAGGTCATGGATAGTGACTTTAGGTGTGGGTGCAGAGGGTATGTTAGGTATAGGGTTGGTTGGTAGGTTGGTTTCCTTTTCCTTTCCTTTGTCCTTCTGAGTGTGGGTAACAACGTGGATCATGTTGATTTGAGGTGGGGAGTTAGATGAAGTAGGTCATCCATGAAGGTGTAATAATAAGAAGGGCAGAAGCCAAGAGGTGGGAAGGAACCTTGTGAAATGAGTTGGGCACACAGAAATTTGGATCGAGGTTTGGTGAGTTCTCTAATACGAACCATGTTGATTTCAAATTTTGGGACTGGATAGAAAGGTTGTGGGGTTGGAGATGTAGGTTGTGGTGTAGGTGTAGGGGAGAATATGTGAGGAAATGTGTGGAGGTCAGAAAGGGTCCTCATTAAGGAGGTCATTGTCATCAAGGTTCAATTCAGAAGGGCATAATTAGATGAGGGCTGCTTTTAAAGCCTTACAGTTTTCAACAACGTGTCCTACCACACGATGGTAAGCACAAATTTTTTTGTCGTCAAACCCTTTTGGTTTGGGTTTGAGTGGGTCATAAGGTCTAAGAGGTGGCAAAGTGATGAAAAAGGTTTCTAGGAGGTTGGTCAAGATGTTGGTGTAGGACCCTATTAATGGAACACAATGGGAAGTGAATGTGGGTTTGGGTAAAGGTATGGTTGATTATGGAGGAAGAGTCTTTACAAGATGGGGAGTAGGTTGGGCTATTGGTTTGGTGTGTGATGTTGGCTTAGGTGTTGGTCATGTCTCTTTGGATAGGGTAAAGGTAGATGAACTGGCAATAGAAGGTGTGGTTAGTTTAGCTACCCTACTGGAGGGTAGTGGATTTTTAGCTTTAGATTGCACCTTTCTGGGTAAAGGTGATGCAGGTGCATGAGAGGTGGAGGGAAAAGAAGATGGTAGAAGAGGGGAAAGTTACCCATGGGGGTAACCGTGGTTTTGTGGAGGTAGGTGGTACGGGTTGAGTAGGGGGCATGAGTGAAAGAGAAGAAAGTGTTGCGGGTAGTGAAGAAGTTATTGATGGTATTAGAGGTATGGGTGGTAAGAAGGTTACGGGAGAGGGCAGAGGTTGTGTGGCTCGCTTGGGTATATTAAGAGTTCATAATGAAGAAGCAGGTTCCTACGTTCTTGGTTTACTAGTAGCTAAAGGTGGCTTGGCTAGGGTCGAAGGGTGAGGTCCTAGGATGGACGAGAGGGGTGAAGGTGATAAGGGTGTGGTTGGCGAGGTTGGGGCATAGGATTTAGGAGATTGGATCTTTGTTTTAGGGGTAGGGTTAAGTTTGGTGTTAGTTTTGGAAGATTTACCCAAATCTAATTTGATGGGTGGCTGAGTAAGGATAGTAGTTGGTATGACCCCTAAGGTAGTGATAGATTTAGGCAAGGGAGATGATATTGGTGTGGGTTTGGGTGTAGATGTAGGTTGGGTTATGGGTAGAGATGTACGTTGAGCAATGAGTGGTGTCATGGGAGATTTTGTGATAGTTGTGGTTGTGTTTCGTTTGGTCAGCCGAAACACTTTTAGATAGATAGTGGAGGTGTCAGCAAGTGACAACTACATTTGTGTTTAGACAGGAAGTAGAAGACACACCCAAACTAAGGCTCTATCAACATAGTCCAGGCGATCATCCAAGCATGAGAATGGTACTATTGTAAGTGGAGCCAACGTGGACTGAGTGGAAATCCCTGTAAAATGTGTTTGAGATACCGGGAAATGGCTAGCCTCAATACTCTGTGGGTAAGAGAGCCAAAATCAGATCAACGTGATCTTGGGTGGTTAATGGAGAATGGTCACCTAGAGGTAACGAAATTTATACTGGATATTTGATAGGTGGAGGAGATGATGGGTGGTCCTATGTGGTTGGAGGAGATGAAAAAGTGTCTCCCATGGGTCAGAGAGGTACTTCTGGTGACATATCTCTAGGTGGTGAAGTGGTATCAATGTTAATAAAAGGCTCTTTCACAAGTGAGGGAGGAGGTGAAGGGTGTTCCTCTGTGGGTGGAGGAAAAGGTGAAGTGGGTTCATGTGTAGGTGGAGGAATTAGGGCTAGGATTTCCTCTATGGAAGGAATATGAGGCAATTGGGAAGCAACTGGTGTGTCACTAAAAATAGCATGGACCTCGTAGGTATTGCTATAATTAGTCGAGGTCTCCCTAGTTTGGCCAGAAGAAGGGGCATGATTAGGAAATAGCTTCTTGAAAATGTGCAGGTTTTGGTTGGAAGGTGCGTTCAAATTATGTAGGACTGACTCACCGTTATTGAGCATTTCCTAGACAATGTTCTTGAAAGTGATGAAATTTCCATCACTTTGACCTTTTACCCGATGATAGTTGTAGAAGTCGTGCTCTTTGTACCACATAGGTGTGGGGTGAGCAGGATCAAAACTAGTGTGTGGTTTTATAAGAGGAAGGGTGATGGCCCCCACTTTAATGAGATTTTCTAAAACAGAAGAATAAGGCTGCTCAATTGGGGTGTATTTCCATTGTTCTTGTGTGAACTAAAAATTAAGGACAAGGGAAAGATTAGACGAGGGCTTAGCCTGATTTGATGGATGAGCTGGGCCAGCCTTGAGTACCACTGTGTTAGCAGTTCCCTTGCTTTTGAATAATTATTTTGTGGTTTCGAAGAAGAAGAGGTATCATTTGACTTAAATGCCGTGTTCTTATTTCGTAGTTGGATTTTCTTTTCTTCGATGGCCCGAATGTCTAGTTTTTGTTCCATGGTGAATGCCTTGTCAAAGGTTCAGAAAGTATACACCTGGAGGGTAGGAGAAATATGTCTAGCACAAGCCTGAGTGAAGAGCTCTATGAGTTTAGTTTGTGGTATTTAGAATGTGAGTTGATTGATCAGGTTACACCAACGAGTGACAAAATGTGTGATAGAATCGTCATCATATTGATGTGTAGAGTAGAGATCGGTCATGGCAACCTTTTTAACGATGTTAATTGAGAAGTGATCTAAGACGGCTTGGGATACCTAATTAAATGAGTAGATAGAATGTCTAGGTAATCCACTATACCAGTCTAATGCGGGCCTGGTCAGAGGCATGGGAAAGGTCTTCAGAAGTAAAATGTCATCATGGGCGATCAGATAACACCCATGTTTGAAAGACCACAAATGATTTGTGGGTCCTCTTTGTTGTTACAACAGTTAAATTTAGGCATTTCCCAATGTATGGGTGGATGGGATCATTACAAATTTCATTGTAAGTGAGAGAATTGCATGGGCCAGAAATCGATGCCTCCAATGTCTACATCTTGCCCATCATTAACTTGATGAGGTCATTGGTAGGTGGTGATGGATGGGTACCTCCTGTAGCATAAGAGGGTTGGTGTCAGACATATGATGAAGGTGACATTCTAGTATATAGTGATGCTGAATAGGTAGGTTGAGAATGAGGGAGTGAAATAGGGGGCACGTACCCAGAATGAATGATAAATGAAATGAGAGGATGCTGATAGTACATATATGGAGGTGGAAGGGCCGAGGTGACTCTAGTAGTGATGGGGGCTAAGGACTGTGGAAAACGAAAATGTTTTGAACTTGGGTAGGGTTTACCGATACCAGAGGTGGTTGTGTTGCTATGGGTATATGTGAGACAATAGGTGCAGATGAGGCTATGTTCTGGATGGTTGACGAAGGTATAGCGGACGTTGCAAGTGCAATAGATGTGAGAGATATGATGGTCATAACAGGTATAGGGCCTAGCTGCGAAATGACTGGGGCCAAGGTAGGTGTGGGTAGCGCGGAGCTAGAAGGGGTTGACGTAGAAGTAGGAGCGAGCGTCAAGGGGATAGATACGGGCATGCCATATATCAACCGACCTGAGGCATCTCGAGTGGATGAGTAGGAAAGGTAGAACTATAATACGTCAGGGTTCTGATCAAGGAGTTTGTGCGAACTCCTCATCACTTGTGGCGATGGTGATAGGTTGGGTAGGATCCATGGGCGGTAGAATGGAAGGTGGTGAAGGACTAGGTGGGATTGGTTGAAGGCTAACATGGAATATGAGGGAATTTTCTTGACTACGAGTCAACACCATGTGAACAAGTGCTGATTTGGTAGGAATGCTTTCTGTAAATGACACAAAAACACAACAAAAATAGGAAAAATAAGCAGTGGTAGGTGGATTGGGTGAATCTGTTAGATGGAAAAAACAACATAGGCTAACCGATGCCTGTTAGAGAAAACTGATGTCAGTTGGAAGTAACCATGGTTGGTCACTGTGAGAAAAGAATAGTTTTCTAAACAAGGAAAAAGATTGATAATCTACTAGGTAGATAAGTTATAGGATGGATGTTATCATAACAAAGAATATACTGAGAGTTACAGAGACTCTGAAAAGAAAATAAGATGAAGCAGGTGTCCTTTTGGGAAGGTTATCCAAAAGAACAGTAAACTGACGCCGATTGGATAAAACCAGTAACGGTAAGAGGGTAACTGACGATGGTCACTAGACCAACACTGGTTACTTTGAAATTGAAACAGAGATGAAGAAAATGTGGTTGTGATTTAAAATCAAGTGTGGAATCAAACCTAGAACTCTGAGAATGATAAAAATGGGGTCCAAGCACACTTAAACAAATTCAGACTACACCAAATATGATGAGGAACGTGCAAGGAGAAATAAAATGATGAAGAACATGTCCTCTCACCTCAAAATGCAAGCCAAGTAGAAACACTAAGAAAAATACTATCCTAAAAGTTCTCTTTCTATTATGTTTGTTTAGCTTATGCTATTTAGGACTGACTATGTGTATTTAGAACAAAACTTTTGGTTGGCAAGGCATCCAATGAAGAAGGATATCTAAAAGGAGAGGTTTCAGGTATGTTATGGTAGGGGCAGGCCATCCTCTGAGATGATGACTCGATAGAGGAAATGAGCTGGGGAGTACCTACCAATCAGATCGTGTGATCACTGACAGGTGTTCCCGGGTAAGATGTTGTTTAAGAAATATGTGTTAATTTGAATTTGTTTCATTTGGTAAGACTCAGAGAGAGAGAGAGAGAGAGAGAGAGAGAGAGAGAGAGAGAGAGAGAGAATGTGCTTTCTATGATTCTTTTGTCAACCATCAGCTGGGCATGAATTTCAGCATATAGGTTGCCCTCATTTAATGTGCACTAATGCAACATACAAGAATGAAATGATGTTAATTTTAAGCCCAAATTGAAATATTAAATTCGATGACATAAAAGATGAACAAGAGAGAATATGATCTTTCACTAATGCAATACAAATGAAAGAGAAGAAGAGTTCTTTTTATAACACCAAAACATGATTTCTTTGAGACAGGAGAAATTTAATGTGATAACCTTTCGGAAAGGAAACAAAAAAGCAAATTTTACCTAGGAATTAAGAAATTCAAGGAACCCCGAATGGGTCCCACCGGGAGTGCCAAAATGTCTCACCTGATTCTTAGAGCATTTCTCAAAATGTGACGAAAAAGATAAGGGTAAAGGTTAAGGAGGAATACCTGTTGAAATATGGTTGAAGGTTGTTGCGTGTGCGTTGACTTCTTGATCCACAGTTGATTGTGAGATTTTCCTTTTGGCTAGGAGGAACTACCTATAATAGACAACAAGACCACAAGATAGAAGTTAAACAACATATGTAGTGAACTGCCTAACGTATGCCAGATCTGGGAAGTGTGATACTTCCTAGAAGGTTGTCAATCCACTGTTTTAAACAAATTAATGCAAGAAATATGGTAAATATTGTCCTACTGTAGTCAATATGATTTAGGCATCTCATATAAACACCATAAGAAAAATCTAATCTAATAGGGTACGTTAGGATCAGATCTGGAGGTCAGGTAAATGTATCTATTTATTGCAGGTCAACTGGTAGGTGGTTATTGGGTTTGGTCTTGGTCAAGGTGTAAAACATAGAGACCGATGTCAGCTAAAAATGACCGATGCCAGTTTTAGTAGAACCGGCGACGATTATGGGTAACCGGTGTCGGTATGCTCATAGTGAAAGGAACTCAAAATAGGTAAAATGGTATGGGTGATCTGGGGTCAAATAAATTTTGGACGAGTGAATGTGGGGGTCTGTGGAGGTCTTAGGTATGCTCAGAAATATACAGCAGGTGAGAATAGGTGATTTGGTGACGTGAGTGAAGGGATCTTAGGTTCATAAGAAAGTGGGTGATGGGGTGATAAGCATGCAAATAATAGATTAATAACATGAGTAATAGAGATTACTTAACTAAACTAAACTATATTGATTAGGGCCATACTTAATGTGTTGATGATCTAATGGATGAGTGGTGGAGGTGATTGATTAGAGGATATGTGTATGGTCCTGTAGCGGTGCTTTCCCGGAGTGCTCCCGTGAATACAATGGCTCTCTGATTGATGCAGGTGATGGATATGGATGGCTAGATGTGTAAAAGGATGCTTATTTTGCTTGCATGCAGCTTTGGTATCCTTCATTGATCTTAGAAGATATGCCAACCTTGAAATAAGGTTACCAAAGGGGAATAAAAATTGACCGATGATGGTTTCGGGTTGATCGGCGTCAGTTCAGGGGTAACCGACGTTGGTTAGGGCGTGATTTCCTAGGTTTGCTAAAAATGGAAGATCATGGCAATGATTTTTTGCTAGATCTTTCTATTCCTCCAGGAAAGAGCAGGAGTTACCATTTTTTATGTGGGAATGTGGTTAGAGGGGATGTAGGCTTTGATTTTTAGGGTTTAGGTAGGTCTTAGTTAGTTATGACTACATACTAAGAATAGATTTGGGGTGATGTGGCTAGGTGAGGTGGTGGGGTAGGAATGATCTTAATTAGGATAATTAAATAATAAATATTGTGAGATCATGGATTAATTTAATTTAATTAATTAAATTAATATTAGTGTGGGGTAAAAGGATCCATTGCTAGGTAAGTGTGTTTAGGTTGGTTTTTTGACGAGGGGTCAAGGGAAGTGTGACCCAATTTTGGTGTCTACATAACTTGGGCTTTAGATAGAGATATACCCTAGCCACTCCCACTTTCCTAATTTACGAAGTTGTAGAAATTATCATAATGTCATCAGATATCATTGTTTCAATATATGCATACTTACCTATGTACCCGTAGGTCTTTTAGAGAGTATGGTATTTGCAGTTAACTTTATCTGCATCAAATCTTAGTTTGTGTGCATCTGTGATTCTTTTGATAAAATCCTAGAAGTATCCGTAATGAATGCATAGGGGAGCTTGCACCAAGGTACCCATTGACCATAATTCATTCTAAACCTATCACTATAGTGGTATTAAAACACCGCGAATTCTTACTCCCCATCAACCATTGTAGGAAAATCCTTAGGAATGCGTCATTTATATTCAATGGCTTCACACATCCTTTGATACCACATCTCTAACTTGTTATTATTCGCACTTCCTGTAGACCCATCACAAGTATACTTGGAAAATCTTTCAGCAAATGACTTCTTCTCCTCTAGGTACTACCAAATCTTATCTTTTGGGCCATATGGAATCCCAATCTCTATGAACATAATGGAAAAATGGATAGTGCCCTATCTGATTTTATCCCCCTTGTGAACTTCCTCAATGATCGCCTCTAGTATAAAGGATACAATACTGTAGACAATACCATGC
Source organism: Taxus chinensis (assembly GCA_019776745.2). Lineage (NCBI taxonomy): Eukaryota > Viridiplantae > Streptophyta > Pinopsida > Cupressales > Taxaceae > Taxus > Taxus chinensis. The sequence continues at coordinate 630,006,496 of CM034148.1, forward strand.
GCCATCTTCTTCACAATATAAAACCACTTCTTATTTACCATGCCCCATCTTTCCTGACCATTATATTTTGTTAACAAATGAGAAGAAATATTCAGAACAGGATTGGTTACCTTGGATATGGGAATCACACACCCTTCTTTTTGGTATGCCAAATCTACAGCAGTGGCCTCCATACCTACTTCATCATATAGGTCACTCATAATTTTGATTCCTGAGCTCCTTAACCCTGTAATTCACCCAATGAATGGTGTGGTGAGTCATACTCATCTGCCAATGAATCAAAATAAGTCCTCGTGGACCCTTGACATCAACAATTAATAGAGCCCCTCTAGTTTTCCAAAGTATGGAATCTCGTAGATCTGCAAGACCTCAAATTTTTCTTCTCAACCAGATCTTTCTCAATCTGGTCCAAAGTTGTAGTGGTGTGGTGATTATAATCACAAAACTTTATTTTTCTAACATGGGAGTCTCAGTCATGTTCCATGATGACTCCCTCATGCTATTGCATCTCTGAAAACATTTTTCTTATGCTTATTCAACCTCCACTTCTAATTCATTTTTCTTCTTTCCTCTATTGGATGCTGCAGTTGTTCTCTTGGATGCCATTTTAATCTTTAAAATTATCCTAGTGTTTTTCTACCTTTGTAACTCCAAATGTGCGTGCCCTAGCTAAATTGTTGTTTTCTCAAACCCTAACCTTTTGATCTCTCTTCTCATATGCCTCCAAAAAACTAAAACACCTTATTGATGGATCTTCACCATGACCGTGTCTAAGAATCAACTGGTTTGCTATTTTACTCATTTTCACTCACACTTCGCACTTGATCACACTTCAAATTGTACTTCACAGCATGAAAACTCAAATATGTAAGGTAAGAATGAACTCGCATGCACCCCTTTTATATATTTTACAATTTTTTTTGCATTAATTTCTCCTCACCTACTAGTGTACTCCAACTTTAATGACACTTTTATGATTTTTCGCACTTTTTGTTTCTTTCTTCCATGCCCCAGTTGTAACCCTCTGGCACACCCACTACTTCTCAGCCATAGACTTCCTTACGTGCACCTCCATGTGCCAAAGTACATAACCCTCTGAACCTCATACCAAGTAGTCTATCATGTCATTTCCTAGCTCGCATTATACTGTGCGAACCCTTTCTTATGCGGTGGTCTTCATTTTGAGACATTTTTTTAAAAAATCACCTTCATTTTGAGTAAGTGTAACACCTTTTCCCTATATAATAACCTACACTTCGAATCCCATTTCAAATAGATTCCTTTTTCCTTATATTTTCCTTACCCCATACTAAAAGTATGTGCATTGCTCTGCGCATGAAATCAAAAGATAGTAATCAACTTCCTGCATGTAAGTGTGCTTATTACAAAAAAACATTGAACTAAAATTTACAAAGCATAATGAAGATGAAAGGAAATACATGAAAGTTAAATCTAAACTAAGTGAAAATTCTACCTTATTGCAAACACAAAGAAGAAATATTTATAGTAGAACTTCAGCCTACTCCCATTGAAGAAGTCAGAAAATAGAGTGACATCTAGTGCCTGTAACTGACAAGTGTCTGATTCAAGTATCTTCATTACTACAAAAGGTCCCAACCAAAGTGTAGTAAATTTTACTCCCCCTATAAAAGGAAGGAATCCCATGTGCGCCGGCCTATCACCCAGTAGAAGCTGAGCACTCACCCGAGGCATGTGCAGGTGCCGAGTCTCTCTTTTATGTGAGTTTTAGTGGAAAGAATTCATCTAAGAGTAGTATAAGAGTATTCAGGAAAGAAGTTTAGACATACAAGAATCATAGGGCTCAGAATGGCCTCTAGATCCTTGTAGTTTCTTTAGACCGTGTGTTTTAAAAGACTCCATAATATATATTATAATATAAAGAAAGATACAACCATTCATTCATCGCATGAAAGGAAAGAGAACTTCTATGAACGAAATATACATAAAACCCACTGATATTCATATCTAATTGTAATAGGTAATCTCATTGTATTCATCATTTCATTTAAAGAGCCATAGAGGGCAGACCGCAGTCATGCACATCACTAGGATTGTATAACTATGCCAATAAGAAAAATAAATTACAATGCTAAGCTTAGTACATTCCTTTCTACATCAAAGTTCCACTCGCAGTAACCCTGCAGAGCTTCACCCATGTTATCTCTCTCTGTGTGTATATCTCTTCCTCTATATCTATATCCCCATCTGTATGTTATCTCGGTCTCCTCGTCTCTATGTATATTTTCTTGCTGCAAGCACTTGTATTTAACACCTTCCCATGCTTCCAACTCACCTTGTCATGCCCTCATATCCATCGCCAAGTGTCGAATGTGGTCCTCCAAGTGAGCATGTTCCTTTATGCCTGAGCTCTCCACTCCATATCATGATGATCTTCTAGAATATCCCATTGCTGGCATGCTCTTTCCTGGGCCACCTGTTGCCAGGCTGACATCTTATCTGCGTGCAACCAATCACACTTTTCACACGTTCTACCTTTGTTGCTTAAATCAGCTAAGTCCTGAACCTCCTTTCACCCGCCACGCATGCTATTTACTTCCTTAAGCCTTTCCTCTTGTGTGCTTTTACCTTGTGCGCCATCCTGTAACTGGGGTCCCACGCACCCACGTGCCTTCATACTTAGTCAATATTTCAGGGGCCCAACATCACCCCACACTACACCTATTCTCCACCCTTGGAAACATCTTACTTGACCAAGGTGCAAGTTGGTTCAATGGAACCAAGATGTAGACATATATTTTACAAAAGAATAAGGAATGAAAGAATCAGGGAAATAATGAAGAATGGGGGGGATATTTAATTCAAGATGCTAGGAAAGTCCCGTCACAGATCTACCTCTAGCTTTCTCCACACTTTGACCTCACCCTTCGCATTCTGGCATAGGTTTCCCACTAGGGTGCTCACTTCATCAAAGCTTTGGCCAGCTCCTTGGGTGCCCAAGGTGTCCACAATTTGTTCCATTTCCTTACCCAGGTCCATGAGCTTTTCCATTTTCCTTATAATTTGGGGGTACAGTTCCTTCAACTGAGCCTTAGTTGAGCTTCTTAAAGCCTCAATCACCTTTGATTTCATTTCTACCTTGGTCAGAACCTTGTCCCTCTCTGCCCTGTTCCCTTTGTTGTTCTCCTAGAATTATTTCATCTCTGCTTCAAGCATGGCAACCAAGGAGCTTGCCACGTTATCTCGATCCGTGCATGTGTCATATACGGCTTCTGCAGATTGGACAGTGACCTTGATCTCCACAAGTACTTGGCTATACTCAGCAACAAGTGCTATCACCTTTAACCAGTCCTCCTCCTTCAGGTGCGTGACCATTTCCTCCACAGATTCCAATGCTAAGGGTCATCTCTCCATGGTGAGGATGCGTGTTAAGTCTTCTAGGAATTCCAACATTGATGCGTACCTCTGGGGGATTGGCATTAGATCTGGGTGTTTTAAAATGATGGTGTTTTTATTGATTCTACCTTTTTGTAGACCTCCTGCACCTTTGTCTTTTCCTCCTTGAGCTCGCACTTCAGCTGCACACCAATTAATTCCTCCTGCTTCAAGCTTCTAGCCACCTTAGCCAAATCTTCTTCCTTCTTGGCCAACCTTCCCTCTAGGGCCCTTATAATGTCATTCTGCACAAATATCCTTTCCTCTGTTTCCACTGCCACCTCCTTCACTCTCATCCTCTCCTTCTCCCATATATCCCTCCAAGTTGTCGATCGTCTCTGAGTCAGCTTCTTGATCCACCCTCCGCTTCTTCCTGAGAGGTGTCTTCTTGTCAGGATATTCTACCTTCTCTTCTTCCTCTTGTGACTCCTCCATGGTGGTGGGTTGTTCAAGTGCCTCTACTTCTGGCGTCTTCTCCTTTACTGGAGAATTCTTTCTCCAAACATAAGTGCTTGGCTTGGCACTCGTAGAAGGCATGCTCACTATCTGAGAAGTTGGCACACTTGGTGCTCCTTCCTCTCCTCTACTCCTCTTCTTATATGATGGCTTATTCTTTCCCAAGGGGTCCTCAGGTATTAAGATCTCATCCACCAAGTACGTGTCATTCTCAAACTTTCACCTTATGCACATGTATACGTGCGTTGTAGATCCTCCAGCTATGGGAAGCGTTATTGGCCTAATCATATGGATTTTGTGTGACATGTAATTATTCACGTACGTGTGCTTACCTCCAGGATAGTTCAGTTTCTTCCTCATATCCTTGTGCTCCCAATCCAAATTTCCTAGCTCCAGCCTTAGCTTCTTTGATTCTTTAAATCTGTTCACTCCCACTTTGAAGTACTGGGCATTAAACGCGAAAAGCAATTTGCAGCAAGGGCTCCATGATTCGTCAACAAGTGTGAACCTACCCAAGCAATAGTGCTGGTACACTATGAACTCAGCTTCTCCTTGTGTGGCTGCTGGGAGTTGTTCAGGGATCCTCCACTCCAGCCCGAATGCATTTCTCAAGTGTGTATACCATTTTTCAAGTCATGCTTTCTGGGGAGCCGTCATTGTATCACATGCATATTTTTCAAACCTCTTCATAGGAAAAGGGTATTCGGATGGGTAATCCCACACAAACTTATTTGGTGCATCCGACACTCCAATTTCTACAAACATTATGGTGAGCAGGACATTTCTAAAGAGGATCTTGTCCCCTTTCTTCACACACTTTACAATTTCCTTGGCAATGTATGCAAATAAGTTATAAATAGTCCCCTATGCAATCTTCCTACAGACATGTAGTCATGGCTTGTTGACTTGCATCCATATATGAGGCATACTTTGTGACGGTTTATTGAATAGCCTCCTTGTTGCCAAGGTAATCTTCCAGGCTATCTCCCTCGCATATGAGGCCTGTAAACTGTGAAATCAACTGGGGAGTCATGCGCATCTTGCGCCCAACACAGTGGAAGTAGTCCTCCTGCACCTGAGACATTAACCACTAGTACAAACGATCCAGATTCCCAAAATAAGGAAACTCATAAAGCTGCAACAACCTTGCCTTCGCTAGCTTGACCTTTACATCATCATTGTAGATAGGAAAACCTTCAAGTGTTCGCTTGTTAGTTGGGTGTATCAATTGTAATGCCATCTCATTTTCTATATTGTTGGTGCAGTGATTATAGTCACTGACCGGTATGCTTCTCAAATGGGATTCCCATTCCTTCCCCATCATCCCTTTGTCTGGGTACTGCATTTCTGCATACCATTCTTCATTTGTATATATCTCAGGTTCTGGTTGTTTAGCCTTAGCTTTGCCCTTCCCTTTCTTTAGTGCCATGGTCTAGATAATTGTATCACTCCAATACTCTCCTTGTTACTCTGCTTTCCTTCTCCTAACCTTCAATCTCAGATCTGTGATACAATTCTTCTAAACTCATGCCCTAGTTTGTTGAACCCTAACTTTGATAAATTCTTCACAAGACAACGTCTTTTTACTTCTTTCCACACCCGTGTAATTCCTTCCTTCTAGTTCACAATCTCAAACTGGCTCTTTACGTTTTTAATCACACAGATCTTCTCCTTGATCAAATTTGAAAAACCCTAGCTTATATCTTTCTCTTATATGTCCAACTCTTCATTTTTGCAAAGTAAAATGAGAGTGCCCTGACCATATATTTATAGTTTTTCCTTTTTTTGGTCATTAAATGCTACTTTACCTACCCTATAATTTGTTCATTTAATGCGGATTTTTAAAACAAATCCCGTCTTTAGTGCCTTCACTCACGCACCCTTCCTGCATGAAAATCCCTCCAACCTTCTGGCACGTAACTAAACCAACCTGATAAGAGACTCTTACGCATGCTAAACAAGCGTTAAAGGAAATTCTTCTATCCAGATTCTTTCTTTCACCTACCTCATGTTGCTTTAACTGCACTTCCTTTTCCTTTGTATGTGGGATCTACAAGTAGCTTTACCCTGGCACCAACCATTCTATCTTTTCTCTTCATCTCTCTTTCAATCGGGCTACTCAACAAGGTTCTTCAACAAAACTTCCTTGGTACTTTTAATCATGAGATTCTTCACTTTTCTCCACCCCACACTTAAACGATGTGTGGTCCTCTGTGCACTCATAAATTATCCAAAAATAGAAATAAGGTTACCGGTGCCCAAGGCACAAAACAAAACAACAATGTGAAAGGGAAACACAAGGAAAGGAAAATGCATAAAGGAAACTTATAAACTAACTGGAAAAATTTCCTTATTTACAAACACCAAGAAGACTTATTTATAGTAGGTATTTAGCCTACTGTCATTGACATGTCCAAGCACTTTGTCCCATCCAGTGCTTGTAACTGGCAGGCACCTGAATCAAGGATGTACGAGATTGTGTAGGGACCTAACCAATGGACTTTCAACTTCCCAAGATGATGCATAAACTTAGAATCATATAGTAACACCATCTGCCTAACCTCAAACTTCTTGTTTTTAATATGGTGATCATGTAAATCCTTTTGCTTTGCCTCTTCCGTTTTTTGGCTCCAATAGGAAAGTGATCATCTCTCATCTAGTTTCATTAGTTCATCAATTCTTTCTTCCAGCACTTGTTCATCAGCTAATCCTCTTGCGTGCGTTATTCAGAGAGAAGGTAACATAAATTCAACCAGAAAAATAGCTTCTATGCCAAACACCAATTGAAAAGGTGTGGCTTTATTTAGTCTTTTATACATAGTCCTTGTAAGCCCATAAAACTGTTGATACCTTGTCATCCCAATCCTGTCTTCCAACATCACATATTTTGGTCAAGGTATGACTAAGTATTTTGTTGAATGCTTCCACGGTTCCATTTGCTTGTGGGTGATAGGGCGTACTCTTATGATGAGGCCACCATGAACTCTGATAGTAGGATCCTCACGGTCCTCATTCAGAAAATGTGTATCTCTATCACTGGTCAAAACTCAAAGGGCATCTATACCTTGTGATAATGTTCTCCCATAGGAAACTTGCCACTGTTGCTGGCATGTAATCTTTAGTTGGGGTTGCTTTTACCCACCTTGTGAGATAATCCATGCAGAGTGATGACATAACGTGACCCTGTCCTATGTGGCTGCCAGTGCAATAGGTCCTACAAAGTCTATCACCCACTTTTTGAAAGGCTCCACACTAGGAATAGGACACAAAGGCATTTCATCTCTTTTTCCTAGTTTGCCAATGCACTGACAATGGTCACATGCTTTATAATAATATCTACAATCCCTGTACAAGGTTTCCCACCATAAACTGGCCATTAAAATATTGTACACGGTGGCATCACCTGCATAATGCCCACCTGCACTTCCTCTGTGTGCTTCCTCCATGATGGCCAGGTGCTCATGCTCTAACACACATCTGTGTAAAACTTCATCATGTCCCAACTTGTATAACTCTCCACTAATCAACATGTAGGGCGTGACGACGTATGGCCAACTGCTTCTTTTCTAATGCCTTCATCCCATCTGGCGCCACACCTTTTTTTAACAATACAACAATATATTCCAAATCCAAGGGTGCGTGCCACATTCAAAATAGTTAGACGTCTGTCATTGCTTTCCTCAATACTTTGCACATCCTCTCCTGAATCAATCCTTGACAGATGATTAGGCCCACAATTACTTTTTCTGGGCTTCACTACAACGGTGAATTCAAACTCTTTAAACAACAACACCCATCGAGATATGCACCCTTGAAGAACGAGCTTGTTCACTAAATACTTTAATGTCATATGGTCGGTGTAGAATATAAAGGGTATCACCAGCAGATACTGTCTAAATTTGAAAAGAGCATAGATCGTTGATAATGCCTCACGCTTGGCAGTGGTATAATTATGTTCTGCTGGGTGTTAACTTCCTGCTTGCAAAACAAAGAGGATGATCAACAAGCCCCTCACTTGGTTGTGCAAGTAATGCTCCAATGGTGGATCCTGAGGCACCTACATGGACATGGTAGGGCTTGTCCCAAGATGGAAATCACAAAATAGGAACGGTAATAAGCCTATCTTTTAATGTATTAAACGCCCTCTGTTGTGCCCTTCCCCAATGGAAGGTACTGTTTTGTCTAACCAGCTCTTCTAAGGGTTGCAACGATCATGGCATATGCCTTAATGAATTTCCTGTAATAGCTCGTATGCCTAAGGAATCTGAATCTATGCACTGTGCTCTGGCTAGTAGGTTCCCTTAACCCCACAATAACTGCAACCTTACCAGGATCTACCAGCAAGCCCTCCTTACATATGATATGCCCCAATAAAGTCCCAAAGGGTGTAGCAAAAACAAACTTCTTAATGTTGAGGGATATCCTCAACTACCTACACCTTTCAAACATTAATCTCAAGTTGTCACAATGGTCCTTAACCAAACCATATACTATCCAATCATCCAAATAAACTCTACGATAAACTTATGAATGAAGTCCTGAAATGCTTGCACCACTATGAGCAAAAAGACAATAGGCCGCATTCTTCAACCCAAAGGGCATGACTCTATATGCAAAACTTCCCCACTTAGTGGCAAAATTTGTCTTCTCCTAGTCCTCCTTTACAATCTGGACTTGGTGGTATCCTAAAAATCCATCTGTAAAGGAATAGATTTCGTGCCTAGTGACTCCTTCCAAAATTTCTTCAGTGAAGGGGGTCAGAAATGCATCAATGACACAAACTGCATTCAATTCCCTATAATCCACACAAATTCTAATCTTCCCATCCTTCTTGATGCTAATTACCGTCAGACTTATCCATTCCGATTCTTCCACTGCCTCAATGATCCCAAAAGATATCATCTTGTCTATCTCCTCCTTAACCTTCACACGTAATTTGGGATTCATCCGGTAGGGTATTTTTTCTAACCAGGTGCACAACCTTCCTTTAGTTTTTATCCTCATCTCCCCCAAGGAATCGTGAACACCTTTGAGTTCACAATACCCGCGTGGGAGTAAATCCTCAAATTCACGTAGTAGATCAATGATTTTTGATACTTCGTTCTCTATCCCAGTAATTCCCAATAATAGCTTCCTTAGGTTCTTCTTCTGAACCGATGTTAACTTTCTTCATCTTTAAAGGCTCATGGTAGGCACACATACAAGCATCTGCACTGTCCACTACCTCACACGTTCCTACAGAATGGCTAACATCTAAGTTTTCTGATTCATCTATATCAATCACATATACTAACTTTCCCTTCTCTTTTTCCAAACACGTGCACTCAAGCTATAACTCTTCTATTTCTTCAATCTCTTCAAAGCACGCCTCCAGTCCTAGTTCACCTAGTAGTTCTAATAACCTATCTTCCATTTTGGCAATATCCCCCCATGGTAAGGTGCTTGATACCTTGCAAGGCCTTATCAACCGATGATTTTTTACTCCGATACTCAAAATCTTGAATAAGATCAGTTGTCAGCTCTTGCCAATTCCTTGTCTGGTGGTGTGTCTTCGAATGAATTACCATGAACGCACACAACCCTACAGTGTAGAATATAACTTGTGCACCCAGAGGGATGGTGGCAAGGCTTCCGCGCCTTCTCTCTAGATCTGTTCACATTCCTGGATATGGAAAGAGGTAGGCTCCTTCCCATGGTACTTCCTGATGATGGTGGGTACATTACTTCTAGAAAATATGACAGAGAGCAATCCTTTACCTCACGTCACTCTAAAAGTCTCTCCTGATGTGTGGGCTCCCACCAATGAGCTACTGTGCTGAGTAAGACATAACTTAGTATCTCCCTCCGTTCCCTCTCATTCTTCCACTGAGATTCTATCTCATGCAGAAATATCTCAGGGAGGGCTCCTCCTAAGGACTTGGGCAGTTATTTTCCTCCAAGGTGCCAAACCATGCACGCCTTTGTTACCTTGGTCACCAATCCTCTCAATTGCCATCCCATTAATTTGTAAGTCCCATGCACCCAATTGTCACATGTCAGACTGGTGGTATCACTCACTGACTGAGCATCCTCAAACTGGATAACCTTGTTAATAGGGTGTACCATCTCAGGGTCTCTGATTGAGCACACATAAATCTTTTCCATAACTTCTTCTCCTAACAGTTCAATGTAGGGCATTGACTTCCCATCAACCATGGGTATAATGACCCGCTCCTCTTTGTTCTCAGAAACTGATGTACCCTTTGTTGAACTGAAGGTATGCATTGTTCTTGTAACACCAAGGGTGCCCAAGTAGTGCTAGAAAATTGTCCGCCTCAGTGAGCACCAAGACTTTGAAGTCCCCAGTAAACTTGGCTCCTTGAATAGTAATAGCTGCATCCTTCAAGACACCGATGGGCATTGCCTTAGTCTTGTTTTTCCATATACAACACATTTGAAGATGGCTGTAATGTAGGTCTCCTTGTCTGATGCCATGCATCCAAAGTCAAAACATTAACCTCCACGCTAGTGTCAATGAGTATATTGATGAGGAGCCATCCATCCACAACTGCATTCAATGTAATCTCTTTTTCATAGTCAAGGCTTTATGAGGGGGAAGGTTCACGTACAAGACCTATCTCTCACGCTCTTCTCCGACATGTGGTACCTTCTAACTCAACCAAGATCCTAGCAAAGGAATGATGTTCTCCTGCCTTAGCATTTTGCACACCTTCTTGACCTCATCTAGGTCATCTCTTTGCACCTCGATTCTCCTTCCTTGTTCCTCCCTCCTGGATTTCTCCTTGAGACACTGGATCTCCCCTTGCAAGCTTTGAATAACATCCATGGTGTCTTGATATATATCATTATGATGCGTGGGGTCTAGATACTTTCCATGAAACATCTTCTCTTGAAACCAGGCTCTTCTGTCTTGGTACTTCCATTGCAATCATGGCTTCTACCATTGTTGTTACCAAGATAGGATCCAAACCTTCATCCCATGTTACCTAAGGGCATCCATTGTATGTCTACTTTCTTGATGCTGACCATTGTAGTGCCTTTGTCCTTCCGGTGCTGGTGATTCATATGCTCAAATAACTTTGGGCACTCCTCATACTTATGCTTCTTTCAGCACCACGAGCATTGCAACAAGTCCAGGCACTCACACTTGTAATGTTCTATAGATCCACAGTTGAAATATGTTCCACGCAAGAACTCACTTCTTCCTCTGTAGTTACCTGGTCCATGGAATCCTCCTCGAAAACCTCTTCCACGTGCGCCCCCATCTACGCGCTCCTCATAACGGTGATCATAATTTTTCGAACCACTAGCAATGCTAGTTTGGAGCACCCCATGATAAATGGCCTCATGTATCTGATTAATGAGCCTACAGCCGTTTAGTATCATGGGTCGTGGAGGTGTAAATCTTGCAATAACAAGATACATTCTTCCTGATCGTGTGCTGTAGTAAGGGACATCTACTTGCATCATGGTCCCCATGACAAATCTCACAATCTACTATCATAGTGCATACCATCCACCAGGGGAAATTATCCTTAATGTACCCCTCTATATCACAATCCATGCACTACAAACCACTGTGAGTCTCATGGACCAAGTTTGTAGATAGCTTTTCCAACTGCTTCGCCATAACAACAATCTGAGCCTCTAAGAATGGTCTAATGCTAGTATTAATTCTAACAATAGCTTTGGTGAGCAAGGTAGCCTCCAATGCCCTTCTAAAAGGGGTGATCAATCCTCCAACAAACCACTATGCATGCTGAGAAGGATGTATATCATATGATAATTTAGACAAGAGAGTCTTAAAGCTTGCATCATACTCCTGCACACTCTCTGCCATTCCTTGTTGTATCTCCTTCAAAGTGCGAATACTTTTTTTCTCAAACTTAGGAATGTGGAACTCTAACAAGAATGCATTCTTTAAGGTAGTGTAATCCACCACCGTTTGATGAGGGTCATACTTTCTATACCAACTATGTGCGCACCCTTGCAACATGGTTACAAATTGACTAGCCTTTCATTATGGGGATGTGATACCTTTTTCACGCCATAGTATTTCACATTTGTGAACATGTTCCATAGCATCCTCAATGCCCATATAATCTGGTAAATGCAGATACATTTCAAAGAAAACTTGAGGTGGTGGCTAGGGTCCTTATCCTGAACCAGATCCTTGGTTCCCTCTAGTGTTTCCTCCACTGCTTGATCCACTAGGTCCATTGGGTCCTATACCTCTAGAGCAATCAGTTCCACTAGAACCACTGGGTCTAATAGGGCCTGTAGGAGCTATTCCAAGCACCCCCATGGTCCCACTGAACTGTGTGTCGACAGTCTGTGATAGTGCCCCACTACCACTACTTTGTCCCGCGCCACTACCTGATGTGAGACCAAAAGCTTGTACACTTTCCCCCTGTCCAAAAACTCCTCTGAATACTAGAATATGTGCAGCCATAGAAGAAGGGAATGTAAAACTGTATCTCCTAGGCATGGATCTGTCTCTTCCACTAGCTTCAATTGGATCAATACTTCTTCCTTCCAGTTCAGGAAAACCAAGCCAGGGCTCAGTCACTAGGTGGGTTCAGATATATGCTAACGACTCTCCTTTCTCCATGCTATGAGTCTCTCACCAGAAGCTGAAGGGGTCTCCCTTACGCACTTGCCAAGATGGGGTAGAACAGACTGCTCAGGTTCCACGTCCTTTGCATGAACCTCAACTCCTTCCTACAATGTCTGTCTCCATAAATCCATCACACTAGCAGCCTTAGTGTCACCTAGTAATCTCCCTTTCATGCACTTTGCTATAAATGAGATGTCTTTCTTCCCTCTCCTTTTTTGTCGTATCATCTTCCATCTTCCTCCACCCGAGCTTCCTTACCCAACACTCAGAATGGTTTAGCCGGCTATTGGGAGCACCTCTAAACTCATGGTAACCATCAATATCTTCATAGCTAGAGGAATAACACGTAGAAATGTTCCTCTGGGTTCTCGTAGAAACTCAAACTCAGCAATATTTGGGCAAAAATACATGGAAATGGTGTATTCCAGAGTGTAGCTATCTAGTACTCCTCCCCACCAGTGATCTACAGCATGGGTCCACATCAGATTTGCATCATGCAACCTTTGGTAGTCTTCTTTGGTCCATATCTGCGATCCACAATGCCAACTTGATCTAGAAACATAGGCTGAAAGCCATCCATAAAACTCTACTGGGAAGTAGTAGAAAAAAGTATCATCCAGGTCATGGCAGAGATTCTCTTCTACCCATCTATGTGTATTAAACTCAGGTCCAGTGTTGAATCTCTTGGTAAATTCATCTTCCGTGTTCTTGAACCATGATTCAACATTTTCCAATGTTAATTGATCCATCATTACTCTTTACACAGATCATGATGCATGTTATATCCCACTACAACTTCGAAAAGAGGTCCTAGCAATGGAACCAAGATGTAGTCAATTTAATCCCATCTATAAAAGGAAGGAATCCCATTACAACCCAACCTATCACCCAGCAGAAATTGAGTGCTCACCCTAGGCACACGTGGGTACTGAGTGTCTCTTTTATGTGAGTTTTAGTGGGAAGCATTCATCTATGATTAGTATAATAGTATTCATGAAATAAGTTTAGACATACAATAATCATTAGGGCTTAGAACGGCCTCCAGATCCTTGGCATTTTCTTCAAAACGAGTGTTGATAAAAGACTCCATAACATATATTGTGACAGGAAAGAAAGATACAACCATTCATTCATAGCATGAAAGGAAAGAGAACTTTTATGAACAAAATATACATAAAACCCATTGATATTCATATCTAATTGGGCATATAATAGGTAACCTCATTGTATTCATTAAAATTTATTACGAAGAGCCATAAAGAGCGAGACCGTAGTCATGCACATCACTAGGCTTGAACATAACTCCTGCCGAAAAAGAAAAAGTAAATTCAATTCACTTAAGCATCACCCCCCTACGACTCTGTTATCCTCTAACTGTCAGTCCACTCGCAGTAACGCCAATAGAGCATTGACCAATGCAGCTCTCTTAGTGCGTATATTTCATTTGGCTAGTCTCTAACATGGGACTATGTATGATGAACATATCCTCGATCCCTTGTATACCTTGCAATGGACTCGAAGCAGTGTAAACCTTGTATTTATCAGCATGCATGTACACTACCAACTCACCTTCCGCGCCCTCAGATCTGTCGCCAAGTGTCGAATGTGGTCCTCCAAGTGAGCATGTTCCTATTAGGCCTGAAAGCTCTCCACTCCATCTCATGATGCTTCTTCTAGAAGATCCCAACACTGCACGCTCTTTCCTGGGCCAATCATATACCACACCTGGCATCTTATCCACATGCAACCGATCACGCTTTTCACTTGTTATGCCTTGTCTCTTAAATCAGATAAGTCATCAACCTCCTTTTGTGCACCAAGCTTGCTATTCTGCTTCCTTAACCCTATTTTCTCTTACAACTTGGAGCCTATTGTAGCAGTCCTATAACAAATGGGTACCTGTGCATAAACATGCCTTAATACTTAATGAATATTACAGGGGCACCAATACAATCTTGCCACATTTCAATCTTTTCTGGATGACATGCAAACTTGGAATCATATAGTCTCTACCATATTTTGCAACTTCAAATCACCTAAGGACTTAAATGCCTGATCATGTGAGGCCTTTAGTGCATTGTGAACAATTTTTGACAATCTCTGAACCTCTAAGCAAGCAATGGCATGCACACTCCTCTAACTACCCCCATAGGATTGTCCATGTAACTCCAGTAAGAGTCTTACAAAATTTGGCTAGTACCTCCTACGCGTGCAATATTAAGGATGGTAACATAAATTCAACAGACAATATAGCCTAGTGCCAAACACCAATTGAAAGGGTGTCCTTATTTAGTCTCCTGTAGGATGTCTTGTATGCCCAAATAAACTCAAGACACTTACATCCCTTAAAAGTGGACTTGAATGCCTTCAACTACCAACTTCACATATTTGTGTCAATCTAGTCACCTAATCTAGAAGTACAAAACATGCTCCCCATTTCTGAATTCACATTAGCTTGTCCTGATAAGGTCCTTCTTATGTTGTACCACCATACAATCTACCAAAAGGATTCTATACATTGTCTCATTAAGGAAATGCCTTTCTACCATTTGAGGGTCTTTAACTTGATAACTTGCACTCTGTTGAATAATATTCCCCCATAACCTTGCAATATCAGACTTGTAAGTCTGTAGTATAGTTTGTCATATGATTCTAACACTTTAGTCCACCTGTGTAAGATAGTCTGTATGCACATTGTAATGATTAACAAACAGTCATCCAACACCTTCATAGTGTGGGTTGTGAAATAGGGCTCATTCAACCCTTATTAGCCCACTTTTCAATAATCCTTGGTAGGTGCCCAAGAATGTCTCCCATAACAACATCAGGACCATATGTCCAAGCCTGTAAATCCACGTCGTTGATGCAAAACCATCACATAACTCTGACCTCATTACCACATAGTATCATTTATACAAGGTTTCCTTGTAAAGTGCATTACCATTAGAATGTTTTGCATTGTAGCATCACCTTGATGACCTCCTACAATTCCACTCTCTGATCTTCTTCCATAATACTCACATTGATCTAGATGTGTCCACTTTTCCCAGCAAACCTCATCATGGCCTATCTTGTATAGCACTATTACTTCCAATAATCAATTTATAAGAGGGTTAGTCAAAATGCAAGTACTTCTCCTAAAGTCACTCACATGTTCCCAGGCATCTATCCCAATACGCAAAATCATGATAATATCCTCCAGTTTGTGGGCACGTGATTCAATTTATTAAATTGATTAATCGCATTTGGCATTATGTCCTCAATGCTTTTTGTGTCCTCACCAGAATTGATCCTTAGATAGATGCTAAGGCCCTGAATTTAATTTATCCTGGGGTTTTACAAAACTGGTAAATCAAATTCTGTGAAAAAGAAGGACCCAAATGCTACGCCCTTAACCTATTGCTTGTATTAGGATATGAGTAGCTGATTTGTGGCTTACCATATCATTTTATGATATATCATTTATATATTTCTCATGCTTAGTAGGTCGGCCTTGGTGATGGCCATAACATATGAATAGTATATATAGGGGATTTTAGGTATTAGTTCATCATCATTTGGAGCATTTGAGTCTTATTGTATGGTTTGGAGGTTGCCCCCTCGAAGTGGCTAAGCTATTCTAATTGCATATTGAGATCATTATTCTAGAATATTGTGTTATTTGGTGTTAATTTTGCTCATAATTTTAATTATACAAGTAATTTCATTACAAGTGGTATCAGAGCATGAATCTGGGCCAAAATTAGGGCAAAAACCCTAATTTTTATGTTTCCGCCATAGAAATTTGAACCAAAGCGAATTGGTGGGATATATTTTTACCAGAGTTGCAGAAACATTTCCAGTAAGGTTCCCCTCGAAAATTTCAGACTTTTTTGATTGTATTTTCAAAAGTTATTACAAATTTAGTGTTTTTAAATAAAATCGCTCCCTAGGGTGCAAATTTATGGAATTTTTTCTAAGTTATTTACATTTTCAGAAAGACAATCTCAAAAATTTATTTTGTGTTTGTTCTTTGAGTTTTTTATATTTGGCCGAATTCGCTATTGAAATCCCAAACCCTTAAATTTTGAACTGTGATCCCTAACCTACATTTTGGGGCATCATGGTCAGGGCCTTCCACAAGAGGAAAAAAGAATCCCATCACTCCAGGTAAAACCCCTGAATAAAGGATGAGGTAGTAGTTTGAGGAGTTGGAGAGTAAGAAGGTATAATTACAGAGTCCTCAAGGTTAGGGTTTACTTCAACAGACCATAAGGTAAGCCAACTTGAGTTTGAGCTGCGAAACCTCAAATCTAGAGTGGAAAACAAAGAAGATGTGGATAAAATATTGGAAAAAGATTGGAGGATTTCATTCACTAAAACTTCCAATGTAATGGGTATATTCCTAATCAACCAAAACTCAATCATACTTCATATCAATCAAGGTGGATCCTTCAGGTCAAATAATAAAAAAACTAGCCATAGTGGATCTTTCATAGCATGCTACAATCCAAATACGAGCACTCTGCAGGCCCATAAGATGATTTCCAAAAGTGGAGATGTGTAAGTTTGATGGAAAGGATCCACTCAATTGGATTAAACAAATGGAGAATTTTTTTGATCTACATCAGATTCCATCAGAATAAAAGGTGACCATGGCATCATTGTATCTCGAACTTGACCAATTCATTGGTATCGATGGCTATGTGCTCAAAGGTAGAAGAGTGGTCTCAATGTTACATGGACAGTCTTCACTGAAGAGTTACAATTACACTATAGTTCTAGTGTGTCAGAGAATTACTTCAGTCAATTAGCAAAGTTGAGACAATAGGATCTGTTAAGGATTACATTCATCAATTCCAAAACCTTTCCTTACGGGTGGAAAATATTACTGAAGAGAATCTGAATGACCTATTTCTCGGGGGTCTTAAGGATAACACATTGAGCATGAGGTGCGTATGTTTAATCCTCATAAGGTTTTGATTCTATGATCATGGCACGTAAGTGCAAAGGAAAATTTTCTTTCCAGTAGGAAACAAACTTTCAGTAATATCAGAGATCATAGCACCTTTCCACCATCATTCCCTAAGACAGTTAGACTGACACCTCAAAAAATTGAATAAAAGAGATCTTAAGGGTTATGTTTTAATTGTGACAAAAAATTTGGACTAGGACATAAGTGTGCTGAAAATAAGTCATTCTACATTGAGGGGACTAATGAAGAAGACGAAGAGGTAGAGTTAGAGGAGGAATTAGGAGATCCCCAACCAACAATATCATGTCATACAATTTCAAGGATTAGCACTCCCCAAACCCTCAAAGTAATTGGATTCTTACAAAAATAGAGGGTAACAATGTTGATTGATTCAAGAAGCACTTATCAATCATAAGTTGACGGTACGCTTGAACTGCTTTGTTTATCCAGCTCTTGAAAGTCAAGTAATGATTGTTGATGGGAAAATTGTTAGTTGTTTAGGAAAATTCCATAACATTAATCTCACCATGGGATATTACTTGCTAACTAGTAATATGTATGTCATTTCCATGGGAGGAGCAAGACATTGTATTAGGAGTTCAATGGATTACCTTATTAGGAACCATTGAAATGAATTTCCAAGATTTGTTCATGTGATTTTAGTAAGAAGGGAAGACTTTTAAACTAAAAGGATTAAGAACAAAGTCCCCACAGTTGTTCACAAGCTCTCATCAAATGCAAAAAATTTCTTAGAAAAGGTGCATATGGGTTTGTGGCACAACTATTTTCATTGGAAGCACATCATTCAAATACATTTATACCCTCATTGATATGCAAGAAGTTATATATGAGGAATCAGTGGTGTTTGGAGAAATCCCAAAGGGTTTACCTCCAAAAAGAGACCATGACCATGTTTATTCCAGCTAGTACCAAGGAGTTAACCACCCAACATCAGACCTTATAGGTACCTATTACTACAAATTCACATCACCCCCAAATGAGTTATGGATCTGCTTTTCTAAGGCAATTTCATTTGGTTGTGATTGCACAACATTGAGCTTTCCCAAAGTGTGGGACCTTTGCAAATGGGGAAAGCTCTCCAGAGAAGGTTGGTTCCTCTTCCTAAACTACCTGCCACAAGCTATTCCAGTGCAGGCAAGCTAATCTAATCCTAATCTAACTTCCAAGGAGAAAATGAGAGAGAGAAAATAAGAAAAATAGAATCCTACACTAAAACGGTGATACACCAGAGAAGGAAAGTGTTGATCATCTACCCAAACTACCATGGAACAAGAAGAGGTGAGCAATGGAAAGGATGGACAAGTGCATCACAGACCAAAGATGGATTTCACACAAAAAAATGTCCCAAAACTCCATGAACACAGCTCCAAAACCTACAATGAACATCCAAACATGCACAAATACCTGCAATGAAGAGGAGAAATAAGAAAACAACCAAAAAATGAGCAAGGATGGACAAATGCATCACAAAACACATTTTTTATTGCTCCAAAAGTTTGCACAGAACATCATTTCATAGGTAAGAGGGAAAAATTCCATTACAGAGTAGGGGAGGAGGTTCAAACTCCATTGTCGACCCTAAGGAAGAAATGAAGAGAGAGGCAGAGAAGAATGATGAACAACCTTTACAAATGAGCCAAAACTAGCTTTTATAGCTTGAACAGAATGAAGGAAAGTGAAAAAACACGGTGTAAATTGATTTAAAAATTCAACCACCAACAAGATCCATTCAATTAGACTCCAAAATGATGGTTTTCCATGAAAAAGCCCATATTTTTTCATACATTGCTTTACAGAGCAAAACAGAGGCCCATACTTGATTAATTTTGGTAGTTGGGTCATTTTCTAGATTTTTTGCATGCCAGAGACGTTTTCTCGAATTTTCTCCCACAAACTCCATCAAAATTCAAAATTGAAAAGTCCATTGTGTGGAGAATTTCACCAGCTTTCCATTGACACAAAGAACACAAAAATACGATCTCTGGTGCAAAAGATATGGCCCTCTAAAGATTTAGGGCAAAATGGCAAAATTAGGGCAAAATTTGGGTTCATGGGCCGAAATTTGAACTTTTTCCTTTTTTTCAAATTGGGAAAATTTCCCAAAAAATCTCCTTGCCCCACCACTCCACTACCACGTGGAATCTTCTAGTTCATCCGTGGGCTGAGGACCTGCCTTTTTTCCTTTTGATTTCATATTGGGAAAATTTCCCAAAAAAGTCCATGCCCCGCCACTCTGAGACACGTGGCACCTTCTAATTGCTTGGGGGGATGCACTTCCATTTATGCCCTTTTGCACTTTGGAAAATTTACTAAATCCTCCTGGTGCCCCAACACCCACTACTGACTGGACATGTGGCATCATGTGATTGCTCGGTAGGGATGCACCTCTATTTCTGCCTTTGATGCATTTTTTACAAAAAGCCAAAAACTTTAAATCCTTTCTACCCTTGTCGCTCCACCTTGACATGTGGCATCACTTCATTGTCACGGGCCTTAACCAATTTTGTTTCCTCTACAGCCTTTCGGGCCAAATTTTTCCTTTTTTCCTTTTTGACCAAATGCCAAAACTAGAAATCCCCCCGATGCCCGCCACTCTGCCGATTGACACGTGACATCATTTCATTGGCTGCGGGCCTATCTATATAAAATTTTCCCTCCAAACTCTGTCGAGCCATAGCTTGCAAAATATGAGTTAGGAGGACTTCCTTACCTTTCTGGAAAGGGGAAAGAATTATCTATCTGATGAAGCAATACCTAGAAAAGTTTGAGTGCCTAAAATGTGTAAAAATTTGACTGAGGCACAAAAGGAAGCTAGTTTACCCAAAATAAGAGGGAGCTTATTTTGGCTAACAATTTGGTGACTCTCATGGGTCATCTACCTGCTAGATTAATGATCAGTGGCCTTTGAAGCATCCATTGGGCATGGAGTCAAGCCTGATAACTAATTATGATCTAAACTATGAAAATATGACCTTTGAGCCACTTGGGAACCCACTGAAACTTGGAGTTGATCTTCACCAAAAGCCACTGAATGCATTGTGCAAGAGCAACCAAACAACACCAAATAACTATGTAAAAAATTGGAAATCATACATACCCCAAGTGGGATATGCAGAGTGTGCACAAGCACTTCTTCTGCTGAAAGAAAACCTACCTACTCTACTCTAACTGGAAGCAAAGGTGAGCTAAACAAACCCTATAATTGGTTGTGCAAAATAACTTCCCTTTCTTCAAAATTGGCAGCCATGCAACTGATTTGGCACTGAACATGGCCGGTTGAATGAGTGGAAAATCAACAAGAAGTTGATCTTCTACCAAAATTAGTAAGGTTTCAACTAAAAACAAATTGAATACCTATTTTAGTTGCTCTGCATTTGGATTGTAGAGGTATTAAAGTTGATCCTTGGGCACTTTGATGCTCATACTAATGCTTGGAAGTAAGCATGACTAGTTGGAAACTCCACCTTTGGCTCCAATGAATCAAAATACCTAATTAGGCAAGTTCTGATCCATTTGATATTCCCATAGCTCTAAATTTCTCCTCTAAAAATGGAGTCTTCTTTTAGACCTCCTTGGGTGAATGGTGTGGAAGGAATGGTGAAAATCTTCTGATCTTTCCCTTCTTCCTCTAATGAAGAACATGGAAGATTTAAATCCCCTAAACTTGATTCCAAAGATCTGCTATAAAGTGTAGGTTGTTGCTATTGAAAGTTTTCCTTCATGGCAGAAGGTTCTTTTGTTTGGAAGATGGATGATGAAGGAGAAAACAATGTGATTTCAACTGGTTCCTCTCCATCAAAATAGTCCTCCAAATCTGACAGATAATTTTCCTCTTTGTTGTCTTACTGCAAATGCTCAACCTCTTCCATGGTGTTCTTTTGATCTACAACTTGATCACCATGGTTATCTTCATTCTCAAAGATGAAGTATGAAATATCAAACTCTTCTTCAACGTTGGAGCTCGAGAGAGATGAAGTAGAAGGAAGAACTGAAGGTTCTTCTATAGCCTGTTTTGTGCTCAAAGCTCTTGGATCTGCATTTTTCTCCTCCACAGCTAGAATGTGCTCCTCTTTTTTGTTGGATTTGGAGTAGCTTGTTCTTCCTCCTTGTTTATTGGTTGTGCATCTTGGATTAGATCAGCATTTTATTCAAATAAAGTGCCAACATGGATACTACACTCTAAGCACAATGATTGTTGATCTGCTTCTTCTTTTTTCTCTTCTTCTGCTGCAACAAAATCAGTCCTAACCACCATTTTTTTTTCAACCTCCATCTTCTCCTTTGGCTTAAACATCAAGGGGATCTTTGTAATCCTAAATTTTAGAGCCAATCTCACCAAACTTCTAATATTTTCTTCTTTGTTTGGCTCTTCTTCTTGCTGTTGTTCTCCTTGACTAAAATTCTGATTTTTATCTTCCCAACATGGATTTGAGAATGCAAGAGGAGGGGTGGGTTGTGACTCGACTATTTTTGCAATTATTTGTGGTGGTGGAGCAGGTATAACCTCTTGTTTCTTTGGAGGGGATGAATTTTGGAAGGGAAAAGGACATAAGAATTGAGATGAGGTGGAAGACTAGGGAATGGAGAAATGGAATCAAAACTTGGGGCAGCAACTAGGAAGCTTGGAAATTGAATCCCAAATTGAGATGGTACTGCCTGAGGAGTAGAGAGAAAATTACCAGATAATGGTGTAGAACTTACCCATTGACAAGGTTGCTCAACACCAAATTCATAGGCCTCTATCTCTACTATCCACTGTGTGAGTTGGGGCAGCATCTCCATCATGAAGTCCAGCTTCTCCAGAGGGCTGTAATGTCTTGGAAAAGGGCCAACCCATTGACAAGGTTCCCTATAACCAATTGTAAAAGCCTTCATTTGAACTGTTGCTCTTGATTGCACCATGCCAATCTCCATTTTTTGGATTTTTTCTAGCAGACCAACATCTTGCATTTGATTGTCTTCATTGTTTACATACCCTTGCTCTTAGAAAGCTCCATAGCCAAACTAATTTTGGCATTGTTTCTCATAGGGGTAAACATACTGATCTTGAATCTACTCAAAATTCTGATTTGAAGGAGTTGTAAAGCACATTGGAGGTGGAATGTACTGCTGTTGTTGTGAATGTGAATTCCATGATGGAAATGAAGTCATGATTGCACAACTTCATGGAATGGAAAAGAGTGAAAGGGATGGAAAGAAGACTGAATAAAAAGGAATAAAAATGAATGAAAAGGATTGGAAATAGGGTCTGCAACTTCAGATATGGGTTGCTAATCAGATGGAGCACCAGATGTGTTTGTAATTTCCTCCAAAGGCTGACATCTTCACAGGAACACACCAACTTGCAAAAAATGAAGTGGAAGACATCTTGGTCCCACTGGGCATGCCAAAACTATTAGTGCAAAAAATGAGTTATGGATATGCTTTTCTAAGGAAATGTCATTTGGTATGATTACACAACATTGAGCTTTCCCAAAGTGTGGGACCTTTGCAAATGGGGAAATCTCTCTAGAGAAGGATGGTTCCTCTTCCTAAACTACCTACCACAAGCTATTCCATTGTAGGTAAGATAATCTAATACTAACCTAACTTTTAAGGAGACAAGGAGAGAGAGAAAACAAGAAAAATAGAAGTTTGCACTAAAACAGTGATACACCAGAGAAGGAAAGTGTTGATCATCTACCAAAACTACCATGGAACAAGAAGAGGTGAGCAATGGAAAGTGTTGTCGCCAAATCACTGCACCCTCCGAATGGCCAGGATGTGAATAGGATGTTCAGTGTGATTGGGACAGATGGGATCACCTCTCAAGTTGCGGGACTTGGGCTCGAGGTGAACCTCCGGAGAAGGCCGACTTCCTCTTCCTAAACTAAGTGTTGTACTACTCCTAGTGTAACAAAAGTGATTATCTAGTCCTATGCTAACCTTTTCATGGGGTTTTAGGGAAAGATATTTACAGAAATGAAACTATACTAGGGATGGTGATGCACCAAATAAAGGGTGTCTTTAGACTCAGGAAGGGTTAATTTGAAGAGGGTGTGTGCACCACAGGTCAACTTCATCTACTGCAACTTAGAGAGGGTACAAGATACCACAAACTAAGAGACACGCGTTCCCTTTGTTAAACTTTATCAGACCGAGAAATATACCAGTTTCCCAGTGAAGAAGGATGAACTCAAGAAGGGTGAACAGGCACCACAACTCAACTGCATGCAATACTTTACCACTCGATAAGCACAGAACTCCAAGAACCTGCAATAGAACTTAAAGTTACACAGTGTACCTGCAAGTATGAGAAAGGCACAAAGAAGCACAGAAGGATGAAAGGACCAAGATTAGTCACAAAACACACACTTTTATTGCTTCAATAACATGCACAATGAATCATACATTTAGAAGAGGCAATAGTTGCCATTACAGTCTTGAAGAGGAGGCTTGAAATTTCTCTCAACACACAAGAACAACTTGTAGAAGAGAGAGGATTCTTGAAAAGTATACACTCTTGCCTGAGATATCTAACTGTGTAACTTGTCTGAACTGTTGGAACCCTTTGAAATGAGCTTCCAACTTACATTTATAGAAGAATATGTGAGAAAGAAGAGGAAATGGACATAATTACATTCCTAAAATGAAGGCCCATGATGTATTTATTACAGTTAGTTGAACTACCTGAGAAGGTTCCATCATGGGTCATTAATTGCCTGATGACCAAGTTTTCTCAATTAATTAAAAGAATATTTGAATAATAATAATAAATCTTATTATTAAAATATTTAAATAAAAATATTAATTTAATTAACATAATGTCAGGACCCCCCCGTTGACCCGTTTGACTTGAAGAGGAGGGGGGTCCATGTGGATAGAGTCTGCACAGATCTCAACTCGGTGAGTTTCGAATCCTCTAACTCGGTGTTGCAATCAATTTTGAACCCCACACTAACTCTTTCCTTGCTTTGGTAATCGGGCTCTTTTGCATTGAGTCCTTCGAATGGTGAGCTATCAAACTCGATTCTTATCATTTTCCTCTGTTAACTCGAAGCCATTATTTATGCATTCCACGTTCAAACTTCATGAAACATCACCACGAGCTCCCTGCGAAGTCACCGAGATCTTCATCCAGCAAACGATCTTACCTTTCCTGGGCTCAAACTCACTTGAATGTTGAGCTTAACCCAACATTTCTGAAAAGAATGGTTTTACCACAATGCTCACGATTCTTCCTTATCATAGAACACTTGCAGTAAGAATGTTTTAGCTTGGCCATAATAAGCACAATTGTACCTTCCAAACGATGAGAAAATGCCATTATCAATAAAGACCTAATGCTGCCATGATGATGACCTAGGCTCATGCCCATAACATGTCGATAGACACCCTTGAGACTGAATTTTGGCCAAAGAAACCTTCGGTATTTTGGCAGTGCATTTGGCAATCTCGGCTCCAATCAACAATTATGCCACTATTGGGATCTTAGTATGGCATAGGTAGCTGTGAGCTAAACAATATACTCATTTTTCCAGAAACTAAAAAGATCCTTCATGTTACAATTTGCAACACATAAAATAAGCCCTTCAAAAAATACGTTGAACAACTGGGGCAACCAAAAGGACCTTGGAAAAATGTACAGGGAACAACCATATGAATTCTTCCTTAGTTGTGGATCAAAGCTGATAGAAATGAGCTAGATAAAAACAGCTTGAAACTACAGTATAATCGTCCATTGTTAAAAACAGGCTTCTCTGAACCTGGTAAAAGAATACTGTTATTGTCTGATTGGATGTACATAATGGAAGGGTATAAATATTGCGTACTACCCATAGAGTTTCTCAAAGAGACCATTTATGAGTAACAAGGATGCAACATGCAAAACGACCGACCAGGTATTTCAGAGTTGGCCTTCACATTCAATTCGTTTCTAGGAGAAGGAATGCTGAGCAATATGAATCATTTCATTCTGCACCGTTTTAAACCTTCATCTCCTGGTTCGGGAAAATTTTATGAAGCCTTGAATAGCGTGACTCCAATCCATCGTACACGAAAGTGAATGTTTGTTTCCTGCAGTTGTTTGAAGCGCTAAAAATGGCTTCTACTGTACTGCAACATGCCTGCTGCCTGTGGTTGATCTGTCTTGCGACCAGAATGTTATGCATGGTAAGCAGAATGTGTAGAGCCTCCTTCGTCCATCTCTGTGTCATACTCGACTTTGGCCAGGCTAGACAACCACGTTCAATCCTATTAAACACCTCCACTGCCTCATTCCCACATTCTCCGACTCACCTTCCGTGTGACTCGCACAAAGACTCGGACCACTCCAAGCTGCGCAGGGTTTTGTTTACATGGCCCATGCAGAAGTCTGATGTTGGATTGCCATCGTCAAATCTCCATGCTTGGTAGTTCAACCATATTTCTCCCCTACGCAGAGTGAACAACATGGTTTTCCATCTTAAAATTTCCACTTGGCGGTGCTGCTCCAAATCTCCCCCGCATGGAATTTCGGTCATGGTTTTCCAAACCAATATCTCCACACCTGGCATAATAGCTCCAAATCTCCCCGTAACGGCTTGGCCAAATTAATCCATGGGCCCCGGCCTCAGCTTTTCCACGCAATCTTGGCAAGATAGTGAAATGTTTCCCATTCACGGGATTTTCATGACGGATAGCCATCATATTGTCTTCACTTGGCAATTTGACCTGATTTCTCCACTATTCCCACCAGCGTGTGGGATCTTTTTCAACGGCTTGACATCGCATCATTTCCCTTGCACAGAAAACATTGTTCTCTTGCCATGATCATGCCTTCACTTGGAAATTTGAATTGGCTATACGCAGCAGCTACAGGGTAGAGAAGTAAACTTTATCTCAGAAATCAATCGCCTCTAGAGAGAGTTAATTGTGACAGCTGCCACAGGGTGATCCCAAGGAACCATTGGTGTTTATCCTGATGTTCTGGTTGCATGCGACCACAGCCGTGATCAGTTGTTGTAAAATCTTGCCGCTGTAGTAGAAGAATGAGATAAAGTTTTAGTTGAGTTATCTCGCCTTTTCATTTTGGAAATTCTCTTCCATGGAAGAAGCTCGACCAAATCTTGAGGCAGCTATTGTCTCCGTCGAGTCATTAAAACTGAATTCATATTCCAACAAGGAAGCATCAATCTCTCCATGTTGAATTAAACTGAGTCGAGCTCGTCATTTCTCTGCCTCAATGAGCCAACCATCGAAACATCCTCCGCTCCTATCGAGACTCTTTTATGACAAGCCAAAGTCAGAAAACCGAACTTACATTTCCTACTCATGAACTCGTCTAAGGCTTGTGATCTGAGTTATGACCGAGTTAGGACAAGGCACGAACTCCTCTGATGACTCATCTCTTTATTCCCAATTTGACACTGTTTTAGCTCGACCGAGCGAGATAAGCTTATCAAACTCCTCGATGGCTCACATTCTTGGAAAAAATGAGCGATCTCACCTGATGACCAGAAGTGGGTCCCTGGGACCAATGTCGTGATTTGATAGTAATAAGGCCTTGTTTTCCAATTTTTCCATGTGCGTAAAATTGGATAACAGAAAGGGTGGACAAGTGCATCACAGACCAAAGATGGATTTCACACAAAAAATGTCCCAAAACTCCATGAACACAACTCCAAAACCTGCAATGAACATCCAAACATGCACAAATACCTGAAATGAAGAGGGGCAAGAAGAAAACAACTAAAAAATGAGCAAGGATGGACAAATGCATCACAATACACATTTTTTATTGCTCTAAAAGTTTGCACAGAACATCATTTCATGGGTAAGAGGTAGAAATGTCATTACAAAGTATGGGAGGAGGTTCAAACCCCATTTTTGACCCTAGGGAAGGAAAGAAAGGAGAGGTAGAGAATAATGATGAACAACCTTTACAAATGAGCCAAAACTAGCTTTTATAGCTCGAACAAGATGAAGGAAAGTGAAAAAACGTGGGAAAATTGATTTAAAACTTCAACCACCAACAAAATCTATTCAATTATCCTACAAAATGATGGGTTTCCATGAAAATTCCCATATTTTTTCATACATTGCTTTACAGAGCAAAACAGAGGCCCATACGTCATTAATTTTGATGGTTGGGGTTGTTTTTTGCATTTTTGCATGCCAAAGACGTTTTCTCAATTTTATCCCACAAAACTCCATAAAAATTCAAAATTGAATAGTCCATTATGTGGAGAATTTCACCAGCTTTCCATTGACACCAAGAACATGAAAATCCAAGCTCTGGTGTGAAATATATTTCCCTCTGAAGATTTAGGGAAAAATGATGAAATTAGGGCAAAATTAAGGTTCGTGGGCTGAAATTTGAACTTTTTCCTCTTTTTTTAAAATCAGGAAAATTTCCCAAAAAATCTCTACACCCCACCACTCCTCTGCTATGTGGCATTTTTTGGTTCATCCGCGGGCTGAGGACCTGCCTTTTTCCTTTCGATTTCATATTGGGAAAATTTCCCAAAAAAGTTTGCTCCCTGCCACTTCGAGACACGTGGCACCTTCTAATTGCTTGGGGGGATGTGCTTCCATTTCTACCCTTTTGTGCTTTTCAAAACTTTGGAGAAATTTACTAAATCCTCTCAGCACCCTGACTCCCATTACTGAATGGACACGTGGCATCATGTGATTACTCGGTGGGGATGCGCCTCTATTTCTGCCTTTGATGCATTTTTGACAAAAAGCCAAAAACTTTAAATCCCTTCTGCCCTCGTCACTCTGCCTTGACACGTGGCATCACTTCATTTCCATGGGGCCTTAACCAATTTCATTTCCTCTGCGGGATTTCAGGCCAAATTTTTCCTTTGTGCCTTTTTGACCAAACGCCAAAACTAGAAATCTCCCCGACATCCGTCGCTTTGCCGATGACACGTGGCATCATTTCAGTAGTTGCGGGCCTGTCTAGGGAAAATTTCCCCTCCAAAATCCGTTGAGACATAACTTGTAAAATACAAGGATTTAGGAGGACATCCTTACCTTTCTGGAAAGGGGAAAGAATTCTCTATCTGATGAAGCAATACCCAAAAAATTTTGAGTTCTTGAAATGTGTAAAAATTTGACTGAGGCACAAAAGGAAGCTAGTTAACCCAAAAGAAGAGGGAGCTTATTTTGGTTAACAATACTCCTATATGCAAAAGAGTGAGATTGAGAAGATACTACAAGAGATGTTAGAAGCATGACTTATTCATTATAGTCAAAGTTCTTACTCTTCTCTTGTATTGATGGTATAGAAAAAAGATGACAATTGGAGCATGTGTCCAGATTACAGGGAACTCAATAAGTGCATAGTTAAATATAAGTTTCATATTCTTGTAATTGATGATTTTCTAGATGATTTGTATGGTATTGTTTACTTTAATGAAGGACACTGTAAGTTCTTGGTAATTCCTTTTCAACTAACAAATGCACCCTCTACATTTCAAAGCTTGATGAATTCTATCTTTAAGCTATTTATACAATTTTTTTAATTGTTCTTTGATGATATATTAATCTATAGTAAAACTTGGGGAGAACATATGCATCATGTAAATAAGGTGTTGGAAAATTTTGAGCAACATCAACTTTATGCAAAGCCTTCGAAGTGTTCTTTAAGTGTCATGGAGGTTGAATATTTCAGTCATATTGTCTCTTATGAAGGTGTTAAAGTGGATCCTAACATGATAAAAACCATGCTTGAATAGAAGGCTCCCAAAACCATAAAAAATCTCCTATGATTTTTGGGGCTTACAGGTTATTATCATAGATTTGTAAGGAATTATGGTAGCATCGCAGCACCACTCACAACTTTATTGAAGATGGATTCTTTCCATTGGAATGAGGAAGCTACTACTACATTTGAGAAGTTAAAGGAGGCCATGTGCACCACTCCAGTTCTAGCCACCCCGAATTTTCCCAAAACATCCATTGTTGAATGTGATGCTTTAGGGTATTGTGTGGGGGTAGTACTCATGCAAGAAGGTTGACCCATTGCCTTTGAGAGCTACCAGTTCAAAGGTAAGAATATATTTAAACTAGTTTATGAGAAGGAAATGCTAGCCATACTTCATGCAGTGAAGCAATGGAGACCATATCTAATGGGTAGACATTTCAAAGTAAAGAAATATCATGATAGTTTTAAATACTTCTTAGAGAAATATTTATCATCTGAAGAATAATAGAAATGTTTCTACAAAATGTTAGGGTATGATTTTGAGATAATATACAAGAAAGGGAAAGAGAGTGTAGTTGTTGATGCTTTATCTTGGAATGATGAATCAACCGAGGCATTGTTGTGTTATATATATATATATATATATATATATATATATATATATATATATATTACATGAGGATTGGATAAAGGATGTAAGGTATGAATGGAAAAATGACCCAGGTACACAAATTATCATTCAAAATCTCCAACAAGATCAAAGCATGTCAAAACAAATTATATGCAAAGTAGATGCTTTATGGTATAAAGATATATTATATCTATGTAAGAATTCAACCCTTAAAAATAGGGTTCTATCTTAGCTCCATGCTTCTCCAATAGGTGGGCATTCTAGATTCTTGAAGACTTATCATTAAATTAAACACAATTTATTCTAGGAAGGAATAAAACGGGATGTCCAAAAAATTGTGGTAGAATGCATGGTTTGTCAACAAAATATGGGTGAAAAAATTAAGTCCTGAGTATTTTACAACCTCTATATATTCTTCGCTAGAGGTGGGGAGAGGTGTCCTCGAACTTCATCACAGGATTTCCTAAATAAGAAGGTAAAAATGTAATCATGGTGGTGGTGGAAAAAATCACCAAATATGCCCATTTTTTTCCTTATCACATCCATTTTTTGTGAGTACAATAGCAACAGCCTTCAGGGATATAGTTCAGAAGCTACATGGGACCCTAAAGATTATAGTAAGTGATCGAGACCCTATCTTTACAAGTAATTTTTGGACTGACTTTTTCTCATGCTTGGGAACACAACTAGCTCATAGTTCTTCTTATCATCCCCAGTTTGATGGGAAAACAAATGTGGTAAAAAAATTCTTAGAGGGATATCTTCATTGTTTTAACTCAGATAAGCAAGTGAGATGGGTCCAATGATTATTGCTGAAAGAATGGTGGTATAACTCTTCCTTTTATACTTCATCTAAAATGTCTACCTTATTGGCATTATATGGGTATGATCCACCATCCACAAACTCATCTTTGAGAGTCAAACCAATGGTTTGAGCAATTGAAAAACATATTCAACACCAATAAGAGGTGCTTTCTAGTCTCAAGGAGAATTTGGCCATGACACAAAACCACATGAAGTAACAGGCAAACCAACATCGCAGTGAAAGACATATTGAAGTCAGTGATTGGGTTCTTGTGTGTTTACAACCATATAAGAACATGTCCTTGAAACAATAGAAAAAGGCTAACAAGATTTCACATAAGTATTATGGCCCTTATCAAGTGTTATAAAATATTGGAAGTGTAGCATACAAACTGGAACTTCCTCCAACCACTCGAATTCATCCAGTCTTCCCATGTATCTTGCCTAAAGAAGGTAATTGGACAAACAATATCAGCCCAGACAGTGTTACCAGAGATTGATGAGGAGGGAAGAATCATCCTGAAACCAGAATGCATCCTTCATATATGCACTCAGTGATTGAGGACAAGGGTCATCATTGAGCATCTGATCAAGTGGAAAAATCTAGACAATGAAGACGCAACTTGGGAGGATGCAAAATTCCTACAGAAACATCCAAATCTTCTCAAACTTGGGGATAATTTTTCTTTGAAGGGGAGGGGAATGTTATGCCCTCAATCATATATCTTACATTGGATGCATATAATTGGCTTGTGGCTATCATAACTTGTTATCATGATATATCTCTTTCATATATGTTATATTATTATTAGTGGGTCGGCCTTGGTGATGGCCATAACATAAGAATAGTATATATAGGGGTTAGTAGGTAGTAGTTGATAATCATATTGAGCATTTGAGTCATATTGCATGGTTTGGAGGTTTCCCCCTCGAAGGGGTTAAGCTATTATATTTTCATATTGAGATCATTTATCTGCAATATTGTGTTCTTTGGTGTTCTATTGCTACTAATAATCAAATTTATACAAGTAATTCCATTACACATATGTATATCCACCCTTAAAAAATAGGATTATTGACCAAGTACTTGAGCTCCATATAATATGTGAATAAAATAAATGGTGTAGCTAACAAGTACTCTCTAAACTTATGCAACACGTTAATCATAGAAAAGGCCTCACGCTCAGTAATTGTATTCTACTCTGCTAGTATGAACTTCCTGCTTATAAAACAAATAGGATTATTCACAATTACTTCTCCAGGTTGTGCCAATACTACGTAAATTTCAGGGAAAATTTAGTGGCAAATTTTTGTAAACTCACAAAAATCGAGGATTATGGAAATTCGTAATGGCGAATATTTTGTTGTTCAAAGCCAACTTATTCGCCAAAACATTAAGCCAACATGTCCCTTGTACTATCCCTTTCACCCAAATTTTACACACATATAAGAGGTTATGAATGTAATTCATCACCATTTCAAATCATATAGTGTGCATATTGCCATATTCGCTGAAGTAAGCATATTAGCCACCAACACCGAAGTCTGAAATTTGAGCCATCCAACCGTAAGGCGTCTAACTTTGAGAGTCTGAGCCATCTAGCCTTGATCTGAAATACTCTGTAATCTGAAATGTCCAACTGTATTCCATCCAACACCTAGCCGTCCAACCCCTATCTGTCTAACCCCTAACCGTCCAACCCTAGTCGTCCAACCCCTAGCCATCCAACCCCTGTATGTCTAAACCCTATCCATCCAACCCCTATCCATCCAGTAGTAAGCAGTCATGGATACTAGAAATCAGGGCAAAAATATTACAAATTCAGTTAGTTCAAAAAAGGGTGCCAATACTTTGCTTGGTTATTTTGGAAAATCACAAAAGACGAAGTCAGTTTATGCTTCAGCTGAAAATATTGGTATGTCGCAAGTGTTATTTAATGGTTATTTTATCTAACATAATTTAATAATTATGTTTATAATATTGTTCTCAGAACTCTTTGACATTTATACTCTGTAAAAATTGAACTATAGATAAGATTAATACAATATAAGTAACAATTTTATAAAATTATTTACAGAATTTTCAGAAATTCCTTCACAGAATAATCAATTTACAGATATTGATGATCTGATATATGTTGAGGAAAACATACCGTCTCTTGATGAAATAGAAGTATAGGAAAATTCATCAAACTCCCAGGAAACACCAGTAGAGGAAGCTTCTACTCCAAGGTCTATTTCCAAAAAGAAGAGACATGAGATTCAAAATATTTCTGCTAACAACCCAGATGTAGAAGTTGAATCCCATGGGAAAAAAAGAAAATATGTTAGAAGAAATATGGCAAACTAGACAATTGGAAGGAAATTCCAAATCGAATGGGCTGTAAAATATCCTTTTATTGAACTTGTGCACACTGAAAATTCTAATGATGTTCCAACACAATGTCGATGTAAAATATGCTGTTGGAAACAAGGGAAGGATCACACGATGCAACTCAAACTAGACACAATTAAAAAACACTGTGGGAAAATATACATTTACCAAAAGCAAAAGGATGGCAGTATAGTCATAACTCATAAATGGAAAGATGCAAAAGATTGTCTACATGTCAAATACACAAAAGAGTATGAAAAAGAACAAAAATGTATCAAATATGTAAATGAAAAAGGTGGGACCATAGTAGGAAAATTGAACAAAGCTATGGAGGCAAAAATGCAAGTAAAGGCTATTCAATTTGCAACCATTTTTCATATAATGAAAAGGGGAAAACCAATGTCATATTTTGGAGAAAATAGAATGATGTATCAAGTTATTGGTTTAAATAACGTTCCACAATCTCATTGGTCAGATACCGGAGGCTGGGAGATTGCAAAATGTCTAGCTCTAGTAGACAAGGAGGATTTAAAAATGTGTTTTCAAAAGGTAAAGTATATTTCCATTTCTTTAGATGAGGTTACCGCAGTTAATAATACATCCTGGATATGTATTCATATTTACACATTTACTAATGAAACAAGGACTCCACACCTCTTGGAAATTCATAAAATGACAGAGAATTGCAATTCTGAGAATATTTATAAATTGGTGGTATCAAATCTGAAGGATATCACCAGAATGGATGACAATGCCATTCCAATAAAATTAGTTTGTGTTGGAACCGACGGTGCAGCTGTAATGCAGGGATCCAGAAATGGTCTGTGTGTTATACTTCAGATAACTATTGCTCTGTATATGGATGTTGTCCACTGCATGGCTCATAGAATGAATTTTGCATACAAAATTCGAAGCCCATTTGAAAATGTAGCTAAAGTGGAGGAATTGATACGTGATATCCATGCCTATTATTCTTGCAGTCCTAAGAGATTTTTAGAATTTCAAAATTTTGCTATTGGACTGATAAAGGGAAAAAAACTTCTCAAAGATGTAGATACAAGATGGATATCTATATACAAACCTGCCTATAGAATATATGATGAATATCCTTCACTTACATGATTTATGTTTAAATACCACATGGATTTAGATAAAGCTAAAGATCTATTGTGCCGTCTAACTGACATAGGATACTAACACTTTGCAGTATTTTACCCATGTTGAGGGAGCTAAATATTTTAACGAAGCATGCTCAAGATCGGTCTTTCTACATCATAGACTTTATAAGACTCAAAAGATGTGTTTTCTGGAGTCTAGAAAGTTTATATATTTCTGATGGGAGCTTTAAGGGTGTTGCTTTTGAAAACTGGAATGCATTAACAAATTTGAAAAATTCTAAGTGCTTCTTAAAGTACAATATAAATGATCATCTATGTATAATAACACATTGAAAAGAGATTCCACTTCATATGTATCATAACAAAATTGATTTGGCTTACTCAAAAATAGAAGAAGTAAAAGTGACGCAAAATTTATATGATTTAGTATTAATCAAAACTAGGAATAAGTTGACAAAGATCTCTGAATCATTAGCTAAAGATATCTAGGGAAGATTCAAAAATGAAAAAATACCTGAAGCAATGGGAGTTGTAAATCCGCAGTTCTAGAATTTGTCTAGTGGCAAACCTTATACATCTATCAATCCTTTATTTGTCAAAAACATGGGTGATCTTACTGATCATTTTTGTAAGATTGTAGAGGTAAATGGAGTTTCTGTAGAAGGAATTTTGGAAAGAAAACTACTTAGTTCACAGTCAACGGATTTTGCTAATACAATGATATGACAAGTTTAGCTTCTACAAAACCCATAGGATTATAGTGCCATGAAAAGGATTTGGAAGGATATATGTTCTAGTAGTATTCTAAGTGAAGATTTGAGCGATTATATTAAGTTGTATGAGCTATGTCAAATAATTATTCTCAGTTCTATGGAATATGAGAGGGTTTTCAGTGCACTATCCTTTTTAAAGTCAAACGTTTGAAACAAATTAGATAGGAATCTAGAAAGTTGTCTCAAATTGTATGTATCGAGTTACTCAGTGGAGTCTTTTCCTTATGATAGATCCCTGGCATTGTGGAATTCACTAGTAGACAGAAGAGGAGTAAGTAATATTCTACCTAATTCAGGGGATCAAGACACATGCACAAATCATGTTGCAGTTGATTTCCAAGACACAAATGAAAGTGTTGCTCCAGGAATGTTTGAATTCACATAGATTTCATTTCTTCTATACATTATTGAGACTACTTATGTACTTCATTCATTGATTACAACTTTCAATAAATGCAATATTGTATTTGTCATTATTTTATCCTTCGTCATTGCAATAATGTCATCAATACATTATTTGTTTCAATAATGCCATTATTTTTATGATTGCATTTCAAATTGAGACTGAAATAAGAACACATGTGGACATTTGTCTTTTATATCTCTTAATTTATTTATTTCACATTTGCAAGAGTGTAGAAACGTAATGAAACAAAATAGTTTAAATTTAAGCATCATTTACATAAACAATAGAAAAGAAACATAGTTTGTATTTATATGTAGTTACATTATACAATTCTAACTTCCAAAGTTCAATATGTATTATGAAATTGATTTCTCATGTGGTGGATTACATTATGAAAAAGTATAAATTCATAAAGCATTGTTGGCCAATACAATTCTAAAAAAGGGGTTGTTATAACATCTCAAAGATTCCAGACAAGTTCTGTCAGCATAAGGACACATTACGAGGTCATCCTCTTTTCTGCCTATGATTCAAAATCATAGTTTTCCTTACGTCTGCCACACAGAATAAAAAACTAAAAAAAGGGCTGGCCACTATCTTTTAATTCCTATGTCAGTGTCGGAGTTGTGACAACACACCCTGTCACATGGTCAACTCAACTAACTTATAAAATTTATGATGCAGGTGAAGGTTTTTCTTTTTCCTGTAGTATCAACTAGAGCAATAACTCATGATTCCTGAAGATCTCCTGCTGCAGTGTTGATATTTTTCAGTATACTCAGCTCCTCCCTCGCTACATCTCCTACAGACAAAAGTGTCGCATCTACATCTGTCTTTTCCTTTAGTAAGATTTTTGGATGCCATATTATGCTCCTTTATTATCCTTCTCAATGTATTATTTTGTTTATTAATTACAATGAGTTTTTCCTTCAACTATATAAAAGAATTCAGACTTTTGCAGGCATTCTTCAAATGTGCTTCAAAAATAGCTACCTCTTTCTTTAAATTTTCATATTTTTCCTATAAAATAGAAATATTAAATTTTTAGTCTATCAAATCATATGGAAAAAAAACATATAGCGGTGGTAATTATATCAGATAATATTTAGTTTTTCATGTAAAAGTTAATGGCCAATTACAACGACTTTCTCTTTTCTGCATTTGCAATTAAAACATTTAGTCTTGTCTTTAGACCATTTGTTGTAGTAAGCATGTGCTTCAACATTGAGATTTTCCAACCTGTTTAGCATTATGTTTACAATTTCATCATTGTAATCATTACTATATGAAATTTTCCCTGATTGAGATTTGTTTAGCAAAACATCTTTCCATGTCGGTTGGCTCTCTATGGTAGTGAACAATGAATGCCTTTGAGCATGATTATGGTACCTAGTATTTATTTTCTTTTATCAAAATTTTTACTCGCCTTTCCCACAACCACACCAAATCCCCATTAGACATTAAAACCTATTGAATTTTTTCCCCCATGCTATCTAATATCAGGTTTTCTAAAATAAAGTGTGTTTTCATCATTTGTTTGTGGTGCAGTGGTTTGGGGAGGAGGAGAGTCACTGCCCTGCATTCCCTACACATTTGGTTGTGGAGGCGGAGTAGATTGAATCATGTCGTGGGTGTCAAAATATCTACTCTTGGCCACATCCCCACTTTCAAAGCCTAAATACTCCTCATCAAGGGTGATGTCATTGAAAATTTGAGGGGCTGTTACACTTAAAACTCCACCGAGTGTATAGCCCAGGAAATTCAGTGGTAGTAGGATGAACATGTTCCCTACTGACTCTGCAGGAAACCTAATATTATTTCCTGAAGTCCTCCTTTATGTTTTTACTTGACGTGTCAGAGGAAGTGGTGGCCTCCTTGCAAGTGGAATATGACCTGAAGACATAATACCTATATGTGAGCAAACAAGAAATTGTTAGAATATAATGGTTGGTGTTTGGATATGCTAAAAAATTGTAAAGAAAAAAAACATGTGAATCAAAGTACCGTACAATATACATCGCATAGACAGAGATAAAATCATTGATATTTTGTTCTCTAGAGTCAGAATGAGTTTGATCTTCATCATCCATCTCAGTAGTTTTCTGAATACAATACATTTAGAAAAGATCAGTAGAAATATTAGAATACATAATTTATAGTAGTTGTTTGAATTTGTAATTTACATATAAAGATAACTTCATTATTCATACCTGTAGTTAAATGTGATGGTAAATGTGTTGTGCAAATTCGACCCCCTAGGTCACTTTTTAAGAGGTCTTATTAGTGTTGATTATGTTGAATCCATGTCAGAATCAGCAGAGACCTCTGGAGGGGCTTTTACCTCTAGCAATTTCCCTCCTTATGAGAGGTTGTAACTGTAATTTTTCTCTAAAAAAATATAATCATACATTTAGTATTTTATTTTAAATATTTAAATTGAAAATATTTATAACAAGAAAACAATAAATGTGAATTTTACATGTTGTTCTTCGAGACTAAGACCAATCATCTTATCATTGATTCTAGTAGGAATCGTATGTTGTGTCCAATTCATAGTAACACTTCATTATAGAAAGCTAGAATAAAATTGCAAGAAGAAAATACAATCCTTGATTTCTCTGTTTGATAGCCTTTGTGGGCATGGGAGATATCTTATTTAAATCAGTTGGACAAATAATTGCACCAATCGAATTGTTGACCTGCTAGTGTCTGTAATAAATACTGAACTGCCCAATATGAAATGTCTGCAGATATACCCTGTAATACAATCTTGGCCTGAAAAAGTGAAGCCATTGCAAGATAAGAAATTGTTTGTAATACCTTATAGAAAAAGGCCTCTTGATGATCGATTAAGAGGAGCTGTAATTACAGAAAGGACATGTTAGATTCATGTGTGGTCGAGTAATTGTTAAAAAAAATCATTTGAAAATAATAAACTTATCATTAACATGTTCCATTATAATGAGACTTCCAAAAACTTTTTGTCTTCGTCTGTAAGGATTGCCTTTGTAGTAACTGAATGCTTATTTTGGAAAGGTAAACCTATTAGCCGATGCACGTCTGCAGGTTCAATAGAAAAATAAATTTGACGACGTTTAGGATGCACAACAAGAACAAAAAAAAAATTCATCTTTATCATTGTAAGAGGCAAATAGGTAATCAAGGATGGATGAATCTGTGTCAAATTGGGGCAAGTTCATAAGCCCAAAAAATTATGATTTTTCCAGCCAATCCTTTGGAGCCTCTTTTAGCTTTAGCAAAGCTAAAATATGTGGGCAACATGATGTTTTTGTATTGAAATTTGGGTGAAGGAATAGATGTGTTACTGGCCATTGCTGAAATTAGGGACCAAGTGAAATTTCGGTGTAAAATTAGATGGCTCAAAGCACTGGAAGAGTAAATTTATGGATAAAAGTGTAAAAATAAACCTCGAAATGTTATTTATAGAGTCCAGGGGTATCATTAATGAGCATTAAATACATTGGTAACAATGCCGAACAAACTCCATCCAACCCACTCGACCAACCATTGCCCGTCTATCCATTCTCGACCAACTCCCCATCCAACCTATATTTTTCCAATCCACCCGTAGAATCCTAGTCTGCCTAACGCAATTCCCATCCAACCCCTTCCAATCCAACCGTTACATGTCCAATCAACTTACCCAAACATCATTCGTCCAACACACCCGTCCAATCCCTTCTCATCTAACCCCACCGTCCAACCTACACCCATCTAACAACATGCCGTCTAACCCCTTCCCATCTAACCCCCCATCCAACATCCATCCATCCAACCAACCTGTCCAACCCCTTCACCCCAACCAACATTCGTCCAACCCCATTTTTTCCAACCCCTACTCGTCTAACCCCAAATTATCCAACCACTTGTCTAACCTCCCACCCAACCCACCCATCCAACCCTCATCCAACCTACTCAGCCAAAAAAGTGAAAAAACAAGGAACTAATCCTTTTTAAAATAGCCTTCACCACGAAACATTTTTTTTGGAAATTCCCCTACGATTCGAAAGTCATTTTATGAGATTCGTCAAAGATTCAAAAGTAATTTTTCAGAGGGGTCTTCTTAAAATGAACCCTGGAAAATTTCCATGCCAAAAGCATCAACATAGACATAGAAGGGTTTGTCCCATGAAATAAAGTGCAAAATAGGTGTAATTTTCTACCTTTCCTTCAATATTTCAAATGCTTTCTACTACACATCACCCCAATAGAACTTTCCTTTGGCCTTCAATAATTCCTCTAGGGGCATGAAAATATTCACATACCCTTTAATGAACTTCCTATAATATCATGTATGACCTAGGAATCCATGCACCTCACTTTGATTGGTAGGTTATTTTAAACCCAAGATGATATTTATTTTGGATAGATCTACTAGTAATCCTTCTTTAGAAATTATATGCCCAAGTAAAGTGCCAAAAGGTGTTGTAAAGATGCACTTCTTAATGTTAAGGGAGATGCTCGATTGTCTGCAAATCTCAAACATAAGCCTTATATTATCACAATGGTCTTCAACTAACCCATATATTGTCTAGTCATCTAAATATACATTCAAGAATTTATGAATAAAGTCCTGAAAGGCCTGCAAAACAATGCACGAGAACATTGTTGATGCATTATTCAATACAAATGGCATCATTGTATATGAAAAAGTACCCCAATCAGTGGTGAAAATAGTCTTCTCCTAATTTTCATTCTCTATGCACACTTGATGATACCCAAAGAACCCATCTATAAAAGAGCAAATCACACACCTAGAAACTCCCTCAAGGATCTCCTTTTTGAATGGGGTGGGAAAATGATTGATACCACATGCAACATTAAGTTATATATAATCCACACAAATCCTTATCCTCATATCCTTATTAATTCTTATGACCATGGGGCTTACTTATACTAGATTTGAGAATTTTATCAATTTATTCCTTTACCTTCATGCACATGTTAGGATTCATCCTATAAGGACTCTTCCTAGCTAGGAGCGCACCTTCTTTCAGTTTAATTTTCATCACACCTAGAGAATGATGCAACCCCTTTAACTCATGATAGCCTCATGGAAATAAGTCCTAAAAGTCATGCAAAAGTTCATTAATATTATAGAATTATTTCTCAAAAGAGTAATCACCAATA
Organism: Taxus chinensis; assembly: GCA_019776745.2. Lineage (NCBI taxonomy): Eukaryota > Viridiplantae > Streptophyta > Pinopsida > Cupressales > Taxaceae > Taxus > Taxus chinensis. Next base: position 630,046,886 of record CM034148.1, read on the forward strand.
ATGAAATCCTTGGGCTTTGCATCTGTACTCATGTTAACTTTATTTATTTTTAAAGGAGCATGATACGTGCGCGCCTTATCGTCTACTGTGTTTGTTAACTCATGCATACCTTGAATGTGGTCAACATCCTGTGTATGTACTTCCTCATCATCGATCATGTACACCAATTTTCCCATTTATTTTTCTTTAGAGGCTCATACCATCTCTTCTTCATTTGTTTCCTCAAGATCTAGGAATGCCTCAAGATCAGGTTCTCTAAATAGTTCAAACATTAATTCTTTAGCCTCCACATTATCTCCCAATGTAAGGCACTTCATAATCTACAGTGCTTCATTGAATGAAGGTTTAGTATAAAAATAATAAAAAGTATGAATCAAACATGAGGTCATCTCCTACCAATTTTTTGTTTCCCTTTTCAATTCAACATGGACATACCATGCACGCATACAACCACGTAAGGTGGAGTAGAACTTATGTACCCTGATTGATGGTGGTAATTCCACCCTGCCCTAGAAACAATATCTCTCACACTCCTAGATGAGATGAGAGGCAGAAGACTTCCCATGAAATTAACATGTTTTTGTAGGTACATTGCTCCTACTAAACCTAGTGGAGAAATTGATTCTCACTTTTCACCATTCCGAAAGGACATCTCTATGTGTTTCCCACCATCACATTGATGTTCCGTGCAATGTTTACACCAACATATTTATTTTATCCCCCTCATTCTGCCACTTATTCTCCATGGCACCCAAAAATGTATCAAGATTTCCTTCGCCAGTATACCTGTGTACCCTATTGAATCCCAACCACCTCACCATGCACAGTCTAATCATCCTGGTGACCTGTCCTTTTACTCGGCACCCAATCATTTCATATGTTCCATGAGCCCAATTATCATAAGCAACACCTCTAGTGTCACTGATAGACTGCATGCCTTACCAATGAAGCATGCCCTCCTTAGATGGTTCTAAATTCTCAGGATCGTGCACTGTCTAAACATAAATTATATTAATTTATTCTTTACTCAAGGGATCAACATAGGGATCTTCCTTATTATTCAGCAATGGTATAATCACGTGCTTTTCCTCATTCTCAAATCTGATGTATCTATTATTAAAGCACATGTCTACCTTATTCACATATCACCATAGTATCCAATTAATATTAGAAAGTTGTCTTCTTTAGCCAGTTCCAACACCTCAAAGTCCCCAGTAAACCCGACTCCCTGAATTGTAATAGTTGTATCCTTTAGTAACCTAATTGGCATGGAATTATTCTTATTTTCCATGTATAACACATTCATCGATGGCTACAAGATTGGTCTATCAATCTGGTTCCAAGAATCCAGTGTTAACACGTTCACTTTTGTGTCAGTATCAATAAAAATTTTATGCAATAACCAACAATAAATTATTGCATCAAGTGTGATCTCTTTGTCAAATTCATGATTCTGAGGCAATAAATTTTACATGAAGTATCTGTCTTTCACATTCAGATCCAATGGATGGTACCTTTTCTCGCAACAATTCCCCTATCAATGTAATAATGTTCTTCTGGCACAATATCTTGCACACCTATTTCAATTCATCCACATCCTTTAATGGGAATTAAATGTTCCTTATATAATTCTTATCGTATTCTTTCTCCTTTAAACATTGTATCTCCCCCTCCAGTGCCCTAATAAATCCCATGGTATCCTAATAAACTTCCTTTTGGATATTTAGCATGTATCACTTCTTCCTTTGTAATGAGTTTCTTATCCTTTAGAGACTCGCATGCGTGCATCTCCTTAGCACGTATGGTATCCTTTACTATTTGTAGTCTAGGATCATGGGTCATCTTTGGCATCCACTAATCAGAAACAATGCATTGCACCTTAATCATTCTTGTACCTTTTTCCTACTTCTTCTTCTTACTCATGTTCTCATACAAATATGGGCATTATTCTAACTTATGTGGCTTCCTACACCATGAGAAAGTAATGTTTTGAGGGAATTCATGTTGATAATGATTAGGATATCTGTAACTATAAAAATTCCCTCATGGAAAATTTCCTCTGCCACTGTCATGACCTCAACCTCTATATCTTCCTTTGAAGCCATTATTCCTATTTTTTCCATTATCATGCCCCTCATGGTTAAGGCCTTCATCCTCCTTAGATCCACTAGCCACACTCATCTGGTGCACTCCTGTCTCAATGGCTTCGTAAATTTGATCAATAAACTTACAATCAGCGGTGTCATGAGTGTGTGATTTAAAAATATTGTAGTACATATATGCCTTCTTTATAAGCATGCGCTGCAATAATGGGCAATCTTGAACATCATGATTTAGGTGGAAAACCTCATAAGCTATCAACACTGCACACACCAACCTGCATAGTCAATTATCTTTAGTATGTCTTATCGGAGAAGCACCTTGGATCTACTGGTTTGAAGATTACATAGATGAATGATGCGAGACATGAATTGTTCTAAGATAAATAATGCAAGCATACAAGATTGAAAAAATATGAAAAATACAAGAGAGATAATTGTAATAACATAGAAATAGCTTTAACTCAATATGATCCAATAGAATAATGCAAGAGATGTACATATAGAAGGTGAATGTGTAACCTCCTCTTAGAATAAAAGAAATATCTCCCTAGAATAGTGGTAACTAACAACTAGAATGATGTAGTCAAGTGGTGACTCACACCTCAAATAGTGTAGTCAAGTGGTAACCAACACCTAGAATAGTGTAGTCAAGTGTACACCTAAGAAAGCATATCCCATAAGTGTAGGGAAACTCCAAGTGAGATATAATATCCCAAGTAGGATAAAATAAATAAAGCGAGGAAAATAAATCCTACACTAACATGTCCTTCCACCTCATAATCTGTACACTAGATTCCACTACACATCTCATGGGTTGAATTAGCCAAAATATTTTCAAGCTACTTCGTCATGGCTACAATATGTGCCTAAAAAATGGGCTTACTCCAGTATCAAGGATTCTAATATCCTCAATGCACAAAGTGGATTCCAAAGCCTTGCGCTAGTCCACAAAAGTCTTATGAGATAGTTTTTTCCCTGAAAGGAGTCAACAACCCACTAAAAAACCATTGTGCATGCTGACTTAGATGAATTTCATAAGATAATTTGGACAACATGGTCTTGAAACGTGTGTCATACTTCTACACACTTTCATCCATTCCTTGCTTAATGTCCTTAAACACGTTAATACTCTTCTTCTCAAAATCTAGAGTATGGAACGAAACTAGAAACACAGAGTGCAAAACATCATAATCCATTGCAGTATGATGTGGATCCTACTTTTTGTACCAGCTATGCAAGTACCCTTGAATATTAGTACCAAAATTACTTGATTTTATATCTGAGGACATAATTCCTTTAGTGTGCCATAGGAGCTCACACTTGTGCACATGTTTTGCTGCATCTTTAATTCCTCTATATTCTGGTAAGTGGAGAGATATTTCATAATACACTTTCAGAGGTGGATTTAAAGGTTATTGGGGATGTTGGCTCGATCCACCATATCCAGAACCAAAACCTCCACCAGTATTTCCTTCCACCTCTAGAACCACACGATCTGCTTGATCCCAATCCTCCTAATCCAACTGACCCCTCATTTAGTGGGCACCAGACTAATAAATTTACTTCCTTACATCCCAACGATAGTGCTAAACTAGACTCCCATATTCTGTGAAGTTGTAGTACTTCCAGATGTACTCCCAATATTTTGCGCACCCAAACTTTGTCTTGATGATGTGCCAAAAAATATTCCTCTAATTGGACGTCCAAACAATGATGTTGACTGTGTTGCCATGGTTGCACTAGTAACTCTATCTCCCGAACTTAACACAAACTGATACCTACTTGTATTTTTTTGTTGACTCTTACTAGCTTGCTTCTCAATAACTAATTTTGGAACTGGAACACCATGTGCAAGGGATAAATTTCCAGGCGGGATTAGATGTGCACCTGTGGTCCTCAATATTTCCTCCTCTGATGCTTTATCATCCAAATCTGAAGGGGATTCTTTACTACACTTACCCAATGTTGGGAGAACCAAATGTTGTGGTTCCTCATCTCCCCTGAGAGCTTAAAATCATTTACGAGTCATATCTCTCCTAAACTCTCGGGACTCCTCAATCTCCCTCTATTTCACAATTTACCTTTCTTGTGCTTCATTATATCTAATCCATATTTCCTATCTTTCCATTGCTGTTGACAGGTTGTCCATCTTCACCATGCCTATTCCTACCCCTGTGCATGGTGGGGGTTTAGTTAGCCACAGGGAGGTGCTCCAAATCTAGCTCTATCATCAAGATATTAATTGATAAAGGTATAGTACATGAGTAAGGTCCTCAAGGTTTACACAAGCATTGGAACTAAGATTCTTCAAGATACAGATACATGGAAATAGCGTACTCCAAAAATATAACTGTGTAATACTCCATCGAACCAATGATCTATAGATCTTGTCCTTTTTACATCAACATCAACAAGAGTTTGGTAATATTTCTGCATCCAAATATTCAGCCTATAACTCCAACACTTCCCTATTGCATATGTTGACAAAAACTCATGCAATTCTACTAGAAATATGAAAAAGAAATTCTCATAGAGTACATCATACAGGTTATATTTCACCCATCTACATGTATTTAAATCAGGTCAAGTGTTATATATCTACATAAAATTATCTTCTCTGTCTTCTACCCAACTTTCAATTCTCTCCAAACTCAATCGTTGCGCCATCTATGTGCAACATCCTGAGAAACAACTTGAAAAGAGGTCCCGAAAATGAAACTAAAATGTAGCCTCTTATTTGTACTCAGTTGCCTAGGTGAGCTGGTACTTCATTCAGAAAAATATGAACACTCACCCGAAGTGCATGAAGCCTACCAAGTCCCTCCTTTGTGTTATTTTTCCAATATATTATCATGAATGTTCATGATTACCATTATGAAGCATTCATTTAGATATCGATCATTACAATTATTGTAAGGAAACATAATAGATCCGGCCAATATTAAGATCAATTGCACTATGAATTCACCATACCCAGCTACATCGATTACTATAATCCAACCACAATTCTCTATTGCATTAAATCATAAAATAACAAAAGATGAATGCATTACAGTCAATATCATAGAGCCATGCAAGCTAATATGTCGAGGCAACATAACTCTCATTACATTACACGGTCATGGTCTACGGTCCCCAAAATAGTATAGAACCATACATATTTATATGGTGGGTACTTTCCCTTCACCGCTCATGCATCTTAAAGTAGATTGCATGCCTAAAATAGCCATGCACTAACAGCTACATGCTTTTACAAAGAGGCTAATAATATATTAATCTATAAATAAGATCTACTTTAATCCTATTTTTAGATCAGTCCATGAATGACCTTTGATGTTATCTTCAATCCTAAAATATCTCTTTCTTAGCCATGAAGTCTTTTAGCTTTTATATTTTCTTGGGTTGCACTCCAACCGTTTTTCCTAGTTTTAGCCCATAACATGTAAAATAGACTAATTCCTGGGATTTTCTCTTGTGGGAGCATGCCTCCTCAACTTGATCTTGCGCGTGATTTTGTACCCAACTTGCGTGCCTCAACTCTCTTTGTGATCTTTAAATATTTATTCAATTCTTTCAACCCAAAAACTAACATTACCCGTAAAGGACCTAATGTCACAAGGTTAAGTGTTCTAAATAAATGAATAGGTTCTATTACTGACTTACAACTTGTCCCAGTTTCAAGCACTAGTATACACAAGGTATTTTGTCTTGCGATACCCATCACAACATATTTTCTTCTCTCTTTGATGATACCATTTCTCATTTCATGAGAATACCTGCAAAAACACTGACAAAAATACGTAGTGCATTATATGTCCATAATAATAAATAAACTTCTATAAAATAAATAATGACATGTTACTTTAAATAGTAATATCTAACTCCAATTTGAAAAATAATAATTTTCAAAAAAATCTCAATTATATAAAATAAAAGCTTTTATCCAAAACATATCAAAATGTAATTCAATCGATACCAATCAATCAACAACTTAATATATCTATGATGATCATCACCTCTTCGTTCTCCAAATGTATCAAAATAATAAAAGTTCTCGGGATGTGACATCCTTCCCCTCTAAGAGGAAGCATTTTTCCGATGATTATTAATATCTAAAAGTAAAAAAAATAATGAAATAAATGTGGGTGTGCATTGTGTACTTCTTCATAGTCCTCCCAGGTAGCACTCTCTTCTAAATATGGGTCCCAATGGACCTTGCACTGAGAGTCTTCCCTATTTTTCCAGAAAAGTTTGCATATCTAAAGCACCCGTAGGGTCTCGACCAAAACAACTCCCGGATCCTCTACCTGTAGATATTTCTAATCAATAACATGAGACATATAAATATGATATATTTTTAATAAAGAAACATGAAAAACATTGTGCAATCAGGATAGAATTGGAGGTAGTGCAAGTCTATATGCCACTAGATTGACCACTTCGAGAACATCGAATGGCCTAACATAACGAGGTGCTAGTTTGGAAGAATTTCCAAATTTGATTGAACTCTTCTTTGTTCTGACTCTCAGAAAAACCTTATCACCTACCAAAAACTCTCTAGGAGCTCATTTCCTATCTGCATAACTTTTATGCCTATTTGTTGCCTCAAATAAGTTTTTTCCTAATAAATTTTACCTGTTCTTCCATGTTCCTAAGCATGTTCAAGCCTATAACCACCCCATCTTCAACACAATCCCAACTGATAGGTGTTCAAAATTTTCTTCCATATAAAGCCTCAAAAGGGGCCATACCCAATGTCAAATGGTGTGAATTTTTATAGGAAAACTTAACAAATGGTAAGTAATCTTTCCATTTTTACTATTGAACCATACAATACATCCTAACCATGTCTTCATGAACCTAATTTACCCTTTTTTAACCATTTGTCTCCAGGTCATAGGCAGTGCTAAAATTCAACTTAGTTCCTAAAGAAGAGTACAAAGTTTTCCAAAACCTTGATGTCATACATATATCTCTATCTGATATAATCTTCTTCAGCACTCCATCTAACCTAAAGATATCCTAAATAAAAAATTTCACTAAGACTAGTGAATCATCCTTCAAACTTCCAGGAATGAAATGGGCTACTTTGGTGAGTTTATCCACAACGACCAATATAATTTCATGCTTATTCTTGGACATTGGAAGTCCTTGAACAAAATTCATACTTATGACTTGCCATTTTCATTTTGGAGGTTCATGTGGGTATAAAAATCTAGCTAGATGCACGTGCTCATCTTTCACTCTCTGACACTCCAAATGTCTAGAAACAAAGTTTGCAACAAAGGAAGAATAATAAACTCATAATGGCCATACCTTGTCCTGAAAGTTGTCTTAGGTATGTCATTTTCCTTTATTCTCAACTGATGATACCTAGATCACAAATCGATCTTAGAAAACATTGTAGCTACTTACATTTGATCGAATAGATCATCAATGCATTGTAAAGGGTATATGTTATTGATTTTTTCCCTTTTCAACATCCTGTAATAAATGCAAAGCCTAAGGGTTCTATCCTTATTTTTCATGAGAATTACCAGTGCTCCCCATGGAAAAACAATAGGACAGATCAATCCCTTTGATCCGTAAACTTCAACTTTGGAAATATATGAAATCACCTAATGATGTTGTTCTACTTTCCACTTTGGAAAATGACAATTTAAGAGCTTAATGACTGATTTTATTAGTGTTTAGAATAGAATTGCAGAGCATGCTAACTAAATTCAACACACAACACAATTATTTTTATCTTGGAAACCTCCAATAGAGGAAAACCAGTTGGGAAGGGAAATTGCTCTTTCTTCCCACTTGTATTGGCCAATAATCAAATTTTACAGATTACAATAAGTATGAAAAGAAGAAAAAATGTAAATCTTCTCTCCAATTACTTGTTTGTTCTATTTTCTTACACCTTGCTCCTACAATTCCACTCCAACACTGAATTTCTCTGCTCGCTTTATCTCATTAATAATTTGCTTCTTGATCTCTCTAGATCTTAGAACACCCTAATTCTCTTTCTCCTCCTTGTATTTATAGCCTTCTGCTATGTCCTACCATGCACTGTAGAATGGGAAAGGTCAGGGAGTGAAGAGACACAGTCAGGTGCTTCAATTCATGTCCATTCATTCTCCATTTCTCTTTTCTATTCAAAAGTGTTAGGACCTCTACCTTGAGCAGACCGTTAGTTTCCAGACTGTCACTCTGGCTGGGCAGTGGTTACAGGACCATTGCCCTACAAGGCAGCGGTTCTGCAACAACTGCTCTAAAAAGAGTGGCGGTTCTTTCAAGAACCTCTGTTTACCTCATTTTTCTTCATTTTCTTCAATTATATTTCTTGGTGTTGATGGAACTGATGAAGTGGTGTGTTTTTCTGGATCCCTATGGATCATACCTCCCCTTCTTAGGAGGCTTTTGGTCCCACAAAAACTTAGTGGGGGAGTGGTAGAGGAATCAACTCCCTATCTTGCTCCTTCGAGTACCATCGGGTCTACCTTGGTGTCTTCTCTCATCCAATTGGCCAATAATCCTATGGATATTTGGTTTGTTGCTCCAGTGTTACATCCTCCTCTGATTTTCCTTGAGTACAATCCTCTTTTGAAGGCATATTTTGTATGTTTCCTTCTTTATCATGAATAGATGGCTTTAGTATGTGCGAGCTCTTACAACTTTCTATCGCGTGTATCTACATGAAATATGGCCTAAAAGTTTCTTTTCTAACCTACTCCAGTATGGAAAAGGTCCCATACTAAATTAGTTTAATCCTTCTTGCTTTTCTTTGTCTCTTGAGATGGATTGGCCTAATCCTCTCCATGTATGTTACTGCTATAGTCACCACTTTTCCTTGTATCTTCTCTTCTCCTTGTTGCCCCATGGTCAGGTCTAGTGAATCAGTAGGTAGATACGGTGACCGCACAACAGAAGTTTGATTTGATCCTTGAATGATTAGTTCCCGTGGTAGCTTCTTCTGTAAAAAATGACAAGTTCTATCCAAAATATCCATGCTCTCAAGTCTATTTTTTATTTTCTTCCAATGAAATTAAACAAAACTGATGATTTTCATTACTGAGTCTTGGTGTTGGGTTGACACTTACCATAGCCTTCTTTGATTTACTTTGGTGTGACCAAATTTTGAAACTAACTCCTTTCTTAACCCATATGTATCAATTATCATTCCCTATGAACACATCATCCCTGACATACAAGTAAAGACTTCCAAAGACAATGTCAAATGCATCAAGTAGAATGATATCAACCTCTATTACATCAATATATAGGGTATCTATCCCAAAATGAAACTTACACTTTCTTGTAACTTGTATTTCTACACCCCTCTTCACCTATCCCAATGGGTATGGATGTGGATGTACGTAAGTCTCTAGGCTAATTTATTCTACAACTGCATCAGAAATCATATTTTACTAAGAACTAGAATCTACTAAAGTGTTTACCTTAGTCTTTTTTATTTGGATTTTGATTTGAAAAAGTTTACTCATCTCTTCTTGTTCTGATCCCCTGTACATGTTAGTGGCCATGCATCCCAAAATTTCATCTACATTTGAATCATCCTCAATCTCCACCTCTCCTATTGTCTTCATAGTGGCCATGGATTTCTTCAAATCCTTGATTTGGTGCTTTGGGTGTAATTTTGGATGCAACTTCCAACATGTGGCATCAGTATGTCTAATTATATCACAATTCTTACATAAATTATTAGGATCTTTACAAGTACGCAAAGCAGAGTAGCGGCATGTTTACCTTTCTATTTAACTTTGCTACTTGTCTTCCCTTGTTCTTTTTCCTGCTAATCTTTTGACTGGTCTCCCTTTGGCTCTACTTCTCCTTACTTCTTCTCATCATCAATATAGTATGATTACATGTAAGATTTGTTGAGATCCTTGGGATTCATCGAGATTACCTTCCTCTAAAGGTGAGTGTGAATTCCTCCCAAATACTTGGTCAGAATGTCCTCATCCTCCAAGTCCATATTAAGCAACATGGCTTATCTTCAAAATTCCGTAGTGTAGTCTTGCACGCTTTGACCGCTCCCCTATCCAAAGTACTTCCACTTAATCATCATGTCAATCTTATGGCCAATAGGATAGAAGTTATCTCTAAGAAATTTTTTAAAACCCTTCCAAGTACTAACAATAGGATGTTTCTTCTTTTCACAAGTGGCTAGATGGGTTTCCCACCAAACCAAAGCATGACCTTCTATTTTAAGATGTGCAAAGGTAATCCTTTATGCCTCTGTAGCACTATGCACACTAAAATAGACTTCCAACTATTTAATCCACTTATCAAGCAATTATGCATTTACTTATCCTTCAAATTTCTTTATTTCCAGTTTTGTTTCAACTTTAAAAGGTGTATGAGTAGATTTTACCTTCTCAATTATAATTGGTGTCTCTTCTTCATGCTCTTCCCATTATTCCTCTTTGTGGTTCTTTCCGATACTTAATTTTTTGGCTAGTGCTTGAACCACTGATTCCATGGAATATTTCTTAATCGAAGCCATATTTTGAAGATCGGAAAGCTCTTCTTGTTTTCTATGCAACCTATCCATCAGGGTCTCTAGCATTTTGACTCTACGGACCAAGTTCTCTTCCTCCATTTGAGCTCAAATTATCTATTTCCAGTTCTTCATAGAAATATCTGGTTTTTAAGGTAAAAATTCTTCACATTTGGACCTTGTCACTATCATATAAATATTAAGAAAGAATCAAATTCCGCAGTCCTAGATATATAATCAGCTCTGATACCAAAATGATTCGTAAACTTCTACTTTGGAAATCTACGAAATCACACGAAGATGTTGTTCTACTTTCAAATTTGGAAAATGAAAGTTTAAGAGCTTGATGACTGATTTTCTTAGTGTTTAGAATAGAATTGCAGAGCATGCTAACTAAATTCAACACACAACACAAGGATTTTTATCTTGGAAACCTTCAATAGAGGAAAACCAGTCGGGAAGGGAAAATTTTATTTCTTCTCACTTGTATTGGCCAATAATCAAATTTTACAAATTACAATAAGTATGAAAAGAAGAAACAGTGTAAAAATTTTCTCCAATTACTTGCTTCCTCTGTTTTCTTACACCTTGCTCCTACAATTCCACTCCAACACTAAAGTTCTCTACTCACTTACTCTCATTAATACTGTGCTTCTTGATCTCTCTGGATCTTCTCCAATTCTCTTGCTCCTCCTAATATTTATAGCCTTCTCCCATGTCCTCCTATGTACTGGAGAATGGGAAAGGTCAGGGAGGGAAGAGACAAAGTCAAGCACTTCAATTCAAATATATTAGGGCTCCATTTCTCTTTTTTGTTTGACAGTGTCAGGACCACCGCCTTGAGTAGACCAGAAATTTTTGGACTGCCATTGGATGGGCGGTGGTTACATGAATGCCTTTTTACAGGGCGGTGGTTTTGTAACTTCCACTCTGTAAATAGTGACAGTTTTGTCTAGAACCTCGTTTTCCTCATTTTTCTTCATTTTCTTCAATTCTCATTCTTGGTGTTGATGGAACTGATGAAGTGGTGTGTTTTTATGGATACCTATGGATCACCCTTATTTAGCAACTCTTGCAGCTATGCTTTTAATTCAAACAACTTTGTTGTGGTCATTCGGTAAGGCGCTTTCAATTTTGGCTCAGACCATAGAATTAATTCTATAGAGAAATCAAATTACCTACAAGGATGGAGTATTAGAAACTCTTCTAGAAATATATCACTAAAATATCAAAGAAAGGGGTATTCCTCTAATGTAGGCTCTCTTTCCTCACCCACATCGTCAATATAAACTGCATATATCATAAGATGCTTCCTTCGTGCCTTCTTCAACTACATGGCTAAGATTTTTCTTAACTTAGTGGTTTCCTGAATCCCTGTGAAAATATGATTCTTGTCACTATCATCTTGGCATGTTACATTTTTTGCATGACAATCCACCTTATCATGTTGTTGACATAGCCAGTTCACCCCTAGAATGACATCATATGATCATTAGGGGCGCAAAATATAAGTTCACCTCAGTTATAAAACCCGGTAGCTCTAATTCTTTTATGAATAGACATTGCTCTACTCTCTTTTCCATCTAATTTCCATATTATACTAACCAAATTTTATTCATATAACTAGATTTTCTAGTGAGTTTACTAAAAAAATTTAGTGCAAAAGAAAATTTAGTAACTCCACTGTCAATAAGAATAGAAAGAGAAATTGTAAAAAAGTTTACCTAGAACTTCTACTAGAGTGGTCTGAAAATCAAATTTGTGATTTTCAACTGTGATGTGAATATGATGTTGACTCTGGGATTATGTAGGAGGTCCTTTAATGGTGTTTTGGGGAAAATTTATGGAGTAATGATCCCCTACGCACTTATAACACCATGTAACTAGTCTTTTCTTATGTGGAAACTTCTCTCCTGCCTGTTCTGTCTGTTCCCACCATTCGCACTTGGTCAGTTTGTCTGAAATTGTATTGGAATAATCATTCTCTATTTTATTTAGATATGTTGTTTCACTTCTATGAAAGTGTATTGGAATTACATTTTCTAGGCATTATTTCAAGACACATATTTGTACCTGAATTCTAATGTTGTTCCCTCTTTAATCTTGTAATGCTTTTCTTAGTTTGGTGCCTCCCTGGTTCAAAATTTTCCTCTAATTATGATATTTTTTTTCCTCTATTCTATTGTATATGCTCTTAACGTATGCCTTCCTCTATCCTTGCATACTGCTCTTTTATTTTTTCTTTTTCTTTTTTTCTCTCTTCCTCAAATCCTCCCTGCAAGCTGTGAATTTCCTTTGCTTGCAGCTATTTATATTCTCCTCTTGCTTCCCCCCATATTTTCTCTTCATACATCTATTTATATCTTCTTCTCCCCTAGTTGTCTATCTCACTTTATGGAGTTCCCCATAAAATGTTGTGGGTGTGGAGTTTTTAACTCCCCCAAAAGACTACAATTTTGTACCTATTTTTCCTGTGCCCCATATTTTCTACTTTAACTTCTACGGTCCCTCTTTACTAGAAACTCTAACTCCCATTTTTTATCAATTAAATATTTTAAGTTTTTTTTTAGATTTCGCATGGGAAAGTGAGATATCTACGTGGGGAAGTCTCTTGTAGTTTTTACATAACTTACATTTTAACTTTTTATTTTTTATTTTTTTTCCTTTTATTTATCTCCTCGAGGCACTGCATGAAGTATTATATACATTATTAATAAAATATTTTCCCAACATTTTTTATTTTTATTTATTTATTAATAAAATTATGATTCTTTTAGTTAACTAGATTTTTTTAAAAACAAATTCCACAATTTCCGAAATGAAATAATCATGAATGTTCTATTATCCTATCAAATGATATCGTGGCCATAGCATAAAAGCCAATCATGCAAGATTTTCCTTATCCAAAAATCATAATGAAACATCGTTAAAATTATCGACCTTTTTTTTAATTTTTTATTATTTCACAAAACAAAAAGAATGACGCTATCGTTACCCCTAAATAACATAATGTCACAAGGTTAATCGTGCCAAAATAAATGAATAGTTTCTATTTACCGACTTACGGTTTGTACCAGTTTCAAACACTAGCATACACAAGTAACTTTGTCTTGTGATGCCCATCACAACATCTTTTCTTATTTCTTTGATGATACCATTTTCATTTCCTGAGAATATCTGCACAAGCACCAAAAATAATAACCAGTGCATTATATGTCTAAAATAATAAATAAAATTCTATAAAATCAATAATGACATTGTTACTTTCAATAGTAATCAATAACTACAATTCAACATTTAATAATTTTCAAACAATTGCTCAATTATAGAAAAGTAAAATATTTTATCCAAAACATATCAAAATGCAACTCAATCGAGACCAATCAATCAAAAACATACTATATGTATGACGATCATCACCTCTTAGTTCTCCAAATGTATCAAAATAATAAATGTCTAGTTCTCAGGATGTGACAAGTTTAAATTGAAGGGATGAAGCCCTTAAACCAGTTGAATGAAAATTTTGAAGAGTAGAATCACATGCACAAGCCTGTAAGTACAAACTACGCAAACTAATTGTATCATTGTTAACTAGTGTCTTGGTCATCAAGTGAAGATGAATGATTAACAAGGCAGGTTAGGGAAGGTTGTTATAAGAAGAGGAAGACTTAATGAGTTTGAAAATTTTATTGAGAACCAAGGAAGGAAAACACTCAGAGGATACAATGATTTATCCCAATTTGAGGATTTGGAAGGAAGGTTATAGGGTCAAGTAAGTGTAGACAGAAAATCACCCACTTTGAGTAATTATCTAGTCTTGATTGCTTACTACTATTCATATGATTCCTAAGTAAGAAAATTACTAATTAACAGATGTCTTTGGCCATATTTTCTTTCTTTCTATTGCCACTTTTGGTATTACACTCTTTCTAGCTCAATCTTTCTTTTCACACCTCAACATTTCTCATCCCGGACACCAGTGCCCAGCTAGGACATCACCGCTAGGTGTCACCATCCCCTCTGGGAACCCCTGACCTATTTGTACTTTAATCACATATTTTGGGTTGTTTCTATTCATTTGAACATCTTATCTTTTCAGTAGTCATCCTTTTAGGGGTTAATTAGGACATTCAAGCAAGGGAATAATATAAATATAAAGTTATGTGATCATAATAAGGGACCAAACACTAAGCATTAGCTATCACCACCTAAGGTTACATCCAAAGGTTATTCAAGAGAATTCAAGAATCCATTCAAGGGAAAGGAGGTGCATTCTTGTGCATACACTTCATAGGAGGGGAAGTTCATTCTATTCCATGCACAAATCCATTTACATATTCTACATATATCTATTTTCCTTCTATCAAGTGTGACATGCACAAGAGCCACTCAGGGCATGATTACACACACACACACACACACACACACACACACACCTATAACTACATTGGGTCTAAAATGTAGTGCAAAAATCAATCATAAGATCACTTGTTTGACAGATGAGGACAGTTTGACCCCTCATTTGAGTTCTCTTATTTTTGGGATTTAATGCGCTCTTAAGGGTTTTGCATGTCAATATGTCATTACATGTTATCACCGACATCAGTGATCATTGTGTGACATACTAACAACCAAAGGTGAAGAATAATGAACATCTCATGACCCTGCAAAGGAGGTTTCCTGAGGGTTTGAGTAGTCATAGGTTCCCCTACCCCTTTCCAGGTGCCCCAGTCTAGGAATATTTTCTACTTGCACATTTTTCTAAGTCTCTGTGCAACACTTATCCCTC
The DNA here is from genome assembly GCA_019776745.2 of Taxus chinensis. Lineage (NCBI taxonomy): Eukaryota > Viridiplantae > Streptophyta > Pinopsida > Cupressales > Taxaceae > Taxus > Taxus chinensis. The sequence goes on from CM034148.1 coordinate 630,062,286, forward strand.
TCTATTTATCTAGTCAGCACTTCGAAATAGTTCATATTTGGTTACAAATTAACTAAGTCTTCTTATCCATTATGTATAAATAGGGTTTCATATTCTTTAGCTTAATTTTCTTAGGTCTATTATGTAATTATTTGTATATTCATTTTTCTATTTCATTACATTAGATTTAGGCATTTATTTCCATATTTTCTTAATTAGTAAGTTAAACATAGCCTTTGTAAGATTTGTGGAAACTTAGCAAGTTAAAGGTGTTATAAGGATATATTGAGGAGTTTTATGAGTATAATGCAAACCCATAGAGTCAAGAACTAATCAGTACAAAGATTTCCCTATTCTAGGCATGAAGGAAGTCTTTAACAATCATGAACCTAGAGTGGACTTGTTATTGGGAAGGTGAAAGGTAGGTTAAGCAGTGAATAAAGAAATGTGTGGAGAGTATGATTAGTGGAGTGAATGGGAAGCTTAAAACATTGATGAGTGAGATAGGAAGAATACTTGAGTTGAAATTACAAAATAAGCCTCAACTTCTCTGTGATGGACCTTATTGTGAAGGCTTAAGGAATACACGCTAATAGAGAAGATATTTTCTTGATCAAATATGATGATGGTAATAAGGAAGTGAGAGGTCAATTAAAAGTTTTCTTCCCTCAAAATGATAATTTTCTTTGATAGATCTAAGTGTCAGCAAGGGGGGATGTTTGTATCATTATCATTCCTCATTGGGAAACTCCTATCCCCATCACTTACAAGCTCAAATTCAAATTTACCAATAACATGGATGAGTATGAAGCCCTTATCTTAGGTCTCCAAACTACTATCATACTTGGCATCCAAATCCTTGATATCTATGGTGACTCTTAGCTTATAATTAATCAATTCAAAGGAACCTATCAATGTAAAAACAAATTCCTTCCAAAATATAAGGACATCATCAATTTTATTCTTGAGGATTTCAATTTCTACACCATCCAAATTTTCCCTTGTTCATCGAACCATTTCGTAGACACCATGGCATCCCTCGCATATCTCATCCCTTAGATAATGGAGGAATCCAAACTTTCTATTATTTTTCATCGCATCGATCAACCATCTCATACTAATGAGCCCCCTTGCATCAATCTTGTCAACTCCAATTAATCTGAAATTTGGTACACTCAAATCTTTGAGGTATTTTCTCCAATGTGCTAACCAGTATGTTATCCTTGGTGGAATCCTCTACAAATGTGGGTTTGATGACATTCTGCTACGTTGCCTTAAATCCCATGAATTGATCCGTGTTATCCAAGAAGTCCATGACAACATATGTGGTGGAAAATTTAGCGGTTTGGCCATTTCCAAGTGCATTTTCCGGATGGTTTATTATTGACTCACCATCAATCAAGTTGTTGTGACTATGTCAAAAAGTGTGTCAAATTCTAGCAACATTCTAATCTCATCTACATCCCAATCCGGGCCTTACATTCAGCTCAAGATCTATGGCCTTTCTCACAAACTCGACCTCATTTTCCTCATCAATCCATGTTCCTCTCAACTCCATCATTCTATCATCACCGCAACCGAAAACTTCACTAAATGGGTAAAATTTATTCCACTCACATCTACTAAGGCTAACAAAATTGTCAATTTTTTCTGTCAGCATATACTCTACCATTTTGACGTTCCTCATTAAATCATAATGGACAACCAAAATTAATTTAAAAATAAATAACTCAAGAATATTTGTGAATCTTTCAATATTAAGCTTATTTTCTCATCTCCTTACTATCCTCAAGCTAACGGCCAAGCATGAGCCACTAATAAGACTCTTCACAACATCCTTGCAAAAAATGTCACTAAGGTAGGAAAAAATTGGCATCTTCACATCCCCTTTTCTCTTTGGTATTATTGGACTAGAATCCACACCTCTACGAGAGCTATTCCTTTCTCTCTTGTTTATGGCTCCGAAGTCATTCTTTCTCTCAAAATTCAAATCCCGTCCTTGTGTGTTTCTCTTCACAAATTCATCTCTGATGAGGACTATCATCAAGAGTGTATAGCACAACTTGAATTATTATAAAATCATCGTTTGATCTCTCTTCAACATCACAGTGTCTACCAAGAGTGCATCAAAGGTGCCAATAATAAACATATAAAAGAACATGACTTTGATATTGGTGACCTAGCCTTAAAAGAAAAATATAACGTCACTACTCTAGAAATGAGCTAGCGTGGAAATTTTCTCCCAACTATATTGGAACTTACATTATCACTCATAAGTATGGGTCTGGAGCATATCGTTTATCCTCCCTCGATGGTAAAACAAAAAACAAAACCTCTCAATTCCTTGCACTTACAGATTTTCTACTATTAGCATACTTACCAATGTGATCTTAGTCATATCAATGATCTTACCTCCATCATCATTCTTTCCATATCTCGTTGTAATGATTTGGAATTATGTGGGTTACCGTTACTTTCCTATCTATGACCTTGAATATGGGCACCATGGTGATTTAAAAAAAATAAAATTTTGTATAAACCCTAATATTGTAGAGTCACATATGATAAATAAATGCTAAAATCACATATCTAACACAAGAAATAATCTAGATAAAAATAAAATCATAAGTGAAAGAGAGAGAGGAAAGAACTTATCTGATTTTGTGTTGATTCTAGGACTATGCAGACTGGAGAAAATGATAAACAGAAAGGAAATTTTTTTGCAATTGTGCTCAGTCAAATCTAGAATTGTTCAATAAGTCTAGACTAGGGTGTCTAGACTAGGGAAAGGGTTCCTAGTTGCTAGATACCTATGTTGGGTTCTTGTGACTACACAAGATCTTAGAACCTAGTTTTTCTAGTGTCTCAAGGTGGTTGTTGATTGTTTTTCTTTTTCACTTGTATGTCACACTATGATCGTAGAATTTTCTTGTAACCTGCAAAGAGAAGATGACTTGTAAAACCATCAAAATACATCAAAAACCAAAAGGAAAATATGTAATATGGGGATTCAGACTAATCCTAGTCGTCACCCGAATGAGGGAACTTACAACCAAGTACTATAATACATCTCAAACTCCATGTAGTTCTTGTGCATGTGTTATATAATCGTGCCCTAAGAAGCCCTTGTGCAAGTGCACTTGATAGCAGGCAATAACTAGATGTACCAATGTAAATAGATGTGTGGATGGAAAAATGAAATTCCCTTATTATTCATGTATGCATAAAACGTGGTCCCTTTTCCCTTGAATGAGTACTAGATGGATGCCTTTGATGCTCTTATAATTCCTTTGGATGCAACCTTAGGTGATGATAATAAATGTTTAGAGCTTGGTCCTTTATTATAGTCACATATCTTTGTATTTATATGATTCCCTTAGTTGAAGTTTGTAATTAAAAACTAGAAGATTAACCCATAAGGAAATAATATGCCCAAAAGATAAAATAATCCCAAAAAGAGTGAGTAATGTGGAAAGAGGTCAGGGTGTCTGGGCACTGGCATTCTAGTTGGGCGTTGGTGTCCAAAGTCATGAAAGATAAAGCAATAAAGTTCATACTAGGATATAGGGTGTAAAAGACCAGAAAGAATATAAGAACCAAAGAAAAGAGGCAAAATATAGATGCCAATTACTAGTTTTCTTGCTTAGGAATCATATGAATGCAAGTATGTTTTTAGAACCTGGAAATGTACCCAAGTGTGTGATTGTGTGTCTACATTTACGCCCACTTTATGTTGTTAATTGAATACTCGATAACATAAAGTAGATAAGAGATGTGTATCATATAACCATGTAGAATGTGCTAGTGATAACATGCCGAGGAGACAAGTGAAAGCGTGGAGTGATAAAAATGAATCCTAGAAGCTAAGAAAGAGGAAATGACCGTAGGGGGTGAAGAATACAATGTTGTAATGTGTTGTACGTATTGTTGTGTTTGATGTAGGGGTACTTCTTTTTGCATATTAAGGAAAAACTTGCAAAAGAAGAGATAAAGAGTAGTTTAAGTCATGTATTATGAAAACTCTTGCAAAAGTATGTAACTGTGTGTAAAAATTAGTAAAAGGAAAGTGTGCACTTGATTCATGAAGAGTGAAAAGGATAGAAAATGTCTTAAACTATTGTAGAAGAGCGAGTTTTTTGGGCAATATCATGCCAAGAGTGATTTTTTTGGGAGGTCTTATGCCAAGATCGAGTTTTTTGGGTGATCTCACGCCAAGTGCAAGTTTTTTAGGTGATCTCATGCCACGATAGAAGAGTGTTGGGGAAAGAGGTCTAGTTTTACTCTCCTTTCATGACCACTTCCAAAATTATACACTACTACAGATTGTGTGATATTTGTTTAGTTCCAAATTGTATCATATTAGTTCTGTATTTTTTTAGTGTAGAAATAGAGAAATAATGCTTTCTTATTGCTAGAGGATTATACCTATAATGTGAAAACTACTCCGTGGACTGCTGTGAACTGTGCTGATATGAGAAAGTAAATGTATTTGCCCCCAGGACATATGCACCTAGGGGAGGTCAGGAGCACTAAGTTGCTAGTGTCTATAGTTAGGCACTAGAGTCTATACTGAACTGAGGACCCAAGTTAGATTCTGGGTCATTTCTATAAATGTAACCTATTTTTTTCAAGTGTTTAACTGTATTGTACTGTAGCTTTGATTTTTTGTATGGGGTGACTAATTCACCAAATGTATGCCCTTCTAATTTGGGGTGCATGTTATGTCATTATGAGGATGTGGCCTAAAGAGAGGACATGAGGATGAACTAAAAATGTGTCCCTGTAGGGGAAGGGGAATGTGCATGGTGGAAACCAGGGCACATGAAAATAAGATGGCTAGATATGTGTGTTAATAAAAAAAAAAGTAAGCATGTCATAGAAGAGTAGTGAAACAAGAAAATGTATATACAAAAGAGACTATGAAAAGAAGGTTTCATAGATGGGACATCACTCATAATTTCACAAGACAATCAAGATCGAAGTAGCCAAAATCATACAAGTAGTGATCAAATAAGACATAGGTCATAGCCCGTAAACAATGGCATACAATAAAAAATAGTGGAAAGCAAAGAGTAATAGAAAACCATGGTAGAAAATAGTCCTCAAAATAAAATGTTACGCATGAAGCACCCATTAGCATGTTATAAAGATAAAAATTATTAAAAAGCGTGTATATATCAATGGAAAGTAGTGTGATAGTAAGAATAGGTAGTAGTGAATAATGGAATAATAACACATGTGATGTAGGAGAATGTAGATTCCCCCAAAAGCCTCAGTGGCACTAGTAAGAGGTATAATGCCAAACATCATTACTACATGTAAAGATATGTAGGAAGTCCACATTCACAACTAAAGAATAATTGAATGCACATGTGTATATAAAAAATATAATGACATACTAGATATCTGTCTAAAATGGTAAGTAAAGTGTAACATGTGAGTCTAAGCAAACAAGAATAAGTGTAACCAAGATATGCACTATGATGTATGTATGAGTGAGTTGTAATCGTATGCAATGTGAATGTGATAGGGGTATCATGCCCCCTAGAGAATGTGTATGAGATATGGGTCATTTATAAAAGACCCCTCAACAATCAAGAATGAACCATGGAACAAGAGTGTGTCATCAAGAAATGGTTTGAAAGAGATGTTGGAAATATAGATCATGAAGCACATAATGTAGAGTGTAGAAGAGGTGAGGTTCATTTAATATTTAGAACCTCATCAGTTGAGTATGAACTGTGGAATCAAATTTCATCATAGGGTAGTTTGATGTGTGAGAAGGAGTGCTAGAAAAATGTATCATGAAGTGCAAAGTGTGAAATGTGTATTGTGTGAGGTTCATGGATGTAGTATGCCCTCAACAATCAAATGTGAACCTTAGCACAAGAGTGCATCATAGGGTAGCGATAATGTGTGAGAATTGGATGCTAGAAAGATGTGTTTTGAAGTGCAGATCATGAAATGTGTAGTGTGTGAGGTTTATGGATGTATTATGTCCTCAAGAGTCAAGTGTGAACCTTAGCACAAGAGTGCATCATAAGGTAACGATGATACAAGTTGTGTATTAAAGGGTTTGTAATGATTTTTAAGAAATATTATACATTTAAGTGTGGAGTTTCAAGTGCATGATATGCTCGAAACATTTGATAAAAATGCAAGGGGGGATAAGCTATAATGCCCCCCAACTATGTGACTGATGGAGATATATGCAGTGATGTGAGAAGGAACTTTCTATGCGGCGGAGTTTGAAATGTGTCTTGGCCATCAGTATAAGGAAGATTTTGTTTGACAAAACTAATTGAAAAAAAAAATTGGAGTAGGATTGGGAGGTATCTTTAATGATGGTATCTTATGTGGGATTGATAACATTATAGAAGACTTGAGAGGAGGAGCTGTTGGACCAAGTTTTAGAGGAGGTTTCTTAGGAATTGATGAAGCGGAAGAAGATTTAGTAGGAGGAGGTGATGGAGGATGGACCTTGATATGTGATTACTTAATTGGAGTGGGTTACATAGGTAGTGCTTCAATGACCAAAGAAGGAACATTAGAAGTGATGGCATGATGCTCATTAGACAAATGAATTAGATTTAGGAACCCAGTGGGATGTAGAAATTGGAGATGAACATGAAACATTTTGTGTAGAAAATGAAATGAGACCATAATGTTTAAGATGGCCAATTTTTTGTTTTAGATTATACAAGAAGTGAAATTATGTCCATTAATTCGATGATGATTGCAATATATATGAACTTGATATTGTGCAATCTGATAAAGAGGGTAGTAATGAGTAGATGGAAATTTGATCAATTGATGAGTGAGGAGTTGAGGAAGAATATCTTGTTTCTTATCATTTGATTCAAAATTGAGACGTGTGGGGAGTGGTAAGACTTGGTGTTCACTAATATGATCACATGTAGAAGACAGAATAAATTTGAGATGTAGAAGAAGAACTAACATTACATTGAGAAGTATCCTTAAGATGTTGAATTTCAGTTGCGAGAGATGTGATCATGGATTCTATAGCCTGAATTTCATCTTGAAATAAAGAATGTAAAGCATGAATTTATTTGCAAATGGATTAAGTGACATTAATACTAATAGAGTCATCAGAAAGATGATCGAAGATGGAACTTCTGAAGGTGGCATATTGTTAGGGAGATACATAATGTCTAGGGTTTTTTGAAGAACAACTTTGCAAGGTGGATGCATTTGAAGTAAATCTGGAAAATAAATTTGAGGAATCTTAGGAGCCATGAAAGAAGAAGAAAAATGAGGATCTAAGAGTGTTCAAATTTGGGTTTTTTGGGGTTATCACACTGGTTGTGTAGATAATATATCAGATCTAAGCATACATGCAATGAAAGTGGATATTCTACTAGAAAAAATATACAAAACAAGAGATATGAATCAACACCAAATTTAATGTGGTTCACCCATGTGGGCTATTTCCACCAAGAAACAAGTCAATATATTATCCAAAGCTTTCACAAGATATACAATGAATATTTACAATCTTTCACACGTCTCAGATGTATAGTACTTTCATTCTCTCAAAATTTTGCTTCTTCACCAAGAATTCTCTCTCTCATAATTAGTCTCACAATAATCACCAAGTTTTGCAAGTTATTATTAATTCTTACTTCTAAACCATATATTTCATGATTATATAGGCATATACAAACTTAGGACACTTAGCCATACAATTACAATCAATAGATATTCTTTACTACTAAAAATAGATCGAATTCCTGAGAGTTAAATAAAACACTCCCACATAGGTAATCGACATCGGTTAGCCCTAACTGATGTCGGTTCCTCCTTTCCTGATTGATTTTAGTCATAGGTGACCGATGCCGGTCCCTCCATAGCTAATGTCAGTTACTGTGTTTTCCAGCAAGTTTCATATTACATGCTAATCCAAAGTAATTGAGCTCCACACATCAACAATCTCCCACTTGGAGATTAAGTACTACATCATACCTGTACATCCTCATAATTGGATCCTTCCTTATCTTTGTTTCTTCCTCTTCAAGTCTCAAACTCGAAAACCAACAGAATTAGAGTGTAGCTATAACTTATCCTTTTCTAATGACTTCATTAGCATATCTGTAAGGTTCTCACTCGTATTAATCTCTTTCAGATTCAACTGCCCATCCTCTAATTCTTGTTGTATGAATTGATACCTTAACTGAATGTGTTTTTTTTATTGAATGAAACACTGAGTTCTTTGCAAATGAATTGCACTCTGACCATCACTAAATAATTTGCAATCATTTTTCTCCTTTCCCAACTCTTTCATAAACCTACTCATCCATATCATCTCATTCCTAGCCTCTATAGATGCAATATACTCTTCTTCTGTAGTAGACAAAGCCACAACCTTCTACAATCTTGAAATCCAACTAACTGTTGTCCTACCTACTATGAAAATATATCCAGTAGTGCTCCTCCTACCATCCAAATCTCTAGTCTTATCCGAATCAACATAGCCACATAATGAAATATCCAAACATCCATAGCAAAACTGCATGCTAGATATCCCTTTCAAATACCTAAGTATCCATTGGATTGTTTTGTAATGCTATTTACCTAGATTTGACATACATCTACTCATAACTCCCACTTCTCATGTAATGTCTGGTCTAGTACAAACCATAACATACATGAGACTCCCAACTGCTGAAGCATATGTCACTCATGTCATGTATTTTATAACTCCTCATGTGATGAAGAACACTGATCTTTACTCAAATTGAAGTGTCCAACCATACGTGTAGTAATTGGTTTTACATTCTACATCTTGAACCTTTCTAGCACCATGTACAAATAATCCTCTTGAGACAAATACAATTTCTTATTCTTCTCATCTCTATGTATTTGCATGTCAAGGATTATTTTTGCAGCTCCTAAATCCTTCATAGCAAATGTGTGAGCTAGCTTTCCCTTAAGCTCACCAATGTCCTCCATACTAGATCCTGTAATAAACATATCATCCACATACAATAAAAAAATAATATAGCTCCCATTTTCAAGCTTCTTGAAATAAACACAATGGTCAGATTCACATCTCAAGTAACCATGCTCATGCATAAAACTATCAAACCTCATGTACCATTGCCTTGGAGCTTGCTTGATCCCATATAGGCTCTTTTTCAACCTGCACACTAATTTCTCCTTACCTTTGACTTCTAAACCAATCGACTACTGCACATAAATTTCCTCATCCAAATCACCATGAAGAAATTTGTCTTCACATCTAGTTTTTCTAAATGCAAATCCTTTACTACAACTAAACTCAATACAATATGAATAGAAGTCATATTTACAACAGGAAAATATTTCACCAAAGTCAATACCTACTTTCTATGTCAATCCCTTTACTACAAGCTTTGTCTTGTACCTTTTATGTCTACCCTCTTCTTCCTTGATCCTATAAACCCACTTGTTCTACAATGTCCTCTTACCTACTAGTAACTTAACCAAATCCCAATTTTGGTTATGTTCCAAGGATTCCATCTCCTCATTCATGCCATGCTCCCACTGGATGTGGGTCTTATCCTGCATTGTTCTTCAAAACTTTCTGGTTCACCATTATCAGTCAATAATAAATAAAATAGAGAAGGTGTAAATATTTTTGGAGGTTTACTTACCCTTTGTGACCTTCTCACAGGAGTTTTGGGTACCGGAGGCTCATTTTGGACCTTCTAGACATTCGTATCCAAATTCTTTTAGTGACCGATGTCGGTCACCTGTAACCGACGTTGGTTCTAATAAGCGATGCCGGTTTGGATCTTCTATAACTGATATCAGTTATGCTAACCAATGTCGGTCAAGGTTCAACCAACACCGAGTTATTGTGTAACCCTCTGTCGGTATTACTTTTAAATCTGAGAGTTCATTTTCATTCACAAAATTCTCAACTGGTTCGTCCTTGGGTACCAAAATTTGATCCATGTACATTCTCTTTTCATTCCATTCAATATCATGACTCCTAATAATTTTAGAATTTTCTAAATCCCAAAAATAAAATTTGAAATCACCAGATCCATAACCAATGAAAGTGCATCTCTTGGATTTTGCATCCAAATTTTTCCTATTTTCCTTATCAATATGCACAAAAGTCTTCTGAACCAAAAACTTTAAGAAAAAAAAAGATCTACCTCTTTTCCAGTCCAAAATTCCTATGGTATTCCTCCATCTAGTGAACTTGAAGGCCCATGAGTTAATCAAATAAACCACTGTATCAACTGCTTCTACCCAAAACTGCAAGGGCAATCCAGAATGTATTCTCATACTTCTAGCACGTTCCATGATTGTCATGTTCATTCTTTTTGCAACACCATTCTCCTGTGGTGTTCTTGGAACCATTATTTCTCTACGTATCCCATTCACTGAACAATAATCATTGAAATCCTTGCTACAATATTCACCACCATTGTCAGATCTAAGGCACTTTAACTTTGAATTTGATTCATTCTCAACAAGGGTTTTCCATCTTTTAAAAGTTTCAAAAACATCATATTTGTGTTTAATACAATAAACCCATACCTTTCTTGTAGCATCATCAATGAAAGTAACATAATACTGGATCCTCCATGAGAAGCTACCTGAGCTGGTCCCCACACATACGAGTGTACAAGCTCCAATTTCTACTCCTTAGTTGCCCCAAATTTGAGAAATCTCACTCTCTTTTTCTTTCCAAAGACAAAATACAATGCTCACAGAAATCAAGATCTAAATCTTTCAAATCTAATAACTTACCCTTAGCCTTTAAGATCTGCATTCCTTTTTGACTCATATGGCCCAACCGATTATGCCACATGCATGCATTTGAATCTGAAGTAGATAATGCAGAAAAGGAATCAGTAACACAGGTAGATAAATATAATTTTCCTACCTTCTTACCTCTTGCCACAACAAAAGCACCCTTGGTGACTTTCCAAGAGTCTCCTGTAAAAGTAACCATGCAACCAGCTTCACCTAGTTGCCTATAGAAATAAGATTCCTCCTGAGGCTTGGCACATGCCTCACATCTTTCAATACCCATGTATTTCCATTCTGTAATTTTAGATGAACTTCCCCTTTACCAGTAATACTTCAAGGTTCATCATCACCCAAATAAACATGCCCAAAATTTCCCTGGACATAATTTTTGAAATAACCCTTATTAGGGGTTACATGGAAAGAATCTCTTGAATCTAAAACCCATGATTCAATTCTATTATCTAAAGAAAAAATAAGAGCATCTTGCATTACCTCTGCTATAAGCAAGATTTAATTCTTTACCTTTGTCTGGTTGTTGGTTCTCTTTATCCTTTGACCAACAATCTTTCTTTGCATGTCCTTTCTTTCCACATTTCCAACAAGTAATTCCCTTACCTCTGGATTTAGATCTATTATCCCTTGACTTTGATTTCCCATTACTCTTACTCTTTGATCTCTCCTTCTACATACCCCTGCTTTCTACATTCAAAGCATTCCCAGATGATGATTCCTCTGTACTCTTCCTGTGAATTTCTTCATTCAAGATTATACTAACCACATCATCAAAATTCAAAATATTATTAACAGATGTTGTATTACTAATAGCCATTACCAAGTTATCCCAACTATCAGGAAAAGAACATAAGAATAAAAGTTTTTTCACTTCATCATCAAATGGTATATCAACCGATTTTAATTTATTTTAATAGTTCTAAAATCATTCACATGACTAGATAGATATCCACCTTCATGCATCTTAGAACTAAATAGTTTCTTCATCAAATAAACTTTATTTGAAGCACTAGGTTTTTCATATAAATTAGCAAGAGATTTCATTAACCCTACTATAGAAGTCACTCTGTAATATTGGAAGCCATGGATGCTTCCAGGCTCAATCTTATAGATCCCAAAGCCTTTCTGTCAAGAATATTCCATTCTTCATCAGTCATCTTTGTAGGTCTAGACTTCTCATCCAACGATAAATACAAATCTCTTTGATATAGATAATCCTCAATCTGCATCTTCCATAATTGATAATTTCAGCTGTCAAACTTCTCTACCTTGTATTTTTTTCTTCTTCCATTGTTGTAGCTCCCACTCAATCAGAAAACCCTCTGTGAGTAAATATGTCAACACACAAAACCCTCAAACAAAGCTCTGATACCAGTTGTTGGGGTTAGCACACCAGTTGTATAGATAATATATCAGATCTAAGCATACATGCAAATAAAAGTGGATATTCTACCAGAAGAAATATACAAAACAAGAGATATAAATCAACACCAGATTTAACGTGGTTCTACCCAGTGTGGGCTACGTCCACCAAGAAACAAGTCAATCTATTATCCAAAGCTTTCACAAGATATACAATGAAGATTTACAATCTTCCACACCTCTCAAATGTATCAATACTTTCTTACTCTCAAGCTTTTGCTTCTTCACCAAGAATTCTCTCTCTCACAATTATTCTCACAATAATCATCAAGTTTTGCAAGTTCTTCTTAATTATTACTTCTAAACCCTAGCTTTTATGCTTATATAGTGCGTATACAAACTTAGGCACTTGGCCATGTAATTACAATCAATAGATCTGCTTTAATACTAAAAATAGATCTAATTCCCAAGAGTTAATTAAAACACTTCGTCACATAGGTAACCGACGCCGGTTAGCCCTAACCAATCTTGATTCCTCCTTTCCTGACCGATGTCGGTCATAGGTGACAGATGGTGGTCCCTTAATAATTGATGTCGGTTACTTTGTTTTCCAGCAAGTTTCATATTGCATGCTAATCCAAAGTAATTGAGCTCCACAACTCAGCAAGAAGATTCCTTCTTGTTCTTAATGGATGATATTTAATCTACACCAAAACATTGGGAGAACACCCACGTCATGTAGTAATTTGTGTCCCAATATTATAATTATGTAAAATTTATTCCATAATGTGAACAAGAATTAATATACGTACATCACTATGTTGTAAGTGGGAGGTAGTTGGTCCAAGTCCCCAATAAGTATCATGAGCTTATGATCATAGAGCTTCACATGATTGTTATTTATATGAATGAATATTCCCAAGCCTATGAAACTCATCTCATCCTGGGAATGATAAAATCTTTTATTATTCTTGGAAATTTGATTAAGGCTTCATTTCTGAAGAGTAATTCAGAAGCTAAATACATGTGATGGATACTTGATATGTTGAACCTTTGTCATACCTTATGTTTTATGGAGTGAAAAGAAAGACTGAGCACATTTATGTGATTGCATTTAATGCACATGGTTTGAACTACTTACTCAAATATGCCATTTGATCATGTTATACCTTGCTCTAATAATTAAGATTAGGACTAGAACTTTACAATTCCTAGAATCTGTATGTTCATTGGTCTTATGCAAGCTCTCCCTAATACCAACATGATCAATTAGCGGAGAAAGCTCACTGGCAATGGGTGGATCGAGTACCTATACATGCCTCAGGTTCTTCCATGCAATATGTGATCAAGTATATGCCGACTATGTTTAGGGTTCTTGCACATTGATTAAGCAAGTGGTCAAAAGATGATTACCAATAAAATTGGTTGTGTTGAGGAGGCTAAATTTCGAGGTTCCACTTCCACTTCCTAATGGTGTTCAATGAATAACCTTGAAATATTGTTCATACTTATTCGATTTAGAAATGGGCATCACCATTATTATTAGCATGTTATGTTATCACTACTCACTAGGTATAGATAATACATCCTGAGAGTGACATGGGAAACTTACCAATGATATTCTCATCATCAGACTCACACTTTGTTAGAAGCACATATCCTCAAGAGAATATTTTTGAATCCGTTTCTTCGAATTTTACATTTAAAACCCTTAGATTGCATACAGCCAAACAATAAATACCATCAACATTCAAATGAGCAGAAAATGTAAATTAAGTGTGCACATCACCAATGATTCCTTGTTGCACTGAAAAAACTTGGTTGGCACAAAACAGGCTTTTACAGTGACTAATCAATATGAAATTGACAGATCAACAAGATCCTTATGTTAGGAGTGAAGCACCCATCACAAGGAGAGACAACGTAACAAAAGGAGGAATGTCATCCAAAAACTGTTCTCACCTAAAACTTGGAACCACATGAAGATGCAAGATAACTGATGTATTGTTTCTCCTATAAATGAATGAAGCGGTGATCAAAATCATCAAATCCTTCTATGCACATTCAAACTTCGGAATCTTCTTCTCTCATTATTTACTCAAGCATATGATCCTCCATGAGACTGATTGTCGACAGTTTGCTACCTGACTTATTTTAACCACTAACTTTTCCCTAGGATATCCCTCTATACTCTTCTTCCACCTTCTCTAGTGGTCACTCAGTATCCTCATCATCTGTACACACTAAATGAAGCAAATACATTTGTATGATGCTTATATACATGAATCATCATAATTATCTCAAACCACAGACTGCTCCCTCAAGATACAATGATTGTAGTTCATGATAAATGTAAAATATTTCTAAAAAATATAGTAAAATCACTCAAATGGACAACTATCATATAGTTCGCTAATAGTAGATTAAGTATCAAAATGCCCGACAAATCTAAATGACAAGACTTGTCTTCGAATAATGATGAACTATGATAGGATCATTGTGGTAATAATTCTTCCAAATTATTGCCTTTAATATCTCAACCAAGTCAGAAAAAACATGTGACTAGAAAGACAAACAATCCTAAGAAATTTTCACCAGCTATCTATCCATGTTCATCTATAGAAAAACACCCTCGTCGAATCAAGATTTTTGTACCCTTATCCTCAGAGATGGTCTTCATAGCACCTACTGTAAAACCACTTACAAGAAGCTCAACAACATTTGCATACGATTACATCAACAATCTAAAGATTCATGCCTTCTTTTGTGCACAAGAATGAGCATGGTTATGTCATGACTTAACAATGCATCTTTTTCCTCTACAATGTCTCAATGATTGACACCACAACTTACTCGTATAGCAATTATCAGACAGTCCAAACCAATTATCTCTTGTCTCATGAACTTGTTTTACGCATGTTGAGCACGCCTTGACACCTAGGTCAACAATCCTACAAGACCTAGTTAACTTCTATTAACATATCTCATCAACTTCTGCTCTCATTACAATAGCAATGTATGGAATTTTATTTTGTCTACTATTTATAAGTTAACTACCTTTAACCTCCAAACTAAGCACTTATGTCACATCAATATAATCATCAATCTGATGGAATTGTAGTTGTACAAGTTCTAGGATCCATAAAACCATGGGCACATATAGGAAACTATGTATCAATATAATCATTTTCTAAATGTCAACTTCCAAGATCATTTACCAATGACCAATGGAAAAAATAAAAATCCCATCCACATAAAAATCTCTTCAAACATCTAAAAAACATATGTCATTTATGAATCAATATTAACCATCATCACATCTTGTCTTCATATCCATCACCTTTAATTGAGAAGCATATAATAGGGCTGATCTAAAGATCCATTAGGGCTTAAGCCAAATATCAACATATTTCAAATGATCACAACTCCAAGAACTTCATGAACACATCATATATATACTCCTACATGATATTCAAGATCATATCATATATGATCCAGGCTATATGCAAATTGATATTCAAACTCTATCTCAAAAACCATAAGACTAGGTTTTAGCCCTGTCTACGCCAATACAGTGGTAGATCTAAAGATGGAGACATTCTGAATCTTCAATTTCCTAACCATTGAATATGATCTGTATCCTTGCTTTCCATCGGGTCCATCTATAAAACCTCCCATCGCATTTCTGGACATCAAACTCACTTGTGCTCCCCAAATGAAACTTTCATCTCAGATATCTGAAATCTACAAGATTGGTCTCCTCAAACGACAGGGTTTTTCTCAAGTATCTCGTTGTTGAAACACCTGGAACATGAAACCTCCTCACCATCATGAGACTATTGAATATTCCTCTACATGTCATGAGTCCTCAGGTGGTTCCATTTGGATTTCCATTTACATTTAGATACCTTACACCTTCATTTTTCATCCACCTCGACATAGTTAGAACTAGGGTCTTTATAATATCCCTGAAATGCCTCTCTTTATCCTCCCATGCAAATTGATCATTCATGTTTTGTCCATGCCTAGAAACTCTCCACACACTAAGATATACATGTGTCTTCATACCTTATTATCAAGAGATTTCTTCCAAAGGACATTCATCAAGCCTCATACATCTAATATAAGACCTGATACACCTCTTGCACATGCTATACCACCTCCAAAAACATGCCTCATCCTGCATGCTACTACATCACATGCTTGGACTAGGCCTAGGATTAATGTCCTGAATCAACACATAATGTTTATGAAATTATCATAATGACCTCTTACAGACTCATCATATTTACCATACTTGAACTAATTAAGACCTCATCCTCAACTTCTGGGAAATACACATCACCTACTAGTTTCCACCAATGCACCATAGAACCTGCTTAGACACCATGCAAGATTATCAAAACATAGACACTACCAATCAACCTTAAGTGGGTCTACCATCATGGATGGATAGCTCCATGGAGACACTGTCTAAACCACCTAATATATCTAATAGGTTCCATCAATGCCACTAATAGATCAGACACCAAATGTCCCAACAATCTCCCCTTTTTTTATTGATGGTAACCACCTTCAGAAACATTGATGGTAACCACAAATGAAAGACACCAACAATACTCTCCTTTTTCATGTTTCTAAGTCTACTCCTCCCCTTTGGGAACATCTATGAAAAAGTCCCCCATATGACAAAATCAACACTCCAAAATAATGAAAACAATCTCATATAGACAACTTACTTATTCTCCCTTGAACTGTACTCTCCATATCTACTCACCATCTCAAAAATGACAAATGAAGCTCATATGGACACATACCTCTTGACTTCAATGGATTTACTAGTTGTCATGAACATCACTCCCCCTAACTTTATGCTTCATAAGCACAACAACTCTATCTATGAACCTACTTCTTTGTCCTTAAAAAACAAAAACTCCCCTTGAGTTAATGCACTTTCTCATTCTTTTTAAGACATTTGTTTCAAATCTTCTTGATTTAGCATTTATCCCCCTAGACTATACATATCTTCTTGAGAAAATTTAAATCCACTTGACATAATGCAGATGGAAATAAGCTCCAAATAAGTGCAGAAATTGCATAGTAGGATTTCTTCATAATCATGACTTATGGAGATGAATCATGCATTCTTGGACTATCTCAGCCAGTATAGACCATTATAGGTCTTAAAATCCACTGAATGAACATATGTGTATGGCATCTGTCATACATCATACCTCCATGTTGTCTTGAGTGCATCACATAACATCTGTAGGCCTTAGTTAAAATCAGCATTTTTAAACTCTGAGTACACCCTAGATGCTTCAATTTTTTTGTACTATCTACAATCCTATTTCATGTTATTTCATGTCAGCTTTCAACCAAACCACACAAACTTGTTTATGGATCCCATCAATCAATCAATGATAATGATCCCCCTAGCATATCAATATCTCACTCTTTGATACTTGAAGAAACCTCATGTCTTTATCTACTAATCATAAAAAACTCTTCAGCCTCTTACATTATGGACTGTTATACTACCTTTAAAACCACAAGGCACATATTCATGATCAACCACATACCTTGAATCCTCAAAGAAACCTATTAACCTTGGAGAAATATCCATTCAACATGCAACTATTTCAAATGCATCTCCATAATTATGAACCTTCTTTAATCCTAAATATTTGACTCTAGAACTACAAAGATCACAATTCGAAAAGATTTCATCTTTGATAAAAAATGACTTTTTCTAGCTCTGATAATTTCCTTTCCATTGTATACTCTAGCCTTCGTAGCCCTTATATTCTTCAATTTTATCTTTATCTTCATAAATTAGGTTTTTTGACATACCACTCTCTATGACCTCGATATACAACATCTCATACCTCACCCACTAGCCTCCATTATGACTCAAGTATTCAAGAGTATTCAACTAAGTCTCCATGCTCCCTTGTATTTTAAGACCACATACTTAGAAAAAGAGTATTTCCTATGAAGCACAATGTTCATGACATAACACTTGTTCTTGCAACCAAACTTCTATGTAATTGATTATTTAATCAAGTATTCATTCATGTAGTCATTATTTTAGTGAACATCAACACTTCACAATACTAAAAAACATGCCTTATTATCAACCTTTAAATCCTTCAGTAAAGTCCACTCTTTTTCTTAAATACATCCTTTTCTTCCTTGTGTGTCACCTATACAAACTGATATTTTTGACTTGTGTGGCCATTCTTGCTACTTCATCCTACCTATTCATCATCACCCATATTTTCCCAAATCCTTAAGCCCACATTTGTGGCCATATTTGTGTTCCTTAATGGGGCACCATTTTTTCATCCTCGTCCAACTGTTGTGGTCATATTTTATCTTTATTCGCCATGGACGCATATTTAATTGGTTCCTCATGTATGAAGAATATTGCATCTTGACCATCCTCGCATTTGTTTTCTCATATTTTTGATGTGTTCCTTTGACCCGTTGGTCCCATGGTTTGTACATCCATCTAATTGGATTCCCATTGGAATCCCTCTATCTTACAGTGTTTTTTTTCCGAGTCACAAGTCTATAGGACATTTCCATCATCTCCATTAAGGCCATATTTTGTTCCCTACTGAAGTGACTTTAACATCATCGACTTATTTTTTCTTTTTGGTTTTCAATTTTATCCCTGACCACTTGGGGCATCTTTTCTCGTTTCTCCTTTCAAACTCACGATCGATTATAGTTCATGTCATCGATTATTAGTTTGAGGGGGAGCACTTCAACAATCATCTCTTACCACTTCTTATTTTTGTCTCGTGGTTTGCTTACCGCAAACCACTTGAAAAAAAGGGAAAAATGTGGACACCATATTGTTGGTATCACTTTTCCTTCATCCCATGTTTCTTCCCCTTCACCGTCTTGTACATACATACCTCCCTTCCTATTTTATTTTTTTCCTCAATCACATCCAATTCCCATTTTCCCCATAATTATCTTATATTAACCCCATTATTAATGCACCTTCCCTAACCCATCCCAAATCATACTTAATTGTCCCTAAATCCATCCACTAATCATTTTATCCTCCCTAAACATCCTTTTATCATCCCTAGGTTCCCATCTACCCTCATTGAATGCATTCTTATCCCCCAACCACATTTTACCCTCCCCAAGCAACCCTAATCTACATTAACCACTTGAAACCCTAATATCACCACTTTTAGGCCCTTTGCATCGAGCTGATAAAATCTCCACCACCCAAATCGACGGTCTGTTGCAATCTTCGGTGACCCATGTGGGTCGTCATTGAACCTATTTATACACCCATACCCCTTCTCTCTTGAGGATGCAATTTTGAGATTTTAGTATTTCTTGCAACTTTTGCTTCATTTCGTGCTCTTCTTTGTAGATATTGCTATCACCTTAGAGATAATTTTGAGATCTTACATGTCACCCTTGAAGATCTTAGAGAATTATAGCTTGTTTGGAGTCCCAATTTTCATCTCATCATCATTGTGCATCACTCTTACAGGTTCACCAGTCACCTTGGAGATTTTCCCCTGTATTAGTTATTGTGAGCCCTCTCTACAAAAAAAAATTCCATCCATTTCCCCCCATCAAACCTTATATCCATTTTTATTCATTGTCGACCCTGCACAATTTCCATCAACCTGATCCACATATTCCTTATTATATGTCATCCACCCTTTCAGCTATCTATTTTCCAACCCCATAGTATATCAGATCTTCCAATTTTGATGTCTTGCACACTTATTTCTTCTGATATCATAGTCATCATACCCAGTCGGCGTCAATCCATCCCAGTCGTGGCCGATTGAATAAAAATTATCATTTTCTTGTCATATCCAAAAAAATTATTTCATCCTCTCTATCCTAATAATATTTATACCCTCTAAAATATCCTAGCATCAAATCAGTCCCAAATCGGCTTCAGATCAGCCCCTCATATCTAAATTTTTTTCTTACTCTTTTGCACTCACCGTCGACTGTACCTATTAGTCTCGGGTCGCAATCGACCTAATTAGGTTTGGTTTAGTTTTCATCATTTTTTGTTATAAGATCTACATTTTATGTTATCTAGCACATTTTATATTTTTTGTTTCATTTTAGTTTTTGTTGCATCCTATCATTTATCCATTATCATTTTATCTATATTTTATCAAAGTAGGTTGACATCCATCCAAGGAATTTTTCACTTCTCAAGACTGACGCTGAAGTTGTCAGGAAACCCATCATCCTATCTATTATTCATTTTCTTTTTGAGTTTCTCTTTGTTGTGTAGGTAATCAAGCTTGCTATGAGGAGGATCTTTTGTTCCTATAGCCATTATTATCTTATCTAGAGGTGGCCTTAAACCATCTCATCATTGGAGTTTCCTATTTTATTTATTACCATTTCACTAATATGAAACAGAAACAAGAAAATTCGATCAATATTCTTGTTACCCTTCAAGTAAGAAGTGAAGAGTGAGGGTTTGTTGGCTACAAAAGAGTTTATTTCAGAAATGGAAGAATTTGTTTGATGTTATGCATTGATTTCAAAGAAGGTGGAAATAGAGGCCTTTGATATACCTGTTGTGGCAGTAAAAGTACTAAAAGAGGACAAGGATGTCATACTAGATGATCTACCAGATGTGTTACCTCTGAAGTGGCATATACAACACCATATTGATTTGATCCCAGGATCGTCCCTCCCAAATCAGGAAGCCTATATGATGAGTTGAACATGCAAGTGGTAGATATAATACAGAAATGGTTAGTGAGAGAAAACATGAGTCGATGTGTAAATCCAACACTATTGACTCCCAAAAAGGATGGAAAGAGGAGAATGTGTGTGGATTATAGGACCATAAATAAAATCACAATTAAGTATTAGTTCCTAATATTAATATTGGATGAAATGATGGACGTGCTAGCAAGAGCATGATATTTTAGTTAGATTTACTTGCATAGTGGGTACTACCAAATTCAAATCCGTGAAGGATATGGATTTTACAAGTGGATGGTGACGATATTTGGGATATCTAATGCACTCAGTACATTCATGAGGTTGATGAATAGAGTACTTAGAGAATACAATGGTAATTTTTATGTTGTCTATTTTGATGATATTTTGATATTAAGTAATACAGTGGAAGAACACTTATTACATCTAAAATTGGTGTTAGAATTGTTACAAAATGAGATTTGTATGAAAACTTAAAGAAGTGTATATTTCCTCATAAAAGTATAGTTTTTTAGGGGTTTTCTTCTCAGATGATGGAGTAAGGATGGATGAGGGAAAATTGAAGGCAATTTTGGAATGGCCTAATCCAAGGAATGTGACAGAGGTTCATATTTTTCATGGATTGGAAACTTTTTATAGAAATTTCATCAATAATTTCAGTAGCATTATTGCACCCATAACAGAGTGTACGAAGGAAAAGGAGTTTGTATGTACTAAGGTAGCAACAGATAGTTTTGAATTTTTGAAGAAATAAGTGTCAAAGGCACTTGTTTTGGTATTGCTAGATTTTAGCAAGGTCTTTGAAGTTGATTGTGATGCCTCACATGTTGGGATTGGATTTTTACTTAGTCAAGAAGGATGGGTTGTGTCATTCTTCAGTGAAAAGCTAAATGGAGTCAGGAGGAAATATTCTACTTATGATGTGGAATATTATGTTATTGTTCAAGCATTAAGGCATTCGAGACATTACTTGTAGTTAAGGAACTTTTACTCTTTACTGACCATGAAGCATTGAGGTATGTAAACACATAGAAGAAACTAAATAGTAGGCATGCAAAGTGGGTTTTATTTTTGCAAGAATAGAATTTTGTTTTAAATCATAATTCAGGTTAGCATAATCAAGTTGTTGATGCCTTGAATAGGCATGTAGCACTTTTGATAACAATGGAAAATGAAGTAGTAGGGTTTGAGGTAGTTAAAGAATTGTATGAAGGTGATCCATATTTTGGTGTTTTCGTGAGACAATGTAAGAACCCTACAATGGGTATTAGTTATTTTGATTATTTGATGTAGGATGGTTATTTATTTGGGGGGAAACAATTGTACATCCCTCTTGGTTCAATGAGAGAAAATATTTTAAGAGAATTACATGGTGGGGGCTTGGCTAGAAACTTTGGTATAAGTAAGACAACTATTATATTGGTAGAAAATTATTATTGGCCTAGCGTAAAGAGGTACATAAGTAGGATCGTAGCACAATATAGATTGTGCCAAATGGGTAAGGGTCATGCACAAAATATTGGGTTGTATATGCCATTATTTTTCCCTACAGGGCCATGGGTTGATTTGAGTATGGATTTCGTGTTAGGACTTCTGAACATACAACGAGGGAATTATTCTATCTTTGTTGTGGTTGATAGATTCTCTAAGATGGAAAATTTCATTGCTTACGAGACAATTAATGATGCTTCCAAAGTTGTAGAGTTTTTGTTTAGAAGTGGATAGATTACATGGAGTTCAAAGAATGATCACTTCAAATCGGGACCCAAAGTTTTTGACTCCTTTTGGAAGAATTTAAGGAATAAAATGGGGACACAACTATAGTTCAGTAGTGTATATCACCCTCATACTGATAGGAAAATAGAAGTAGTGAACAGAAGCTTGGGAAATCTCCTAATTTTTATGGTTGGAGAAATTATGAAACAATGGGATTTATCTTTACCACAATATGATTTTTCTTATAACATCTTGGTAAACAGGTCAACAGGGAGGTCTCCTTTCCAGATTATCTATGGTAGAAACTGTAAGGGAGTGATAGAGATTAGTAGATCTTATGCATATAATTATTACATCCACAGAGCCAAACATAGAAAACAAGCAAATATTTTAATCACACGATATGATAGTTTTTCTCTATTTCCTTTGTACAAGACATTACAAATAAATAGGAGAGATTGGTCCTATTTTCTAGGAGGTTGTTTTAACAATACTCCTCACATTTCTTATCTACATTAATTTGGTTTAACAAACAAATCGTGTTCAACTAACTATATGAGTTTTTATTACAACTCATCTACACCACATTATTATATTTACCTATATGTAAATATAATTAATCCATACATTATAATGTAAATCTCACAATAATAATGTGAGCACTATATATATTTCCTAACACTCCCCATTTAGTGTGAACATGGGAGAAAAACAATTGCACTTCCTCTGCAACTTGCCTCCCGTGCGTGCTCATGATCTGGATGGTTTTATAGGATAGCCAACAACCTTGAAAAGGATGGTTTTACAGGACAACCAACAACCTCAACAAGAATGGTTTTATGGGAAAACTAACAACCTCAACCACGGATGGTTTTACAGGAAAACTAACAACCCAAATATCATGATGTTGTTTTTTCTTGTGCTTTCATCTGTCTACTATGTTTTTCCTTCAAGGAATTATGTAGGAAACACTGATCACTTATTACATACTTGAAAGACGAGGCAGAAATGGAAATGGAACATTGAGATAATGTCCCCCCCCCTTGATGTGAATTTTCCACGTATTCAATATAGAACAAGAAAACTGAAATAGAATCACACTGCACATAACTGAAATCAACGGCAACGTAGAAATGAAAGAAAAATCACACACACACACACACACACACACACACACACACACACACACTGTCACCACAACTTTTTGTGGCCCCGTTGTTGGTGACTGATGAAAGGTCGGTGTCTAACCTCCAGTCTCCTGTTCCTCCATTCTCCAATGAATGATTTTGTTTACTCAGAAAATATGATCATGTCGCTCAACTGTTTGCACATTGTGATTATTCATTTCTTCCCTCCTACAATGTGAAACACTTTATTTTCCAAACATCGGGTAATTCCAAAAATGTGTCTGTAAGGCAATTTTTTTTATTTTATAGAATTTTTACAATAACTCCTTTGTGACACTTTTGAAAACATGAACTACGAATTCCTATAATGATAATGAAGAGACAATAAATTTTTCCCTAAAATTTTGACTCTAAAGAGATACTTTACTATACTATGACACCCTTATTAACATTTTGAATAATCAATAAAAGGTGATTACAAATTTATATATTATCTACCAATACATGGCCTAAACATACAAAATAAAAGATTAAACATTGGCTTTATGGACTTCAAGAAATTATGACAGCAACCAACCACAGAAGACCATCTGACAGATTTGCATCATATGTATGAGATACATATGGAATAAATTCAGCCCATCAATTTGAAGCTTTGGTAATATCCGGTGAGTAGTCACCTTGGTATAGGTAGCTGCGAGTCTAGCCATGAATTCTTCTATTATCAGGAAAAATAATCTCCACGTGGATTTCAATAATGGGAGCGTAGTTTTATAGGTATTCCATGCAATGTGTGTACAACAAGATAATTGAATAAATGATTTACATCTGAGTAGTGAATACCTAAATTTCCAATGAAAAATCCTTATTAAATAAGACTCAAATTTCTTGTACTGTTGAGATAGGGTATCTCGTACCAGAGCAGATCTAGAGGACGACTGGGCAACTCGTTGAAGACTTGACTGCTATTTCAGGCTTGAAATACTCAGTAGTGGAGGCTCTCTCGTTGTCTGAGCTCTTAAGGTTTACAAATCTATTATAATAATTACAAACACATTAGACTACAAAACCACCATTGATAGGAGCAAAAACTTAGAAGCGTTGCCTCTTGTCAAATTTTAAGATTTTATTCTCCTCATGAAATCCATGCTTTTATACCACTAATAGAGATTAGTGGATCTTATGCAGAGAATTATTACACCCGCAATGCCAAACATAGAAAACAAGTAAATGTTTTAATCAAACAATATGATAGTTTTTCTCTATTTCCTTTGTATAAGACATTACAAATAAATAGGAGAGATTGATCTTATTTGCTAGGAAGTTTTTCTAACAGCACTCCTCACATTGTTTGTTTACAGAAATTTGGTTTAACAACCAAATCAAATTCAACTAACTATATAAGTTGTTATTAAAAATCATCTAAACCACATTATTATATTTACCAGTATGTAAATATAATTAATCCATACGTTATAATATAAATCTCACAATAAAAATGTGAGCACTATATATATTTCCTAACAGGGAGTCCTAGATATGATTGTGCTATCAGGTGAAGATAAAATCAGTGATGATGCAAAAGCATTTGCAGAACACATGCTACAAGTGTAGGAAGAAGTGAGGGAAAAACTAAAAGTTAGTAATGTAAAATATAAAGTAGTTTTATATGCTAGTAGGAGAGTAAATGTATTTGAAAAAGGGGATATGGTTATGGTTCATCTTAGAGAGGATAGGTTTCTAAAGGGGACATATAATAAAATAAAGTATAAGAAGATTGGACCATGTAGGATTCTAAAGAAAATGAGTGGTAATGCCTATAAGATGGAGCTATCTAACAACTTTGATATTTCACCAGTTTTTAATGTTTCTGACTTATATAAGTTTCTAGGTTGTGAGGTAAATTTCTTGGAGGAGGAAAAAATAAAATGGGAGCAACAAATGCCAAAGAAGGAAAAGGAAAGGGTAATGTGTATCTTGGCCCAAAAAATGGTCACTACTAGACATTGGAGCTACAACAAATATTTTTGTAAAGTGGGAAGGTTTGCAATGGGAAGAAAATAATTGGATTCTTGAGTGGGAGTTGAATAAGACTGACAATGGAAAATTAGATGAATTCCATCAACTGAATTCGCAGGAGCAGAATTCTTTTCAACAAGAGGAGAATGATGTGGGAGCATAACTTCTAAAGGCCATAACTTTTGATCCGACCATTAGATCGTCTTGAAATTTTATAGGGTGGTAGATATTTATTAGTAATATGTCATGACCAACATTTTCATAAAGTTGTTTTCCATTTCGGCATAGTGGTCTAAACTTAGCTCCAAATGTTTTTTTTGTTTTAGTATAAAACTTAGAGTTTTAATAAATTTTGATATGCTCTATAGAATAAGCCAAAAATTGGTGTGAGCCTTCATTTATAAAGGAATATTTCGTACGTAAAAATTGGGGTCCATTCGAAGTATTTTACTAGTATGTAATTTTTGACATTTTAGGGGTTTTTAGAGCTAATGTGAAATAAAAGGAAGATTGTAATGATGTAAAAGGTTAGTGTGGCTTCCAGAATAAAAAGAAAACTATTTTGAAGCTTTTGTTCTTTTGTAAATAGTTTTTGTGTGTTTTGGAGATATTTCAACCTCTTGCAACTTGATCCACGTCATTTTGATTGAATTGTGTCCCTTGAAGCTAGGTTGTGCTTGTGTCAGTTACACCAAAATACCAAGATATAACTACTCTTATCCCAAGATGAATGTGTGAGATGGAATGCATAAATTTTCCCTCGTATTTCATAAATGATGAAGTCTAAATGGAGTGATTATTTTTTTCTCTTTTTAAAGTGATAGATAGGAAGTAATATCCCAAATTACCCATCCCCAAATAATAGTGAGTAATTTTTATATATATATATATATATATATATATATATATATATATATATATATGATTCCCTAATTTGAATTTCATCATTAACAACTATAAGGCCAACCCACAGTGCTTGGTAAGAATTTATAAAAGATAATAAATGATGTGGCATTTTAAACATAAGAAAAAAGGGGGGGACGGACGAAAGCACCCAAAGGGTACAATAACACCTGGGTGCTCTTGTCCCTACTAGGCGCTAATCTTCAAGAGGATATAAAGATAAAAAATAGGTCACATGTTGTACAATGTCCAAAAGTAAAGGTTTAGTTCCAAAAAATCCAAGGACAAGAGTGTAAGAAATAAAACCATGTAAATACAAAGCAAAATAAGTGTTGTTAATGTCTAGTTTTATTGCTTAGGAATTGTTGTCACCTAAAGTTGCACCCTGTTGTAACTAGGTTCAACACCTTAGTGAAACATGGGATGATCTATAAATATGGAACTTTCTTATTGAGACCATACTCAAGAGAATTTCGGTTCCTCCACCTATCTATCCTATAGCTAACACTACCTAAGAAGAAATCACAACTAACTAAACCCAATCTAAACATCCAAGGGACCAACGTTAGAGAGAATGCAAGAAATGAAACCTAATATAAGAAAGGAGGTGATATCACTAGAGAGAAGGGGATCACTCTCCATGAGGCGAAGAATAGAAGGAAAAATATAGAGGAGAGGGTATACACGTGCCAAAAACCAACCTTGCATCGACCCTTCCATTCCACACATTATAGACATACATAAATAGAACCTACGAATATAATCCATGCACAATATACTAGAAATGAATGAAGAGGAAAGAACACAATAAATGCAAGCATAGTTTAGAAATGAGCCACACTGATAATATTTTATTTCTTAAAGGATGTACAATCCATTAAATCAATGGTGGAAGGCACTGGATGCATTACACTTTAGATCTGATTTCTACAACTCGTAAAATATCGATCACCATTTTGACATGGTGACTTTAGTATTGGGGGAGCCTCTTTACTATGAGTTTTTGAGTGATATTTATAGAAAGAATGAGAGAACAGAGAGTGAGAGTATCAAAGTGCAATAGTAATGAAGGGAACCAACCACTTACCACCACCAAGGACCAATTACCATATATTCTGTAGGTCAAGTATGGGAACCTGACATTACTCCAATCACATGCCATCATATTTCTAGTGTAGGAGGATGACACAATTTTAAAATAAATTCAATAATTTGGAGTGGTTGTGTCTCTGGTTTTAAATTAGGTGTAACTTTGTTATGTTTCTGCTATGAATCACAAATTATCCTTCAATTTTTATGGCCTCCATTGTCTTTCTCTGCTTTTCCCTTCTCCACATATTTTTTTCCAACCTTCGCCAAGATTCACGAGCTACATTCAAACCCTATAATGCATTATACCACATGCGGCACCTTGTTATTTGTCCTACAGCATTCACTATGATTTGTGGGCTTCATTGCAGATTTTTAACTTATGTGACCTTTAATCCACACTTAACATTCCTTCTCCACATTTCATGGTGTTCCAAAGAAAACTATGTTATAGTGTTATGCGGGTTTTGTAATGTTCTATGAGTGTATGTGGTGTTCCACAGGTTTAGTAAGGTTCCACGAGTATATGTGTGTATCACGGGTTGTTTTAGTGAATCGCACGATCAGACTAAAGTGTTTTGTGGGTTTAAAATAATTTTGCTCATCAAAGGATAATTTTTTTGTAACGCAGAAAGAGAAACAAAGGCCAGGAAGTGTTACAATACAAAGGAGGATTGTCATGCAATAAAGAGAAAACTCCAGAAATTCCATAATTTTCCACGATGGTCATGAAATGCGGCAGGACCAAGAGAAAACAAGGGAAGTCCGCAGGAGTCTTGAAAAAATTCAAATTTCTAAATCTACTGAAACCTACTTATGTTAAATATTAAAAAGTATGCTCTAGATGAAAAGTCATCATTTGTTCATGAAATGAACATGATATATACATGAATTCAAGTTGTTGAACTTCAAAATGTGAGTGCTCAAACTTTTATGATTGTCCTGGAAATTTGAAATGAAAGCTAATTTTTTTAGAGCGAGAAGAATAGAGCGATTGAAACTGACAGATATATCAAGAAGATTTTATGAAGATGAGAGGAAGAGAAAAATCAAACATGATCCTAGAATGTTATATTTTTGAATAAGAATGAAGAGCGAGCTATTTGCATGAATATAAGTATCATACATGTTCCAAGTGTGGAATATGTAGAATGTGCAACAAGCACTTGTTTTGTAATATGAAAATCTAAAGTACTCCATCATATAGATTGAAGAAGCAAGCTAGCTAAACAAGCCTGGATACTTTGCATGGGATTGAGGTCGCTTACCTTTCATACAAATTGCAGGGATTGGTGATCTCCAGTGAGTTGGTGCTCACGAATCAAGCATGAGTGTAGAGTATCAGCTGTAGGCCCCCAATTGGTGTATTGCATAATGAGTATGGTGCTCACGAATCAAGCTAATGTATGGTGCCTTTAGAATTCTCTGGATTGGTGAATCTCCAGTAGGTATTGGTGCCTGACCAAACATGTTGTGAAGAACAATTAATTTTATGGTCTAAAGTTTTGAGATAGTAGACTCCAATTGTGAGTCTTTTCTTTGTGGTTTTTACTAGCCAATTATTTGAAATTTCACATCAATATTGTATTTGTGTCAAATATGTAATCCTTTGAATGTTCAAATGAATCTTTAAAGTTTAAATCCATGAAACAATTGCTACTAATATTGATTCATCTTTCCTATTCATTGTGGATAAGTCATTGTTCTTCTTCACATTGCATCTTATAAGATTGAATTTGCATTGAACTAAATAAGTATATTAGAGAAATCACTTCAAAATAAAATCCAATAATCTAAATAAAAGTTCTAAACCATGTCCTTCAATCAGGATCACTCCTTACAATCTTGAATGATACCTTGCTGAAGCTTGGAATGAAGCACCAAGCTTATTGAATCTCTTGATCAAATTTGTTTGTGGATGCTCCGAATAGTGTTACGAAAGGAAGTATATCTTCATCCCTATGATCAAAGCGATTGTATGAGTGATCTAGATTGTAGTTTTCATGATCAGATTGGAAAACTTTTTACACGGTATGTGAGATTGAATGATAATCCAACACAATTAGAGTCAATGCAAATCTCCAAGTGTTATGAAATTTTGATAATTGGAGAAGAATTAGTGATTGTTTATGAGACATGAGGGAAGAGAATCCCCAAATCCTTGCATTTACTGTAGATTGAGTTGATTTGGTCTTTGAAGCTAACTAGGCACGATTTGAATTTTTTAGTTGAGTTTCCAATTTGATCCTGAGAATTTGAACTATTGTTTTAAGTTTACATGCAGTTGAGCCATCATCTCCAGTTGGCAAAGGTGGCATAAAATTTCGAATATTTTTACCTTTTGCATTGAAATATTAAATTCATGTCTTATTGGATGTTGGATAGAGGATTCCGACAACATTGGAAGTGACGCACACTTCCTTAGAGCTTGATGGGGATAATTTGGAGGGTTGTGAAATGCCTTGGAATGTCATACTTTAGAGGGATATTGTTCAGAGTATACGATCATATTTTTGGCATGATTTGAGTTTGTAGATCTACCAGACTGGAGTCCTTTTGCATATATTTACATGATTTTATCTTTAGATCCGATTTGGAATAATTGTCGTAGTTAGCTTGATATGTAAATTAGTGAAGTTTGGATAAGTGAATAAGAGGTGAGGTGGAGAATGGGATATAATGGGTAAGGATTTCCTCTATCCATCGTGAATTTTAGACCTATCTGAAATTAGCTAATAGGAATTAACTAAGGGTGAGTAGTCAGATGAATAATAAGAGTGATAGGATTACCATTAATTAGGATCCTATGATATCAGGATGTGAGTGCAATAGTGGTTCATAACATGAATATTACAGCATAATTACAAGATCTATGTCGTGAGGTTATAGGAATGATAGTAATGTGATATATTAGGGTGTCTACAATGTCCCCTCTTAAAAGTGCCATTATGAAGGTCGTAAAATATGCTTTAATTATAGTAAAAAGTAGTGCAAAAGTGATGAAAAAATAGTTGAAGAATGGTGGGTGAACTACCTTATTTACCCCAGTGAAGTAATTTGGATGAGCCCAACAGATTTTGGAGGTCATTAGAATGCGTAATGCAAGTATTTGGATGCCCCAAGGGTGTCTGGACTCATTTCCCCCTCTTTAAAGTGTTATTATGAAGTAATGCCCCAGCGGGTTTAAATATATGTTAGACGCATTGCAGATCAAGTGAAAAAATGACGTGAGAAGACTGGTGGACTGCTTGATTTGATCCCCAGTGAATAAGCGTTTAGATGGAGCCAGTGAGTTACAATATGGTATCAGAAAAAGGTAAGTGGTCCCCCTTGAGAGATGTGGGTGATGTTGGAAAGCAGTGGACAACCACTTTATAGGAAGAAGGAAAATACTTACGATTCAAGAGTGATTAGAAAGGACTATAGTTATTGATGATGGATAGATGATACATTATAAACATGCAATGATATTTATGATTAATGAATTTCATTGATATGAACTTTTTGAAAAAAATTTTGAATGAGATGCATGAATGAATGTAATGAATGATATTACTAACATCACTCGTAGCTTGAGCTTCCATTCAAATTTTATATTTTGGAGCAAGCTATGCTTTACTAATTGCACAATAGAGTTAGCACCGTGATTATTGAAGAACCATGATGATCAACCCATTATGTATGTAAACACACACACACACACAACAACAACAACAACAACAACAACATGCAACGCACGCACACACACACACACACACACATACATAGTAAATGTATACGCTAAGGCTATCAAATGAGCCAGGATGATACACAATAAAATACTTGTACACCAAGTCTATAGTAACTGAGCCAATGAAAAGTAACTAGAAATAAACATAAATAACTATGTCCCTTATGTGTTCCACAATGATAACTGATTCAATTGATTTTCTCCGGAGAAAGGATAACTGTCAGCCCAATAAGGTTGACAATTAACCAGTGGGTTTGAGTGACACTCTTGTTCCATCAATGATGATTGAGCATTATTTTATGGATTGCCCCCAAGACAAGGATACATGCAAAGGGTAAGATTGGATCAGACTGAAGAGTGGGGTCAAGTGACACTCTTGTTGGATCTAATGTTGAAAATTGATTTGATTAATGAGGATCATTGCCTCCATATGAACGGATACATACAAGGGAGAGAATGAGAGCCGAGATTGCCCCAAGTGAGGATACACACTAGGGTTTTGAAGTTTTGTAGGATAGCTGGAACGATCACTAGAATAGGAGTTAAAAGTTTGATTTTGAGATGAGTTGTTGATTATGTTGGTTGTGGTATTGTTTGAGAAGAGTACCTCCTGTGTTTGATAGTCGTGTGAATGTTTTGAAGTTTGTGGACAATGTTTATCCCATGATTTTATTTGATTTTTGACTAATTATAGATGTTTTTGATTTTAGGACAAAAACATTTGCTATTTTTTGGATTTTTGAGTATTTGTATTTTTAAGGATTTTGGAATATATGATATTTATTTGGATTTTTTACTCAGTATAAAGGGGTGCACTATCTGAACATATGTTTAAACAATTGTAAACATTTCATTCCATTGGTAGAGTGTAGATGATATAATGATAGGATGTTTGACTCCGCCCTCGACTCCACGTAACTAGTAAGATGTGAGGGATCTCAACACCGAGACCCAAGAAGGATGTAATAAAAATGAGATAGTGATGTGAAAATGAAGATGATGGATGTAAAAACACAATGTTAATGATGGTCCACTTAGGAAAATCTCCAACTAATATTATATGATCGATTCCAAGTTGATTTCAATTTATAGGTCATTATTAGACTTAGATCCATTGATGGCCTATTATTAGCTAGATCTAATGTAAGGAGTGGTTTTCTCTCTTAACATGAGAAACTAAATTGATTATTTGGATTTTATATGATTAAGAACTTTTGATTCAATTTTCTAAAGGATTTATGTTTCTTGATTTTTTATTGAAATGACCCCTACATTTTACCTCATACCACCAGTAAGAGGTAAGGGTTCAACATCAAAGACAAGATGTGGGAGAGTAAGGGTACCTTTCTTTTTTCCTAGTATTATGTTACTAATAAGAAGAATTCTTGACTAGATAAGATATTACCTAAGTGTTAGAGGTGCATAGGGATGGGGTGCGTAGGTGCACAAGGGCGCATTGGGAAAGTCAGATTTCAGGACTTAGCCATTTTGTATGCACGGACTAGGAATAGGATTGAGTGTGGAGCATGAATGAGATAAGGACAAGAAGACTTGCGGATGAAGAAAAAATTGTTTTGGGAATAAGGGGAAGCTTAAGATTCATGCAAAGTTCAAGCTAATAATAGGATTAGATCTAGAGTTAATTATAGGTAATATATTATTACGCGAAACTTGCATGCTTTCTTAGTTTCTTTTGTAGTGGCGCATGGCTAATTTTGAACATGCACTATATTTTGAGAAGTACATGGGTGGTGAAGGGAAATTCCCCACCCCTTATATATGTATTGATTTGCATGGTTTAGATGGTCAGTGTATTTTGGATTGTTACAGAGTTACGTTGCTGGTATGATTTTACACGCATGACTTTGTGATGGTATTTATGATTTATTCAACTATTGTGGTTTGTGATGAAGTAATATAATGAATTTTTGTGTATGGATATTGATTGTTGATGTCTTTGTTACTGGTTATTGTATGGTAAATCTTATCTTGATCCTTGTTTGATTAATCATGCACCATGGTTGCAAGTTGATTTTTGTTATGCTTTACCATTAATTACATATGGATATGGAACATATGAATGATCATGCTAACATCTTGACAAAGTTGGTATAAAAATAGGGACCTGGTACCTTTGTACACTTCAGGTGAGTGCTCAGATATGTCTGAGTGATGTGCCGATGCGTATAGGGTTTGTGTGGGAAAATAAGACTACATTTTGGTTTTGTTGTCAGGACCTATTTTCATGTTGTTACAAGGATGTTGCATGATGAAGACGTATCAGTTGACTTTGGAAAACATTGAGAGTTGGGTAGTGGACTTAGAAGACCCGTTTTCTCATAGCTATAATACTGGGCCTGATTTCGATGCTCACATGTGGGTTGAAGAACATCTATATCAAGAAATCTATGAGATGTTCTTTTGTTTTTTTCCTATAGAGTTGTACGAGTGGTTGGTAGCATATGCATCAAAGTGGAATTGGAGGTATAGAACATTTGTTTGGACACAAGAATATTACATGGATCTGTATGATGTTGATGTGACTTGGACACATGTTGTAGATCATTAGTGGAATGGTGTTTTACAAGTCTATATGTTGGAGTACGTTGTTTCTACTTATTCATGTCCATAGGTTGTTGAGTTTCAGTTCTTGCGCGAACCTAGAGGATCTTATTTTTATGATTTCCCTTTAGTTATCAATATCTTTTTGGTGACTATGGATTTGGAAGAATGACCTATTGATAGCTAAACCTCCACCGTGCATGGGGGAAGGAGCAGGTGTGGTGAAATATGGCGGACCTTATGGTAGAAAAGGAAAGAGAGGAAATAAGACTTAAGTATAATGAAGTGTAGGAGAGGGGATTGGTGAAGAATACTTATACTAGGGATTCTATGGAGTTACAGAGGATGATGTCTCATGAAATATTTGAATTTCACATAGAATACATGGAGTCAGAGTATCAGGATCTCCCCCACTTAGGAAATCATGGAAGATAATGCCCTTTAGCTTCAGATGACAATGCGTTGGATGAAGAAATATTGAGAACTGTAGGTGTGCATCTGATCCTACCTGGTGATATTTCCCTTACGCTTGGTGTTTTAGATCCTACAACAATTATTGAGAAACAAGATAGTATTGGTGATAGAGTAGCGACATGTAGATTTCATTTTCCATTGAGTATAGAAGTTTATTAGGCGATAAGTTCATCTATGGTTGTGAAAACATATTCTTTGTTTGGTGGTCCAATTGGTGGTATATTTTCTAGCACATCATTAGGATATAGCATGGGCACGCAGAACATGGGTAATACATAAGGAAATGACACAACTTTGTAGACTTTGGGAGTTTAATTTAGTACAACACTTGGAAAAAAGAGTAGCTCATCCTCTAGTCCAGTGCCTGTTATAGGAGGTGGATCGGGAGGATCATGAGGTTTGGGATCTAGTAGATCTAGTGGTTATGGAGGTAGAGGGAATACTGGAGATAATACAATTTTTTAGGTTTGGTGGACATGGTCCATACCAACTACAACAAGTATATTACAAGATGTCTGTTTACCTACCAAAGTATAGAGGCATTGAGGATGTAGTGGAACATGTGCATATGTGTGAGATATTGTGGCATGCTAAGGGAATTACCACTCCTAAGTGTAATGCAAGTCAGTTTACTACTAATTTGTAAGGGCGTGCACATAGTTGGTATAGGAAGTATAATCTGAACCAGAATGTTGTAGACTATAACATGTTGTGTGATGCTTTCTTGGTTGAGTTTTAAATACCTGAGTTTGAATAGAAAAGCATTAGTGTCCTGAAAGAGATTAAGCGTGTCATAGCTGAGAGCATAAGGGAGTATGATGTTTTCTTATGATATACACCCTAGCCAACATGCACAATGGTTTTTCTGTGGTTTGATCACACCTTTTAGAATGGTGCTCTCTCATAAGACATTTATATATCCATGTGAGGCATTGGAGGTAGCTCTGTGCAATGAGGTAGTTGGGAGCATCAACACTGAAGTTAGCCCATTCTTGGAGGAACAGATTACATCTATGGCAAAGTAGTTGGAGAAACTATTGGCCAATTTAGCTCATGAGATGCATAGTGGAAGATGGTGTACATCTTATAAGGTGGAAGGCCATACCAAGGATGGTTGCCCTTGTAAATCAGTACATGCCATGTTGCTGGATTGTGAGATTTGTCACTTAGATCATGATTCAAGTTGGTGTCACTTGTTGCAGCACGTGATCAGGAAGAACGAGTCTTGTTAATGTAAAATTTGAAATTCCCACACTTATGATATGGATAATTATAGATTGATTAATTAGATTCATGAGGCTATTAAGACCGGTGTATGTCAGAATAGTGTTGCAAAAGGTTCTAAAGAACAAGGTGAACATTATAGTCATAACCACAATGAAGGGTGTTCTGATGGAGGTGGTGGAGGTAGAGGTTACCGAGGGGGATATAGAGGTCATGCTCATAGCAGTGGTAGAAGTGACTTCCCTTGTGGAACCTATTTTACATGTAGATCCCTTGATCTTTATGGGCACAAATTCCCTTAGAATGTAGTCTGCTCATGGTGCAGACAAAACCATAAGTTTGAATAATGCCCTAATTTATATGAGCACATGAGTAAGAAATATAAGAAGAATGATAAGAGTGTGGGAATGGTTAGAGTAAAACACATTGTGGAAGACTAGTGGATGCCAAATTTAGTACCTAATACTTAGATGTTTCCTGTGTTAGTCACTAAACACATTGAGGTGGCGCGTGTGAGGGAAATTCCAAAGTAGAAAACTATTATTACAAAGCAAGAGGTGATTGCATGTGAAATATCCAAATTCTTCCCATCAGAAGGAAGTTTATCAGGAGACTATGGAGGTTATTAGAAACTTGCAGGGAGAAATACATTTCTTAAAGGAGTAGTCACAGAAGCTGTAGCAGGAGAAGAATGTTGAGCTTCCTCAGAAAGATGTTGATGACTTGAAGGAGGTTTGTTAGATGTTATGCTAGGAGTATATCATTCCTTTGTTATGGGAATGTCTGAGGGAGAAGATATTATGCATTGGATTAGAGCATGAGAGATGAATATTGCATGTGAACTTACCTCCTCATAGTCTTGAGTATGAAAAAGAGATTACTTTGAATGTAGTTTTTGATGGGTGGTTATTGAGTAATATACTGATTGATACATGTACAAAAGTTAATGTAATCACTTTGGATGCGTGGAATCATATGGGGAGACCACCCTTACAGTCCTCTTTGATTGTGTTGTATATGGAGAATAGGAGTAGAGCCACGCCCATTAGAGTATTGAAGGATGCCACTATTACTATACAAGGGGCCAAGTTTACTGGGGACTTTGAGGTCTTTGTGCTTGTAGAAGTAGATAGTTTTCCAACATTTCTTAAGCACCCTTGGTGTTACGCAAATAATGTTGATCTACACTTCAATAAAGGTTATATTAGTTTTGAAAACAAAGAGGAGAGCGTAATTATTCCTTTGATAGATGGGAAGATTGCATTCTATGTATAACCCATAAGTGAAGAGGATCTAAACAGGATATATGTGTGCACAGTTAGGGATCCTGAAGTGTTTGAGCCATCTAAATAGGGTGTTATTCAATGGGAGGATAGTCTATGATTGATACAACAAATGTTTCCTTTGATAACTAAGTGCATGGGACATATGAAATGGTTAGAAGAGAGATCAAGAATATAGTTACTCACGTGATCAAATCATGCGCTCTTTAGAGCTTGAGTCATAATCAGGTACCTCGGTACATTGGTGAAGAAAACCCTATTGTATTTCTACATGCCATGGAAGCCCAATGGAAGGATGGTAGTAACAAAAGAAATATTTTGGTTTATACCTTGCGTGGGATAGCAACATGTTGATGGACTACACACAGAGATAAGATTTTGGAGTGGCGAGAAGTGAGAATCACCTTCTCTACTAGGTTTCTTAGGAGCAATATACCTTCATAGATATGTGAATTTCATGGGAAGGATTCTACTTCATACCACGTTCAAAAGTGTGAGATACTCTGGATGGAGGGGTTAGAAGCCTTGCCACCATCACACTTGGGTACAAAAATTTTATTCCACCTTAAGAGATTGCATGTACGCATGTTATGTTCATGTAGAGTTAGCAAGAACAAAAGTTAATTGGCAAGAGATGACTTTAGGTATGATTCAGGCATTTAAATATTTTTCTACTAAAGCTCCAGTAAATGAAGCATTATAAATTATGAAGTGCCTTACCTTAGGGGATAGTGAAAAATCTTAGGAAATCTTGTTAGATATGTTTGGAGAGTTATATTTGGAGGCACACTTTGAGGAAGAATAAATAGATGAGGAGTAGCTTGGGTACACCTGGTTGGAAAAAAAAAAGGCTAAGCTAGTTTACATGATTGATGATGTTGAAGTGGAGAATATGGATATTGATCACACTATAGGTATGTGTGATGTCTTAGATAGCATAGATGAAAATGTGTGCTTGTATCATGAGCCTATGAAAATGAAGAAGGTCAACATTGGGACAGATAAAAACCCTAAGGAAGCCATTATTAGTTACAATTGGTCTGAAAAAGAGGTGGAAAACATTATTGAGCTACTACGTGACTTTTAGGACTTATTTATGTGAGGCTATCATGAGTTGAAGGGATTGCATCCCTCTTTGGGAGAGATGAGGATCAAGTTAAAGGAAGGTGCACCCTAGTTAGGAAGAGGCCTTACAGGATGAATCCTAATCTATGCATCAAAGTGAAAGAATAAATTGATAAGATGTTGAATCTGGAATTATTGAGCTCATTGAGGAGTCAGATTGGCTTAGCCCCATGCTGATAAGCATAAAGAAATATTGTAAGATAAGGATCTGTGTAGACTACATGGATTTGAATTTTTCTTGTGTCATAGATAATTTCCCCACACCTTTGAATTAGAAGATTTTAGAAGGTGTTATAGGGCACGAGATTTATTCTTTCATAGATGGATTCTCTGGCTATCATCAAGTGCATATTTCTAAAGAAGATCAAGAAAAGAAAACTTTCACCACAGAGTGGGGAAGTTTTGAATGCACATTTATGCCCTTTAGGTTGAAGAATGCATCTACCTTTTTTGCACACATTATTGTACAGGCATTTGAGGACTTCGTACATAAGTTTCTACAAGTTTATCTGGATGATTGGACATTTTATGGGCTGGTTAAAGATCATTCTAAAAACTTGAGAATCATGTTTGAGAGGTGTAGGAAGCTAAGCATATCCTTGAATATTAAGAAGTGTATGTTTGTCACACCCTTTGGCACTTTGTTGGGACATATTTTATGCAAAGAAGGTTTGTTGGTAGATCTTGCTAAGGTCGCAATTATCTTGGGTTTAGAAGAGCCTACCAACCAAAGCAATGTGCATAGGTTCTTAGGACATACATGTTACTACAAGAAGATCATTAAGGGATATGCTAATATTTTTGTGCCCTTGGAAGAATTGCTAAAAAGAAAAGGAAATTTCCATTGGAATGAGGCATAATAGCTAGCGTTTGAGGCATTGAAGGAAAGACTTACTTATGTTCCCATTTTGCACTTTCCTTCTTGGGATAAACATTTACATGTACATGTTGATGCCTATAGCATGGCCATTGGCATGGTGTTAGCACAACCTAGGGATGGGATTGTTGATCATCCTATCTATTTCACGATCAGGAAGTTGACCCTAGCTGAACAGAATTATACAACTACAAAGCACGAAACATTGTCAATTTAAGTGGTTGCACAAGTTTAGATAATACTTGTTGATAACTCCTTTTATATTTTATACATATCACATGTCACTCAAGTACTTGGTTAATAAGCCCATTTTGCAAGGAAGCATATGTCAGTCAATTCTCTTGTTTCAATAATTTGAATTTATTGTGGTGGTAAATCCAGGAAAGAGAAATTCCATACTGGATCATTTATGAAGAATTAACTCAAGTGACGACATGCATTGCATAGAGGACATGATGTTGGATGCTCATTTGTTCAGATTAAATCACACACCCTCTGAATTAGAATATATTGCTATGTTTTTGTGTACCGATGTGGTGCCTAAAGGGATGAAGAGCTTAGAGAAGAAA
Organism: Taxus chinensis; assembly: GCA_019776745.2. Classification (NCBI taxonomy): domain Eukaryota; kingdom Viridiplantae; phylum Streptophyta; class Pinopsida; order Cupressales; family Taxaceae; genus Taxus; species Taxus chinensis. The sequence goes on from CM034148.1 coordinate 630,101,843, forward strand.
CAACTTACCATACGCATCGCACCTTATATGTTTATCACTTGTAATTTATACAAGTTATCATGTGATGATATTTTGTGCTAGTGTGTACTGAAGCATGAGTGTGAAGCTATAATTGAGGAAGCTCATGGTGGGATTGCAGGAGGACATTATGCCATAAATTCTACCATGTGTAACATTTTTTTAGTTTTCCTTTGGTGGGAAACGCTATATAAGGATTGTAAAGAGTATGCTAGGGTGTGTGATCATTTCCAGTGCCTTGAGAAGCCTAGGCATTGAGATGAGATGCCTTTGAGGCCTATTGCAAACACATAACATATGATCATTTACAGGAGGACATTATGCCATAAATTCTATTGTGTGCAATATTTTTTTAGTTTTCCTTTGGTGGGAAACACTATATAAGGATTGTAAAGAGTATGCTAGGACGTGTGATCATTTCCAGTGCCTTGGGAAGCCTGGGCATCAAGATGAGATGCCTTTAAGGCCTATTGCAAAAACATAACCTTTTTAAAAATAGGCAATTGAATTTTTGGACCCTATTTCCCCACCTATATGTAGGACTAGATCGTGTTGTATTATTATATGTATAGATTATCTGAACATGTGGGAAGATACAACACCTACAAAGGATTGCACGAAAGCTACTATAGCAAGGTTCTTATGGGAGAAAATTATCAGTAGGTATGGATGTTTGTTGAGCTTGACAAGTTATAAAGGCAAACATTTTTTGAATGAGACTATCAGAATATTATTGGAAAATTTTATGGTGGTGCATCACAATACAACACCCTATCACCCATAAGCCAATGGGATTGTTGAGGATTTCAACAATATATTGGGACATACACTGATGAAGATTTGTGATGGTGGAAAGAAATATTTGGATGGTAAGGTCTCTATTGTACTTTGGGCATATAAGATAAATTACAAAATATTGAACAAAGCCACACCCTTTCAGTTAGTGTTTGGCATGGAGGTTGTTCTACCAGTGGAATTTATGTTACCCTCACTACGTATTGTGTGCACAAGAGGAATGGATGATGAACAATCACTTAAAGAACATATAGATAAATAGATGTAATTGGATTAGTGGTGCATCATCATACATTGCAGCTAGAAGATAGATAATGTCAGGTAGAAGCCATGACACGATAGGAATATTAAGAATAAGTAGTTTGAGGTTGGACATATGGTTCTACTTTATGACTCTGAGTTTGCACACCACCCTGGGAAATTAAAGGTGCATTGGTTGGGACCGTATGTGGTGACATATATTCTTGATTCACACACTTGTCAATTACAGACATTGGATGGGACAATGTAGCCCAGTTATTTCAATGGGAGTAGGCTGAAGCCCTACTATAAATAATTATTCTTGGTGTTTGTAATAAGATAGTGGTGTCATTTAGATTAGGTTTCCATTTAATGTATTTCCTTTCATTATTGCTATTATTTTTCAATTTAGTTCAGTGTTTTGATTTAATAAGCGCAATTGCATGCTAGTAGTTGATTACTATCTAAGTGAATTCATGCACAGAGGAACGAAAATACTTTTAGTGTGGGGTGGAGTAGATACATGATAAGTGGGCCAAAATTGAAAGAGATTGAACATCCGCTGGAAGATGGGTATGCATAGAAGAAAAATGGTGTAGGTGCTTGAAGTAAAGGTATGGATCAAGAAAAATTGCTCATAGATGAAGACCACACGTATATGGATGGACGCATAGTGTAACACAAGGTAGGAAACATCATGGGAAACTACTTGGGATTAGGCATAGTGGAAAGGTAATTTGGTACATGAAGGCGCGTGAGAGGAGGTTTCTGGTTGAGAGTGGGCACACCAGAAGGCTATGACTGGGGCATAGAAAAATCAACAAAAAGTGTAGAAAATCAAAAATGTGTAATTAATACTAAGTACGGTGGTTGATGAAGAGCAATCAATACGAGGAAATTTGAAAAAATTATACATATAAGGGTTGTTATATCAATTTTACCTTTCATTGTGAAGTGAAGTGATTGAGTGAATTGAAGAGTGAGCTGAAGAGCGAGTTGTGTACAGAAGTACGTAAAAGAACGATTTTAGACATCGATCCAGTGAGATTTATGCAAGGAATTGATTAGAGCTCCATCAGAGAGGGTGTTTAAGCAAAGCAAAGGCATGTAGGCATAAAATCTATGAGCTAGGGTTTGAAGTGAAGCTAGGGCACATGAGTTTGAATTTATAGAGCTCGAATCTATTGCAAGAACAAATTTTTATTATCACAATGACATCTAAACATGCACCTGGAGCAACCACAAGGGGCGGGAAGTAAAAAGAAATGCAATTAGAGGTGGATAATACCCTCAAAAGTATATTTTTAGAATTGTAGTACCCAAAAGGTTTCATGATGGGTTTATATTGGGAGTCGCATATCAAACAAAGAAAAGTAAGTGACTACAATCATTATAATAAGGATAAAAGGGATGAATTAGAGCAACAGTTAGTGGTAAAAATAGACTTGCACATGGAAAACGACATGGCCATCTACGATGATGTAGGTCAGAAGTTGCTAGAGAATTTTGGAGTTATCAAGCTATATGAATTACCATATTTTGGAAAACCAGAGAGATTGTATCAATGGTTAATGTCCCATGTGCACGAGGACTTCTTCTATTTTACAGGGCAGAAAATTTGACTTATCATGCCCTTAATTGGTCAGTTGATAGGGTTGAGAAGCTTGGGTACTGAGATTAGCAGTGTCCTCACTGGTGATGAGGGCGTATAAGCTACGAGGATTTCACTAGAATGTATGAAGGGATGGCGCGCGATGGATATCGTCAAGCTAGAAAAGTACCATGTGATTCAGGAAGTTGTGTACCTCCTCGCCAAATTGAATAATCATGTGTATTTGAGCTAGGTAAATAGAAGATGGATCCATATTGCAAAGAAAATGACAGAGGTAGTGATATACAACTCATCTTCCTTCATTGTTGAGACTATTATTAAAGAAGCACACCATGGAGACAAGATAATTTTGGTGTTATTTTATTATCTCTTGTGTTTGTGGAAATTGGGGTGTCTGATGGGCCAAAGGATAATATTTGGCAGTTCCCTAAAGAGAAAAACTCCCTCGCATATAGGTTTGAAAAATATACATGTGATGGATCTATGAGTGTAACATATACGAAAAGGTTAGAGCTTTGGTATAAGCACTTGCACGAAGAATTTGAACATGAATGGAGAATACCCAAGGACCTTCCTTCGATATTGGATAAGTAGGCCTAGTTTGTTGTATGTCAATATTTTTGCATAGGTATATTTGGGATCAAGGATGGAAAGTGGATCCATTGGTGGAATCTTACATATTCCTTCACCACGTGTTACTTCCAAGCCTCAATGCACAAGTTTTCAAATGCACACAGATTATATTTTGATGCAAACAAGGTCGACTATGATTATTATACATTGTCGAAGACATATGTATACACTGGTACATTTGTTTACATATAAAATATGATCTCAGATGATATAATTATTAATTCAATGAGCTTGATAGTTAGGAAACTTGGCACAAATAAGGTATACATCGACCTTAAGACCAATTTGGAAAAAGGAAGATACCTTGAGAATGAATTTAGGCTTCCTGAACTACCCAAAGGAAAGCACATGGTGGGAACATTTCAAGATAAGGATCCTAATCCTCCACAAAAAAATGAAGAAGAGGAGGAAGTATTAAAGTAATATAGTGGTGGATTGGACCATGGCTTGTAGAGGCAGCCTATAATTTGAGTCAATATAATGCAAAAAGTAACTCCTCCCATGCAAACATAAGAAGAAATAGGAGAGGATACAGATGTTGAGGAGATAGGGGTAGATGTTGGAGGTGCTAAGGAGAAATAATTCAAGAGGGTGATGAGAAGAACAAAGACCCCAGGCACAAGCACAAGCACAGGACATTCCTAGATTAAGAATCCTAAGGCCTCTCCCATAGAGCATGTGCAAGAAAAGAAGAAACAATGGAAGTATATATCAAAATAGTGTGAGGAGGAGGGGGTGGATGGAAGTGTGCGCACAAACACAAAACCACTTGTCATTGAGCTGGATGCAAAAGAGCCTTAGAAGGAAGAGGTGAAATATGATACAAAAATATTTGAGGAGCACGAAGATGTGGGTGGAGATGAAGAGAAAGATAAGGGTGGGCCTTCTGGTGAGCCCACGAATGAACAAACAGGCATTGCAGAGGAATCCTTGACTTTAGATGAAGGGGTGCACATTCCTAAGGGTAGGAACTCAAGGAGAGATAAGGGGGATATGTATAAAACTCCCAGAGCTGGGTATTTTAATGATCCCACAAAGATCATTCGTGCTAGGTTTCAAAGCACATTAGAACTTGAGGAGCTTTATGGATGGGACCTGATGGACACTAAGGAAACCAACTTACGCACAAGAAATAAATTCTCTTCGAGCATGCGAAATCATATTGATGAACCTGATTTTGATATAAAATAAGATGCATGCATCAAGAGGAAGATGAAGAAGAAATTCCAAGCCATACACTGGATAGTGAAGCCTACAGATTTTATCAATGAGTAGGTAAGTAATGCCTTGAACAAAATGGTAGATGAAGTAGCACGTACAAACTCTGCTTTAGCTTCAATAATAAAAAAGGAATTTTCACCTTTTTTATTGACGGATTAATTGGTACCTTATGACCAATGAATTCTATTTGGTCTTGTAGCTTCTCATGTGGATTTGTTTTTCTTATAACTATAAATGCATGTAAATGAAATTTCTAATTAATGTGTGTGGGCATCTTATATTCTACTCACAACATTAGTTTTCTCCTACCTCCATTTCCACTCCCATTCCCCTTTCCAAGAAAAATCTTCTTCTCTAGTGAGACATTGTTAGCTTTGCCACAGGGTCAATGGAGTGCCCCTGTTGGATCTCTGGTTGAAAGGCCACCATTGAAATCCACCTTTTTGCATGCACCTATAGAAGTTGCACCGTTCAATTAGAGGGACTTAGATTCCCATAGCATTGGATTGAAACCCAAAAATTTGTCCACAAGAAAATTTTTTCTCACCAACGGTTTTTGGCACCCACTGTGGGGCAGATTTTGCAGTATCTACACCTAAAAACGACCTGGGGGTCATAAAATACAAAATAAATATTCTAGAAGAAAAGTTTTAGATATTGAAATAATCATACAAACTACATGGATGTAAATCATGGCTATTCTAGGAAGTCCTCATGTTGAGAGACCTGATTTACTCTTTCACATCCAAGAAGACATTACTTCTAATATGAGAGAAGTTCTTTGGCATAATAGATGAAGTTTCAATCATTACATCATTGCCATAAGGATTCTGGACCTGGAAGAGGAATGTGCTGTCAAATTGGAAAGGCAGAGACAAATTCTAGCACCCTAAAGAAGAGCATATATTTTCAAGCTGGATGATAGAAGATTCACCTGGAAATAGAGACAAGGAGGAAAAACTAATCCCATTTTTGAGGAACTTCAAGGGAGACAAGAGCTACTTGGAATCTTCCTTTTCAAGAAACCGGCCACGTTGGGAACCTAAGTGTTGCCAATCCTTTGGACAGTTTATTTTCATACATAAATGAGAACCTTGTAGACTTCACTGATGTGAAGACCTAAGAAGAAACTAGAGAAAGAGAAGTAAGACCCGATGAAGAAATAAGAGCGCAACTCTAAGAAATCAAGAGACTTCAAGCTGAGGCATACGAAAGAGAAGCAACAGAAGCCGCAGCCTTAGCAAGGATGGAAGATAGAAATAGACACAGAATGGGGGATCAAGATCATGAGCGTGAATGGGATCATGAAACCCGTATGCCTAATGTACCATGGGGAGGAAACACCAGTCCACTGGCTCTTTCTCAACCACTCCATGAACTACCAAGAGGCTCGAGGAAAAACTTCCTGAAATTTAGAGGGGATGGTTCTCACCTCCCTGAAGAACATGTAGTAGCATTCATCACTACTTGTGGAGTGTTGGGAGTTGAAAATGAAGATGTTACGGTTAGGATCTTTGTGGAGTCACTCCAAGAAAAAGTTGCTGAAGTGTTCTACATGCTGCCCCCACGATCTGTTAGATTCTGGGAAGATATAAGTACATTTGAACATAGGTTTAAGAGCACAGAAGGTTTTCAGGATCTGCTGGTCCAAATGGTTCAGATGAAGAAGGATACCTCCGAATCAATGAGATATTTTATAGCAATGTATGATAGGTTGACAAGAAGGATCCCAGAAAATGTGGTACCCTCTAGAAATAACTTGAAAAGGTTCTTCATCAGTGCTTTTTCATCATAAGTTGGTTTCTTCCTTAGAAGAGCCCAACCAAGAACATTGAGGGAAGTTCAAGACTTTGCGATTGAGACTGATGATGATCTAATTATTTCTGGAAAAGTGAAAGGACCAAATGGGAATCAAAAAATCAGAGTTCAAATTCAGTCACCACTGATCCAATGTTCCAAAAAATGGCAATTGACCTACTTGCTTTGAATAAGCAGCTATCACAAATCACAATGAGGAATGATCCAAGGAGACTAAATCCTCCTGATAGACCAAGAATTTGCTCCACCTCCTCGTAGGATTTCTCTTGAATCACTGCTAGTCAATGTCATCTGTGACACTAGGGAAACAGAAGAAGAAGAAGACATTGAGGAAATTGAAGAAGAAAGCATGGATGACTATGAAAACTATCTTGAAATTAAAGAGGTTGGTATGCACAATGGCCTAATTGAATATGTTGATGATGAGGAGGAAGATGATGAATAATCTCCAAGTTTTTCATGTGTTGTTTTCACTCATGCACAATCTAAGAATGGTGTTTCAACCTCAGTTGTTACAACTGAGAGTAGGAAGAACAAAGAAGATAACTCTTCAAAGCCTCCACTAAACAAGATCATCAACAAGGGATCACCATTACCACCTTCCATGGAATCAGCCAGAGAGAAATCAGATTCACCAATTGTCAAGTATCCCACTGATTTTCCAAGTAAGTTATCTGATTCTTCTCCCAACTCAAAAGTTGTTAAGAGCAATTCTCTTCTAAATTTTGGTTCTACAAGAACATCTAAATTTCAATCAAAGGCTACACCCCCATCTCCTTCCAAGCCAATTGCTACATTTGAAAAGGAGAACCCAACACCAAAAGTAATGACGCGTCTGCCATTTAAGTCCTCATATACCATAACTTCATTTGACTTTGTAGAGCATGCTAGCAAAACCAAAGTCCAGCTCTTTGAAATTGAATACCTATAAACACATCCTGCCCAATTTGACATATTCATCAAGGTAGTCCGGGGTGGTAACTCTACATCCTCAATCTCTAATTCTAAAGGCTTACTTCCCATACTATCCACACCATCTTCTCAAAACATGCTAGCCTTCAGTGCCTCTACTGCCAATAGAGTTGAGCCTTTTTACTTTTCACTTCTCATCAAAGGTTTCTAGCTGAAAAATTGCATTATACATTCTGGAGCCTCAAATAATGTGATGCTAGCAAAAGTTACAAATGCTCTTTGCCTCACTTTGACCCAGGTAAATAGGACATGCTACTCAATGGAATCCAAACAAGTTCCATTGGTAGGAAGGATTAAGGATGCTCAGGTTGCACTAGCTGATTACCCTAACAAGAAGATACTCCTGACCATTTTAGTGGCAGACATCCCAGCATCCTTTCATATGTTGTTGATTTTTTTTTTGCAGAGATATAGGTAGAGAAATAAAAATGGATTGGTCATCTGCAACTATCCCAATGAAAGGAGAAATGAAGAAGTTACTGCCAGTTAGAAAAATGAAGTTCACAGTAAGGAAGTATGATGATCCAAGAGTCGATATCCTTTTTCAAGATTGTGGGCTTGGAAATTACCTCCTTACATCACATAAGGAAGAGGACTTTCCACTTCTCATGGAGGAAGAATAAGACTGAATCTAGACAATGAAGTGTGACGGAAGTCATTCCAAAGCAGGTTCAGGAGCTGGTGTAGTATTATACTCTCCCTCCAATGAGGTATATCCTTTTGCCTACAAGCTGCAATTTGACAATACAAATACTACAAGAGAGTATGAAGCATTACTCTTAGGCATGAATATAATAGAGGAGAAGGGAATCAAGAAGTTGAGATGCAAAGGTGATGCAAAGGTTATGGTAAAGTAGGTTCACCAGCAATTTTAGGTGAAAAACCCCATACTAATGCACTATAGAACCAGAGTGTGGGACTACATTGAATCCTTTGATGCATTCTCCATTGAAGCTATCCCTAGGGAGTAGAATGAAAAGGCTAATTCTCTAGCAATGTCAGCTTCCTTAGTGACACCTCATCCTTCTTTTGGCAAGGATAAAGTGACCATTGAAATGGTGTTCAGACCAAGCGTACTAGACAATGTAAATCACTGGCAAGTCTTCAATGATGACAATCAGATCCTAGACTTCTTAGAACAAAGGGATAACTTCAATAATCTTTTCTTTGAAGGAAGTGAAAACCCACACCATGAATCAGTCCCCAAAGAAGAGAAGGAAGGAATTGAGGGAATTGATGAAGAGGGAGTAATCAAACTGAAAGGAAACAAAATCCCCAAAGGCCTAGTTTCTTTGGAAGACCTCTTTGACAAGCATGACAGGTTCACCCAAGAGAAAGAAAAACAATCTTCTCAGTGTCCATCTAATTTTGATCAAGAAAACATTGGAACTTTAGATAATCCAAGGATGGTTAACATCAATAAATGTTGCTCACTAGAAGAGAAGAGAAATTTTGTTACTCTGCTAAAAAAGTACTTAGATGTCTTGGCCTATTCCTATGATGAACTCAAATCTTTTCAGAAAAAAAAAATGCATCACTCCATTCCTTTGAAGCAAGGAGCTAAGCCCTTCAGGAAAAAACAAAGTCCCTACAATCCAAAGATTACCGATGTTATCAAAGAAGAGTTGACAAAGATGCTCAATGCTAGAATCATCTTCCCCATCCACCATTCAACATGGGTGGCTAACATTGTGCTAGTAAGGAAGAAGAATGGGGAAATAAGGATTTTTGTAGACTTCCAAAATCTGAATCAAGAATCTCTCAAGGATAACTACCCTTTTCCAATCATGGATCATATTTTACAAGCAGTCACTAGATCTGAAATAATCTCTTTGCTTGATGGATTCTTAGGGTACAACCAAATCAAGGTGGCAAAAGAGGATTGCAACAAAACAACCTTTACAACACCTTGGGGCACTTTTTCCTACAACAGAATGCCTTTTGGCTTGATCAATGCTAGAGCCACTTTCGATAGAGCAATGGAATTTGCCTTCAAAGATTTGAAACATTGCATTGTCATTTACCTTGATGACCTCACATATTTTTCAAAGAGGAGGGGAGATCATATCTGTCATTTGGAGATAGTCCTTACAAGCTGTATGAAACATGGCATTTCTCTAAATCCAAAGTAGTGCATTTTTGGAGTCACAAAAGGTAAGTTGTTGGGACACATTATGAATAAACATGGAGCACACATTGATCCTGAGAGGGTCAGTGTTATCCAAGCAATAGCCTTACCAACCAGCAAGAAGGGAGTTCATTCATTCTTTGGAAAGGTAAACTTCCTTCGTCGTTTTGTGCCTAAGTTTTCTGAACTAACTAAGCATATAACTTCCATGATGAAGCCTCAAGCAAGTTTCAAGTGGAATAAGGAAGGAAAAACAACATTTGAGGAGATCAAGAAATCCATTGCCAAAGCTCCAACTCTTGTATCTCTAGATTTCAACAAGGATTTCATCATGTATTGTTATGCATCAGAACATACCCTCTTTGTTGTCCTTGTTCAAAAAAATGATGAAGGTTTGGAAGCACCCATTGCTTTCATGAGCTGTCTTTTGAAAAATCATGAGATAAAGTATAGGCAATTAGAGAAACATGCCTACGCAGTGGTCAAAGCTATTAAAAGTTTCAAATTCTACATTCTCAATTCCCATATAGTGGTAATAGTCCATGGAAGTGCAATCAAGTCCATTTTGACTCAACAAGATCTTGGGGCTAAGAGAGGAAGTTGGATTGCAAAGACCCAAGAGTATGACTTGGAGATTAGACCCTCTAATATGGTAAGAGGAAATGGTTTATGCCAGCTAATTGTTGAAGATGAAAGCTCTCAGGGCTCAATAGGGAGAAAAGGACGGTGTTTGCTCAACCTATTTAAGAGACAGTCCACATGCGCTCTTTGTCACTACTACTGATGAGTGGTATGTTTACATTGCTTACTACCTCACTTATGGAGAATTCCCTCCTCATCTCAATTAAAAACAAAGAAGGAAACTCAATCTAAAGGAAACCAAGTTTGTGATCTGGAATCATGCACTTTACAAGAGAGGCCTAGATGGTTGTTTCCTCAGGTGTGTAGATAAGGAGTAACAAGAAAAGTTTCTCAGGGCATATCATGATCAAGCTTGTGGTGGAAATTTCTCAGCAATGGTCACCGCACATAAGATCCTCAGAGGGAGATATTATTGGCCCTTAATCTTTACAGACACTCAATATTGGGTTTCCAAATGCAAAGTATGCCCAAAATTTGTTGGAAATCCACAACTAGATGCATTGCCACTCAGGCCTGTGGTGATTGAAGAACCATTTCAGCAATGGGGGCTAGATTTTATTGGTGTTCTGAATCCTCATTCTAGTGCAGGGCATACTTATGTACATACTGCAACTAATTACTTCACTAAATGGGTGGAAGCCATCCCGACCAAGCAAGCCAACTGTGAAATAGTCTGCAACTTCATCAAGGAGAATATCATTGTTCATTTTAGAATACCACAGATAATTTTTGTAGACAATGCCACCTATTTCTCTTCCAAGGAGCTCACATAGTTTTGTTATGGATTTGTAATCTCCCTATCTCACTCTTCTGACTACTACCCATAGGGAAATAGGTGAGCTGAGTCAAACAACAAGAAAATTGTGACCATTGTTCGCAAGCTAGTAGATGAGAATCAAAGGAACTGGCACAAGAAGTTATATGATGCATTATGGACCGATAGGATCACTCCTAAGAATTCAATAGGTATGTCACCTTTCCAAATGTTGTATGGAGTTGAGGTAGAGATTCCCCTCACAATTGAGATGTTAGCTCTGTAAGAAATAGAAGATGGTCAATACAAAGACTCTGTTGATAAGAGGATCCTCTTCCTAGAGAAGCTGGAAGAAATCAGATGCCAAGTGGTGGATAAAATTAAAGAACACCAATTGAAAGTGAAGAATATATTTGAAAAGAGGGCAAAGGTAAGAGAATTCAAGTTTGGATACTTTTTCCTGCTATGGGACAAGAGAAGAGAACCAAAAGGCAGCCATGGAAAGTTTGATTCATTATGGATCGGCTCATTCCAAATTCATGGAGCTTGTGGTGAGAATTTTTTTATCCTCTCATACTTAGATGGAATGCCATTAGAATTTCCTCAAAGCATGCAATACTTGAAACTGTATCATCAGTGAAATTGGGTTGTCCCTCGCCTTGTACCATAGGTGATTTTGTAGGTGTGTTTTTCCCTTTTTTGTTGTGTGGTTTTGGTTTAGTTTTGTTTGGTTTTTGTTGTGTGTGGTTTGGCTTGTGTGTTTCCTCATCCTTCCATTCTTTCTCAGAATTGGACATGACTCTGCAAGGCCCAATGGATAAGGCACTGGTCAACATTATACGGTTTAAAAATTTTGAGATTCTGGATCCTCATACCATGTCTTCATTATGCTCAGTCCATGCCATGTCCCCAAGCTAGAGCCAGATGTTGTCTCCCAAAAACCACTTTAGGTTTTCCAAGTTAAATTCAAAATTTCAAGATATCACCCTCCTAAAGTATTTAAGCCAAGTTGAAGGTTCGAAGAAATAACAAAATCCATGCCCTAGTGTTGTTTAAACCTCTGTTTTGCTTGTTTTGAGAAATTCCCCATCTCTAGGTCTGTACACGTAATATCCTCTTTACAATCTCTTTTTTAGATCAAAATTGTTCAATTGTTCTATGGTCGGGGTCATCTAATCATTGTTTTTCCTCCATGCCTCCCACTCGTGAAGGAAATTCAAAAATTGGACTTAAAATGATGAAGTTCTCTTCCTCTGTGTAATTTTCCCACAGTCGGGAATGATGGGTGTTTTCTTCCCCATCAAATTTTAGCCCCATAATCCATGGGTACATGGACATACCTAATTGGAAGTGGGTTGGTGGAGAAATTTGTGTTTTTGAGCCTCTTTGTAAAAAAGGTGAAAATTTAAAAATCGACTTGTGGCCCCGATCAGGCTATAAAGGTAAAAGTCAAATTTTGAGCTCGCAGAGAAAAGTCAAAGTTGAAGCCCACAGGGAAAAAGTCAAAGTTGAAGCCCGTAGGGAAAAAATCAAAGTTGAAGCCTGCAGGGAAAAATTCAAAGGTGAAGCCCGCTAGTGAAAAGTCAAAGCAGACGAGCGGGCCATCAGGACACTTTTGGAAATTTAACCAAATTCCAAAAAGTGAAGTAAAGTTCTAGAATGCTCCACAGCTCTGCCAAGGTCTCGGGACCACCGTTGAAAAGTCAAAGCGGAGGAGTGGAACGACGGAGAACTATGAGTTTTTGATCCTTTTTCCAAAAAGGTTAAAATGTTGAGAAAAGGGCTGCGACCCCATTTCTAATAAGAGGATTCCACATGTCAAGAGTTCAATCGGAGCAGCGGGTCGGCGGAGGAATTTGAGTTTTTGAGCCTTTTTCCAAAAAAGGGTAAAATGTTGAGAAAAGGGCCACGACCCCCATTTTCAATGAAAATGTGCCATGTGCCTAAGTTAAAAATTTGAAGCGGGAGTGAGGGCCAATTTGTTCCAAATTCCCAAATCTCTAAAAAATAAAAAAATTTAAAGGGCTTTCCCTCATACCTGCTCCAATCTCTTCTTACCACGTGGACAACTTGATTTGAAAGTTATAAGAGAAAATCAAATAGTCTGTATTCAAACTGGAAAATCAAATGTAACGTTCACGTTGCAAGATCTGGTTTTTAACCCGCCATGAGAATTTTCTTCGCAATGAAGGAATTTGAAGAGGTGTAAATGATTTGTAAATTTGTAACCATTTTGGCATGAGATATAATGGCTCCTCAGAGTCATTCCAGGGGCTAGCGATTGAATTCAAAAATACCAAAGTGCTTTGTACCTAGAAAGATAGAAAATGCCATACTTCATTTATTTTCCTTTCTCCTTAGAATTTCCTCTATTCTCAAAGCTCTGTATAAACTCTGCTTTAGCTTCAATAATAAAAGAAGGAATTTTCACCCTTTTTATTGAGGGATTAATTGGTACCTTGTGACCAATGAATTCTATTCAGTCTTGTAGCTTCTCCTGCGGATTTGTTTTTCTTCTAACTATAAATGCATGTAAATGAAATTTCTAATTAATGTGTGTGGGCATTTGATATTCTACTCAAAACATTAGTTTTCTCCTACCTCCGTTTCCACTCCCCTTCCCCTTTCCAAGACAAATTTCTTCTCTAGTGAGACATTGCTAGCTTTGTCACAAGGTTAGTGGAGTGCCCCTATTGGATCTCTGGTCAAAAGGCCACTATTGAAATCCACCTTTTTGCATGCACCTACAGAAGCTGCACTGTTTAAGTAGAGGGACTTAGATTCCCATAGTGTTGATTTGAAACCCACAAATTTTTCCACAAGACAAATTTTCTCGCCAATAGTATGCATGGGCTAGGAATAGGATTGAGTGTGAAGCACACATGAGATAAGGAAAAGTAGACCTGTGGATGAAGTAAAAGCTATTTTGGGAACTAGAGGAAGCTGAAGAGTCAAGTGGAGTTCGAGATAATAATAGGATTAGATCTAGAGTTAATCATAGGTAATCTATTATTAGGCGAAGGTTGTATGCCACCTTAGTTGCTTTTGTAGCAGCGCATGACTAATTTTGAGCATGCAACCTATTTTGATAATTGCATGGGTGGTGAAGGGAAAGTCCTCACCCCTTATATATGTATTGATTTATAAGGTGTAGATGGTTATGGTATTTTGGATTGTTACGGAGGTATTCTGCTGGTATGATTTTACATGCATGACTTTGTGATGGTAATTATGAAGTATTCAACTATTGTGGTTTGTGATGAAGTAATATAATGAATCTTTGTGGATGGATATTGATTGTTAATATCTCTGTTACTGGTTATTGTATGGTAAATCTTACCTTGATCCTTGTTTGATTCATCATGCACCATGGTTGTAAGATGATTCTTGTTATGCTTTACCTTTAATTACTTATGGATATGGAACATATGAATGATCATGCTAACATCTTGACAAATCTGGTATAAAAAGAGGGACTTGTTACCTTTACGCACTTTGGGTGAGCACTCAGATCTGTCTGAGTGATGTGCTACCATGTCTAGGGTTTGTGTGGGAAAATAAGACTACAAGCATGGGCTCACCACAAAATATTGTGAAGGATGAAAGGTGTAAATATTTTCATTTTTTTTGTATTTTTTTATTGATTTTTCTTTGTGTGTATTGTGCTTATTTTGGAAATACATTTCTCCCCTCAAATCTCAGCCCCACATGACTAGTAGGACACAAGGGATCATCACCTTAGACTGAGATGGGAAGACAAACGATCCACACAAAGAATTTTACTACTTACTTGTTAAGGAGAGAGCTTCTTCGAAAGGAGGATTTACGATCAATAATTTTATAGAGAATATTATACATGAAAAAATCTAGAATGGAAGCATCCAAAATGGGGATGAGATACACAATACCCTATAGGAACAAAATTAACTTGTGTATTATAGGTGAAGAGTGTGAAGGTGTGATAATGAAATGATAGAGATTTTTTTATTAGATAGGGTAATAAATAGGGATTATGGCTCCCATAGGCCTTACATAAACATATACATCATAATTACAACCATACAGAAGAAAAAGAGAAATAGGGAAATAAAAAAGGGTTAAAACAACGTAACCTGAAACCAAGCCCATAAGGAACAAACCAAAAAGAATCCAAAAAAAAATAGATTGTAATTGAAACAAAATAGGGAAAGTCTTCTTACAGTCTGAAAAAGGCCAAACTAATTATTCTTGAGGCATTTATAAGAGCTACCCTAGGTCCTTGTTTGACCCTGCTACACATGATCATATTCAACCACCTTTTGGGTGTCATCCTTTCCACCATCCTTTTCTTTGGAACTACTGAGGTAAAGTTTAAGCCTTATATTATTTTGACCCTTTTCCAATTTGCACAGCCTCTTCTGAAAATCCCTGACCATGTTTTTAATCCCAATCAACTCCTCTCTAATGGAGTTTTGAGAAATTTAGATATTCTTCGAGGCCTCAATATAATTTATCATGTTATCCCTCATGTCCATACCAATTTGACCCATCGATTCCATGTCCTTCTCTAGTTGTAGAATCATGAGAGTAATTTTTTCAGTAGTCTCCTCCCCATCTGGCTGATCCTTATTCTTTCCCTTGGAGAAATCATCTTTCATACTCACCAATGAAGTTACAAATATATTGAAATCCTTAACGCCTCTCTAGTTCTGGAATCCCTACTCCCTCTAAAGTTTGGTCATACGCTCAACCAAAGTGATAGTATCATCATAATCTTCCTCGGTTGACTCTAACTCCTTATGGATGAGTGGATTACCATTATGATAAAGGAAGATGAGGTCATGATGCATGGGGGCTCTATTTTTCCCTGTTGAAATTCATTAACTGACGTAGATCCCAACATGAACAAATAGAAGGGTATACTAATAGCAACCTTATGTCTAAACATGTCTAACATGGAGAGGTGGTGTGTATAAATCTTTGTATGCTTTCCCTCTAGAGTTATATATAGCATAATATGAAGACACACAGTATTCCATATCCCAGGTAGACAATATCACATAATTCCATCAATGAAAAAATACACCTTTTCTTTACTTCTAAAAAAGGTTTTAATTTTGTGGTTATGTCTAGTTCGATCCTTAAAAATATTCAATCCCTCCATTTCCATACTAGTTTCCTGCGTGATAAAAAACTCTGAAACTTGCACCTCCATTCCGTGGACCACAACCTTCTCATTCTCCCATGCTTTCCCAAAATAAAGGGCAAGAAATGGATCAAACCCCTTGAGTTTAGAAATGAAATTCCTGAAACCCCCTGTCTTGAAAATGTGCCAAATGGATGGATTATTCTTGAGCTCTCCATAACTCAAGGGTTCCACCCTAAGCCTTCCACCTCCCATAGTTTGCTTTCTCAGAAAGATTTGAGAGTTGGACAACAAGTAGAAAGTACCTCTCACAATCCTGTAGTAAATAGAAATCCTGTCAAGGATCTCACACATGTAAATGGTCATTCCTTTAATAAAATTATTAATGACAAGCATACCCTAAAGATATATGACCTTCAAATCATTTCCTATCATGATTAATGGTATTATTAATAATAGTGGGGATCTCATCCCTTTTTCCCAAAATTTGAAATCATTACTTGTCACCCCCCAATTATCCAAATAATCTACACTTTTATTACCATTACATAGGGTGTGAAGGAAGAGCGTATTATCAAAGGTTTTAAGAAATTCCTTGATGTAAAATAGAATATTTCCTAAAGCCCAATTGTGGATATTGTCTTTTCTAAGGGCATTTATAATGAGCATAGAATCGCCTTCAAACTTTATCATCTTGAAACCATTTTCCTTAGCCAAATTAACACCCCATAGAAGTTTCATGGATTTATCAAAATTGTTAGTTTGAACCCCTAAAGGCCCTGTATAAGAAAAAACCTAGTGACCTTCATGATCTATAAGAATTCCCCCACCCCCAACAGGACTAGGGTTACCCTTGTAGGCCCCATCAAAATTTAATTTTAGCCAATTAAAACCTAGTTTAGTCCACTTAACTCTCAGATGAGAAGCCTTGAGAATGGAAGAACTAAAGGAGAACTGTTTAAGAACTATAGCCTCTATTTTTGAATAGGGGGCCTTAAATTTTCCCTTGAAAAGTCTAAGACTTTCCTTAAGGGAAGAACACAACCAGGCACTCACCTACTTTATAGTAGCATACTAATCCTTGAATATCTTGTCATTTCTTTCCTTCCAAAAACTACAGAGGAAGTGAGGGAGATCCATCCTCTAGGTAGCCACCAGGACCATATATTCAAAGGAGAAATTCTACTGTAAACATAGCTCCCCCATAGACTCGAGTAACATCCATTGAAGATTAAAAATCTCTAGGACTGAAGAAAATACAACAAGGGAGAAAGGACAATGGATAAACAAATTATTAGAATTCTTCTCTTGTTTACCACATAGGATGAATCTAATGGGAATAATCAAACGTCTTTTCCTCAAGTTTTCAAGGATAATGATCTTATTCTGAGTAACAAGCCAGTAGAAAATGTTAAACTTGGGGAGTAAATCCTTAACCCACAGAGTGTTCAATAATATTTCTGATCCAAGGGTATGGAATTTAATATATAATAAGATTTAACATAAAACTACCCCCAACTCTTCTCTCCAAATGACATATTCTTCTTGATGTTGAAACCAAGGGATGTGAAAATTTTGAAGCTTAGAATTGATGTCAATGAAAGGCTGAATGGGACCAGAAAAATTTGGAGGAAGAATAGAGATCCACTTTAGACCCTCTCTACTCCTAATCTAGTAATCTTGAACCATATTTCTACCAGTCTCCTCAAAGATATAGAACACAAATTTCCAAGGTTCAACATTCACAAGTGGTTTGTCCTCGAGCCAATTGTCCTACCAAAACTAGATTTTGTTTCCTCTCATGATATTCCATTTAATACCCTAACCCAAAATAGATTTAGATGACACAAAGGAATTCCATAAGGTTGAGCCCAAAGAGATATCATCTCTCAGAAAAAAGGTCTCTAATCTATAAATATTTCACAAATATTTCTTCTTAAGGATGTTAACCCAAATACCTTCTTCCTTGGTGATATGAAAACCAATTTTAGCCAAAAGAGCCTCATTCATTAATTAAATATCTTTCAATCCCAAATCCCCACAGGTCTTAGGTTTAGTGACTTTGTTCCAAACAACTAAGGGGTATTTGAAATGATCCTTAGCTCCTGACGAAAGGAAGCACTTTGGAATCCTTTCCAATGAGACAATTATTTTAGCTAGGATCTTGAAAAGGGACATGACCTAAATTGGAATTGCTTGTAAAGAGCTTTGGAGAAGTTGAACCTTTCCAGCCTGAGATAAAAAGGATCCCTTCCTAGTAGAAATATTCCTACTCATCTGGTCTATAAGAGCATTCAAAATAGAAATATCTTGTTTTTTATGAATGAGAGGAATTCCCATGTAAGATTCTTGAAAGGATTTGATCTTGTAACCAAGAATTTGGGCCAATTTGTTTTGGAATTTTTCTTCCACGTTAATGAAAAACACAACACTCTTATGAAATTTGACAAGGATCCCTAAAACCATCTCATATTTCTACAACATTTTTTTGTAAATAGTAGCCTCTTGAATTAAATCTTTCCTAACTAAGAATTTATCATCCAAAAACTAATTAAGACAAATAGGTGTTAACCTATTAGAAATTCCAATCCCTTGAATATGATTTTGAGATAGAGTTTTATTACATAATCTACTAAGGGTTTCAACCATAATAATATATAGCAAAGGAGAAAGGGGATCCCCTTGTATCAATCCCCTCTCGACCTGGAAATAACCTTCATGTTTACCATTGAAAATGACCAAGAAAATGGTAGTGGAAATAAATTTCATCACCAAATTAACAAAATGATCACTAAAACCCAGATTAAAAATGATATCCTAGAGAAAATACCAAGAAAATATGTCATATGCTTTATGCATATCGAATTTGACAAGCATAAAATACCTGCCTGAATTATCCACTAAATGGATGGCCTCTTAAATAACTATGATGCTATCCAAAATTTGTCTACTAGGAAAAAAAGCTCCATGATTAGGAGAGATGAATTTTGAAAGCACGTTCTTGATTCTGAAAGACAAGATTTCGATAATCAATTTGTAGATGGTATTGCACAAACTGATGGGTCTGAAATCCTTAAGGTCTTTATCCCCAATTATCTTTGGAATAAAAACAAAGAAAGTATTGTTGATTTGTTTGATAAGATGTCCTTATTTACAGAAATCTTTAACTACAGTCACCACATCTTGATTAACATTCTCTCAAAAATTTTGAAAGAAAAAATCAGGGAACCCATCATGACTCGGAGATTTATCAGGTTCCATATCAAACAATGCAAACCTTCTTTCCTCTTCTCAAGGACTAAGAGATATATATATATATATATATATATATATATCTGTTATCTTGATTTGAAATTACATTATGAAAAAGAGCAAGGGATTTATCCCAAATAGAGGCTTCAGGGGTTGTGCCCTGAAGAAATAACTCCTTAAAATAATTTATCATAGTATTATTGATTTCCTTTTCGTCCAAAGTTATCTCTCCATTAGGTTTTTAGATTTCATGGACTATGAGATGATTATCTTTAGTAATGGTCGTGAAATGGAAAAATATCTTATTCTTATCTCCCTCCTTAAGCCACTTGACCCTATATTTTTGCCTCCATTAAACCTCTTTTTTGGTAAGAAAATCATGATACTCAATAAGAATATTTTGTTCATGTTCCTTTATACTAGAGTTGATACCATCTTCCTCCATCATTTCTTCAATAGTTCTCAAATATTCTACTATCTTTCTCTTCTGAAGAAAAATGTTTCCAAAGGTCTCCTTATTCAACTCCTTAATCATGTTTTTAACATCCTTCAACATGTAAGTTAGTTTAAACATAGGAACTCCATACACCTGAACACACCACCATTCATGCACTTTGTTAAAATTATCATCATAATTCAGCCACATATTTTCAAACCTAAAAGGTTTTTTTTTTTCTGGTATTCCCAAACCCAACTTCAAAAGAATTGGATTATGGTCACAACCAATCCTAGGGAGAGAGGTAAGCAAATAGAACTAATTAATCATACTTTGTATTCTAATCAAAATTTTATTAAGTATAATTTGAATAAGATCCTTTATTTCCCTTCTATTATCCCAAGTGTCTTTGAATCCACCCAACTCCAAATAAAATATCCCATTTCTCGTAAAAAATTAGCTAGATCCTCCCATATTATCAAAATAAGTAATACACCCTCATTTTTTGTCAACTAGAGAGAGAGGCATGTTGAAGTATCTACCAATGATCCAATCCTCATCCTTAAAAAAAATTCTAAACTTTGAGAGCTCCTCCCATAGGCTCATTCTTCCTCCCACCAAATTTGAAGTATAAATATTAGACACAATCCATTTCTTCTTGGAAGAAATCTCTATGAGACTTATAACAACATGATTTGGGGAAGTTAGTAGAAGTTCCCCCCTTTATGACCTCAGGATTCCATAATTAAATTATGCCCCAAGAGGCTCTTGTGGATTTAAAACCCTCCCAACAACCTTCCTTCTAGAAAAACCTACTAACATCCTTAAATCTATCAAGATTCATCGTAGGTTTCTTGAATCAGTAACATATCTAGCTTATATCTAAACCTTAAATCCTTAAGAATTATATACTTACCTAGGTTATTTTAACCCTTTAAACATTCTATGATATGAAAATCATTTAGGTTTATGGAGGTTATCAAAAGCTTCCCTTAAATATTTTTGTGTACCTTTCTCCATTTCCTTCGTCATAGGCATTCGAAGTTACCACTATGTTCTCCTCTTGTCTTTGACCAAAAGATCTTTGGCCAATATATGATACCTACTCGAGGGAAGGGCCTAACACTACATTGTCTGTGTAGTCACCAAGTGAAATAGAGGAAACCTACATTCCTATCTTTTCAGATTTGGAATTTGAACCTCCATCCATTTACATATTATCCTCCATCATACCCATTAATTCTTCCTCTTTGGTTGAATCTTATCCTTCGTCTTATGAAATGATAGAGATATCTTCCAATGGATGAACCAATTAAAATTGTTTGTACAAGTGGCCTCCTCTAGTGTGGAGAGTACCCATTTAATACGCTTTTTTTTCCTTCTTCATTTTTGATTTTCAAATAGGGTTGTGATGAGGGGTTTGATATTCCAAATATTTTTTCTCGTTTTCACTTTTTGATTATTTTATTTTCATGAATTAGGGTTTACAATGGGCTCGTTATTTTAGAAGAGTTCCATGTTTTTGAATTTTGATTTTTCCTGATATACAAGATTTGGGTGGATGAGGTTAATGATTTTGTGATTTTATTGGTTTTGACTTATGAGATTTGGGTGGACAAGGTCATGATTATGTGATTTGATTGGTCCTTACGATATTTGGGAAGACGAGTTCTAAGTCAACAGTGTGGATGGAAAATTTCTCTGATGAGTAGGTTTGTACTAGCTAGATCATCAAAGAGTTCATGTGTGGATAAAGGTAATGTGTAGTTTTCATTTTTGAGTTCATACTCTCTAATACCTTTATCAATGATATCCAATGTAGGTTTAGTAGAAGATGTTGATGGAGTAGAACATATAGATGGTTAGGGTTTAAAAAGAATATAACTGCCAATTTTTTTCCTCAACCGTGAATGGAATGATGTGGGGAGTGAAAGATTTATTTGTAGATCATCCTTATAGGCATCTTAATGATTTTGAAGAACAAATATCCAATGTTGCTTTGTTTCCTATAATCACTTTAAATTTTATGATTAGTGATGAATGCTTCAATGCATAATGAATTGATATTTATGATGTTGGATTTCAAAAGGTTATGAGGACCAAATGATAGGATTGAATTATTTGATGATATGATTTATGATTAATACCTTAAATAGCTATGTATTGATACCTTTAGGAACACACACATCGTGGAGTGCCCATGTAAGGATTTTTGAATGTAGGAGTTGCTTTGGTCATGTCTATTGGAGCTCAAGATTGCACCCATCCCAAATAAAGATTAATTATGGCTTTGAGGAAGCGTGGGACTATCTCCAAGTCATGGGACCTTTCACACTTGAGATAGACCTATAGAGAAGGTCAGTTTCTCAACCTATTTCTACTACTAAAAATACTCCTATGAAAGGAAGTGCAGCTAGCTATCACTACTATAAATATCCAAGGGACTAGGGTTAGAAAGAGATGCATGAAAATAAGAAACCTAAACTAAAAAGGGGGTGATATCACCAGAAAGTGGGGTCAATCACTCTCTACAAGGGGAAGGAAAAAGAGAAAATGTTGGAAAAAGGGAAGATAGATGCACCACAGACAAGAACCATGTAGACTCTACTTTCCCACGCATTGACAACATATGAAAATGGAACCTGAAAGCAGGAAATGCACACATCATGCCAGAAACATGAACAAAGAGGAAATAACACATAAAATGTGAGAATAAAGAAAATAATAGCCACATAAACTTGATTTGATTTCTTAAATGATGCATAGTTTTCTACACTCATGGTCGAAGGTGAGAAAACATTGCAGAGACTAAGTTCAAGGTCTGAAACTCATGAGAATTCAACCACCATTTTGGCATGGTTTTGTTACAACAAAGAGGGATCCATTTCAATGAGAAATGAACCTAAATTTATAGAAGAAGAAGGAGAGAAGATAGGAGAAATAAGAGTGAAACTCCAAATTGAAATCCAAACCACTAAAAGAAAGCATTGGATGCCTGCAAATCCATCTAGGAAAGGATGTCAGATGTTCCTCCCTATGTTTTTTTTTCTTGTAGAAGAAGGAAGGAGGAAAGATCTGAAGAAAATATGGTGATTGAGTTGATAGGATGTTTGCATTAATGATTTGAGATGTGTTTCCTTTTTTTTCACCTACCAAATCTCACAAAATTATGATTTTGAATGGTTCAACATGTAGCCTGTATCAATAGATTTCAATACAGACTAGGTGTACATGTGTCATATCCCTGTAGCAAAATTTATTGTGATCTGAAGGTCTGCAGTGAAAATTCAACATGCAATGACACATGACATGCACTGATTGACTGAAGGATCGGCCAACTACTCATTTACTTTGTCATTTTTGCCATGTGTCACGCATTGGTTCGTTATAGAAATTTGGTGCCTAGTGATGATATTTAATAGGTTGTATGTAACACACTCAAAACTAACAGGTTGCCATGTGGCACAATGACTTAGTGCGGTAGAATGCCACTTGGAATGTGTGCGAGAAGGTAGAAGACAAATGCACAAAGAGGGTGTGTGAGGAAGGTAAGAAAGGTGCATATATGCAAAAGGGTATAAATATGTGAGTGGGTACATAGATAAATTTAGGAAGGAAGCGTACAACACACAAAATACGTGTTGGGAATTCATCACTATAGAATAGTGCTATGATTCAATAATAAACCCAATCATACACACAAGATCTTTAATCAATTATCCAAAATCTACAGCAGTAGAAGTATAAACTAGAATCCAAATCAAAACAAAGTATACACACAACACAACATGTATCGTGGCTAACCCAATGTGGGCTACGTCCACCAAAGATATAGATCTCATATATATAATACAACAAGAGTATAATGCATCTCTCCAAGAGTATCTCCTCTCCTCCAGATCTCTAAACAGATCTACATGAGTGTACTACAATTGTGGCTCCAAACACTGCCAGATCTCAGATACCAGGGACTACTGCATCTCCCACTATGTAACCAATATCTCTTGTGAATCTACAAACAATACCTCTCACATGGGTCTACCAATGTGCAACCATATATGAGCACCAAGAAGTAAGTCTCTCCTCCATCTCACTGCATCTGCCACTGCAAACAAGAAGACAACCTCCTCTACAATATATGTATATTATATGTATCCACAAGCTCTCCAATGAGCTACAATACTAGATTCATATGGATCAACAATACAACATGATCTCATGGATCTATAATACAAGATCTCACAACAACCTATGGATCTACAAGATGAAAGACTATGTGCTTTGCATACTATGCAAGCCATTACATTTAGACAAGAAAATACAAATAAAATACAAAAGAAGACATAACCACCTTCTCACCATTCAAATGTACTTGTTATTTTATTTTGTCTAGCTTCTCTCCATTGAAGCTCTGTCTTCATGCAACCTTTTTCTTATTTTTCTCCTTCTTCATCTTCAACCAAGGAAAATTAACATTCTTCCTTTATCCTTATGTTCTAACCCTATTTTTTTGGCTTATATAAGCTTAGAAAAACTTAGGTCACCTTAGAAATGCATTTACAACCCTTAGATCACCTTTACAATCAACCATTAGATCAAATCTCGTGTCTAAAATAAAAACATAAACGCACAAGTAACCGGTGATGGTTCCCTGAATGGTGTCGTTTCCTTGATTCTGATCGGTGTCGATTCCCTAACTGGTGTCGGTTCCCTAATGTTGACCGGTGTCAGTTCCTTGACCAATGTCAATTCCTCCTAGGTGACTGACATTGGTTACTGTTTAAACTAGTAAAACCTCAAAATGTATGCCTTTGTGAAGTAATTCAGCTCCACAACCTAATAATATCCCACTTGGAGATAAATTGCTGACCCAGTACCTATACCTATACATCACCATCCTCTACATACTGTGAAGACCATATATTCTTTACATCAACAATTCTCTCAAATGAAATTAGGAAGATTAAAATATCTTCTAAAACCAAGAATATAACAAACCCGTGACTTACCATATACCTGCATGAAGCTACTATTGATCCGTGATACCCGAGCTAACCATACATCAAGCTCCCACTGAATCATAAATCCAAGCCTCTCATGCAACTAAGACACCATGACTAACACACCTGTAAGAGCTCTCACTCAAAATGAAATACTGAGCTTCAACTACAACCATAACCATACCTATAAAATCAACCATGTTCTCCAACAATCTATCCATGTCTCCATGCTACTTACCAATGCAAACTGACCAAAGACAAGTCAAACTAGAATAATCGTAAGCAATAAACAAGATCTTGGGTAAGACAACCCAAATGAGTTCTACATGCAACAAGTGGGTGATCAATCCACAACACCTGTATAACTCAAAGAATCCAAACACTGCATTCTACAAATCCATCCATGCATAAAAAACTTACATGTCCAAGATAACCATCTGTAGATAACATCTCAATGGAGTAACATAGTAACAAGAGGAAATAAAAACATCCCCTACTCATGCTCAAGGTCATCCATGCACAAAACAAACATCTACATCATCATTAGATTCCCAAAACAAAATCTATCCACATGTATGGACTCACTGTATACATCCATCCATATCACCAAGCTCTCCAAAAAATCCAAGTCTTCCACCGAATAACTCCAAAGCCAAGTATGAATCATGTGCTCATCAATATCAATAACAACAACCATGTTAACCATACTACTAATAACTAGTGCAAATACCAGCAAAATAATGTCATCAAACATACTACACAAACCATCCAAGATGAAAGCAAAACAAGGACAACATCAACAAGATGTAAAATATACATTGTTGTCACATTGTAGCCTGTAACAAACAATTTTTCCTTATTTACCATTCAAACTCAAAAAAAAAAAATTCTCTCTTATCCCAGTTGAACAACCATCAACTATCATCCCATAAGGATATCCAAGCACCACAAAATAAAACTAGAAGTGACATCATCATGCACTAAATAAAAAATACCTGTAAAACCGTGATTGTCCTCCAAAACAACTTATGCCTCATGCCACTCAAATTAGTAGAATACTCCTCTCACTCTGTGCATGCATCTGTGTCCAACCTACAATGCCAAAAACCATGGCTTGCTCCCACTCAACATGAAATCCCCTTCACTGCTTTTTATAACAAGATCAAAATCTCTAATATATATATGTCAGTGAGACATAAAATGGATGAAAGAAATATAAAAATGATTCCCTTATTATCAAAGAATACGTCTAGATACAAAAGTTTGGACATCTTGTAAAGTAGGTTGAACCACCTTCTTTTCATCCATGTGTACTCAACATCTCTCATTACTTGGAAATGTGTGTCTAAAAATGACTTTTCATTGAGGACCTCATCCTTAGACTAAATACCCTTGTCGTCAAGATTACAACACATCCCAGAAATAAAATTCAAATCCACCAAATATCCATGGTGCAAATTTTTACTTGTTCACACAATCCAAACATAATATAAGTTTCTTCAAACGAAAGAAATAAACATGAATCATATAGAGATACCTGACTCAAAGTCTCACTGGACTAACCAAGACAAATCCATCCTCTTTCTGATCCAAACATTGAAGTGTGTTGGTCTGAAAATCTGTCGCATGGGCAGATCTATGGATAAACGAGCCAACAGTGTGCAGGGCATAGCCCCTCTTTGAGTCAGCAAAGCGAAACTGGTTTATTGCTATTCTACCAGCAGGAATCTGTGCAAGTCTCACAAATTCTTGCCTTCGGGGGTTTGGGATCTCATCCCAGTAGGGGTGTTTCCGACTGCATGAAAAGAAAGGAAAGGAAGAGGGGATGAAGAAAGAGCAGGTCCGAAGGGAGAAAAGAAATGAATTCCAAAGCAGAAAGGTCAGAAGGTTTATGTTTTGGGATTGGTAGTAAACAGAGCCAAACCTACTTGCATAAACGAGCAAAGCAATACTGATGATAAATAAATGACAATAAAACAGAAGCAGATCCAACAGAATAAACACACAGATCTAACGTAAGAAAGATCTAATGCACATAACACATGTATTCAGCACAAAGTCTAAATATTGTATTAATATTTTCCTTCTGTTACAAAAAGCTCAAAGTCTTTTCTCCTCACTTCTATTTTTCATCTGAAAGATATTCATCCATCCATAATACAACAAGTATTGGGGTATTTATAGAAGAAGGAGAGAAAAGAAGGCAAAAAGGAGCCAACAACTTATTTACAAAGATATTTACAAAATATCTAAAAGTCATGTTGACTTTTTACAACTTGATGGATGACATCATCCCATGATGCAACATGGATGATGTCATCATTTGTATCAACATACTCCAGATATTCTCGAAAAGAAAGTCGAAGAAGAGAGAGAGAGAAGAAGAAGAAGAAGAAGAAGCTACTCGTCGTCGTCATCCTGCGGCCGAAAGGGGGTGGACTGCTTTTGTTGTTGCTCAGGTGACGAGATATGGAATTGAGAGCGGTATTCCATAAACTTGTTGATCATTGGCCCTAGCTGATCCTGGGAAGGATCCTTGTGCCGATCACTGATCGCCTCACAAGTCTCCCGCTCATCTATGAGTTTCTCGGGGAGCTTGGAATAGTCTTTTTCCGCTTCAATGAGTAACCCAATGAAGTCTCGGCAGGCCAGCAGGTTGTTGATAGACTCTGCGTCAAAAGTGACCTCTGGCCCCATCCCTTGAGAAACGATCTCTTTGAAGATTTGGGTGGTTTCATCAGCTTTCCTTAAAGTGAAGGAAGGAGTAAGTAACCCTGGCGACATGTTAAGAACGATTCCGTTCCATTTGGTGCATCGCGTCCAGGGCTTCTTCCTTCACTTTGTCAATCTTTTCTAGGACAAATTCCAGCTGATCCACCCGGTAATCCAGAGTGGACATGATTTTGTTGAGGGCCCTGGGATGGCCGAAGATGCCGAACTTGACCAGATCTTCGACTGAACAGTCGAACATTTGTTGGAAGGTCTCGTGCTGCAGTCTAGCATGTTCCAGCTCTTCCGATATGGGTCCCGCTAACGCTTGGAGCTCTTTATTCACCTTATTGATGCTTAGATATAAGTTGGAGAACTCGGCGATTACTTTTTCGCTGTCTTTGAGGATTTGGCTCCTCCAAGCGGAAACGGCCATACCCTGCTCGCCGATCTTTGCGTACTCATTAATTTTCTCCTGGCTGAGAAGCTCAGAAGTCTCGGCGGCAGTTGTGGGAGGCGCACTACCCATCTTCTGTAAGGCTTGGAGCAGATATTTGTTTTGCTCTTTCAATTGCCTTTTCTCTTCCTTTGTCTCTTGAAGCTTCTTGCAGAGGGCGTCAACTGCAGAAAGGGCCTCCCCCTGAAGGCTTTCAGAAGATGTCCCCATTGTGACCTGGGTCACAGTAAAATCTGTCGGAGACAGATCCTCCTTCTCCTTGAGGGGATTGGGGTACGCGATCTCCATAACCCTCTCTCCTGCAGCACTTTGAGAGAAGCGTGTGACGGGCTTCTGCTTCTTTTCCCCCTTAGATGGGATTACAGAAAAGTCCATCGGAGCGATGGGAACTTTCCTCTTTTGCTGACTTAGCTGCTGGGAGATCCAGGCTGGACCTATGGGAGAAGGGCCAGAAATGGAAAAGGGGGCAGCTGCAGTTGTAGAGGGGAAAAACGTGGAGACACGTGGGGGCGGCATGGAGAGAATAGCCGAAGAAGTGTCCACGGGAGGAAGGGAAACTGCAGCTGCGGAAGACATAGGAAGGGAAGGGAGCTCAGAGATGAGGGAAGAAATGGAGGAGGAAAGATCCGCAAGGGAAGAGAAGATAGACGAAGAAGCGGGGGGAGGAGTAGAAGAAGGGGGAGAGGACACGACCAAAGGAATGGCCGCTTGAGTCACTCGAGGAGGGGAAGGAAGGGAAGAAGAAGGGATAGAAGGGACCTCGGTTGCTGTAGTAATGCCGACATCCTGAGTGGATGGGCCTATTGGAACATCCTCTTCTGCTTCTTTCTCTGGCGAAGCCAGAGTTATAACCTGTTCGGGTGCGGCGGAAGGAGGACTTGCTGGAGCTTCTTCCTGAGTGGTGCTGGATTCACCCTCTATGCCTTTGCCCTTGCCTTTAGGCTGCTGTTTGGATCGAGGAGGTGCATTACCCAATGGGGAGGTTGTGAAATCAACCCCGAGGTAGATTAACCCGTTCATCCGGCACCAATGCTCTGTTCTGCGCAGAGTTTCCTTGACCCTCTCCTCAATCGTCTGAGGTGCCTTAGTTCTATCAATGGCTGGAAAAGGCCAATTGTCCCCATCCATGTTAGTATATACTTGGTCTATTTCATCTTCCGTAGTCTGGAAGCCTTTGGGGACAATTGCTACCCCATATTGGATGATTTCTGCCAAGGCTAAGCGAGAATGATCCTTTCTCCTGAGCTCAACCTCATGGATGATGTCGATGTAGATGTCCTCGATCTGGGGGACGTGGATTGGATCAAGTTTCGCCCTTGGCAGACAATTCCTTGGGTCGAAGGTAGGCCTGGCCGGGAAATCATGTCTCAAATTAAGCAGCTCCAGCTCTGCGAACATGTCCTTTGCCTTGTGGTGGGTAAGGCATGTATATCGGCCTACTGTGAGGGGGAAAGGAGTTCCACCCTTCTTTCTTTTGAGGCACTTCTCGTGATATGTAATCAGCTGTCTTGACAGCTCCAGCAAAATCAGCTTGGGCCCAGCATACCTCGGCAGTCTGGTCGGCTCTCCCAAGAAGTTGGCCGCCCTCAGATAGGTGAATGTGGGAAATTGGGTGAACAGGGCCCCCCATTTCTCAGTGGCTGCCACTATGCTTTTGGTCGTACGACCGTAAGTCATATTTGGCCTCAACAGGCAGATGATGTGGTAGAAAAACACATCGTTGATTTTTGTGAATTGAGAGATGCTATTCTCCAGCCTCAATTCTGGGTAGTACTCATATATTTTGACCTGAGGCCAAACCCCACTTCGTATCAGGCCTGGGTAGTCTCTCTCTGACGCTGCAGCATAGACAACATAGGAGTTCATGTAGAATCTCCCTGTTGTATTGAATTGTTGAAACTGCTCGGAGATTGTGCTGCTTATTATTTCTCCCCAGCAAAAGCGCTGATCGGGCACGTTCTTGTTCATGGTCTCTAAGTACCGCAGCATCCATTTATGGAAAAAGTGGGCATCAGGAAGCCCAAAGACCCTGCTCAGGAATGTGATGGTGTCGCTGAGCTCCTCTGAGAAGTCGCTGCGGTGGATGATTTGAGGCCATCGGGTCACCACCTTTTTATTCTTTAAATAGACCTCGTTCATCAGCTGCATGCACTGATCTTCATTATCATCCCAGGCCTTAATACAATCCTCTCGGCTGACGGCCACAAAGTGCCGGTGATGAGGGATGCCGAGTATTATTTCGAAGTGGCGGGTAGTGAGGTTAATGACGACCTCGCCCTTGTCATTTACGACACACCTTGTGTCCTTGTTGTAGCACCGGGTGACCACCATCATGAATTCATTGTTGATGGTGCTGACTGGGATTCCTCCAGCGAAGTGTAGGGCACTGCCCATTAGTTTGTCCATCCATGGACTTCTAGTTACCTTCTGAGTTCTGACCCAGAATTCCTCCATATCAATGTGACCCAATTCTGAGTCTCTGATGTCTAGGTCGCATTCGGCCTGGGAGTCAGGCATTCTGACTCTCTGATACTTGTATTTCATCTCTTCTTCTGTAAGTTTGGCCTTGCCTTTGGATTTGGTAGGTCTCCTGCTTGATGTAGACATATGTTCTTCTGAGCTTAGTTGCTGATCTGCACGAAGAAGAAGCGAGACCCAATCCAAAAAGGTTGTATTAGCCATTTGATCTTCCATTGAAATGTTAACAGAAGAAAGAGTTAGTGATTTTGAGGCTCAGGGCGCAGGGCGCATGAAAGCTGCAGCTTACAGGGCTAAATAGGTAAGGCGCACAGAAAAGAGGTGTTGCAAAGGTTAAATCAGTGCCAAAGGCGCATGGCGCATGGGTACTGCAGGGTACATTTTGTAAAGGGCGCATGGAGACATCGTGTTACATAGAGACAGGATGCGCCAAAGGCGCATAGATTTTTCATGTTGCATGGGGATTTGGTGCACCCTTTGGCGCATGTATGGTTTGTGTAACAGGAACTTTTCATGCGCCAAAGGCAACTTGGCGTGGCGCACAGAGGGTTTACACAACATGATGTTTTCGCAATGAGGAAAGCGCCTGCGCCTTCCAAGTTTTGCACTTGGCGCAGATTAAGCTGATGTTGCGCAGATGCTGGGTGCGCCAAAGGGACGCATGTTTATGTGATGTAACAAGGAATTTGGTGCGCCAAAGAGGGCGCAAGGCTAAGCGCTTGCAGCATGTGAAGGAGGTGCGCCTTGAGGGCGCGAAAGTTCTTTGCAACATGCAAGCTAGGTGCGCCATAGGGCAGATTTTATTCATGTTGCAGGGGCGACAGATGCGCCAAAGGCGCAACTGTTTTTAATGTTGCATATCAAGTGCCATGCGCCAAAGGAAAAGGAAAAAGAGGTTTTCAGAGCTTTAATCACCCTCAGAGGGGTTTTTACAATGTTTAGCTTCAGCTCTTTTCAAGGTTTATTGCAGGGATTTGGGTAATGAAATGGCTTAAGCAGAGGGGATTTGAACCATGCTTTTAGAACAACTTCCTCTACCAGCAGATCTGGAAAGAGGGGGAGGAATATGGAAAGACAGCAAGGGGAGGCTAGTTCAATATTTCAATCCAAAACCAAACCAACAAGCATTCAAAGAACCAAAAACGTAAAACACATGAAAGAGATAAGAACCTCTTACCCGGATAAATAGTGAAAAACGTGCAACGGGTCCACAACGTGTTGAAAACGACAGGGCAGACTTGCTGACAGGCTCAGAGAATATAAAAACGTGATGCTCTGGTGATAATGACATTTGCAGGCACGTAAATACATATATATATATATATATAAAAATATATATATAGGTGAGTCAGTAATAAATGCGCCACCAACTCTGTAAAGGGCGCATGAAAATTACTGTCGACATAGGAAAGCATGCGCCCTTTGGCGCACCAAAGCATTTGCCAGCATGGAATTAAGTGCGCCTTTGGCGCACCAAAAGTGGTGTCGACATGAGATTATGTGCGCCTGTGGCGCACCAAAAAGTGGCGCAACAAAAGGGTTGCTAACACGAAGGCGCATGCGCCTTGGCGCACGCAGGGAAGACTCAACATATCAAGGCGCACCAAAAGGTGTGTTGACACAGGAAAATATGCGCCAAAGGTTTTAAAGGGGGCGCACCAAAAGGTGATGTTACATAGCAATTCCATGCGCCCAACCAAAAGACCAAAAATGACTAAGTTCGGAAAACCAGATTTCCCAGAAAAGGGATTTTGCAACGTTCCGAACGCAAGGGATCCCTAATGAGGGATCGGAACAAAATTTTCGGTATGGTTATCGGTAAAATTTCCCTTGTCAATTTTACGGGATAACAGCTGGCTCTTTCTGGGGACTATCCCTGAGCAAACTTGGGGGTAGAGAATCCCAGATCTCATGTGCCTATCCATTGGGTAACAGAGTCCAAAAACAAGGGCGACCGGAGGGAGAGAAAAAGAAACACACAACAAACCGAAAGCAAACACACGACGAAAACAAACACACAACCAAAGCAAACTGTACAAAGAAGAGAGCAAGCTCTACTTCTTGAAAATTTTCAGGTGTTGCCCGCTATAAGGAAGCGGGAGCTCGGTTCCATCCAGATATGAGAGATAGAAACTATTCTCTCCATTGAGCTGCTTGATCTTGAAGGGCCCTCTCCACAGGGAATCAAACTTTCCGTGCATGCCCTTCGGCTCTCTTCGCTTGTCCCACAGAAGGACGAGGTCTCCCACTTGAAAATCCCTTTGCTTCACTTTTTTATCGAATAATCTCTTGACTTGATTCTGATGTTCAGTGATCCTGTCGACCACTCTTACTCTCTTTTCTTCGAGCTCTGTCAAATACATGATTCTCTTTTCAAGAGAATTTTGGAAAGTTTCATCTTCGATAGCTCGTGCCAAGCGCAGAGCAGGAAGTTCAGCAGAAATGGGAAGCTCGGCATCAGTGCCATATAACACTTGAAAAGGTGACATGCCGAGAGACCTCTTGGGAGTAATACGATCGGCCCACAAAGCGTCGTACAAAGACTTGTGCCACATTCGCTGATTCTCATCCACTAACTTTCGTATGATGGTCACCAAGTTCTTGTTACTGGATTCCGCCTGACCATTTCCCTGAGGGTAATAATCTGAGGCGTGAGCCAAAGTTATCCCATATTCATAGCAAAAACTAATAACTTCTCGCGAGGAGAAGTTAGAAGCATTATCAGCAATAATCTTGTTTGGAACGCCAAACCTGACAATGATATTTTCTTTAATGAAATTGCAAACCACCTCAGAAGTGGCATGCTTGACAGGTATGGCTTCCACCCACTTGGTGAAGTAATCCGTTGCTGTAAGGACATAGCTATGTCCTGGCACTCGATTGAGGATTGAGTGCACCAATAAAATCAATTCCCCATTGCCTGAATGGTTCGTTGACAATGACAGGCCTAAGGGGAAAAGCAGCCAACTTGGGCTTGCCGACGAACTGCTGGCAAGGTTCACACTTTGCCACCCAGGTGGCTGTATCTTGGAAGAGCGTCGGCCAATAGTACCTGGCTCGGATGATCTTATGTGCTGTCACGGAGGAAGAGAAATGACCCCCACAGGCTGAATTATGAAAACTTTCGAGTAACTTTACCTGTTGTGGTTTGTCAACACATCGCAAAAAGACGCCATCTATCCCACGTTTATATAAACCGTCATCCCAGATGACATATTTAGCTGCTCTGAGCTTTATAGTGCGCTTCTCCTTTGCAGTTAGGTGCATTGGGCATTCGCCGTAGGTGAGGAAGAAAGCGATATCGGAATACCATTCATCGCTAGTCGCAACAAATAGGACCAGAGGCAGTGAATCAGGTTTTTCCAGCCGGTCCTGTGCTTCATCGGTGTAGTCACCCCTTTCATCAGGGTTTTCTGAATCTTTGTTTTCAGCCATAAGCTGACATAGGCCCTTGCCCCTTACCAGCTTGGTTGGTTTAATATCCAGGTCATACTCCTGGACCTTTGCGATCCAATTTCCTCGCAAGCTTCCTAACTCCTGTTGAGTTAGAATTGATTTTACCGCCGTGTCAGGGACCAGCACCACCGTATGAGAGTTTAGAATGTAATACCTGAAATTCTTCACTGCTTTGACAACGGCGAAGGCATGCTTTTCCAGTTGAGACATTTTTAGTTCGTGAGGCTTGAGGGGAGAGCTCATGAACGCAATCGGAGATTCAACATCCTCCGAATTCTTTTGCATCAAGATTGCGGACACAGTATGCTCAGATGCGTAACTATACATGATGAAGTCCTTGGAGAAATCGGGACACACCAAGACTGGTGCGTGAGCAACGGAAGCTTTTATTTCTTCAAACGACCTTTTCCCTTCTTCGCTCCATCTGAAAGTTGGTGACCCCTTCATCATGTTCAATATGTGACGAGTCTTCTCAGCAAAGTCAGGAACAAAACGCCTGAGAAAGTTCACCTTTCCGAAGAAAGAATGAACACCAGTCTTGCTTGTAGGCAGAGTAAGGCTTTGAATAGCCTTAACTCTTTCGGTATCTATCTTTGTTCCTTCTTTGCTAACCACATGCCCTAGCAACTTTCCTTCCGTGACTCCAAAAACAGACTTTTTTGGGTTTAGGGAGATCCCATGTTCTCGGCACCTGGCCAATACTTGCTCCAAATGATCACAATGATCATTTCGTTGTTTAGAGAACACGGTTAAGTCATCTAGATAAACCACAATGACCTTCCCCATCATACCTTTGAATGCAAAGTCCATGGCCCGCTGAAAAGTGGCGCCAGCATTAGTTAGGCCAAAAGGCATCCTGCTGTAGGCAAATGTACCCCAGGGAGTAGTGAATGCTGTTTTAAATTGATCTTCAGGTGAAACCTCAATCTGGTTGTAGCCTGAAAAACCATCAAGCATGGACAGCATCTCTGATCCAGTTACTGCTTGCAGAACTTGATCCATTATCGGAAGTGGGTAGTTGTCTTTCAAGGAAGCCTGATTCAAATTGCGAAAGTCTACGCATATGCGTATCTCGCCATTTTTCTTGCGCACTGGCACAATATTTGCTACCCAAGTACTGTGATGGATAGGAAAGATGATTCTCGCATCCAGCATCTTCTGAATTTCGGCCTGGATAGTACCCGAGATCTTAGGATTATAGTGCCTCTGCTTCTGGCGAAAAGGCTTTGACATCTTCTTTCAATGGGATGTCATGCTGAACGTCCTTTGGCTTAAAAGACTTTAGATCGGCATAGGACCATGCCAATACATCCATATATTTCTTCAGCAACTTGACAAATTTCCGCTTCTCCTCAGGCATGCAACATTTTCCAATGTTCACAAATTGTGGGTGCTCTACCGAACCTATATTGACCGGTTCGGTTTCTGGGGATGAGTCAGGGTCATCTCGCCTCTTCTTTTTCACAAAACGGTCATGCCTGTCGAACAACCGCTCCAGAGAAACCAGGCCCTTTGGAATTTTATTTCCTTTGAGCTGACATATGCCGTCGTTCCCTTCAGATTCATCATCTTGATCGGTGACTGATTCACGGCAAGTGGAAGTAGATCCTTCAAAGTGCAATTCTTTAAAATTTTCCACCTTCTCTAGAAAGGCAATGAGTTGATTATCGTCATTGAATACTTGCCAGTGCTGAGAATTGTCTGGCACGCTCGGGCGGAAAACCACCTCAATGGTGTATTTGTTTGTTTTCAAACCTGGGTGAGGGAGCATGAGGGATGCTGAAACAGCCAATGAATCGGCCATGTCATTTTGGGCTCTTGGAATGGATTCAATCGAAAAAGCATCAAACTCTTCAATGCTGTCCCATACCGCATTACGGTAATGCCTGAGCCTTTCATTCTTCACTTGGTAAATCCTTTTAACTTGATTCACAACTAGCTCCGCATCACCTTGCACTTTCAGATTCTTAATCCCTCTTTCTTTTGCGGCTTGCATGCCAAGTAGCAAAGATTCATACTCAGCAGTATTATTTGTGTTAAAAAACTGCAACTTGAAAGAGAGAGGAATGACTTCTTCCTCGGGAGATATTAGCACGGCTCCGGCGCCACATCCGCTGGTTGCACAGCTGCCATCGAACTGCAAGGTCCAGATCTTATTAAGATCTCCTTCTTGAATGAGAACAACCATTTTGTCAGACTCGGTAGACAAGAAATAGTTCCCCATCCCTGATGATTCAAAAAGGATTTGAGCTTTGGGGTCCTCAGAGCTAGTAACCAAGTACTTCTTTTGTGATTCCGGCTCCAAAGTCTGCATTACACCTTTGACGGGAATTCTAGCCTTAGACCAATCCATATGAATCTCTCCACCAACTTCGCTGCAAAAGCTTCTTCCCAGCAAAATTCCGTAGGCTGCTGGAATGTCAGCAACGAGGACTGTCATCTTTACTCTCTTCTCTGGGAATGCCGCAAATGCAAATTGCGCGTCTTTGATTTGGCCAATCAACGGAACCTGCTTGGTTTCCAAGGAATAACATCTGCCAAAAGGCTTGGTAAGGGTGAGGCCCAAAGCATGGGTGACTTTTGCCGGCATGACGTTATCAGAAGCCCCGGAATCAATTATGCAGTTACTCAGCTTGTGACCATTGATTAGGAGGGAGAGATAGAAAGGCTCTATCTTGCCTGATGCAGACGTTGAGGCAACATTTATGTGGGATTCAGGGGGAGTGGAAAGGATTCCTTTTGGGGAAACCTGCTTAGATACAACAGCTTGACTTTGAATATACTTGGTCAATCTTACAAGCTGTTCGGGATTTGACTGAAGGTACTCAGCTTCAGACATTTGGATCTTGGTCTTTTTTGCATGATCTATGATATCAAATGCGGCCAAGGGTTGCGTTGGTGAAGGAATGAGTCCCTCACTTCGCGATGGTGTAATAGGATTACTGGTCTTGGTAGGAACATGAGAGGACTGATTTGGAGGAGAGATGGGGGGAAAGGATTTCCTTGTAAAAGATTTGCCAGGGAGTTGAGTAGGAAGAGGATTACCTCTTTTAGCAATGATCGGAGGCGCGTTTGACACAGCCTTCTCCTGCTGGACATGGGCAGCAACTTCCGCTTCTTTTCCTTGCGAGCGGGTAAAAACAGCGTATGACTGTCCGCTTGCATATCCCTGGGTACCCTCTTCTTCATCAGATTCTTCCTCATCAAATTCCATATACCCGATAGTAGAGTCGCCAGTCGGTTCACCGACATCTTGATCATCTTCGCCTTGAGACGAAGGTTCTTCATAATACTGCTCTTCTTCTTCGATTTCGGCCAGAGCGTTGACCGGAGGAGCCTCAAGCGCCAACCGCGGAGCAGTTGCGGGTAAGCGCGGCCTTTGTGAAACATTGTTAGGAACGAAATTCCTCCGCGGAATATCCCGGTATGAGGAACTGGGGGAGGCCTGGGCCAACTACTTCTTTAATGCAAGCAAGTCATTCGCCATCTTTTGAAAGGCTGGATCAGACGAAGTAGTGGGCGAAGGGCCCAAAGATTTAGGCTTGGATGATTCCTTTTTCAATTCGCCAGATATTATCAAATTATCTTCTATTCGAATGGCAGCGGCCTGGGCGAGAATCAAGGTAGCCACTCGCTCTTGAAGGAGCAAGAAACTAACTTTAGAGCTCATAGCGTTTACGAAGAAACACTTTTGATTTTCCGGCGTTGGAAGCATGGCAACAGGGACACGATTGATTAATGCATTGAACCTAGCGATAAAATCGCGCATGGTTTCATTTGCCTCCTTCTTTAGGTGAGTGATCCGTGATAATAATGCAAATGCATCTTCTGAAGGTTTGTACCTGTCTTCAAAAGCATCCCGCAAGGTGGCCCAACTCGTAATAGATCCGGCCGGCAAATGCTGAAACCATTCAGCTGCGGGCCCTTGTAGAGTTTCCAGAAAAAGGTGAACCGACACGTCCTCGTGAGTTACATCCAGGATACTGCATGACATAATGAATGCAGATATGTGGGAATCCGTGCTTTGATTTCCGCTCCCGTCGAATTTGGGAAAATTCTTTCGGTTTCCGTGAGGGAGTGCGTGAACTGGATGTGGTAAAGCCAAGGGACCCATAGCATTTCCCCATGGTACCGCCATTTGAAAGGCTGGAAAAAGAACACGAGCTGGAAGTGTGGTTCCGCTGAGTAGCAAGGCACTACAAAGGGATGTGGATGCCCCTTGCGAAAGATGTTTCCTTCGTGGAGGTGAGACACTCCTGGATGACCGGTCGGCCGAGCTTAGCGTTGAAAAACGTGCCGGTGTTACGCTGAAATTGTGCCTCTGAAGCAAATCGAAAATAGGATCAGTTTCTCCACGAGCTCTCCTGCTACGCGTAAAGGGTTCACCTGCCAGCGTGTCTTTCCGATCTGCGATTTAATAGTGCAGATTCAAAATTTCTTTTTGGCTGTACTTGCTGATTTTCTGGCTTTTCTGGCAAAAACCAGCAGCATGTACTTTTCTAAATATTTAAAAACTATCCTCTTCAGAAAACTGATTGCGGTTAATGACAAATAACAGCGAGGATAAAATGGCAGAGAAGATTAGTAAGCTGATTTTCGGATCTAATTTTGACTTTTTTCAAAGGGTTTCAAACTTTTGGCAAACAGTCAAAAACTCAGATCTATGGCAAAAATACTGATTTTTATAAAAACTCAGCGAACTAAAGGTTTCCAACTAGGCCAGATCTATGGATCTCAGAAGAAAATTTTTCAATTTGAGTCACTTTTGCAAAATTTTGGATTTTTGACAAAATATGCAGATTTGCAAACAGGCAGCAATTTTCTTATTTTTCTGATTTTCTATCCTACCACCATCATAGATCTGATAGATCTATTCGATCCCCAGCGGAGTCGCCAAAAACTGTTGGTCTGAAAATCTGTCGCTTGGGCAGATCTATGGATAAACGAGCCAACAGTGTGCAGGGCATAGCCCCTCTTTGAGTCAGCAAAGCGAAACTGGTTTATTGCTATTCTACCAGCAGGAATCTGTGCAAGTCTCACAAATTCTGCCTTCGGGGGTTTGGGATCTCATCCCAGTAGGGGTGTTTCCGACTGCGAAAAGAAAGGAAAGGAAGAGGGGATGAAGAAAGAGCAGGTCCGAAGGGAGAAAAGAAATGAATTCCAAAGCAGAAAGGTCAGAAGGTTTATGTTTTGGGATTGGTAGTAAACAGAGCCAAACCTACTTGCATAAACGAGCAAAGCAATACTGATGATAAATAAATGACAATAAAACAGAAGCAGATCCAACAGAATAAACACACAGATCTAACGTAAGAAAGATCTAATGCACATAACACATGTATTCAGCACAAAGTCTAAATATTGTATTAATATTTTCCTTCTGTTACAAAAAGCTCAAAGTCTTTTCTCCTCACTTCTATTTTTCATCTGAAAGATATTCATCCATCCATAATACAACAAGTATTGGGGTATTTATAGAAGAAGGAGAGAAAAGAAGGCAAAAAGGAGCCAACAACTTATTTACAAAGATATTTACAAAATATCTAAAAGTCATGTTGACTTTTTACAACTTGATGGATGACATCATCCCATGATGCAACATGGATGATGTCATCATTTGTATCAACATACTCCAGATATTCTCGAAAAGAAAGTCGAAGAAGAGAGAGAGAGAAGAAGAAGAAGAAGAAGCTACTCGTCGTCGTCATCCTGCGGCCGAAAGGGGGTGGACTGCTTTTGTTGTTGCTCAGGTGACGAGATATGGAATTGAGAGCGGTATTCCATAAACTTGTTGATCATTGGCCCTAGCTGATCCTGGGAAGGATCCTTGTGCCGATCACTAATCGCCTCACAAGTCTCCCGCTCATCTATGAGTTTCTCAGGGAGCTTGGAATAGTCTTTTTCCGCTTCAATGAGTAACCCAATGAAGTCTCGGCAGGCCAGCAGGTTGTTGATAGACTCTGCGTCAAAAGTGACCTCTGGCCCCATCCCTTGAGAAACGATCTCTTTGAAGATCTGGGTGGTTTCATCAGCTTTCCTTAAAGTGAAGGAAGGAGTAAGTAACCCTGGCGACATGTTAAGAATGATTCGTTCCATTTGGTGCATCGCGTCCAGGGCTTCTTCCTTCACTTTGTCAATCTTTTCTAGGACAAATTCCAGCTGATCCACCCGGTAGTCCAGAGTGGACATGATTTTGTTGAGGGCCCTGGGATGGCCGAAGACGCCGAACTTGACCAGATCTTCGACTGAACAGTCGAACATTTGTTGGAAGGTCTCGTGCTGCAGTCTAGCATGTTCCAGCTCTTCCGATATGGGTCCCGCTAACGCTTGGAGCTCTTTATTCACCTTATTGATGCTTAGATATAAGTTGGAGAACTCGGCGATTACTTTTTCGCTGTCTTTGAGGATTTGGCTCCTCCAAGCGGAAACGGCCATACCCTGCTCGCCGATCTTTGCGTACTCATTAATTTTCTCCTGGCTGAGAAGCTCAGAAGTCTCGGCGGCAGTTGTGGGAGGCGCACTACCCATCTTCTGTAAGGCTTGGAGCAGATATTTGTTTTGCTCTTTCAATTGCCTTTTCTCTTCCTTTGTCTCTTGAAGCTTCTTGCAGAGGGCGTCAACTGCAGAAAGGGCCTCCCCCTGAAGGCTTTCAGAAGATGTCCCCATTGTGACTTGGGTCACAGTAAAATCTGTCGGAGACAGATCCTTTTTCTCCTTGAGGGGATTGGGGTACGCGATCTCCATAACCCTCTCTCCCGCAGCACTTTGAGAGAAGCGTGTGACGGGCTTCTGCTTCTTTGCCCCCTTAGATGGGATTACAGAAAAGTCCATCGGAGCGATGGGAACTTTCCTCTTTTGCTGACTTAGCTGCTGGGAGATCCAGGCTGGACCTATGGGAGAAGGGCCGGAAATGGAAAAGGGGGCAGCTACAGTAGTAGAGGGGAAAAACGTGGAGACACGTGGGGGCGGCATGGAGAGAATAGCCGAAGAAGTGCCCACGGGAGGAAGGGAAACTGCAGCTGCGGAAGACATAGGAAGGGAAGGGAGCTCAGAGATGAGGGAAGAAATGGAGGAGGAAAGATCCGCAAGGGAAGAGAAGATAGACGAAGAAGCGGGGGGAGGAGTAGAAGAAGGGGGAGAGGACACGACCAAAGGAATGGCCGCTTGAGTCACTCGAGGAGGGGAAGGAAGGGAAGAAGAAGGGATAGAAGGGACCTCGGTTGTTGTAGCAATGCCGACATCCTGAGTGGATGGGCCTATTGGAACATCCTCTTCTGCTTCTTTCTCTGGCGAAGCCAGAGTTATAACCTGTTCGGGTGCGGCGGAAGGAGGACTTGCTGGAGCTTCTTCCTGAGTGGTGCTGGATTCACCCTCTATGCCTTTGCCCTTGCCTTTAGGCTGCTGTTTGGATCGAGGAGGTGCGTTACCCAATGGGGAGGTTGTGAAATCAACCCCGAGGTAGATTAACCCGTTCATCCGGCACCAATGCTCTGTTCTGCGCAGAGTTTCCTTGACCCTCTCCTCAATCGTCTGAGGTGCCTTAGTTCTATCAATGGCTGGAAAAGGCCAATTGTCCCCATCCGTGTTAGTATATACTTGGTCTATTTCATCTTCCGTAGTCTGGAAGCCTTTGGGGACAATTGCTACCCCATATTGGATGATTTCTGCCAAGGCTAAGCGAGAATGATCCTTTCTCCTGAGCTCAACCTCATGGATGATGTCGATGTAGATGTCCTCGATCTGGGGGACGTGGATTGGATCAAGTTTCGCCCTTGGCAGACAATTCCTTGGGTCGAAGGTAGGCCTGGCCGGGAAATCATGTCTCAAATTAAGCAGCTCCAGCTCTGCGAACATGTCCTTTGCCTTGTGGTGGGTAAGGCATGTATATCGGCCTACTGTGAGGGGGAAAGGAGTTCCACCCTTCTTTCTTTTGAGGCACTTCTCGTGATATGTAATCAGCTGTCTTGACAGCTCCAGCAAAATCAGCTTGGGCCCAGCATACCTCGGCAGTCTGGTCGGCTCTCCCAAGAAGTTGGCCGCCCTCAGATAGGTGAATGTGGGAAATTGGGTGAACAGGGCCCCCCATTTCTCAGTGGCTGCCACTATGCTTTTGGTCGTACGACCGTAAGTCATATTTGGCCTCAACAGGCAGATGATGTGGTAGAAAAACACATCGTTGATTTTTGTGAATTGAGAGATGCTATTCTCCAGCCTCAATTCTGGGTAGTACTCATATATTTTGACCTGAGGCCAAACCCCACTTCGTATCAGGCCTGGGTAGTCTCTCTCTGACGCTGCAGCATAGACAACATAGGAGTTCATGTAGAATCTCCCTGT
Organism: Taxus chinensis; assembly: GCA_019776745.2. Taxonomy (NCBI): domain Eukaryota; kingdom Viridiplantae; phylum Streptophyta; class Pinopsida; order Cupressales; family Taxaceae; genus Taxus; species Taxus chinensis. The sequence goes on from CM034148.1 coordinate 630,143,926, forward strand.
TGTATTGAATTGTTGAAACTGCTCGGAGATTGTGCTGCTTATTATTTCTCCCCAGCAAAAGCGCTGATCGGGCACGTTCTTGTTCATGGTCTCTAAGTACCGCAGCATCCATTTATGGAAAAAGTGGGCATCAGGAAGCCCAAAGACCCTGCTCAGGAATGTGATGGTGTCGCTGAGCTCCTCTGAGAAGTCGCTGCGGTGGATGATTTGAGGCCATCGGGTCACCACCTTTTTATTCTTCAAATAGACCTCATTCATCAGCTGCATGCACTGATCTTCGTTATCATCCCAGGCCTTAATACAATCCTCTCGGCTGACGGCCACAAAGTGCCGGTGATGAGGGATGCCGAGTATTATTTTGAAGTGGCGGGCAGTGAGGTTAATGACGACCTCGCCCTTGTCATTTACGACACACCTTGTGTCCTTGTTGTAGCACCGGGCGACCACCATCATGAATTCATTGTTGATGGTGCTGACTGGGATTCCTCCAGCGAAGTGTAGGGCACTGCCCATTAGTTTGTCCATCCATGGACTTCTAGTTACCTTCTGAGTTCTGACCCAGAATTCCTCCATATCAATGTGACCCAATTCTGAGTCTCTGATATCTAGGTCGCATTCGGCCTGGGAGTCAGGCATTCTGACTCTCTGATACTTGTATTTCATCTCTTCTTCTGTAAGTTTGGCCTTGCCTTTGGATTTGGTAGGTCTCCTGCTTGATGTAGACATATGTTCTTCTCGAGCTTAGTTGCTGATCTGCACGAAGAAGAAGCGAGACCCAATCCAAAAAGGTTGTATTAGCCATTTGATCTTCCATTGAAATGTTAACAGAAGAAAGAGTTAGTGATTTTGAGGCTCAGGGCGCAGGGCGCATGAAAGCTGCAGCTTACAGGGCTAAATAGGTAAGGCGCACAGAAAAGAGGTGTTGCAAAGGTTAAATCAGCGCCAAAGGCGCATGGCGCATGGATACTGCAGGGTACATTTTGTAAAGGGCGCATGGAGACATCGTGTTACATAGAGACAGGATGCGCCAAAGGCGCATAGATTTTTCATGTTGCATGGGGATTTGGTGCGCCCTTTGGCGCATGTATGGTTTGTGTAACAGGAACTTCTCGTGTGCCAAAGGCAACTTGGCGCGGCGCACGGAGGGTTTACACAACATGATGTTTTTGCAACGAGGAAAGCGCCTGCGCCTTCCAAGTTTTGCACTTGGCGCAGATTAAGCTGATGTTGCGCAGATGCTGGGTGCGCCAAAGGGCGCATGTTTATGTGATGTAACAAGGAAGGTTGGTGCGCCAAAGAGGGGCAAGGCTAGTGCTTGCAGCATGTGAAGGAGGCGCGCCTTGAGGGCGCGAAAGTTCTTGATGCGACAGGCATGCTGGGTGCGCCATAGGCGCAGATTTTATTCATGTTGCAGGGGTGACAGATGCGCCAAAGGCGCAACTGTTTTTGATGTTGCATAGGAAGTGCCAATGCGCCAAAGGTGGAAAACAGAGTCTTTTTCAGAGCTTTAATCTCCCTCAGAGGGGTTTCCACATGAGGTTTAGCTTCTTTTCTTTTCTTTTATTGCAGGGTTATTTGGGTAATGAAATGGCTTAACCAGAGGGGATTTGAACCATGCTTTCAGACAACTTCCTCTACCAGCAGATCTGGAAAGAGGGGGAGGAATATGGAAAGACAGCAAGGGGGGGCTAGTTCAATATTTCAATCCAAAACCAAACCAACAAGCATCAAAGAACCAAAAACGTAAAACACATGAAAGAGATAAGAACCTCTTACCCGGATAAATAGTGAAAAACGTGCAACGGGTCCACAACGTGTTTGAAAACGACAGGGCAGACTTGCTGACAGGCTCAGAGAATATAAAAACGTGATGCTCTGGTGATAATGACATTTGCAGGTGCAAATATATATATATATAGGTGAGTCAGTAATAAATGTGCCACCAACTCTGTAAAGGGCGCATGAAAATTACTGTCGACATAGGAAAGCATGCGCCCTTTGGCGCACCAAAGCATTTGCCAGCATGGAATTAAGTGCGCCTTTGGCGCACCAAAAGTGGTGTCGACATGAGATTATGTGCGCCTGTGGCGCACCAAAAAGTGGCGCAACAAAAGCATTTGCTAACACGAAGGCGCATGCGCCTTGGCGCACGCAGGGAAGACTCAACATATCAAGGCGCACCAAAAGGTGTGTTGACACAGGAAAATATGCGCCAAAGGTTTTAAAGGGGGTGCACCAAAAGGTGATGTTACATAGCAATTCCATGCGCCCAACCAAAAGACCAAAAATGACTAAGTTCGGAAAACCAGATTTCCCAGAAAAGGGATTTTGCAACGTTCCGAACGCAAGGGATCCCTAATGAGGGATCGGAACAAAATTTTCGGTATGGCCAAAACAAGGCCCTAAACCACCCATGCCCTCTTCTACTACAAAAAAACCTAGTATAGCTTCACTGCCACAGAGAACGACCTCAGTCGCCTGACCAGTAACGGTTCCTTTGTGACTGATGTCGGTTCTTTGACCGATGTCAGTGCTACTGGAATGAACACAATACTAAAAAAATTTGGCATATTACACCAAACCAGGTGCCTACTCCAACCAAATATGATAGTTATGTTGAGCCAGTCATTTCAATAAGCACCCAAATCTTGTACAAAAACTTAACAACAACACATGTAAATAAATTACACTAAGATGAAATACAACACCTTACTAGGATCAAGACACTCAACTACATCTTGAAGTGAAGTACATGCTTCTCTAATGGAAACCTCATATTCGTTCTATTTTATTTCCTCTTTACCAAAGACCAACATGCTTGTGCCTCCAAGAACTAGGGACACCTCAACAAACAAGACACATTCCATGCATCTTCTCAATTCTTCAGATCTGTGATTTTTTGTTTAAAACTAGGTTTCCCAGTTACCGACCACGATAACCCTATAACTAACCATGGTTACCCTGTAGCTGACCATGGTCACCCTACTGACACCAGTCATTGTATTCTCTAGTAACCTCACATTTCTAGCTTCCACTTGAGATTTAAATCTCTTCCTATGATTTTCACATCAGGAAAAAAAAACCTTGTTGTCATACACCTTTCAATAAACCACTAACAATATACTGAAGGAAAACCTTGCTCTAAAATAATCAATTTCTGATACCAATTTTTGGGAATTCGGGACTGTGAAATAGTTTTATGATTCAATAATAAACCCAATCATGCACACAAGATCTAAACAATTCCCCAAAATCTATAACAATGGAATTATAAACTAGAATAATCCAAATCAAAAAAAAGTACACACACATAACATAACATGTACCATGTTTCACCCAATGTTGGCTATGTCCACCAAAGATAGAGATCTCATATATATAATATAACAAGAGTACAAACCAAATCTTTAATACAATATTACAATGCATCTCTCCAAGAGTATCTCGTCTCCTCCAGATCTCTAAATGGATATACATGAGTGCACTACAACCGTGCCTCTAAACACCACCATATATCACATACCAAGAACTACTACATCTCCCACTATGCAACCAAGTTCTCATGTGAATCTACAAACAAGACCTCTCACATGGTTCTACCAATGTGCAACCATATATGTGCACCAAAAAGTAAGTCTCTCCTCCATCTCACTGCATCTGCCACTACAAATAAGAAGATAACCTCCTTTACAATATTTGGATACTATTTGTATCCATAATCTCTCCAACGAGCTAAAATACTAGATTTCTATAGATCAACAATACAATATGATCTCATGGATCTACAATACAAGATCTCACAACAACCTGTGGATCTACAAGATGAAAGACTATGTGCTTTGCATACTATGCAAGCCATTACATTTAGACAAGAAAATACAAAAAAAATATAGAAGACGAAATAACCACCTTCTCACCATTCAGATGTACCTGTTATTTCCTTCTATCTAGCTTCTCTCCATTGAAGCTTTTTCTTCATGCAACCTTTTTCTTCTTCATCATCTTCAACCAAGGAGAATCAACATTCTTTCTCTATCCTTATATTCTAACCCTAATTTTCTAGCTTATATAAGCTTAGAAAAACTTAGGGCACCTTAGCTATGCATTTACAACCTTTAGATCACCTTTACAATCAATTGTCAAATGAAATCCCATATCTAAAATAAAAACATAAACACACAAGTAATTGGTGTTGGCTCCCTGATTCTAACTGGTGCCGATTCCCTCACCATTTTTAGTTCCCTGATGTTGACCATATTTGGTTCCCTAACTGAAGTCGATTCCTCCCAGGTGACTGACATTAGTTAGCCAACCGACATCGGTTACTATGTAAACTAGTAAACCTCAAATGCATGCCTTTGTGAAGCAATTCAACTCAACCTAACAATGCAAAGGCAAGATACATAAGGGAATAATGCAGATAAGGAAAATGAGAAGGCATGAGGAAACACGTAGAACTCAAGAGGGAGGGCATGCGTGTAGGAGGCATGCTGAGGGACTTAGCTAATTCAGAGGGAAAGTCTACATGGTTATGCAAAAGGGTGTGCGAGATTGTTGGAATGAAAACATGTACGCAAGAGGAAGGTAAGAATAGGAAATGGGAAGAGATAGAAGAATAAATGGGAAGGGGAGGGGGATGTGCATAGATCATTCACAAGAGGGAGTGATGGGAGGAGAAATTAAAAAGAAGAAATAATAAGGGCAAGTGAGGGCGCACGAAAGAACTACAACTAAGTAGATTGTGCCAAGGGGACAACTAAAGTGCATGCAACCTATGAACTTGAACTTTATATTCAGAATGAAGATGTAAGTTGTCAAAATAACCAGGATGGTTATTTTGGAAAATAGTTTAGAAACTTTCAGGGCCATCTAATTGCTAGATAAAGAAACTAGTAGCTTTAGAAGCATCCATTGGGCATGGAGTATGTTTGAAATGAAATTTATGATCTGTAATTTGAAGAGCTAACCTTGAAGTCACTTAAAACACTACCTTAACTTTGAATAAAGTATTACTCTCATGTGAAGATATTCTAATTTGAAATTATGAGAGTGGAAAAAGTGTGTGAGATGTTGAGAACTTCTCGTTCTGAAAACTAAATTACCATCCTAGGAAGCAATAAAAGGGGGCGCACACAAGTATACGAAAGGAAAGAATACAACACTAAAAGGAATGTGCTGAACAACAGGAAGAACAACTATATACAAAATATAAAAATCATACATGTTCCAAGGGGAAATAAGTAGAGTATGCATGAGAACTTGTTTTACTGAAAGAAAACATATATTACCCTATACTAACTAGATACAAAGGAAGCTCAAAAAACATGTAACATGCAGGGAGAAGTAGCTTCCTTTCCTCATAAATTGAAACCACGTTACTAATTTTGTGTTGAACATGGTCTTTAATAAGAGTGAAAAAATGTCTTGTATATGGTCTTCCACCCTTTTCAAAGTATCAGACACAAACAAAACAAATACCTCCTTTAGTTGTTTTGCATTTGGATCTAGGAGGCATTATTGTTGACCTTTGGCACACTGAAGTTATACCTCATGCTTTGAAATGATCATGACCATTGGAAACTCTATTTTTGGCTCTAGAATAGCCAAATATATGATTGGGAATGGTCTAATCCTTGTGTTTCTCCCATTTCTTTGAAGCTCAATCTCATAAATGGGATCATCATGTATATTCTCCTCCTAAAGAATATTGTTTGCAGGTTGGGTTGCATATTATTCTACCTCTACAAACAATTATTTCTCCTCCAATAGTTCACCCTCTGAATCTAATTGACTTCTCTTTAAATTATATTCCCTCTTTTGCTTTCTCTATGTGATCTCATCCTCCCAATCAGACTCAAACCGTTCTTAAATAATCCTATAGTTGTCAAACATGGTGATACTGGTTGGGGATGATACATAGGTGAGGGATTGTTTGTTTATAACATAGTTAGATAGAGGGGATTCATAAGAAGATGAGAGAATGGGCATGAAGGTAACACATGCAAAAGGAAAGAAAATAGAGATACAAGGGTGAGACGGAAGGGAAGAAGATGGAGAAGGGGAATCATCAATGGGAGTAGGAAGAAAACTAGGAACATGGAAAGTAGGATGAGATAACATAAGTTAGGGAGGAGGAATGGGCGGACTGTAAGATGGCATTGTAGGGTTTCCCCATTGACATGGTTTCCTAAAACTAGACTAGTAAGCTTATAATTCTTCAGCACACTCTTCAATTTGAGGTGTGATTTTATCCATAAAACTCAGCTTCTACTAAGGGCTAAACCAGTTTGGTATAGGGACGATCCATAGATAGGGCCTCTTAAAACCAACCTTGGCTACCTTCAATGATCTAGTAATTCTAACCTACATCATGCTCATCTCCATTTCTTGAATCTTCCTGTGAAAATCAACATCTTCCATGGAATCACCACTATCACCTTCATAACCCTGTTCTTGAAAAACATGGCCATTAGAAAAATCATATTCATTAATGGGATTTGGTCATATGCACATTCCTCATGATAGGGTTCATAAAACTTATCAGGAGGATTTTGAAAATATGAGGATGGAGGGAACTAACATTTCTTTTGAAAATGGGGATTCTAGTGAGAGAATGAATCCATGATTGCACAACTTCACGGAATAAGAAAATGGGACGATTGAAAGAAAAGAAATGGATGAAATAATGAAGGGAAAGGTTTGCAAATGAGATAATGGGTTGGTTGAATCATTGGAGTCATTGGATGTGATTAAAATAGCCTCCAAATGTTGAAAATTCACCAAGAAAACTTCAACTTGTTAAATGAAATAATAAGGCGCCTTATCTCGTGCGTATTACCAGGTCATGCACTAATTACTATTCATATTTGTGTGTGAAATTTCTACCTTTGATTGCACTTGATGTTAATTCCTTACACACGTGGTTATGTGTTTTTTTGTTTTCTTTCCTTTGATGATAGGGCATGTGGACTGCTAAAACCAATAGATATGGATGTTAAGAGTCATCGGATTTATTGAAGGATGCCTCTAAAGGCTAGATCTCAACAATAATACATCAAAATTATTGAGATAAAGATGTATAGATCTTCAAACTTGTCCCACTAGGCATGCCAAAAACTATTGGAGCTTAAGATTGCACATGTCCTAGATCAAGATGAACTGGGGCTTTGAGGAAACATGGGACTGTATCCAAGTTGTGGGGCCTTGCGCGCTTGAGATAGATATCTGGAGAAGGCTAGTTACTCTACCTATTTCTACTGTTAAAACTTCTCCTATTAAAGGAAATGCATCTACTTATCACTAATCTAAAAATCCAAGGGACTAGGGTTAGAAAGAGATGCATGAAAAAAAGAAACATAACATAAAAAGGGGGAAATAGCACTAGAAAGAGGGGTTGACCACTCTCAACAAGGGGAAGGAATGAGATAAAATGTGGGAGAGAGGGTGGACAGGCACACCAAAGACAAGAACCACATAGACTCAAATTTCCCAAGCATTGACAACACATGAAAATGGAACTCGCAAGTAGGAAATGCACACAACATGCCAAAAACGTGAACAGAGAGGTACAAACACATAAATTGTGAGAGTATGGCAGAGAATAGCCACAAAAACCTAATTTTATTTCTATAAGGGTGCACAGTTTTCTGCACTCATAGTAGAAGGTGAGAATACATTGTAGAGACCAAGATCAAGGTCTAAAACTCGTGGGAAGTCGAACACCATTTTGGCATGGTGTCATTACAACAAAGAGGGATCTGTTTCAATGCGTAATGCCCCTAAATTTATAGAAGAAGAAGGATAGAAGAGAGGAGAAAGAAGAGGGAAACTCATATTTGAAATCCAAACCACTAATAGTAATCATTAAATGCATGTAAATCCATCTGCAACGATGTCATATGCACCTCCCTATGTCTTTTTTGCTTGTGGAAGAAGGAAGGAGGAAAGATCTGAAGAAAATTTGGTGGTTGATTTGATTGGATGTTTGTATTAATGATCTGATATGCATTTACCTATTTTCTGCCTACCAAATCCCGCCAAAATCTGATTTTGATTGGTTCAACATATAGCCCGCATCAAAAACTTTCAAACAAGACTAGGTGCACATGTTTTAGAGCCATGTAGCAAAATTTATTATGATCTGAAGGTCTACAGTGCAAACTGAACATGCAATGACATGTGGTTTGCAATGATCGGCTGAAGGATTGGCCAATTGTTCATTTAATTTGTTATTTCTGACATGTATCATATATTGACTCATCACATGAATTTACCGTGCTTTAATAGGTTACATGTAACACACTCAAGCCTGACAGGTTGCCACATGGCACAATTACTTGGCACGGGGGAATGCACTTAGAGCGCACGTGAGAAAGGGGTGTGAGAAGGAAGAAGACAGGCACATAAAGAGGGTGTGCGAGGAAGGGAAAAAATATGCATATATGAAAAATGGTATACACATGCAAGCAGGCGCGAGTGTTTTAATTGAGAAATGTGTGGCGACAAGAAAGGAAAGGGTGTGCAGAGAAACCCAAGAAGGAAGTGAGTGTGAAAAATGTGAAGGAAAGATAAGTAAGTGAATAATGCAGACAAGGAAAATGTGTGAGTGTGAGAGAATGTGTGGAACTAAAGAGGGAGGGCATGTGTCGAGGAGGCATGCCGAGGGACTTAGCCGATTTAGAAGGCAAGTCTACAGGGTTGCGCAAAAGGGTGCATGAGACTACTGGAATTAAAGCAGGTGCACAAGAGGAAGGTGTAAAGGGGAAATGGAAAGAGATATAATAATAAATGGGAAGGAGGAAGCACACATATCATGTGCAAGAGGGAGTGATGGGAGGAGGAAGCACAAAGAAGAAACAGTAAGGGTGCATGAGTGCATGTAGAAAAACCTGCATCCAAGAAAATTGTGCCAAGGGGACAACCAGAGTGCATGCAACCTATGAACTTGAACTTTAGAGTCAAAATGAAGATGTAAGTTGTCAAAATAACCAGGGGGTTATTTTGGACAATAATAGCCATGAGAGGTATTTGTGCAGATGCCTTCTTTGACTATTTTATTATGTCATGAGAAATAGATGAAGACTTTACATTAGAAGGTTGTTATGAAATAGTCATAGACTTAGGATTGGATGTTTGAGGTGTCGTGGATGGTTTCCAAACCCATTTTGGTAGTATTGCAATAGTAAGGATATGGGTGTTGGTTTTGATGGTATCCAAGGTGTTAAGCGTATGATCTAACAATGAAAGGATATAATCAAGCTCAACATTGTTTGATGATTGACCCTTATCTTTAGCTTTGTCATTCATATAGTCTTTTGGAAATGGGTTCTTAAAAACCTTGAGTTTCTTGTTTGGTTTATTGGTATTCAATTTGTTTTCGATTTCAATATCTCTGCAATTGATTAAATCTTGGATGTTATGGAAGATATTAGAACAATGATATGTAGAATGGACATTGATGTGATGGTATTCACAATATTTTGATTCTTTGTACCATGTAGATTTTGGTTTCCATTCTTTAAAGGGTCTTTTGATTAGATAGGTTACCATATTAGAACTTGCTAATTGATTGAATACACTAGAAAGACTTTCTTTGAGAGTGTGTGAATTGTCTTTGTTTGAATCGACATGGAGTAATTTCTTTACCAGATGATTATGATTGGTTGTTTTTTAAAATTTTTATTGCCTTTGGAAGCCATATGAGAGATTTATTTTGACATCCCATGAAGTTTTTCTAATAAAGATTCATTTGATGTGTTGTGTGGGCTCACCATTGTACCAAATGTAAAAATCAGAAGTAAAAAGGTAGTTTATGACTTGAAAAGCTTGATATAGGTTTGATAAATTTAAGCCTCAAAATTTGATGCCATATTATTTACTTGTTATTGATCTTGCAAACATGTTTAGGGAAACCAATGTATGATTTGATAAAAGGTTAATATTGTGTCTTCAAATCAAATATATTGATATTCTAATTTTGAATCAATTCGACTGTGATTGATTTTAAAGTCTGTTAGGACTCAATTTGATGAAATATTTTCTTAAATTTGGATAAAGTGAATACCCAAAATATATAGACTTGAATTGGGTGTGATTTGATATGCTTAAACTTGGATAAAGTGAATATCAAAGTATAAGACTCGTGATTTAGTTCAATTCGATTTGGTTTACTTAATATGTGAATAAAGTAAATATCCAACATATAAGGTGTTCATTTGGTTTTGATTTACTTAATATGTGAATAAAGTGAATATTCAACATGTATAAGGTGTGATAAAATTGGATGTGCTTAAACTTGGATAAAGTGAATATCCAATGTAAAAGTCTTAAATTGTGGTTTTATTTGATTTTGATAAAATTAGGATGTGATTTTTCTTGATTTGAATTCAAATTTGATTTGACTTGCTTAAATTTGGACGTATGTGTCCAAAATTTAAGACTTTTGATTTGGATTGGATATGTTTATACTTGAATATGGGTATCCAAAATATAAGAATTTGATTTGGATTGAATTTGTTGATTTTGATAGGAATCTGATAGGATGATTTGATTGAATTGAAAAAACTTTGATTGGATTGGAAATATGTTTTGATTTTGAACTATTATGAGTCAGAGTTGGGTTAATTTTTAGATTTGAATCTTAAATTGAATGGATTCAAAATAAGAATTTTATCTTTGTTTTGGATTGCATTGAATTTGATGATTTAATCTATGGACCACAATTTAAACAATCTGACCAATGGGATTTATTGACCCTATTTTGTTAGGATTCCTAGGGATTTGGGATATTCACTCACCAATGTTTTTCTAAATGAGTACATACACCAATTTTATTTGGTTACGGGCTTACTTGTCAATCAATTAGAAGGGGGCAGTTACCACAAACAACTTTTGGTTTTCCTTCACAGGTAAAAACTACTCAATCAGGATGGGGCGCTACCCTTTTTGCTATTTGATCCTCTCAATGTGCCAACTACTTTGGGGTTCCTGTGTTACTCCTCATAATGATTTTTAGGGTTATTTTTCCCAATTACTTCCCATAGTTATGTGGATGGATTATTTACCCTTATCTGAAGCTTGCAATGAAAATGTTTTGTTTATTTAATTTAACAAATTTTGATCTTGTCTTTGACCAAGGAAACCTACATGCAAGGTGTTAGTATTTTTTTGCTTTGTTTTTGGTAAGATGTAGACCCTTTTTAAGAGAAGTGGTCATGTATAAGAAATATTGGTAGTTCTCTTGTAAACACAATGTTAGAAGAAAATAACGACAATAGATTGTGGTCGTTTCCAATTCTCAAGATCGCTCAAGAGTGCAAGAGAAGAGCATACGTGTCGATTTTGATAAAAATAGATGTTATAAATGAAGGAAATGACATGGAAATAAGGAAAATTATTATTATAAAAGTTATTAAGATAAGAGTTAGATTAGAAACTGAAAATGAAGTGAAATGAAATACTTTAATTTTCAATTTTAACAAGGGTTCCTTGCAGAAGGCATAACTTTTTCACTCGTTACTCCGTTTGAGGTATTATTTTATATCGTTGGAAATATTAGAATGAGATCTATCATGTGAAGGGTCCCTAAATTTTTTTTCAGGGTTTTTCATACCCAAAAACCTTGGGAAAAGTCAAAAAGTTGAGATAAAGTTGTAGTAAATGTTTTTTAAACAAACAAATAAAATATAAATAAAATTTAGTTCCGTTTTAATGAATTAGGTTACAAATCAGTGTCAGAAATACACATAAAATAGTAGAAGAATAAAAATGGAAATGCTAGAAAATTGAGAAATTAAATTAAAATTTAACACAGAAAGCTAGCGTACCTAGTATAAGACAAACATAGAAAGTGCACTTTTTTATAATCACAGAAACACAAGTGTTATAACACGTTAGTGCAACTAAAGGAAACAAAAATGCAAGGAAGATGAATGCAAGCACATGTCACAAAAAATTGTTATATAACAATAGTATCAAGGAAACAATAAAACAAATGGTAGTCACAGTAGCACATGTAATGGTAGCGCAAATCAACCACAATAGCACAAATCTACAAAATAAGGTAAAACTAAATGATAAAATGCTGGCACACAAAATGATGGTAAACGCACCTTTGCTATACCATGCTAGAATGGGTATATGAACAAAAATTCAGATTTTGTGACGCATTAGCGATAAATTGTGTCAACAGTAGCACAATCACCTGTAACTGCACAAAAAAAGTTAAATCACGGCCAATTTGACTAGTTTTTTGAAACTACTTGCATTTACTTCATGAAAAGCTCTGAAAATTGGTCAGGATTCCAAAATAGCAAGAAGAACACAAAAACAAGGTTAATTTCACAAAAAAATGTTGAAGAAATGAAAAATATGTGGGTTTCTCCCACCAAGCGTGCTAGAAATGTATATAGAGAAATACTACACAACATAAGAAAAAAACAAATAATTGTAAACCTAGATCCTTCTTCGTATCTCCTTGTAACCTCGGATGAGATTGTTGAAGCTTGGAATGAAGCATGCAAGCTTGTTGAATCTCTTGATCAAATTTTTGTGGATGCTCCAAAGATGTTCTCGAATGGAATTAAATTTTAGCTACAAGTAAAGTGATTGAATGACTAATTTAATTTTTGATTCATGATCAATTGGACAAGTGTAACAACGTGTGAATTGAATGATAATTCAACACAAAAATAATGCAAATCTCAAATCTTCCAAAGATGATAATTGGAGAGGAATGATTTATTATTTATAGATGAGGGAAGAGAATCCCAAATCCTTGATTTTTGTGATTAACTTGTTTGATCTGAAGTTAACTAAATCATGATTGAATTGTTTAATTAAGATTCCAATCTAATTGAGGAGTTGAAATCTTGTTTTAAGTTTGCATGAATGAGTTATTTTTGAGTTGATTAAGGTTACACATGCTTTTGTATATTTAGAATTAAATATTAATTCCATTTATTTTGTTTTATTCACCAAAAAAGTGACGTGACTTTTAGCTTGGAGAGATTTGCTTTATTTTTGAATGCCATGATTTGTGGGATATGTTTAGTTAACTCAAATCCATGATTTGATTTAATCTAAATTTTTCCTCTTGCATATATTTAATGATTTGATCTTTAATTGATTTTTTTTCTCTAGTTAACTTGAGATGTTAATTAGTGAAGTGAAAGTGGATAAGAGGTGAGGTGGAAATGGATACATGTAGGATTTATTTAATTATTTTAATATTAAATTAGCTAATAATGGGATAGGGGATGAATAATAAGATTGATAGGATTAATTAATTAATCCTAGAGAATGGGATATGAGTGTAATAGGGTTCATAGCAAAATATTTAATAATTCGAGACCTATGTGTGAGCATCGATAGGAATGATTAGGGGAGTTGTGGAACAATGCCGTAAAATGTCATTAAAGGTCATAAAATAGTAAAATATATCAAAAGTGGTTGAAAATGGTTGTTATATACTGTGACGTAATTACAAGATGATTTCTAAGGTTTAGAATGCGTAATGCGATATTTTAGGGTGTTTATGTAGACACAAAATCATGCATTGTAGGCATTATTTAGCCTGGTCTTGTACTACTATTTAGAGGGTTCTCAAGTGAAGAAACTAATAATTAATGCCACCTTTTGGCCATCTTATTTTAATATTTTATTTCGTCATTCCCACATATTTTCCCATACATCTTCACAAGTTTCACATTTTTCCAATCATTTTAGCCTAAATAGGGGAACCCAAGCCTGTACTGGGGCGCCCCAATCCATGTTCCACTTTCCCACTTCTTTTTGGGGTCTTTCTAGTCATTTTTCATCCTTATCTTTTTTCCTAGTCAGCCATGTTGGCGTTAATTACGAAATTAGAGCAAGAGAACCCTATAAATGTAAAGTTATGAGACCATAATGAGGGTCTTAGCATTACATATTACTATCACTCCATCTAGAGTTGCATCCACATAGTGTTATGCATCAAGGCTAGGAGACCTACATCAACACACACAACATAGGGGGAGGATTCTATTCTATTTCATGCACACATGTTATTACATTTTCTATAGTTATTATTGTTATTTACTTCACAAATTCCAACTGACATAAGAGCACCTAGGGCATGACATGCACACACACACCAGAACTACATTTGGGTCCGAAATGTAGTGCGTCGCTCACTTTAGTAAGCCCACTATTATGGCAGTTGAGGTCAGTCTGACCCATTCATTTTGTATCTTTATTTTTAGGGTTTTTATACTTCTTTATTTCTTGCAGGTCATTGCTTTATATTGTCATATTTCACACACTCGGTGTAGTTCATTGAATCTGGTACGACAAACAGGCAGTATTTTAGGCCATCTTACAACCCTACAAAAATCAGATTCTAAGCATTTGAAGAAAATAGGGCTCCCCGGGGAACCCCACTACCATCCCAGGCACCTCAGTTTGCTCAGATCCTCCATATCTGGCCTTTTCAAGACTTCTGGGTGTTTGTTCCTACTTTTGGATTTTACTGTCAAATGCACAACATTTTTCTCCAATCAGCTAAGTCATTTCTCCCTACTTCCTTGCACATTATGGTTTTTGTTTTATTTAGTATAATCATTTAAAATAATTTTCATATTGTCTTAGCATATTTTACAATGTTTTAGTCCTCCTATTTTAGATTAACTAGTTGCTATAATTTCATAGTCTTAGTTCAATTTTAGCTAATCATTTTGGTGAAGCCCACATTTCTTCATCACACCTTCTAGGGTTTTGCATTTGCATTTAGCCATCATGGGTAAGCATAATAGGAAATCTACTTTTTCTAAGTCTCCAATTACTTTGCAATTTGATAGTCGTGGCCAAGATTTTTTTAACACTCCTACTACTCCTTCTGGATATAGACCTTGTCCTTCATTCATTTAACTTCCCTCTTCTGGTATGGATCCTCGAGCTATCGATGATGTTGTTTCCACTTCTCTTCGCACTATCGATCCTGCTATTTTAGCACAACTTATATCGGACGTATAATATCTTCCTCCTAATCCCATAACCACACCTCATGTCATTCATGAAATGCAAGAACCTTCTCCAGTATTGTGTATAGAGGACTTTGTCGATGTCATAGTGATCCCTACTTCTCCAACTTCTACGACTGAATCTCCACCTCTCGCAGTTCCACATGACCTAGTTCCTACTGTTTGTATGATTGATCAGGTCCCTTCTGACTCATCACTTACTCCTGATGATACTAATGTTATGGTACTTTACACACAAACTACTCCATGCTTCTCTCTTGCTTTACCACTCTCTACACCACATCCCCTTATAAACAAGTTACCACTTGAGGGTGCCATTTAGGAGATCGATGTGGTACCTTCCTCTTCACCTACCAATATTACTGCTATTATTCCATATTAGGAACCTTTACAATACCTACATGTTGTTCCCTCGCACACACCAACATCACCCTCTTTAGTGTGTCTATCATTCACCTGCACCCTCTTTATGTATAATTCTTATTGGGAGCACATACCACTTGATACTTCATGCATGACCACTATATGTTCACATGATGGTCTCTCTCGGATTGGTCTTAACTTGACATAACTCCATCCTCCTTTATGTGATTCACATTTGTATCATGGCTCCACTATTATTATTACTTCCTATGGTCTACATGTTTTTCATATTGTAGTTCATATAACATGTTATCATACCACTTATTTTCTTACCCTTGGAAAATATTGGTTAGATTAGATCAGTGGCACTCTAGATCCTGATCATATTGATCTCACATTTCCCATGCCATTTGGCATTTTCTGCATTTATAACAGTTCATTCCTTTGCTACTCACCCAACTTCACTATTTGGTATGCTCAGGGTTTCCCTTTACCTCCCTTTACAGATTAACAATACACCATGGTCATGTATATCTTATGCATTTAGGGTTATTTGGATGACCTGCCACATACTAGTGTTTATCAAGCTTCTCGTGTTGTCCCATACAATTTTGACAATGATACTGATGACCTTTTAGATGATCTTATTTTTCCTTTAGCTCCTTACGATACCACCAATCTTTCACTGCCTCCGATATGCTCTATATCCACCCATTTATTCTATGACTTCCACCTATGCATTCATACATCTAATACACGCATATTGGATTCCATACATGCATTGCAAACTCGGTATCAATCCATGGAAGCCATGCTTACATCTCTCATTTTTGAAGTTGAGAAACTGCAGGTAGTTTCTCGATCTCATGGTGGTACTCATGATCCACCTCACATTCCTTTTACATTCATTGTGTGCTCTCTCGTTGACCCTCCAAGTACATTGTTGCCTCTACCTCTCATCTTTCACCATAATGTTATAACACAAGGCATTTTTGTTCAGCTCCTTAGCCGTCAAATAATTACTCTACTACCTACTCGTTGTTATCCTCCTCGAAAATTACGCTACCATGATCGTCCTTATTGCCACTATCATTGAATGCATGTACATTATACCAATTTTTTTCGTGTGTTGTCACGTCTAATTGTGAAACTCGAACAACTTGGACTTCTCTCCTTTGATGTGTCACCATCTCCTCTTCCCTGTCTAGCCTATCAAGTGCATTCATCGAGTAAGTATTCATATAGTGCTACCCAAGTACCTTGTCACCGATAATATTTTTCACATAGTTCACTGTCTCCCTCGCCGAACTCAATGACACAACATGTTCCCCCATCCCGCTCTCCCTCATTCATTCATTCATTCATTCTTCACATGCATATAGATTTCATTCATCGGCACCGCATATATCTACTATATTACCACTATTATATTGTGGCCCTCTGCTTTCATCATCATAGACATCAGTTGAGGGGCCCTCACCCATCACCCTCATTGGTTAGTTCACTTATACCGATTTGGGGGGAGCATGATACCTTCTTTCCCCTTCCTATTCTCATATTACCACCTCATCATCTGTCGTCCTTCTTTTCTATCAACATAGAATATCACCCATCATAGCACCCTCATTACCCAATGATGCACTCTTGTGCTTTAGTTCACACTTTACTATTGAGGGATTACCATTACATTGAATACCACACACACTACACCATAGGCATTACATATTCCATCTCATCCTAAATTACGCATCATACACCATTCATTCTACACTTATTTCTACATTATACTAATCCTCATCTATACATTACATTCGTTATGTTATTTACGCAATTAATCACACTATACATTATACATTGTCATATCATATATTTTCCATATTCTACACTAGTCATCATTACCTATGAGTCTCGTTTTACATTTCATCTGTACATTCTATATTTATACTAGGTTACATTATATATGGGTATATCTTTACATGTTATCACTACATATTCTATCTACACCTATCACTGCATCTTACATGGTCTACACAACTTACACATCCTACATTGCATTTCCCACACCATGTATTTGCATACCCTATTCATCACTTGGTCTTTCATACTACATTTTTTTCTACGCATTGTCGACACCACCCTATAACGCACTTTAATTCCTCGGTCCATACTCGACTATCGAGGGTTTACCAATCAAATGGACCTTACATTCACCATGTGACATTTCCTCATGCGACGTTTCACCATGTGAAATTTCCAATGTTAGTGACATACCCTTAGGTTAAATTGTCACCCATTCTATCATCTTATAATGGTGTACACCTTAGGTTACATCACCATTCCTTCCTTTCATCTTGTAGTGGTATACACCTTAGATTACATCACCACTCCTTCCTTTCATCTTATAGTGGCATACACCTTAGGTTAATTGTCACCCATTCTATCATTTTGTAGTGGTATACACCTTAGGTTACATCACCACTCCTTCATGTCATCTTGTAGTGACATATGATTTAGGATAAATCGTCAGCCATCTTCATCCTTTCATCATATAGTGATATATGCTTAGGGCTAAATCATCACTCATCTATTAAAAAAATCGTGATATACACTTCGGCTATAGGGTTCACACAAATCTCTCCACATGTCACATTTCATCACCATTACACATACACACTCATTGCAACATGTTACACAAATAAACAACACTACTTGACCATTTCCCGATGACGCACTCTTGTTTATGGTTCATTCTTTACTATTGAGGGGGAAAACAAAATGAACCTCACTGTATACACTTCCATCCACTTGGGGGGCATGTTGCTCCTATCATTCCATATTACATTCCATTCCATCCATCTATAGCATACTACATTGTATTGGGGGCATTTAATCTTGCTTGCTAGTGTTTTGCATGTTCACTTTACTACACATGTTAGATTGATTTCTTATATGTCGTTATCTATATCATACACACATATGCATTCATGACTTTGTTTAGTGTGATCGCAGATACAAGAATTTACACACATCATGGATGATCGCCTTCTACCCTTCCTATACTGGTCATTGGGGGAATCCACTTTCATCTTATCCAGGTGTTATTGTTTCATTTTGTATTTAGCATCTTATACTAATTTCTCATACACACTTTTTACATATTGGTTATCGCTCTAACATGCTAATGGGTGTTCCATGTGCAACACTTGTTTTGTAAGATTACATGCTTCGATGACTAATTCTTTTTTCCTTTCTATACTTGTATTCCATTATATGTGGGCTTTTCCCTTTGCTTGTGTGCACAGTTGTTTGTTGTTTACGGCCATGATGGTCTTACGTGTCTTATGACATCATGAGTGATGTCCCATGTTTGTCACCTTCTTTGTGTGGTCTACTTGTTTACTTGTGTGTTTACACTACTTTTTTTGGTAGTTACTACATTGGCTATGTACTTTACACTTGTCTTCTTGCATGCATGTGTTTTCAGACTAACACTTGTTTTGGTTAGTCATCCCATTTTGTGTACACCTTGGTATCTACCAAGCACTTTCCCTTTCCCCCTGTAGGGTAGATTTCTAAAGGTCAATGTATGGTAGGTCCTCTTTTGGGGCCACATTCTCCTTTTAGTGATGTCGCATGCACCCCCAAAGAGGGGGGCATCATTAAGGGTTTTACATACTAACACATTGTCTTTACACCGGTTCAGTATAGTGCACTTTCCACCCTTGGCAATTTGGGTTGACATATAGCAATTGAGTTTAGACTAGTCTACAAATTCCAAATGTAGTGGCCTCTATAGGACATGGTGTCCTTTGGCAATTCTGTGAAGCAGTTACAGGCTTGGAAGTTATAGTGGGTGTGCCTCTCTACACTACTTAGTCCAGTGGTATCAGATCGCCATAAAAACTAGGACAGTAAAGAGATCTATTCACACATTTCAGAATAATTGGTTAAAGGTTGGAGGACACAAATAATTTCCTCCTTATAATTATTTATCTAGGGTAGCACAAGATCGTCCAAAAAAATCGTGATAGTATAGGATATTTTTCTACACCCTTTCTCTTGACATGGATCAGGTGCACATGTTCCATTTACACTTTTCTTTTCACATATTTTAAATTTGCGTACTTTAAAAATTTCTATACACATGTGTATTTTACAAAACATTTTTACATGCATCTATATTTGAATCCTTAATCATTTTATCCTTGCTGGTCAGATCATATGAGAAACAAACAATCAAATTGGGGGCAACAACAACAACAACAACAAACTAAAATGACAAGGACAATGACAACACACCGCGATGGAACTTTCCTTTATTAACCATATAGGTACACTACACACTATAGCAACTACACATGTTCCACCCTTGGTTCACTCTCATCACTTTTTATGTGCATTTTTCATCTTTAGAATCCGCAGTCCTCCACTTTTTCTTTTTGTCATTACATGCGTGAGTCTATTCCATCAGCACGTCTTCTTATACACTCTACATGTATATCAAGTACATATCTCTATCTACTTTATGTTACCAAGTGTTCCGCTCACCAACATAAAGTGGGGGAAAATGTAGACAAAAAATTATGCACTTTAGGCATTATTTAGCCTGGTCTTGTACTTCTATTTAGAGTGTTCTCAAGTGAAGAAAGTACTAATTAATCCCACCTTTTTTCCATCTTATTTTTATATTTTATTTCATCATTCCCACATATTTTCCTATACATCTCTACATATTACAAAATTGTCCCATCATTTTAGCCTAAATTGGGGCGCCTAAGCCTATACTAGGGCACCCTAGTCTCACCTAAGGCACCCCAATCCATGTTCCACTTTCTCACTTCTTTTTGGGTTATTTCTAGCCATTTTTCATCCTTATCTTTTTCCTAGTCGGCCATGTCGGGGTTATTTACGAAATTAGAGCAAGAGAACCCTATAAATGAAAATTTATGAGACCATAATGAGGGTCCTAGCGTCACATACTACTATCACTCCATCTAGATTTGCATCCACGTAGTTTCATGCATCGAGGCTAGGAGATCTGCATCAACACACACAACATAGGGGGAGGATTCTATTCTATTTCATGCACACATGTTATTACATTTTCTATAGTTATTATTGCTCACTACTTCACGAAGTGTGACTGGCACAAGAACACCTAGGGCATGACATGTACACGCACACACCATAAATATATTTGCATCTAAAATGTAGTGCATTGCTCATTTTTGTAAGCCCAATGTTGTGGCAGTTGAGGTCAATCTGACCCATTCATTTTACATCTTTATTTTTAAGGTTTTGATACTTCTTTGTTGTTTGTAGGTCATTCCTTCATCTTGTCATGTTTCACACACTTGGCACAGTTTAATGAATCCATTGCAACAAACAAGTAGTATATCAAGCCATCTAGTGACCCTACAGAAATCATATTATGAGAAGTTGCAGAAACCAGGGGCTATTTTGCATACCAGGGCACCCCGGGGTACCCTAGTACCTTCCCAGGTGCCTCAGTCTTGCTTAGATCCTACAGATCTGGAATTTGTAGGACTTTTGGGTGTTTTTTCCTACTTCTGGATTTTACTGTCAAGCTTGCGACAACCTATGAGAGTCTTTTGCAATCAGCTAAGTCATTTATCCCTACTTCCTTGCACATTAGGGTTTTTTTTTAATTTATAATAATTATTTAAAATCATTTCCATACTGTCTTAGCATATTTTACAATGTTTTAGTCCTATTTTATATTAACTAGCTGTTATACTTTCATAGTCTTAGTTCAACTTTAGTTAATCAGTTTATAGAAACAAAGGAAAATTGTTTAGGGCTATCTTGGGGATATCATCCTACTATTACAAATGGAGGGGGATATAACTAAAATGAGGGAAAGAGTAAGATCTTTGGAGAGCTATGAAAGAGTGGAGGCATTAAAATGCATGAACAAATAGAGGAAATGGTCTGAAACTGAGAAAATGGGTTTTTTGAATTAATGGAGTTTCTAGATGTGCTAATTTAAACCTTAAAAGGATGGAATATCACCAAACACACAACAAACTTGGTGAAATGATGTAAATTTTATAAGACTTTGTCCCATCGGGCATGCCAAAAATATTTTTACCCAAATTTGCACCTTGTTGAAACTAGGTTCAGTACCTCAATGGAACATGGGATGATTTCTTAATGTGGGACTTTCTTATTGAGACAATCATCTGGAGAAGGCCAGTTCCTCCACCTATCTATCCTAGAGCTAGCACTACCTAAGAAGAAATCACAACTAGCTAAACCTAATCTAAGCATCCAAGGGACCATGGTTAGAGAGTATACAAGAAATGAAACCTAAGCTAATACAAGAAATGAAACCTAAGGTAAGGAGGCGATAACACCAAAAAGAAGGGGGTCATTCTCCATGAGGGGAAGAATAGATGGAAATAAAAAGAGGAGATGGAAGTCACATGCCACAGAACAAACCTGCATCAATCCTTCCATTTCACGCATTATAGACACACAAAAATGGAAACCTATGAATATAATCTATGCATAACATTCCATAAATGAACAAAGATGCAAGAACACAATAAACATGAGTATAGGGTAGGAACAAGCCACAATTATAATAATTTATTACTTAAAGGGTGCACAGCCTATTACATCAATGGTGGAAGGAACTAGATACATTAAAGTTCATTTATGAGGTATCCAACTCATGAAATCTCTATCACCATTTTTACATGGTGATTTTACAGTTGCGAGAGCCTCTATAAAATGATTTTTTGAGTTACATTTATAGAAAGAAGGAGAGAAGAGAGAGGGAAAAGATCATATCGTGCTAGTAATGAAGGGTTCCAACCAATTTCCACCACCAAGGACCAATTGCCATAGATTTTGCGGGGTAGGTATGGGTTCCTAACATTACTCCAATCACATGCCATCAGATCGCCAGTGTAAGAGGACAACAGGGCTCAAAATTAAATTCAAGTTGGTTGAGTGGTTGAGTGTTTGGTTTCAAATTAGGCACGAATTTTTTATGTTTTTACTATGATCCATGAATTCTCCTTTTTATGGCCTTCACAGTATTTTTTTTCCTTCTCCACATATTTGTTTTCGACCTCCACCAAGATCCACGATAAACACTCAAACCTTGCAATTCATTATACCACCCATTACCCCTTCTTATTTTTCATGTGGAATTCACTGTCCTCCGTGGGCTTCATCATGGATTTTAAAGTTGTGCAAAATTTACTCCGCACTTAATATTCCTTCTTCACATGCCATAATGTTTCACCTCTTTTTCTTATGAGTTTTAGGCTTGCAATAATGTCCATTTTTTCTTTGAGAACCCCGGAACACATAATTCATGTTCTTCAACTTCCAACCTTAGTCACATTCAAACTTTATTTCCTTTTTCTTATGGTGTCTTGCGACACTTTTTCCCTACATTGTGACTTCTCCTTAGCAGATTATATGTTTTGTTGCGCAGGATTAACCCACTCCGTGGAATTCCATATTCTCCAAGTCTGTGTAACATTGTATTTTCCATATCTTAAAGTGTATACACAAAATCATGCACTTTGGGTAATTATCTAGTCCTGATTTCATACTACTATTCATATGATTCCTAAGTAAGAAAAGTACTAATTAACCCATGTATTTGGCCATCTTTTCTTTCTTACTTTGCCACTTTTGGTCTTACACTCTTTCTATCTTAGTGTGTCTTTTCACACCTTAACATTTCTCATCCTAGACAACAATGCCTAGCCAAGACGCCAGCACCAGGTGCCCCCATCCCCTTTGGGCACCCCTGACCTATTTGTACTTTATTCACATATTTTGGGTCCTTTCTAGTCATTTGAGCATCTTATATTTTTGGTAGTTGGCCTTTTCAGGGTTAATTGTGAAATTTAAGCAAAGGAATCATATTAATATTAAGTTACGTGGTCATAATAAAGGACCAAACACTAAGCATTAGCTATCACCACCTAAGGTTGCATCAAAAGGTTATTCAAGAGAATTCAAACATCCATTCTATCATCCATTCAAGGGCAAGGGAATGCATTCTTTTGCATACACTTCAAAGGATGTAAGTTCATTATATTCCATGCACACATCTACTTACATCTTCTACTTCTAACTATTTTCTCGCTATCAAGTGCGACATGCATAAGAGCCACCTAGGGCATGATTACACACACACACACACACACACACACACACACACACACACACACACACACACACACACACACACACACACACACACACACACACACACCTAGAAATACATTGGGTCTAAAATGTAGTGTAATGATTAGTCGCAAGTTCACTCATTTGATAGCTGAGGATAGTCCAATCCATCATTTGCATTCATTTCTTTTTTGGATTTGATGCACTCTTGAGGGTTTTGTAGGTTATCAACAACATCGGTGATCATTGTGTGACATACTAATGAAAAAAAGTGAAGGATAAAAAAAATATCATGACCCTATGAAGGAGGTTTCCTATGGGTTTGAGCAGTCAAAGGCACCTAGAGTAGGTCTGTGGCACCCACAGTTTCCCCTGACCCATTCTAGGCACCCCAGTCTAGACAAATCTTTTGGTTGCACATTTTTCTGATCTTTTGTGTGAAAATTCTCCCTCTCTGTTCATCATCCCGTCACTTCAACATAATCTAGGATTAATTACAAAAAATCTAAGTCATTATATCTCTTCATTTACACTTAGGGTCTTAAATCTTAATTGTTTAATTACTTGGGTCAATTTTGTACTTCATTTTTTATTCATTTACTACTACATTGAAATTAGTATCAGGCATATATTTATTTCAATATTTACTTAATCATGAAGCACTAAACTTTTCACACATGTTGCAGAAGACTAACCTATGACTTCTTTACTTCACGGGTCTTCTATCGGATTCTCCTAAGTCTGAAACTTGGATGAGTTGTTCAAAATAGATTGGGGTATTATTTTTGGACAAAAAGAATCCTGCATTTACTGATATACCTAGAGGCATGATTTAAATAGTGAGTGTGTGATTTTGTGTCTACACTTAGACATTGCAATGATAAAGGCACAAATAGGAGTATCCTTTATCATGTGTGTGTACACAAATCAACCTCACTTCAATGTTATGATTGTTAGCATGCATAACATTCCTCTAAAGGACATCAATGGATTAACAGTTTCCTATATCAACCCCTTCAACTTTAGTGAAACACAAGTTACTGACACACTGCTAAAGATGGACATAGAGGTTAGAAAGAAATTTTTTGGTCAATAGCATGTCACTAAAGAAAAAAAATGTTACTACTCAAAGAGATTTGAGAAGGATATTGAGGTTGAGAAAGAGAAAAGAGTGGAATTAAAACACAAGAACACAACCGTGTATCTAAAGGCCTTGAGGACCGTGTTACCTTATCCTCAAGGAGGACCCACATTTAGTGAATGGGGTAAGTTTTTTATTAGTCAAGAGAAATAAGGAATATGAAAATACAAGCTAACCTTCTTCTTAAATAAAAAAATGACAAAATACACTGGAAAAGTAATTCGAGAAGGATGGGAATGATAAATCCATAATTCTATGTGAAGAGACATTGAAGATGTATGAAGAACTAGTGAACATGTTACATGAAAAGGCCACCTCCATGGAATGAATATTTTTGAGCTTGATGCATTAAGAGATAATTCTTAAAGCGTGCATCCACACTAACCAACATAGACAAAAGATCCTAGGTATGTAGGTGTACACAATTAAGGATAAATATAGGTAGACCAAGATGTTGCAAGAGGTGGAAGAAATGGGGAAAACTATAATCATGAAGAAGGATGAGTTCAAGTTGTGCCTCATGGAGCTATAAAAAAAAATCATCAAGGAGAAGAGCCATCTTGAAGAGGTGAATAAGGAAGTGGGAAAGAAGATGAGTGTGATGAAAATAGAAGCCAATGATCCTCAAAAGGATGTAAAAGTGTTAAAGGTTTTATGTGTGCGAGTAACAAGGATGATGCAAACTATACAAACTATGTTGACAAGGTGGACAAAAGTTGAATATCAACTATGTAAGAAGAAGCTAAAGGGTTACTCGGGCGTGGGTAACATAATTAGTGTGGGGTAATGTTGAGCCAAAATTCTAGCTAAGTATATTTTTTGGTGAAGCATAAGGAATTTTTGGGAAAGGGAAAGGGCTTGGAAGCCTTTTGATCCTTTGGAATAGTACATGCATATGGAATGAAGAAGGGGTTGACAATTGAAACATGCTAAGAGTAAAATAAACACTAATAATTGGATCATGTCAGGAATAGATAGAGCAATGATATTTGTCATACATCACACAAGGAGGATTCTTTAATACCTTGCGTGCATGAGATATAGTCGATACTAAAGACAAATGGTGCATGAAAGACCCAAATAACCTTAAAGATGCCTGACACATGGAACTCAACATGATGAAAAAAAGGATCATATATGATATGGACTTTAGTTATGAGAAATCATGTAGAGAACCATGAGTCTTAGGAGTGTGCCGAAACTAATAGTGGATTGTGTAGGTAGTGAGGTGTGTAAGGGAAAGTACTAGAATGGATAATATGGTGTTAGAAAAGGGTTTAAAAGTGACATTAGGATATAAGATCAACATGAAGCATGTTGTGAGTACCAAGGAAAGGTGGAAGCTATCTAACATGCACACTGATCCCAAATTTATAGGATAGTCATTCTCAGTTGACACATGATGGCCAATGTAATTAATGGCTAAGTTGGTGAAGGGAAATTGCCCATCAATATAAATACCCCTTCTTACATTGGTATGGGGATGTTTTTATTGTGTGTTGGAGGGATATTTAATTATTATTGAAGGATAGTTATTTATTTAAGCATTATTAATCATTGCAAAATGGATGTGAATGAATTCTCAAATAATTTTCAATTCATTAATTTATTTATTGTTCTTCTTACATATGGTTGATTGATATGAATGTTATTGAGTATCGATATCTTACCTTATGATGTGTTCTTATGCATTGAGTAAGTTATGTGTAAGTATATCATTGTTATAGCCATCATGATGTAATTAAAACTGATGGGCACTGGTCTCCTCACACACCTCGAGTGAGCACACATGGTGAGATACTTGTGTGATATGTTTGCACAAGGGTATTGTGTGTACTAGATCATGCTTTGATATGTTGAGCTTGTGCATACATCTTATTGATTATGGATTGGGGAAAAAACACAAAAAAATGAATGACAAATCATTGTGTATAAATTAACAAGTCATGAAGGAGAAAGAAAAATGTGTTAATTGAGCTTAGAATGTGAGAAAAAGTCTTAGCATAGGACCTAAGAAAAAATTTCATTTCCAGAGGATAAGCTACCAAATTTTAGTGTCTACAATATCAAACATAATTGCTAAATAACACACGCATTCAGGTCTAGGAGTGATTTAATAAAATCAGTATATTAAATATAATTTCAAAGTCACTATGATGATATACAACATAATACAAATACTAAGCAATCTAAATATGCAACTGTGTAAGAAAATGAGGGAGATAGGGAAATTATTTGATTTTCATTTATCCTGAAGTATATATGAACTGGAGCAACTGATGAACTATTTGGTACGAATAATTTTCAAAGAAAAAAATGGTTCTTATTAATCTACTACTACAATTTTACAATGTATGGAGGTCTATTATATAGCCATAGGAATAGAAAACCAACTTCCTACAAACTGGGAAGTCATACAACCAAATAACTCGTTAATAGTTTTACGGGTACAACCAAACTCTACAAATATATTATTATTGAAACAATATATTATACTAAATAACAATATAATCGTATAACCATATGATAAACTCACCACACCGTAATTAAGATTTACTCTATTGTAAATATGTGGTAATAATAGTAATACATATATTTATTGAATGGAGCACTATGAATTCCTAACATGAATAGGTTGTGAAGAGTGTCAGAAATGCTCAATATAAATTATGGGAGTTGCCGACAGAGCTAGACATGTACGCTTAGGACAGGGTGAGGGCACTTAGGTGTTAGAGACCTTTTGTAGGCTCCTATGAGTGTGCAGAGGGTCAAAACCTGATTTTTCCTATGTCACTAAGGTTTCACTATCCCATCGTTATTGGTCACTTGTATGTCATTGGATGATCACTGAATTCACTTATAACCTACAAAACATATGATATCCTACAAAAACCCAAACCACATCAAATCCTATAAAGTAAAGATGCAAATGGGGAGTCACATTGACCCCGACGGTCACCTGACAAAGTAAACTTGTGACTGAGCATTGCACTACATCTCAAAATCAATGTAGTTTTATGTGTGCGTGTGTAGAATCATGTCCTTAGGTCACCCTCGCACTAATGATGCCAAGATAGTGGGCTATATCTAGATAGAATGTAAATGTGTGGATGGAATTCATAACTTCCCCTTCCTATTCAGTGTATGCAAAGTAATAAGCCCAAAAATGCAGTCCCTCTGATAATAGGTAGATATGTTTTACCTTTAGAATTTCCCACCATTATAATAGTATGTATGTTTAGTATATATAGGGATCTCTTATTTGAATTTTGACACTAATGGCACAACATGCCAGACTATGACCTCAGGATAGGACTAAGAAAACCAAAAAGGCCAACCATAAAATGTCAAAAATGTGAACAAAAAAAGGACAAGAGCGCCAAGGGTGGACAAGAGCACTTGGGTGCTAGTGTACAGACCTTGGCACTAGTGTCCTGGGACAACTGACAATAAATGTGAGAAGACTGAAAAAAATGGATCCCTATAACCTGACCAGGAACTGGGTGTAGAAGTGATAGATGTGAAATAAAAAGACAATAAACACAATCAAAGAAAACAAATGGACTAGGAAGTGTGTCACTAGTGAATACTTTTCTTACTCAAGATCCATACATGTAACATACTTGGTCGGTATAGTAAAATAGTAGTATGCGCATTTTTTTGTTTACATTTTTCCCCCCCTTTTATGTTATTTGAATGAAATTTAGTAGTGTAAAGGAAGTAAGGAACATACCAGTGAGAATTCTAAAGAAACCTTGGTTGTAGAAGTACGTGTAGAATAAGAACATATAGCGTGGTGAACCATGGATCAATGTGTCGATCCATGTGGCATAAATAGAGATAAAGAACCTATGTAAGAAGCACTTGGAGAATTTGAAGATTTTGATGGAGATTCGAAGGGGTAGGGAGTGATCAATTCCCAACCAAAATTTGTAAAATTTTGATCAAAGGAGGATTTGAGCATCCTGTCGTCAGAGGAAGAGTGTTAGGGAGAGAGGTCTAGTTTTACTCTTCATCCATTACTACATCCTCAAAAGGTCCAACCACTGTAGATGACTAAAGACCACATTTAGTTCCATTTCAATCCATGATTACATAACCCATATAAGAGAAGTATAGGAAACAAAATGACGTCTCATTTCCCCACTCTTATGGGTGCCACGATTTGTATAATGCTAGATGGGTTTCATGTTAGGTCATTTGGAAGTGATGTAAAATGTAAAGTGATTCCCATGTTAGGTCATCTAGGAAAGATAGTAAAATGATGTAACTCCCAAGTTAGGTCATTTGGGAGAGATAGTAAAGTATGTTATGCCATATCATTTGAAATATTTAATTCAAACATTTGAAATATTGCTTTGAAATTAGATGTGTATGATAGATTAGTCATGGATATATTTTCGTGCCTTTTCCCCCATATTACGTCATTAGGGGAAATAGATAGAAATCATATAAATAGATTGATGACTATTTGTTCCTTCACTTGGACTAGAGTGAATGATAGAATTTTTTTTATAATGATGTATTAGGATTTTCTAGTGATCGTATTGTAGTCCGTAAGGGGGATTATAGGGTGATCCTGATTGTATGCCCCCCTTCCCCCTTTTCGGTGAAAGGGCGAGGAGTGGTAGTTAACAACGAGCATTGAGTCTAAAAGTAAAAGTGATAAGTAGTATTATATGACCGAGAGGTGGTATAGAATATGTTGTAAGTATGTGGGTAGTGTAAGTAGTATGTGCACGAGATTTTAAAATAGTAGTGGGGAACATGTACATAGTATGATGATATGAGAAGTTTATGAACCAAATGGTGTAAACGAGGAGAAGAAATACAGTAGTGAAGCTCAAGATATGAGTCAAAATCATGTGTCGATGTATTAATTGGAAGAATGCGTGCGTAAATAGTAACTCTAGCCAAATGGAATAATGGGAAATTTTTTATATATAGTAATGGTAAAAAGTGACATAGTGACTTCATTTGAACTGTGATTGATTGAGAATTTGAGCTCTGAGCTTGTGAGGATGCCACAGATTAGGGCAGCGAGGTTGACTGAGGTTTAAGATGATGGTAGCAGTGCTCGTGGCGTCACAAATGTTATATGAGTTGGTAAGTACGATTATTTTCAAAAAAATTGTTGAAATGAGTTTGATTTTGTCAATTTTTGACAAATTTTCAATTTTTGAATTTCTAGGTGATTTCTGACCAGGTGCTGGGAGCAGCCAAGGCATTGACGCTCCTTCGGGATGCCAGCGCCAATTTCCAAGTACCGGTGACTTGCTTCTATGCCACCATGCATCCTGCTCCCTAGGTGCTGGCAACCCAGAAAAGGACATTTGGTAAGGACACTGTGAAAGATTGACATTTTTGAAGGATATTATGTGCTATGATTAGATTGATTTTGAAGTATGTATGATCCACTAATGTCAAGTTTTTTATACGTTTGAATGTTGTGCCAAGAAGAGGAATATTCATTCGAGGGATTTTTTGTGGGGGTTGACACTTGAGTCCATTGTTGACTTTGGGCTTGTCTGATATGCAAAGTGGGACATGACTAGACTCGTGTCGGTTCTGTGGGCACATAGCGAGATTAGGGGAGGTACCCCATAACATGCCTATGATTACTCCACTGTGTGAGTGGTGGTGTGCAGATCACTTGGTACTTTTGGTTTCCTACTAAGGAGAGTGATTGTGACCCTAAAGGATGTATATCATATATTGTGATTACCAGTTGTGGGTGAGAGAGTACATGGTGATGGTTGTAGTGGATGCTTAAAGGTAGATGAGGGCAGCTAGACGGTACTTTACAGGAACACGGGTATAAAACAAAGATCCATATTAGTTATATATGTCATATTGATATCAGGTGTTATGCGATTGCACAGAATTTCATTACAATGTAGTGATTATTGCTTCATCGAGTGGCAAGTGGAGGGTGGTGGCGTGGGGCATTGTGTATAAGATGCATGATATTTTTCAACGCATAAAAGAACATGGGACCAGATTTACATGGGTTAGGTGTATGGTGGCCCATTTATGCAGGGATCTATATACATTTATGTAGGAGGACAATGGCAGTGGACTTGGAGCCACCAAATTGTTACATATGTGGGCCTATGAGCACATTGCGACATTAAGGCCACTTGGTGGGCCACAGGCCGACTGGGCGAGGCCTGAGATATTTTAAACAAGATGGACTGGTACATGTGTAGTAGGATATTGGAAACCACTACACCACTACCTATAAATATATGTTTGATCACATGGGACCTGGGGCCATTATATGGAGGCCATATTGAAGACTACAGTGGTTAGGATAAAGGATGGAGTCAGAACTGTGGTGCATCCGATGCACCATCTGGTTAGAGGATCAGTTTCTTGGAGTGACAGAGTTTTTTTAGGTAGAGCATGTATCTATACAGTTTAGTATGGTGCAGAGATGTGCCCCCAGAGTCATATGTATGGGTGAGAGCTACTAGATCACCAAGGAGGCCAAGAGTGAGACCAGGCCCGACAGGAACAAAACTATTACATCCTGATCCATATGGGGTAGATGCGGACATAGATCCAATAGTGGTGGACGATGTGTGATGTACCCAAGACTATAGCTCATGGTGGGACATCACATTGATGGGTGCTATTATTTCCAGTTGTCATAGATGTGGCAGTTAGACCTTTGATTGGAGGAGCAGAGGGGCAGGCATCTACCCTTGATGGAGATGGCCTAACAGTGGCATTAGCTAAGCGTAAGTATTTTTTGTTGTTACTTTTTTATTGTTACGTTGTTTGTATATTTGTAAAATGCATGTAATAACTAACGTGGTGTTTGATGGTTACAGGCAATGTTTATTGGTCCTTGATCATTGACTCATTGATTCACGCATTAACATGGAATGTACCCTCATAGATGTTATTGTGGGATATGAGATGTTAGAGAGGAGTGGATGCTATTGCAGGCAGAGCATGACCCACTTATTTGATCCAGTAGTGATAGCAGCAGCCATTTTCATTAAACTATTGAGTGAGCATGACGAGGCTCACGTGCGGAGGCTCAACGAGCTAGGGAGGTAGTAGGATGAGGAGCCTCTAGACTCAAGATGTATTCGATGAAATATGTGGAGTTGTAGGGCTCCGATTCAGCGGAGCAGTCGATTGAGGTATCTATTATCGTACACATACATGTGGAGAGATATATAGGCCACAACTAGCAACGTGACGTAGATTGAGCGGTGAAGCATCTAGTTCTAGAGCTCTAGTGATCATGTATAGTGATAGTTATGATGATGTATGACATATATGGATGTGATGATACATGGGGGCTTTCCCCCAACGATTGTATTTTTGTAACTATGATTTTTTTAACGATATATATATATATATATATGGATGATCAGGCATTATTGTGTTGTGTTGATGTTAATTGATATGTGATGCAATGATTGTTTTTCATATGTTGGTTTATGATGTTTGAATTTTCATTGCGCGAATGATGGTGTGTGATTGGTATTACATAAATGATTATGTTTGATTTGAAGTAGATGATGATGTAGTAATGTGTGAAAATAGATTGTAATGTGTGAAAATGGAATGAAGTATGGCATAGTATGTGATAAATATTAATAGTGTGATGTGAAGATAGTATAGTAGATAAAATGGATGAGTGATGACATAGTGAGATTGATTTATCACTAAGTGTGACCAGAGATGTGCATGATGCATGTGCATGTGTAAGTATAATGAATGGGGGGAAGAAGTCCAAATGCCCCCCAAAATGTGTGGAATAAAAATGAGGTTCATTTATATAAGTTACCCCTTAATATTCAAGAATGAACCATAGAACAAGAGTACATCATTGGAAAATGTTTATTGATAGTATACGTTTAGATAGATAGATCAATGAAGTTTTGTTATACCCGTAAAATTATAGGACGGGTAAGGTTCTTATTGAACAGATCCCTCAACATTCATAGTAAGAACCATAAGAACATGTAATGTGCTATCACCAGGTAATGAGGTGATCATAAAAAAATCACCTACCAAATATGAGAAGGCTTATGAGGCATGGTGGAAACATGTGAAGTTTTACCTATGCATGAGTGTGATCCAAACTAAATGTCAATGAAACAGTGTCAATGAGAGTAGATGTAGTGGTAGGAAGCAATGCATGTGTGATGGCTTAGGCATAACAATGAGATGTAGTAGCAATCTTAGGTGGATGATATGATCTCCTTCTGATCAGATGTTCACTATGTGGAGCTTGCCAACATGAATAATGATTTTAGGAGATGAACACAATGACAAACCTTAGAAATGGGTGGAGGTTTTGAAAATTCTAACAGTGGTGGAAGCACGCTTATGTAGGATATGGAGAAAGATGACATGTGCCTCATGAGGTGAGAGCCAAAGGTAATGACACCCTGAAATCTTCTAATTGTTGTAACTTCCCTCATGAAGGGCACAACAATCATTGTCATGGTGGCCATTAAATGAGGTGGAAATTTTGAATAAGGGAGATCACACTGGCAATGCAAGCGATGAGGAGGAGGATGTTGATTAGAGGGTAAATGAATTAAAACTTATCAACAAAGTGTTATGCAAAACATCATGAGGCTTAGCAGCATGTGAGAAATGTCAATGGATCCTTGAGTAGGTTTTGATGAAGGAAGTATTAGGTGGAGACTCGACCTAGTGGCAGGAGATGGAGGAACACTTAAGCAATGGAGGAGGTATTGAAATTTCTTGTGAGGTGGAGGAGATGGAGACCTTGGAGGACCTCTTAATAGATGGTAGAGGTGAAGTAGTAGAAGACCTTCCACTAATAGAATTATTAGGGGCATCTATAACATTGTGCAACAATTAAATCTTGTTCTAGATCAATGACCTTATAGCAATAAAAGGCGTAAATGATTCACATGTATCATATTGTAATTTTTCTTTCAATGCAAGGAATCAAGCCACGACAAAAGATAATTTTGCTTCTCTAGATCAATAATTTCAAATACCAAATTAGGATGCATGTAAGACTTTGAAGTCATAAAATGTAATCTAGAATAGGTTCTAAGACCTTTCCTTGAAACAAGCTAGGTAAGTGATCATGTGTAACTCTAGGCCCATTGTTACAGCATAAAGCTTCTAAGAAAAACATCTTCCATTTCACAATATGTACTAATAGATCCAAAAGGAAAATGAGTATACCATTAAAGAGCATCATCAATGAAAGACTAAGAAGAAAGGATTTTAGTAACAACCGATCATTCAAATAAGAATCCATAGCTAAGTGATAATGCTTAAGATGCAGCATATGGATTGTATAGTGCCATTGAAACATGAAAAGCAACACTCATGATAAAATCCTTAGGAAAAGTTGAATTGTGAATTTTCTTTGGAATAGGATTTCCATGAAGAGAGTTATTATCAATGGAAGTATAGTAGGATTTGCTTTCAAGAGTAAGAGATTGAACTTGAGATTGCAAATGGCCAACAACATGCATAAGTGATAAAATATCATGTGAAGGAATTGTAGAAGATGTGAGAGGAACATTAAGAGGTTGAGGCTTTCCTGTTATGAGTGATCATGGGAATGTGAGAGGAAGAACATAAGATGAAGATCTTATGGGCAACTAGATGTAGATGTAGAATAAATAAGAGGATGTATACTAGTAGGAATATAAGAATCAACATGAGTATCATCTAGAGAAGAAGAAGAGGGAGTATTGGAAGAACATGGAATATCGACAGAGATGCTAGTAGTAGAATCAAAATAAACAATAAGAGGTGAACTAGTAGGAGTGGGAGAATCACCATGAATGACATTGGAAACAACCTCAGAAGTAGAAGAAATAGAAGTGGAAAATTCACATTCAACAGTCTTAAGAGAAGTAACATCCTCACTAACATGTTCATGATCAAAAATATAATCAGAATCACTATCAGATAAAGTTTTGCATGCAAGTATTTCATCAAGAGAGTCATCAACATATAGAGAATAAGATTTTGAAACTATCATAAGATATGATCTTTGGAAGTCAGTAGAAATATTTTCAGAAGTAGAAGCAACATGAGATACAACTTGACATTCATCTTGACTAGTATGAGAAACATCATCATGCACATGTACATTTTCAACATTGGAAGTAACATCAATTGGTGCCTTTTATCTACAGTTGCAAATCAAGCCAAGCATAGAATCGATAAGAGTGGCTCATCTAGTGTTGTAAGAGGATTGAGAAGAAGGTGGAGCAGCACTTGGTGACTATGGAAGAACAAGGAGACACCCCAATAGCAGAAGTTAAGGTCTGGTGAAACAATGCTTACACTAGAGTTGCGCAAAACTAGTAGGAATATTACGTGCATCATTTGCTAAGAAGTTTATCTTTAAATTTGTCATCAAATTGAGCATTGTGATAAAGTGTCAGAAAGCTCAGCCTCAGGTAACAGCATCAAGGATAGGATTCACACTAACATGATGAAATATCTTACAAAGAAGAGGATGGATTTTTATCCACGAAGGGTTTTATGGATCAGAAGGGCAAGGATTTCTAAGGAGTAGGGTTCACCAAATGATTTAATAAAATCAAAATATTAAATCTAATTTCAGAGTCACTATGAAATGTATACAAATGAAGAATACAAATGATAAGCACTCTAAATATGCAACCGTAAATTGAATGGAGTAAGATAGGGAACTTATCTGATTTTCACTTGATCTTGAAGTATGGCTGAGTTGGAAGTCAAATGATGAACATGTTGCAAAGACTGTCTCAGAACAAATTGAGTATGAAAATTGGGAACTACTTGGAACAAGTCTTGACCAAGCTATGCCTGGACTAGGTCGAGGACTTCCTAGGCACCAGAGACCTTCTGTAGGTGCCTATGACTAATGCAAAAGGGTCAGAACCTATTTTTCCTATGTCATTAGGGTTTCATGCTATCCTAGTTGTTGTTTGTCAGCATGTATGTCATAGATGATCGCTAAGTTTCCTATAACCTACAAACATATGATAATGACTGTAAAAGCCCCAAACCACATAAAATCCTAAAAAAAAATACAAATGTGCACAGTTGGATTGACCTCTGATGGTCACCCGATAGAGTGAACTTATGACTGAGTGTTGCACTACATCTCAGACTCCATGTACTGTTATGAGTGTATGTGTAGCTATGTGTGTTTTGTGTATGTGATGTAATACAATGGGTTTTTGTGTGATGTGTTCTGTGTGTATTGTGTGTGTAGAATTGTGTCCTTAGGTTACCCTTGCCAATGAAATCCAAGATAGCGGGCTATAGCTAGATAGAATGCACTATGTGTGGATGGAATTTAAAACTTAGTTTTTGTTATGCATTGTATGTAGAGTAATAATCTCAAAAATGTAAAATCCTTTGCAGTAGGTATCATGCTTTCCCTTTAGAATTTTCCGCCATTATAGATGGTATGTATGATGTGTATATATAGGGATCTCAGATTTGAATTTGAACACTAATGACATGACATGCCTACTATGACCTTGGATAGGAATAAAAAAATTCTGGAAAAGGCAATGACCAAAAATTTCAAAAATGTGAACAAGAACAAAGAGGACATGAGTTCGCCTAAGGTGGATCAGGAGCACCTGGGCACTAGTGTCCAGAGTCTGGGCACTGAATGTCTTAGGACAACTGATGATAAATGTGAGAAGATTAACATTGATAGGGATCCCTTTGATGCTGAATAGAACTGGGTGCAGAAAGTGATCATGATGTGATGAGATGTTCTTTAGAAATAATCAATAAAAGTACGATGGACTAGGAAGTGTGTCATCAAAGAGAAATTGGAGGTACTCAGATATCTATACATTTGAGATATCCCTTGTGGGATACCACTTTAAAAATGCACAAAATATTGAAAATTGCAACCAAATAAAATACTGATTTTTACAGATTTTTGACCAGTTAGGACAGCAATGAACTAAAGAAATTAATATCTCCCAAAATATCCACCCGAATTACTTGAAAATTTAAAGAGAGCTTGCAATAATATTAGAAAGGACATAAGAAAACATACTTTTGGAATTTTACAGAAATAAAATGTTGCCAGAAAATTACAGCATGCCCTAGCAGCTGGTAAACTTCTAAAATCCGTAACTCACCCAAATACAAGAGCAAAAATTAAGAGTCTTTGGAAATAACATTAACAAATACGAGGAAATGATATTTTAACCTTAGATCTGAAAGGGCCAACTAGGAAACCCTCCAAAATAAAGGCTGTAATATTCCAAACAAGTCACCTAGCTTGGAAAAGGGTTGGAAATTGATGAAGATACGTTCAAAGTGATGTTAAGCCCTGCCCAAATGGTTGTCGTAAATCTGATCTGAAACCCCTCTGATTATCTTCCCCAAATGCCCCCAAAACCCTCAAAACCCTTCCTCTAAACCCTCTGGTAATATCTCTGTAACATAGCCCTAAAAGCAGCTCCAAAATGACAGAGCTAGGGTAGATCTCTCACTACCGAAGAATGCCCTGCTAGCTAGGGATGGATCTCTCACCACCAGAAGCTAGGGTCCCTATGGGATTTCACTCCACAAGCTGTAGATTTGCACAACAACAGAAGTTGCACGTGAAGGAAAATAAAATGTATGCAAAAGTGCCTTTTCCTTTCTCCCCCAGCTCCTTATATACTTCTCCAAGGAAAAAGAGCCCCAATAACCCTAAACGCATTTCATTCCATGGAGGGCCAATAAAATAAAAGTAACTAAAGTTACTTTTTCCTTTTTAAGTCGTCATGGTCCAAAAGTGACCCCCAAACGCAAAACTTGAATATTAAAACCATGTGGCCCCTTCCCAATAGCTCCCAACGTCCACAACCCCTTGGGTATGACCATGGCTTGGACTCGACTTGGCCCTTAGGCCTTTGGCATAGGAAAGGGGACATTACAGTCCTCCCCTTCCCAAAATTTGCTTGTCCTCAAGCAAATGCAAATTAGGATGCTACAAAAATTTCTCTCCCTCCCAAGTAGCATCCTCAAGTGGCAGTCCCTTCCATCGCACCAAATACTCAGTGATTACTCTACTCCTGAGCCCCCTTTGTCTCTCTTCAATAATGGATTCTGGTTCCAACACCAACTTCCCCTCCTCATCTAGTGGTGGTAACTCTGTAGATGGTACAATATGTTGTCCGAGTGCCTTCTTAAGGCATGAAACATGGAAGACATTATGTATCTTATTATGCTCTGGTAGCTCTAGCTCATATGCAACTGCCCCAACTCGATGAACTACCCGGTATAGACCATAAAATCATGGTTTCAATTTCTTTACACCCTTCTTGCTTCAGTGAGGACTACCTATATGGCTGTAAACATAGGAATACTAGATCCCCAACCTCAAAAGACCTCTTTATCCTGTGCCGATCTGCATATACCTTCTGTTGATTCTGTGCCTTCTGAAGATTCTCTCTGAGAGCCTTTAGAATATCCTAGTTCTCCTGTAACCAATCTCGAGCTTTGGGAGCTTGGCTATCTGGTAATACCAAATCCACAAATGTCATAGCGTCGTACCCATACAAGGCTCAGAAAGGAGTCATACCTATGCTCATCTGGTAGGTGGTATTGTAGCAATACTCACCCATGTGTAACCATTTAATCGATATGTAACCATTTAATCCATGCCCATTGATGTCCTGACCTCCATATTGTATCAAGAGCAATGTTGTTCGTGGAGTAGAATGATACCCAAACTGACTCTCCACTAGTACCCACTTCAGGATTTCCAATCTATCTAATCCCTGCTACTTTGATGCCATCATCTTGGGACTCGTCACTATCTCTCCGATCAACTCCTGGGTACGAAATTCCACTCTGAATCCTATAGAATTCCCTATATCAACATGTGAAATAACATGTATATGCACAAAGTGTGCCAACTCTCCCACATGACCCACATTGGTGTGAGAGTACAACTCCTCATAATGTATCTCAATGTGTCCCATGGGGGAAAAATCCCAAGATTCCAGTACATGGTCAACCGACAATGTCAACTCCACATAGTTCACCTCCTGTGATGAGTGATAACCTACTGAATAACCAAGTAGCTGAGTCAACTCCATCCCTCCACTGATTAACACATGGGTGAAATGCCCACCGTGCTTAGAAGCAGTAAAATACATAGGAGTGTTATCCCATGTTAACTCAAAACATGCTATGTACCTTGGGATATGATAATATAATATATATGGGTTGATGGAGATGCTGACATGTGAGCACATAGCAGAACATGATGAACCTGTAAGCTCCGATTTTTTATAACGACAAATTGTACATCCCTGTATGAAGTGGGAGATATCCTCCCTCAACCCATGCCATCTGAACCTCTTTGATATGAGCCTGTAGGTCTCATCAAAGCTCAGGTGTCTAGTCACGAAAGAACAATATACATGTAGCAATATCTCCATCCTCAACCCTGAGTCTGACACAAGGTATAATCTTCCATGATAGAATATCACCTCATCCTCCAATTTGTAGGTGAGATCTTGTATGCGACCATCCAGAATCTCATAAGTGTGTCAGTTCTTGGAGTACTCAACAAGAAAATGAGATCTCTAGTCTACCGACCCCTTAGATAACCAACATAATGATAAACTCAGATGATCTGAACCTGTAACCCCAATCTCTGTAACTGTCTCATGTGCAACATGACTGGTCATATCCACATCCATCATATTCCACATCGATATGCAATAATAAAACTCGTCACCATGCCAGAATGTCCTCTCCATCCCCTCAGCTATAACCACCCTAGGTGCTCCTATAGATAATTCCCTCAAAATCACATTCCTGCCCTCAGACTTAAACTTCAGCTCTATCGTTTGAAAGTTAGTCCGAAACTCACAAAGAGAGTGAAGCCACTGCACTCCCAGCACTATGTTGGTCACTCCCATACCAATAATGGGGAAATCATCAGTAACTGTATAGCTACCCATTGTGATGCTCACTTGGGGAACTTACCGTGTGCACCTCATAGACTCTCCATTGGCTACAGCCTCGTTAAAGCCCTCAAAATCCTTTATTTGTAATCCTCACCTCTCAACCAATGAGGCATTAATATAGTTGTGGGTTTCCCCACTATCAATGAGTACCCCAGCTTGTTTACCTTGCATAACTCCTCTAATCCTAAATGCCTTGTACATCAGAGTACTAGACAATGTGGCTATAACCTCCCGAGGAAAAGTCTCATCCTCCTGCCCCACATCAGCACTATCCAAAGCAACCCCATCTCCATCATCCATCTCACGAGTCTCTAACTCCTCACCTCTATCACCCTCACTCTCCTCGAAGACCTCAATGAATTGGGCCTTCCCTCTACCTCTGCAATCATGTCCTAGTACCCAAGGTGTGTGGCAATCAAAAACATAGTTTCTTTTGCCTCAACTCATCTCTGTCCTCTCGGGAAATGATTGTCTTCTTAGCCACCTCCTGCCTCAGTGGAGGCTCCCTCTGCTGAAGTTCATCTGATCCAGATGGAGGTTCCTTTTGCTGAACGTGAGGTGGAACCCTTGAATTTGGAGTGGATAACTCCAAGTCCCGAGCTCTCCTAACAACCTTGTGCAAAGAAGAAGGTTCAAATGCCCCCACAAACCCAATGAGAGCATATGTCAAACCTGCTATGAATAGTGAAATCAACCTCATCTTTGTGACATCAGACACCATGACTGATAATCTCTGAAAGTCTATGATATATTGATCCAAGGGACCGGTTTATCTCAAATGAGTCAACTCCCTGAAATATCTGTCAGGGTCCCTCCTATCAAATCTGCTCACCAGCCTTTGTGCGAACTTTATATAAGTAGTAATGTGTATGTGTCCCTGTGTAATCAACCCATGATGCCACCAATCATGAGAGTCTCCCTCAAGATGTAATATTTCAAACTTAATTACATCTTCCTCACACACAGGATTCAAGTCAGAGTATGTCTTTAACTTCTGAACCCAAGACTGTGTAGTACACTTCTTAGAACCATCGAAGTGTGGAATGGAAATCTGTCCCAATCTCCTCTGTAACTCTAGTACTTGTATCTGATGATCTCTCTTGGGTCTACTACCAATCTTCATTTTGTAATATTCTTGGAAGGGCACGTTGTTATGAAATGCCTCACTCAAGGTCTGGTACCTCTCCCAATAAGACTCCTCATCCAAAATATCTACTGGCTGTTGTACCTGTGAAACTTCCAGATCCTTCAAGAAAGAAGGTTTGTGAAGCCCCAAAGGCCTGACAGAAGAATGGGGAGGCCGCTGCCCTGAATTTCCACTCTCACATCTTTGAGCCTGTTGTCCCATATTGCTATTTTCTCCTCTCATTATGACTGTTGTTATACACAGTCCAGCAGGCTGAAGATGATTTAAAAATATTCTCTTACCCTTTTTAGCAATCAGAAAACCAATGCTAGTACCTTGAGAGGTACTCTCCCTTCTTACACCGGAGTCTCCAATGAAGAAATCATGCTTGCTAACACTTGTAATCCCAAAAGACACATTTGAATTCCTTCTTTTGCTTATGAAATCAGTCACATAGTTTTCAAAATCAGAATTGATAGTTTTGGATAATTGCCACATATTACTAGGATCCCATACCTTATAATGCCCATGAACCCTTGTATCATGTAAGGTCTTCCATCTTTGCTTCTCTTGTATCTCCTCATAAAGAAGATCATCACTCTTTGTCTTCATGATGAATTGACTTTGATGTACCAAATTCTTAGCATTCTTATCGACAATAGGCTGAATACCATCATGATAAAACTACTGTAATGATATAGGATGAAGATGATGAAATACATCTATGCTACTAATAACCTCCCTATAAAGAATATCATCAAAAGGTTCACCTTCTATTGCTGATTTAGAAACCTCCAAAACACCATCCCTATTGTGATTCATGATTTTAGATGGAGAATAAGTGGAACAAGAATCAACACCTTTCACAAATTTATGCTCATTACAGTTTGGTAAATCCATCCCATATGATAATGACTTATTCTTTAGAGGATTGATAGGTACATTTTGGATTGAAATATCTTTTTCACTAGAAGCTTCTTCTTCTTTAACTTGGTCTTCAATCATCTTTGGATCCGCATTATCTCCATCATCTGAAATTACATCATGTGGTGTTGTTATTGGTTGTTCAGATGAGTTCTTTTGTAACTCAAGTACTGGCATATGATGACCTCGCTTGGGCTTGCTACCAATCTTTATCATGCAATAATCTGGACATGACATACTGTCTCTGAAACCCCTACTCAAAGATTGGTATTTCCTCCAACAAGAATCCTCATCAATCACCTCTATTGGCCGCCCTTTATCACTATTCTCACCATTTTCCTTACTATCCCTAGATCTTCTTTAATTCAAATTTTGAATGAGCTGGCTCAAATAAACGTTAGTGGCTTCCTGTTGTTTCACCATGTTGGTGAACATTTCCTTCATAAAACCCACATTGAGATCTTTCCAAACTACCATATTTAACCCACACATGCTGGAGGAACAACATATCTGATACCACTGAAATATCCCTTGTGGGATACCACTTAAAAATGCACAAAATATTGAAATTTTGCAGCCAAATAAAATACTGATTTTTGCAGATTTTTACAGTTAGGGAAATGAACTAAAGAAGATTAATATCTCCCAAAATATCCACTCGAATTACTTGAAAATTTAAAGAGAGCTTGCTAATATTATAAAGGACATAAGAAAACTGCTTTTGGAATCTTACAGAAATGAAAATGTTACTAGAAAATTACTGCGTGCCCTAGACAATTGGGAAACTTCTAAAATTCGTAACTCTCCAAATACAAGAGAAAAAATTATGAGTCTTTGGAAATAACATTAACAAATATAGGAAATGATATTTCAACCTTCAGATCTGAAAATGGCCAACTGGAGACCCTTTGAATAAAGGCTGCAATATTCCAAACAAGTCACCTAGCTTGGAAAAGGGTTGGAAATTGATGAAGATGCCTTTAAAGTGATG
This sequence comes from Taxus chinensis, assembly GCA_019776745.2. Classification (NCBI taxonomy): domain Eukaryota; kingdom Viridiplantae; phylum Streptophyta; class Pinopsida; order Cupressales; family Taxaceae; genus Taxus; species Taxus chinensis. Next base: position 630,186,617 of record CM034148.1, read on the forward strand.
TTAAGCCCTGCCCAAATGGCTGCCGTAAATCTGATTTGAAAACCCTCTAATTATCTTCCCCAAATGCCCCCAAAACCCTTCCTCTGAAATCTCTGTAAAATAGCCCTAAAAACAACTCCAAAATGACAAGCTAGGGTAGATCTCTCACTACCGAAGAATGCCCTGCTAGCTAGGATGGATCTCTCACCACCAAAGTTAGGGTTCCTGTGGGATTTCACTCCACAAGCTATAGATTTGCAAACAACAGTTGCACATGAAGGAAAATAATTATGTATGCAAAAGTCCTTTTCCTTTCTCTCCCAGCTCCTTATATACTTCTCCAAGGCAAAAGAGCCCCAATAACCCTAGATGCATTTCATTCCATGGAGGGGCCAATAAAATAAAAGTAACTAAAGTTACTTTTTCCTTTTTAAGTCGCCATGGTCCAAAAGTGACCCCCAAATGCAAAACTTGAATATTAGAACTACGTGGCCCCTTGGGTATGACCACGACTTGGACTCAACTTGGCCCTTAGGCCTTTGGCATAGGAAAGGGGACATCACAACATATAACAACATACTTGGTAGTATAACAAAATAGTAGTATGTGAGTGATTTTGTGTCTACAGGGAACATGCAAAATAATTATACTTTTGAAGGCACGAGATTCACAATAAATATGAAATCTCGTGAGGTATAAGGCAATGGTAATTCATTTAATTGAATGCACGTAAATACACCTACCTCAACCTGAACATCATAAACATGTAAAACACACTAAATAATGCCTAATTAAATACTCAATCAAACATGTAAAGAAGTAGGGGGTATAAAAGGCTTTTATCTTTTTATCCTTTTTTTTTTTTTTGTCATGGGATATGGACTTTTAAATTCGCATTCAAAGTTATGGTGTATATTTCCCTAAAATCTAGAAAAGATATGACACTGGTTACAAGATTGTAAAAATGTTATGAGTCGATGTTTGCCACCTCTAAAATAATATCTTGTATATGTTTACTTGCTTTCACTTCCTTCACTTATTTTCGTCTATTTCAACACCTACAAATTAGAAAATGGATATGTTTGGGGGTTTGTTTTAAGGTTTGGGCAGCTAGTATCCACTAACTAGACTTCTAATAGTTAAGCTCTCTAAAGATAACAAAGATGATAATAAATGCAAATTTTGTATAACAAAAATAAACTCAACAAATTCCTTAAGAGTGTTCCACAAGAGAATACTAGATAGTAAAATGAGAGGTGCTTAAGTATGTTTGATAATTCTTAATGACCATACGAGTATAATCATTTGTGATTTGAATTCAAAGTTTAACGAAATTTGTATACACATCGATTTTGAACTACTACAAAATAAGAAAAGGAAAAAAGAACAAATTAACCCATTTAAGAGAAGAGATAATAATAATAATAATTGTTTTATAGTCTGCGATGTTAAGTGACCTGTTTTTGGGTCTTTAAGCGGTTGACAACATATGGGACTACCTCGTAATCCCAATACATAGAAGGCACCTAAATGTGCTTCAAATACGAGGCATCCCTCTACCCAAGATTTGAACTTGTATAAGCAAAATAAAAGAACGAAATCATATACCCCAAACATAAACAAACGATAAGTGCAAAACATCAAACATAAGAATTGCAGTCAAACATAAGAATTGAAAACGCCTAGTCTAAATCGATGACCCATAAATAAACAAATACATATATGGGACCAATTGTAGGTGTGTACACATGGGTGACAGGTTTGCAAAAATTGAAATAATTGCACGACGGACAAAGAGTAAGGTTTAACACACTGACACATGCAGCAGCAGCGAGATAAAATTACCATAGCTACGCACTCCCATATCTCACACCACCTTTTTATACCAATTTTCTAGCGACATTTGACTTGGGAAAAGTTACCTGGCAATCAAAAAAGTGTTGGAAAGAAAGAAATTAGGAACCATCTTTGGATTCTCCAGTAAAAAGACACATGGAACAGTACGACAAAATGACAGGTGTACAAAGGGTAAAACACATAAAGATTCCCGCATAATATTGGGGAACATGGAATATATATATAGCATGCACGGGTAACACGCAATATTTGCATCAGCAAACGAACCGCCCAGAAATAAAATAACACTGACTTTTATCAGCCGTCGTCGTCGAAAATTATGTGGCGGAATTGCAGGCAGGGCAGGCCAGCGAGGCAGGCCAGCTGGCAGGGTAGTGGAAAACTGGAAGGGTGCGAGTGGGCCCCACAGGCTGTCAGGCACATGCGCTCGGAACCCTAAACAGCAGCAGTCCAGATAGACTAAGTAGTAGACACCAGAAGAAAAGTGCGGACCAGCGATGCCGATGCCGATGCCAATGCCACTGCCATTACCATTCTATTCGCTTGCTTCATTCTACGTTTACACCTACAACCAATTTTGCTTGTGCTACTGCTCACCAACAATAATAATTAAAAACAGACAGGGTCCATTTCGTGAATTATAGTTTATCTTCACTTCGCACACAGACATGGAGAAGAATGAGCGGTGTAGAAGCTGTTTCCCCTGTAACTATCCTTTTTTTGTATTTTTAATGTTTTCATTGGGAACAGAGTTTTGTCACTGCCAGTTTGCATGGTGGTGGCCTCGTTATTGTTAGAATTGAAGTTAATTTGATTAATCCCCCTTTCATTCATTCCATTATATTTCTTTTTGTCAGAGTGTTAAGATTGTTGCAGCTCAAGAAGGATCCCGCCGGAAGAGGATTCTGCAGCCCAGCGTTGCAGTTTCTATCGCCTGCTGCTGCAGATGATGAGGACACTAGTAAGTATGTTTGCCCGATTATGCTCTGTTCACAACAATTTGCCCGATCTATGTAATGATGACAATTATATCACAGGAACAACACGATCTGGGAAAATTTCTTTCATCATTTCCTCTCTTTTAACACTTGAATTCATGACAATAATATCCCTGTAATGTTAAGTGATTTCCTTTTAATACATGAATCCGTCAAAACAACAATGCTGTAATACTAAATTTCGGTGTTTAAAAGATAAATCCGATGGAAGTTGAGGTTGCTCTCAATATTGTTTTTTTGGAACTTCAATGCCATTCTATGTGCCTCAAGAAAAATCCCTGATTTTTTTTTATTATTGGTCCTAAATTTTATTAACACGGATGTGTTTCATGAAAACTTCGTCTTAGTGTCAACTAGTATAATTACTAGACCCTGCGCTCTACAATTAGATAACAAATTGTATTGTTTTTTTTTTTTTACGAGGGCTTTAGTCTAAGAAAAATCCCCTAGTTGATAGCTCTAAATGCTTAAACTTCCTCACATTGCTGTAACACTCGACAATTACATCTGTGAGCTTAATCCTGTGTTGAGCTACCCTGGAATGTAGCAAACGTGCCTTTGCCTCAAATATTTTGACCTAAATAAATGACTTTTCTCACTTGACTCCACTAGCCCCAAATTTCAATTGAATTTCAAGCCAATTTGGTTTATTAAAGAAATTTTCCAAAATGTTCTGGTTGCTGTTCCTGAATTTGGGCAATATTGCTCTAGCCGAGGGCTTTTGTCAAAGCTGAAGGGCCCTACAGTCTTACAGTTGAATCAAACTCATAGCAAGTTTGCATCTGACTTATGTAGTAGTTTTGTGCTTAGTCCTTTGCTGGACTTTGGCGGTATTACATCAACTATTATGGCCTAAATGTACAGATTTGAAATTCATATTCTATTGCATCCTGTATTACAGATATCAAAGAAAATTTTGTAGGTTATGTGGCAGGAGTAGACACTCTACTGGATTCTGACACAGGACAACAAAGAACCAAACTTATATATTACCAGCTACACATGATTTTAAGAATTTCTGAAAGTAAAATCAATGTGTTAAAATATTCTGAAGGATTCATAATTTCTGTAATAGTGTAGGAAATATCAATATTTTTTAACTTGAAAAATGACTTGGCTGCCATGCAATTCTATTTTTTTGTAGGGATTTTGTGTGCTGGTCCTCCTCTGCATCATGCCAGCCGGGCTGGCAACAAGAGCAGAAAGGAATTGGAAATTTAGAGCTTCTGGTTTACGCATCAAGCAGCAGAGTGTTTGCCCTGATAAGAGAGTTTCATCTACTCGGCCCCACAGTGTCTCTATCACTGAATTTGGGGCTGTGGGAGATGGAGTAACTCTTAACACTCATGCTTTTGAGAATGCCATTTTTTACCTTCGATCGTTTGCTGATAAAGGTGGTGCCCAGCTCTTTGTCCCAGCAGGAAGATGGTTGACTGGAAGCTTCAATCTTACAAGTCACCTGACACTAAACTTGGACAAAAATGCAGTAATTCTTGGGTCACAGGTGATCTTTTGCTCTATTTTATCTGATATGAGTATCCTGCATCATGTGTCACTAAATGTTTAGAGGATAATACAATTTTGGTATATATGGTCAGAGGACTGTCCTTTGTGAATTTTCGATTTTGGGCTGGTGAGGCTCAAGGCTAATACGTTAACCGAGGTAAACTAAGATTCACCAGCAGGGGATATGCACCAGTCACTGGAGGTAAGCAATCATAATGACCTAGGGATTACACCTAATTGCAGGAGGAACCACACCAGCCCTGTGAACAGTAAGAGTCCAAAAATCTCACTTCTGTGCTCCTGGAAAGAGGTCTTGTCCATCTCAATTGGGCATTGGCTACCAAGAAGCCATTGCTGTGTTTGACCAATGACAGACTTCACACAGGAAGACTGCTATGCCAATTTAGGTTTCTGTCCAAGCACAAGAAACTCAGTTTGAACAACTTACAGCTTCATTTACTATAGTCCCGATTTTTCAGAAAGTTGTAAATGTCTAGCATCATGGATTGTCTTCTATCTGTGGGAAGGAAGAACAGAGTAAGGTTACTACTTAACAATATAAATGGAACCGAGAAAGGAGGCCTATAGAAGAAACAGGAAAAGGAGTCTATGCGAAGGAACTGTATAAATGATTGACTTGTATTTGTACCTATAATCTCATGTGTGCTTTGGCGCAATAGGTTGAAAGAACAGCACATTTTTAGTCATTTCTCTGCCTTATTGTTAGACAAAATATCAACTGAGTGATAAAACGAGCAGTTTCTTTAATCTTTGAGATCCTATCCATAATCAGAAGGAGCTACCATGTGAAACATTGTTTAATATAGATGATTGTTTAATATAGATGAAAGCTAAAGGCGTTTTATGACAGAGAATTGTCTGATTTTTCTATCAACTTCCATTGCCTTTACCTATTAATGCTTGGCTCATTTCACATCCAGGACTCAAAACATTGGCCGGTCCTTGACCCTTTGCCATCATATGGTCGAGGCAGGGAACTAAGTGGAGGACGGCATAGCAGCCTTATAACTGCTTTCAATATGACAGATATTATTATAACAGGTATGAATGTGCTTCATATGGAGTAATCTTATCGATGCTTAGTTTACCTTCTTGCTTAGAGCACAGAGCAGGGCTGCAGGACACCATTAGAATATGTCAATGTTAGATGGCTGTGGAAGACATTGGTTTAGAAGTTCTATATGGCTTTAGTTGGTTTGTTATATCTTCTAATCCTTTATTTTGCATATTGAGTTTCACAGGCGAGAATGGGACTATTGATGGGCAAGGATCTATTTGGTGGGATTCGTTCCACAATCATACTTTGAGTTACACCCGTCCTCATCTGGTTGAGGTGGTAGACTCAACTGATGTCTTCATCTCAAATCTAACATTCCTGAATTCGCCATTCTGGAATATACATCCAGTGTACTGCAGGTTTGTAATTCAAGTTAATTCATCTGTTAGGTGTATAGTTTCTGCATTCATATCAAACCCTTTCAATTTTGGTATATTATATATCAATCTCTACGTGGACTCTTCTGTTGTTTATTAGTATTCTTTTTTCAAATGCTTTAATAGTAACATCATTGAATGATGTTCGTGGTGAATGCAGCAATGTGCACATTGAAAGTGTAACCATCCTTGCTCCATCAGGCTCACCTAATACAGATGGAATTGATCCAGGTGATGCGATTCTTCTTTAATATCAACAAAATCAGCTAACCAAATATTTATGGGCCTATTTTCGTATAGTTTTTTGTATGTAGTTTAAATTTATTTGCAGAAAATTCCTCCTTGAAACTTTGAAAGTCTGTTTAACATATTTAAATTGCACGGGGGCTTGTGAGCATTTAATTTTAAGATATTTCAGTAATGGCATACAGCTTTGGTAGGAGTATGTGTTTATAGATGTTGATTATATATCTAAACTTTCTGTTTCTCAGTCAAGCTATGCTCCTTTGATCCATTTATTTTTGGTTGTTCTTGTAAAGTGTTCAAATGAGTTTTTTTAATTTTTTTTAATTTTTTTTAATTTTTAGCGTTTTCAAGTTACATAAACTCTAAATTCACTGTTGCATTACCGATTAAAATGATGTAAAGAATATGCCTTGGCTGCACAATTGGTGTAGCATTCCACAGCTATGCATCTATTTATCTGCATCAATTCCTACTAATGGTTCTACTGCAATACAATGGAGTAGTTTGCATAACAGATATAGAGTGCACTTGCCTATGGACCAAGAACTCGATGCCGAAGGATGGAAAACTTGCATAAATTTATAACTTTTGCAGTTATAGATTCATCCCACTACTTGTACATTTTGTTTTAAATGTACCTATCTTGTTATCTTGTATACAAAATTGAAAATTCTTCTATGCACTGAGTAATTGGTAAGTTGAAGAAAATAGGAGACATACTAACAATTTTATGCCTATTAACCATTTTGTTTAAGTTTTTATTTCTAGGAAGAGACACATTTTACAAACTAAAAGTAGAATAGCAAAAAGGACTCCAGACGTCTAACAGCTAACATGAAAGAAGTGTAATGACACTCTCACTTAAGACAAATTGACTACAATCTGCGTATCTTGTAATCTGCCTGAGAAGTGATTCCACTGGGAAATACCATAACAGAGTTTTGCAAGTCAATATGTAATAAAAAGAAGTTACATGTTCACCGAAGATGGCTATTCAATTTCAATGGATGTGAATATGTAGGCATATTACTGGCATGAACGGTATGGGTAGCTAGATCATGTGACATGTGCTCAGGTTGCTCGACAAAGAAAATAGAGCCAAAGCTATACATATAATTAGCTAGAACCCAAAATTATTTAATGAGATCTCAGTGCTTGCTTAAGGCTCATTGCTTTTGCTGAATGTTTTTTAACCAATACTCTTTGCAACAACAAGGACTTCTTTCATCTATGACACATTTCACATTTTTATACTTTGTCAAGGCCTTTGACCTAACATTGGAGTCTTCTGTTTAGGTGATTTGTTTGGTGACCATCGGTGAGGTCAAGAGGAGGATGCATTTATCTATGATCAAGATGAATTCCAAATACACTTAATCTTGGAGTATACTTCTGTATTGAATTATCACAAATATTCTCTATGATTCATATTGCTTTGTGATATAAGGAATGGAAAGAATTGGACTGATAACCATTGAAAAGTCTATTCAAGTATGGCAAGGGGATGCCTACTTCAGCCCTACTTGAAACATGCCAAATTAAATTTCTTGCCTTGTGTAATGTAAGCTTCATTATGATAGCCTTGAATTTTGAGCATTTAGGAAGCCACTTAAGTAGAACATTCTTCATTACTTTGAAGAGTTTAATGACCATAGAGCCTGCTGATCATAGCTTAGATATCTATGGTCTGATCGGTTGCTACTACATATTGAATGGCTGCAAAGTACTCATTTTATTTACTTCATATTTTTTATCACAACTTCAGTAGAAATCTAATCAGAGTATTCAAGTTTTCACAGTCCATGCCACTAAGTAGAATGAATGTTTCTGGAAAACCTGTGTGAGAAAACCCATCTATTTGAATCTCATTAGAGGAACGCATGTGGAAATTATTGCTTGCAATATACTATTATTATAAGTCTGACCGAGTTTAGGTTCATTTTTGTATTACCTACCGAGTGACAAGAAATTTGCCAATTTCTGTCCACCCCCCTCGCAAGCATCTGCCAGCTGGATTTGGAACAGATATCATCACTATATTCTCTGCAGCCAGAGAAGTTGGTTTCATTCGACTTAAATGCTGGAAGAGATGCTACCATGTGAATAACTGTCAGGCAACTTTGTGGTTGTAGACAACGATATGACATGTTGGTCCAGTCTTGAACGAGATATGAGGGGCAGGTTATAGATGGTGTGTCTGACAAACGATGTACTTTTTGAGCATTTTGAATGCAATGCTCTGCTGGATATCAAATTTTATTATTTGGTTTTTAAAATTGAGATGCAATTCTAGGCAGTCTATTTATGTGTTTGGACATGCACGTACATATCTGTCCTAGTAACTCAATGTGGTCACTTTGGACAACAATATAGCTTCATTTATTCCATTCTATAGAATTACAGTACCTGAAACCTGATCAGGCCCTATTGTTTCTCGTTGCCAGTTGCATTTTATCGACTTGGGCTGTTCTTGGTATCCAACTGCCAATTCCATATGATTTTCTGTTTCCTGTTTCTGGTTGTATGGAGAATATCAATTTAATAAGACCTCTTACAACTCATTTCCAATAGTGGGAACCAAACCTTAACATAGAAAGCAAACTTTTCAGATTTCATGCTTAGTTCTTCCTCAACATGTAAACAAGGATTTTTGTATGGAGATCTAATTCTTTAGATATATAAATAAGGATTCCATGCCGGGCCTGAAATTTAACTTCTGGGTTCTGCAACAAAGACCTCTACAGCTGGATTACTCCCTACATGAAAATTTATCTTATAACTTCATGGTTTCCAACCCAGATGGCTTTGTACAATTCAGATAAGGAGATGTGACTAAAAAGCATTAGTTCCATTATTTAATTATTCATACACTCTCGAATGAAACATAAAACATTGTGGTTTCTGCACAAAATTTGACTACTTGATATTAGTAAATAGGAATTCTTTGCAGTTGTTTTCCATGTCTTTAGCTCTTGGAATCAAATAAAGTATTAAACATTATTTGGTAATTTATATACTTTCTCAAAGTATCAGTGTGGTTTGTAGGCCGAAAGCTTTTGTACTTACTATTAGCAAATAAGAATAGTTTGTGGTTATTTTCTATGCCTTCAGCTCTTGGAATTAAATTAAGTTTTTAATTTATCTGAAGGGAAAAAAATTATAATAACTTCTGTTGTCCTGTGCAGATTCAAGCTCATATGTCTGCATTGAGAACTGCTACATAAGAACCGGTGATGATATGATATCAATTAAAAGTGGTTGGGATGAGTATGGTATTGCCTATGGGCGTCCCAGCTCCAATATCATTATCCGTAATGTTACTGGAGAAACACCCACGAGTGCTGGCCTTGCTTTAGGCAGTGAGATGTCTGGAGGAATCAGAGATGTGCAAGTTGAAAACTTAAATGTTTACAATTCAAGATATGGTATCAGGCTAAAAACAGCTCCAGGCAGGGGCGGATATGTCAAAGACATCTTCATATCGAAGGTGACATTGATGGATGTGCAGATCGCATTAGCCTTTACAGGGGACTTTGGCGACCATCCTGATGATGGCTATGATCCAAGTGCACTCCCAGATGTAGATAGGATAAGCTTTACAGACATCCTAGGAAGTAATATCACAATTGCAGGTTACATAGAGGGAGTGCAGAAAGCTCCATTCACAGGGATTTGCTTGTCAAATATTTCTTTGAATGTCACTTCAGATTCTGCGTGGAACTGCTCCAATGTATATGGCTTCTCAGAGTCAGTACTCCCTCTTCCATGTGCACAGCTCCAAAACCCAATCCCTGGCAGCTCATCCGTTTGTCCATTTCATTTCAGCAGTTTAGGAAAAGATATGTAAGAGCTGTACATATTTTTTGTGATTGATTTTATCCTTAGTGGTTTTAGGTTAATCCTAAATCCCATTCTTCATTTTTGCAAAACCTTTTGTACCATGTTATGTAAGAATTAGGGTCCATAGCATTCAGAATTATTGAACTAGTTACTACATTCTTCCTTATTTCTACCCAATAAAATTCAGCTCTTCCCTTACAACTAAACCCGACACGCCTGCATTTATTTTTACCAGACAGCCCTTTCAATTGAAAATTTGGCATTGAAGGCTCCCTCTCAAACATGATGAATCAAGATGATGCTGGTGCCATCTCAGCAATGAGTTAGAAACCTGCAGAAGTTTATGTATATACTCTTCTAATGAGTTTCGTGTAAAAAACTGAGTATTATTGCTCTTTGGGGATCAACATTTGGTAAGTTGGACGATTTTGTATGGGTTTTTTTTTTTTGCATATTCATTTCTTGCTGGTAACAGATAAGCAAGAGCTAGCAGCTTAAATTTAGCTGTGGAACTTGTGAAATTATGTCATCCTTTTGTTGGCTTTGATGCCATCATGTACAGCATCATTCTTAATTTTTAAATTTAATTTTGATACCTGCAAGGTGATTTTTGAAGTGTTGAATATCTGTCATCAAACTTCAGTGGTTTATGATTTGATAAAATCAGATGGGGGATATATCATCACTAAGCTCCAAGGATGGTATGAATCACCAAAGGTCTGCTTTGGTTTTTTCATGTTAATTTACATTTACAAGTAAAATAACATATCCAATTGTGTTGGAGTGGTGTGTTCTATGGCGATTGGGGTTAAACCTCCACTTGAGAGGCCAGAAAATAAAATGATTGTAAATGCATCCCTGCAGAGTACCAGCCCATGTTAATTGTTTCCCTGAATACCTTGGCTTTGTATTCTAGAACCTGGGTTGTCTTTTGTTGTGGATTTGCATTTACAAGTAAAATAATCCACATGGTCTGCATGGTATGTCAGTGGTCAGTGGTTTTATGCTCAAGCAAGATTAGGTATGTTGGACCTAGTCCTGTATGGAAGTCCTAGCAGTTATATAAGACTCTCTCTTGTTGTGGCATTACTTATACAAGTAAAATGACACAACGTATTTTGCAGGGTATGCAAATGGTTCTCCTTGATGTGGAACTGAAACTATTTTTTATTGACAATATCAACGTTTTGTAATGAGAAAAACTATTTGAAAGGTATTTTATATCATATGTGTCACATAATTTGAAGTGATAAATACCACATATTGGACAAAGGGAGTCGGTAATTTCTGGAGTACATCTTCACAAATTAACTCTTACAAATAATCTTATTTATCGGAGGAATAAGACATGGGTACAATGTAATGATAGAGGAATTAAGTTAAAATTGTGTAAGGTTTCCCTTCCACTAAAATCCAGTAAATTTAGTTAGCAAGTTTTTTTTAAAAGCTTTAGGTATAGCACTGCCTAAATTAAGGAATTTGTTTGAACTTTTGTAAATTGTCAGCAAGGGAAAATGGTCTTTAAATCAAACTTGAATATATTTTTTAATATGTTAAGTTAAGAACATATTCTGAAATCCACATGCATTGAGAGAATTGCTATTTTTTGTGTTGTGTTTATTCCAACGGTGGTTTTGATTTACACTTTCACTCAGACTTCAATGCACGTGCTTGTGTAGATCTGATCATTGCATGCATCAACAATTGCATGCGCTTCTGAATCTGGAATTGTATGAAGAGATTGTAAGGAAAACAATGATGCGGCTTAAACAACATGGCGTCAACAACGGCAACAAAAACTAACAAACTAAGGTTGGTAGTGTTGGAGCTCAAAATTGCACCCTCCTTTGAATCATGAAGACCAAGAATTTGGAGGCAACATGGGACCGTCTCAAAATGTGAGACTTGGAGCTTGAGACAAACCTCTAGAGAAGGTCGACTTCCTTGTTGCGCGGATTTGAGAAAACATGTGCAACACAACCTACTTCTAATGCTAAACTACTCCTACAACTAATCCTACTCTAACATTTCCAAGGGAACAGGGAGAGAGAGATGCAAGAAATAATAAAACTACACTAAAGGGGCGATGATAGTAGCAAAAAGAAGGTGGAACTTCTCCAATTCCTAATGACACATATGCAAAACGCAAGGCTGAGACCGTGAAGTTGCACACAGATCTAATGCAAACAAACAAAATAGGATGAAATACACAAGAGGGCAATAGAGTATTTAAAAGAAAGAAATGAACCACACTTGCATTAAATGATCTTTTACAGTTTACATGTAGAGTCGAGGCAAGAAAATCCCCATTTGAAAGTTGCAGAGATCGGAAGCATGAAATTTTGAGTTTCATAGAGAAGAGCTCGAAAACTGCTAAGGAGGAAAAGGGAGAAGGCCCTTACAAAATGCGCAAGGAATTGTATTTATACAATTCATGGAATGAAGAAAGAGAAGGGGGGGAAAGGAGAAAAGACCGTTGAGCTAGAATCCATCCCATGAAAAATGTATTGAATGAGCTGTGGGCGCCATAATTTTTTGCAGAGTTTGCTTGTAGTTCAAGGCATGGGGCGCCACCAGATGAAAGCCAACCACCACATCATGACCCCTTGAGTCTATCGCATTTCATCAGTCTATAGAGAAGGACGTCATGCTTCATTATATAGGGATCTACCCCACTTTTCTAGTAGGCGATTGGCTCGGGTAAAGACACGGGGGGGTTCATTAGTTAGGCAATATCCTAGCACGTGAGTTCATATTGAGGTGATTAAAATTAATAAAAGTAAAGTCAATATATCAATAGACATGAGGGGGTGAGAAAGGGTTTAATTTATTGATTTTTTGAATCAGGTATTGGGGGTAGGTTAGAGAGGTGGGGCAAAGGAAAGAGAGGTTTTAATTTTAATACAAAACTAAAACATTTGAACCCTAGTTTTTAAAACTAAATACCTTAAAATTTAAATTTAAAGAGTGCGGTCATAAAGTTAAATTATAATATCTTTTTGGATAAAGAAATTTCAATTAAGAGATTCTTAACCAAGAAATAATAAGTTGGTAGAAAATTAGTATTGAGTATGCTTTTCAACACACGTGATATTACTTCACCATCTTAATTTTTTGAATAACTATTGATAAATGAGTAAAGATTAACATTTATAAGGTAATTGGTAATAGGTATTGAATTGCTTCAAACTATCTTGTGAGAGAAAATGCATATTAAAAAAAAATTGAGTGAGAAATATGATATTTTTTCTATTTAATATATCATGGGTAGCAATAAAAAAGGGATAAATAAAATTGTCATGGAAAAATGGGTAAGTAAGGCACATGGGAAAAAATAGGGGGTATTTTCATTATGATAATATAACGGGATGGGGTATTATCAATTGAATAATTAGAGGTAAAAACTACAATTAAGGGTATTCTTTAATACCCTTCGAACGAATGTGCTATACCATATTTTTAGTAAGTGAACCCCCTCTGGGTAACTTAGAAAACCACCCCGAACTAAAATTCTAGATAGGGTGCCCACATGGTTGGCCTTCTAGTTCGGAGTCTGGTGCGGCTTTGAAACCTTACAACAAATTCCAATTGTGTTGAGAACTCGTGGCAAACTATTGCCTTGTCCTGTGGCTCAATACCGCAAATTTTTGAAATTTCCTTCCTCCGCAAGCCTTTGCAACTTCTTTTAAATGTAATCCACCCTTGCTTCACGAAGATGACCAAATCTCAGAACATCATTTTTCATGCTGCGAAGGCTAAGTGTACTTTCACTTCCCTTTGCTCTATGGCTTTTGAACCTAGCCAATCTCATCAATTCCCCACACATATGCAACTCTGCAGTACTCTTTCTAACTTCAACCTGCCAGTGACTTATTTCTGTAGTGCCACAGAGGTTGGATGGACTCCGCCAAACACTAATTTTACCAAATTTTGCGTAAGTCCCGGGCTGCACATTCCTTTGTTCTGTGGGCTAAGAGATCCCATAGAACACTAGATTCCTGCATTTTGCAGAAGGTTGAATCAATCTCTAGTGGCTTTTTCAAAGCACACAACGGTTAAGTCCCCTTTTTGATAAGTTGTTCAAAAGTACATGGGGTGTATTTTGGACAAAAATTTGACGACTTCCAAGGGACATCTTCCTGCTAGATAATGAAGACCAACTAGCTGCCATGAAGTATCCATTAGCATGGAGTCAACCATAACCCTGTAGAAAATTGATTTCACCATTGAAAAACCTATCTCTTGAATCCACATGAACTTAACATTGAATTGGATATTATCTCATGGAGCTAAAAGAATACAAACTGAAACTTATTCCAATCATTTGATTTCTACCATGAAATTGGCTCCGAGATGATTTGTGTATGACTAGCAAGGGTGATCCAAAACTTATTTACAAAAAGAAAGATCATACATACTTCAAGCGAAATATGCAGAGAGTGCACACCACTTATTAGAAACAAAGATGATTACCACAAGAACTGAGGAAAAGACACTCAATCAATGATCAACACACAACAAAAGGAAGGAAACCTTCAACAACACACAAAACACAAGTATTTACAAGATGCAACGAAACAATTCAATGGGAGTTTTTGAGATAAATCCCATTGACTGGGATTTGCAGCACCTCTCCATCAAGACTTGACAACTAAAAGAAATTGGCCTCTTTGCAAGCACTGCATCAAACTTAGAGAGATGCCCTAGTTTAGCTCTATCCGTGTCCCACTTGAGGGCCAAATCACGTACCTTGAAAAGTTGTGGGTTAGATTTTTTGTCAATCATATTCCCCTTGTAGTTAACAACTCTAATATACTATTTCTTGGAAAATTTCAGAGAAAGATGTGTATCACGCCATCAAACTCTCTCCACAAAATTATTCAAACCACCCCTTATTAAGATTTTCCACATCTCTTTGTCAAACTTCCACGATTCATTGCAAACAAAATCAAACCTACAAATGTCCCCACCTATGTTATTTGGCTCACTTCTATCTCTTAAATTGTCCATAGAAAGAAAACAAATCCTTTCCCAAATAAAAATATGGAGGGAAATGTGGCGAAAATCAAGCATATACTTCATGTCAAGATGGGAGCTTCTATGAGGTGAAGCGTTGTAGAAAATCTGCCCAATATACTTTGCATGAGAGAGAATGCCCAAAGCTTCAATTCTAATTGATTTCATCATTAAAAATGGTGTCCCGAATGGGATGATGGGGACTTCCTCCCCATTACGCCAATCTTTATAACAATTATCATTAACTCATATATAGCCAGTTGGTCCAACATCCTATTTCCATCTCTATACGTGTGTTGAATATTACAATTGGAGAGGGTGTTTATTAATAAGATAACCTGTTCAATAATGTATTTAATAGTCTAGCTAGCAGGAGAATTCACAATGTTCATAGAATCTCCCTCAATTATGATATTAGAGGCATTACAACACTTAACAAGTCTAATACCCCAAAGAGAGGCCAAGGCTTCCGCATGGTGGTTCGTTTGAACCCCCATAGGACCTGTGAAAGCCACAATCACTCTACCTTTATCATCTCAAATACTGCCCCCTCCACCTACCCTTCTTGGGTTACCCTTGAATCCCCATCAAAATTGAGTTTTAGCCAACCATGTGGGGATGATGCCACTTTATGTGATACATGTCAATAGAATCCCCTTTCTGATAAAGTGTAGAGAACTGAGTGATTTTCCATTTATGTTAGATCTTTATTTCTTCTTTATTAAGACCTTGATTCTTAGGGGGGATGAATTTAAGAACATTCTCTCTTATTTCCTCACACATCTGATTGAAAATCCTAGAGGGAGAGGATTTTTTTTTTCGTCAAAGATTCTAGCATTACGAGTCTTCCATATCTGCCAGATAATATGGGAAAAAGAGAGAATCCATAATTTTTTGATGGCTCTATGCTTGAAAAGAGAGAGCCATTGAGATAAGGAAAGAACAATGATATTAAGAAAGATCTAATCGACACCCATAAACTTCAAGATGATCTAAAGAGAGGAGGTAAAATGACATTGGATGAACAAATGATTAATTGTTTCCTCTCTGAATTTGCATAGAATACACCTATTAAGAAAATACTAACCTCTCTTGACTAGGTTGTCGATGATCAAGACCTTTTTCTAAAGAACCACCCAAAGGAAATAGTTGATTTTAGGGATATGCTCTTTAATCCAAACCTTGTGCTAAGCAAAATCAATGTCCGAAGAAGTGGAGAGAAGTATGTAACCAAAATTGACGGTATAAGAACCATCGAAAGAGTTTTCCCAATTAAACTCATCTTGAGAATCGAAGTGACCTAAATGTCTTTTGTTGAGGTCTTAGAGCTTCTTAATAGTGTTAATGTATTGGGAAGGAGCCTCCTCCCAAGAAAAATTGATCTAAGTTTTGGATCCATTATCCCAAGAGATGTAATTGCTAACTTTTTCCCCATACTTGTTACATAAATGTCCATAAAAGGGGGACCAAATTTCAATGTCTTTAAGGGGAGATGGGGGTGATCCATTTATCCTTCCAAAAATATATGAGGTGGCCATTCCATCTTGACAAGATTATTAATACTATAAGAAGGGTTTTGAAAACGTCACATGATCTACATTAGGCACTATTACTCTTGATCTCTTCATTGGCCATAAGAAGTTACCCACTATATTCCAAATCATAGACATGGATTTACATTATAATAATCTTTTGGAACATTCTTGGATACATGTTATACAAGCTATCCCATATATTATCCATCAATGTCACAAATCCATACATGAAAAATGTGAGTATATCATGGTTGTTGATCTAGAGACCTTTAAATATTACAAAGATAACACCTCTACTTCTCAAGTAGCCATTATTATTCCTCTAAAGAAACATATCCCTATGGATGAATTTTCCACCTCTTATGGAAGAATTTAGTCATGTCTCTGATACTACAATTTCTACACCACCATTGCTAGAACACGCTGTGGGTTTATATCTTGCTTCTCATTCTTCTAATGATGATCTACCTCTTACTTCTAATTTATTAGCTAATTCCATACACCATGAAAATGTTGAAGATTACTCCTCAAATAGTGATTTTGATACTATTGCACTTACTAATGACAACTTGTAAAAATTTAATTTTTACCCCATAAATTCAAATGAATCCATGTTTCATTCTCTTTTTACTTCTACCAGTCCTAGACATTAATGTCTTGAATCTGCTACATGTGCTAATTCTTTCCCCTCTACATTGGCTAGTCATGATACACCTACTCTAGCTATCTAGTTGACCCTTTATGACATGTTATTAATGCACTAGATCCTATTCTAACTCTTAGATCTCTCACTATTATGGCACGTCTTAACACCCCACATGAAGTAATATATATCTTGTTGGATCTTGAGTTTCTTAATTTATCATCTTTGTGGCATCAATCTACAAGAAAGCTATCTGTTATGCCCATAATCATGTATCTTACATTAGATGTATATAGCCAACTTGTGGCTATCATAACGTCTTATCATGATGTATCTCTTTCATATATGTTAGATTATCATTAGTGGGTCGGCCTTGGTGATGGCCATAGGATAGGAACAATATTAATAAGGGTTAATAGGTAGTAGTTGATCATCTTATTGAGCATTTGAGTCTTTTTGTATGGCTTGGAGGTTGCCCCCTTGAAGTGGTTAAACTAATATACTTTCATATTGAGATATTTTATCTGCAATATTGTGTTATTTGGTGTTATATTGTTGGTGATAATCAGATTTATACAAGTACTTTCATTACAAGTGGTATCAGAGCCTGATCTCAGCCAGCACAACGTCAAACCCTAATTGTGAAGGTCGAATATATCTCAATATTGGTAGTGAATTTTTCTCCAATTTTTTTTTTGGCCTGGAAAAAATTAGTCAAGTAAGCTCCTCTCCAAATTTCAAGCATTTTTAATTTGTTTTGCAAACGTTATAGTTGTTTTACATTTTTCATAATTCAACTCCACAAGGTGTAATTTTTGGAAATTTTCCAAGTTTCTTATATTTTTGGAAACCTTTCCAAAAATAACTAGGGTTTATTTTTTATGATTTCCTCTATTCGGCCAAAAATATTACAAAACCCCAAACCCTAAAATTTTTCCCTATTTCATCTACCCTGAGTCCCAAACCCTACATCATGACCAATAGATCTACCCGAGGCCAAGGGAAAGGTCAAGAAATTCCAGGAATGACCCCAAATAAAGAAGTTATGGATTTAGAGTCTTATGATTCAGGAGTATCTGAGGTGGTCATCCAACTTCAAGAAAGTGTAAATAATATGATGAGTAAGGATGACCTTAATAATGAGCTTCTTCATCTGAAAGGTAGCCTTAGGAGTGAACTTTAGACGGATTTTCACGTAATGAAGCAGGAGTTGTTACGTGTTATTTCAAACAAAACTCCCAATTCCAATCATATGGGTTCCTCTAACAATGGTCACAAAGATCCAAATCAATCTAATCATGGAAGCTCCTTTACTCATTCAGGTGGATCTCCTCACCAATGGGGGGCCATTATTCCAAAAGTGGAAATGCGTAAATTTGATGGAAAGGACCCGCTTAATCGAATTACCCAAATGGAAAATTCCTTCGATCTCCATAAGATCCTAGCGGGACAAAAGGTAACCGTGGCTTTTTTATACTTAGAACCTAACCAATTTGTTTGGTATCGTTGGTTATGTGCTCAAAGGCGGAAGAATGGTTTAAATATTACATGGACTATTTTCACTGAAGAGCTTCAATTACACTATAGTTATAGTGTTTTAGAAAATTACTTCAACCAATTAGCAAAGTTACGACAAATATGTTCAAGTTAAGGAGTATGTCCATCAATTCTAAAATATTTCCTTGTGTGTGGAAGATATTAGAGAATAGTATTTGAATGACCTATTTTTGGGGGTATTAAGGACCACATTGAGCATGAGGGTGCACATGTTTAACCCCACTCAAGATTTCTGATTCTATTATCATGGCACATAGGGCAGGGGAAAAATTTTATTTCTAGCAAAAGGTAGTCCTTCTCTAACATAAAATATTGTAGCACCTTTCCTCCATCGTACCCTTAGCCAGTTTGGTTGACACCTCAAAAAATTGAAGAAAAAAGAGCTATAGGGTTATTTTTTAATTGTGATAGCAAATATGGACCAAATGATAAATGTTCTGAGAAAAAAATGTTCTACATTGAAGGGTCCGGGTGATGAGCAAGAATATGAGGAAACATCAAACGAGGAAGTGGAAAAATTAGAGGAAGAATCTAGAGATCCCCAGCCCACTATTTCACCATGCTCTATCAGGTATTAGTAATCCACAAACCCTTCAGGTTGTGGGTTATCTTAAGAAGTAGAAGGCAACAATATTTATTTATTCGGGGAGCACACATAATTTCATCAATCATAAGCTGGAAGCAAGACTAAATTGTTTCATCTACCCAACACCTGAATTTCAAGTAATGATTGTAGATGGTAACACAATCCAATGTTTAGGTAAATTCCATAAAATTAAAGTTATGATGGGTGACTACACATTAGAATCTACAATGTTTGTTATTTCTATGGGCGGAGCTGATATTGACTTAGATATTCAGTGGCTCACAAATTTGGGAACCATAGAGCTAAATTTACAAGAATTATTCATGCACTTTCATTATGAGGGTAAATAGTTTGAACTTTGAGGAGTACAAGATAAATATCCTCAGGTGGTGAGTTCTCAAAAAATGCAGAAGATTCTTAAAAAGGGATCTGAAGGTTTTGTGGCACGTTTTTTCTCGATGGAAGTTCAGTCGCCAATGAAGGTAGTGCATCATGATCCTCAGAAGGTTATTGATCAACATGTAGTTGTCTTCAAGGATCCTGGAGGATTGCCTCCTGAAAGAGAGTGTGATCATGCCATTTTGTTGATTCTAGGAAGCCACTCCCCTAACATCAGGCCTTATTACCCATATGTGCAAAAGAGTGAGATTGAGAAAATGGTGGAGGAAATGTTGGAAGTGGGTATTATTCATCATAGTCAGAGTGCTTATTCTGTGCCAATGGTGATGGTACACCACAAGGATGGAAGATGGTGCATGTGTCCAAACTACCAAGAGCTCAACAAGTACACTATCAAAGATAAGTTTCCTAATCCTATCATTGATGATTTATTAGATGAGTTGCACAGTGTGATTTATTTTACAAAACTATATCTGCATTCTGGGTATCACCAAATTAGAGTAAAGAAAAAAGATATTCATAAGACAACCTTCATAACTCATTAAGGGCATTATGAATTCCTAGTGATGCCTTTTGGTATTACCAATTCTCCCTCCACATTTTAGAGTTTGATGAATTCAATATTTAGACCATTTCTAAGGAAATTTGTCTTAGTATTTTTTGATGATATCCTCATCTACAACAACTCATGGGAGAAACATTTACATCATGTCAATACAGTCTTAGAAGTCTTAGAGAAACATCAACTATATGCCAAGCCTTCAAAGTTTTCTTTTGGGGTACATGAAGTGGAATACTTGGGCCATATTATTTCTCATGAAGGTGTTAAGGTGGACCCTCACAAGATCCAGGGCATGGTGGAATGGGAAGTCCCAAGAACCCTCAAGAAATTACGAGGTTTCTTAGGTATCACAGAGTATTATCACATGTTTGTAAAAAAATATGATAGTATAGAAACACCACTTAAAAAATTATTGAATAAATACTCCTTTCAATGGAATGAGGAATCTTTTAGGGTATTTGAAAAATTGAAGGTGGCAATGTGCACCACTCTAGTCTTGGCAACTCTAGATTTCTCCAAGACTTTCATAGTTGAATGTGATGCTTCGGGAAATGGGATCAGAGCAGTACTTATGTAAGAAGGACATCCCATATCATTTAAGATCCGAAAACTAAAAGAATTTTTTTTTGTTCAAGCCCACCTATGATAAGGAAATGATGGCAATACTACATGCAGTCAAAAAATGGAAACCATACTTGATGGGTAGACATTTTAAGGTAAAAACTAATCATGATAGTTTGAAATATTTCTTGTAGTAACGACTATCTTCAGAAGATCAACAAAAATGGGTCATTAAGATGTTGGGGTATGACTTTGAGATTGTTTATAAGAAAGGGAAGGAAAAAAATTTCATTGATGATCTATCTAGGAGGGATGAGTCCGCAGAAGCATTGTTATATGCCATCTCTATACTAAAGGTAGATTGGGTAGATCAAGAAAGGGAAGAATGGTAGAAAGATGCAACAACACATACTCTCATTTAGAATATCCAAACAGATCCATCCATATGAAAAAATTATATGGAAGGGGGATACATTGTGGTACAAGGATAGGTTATATCTATGTAAGAACTCTACACTTAAACACCACATTTTTTAGAGCTCCATTCTTCTCCACTATGTGGCCATTCCGGGTTCTTGAAAACTTATCATAGAGTTAAGCAGAATTTATTTTAGGAGGGTTTAAAAGGAGATGCTCAAAAATTTGTGGCAAAATCTTTAGTGTGTCAACAAAATAAGGGTGAGACCATTAAGATATCATGTCTCCTCCAACCTTTGTCTATTCCTAGTGAGAGATGGGAAGAGGTATCGATGGATTTCATCACATGATTACCTAAATCAGAAGGGAAAAGTGTCATCATGGTCATGGTGGATAGACTTACCAAGCACACTCATTTTTGTTCCCTGGCTCATCCTTTCATAACTAGTACACTTTCCATCTCATTTATGGACACAATTCAAAATCTCCATGACACACCCAAAATTATAGTAAGTGATCGCGATCCAATATTTACAAGAAGTTTTTGGACTGATTTGTTCTCTTGTTTGGGTACCCAATTGGCCCATAGTTCCTCTTATCATCCTCAATCAGATGGGCAAACTAAGGTGGTAAATAAATTTTTAGAGGGATATCTTCATTTTATTACTTTAGATAAACAAGAACATTGGGTGTAATGGTTTCCACTTGCAAAACAGTGGTACAATACTTCATTTCATACCTCCTCCAAAATGTCTCCATTTTTGGCACTTTATGGGTACCATCCTCCATCACTCATATCTAACTTGAAGGTCAAACCAAAGGTGAGAGAAATCAAAGATCGCATTCAACACTAGCACGAGGTACTCTCTAGTATTAGAGATAATTTGGCAAGGGCACAAAACCACATGAAGAAACATGATGATCAACATCATAGTGAGTGACACTTTGAAGATGGTGACTTTGTTTTTGTACGGTTGCAGCCATATAAGCAGTTATCATTATAAAAACATAAGAAGGATAATAAGCTTGCTCCTAAACACTATGGTCCTTATCGAGTGTTGCAGAAATGCATTAATACTCATAATAATGATAAGAGATAAAATGATAGCTTATATACACAAGTGGAGATGAAGTGTTAGTTGTATAGAGTAGAACATATGAGATCTAGATGTGCAAAAATGAGGACCAAGATAATTTGAGACTATAGATGCTTCGTTTCTAATAGTGGAATAGGGAAATACCCTAGTGTAGGACTTTACAACTAATATATAGTCTTTCCATGATTTTTTATGTTCCTAACTAGTGATGTATCATCTTAGACCCTTTTATAGTCAACTTTTATAAATTTTTGCATGCTTCACTTTCAACACCCTTCATCAAATCATTAGATAACTAAAGGGAAAATCATGTGTGTGGTGAGGATAAACTACTCTTGGTGGTCAACCCTTCCTAAACCAATTCAATTTCTACCCTACATGCCCTCGATTCGGATCAAGCCTTGTGTAGTTCTCCTAGGTGCATGTGCAATTGTGAGTGTGATCTAAGCCAACCTTCTATGAGTGCCTCCGTGTATCTTGGAAAAAATATAGTGAGATAATTATAGAGTAGAGAATGTACCTCAAACAATAGTAGTGTGATGTAGTCTGCTTCAACTATTAGGCTAAACCCTTTTTTCTTTTAAAGACCTTTGATAATGCTTGGAGTGACTTTACTCGTATCAAGACATGGCTCTAAGACCTTTACATGCCTAAAAATGGAGGAAACTAGACACTTTGACCTAGTTGAATGCTTCAAACTTATATTAGCGTCTTCTCTAAATGATGTGTGCCTGATTTAGCAAGATACAGAAGACCTTTGAGTGCTTTTGGATTGATATTTGTAATTTTGGATCTTATGAAAGTGTCGAGTGAGTAAAAAATTGATATTGACTTACATATATAGCCTTCCATAGGTGAAATATTCTAATAAGTGTGACCCTAGGAAGATGAAATGATGCAATAAAGATATCCAAATTGAAAATAGATTGAAAGATATAAAGGGGAGGGACCATACAAGTCGAGCAAGACCATACAACTTATCTTCACCAAACTATATGAGTCTGGATAGGCAACTTGTGATGTGAAACCAAAAGTTATCAAATAATGCACAAAGATGATTTATTGCTTTTCTTAATTAACAATTCCTAAGTTATTGATATAATAAAGTGTAGAGACGAGAAACTCAAGAAAGAGATAGGGAGGCGTATTGATTGGACTTAGACTATGAACATTTGTTTCAAAAAGGGAATACAACAAAACTTGTCACTTCTAAAGGATAAATTACTGTATTTTAGTGTATACACACTCATTGTTAAGGTTTTGGGTCATTTTGGTGGATGAAAAAGATTTCCACATATTTGTGAGACCTAATTTTTTATAATGGGACATATCTCAGGCAGTCACAAGGGGATAGAAAGTGTCCAAGCATCACTATCTCATTGAATAGAACCTCCAATTAGAGGCGAAAGTTCCTTAAATAGTTGGATGATTTGGTCCTTGCATACAATACACTCCCAGAAACAAAAAATAAAGCATCTGTAGGACATGTCCATTTTATTCATCATTCTTTAACACTCATATTAGCTTCCAAATCATCTAAATAACTAATTACACATATTCTCTCATGTTTTACCAAATTTAGCACATGTTCTAATTGTTCTATTGCAAATTGCTATTATATGTATACTTCAATAATAAATTAAACATCATCATATTACTAACCCTAACATGAAAGTGAACTAATTACAAGGAATTAACCCCCTTTCCTCACACTTAATCATTTTCAGGTAAATCAATAAATAAAGAAAATGACAAAAAAAAAAGAGTTTATTGAGAAAAGACAAACAAAGAGAATAATAGCCATATAAGTTCTCTATTTTGTTATCATTATTTATATAGTTACATATGAATGTTGAAAAAGTGAATTTAATGATTTAAACCTGTTGAAATTATAGCACAATTTTTGACTTACACTAGAATCATGGATTGAAAAAAGAGGTGAGTACATGAATTGTAGTATTAATAAATAGTACTAAAAAATATTGGTGTGAGTAAATATGGTAGGAAGTAGTTTGTGTGTTATATGTATCTCAAACATTTAGTCAGGTTGCTCACTGAATTTTAACATTTTAGGTCACCTTTGTATAACATATTTTGTTGTATATTTAAATGTTTAATTTTGATTAATAGCTATATTGTTGAGTTTCCATTTTTTTTAAACGTATTTAAGCGCGCACACACATGCACATAATACATTCATATAAACTTTGTGAATAATGTTATTTTTTTTAATCCCCATAGGGGTTCTTGTAATGAGATTGGTATTTCTTGGGTTATTTTTAACCAATGATTACTCAACACCTCTGTGGTACAACCATTTCCTGATTGTCTCACTTATGAGATAATCAATTTATTGTCAGAGATATGCTAATATAATATTCAATATAGGTTGTTATAATGAAATTTTTATTTGTTCCCGATTGTCATTTTTCCTTTTGCATAGATAATTAATTTATTATCATGAATATGTTATTATAATAAATATACATGGTTTTAAAAAAAGGTAGTTAGACAGTTATGGTGGTTTAATCTTATTACATTCTCTTGTTGTGAAGCTTAGCCCAATTAAGTGGATCTCCTCGACTTTCATTTCTTCACTTTATTTTTTGTGATTTTTCTAAGCTATAGATTATTGCATACTAATGTTAAATCTTATGGAATTTGGATAGTAGTTTTCATATGTGAGCTCTATTTTTCTTTCCATTGGGTTCTTTAAAAAAATTTGAACTGAAAACACATTGAAGATAAAGCATACCGAGAGAGACTTACAAACAAGTGAAAATCATAGTACTACATATATTGAGATCTTATAGTTTTACTCAATATGGAGTATTAAAAGCTGAACTCTAATAGATTTATTGCATGCATAATAGTGTAATGTGCATGAAAACCATGATGGTGAAACATTATATATGAGGATTTGTGTTACTAATATAGTGGAGAATCTACCTAAAATCTTCTTCTTGTGAACATAATCATCACTACAACAAACCCTTTTAAGGGGTCTGCTATAATGACTACCAACAATGATCTTTCAATGCTTACAATGGATTACCCAATTGAAAATTATGCATGTTATGTCTTAGATGATGGGGCCTCTTCCATCACTTTCTACTCTCTTGTAGAAACTCTAAGCTTCACTAAAATATGGGGGGCCTTTTACAGGAAATTCGATACAAAGACAAGGGATCCATTTATGTATATATTTAAAGAAACAAAGCCTTATGATACATATTTTAGCAAAGATTAGTTGGATATGAAGGTACTAGAGTATGATAATGTTTAAGATTTAGGATAAAGTTAGATTGTGATTATAATAGAAAGTTTTCGTCTGTAGTGTATTAAAGAAGCCATTAACATTGCGGAGTGATTTGTAGCCCGATGTGTATGTAAGTCTCCAGAAAAATATTGCTAAAGCATTGAAGATAGGACTAGTTCCATTAGACTCAGTATCAAAAAATACTATTGAAGGCTTTGTCTATAAAATCTCAAATTTAAGAGACCACTCCAGTATAGTGCAAGTGATAATGTGCTATCATTATTTTTACAATACTAACATTTGGAACAATATTATCTCTCTCAATTTTTCATTCAGTTTCATCTTATTTTTGGTACACATTTAAACATGTTGAGGTATAAATTGCATGCATTTATGACTGCAACTTCACCATTTTTTATATGATATTGTCTCTAGGTTGCATTTCTAAATTGCTTTAGCTTGATTTGGTTAATTGTTTCCATTTCCTATATTTAACATGTGTTAGTCTTGAAATTGATGAATTAACTGCTATATTTCCACAAATATGAAAAAAATTTAATTATTGTCATCTTGTGGGTAGATCACATTCTAATTTGCTTCATGTTTTACTAACATGAATCCAAAACCTGATGGGTTCATTGATAAAAACAAAATTAAGAAGACTTTGAAACTGTGTTTTTTCTATATAGATAAGAGTGTTAGTGATATACTAGGATGTGAAATATTTTAGGTGAAGTCCATACATTCTAGATAACAAGTGTAAAACTTAAAAGAAATTTATAGTGAAATATTTTCACAGCTTTTAAATAGATCATGGTGAAGGATTTGATGCTCCAATTCGTGGTATCATTTTTATTTTTGATAATGTTAATGACATTTCAAATGAGATTGAAATTGTCTCAAATGAAAATGGAAATGATATAGATCATTAGGCTTGAGTGCAGCTATGTGTAGGTATGTTTTTGCGAATGTTATTTAAGGGACTTTGGAGCACATATAGGTTGAGTAGTGAAAATTTCCAAAAGGCCCTTTTTAAGATGGGAAAATTCAATGTTTTATAGTATTCTTTTATTTTCTTTGTGATCAATGTCCAACAATTAGAACTATGATTGATTTTGTAGTCTTTCTATTATTCAGGAAGGTATTCAAAGCTAAAATATTATTGTATTATAACATGATTTGTATATTTTTTAATATTTATAAAGTTTTGGTTAACCATTAGTGCGTAAACTTATTGAAAAAGAGAATAATGAAAAATGGATTTAGTGATCATAACTTTACACTATTCAATGCCATTTTTAAGTTGTAAGATTCCATCGGTTTTATTTAGTAGGAACAATATTAGGTGGTGCAAATGGTGGAAGTCTCTTAGTCATTTTCATCCATATGATTTTAGTGTTATATTCTAGATGTTTTGGGTTGTGTGTAGATTTAATTTTTACATTGTTTGAATTTATCTACTGAATATAATTAATAACACAACATTGTTACACAGTAAACCTACACATTATATGAATGCATTGTGTCATGACATGTTACAATATTGAAGAAATAGAAGCAAAAAATGAAATAATGAAAAATAGTTGAATGATAATGGAGAAGAAAATGAGACCAAAGATGAAGAAGAATATTTGAATGGGATGAAGAACAAAATAAGGCGTTCCCCCTATGGGAAAGGGCTTTGCAGACATTCACGGGACTATGTTAAATTTAACGGTCGTGGTGACGGTTTAGCTTTTCTATGCTATTTTTACAGATTTGCTATTTTAAACAATTTTACTTTTCAATTTTACATGATGCGGTAAGTTTGTCATTTTTAAGATTTAGTTTTTGGTTTTTGCATACAATATTTGCCTTTAAATATTGTAACACTATAATTTCATTGTGTGTAAATATTCTAATTTAAATTTATAGCTTGCATGGCACATTATATTATTATAAAACTTTTACTTTCAAGGTATATTTAGCGTTTTATATTTTATTAGCTCGGGCTGATTTTAGAGACGTGTGTTGATCTAATTATATAAATACACCATATTATATAATATGGTAGCCGAATACTGTTTTAACAGAGTTAAAAGGGCGAGAGAAGGTCTCGAATAACATGCCGTTGGTTAGCTTTACAAGTCACTGAGTTCTTTTTGTCGAGTATTCTGCAGAAATGAAGATCTCAAGTATATTGGCATCAGACTTTCAAATACTGAAAAAGCAATGAAGATGATTCGTGAGATAGAAAAACCGTTGAGAAAAAGATATGGAGCAACAGAACTGGAGCATCAATTTGACATTGTTAAAAAAGTGGCAAAAGAGCAGCGGAAGAATTTACGAAAAGAGAAGAGAGATACGGAATCAAAACTAGAGGTGGAGGTTGAAAATCTAAACAACAATTGCGATAGTTTGGACACAACGATCTTTAACTTGTTACAGAAGTTTAATTTCTTTCAAAAGTCTGAAAAGTAAGGAAATAAAATTATATGCGACCCTTTTAAAGTTTATATTGTGTTACAAGTTTATTTCTTGTTTTTTTTTATTTGTACAGATTGACATGGTTTAATTGGCCAATATGCCTTTCTTAAGTTAAAAATCTTGAGTAACGACAATTGTTCATCATAGTCGTCATCTGTTTTTTTGGTCATATATTGTTTCAGTTCTACTCAACAATCAGTCTTTTCATCTTCAATCTGTATCTTAATCTCCAATTTCATTGAAAAATAATGGGTCACTTAAATCGCCTGAATACCTCAAATTTTACCAGTTTTCAATGTTGAATGTCCACCAAAACTACAAGAGCTTGCAATCTTTTAATATCAGGAAGAATGATATTCATTCTATTATTTGTAACTTTTTGTAGAGGCAATTTCTTCTCTTGGTGTATCTACAACAACCAACAAGTTCTCTGCATGTGAATTAGGTGTCTTGTGCACAGATTCATCAATCTTGAG
Source organism: Taxus chinensis (assembly GCA_019776745.2). Taxonomy (NCBI): domain Eukaryota; kingdom Viridiplantae; phylum Streptophyta; class Pinopsida; order Cupressales; family Taxaceae; genus Taxus; species Taxus chinensis. The sequence goes on from CM034148.1 coordinate 630,215,072, forward strand.
CCATGACATTGGCCTAAGTCTGATCTATTTTGTATTGAGTTTAATCCTTCACCAGGTGACTGCACCTGAGACAAGATTTGACTCACGAGGTGGGTGTAACTTTCAAGAAGATGTGGCTTGGCCCATGACCGTCTCTTATGGCTTCTCCCTCAGCGAACAAACCCTTGGGAAGCCGATTCATACATATTAGTCAGACGGCCAATCCATCTACAACCTCGCTCATGCCAATTTTAGTGTTGTTTATTGTGTCATCAAAGTATATATTAAATGTCTATTGTGACTTTAAAAGAGTCGAGTCTTTTTATGTTACAGTTTTTTAAGTGTGTATTTCATAGAGTTCATAATTTTTAATTGTGTAGAGGATGTGAACATAGTGTTGGGATGTTGTAGAAGATATTTAATAGTGGACCAATTTTTTTTTTAATTGAAAAATACTGTATTTTCATGGTCAAGTTCCATTTATAGTCATTGACTATAATGTGAGAATCAATTAATTGTGTTATGTATCTCTTAGGTTTAGAATCCTGTCCAAGTTAAGTATTGTTTACAAATTTATTAAGAGAGTCTATAGTGCTATTATAATTTTTTTAAATAGTTTAAAGATACAAAGAAAATATTTGTTTTTGTAAGGATGTATTATCAGTTGAAATTGACGTCCAAGTCTAAATTAGGGGGAGTTCCATGTATATGTGCTTCAAAAGTGACATTGTGTCTTCCATAGAATATCATACGCACCCTTCTATGTTGATCACACAGCCATTGCCGCTTAACGGTTATAAATAAAGGTTTATTTGTCTCTACTTATGTGGGTAAAAGGGCTTTCCCATTTTCTGTTGAAAGCAACACACCTTGGTTAATGACCATTGGTACCAGAAAAATCAGAAAAGAATTCTCATTAGAGCTACAATTAAAAATTTGTTGCAATGTACACCTCGTATAACAAGAGCCCAAAGAGTTTTGACTTGAATAGAATATTAAGGTTTTGCTCATTGTCAACTTTGTTGCTAAATAAATTTCTCTGCTTACCTGCAAGATACTTTCTTGCGCCAAGTATTCACATAATGATTCAAATAAATGCATGTATATATTGTGGCAGAACATATGGAACACAAAATCTAACTTTTCAACATACGTGTTCAATTTTTCCTTTTTACAATTACTCGCTTCTTTATGTAAACCAATACCTGCACACAAATACCTATAGTTTTAAAATGTCGAGAAAGAACCATGCATTATTGTCTTTTCAAGCATCGCTGAAACATATAGAATATGTTCTTATTGATGAAATGAGTTTCATCAGCCCAAAGTCTGCTTAAGAAAAATTGACAGTAGGCTATGCGAAGCTTTCCCACACTCAAAAACATATGAATTTGGAAACAGATCAGACATCCTCCTCAGTGACCTCGGCCAATTACCACCGGTTTTGGATAGTCCTCTTTATGCAAGTAAATCCTATGGAGCCAGCCTTTGGAAGGGATTCCATTCTTCCATTACATTGCAAACAATATTTTGGCAACAAGGAACAACCATTGCACAAGTTTCATTCTGGAATTTATTGCTCCACATGCGAGATTCAAATCCTCTTATTGAGGATTGAGAACTCCTAATGTCTCACACAGACACATACCTAACTTAGCAGGAGCTCAAAATTTTTAAGGACGCACCACATTTGTTTCAAAAAATGATCTGGTGGACTCCCACAACCTTCATATGTTGAAGGCATTGAACGTTCCGATCACCCAATCCATTGCTGAGAGTAACAGGTGGGCTGGACCAGGAGATTCTGATGATGATCAATTGGAACACAAAGTTCTATTGTGCAAACAACAAAAAATAATGCTTATTACAAATTTATGGGTTGACGTAGGCCTCGTAAATGGTGTTACAGGAACAATCACCGACATTGTCTATGACACATCAATGCCACCACCAACATTACCTTTATTTGTTGTTGTCAAATTTGATAGATACAATGACCCATGTTGGGATCCCTCCAACCCGTTACATATTCTGATACCCCCTATTTCGAGAGGGAATCAAAGACAATTGCCAATTAAAATGGCATGGGAATTAACTATCCACAAGTCCCAGGGACTTACTTTGCATAGAGCAACTATCGACATTAGAACCATTGAAAGACATGGTCTAACATTCACAGCTTTCTCCAGAGTTCCCTTGCTTGCAAATTTGTGCATTTTACCTCCTTTTTCATTTGAAAGGTACTCAAAAATGGCACACATACCAACACTTGGAGCAAGAAGAGGGGAGGAGTCAAGACTACTATCCCTCAACCTGTCATAAATACTACCCTCTACATTGATAACACCTCCACTACTACTTTACTCAACACTTCTTGTATCCAAAGCGGCATTTCCGTTCAAGGTGTATCAAATGTATTCATGTTTAGTGAAAATAAAATTCCCACAAAAGGCTACCATTCATGATATAAATTATGTAAATGTACAAAGGTCTTCATGTATACATGTTTAGTTCAGATGTCGTGATATAAGATTTGCAACTGCATATGTACGAATCTAATTTAAATGTACACATACAACATTTCAATGTAATGTGTCATCCATATTCCTACACTACCACTATCAATCACACGCCTTATCGAGTGTACAAAAAAGCTTTTTTCAACAAAAGACTAACAAAACAACTGATGCAACACTAACACAATTACCCAAAAGTAAGTAACTATCCAAAATGGTATCAAATGTATTCATGTTTAGAGTGAAAAAATTGGCCACACAACGATACCACTCATGATATAAAATTTACACATGCACGAAAGTCTTCATGTATTCATGTTAAGTTCAAATAAAATAGTCTGCAAAATGCTACCACTCATGATATGAGATTTGTAAATGTATATGTATGAATTTGTAACAAGTTTGAAATGAAGAGATGATACCTTTAAATGAAGTGATATCTACACTTACAAAATCAATCAAACCCCTTATCAACATCAACAACAAAAGTAATAACTATCCCTCTAAAACAAATAATATATACCGTTCGACGTTCACATTGCATTGTACACATGCGATTGCTAGTCTATAGGCTCAACCAATTATACTCATTATGCCGAGAAATTCGAAGGAGAAATAGAGGCTTATGGTTTTTTTGGGTTTTGTGGGTGTTTGATAATTTTATGTTAAGATCGGTAATTGGACATAATTTTGTTCTTCAATTGTTGGGAATTTTCAACATTTAAGCAAGGGCCAACAATTCTGTAATGTTTTTTTGTGTTCTTGTTAAAAATTGGGCCTGGGTTGTCTGTTTTCGCTTAAATCCTCATGAGAAAAGATCTAATTTTACTGTTGTTGATGTGAATTGTGTTGTTGTTGTTTTTTGCTTCATGATGTAACTTTGTTTTGCAGTTAGAAGCTAATGCTAAAATTTGTGGTTAGATGTAGTCAAATCGGATCACTTTAGAATGGATGAAATTCAGGAACAAATCATTGCACACAAAATTATCCATTTTTTAATCTTTTATTTTGTAATTTGAAAAGAATTAACATACAATTAGAGTTTCTCGTTAAATGATCTTAAAATTTCTATCACGTTGTTTTGGCTACAGAGTTTGGGAAATTGTGCTAGAATTGATGTTTAGAGTGACCCTTTTTTCTAGTTGTTGTGTGGATCATCTGTTTTTGCTGGAAGTTTTGAGAATTTAAGAATCTTACATTAATATCTTTGTTTGTTTATCAGATGCCTGAAAACAAAGTTGATGGTTTTACCTTGGCAAATAAAGTTCATTCAATTGATTCCTATCTGGGTTAGATTACATGAACTCTCTTTGGAATACTGGGTTGAAGAGGTCATAATGGGTTAAATCCATGATTGGAAATCATCTCCCTTAACCCTGTTACCAAATGTATAAAAACATTTGTGTTTGGTAGATTTTGTGCCAATGTTCTAAATAAGGTTTTGCCTTTTTCTACCACTTCATCTTTTTAAGTTTCGTAAATGGGTGCAACACGTCAAGAATGCTTGAATGTTATGGTTATCCAATCTTTCCTAAAAATTTGTCATCCTGATAAAAATTTTCCTTCTGAGATTAAGGAGCAATGGATCTAGAATTCAAAAAAGGAGAAGAGCTCTTAATAACATCCCCAAAGAGTTATGATTGAGAAAGACAATTAATAAAGGAATATAGAAGAAAATTCTTTTATTGTCTTTTGATATGAATCGGGAACACCACATATCTCTACTTAGAAAAAGAATTAGGGTCCTCAATCAAATAACAAAATAAAGCATAAAGAAAAGGAAGCATTTAATAGTGTTAAATCAACATGTTTCATTGAACTAGATCCCTCATAGCTGGAAGAGAGGAGACATGTCTTTGTAATTCCAAATCCAAATTCCACACAACAAAACACAACAAAAAATAAATAAATGATTAAATCTACACAAGTTCATGGATTTAACAACCTCCTTCATTTTGGCGCTTGTTATTTTAATGCTTGGTTGAACCATACCCGACCCCATTTTAGCTTTTTCTTTTCTATGTGACACAACATTCCATCCCTTTAATGGCGTCATCAACATTAAGATCCTCTAGGGGATTTTTTTCCTTTGCACCCTCTAACACCCTGCATTTATAATCCTTAAACTTAGCACCCTCCCAAGATGCAAAAAATTGCATTTTTCACTCTCCATTCATAATAGGAACAAAAGTGAAATCCCGAGCTCAATTTTTTGAATGAAACCTAGGTCTATCACCATCCAAGGGATAATCCTTCACATCTTCTTCCTAGTGATATGTAATTTGTTTTTCACATACTTTGGGTTCGTTGATATTTGGTTGAATCTTGTATTATTTGGTTGCCTTTTTTGTCTTTTTGCTATTGGTTGTAACCCTTTTGTTGGTTTGGGTATCTCTTTACCCAATTTATGCTTTAAGTACTATTTTTGACATGGTAATTCTTTATCTTTGAATGTGTATTTTGTAAAAGGTTTAGGGTCATTTCAAAAACCCTACATTTACCATTTATCAAAACAATATTAAATATTTGTTGTAACTACAAAATATATAGAATATATTTATGATGGAATAGATTTAACATTGTAATCCACACATAGAAGATTTATTAATAGATGAAGAAATGGTAGTACTAATAAGATCATTACCCTCTATTTGAATAGGGTCTGAGCCAATCTCTAGAGGAACATTTTCCCTACCATTTTTCCTATGCTTTATATCTATGTTGTCATCGTCCTACTCTTTCCTTGCTGGGCCTACTCCACCAAAATTTGAAATTCGCTTCCATTATTCTTGAATCCAAAAATGTAGAATTACCTACGAAAATTAAGAGCTACTGAGTTTTACGAGAGTAAAGATATTCTCAATATTTTGAAAAATATTGATAGTCTCATCAATCAATACCATAATATATATGTATGTGTGTGTGCAGGTGCATGTGTGTGCACACGTGTGCGTGCGTGCATGTTAATCACTAAAGTTAGATATCACTCTTTAATGCATCTTGAAATTATTTCTATGACACTAAACATCCTCATTGAATCAAAACAGTAATCACACGTTGGTTGGTTGACGTGGTATGCGGTAGCAAATAAACCTTAACACATAGTGATATTTATGCCAATAATGATAACATCATAATAAAGGTGACCCTCTTACTAACATAATGACTGATTGATTATGGGATAAGTATATTCACTTGTTTGGCCTTCCCATCTCCTCCTTTGTGGCTTCATAATCCCAATAAAAATCATATAAATGCCTCTAAATACATGCCTTACTACTCCAAGTTAGATATGTTTCTTCAATGTATCTTGAAAATGCTTGTACGACTCTAAAAATCCTCACCAAACACACACACGCATGTGTGTGTGTGTGTGTGTGTGTGTGTGTGTGTGTGTGTGTGTGTGTGTGTGTGTGTGTGTGTGTGTGTGTGTGTGTGTGTGTGTGTGTGTCTGTTAATCGCTAGTGTTAGATATCCCTCTTTAATACATCTTGGAATTGTTTCTATGACACTAAAAGTCCTCATTGAATCAAAACATTAATCCCATGTTGGTTGGTTGACCTAGTTCGCGATAGCATATAAACCTCAACACATGATGATCTTTATGCCAATAGTGATAACATCATAATAGAAGTGACCCTCTTACTAACATAATGACTGATTGATTATGTGATAAGTATATTTACTTGTTTGGCCCTCCCATCTCCTCCTTTGTGGCTTCATAATCCCAATAAAAATCATATAAATGCCTCTAAATACATGCCTTACTACCTTAAGTTAGATATGTTTCTTCAATGTATCTTGAAAATGCTTGTATGACTCTAAAAATCCTCATCGAACACGCGCGCGCGCATGCGCGCAACGTGTGTGTTAATCGCTAAAGTTAGATATCCCTCTTTAATGCATCTTGGAATTGTTTCTATGACACTAAAAATCCTCATTGAATCAAAACATATTTAATCCCATGTTGGTTAGTTGACCTAGTCCACGATACCATATAAACCTTAAGACATGATGATCTTTATGTCAATAGTGATAACATCATAATAGAAGTGACTCTCTTACTAACATAATGATTGATTGATTATGCGATAAGTATATTTACTTGTTTGGCCTTCCCATCTCCTCCTTTATGGCTTCATAATCCTAATAAAAATCATATAAATGCCTCTAAACACATGCCTTACTACCCCAAGTTAGATACGTTTTTTCAAGGCATCTTGAAAATGCTTGTACGACTCTAAAAATCCTGCTTGGCTAAAGATTGCTCATGGTGTTGTAGAAGGATTCCCATATCTTCATCATCATTGTAACCAACGCATTGTTCAAAGGGATGTGAAGACTTCTAACATTCTTTAGGATGATAATTTTGAAGCACATTTGTCAAACTTTGGCATTGCCACTTGTGCATTTCCTCAACCAAAACCCACACCTCTACCTATGTTAAGGGTATCATTGGTTACATTGACCCTGACTATGCAAGAACATCAAGGCTTAGTGAGAAATTATATGATGTATACAGTTACATAATTGTTCTTCTTGAGTTGTTGAAGGGAAGGAAGCTATGGACGATAACTCAAATTTTCTTTAGTTGCTAAGATTTTTGTTTGCCAATTTTCTTTCCGAGGTTACACTATACAATGTTTAAGTATTTTTAAGGTTTGTTGTTTGGAGCATGGAGCAATCAAATGTGGATGGAGTTCTCTTTGACATTAGCATGTGAACACAAATACTATCAAAAGCAGACAACAACACAATATTGGAAACTGTTGATACAACTTTGCACCAAGAAACAAGCCTAATATTTTTGTTTGTTAATTTTCTTTTGGAGCTTACACTGTACACAGTTTAAGTATTTTTAAGGTTTTTTGTCTAGAGCATGGAGCAATACCTCCACTACTACTTTACTCAAAATTCTTGTATCCAAAGTCGTATAAAATGTATTCATGTTTAGTGCAAATAAAATTGGTCACAAATGGCTATAACTTATGATATAAAATCTACAAATATACGGAAGTCTTCATGTATTCATGTTTAATTCAAATAAAATAGTTTGCAAAAAACTACCACTTATGATATAAGATTTGCAAATGTATATGTATGAATTTGTAACAAATTTGAAATGTATAGCTAGAACCTTTCAATGCAACGCTTCATCTATATTCCTACACTTACACTATCAATCACACCTCTTATCAACATCAACTATAAAAATAATAACTATCCCTCTAAATCAAATAACATATACCGTTCAATGTTCACATTGCATTGTACACATGCGATTGCTAGTCTAACGAATAATAGCAAATGTACTATAAATTCAGTAGAGGAACAAACAACATTCGAGATTATGAAGGATTATATACGAAAGATCCTTTTCTGGCTTTCCCTTTAACTTTAGGAATGTGTGCCATCTCTATTTGTACTATCTTTAGGATATTGTGCAGGAACAAATGCAACTGATAAATTCCATCATACATGCACTACAAATTCAGTACAGGAACAGATAACATTAGAGATTATGCAGGATTATATACGAAAACTTTTTGGGCTTTCTCTTTAGCTTTATGTCTGCTATCTCTAGCGAAAATACCCTCTCGATAAAGATATACACAATTGACTGACATAGAAATTATGAAATAGGAATTTTACAGGAATGCCTCGACGGCTCCCACATTGCCGGCACTAGAAACCGACAGTTGTTGACGCCGTGTGCGTTGTAGCTCGCTCGAGTCGTGTTATCCACCACCAGATCCCCCGGATACCCGGAATATGCGCCCTTGCCGAATATCCCTGTGCAGGCGGTGACCGCCTCCTGGGGAGCCAGAGCATCCCCCTGGTAATACCCTGTGTTGAATGGATTTGTGGCGGTTCCTGCCACAATCGCCGCTATGTTTATTATCATTCCATCCACACCCACGTCTCCATTCGGAGGAATGAGCGGCGGCGTGGGAGGGCCGTATGCAGGCGCCGCAAATGGCCACGCGCATTGCCCCGGGCATTCCACTCCCGAGTTCCCCACCCACCCAAACAATATCCTCCTTCCACTTGAGAGGCGAACATAATCATGAAAGCCGCACGAGTTCATGCAGAATCTCTCCACGTTCACGTCCTCTGCCGTCAGAACCAGATAGATTCCCATGGAACTGAGAATTGGAAACCATCGCTTAGACAACGCCCCCTTAACCAGCAGTGGTATATCTCTTCTCTTCAAATTCTTGCCAAGTGAAGAGGAGGCGTCGGAGGCCTGCCCTCCGATCCGAACATCCCTCGACACGCCTTGCTTGCCCGAGCCCGTATATCTCCCAGTGGTCGCCCACCAACTGGTTACGGAGGGTGTATTAGTGCTCCCTCCATTAAAGGAAGACAGGAAATCTGTAACGATGGCTTTCTGTGAGGGAGTGAAATTACCATACCAGAGGATGAACACATTTATGGGAGCGGGACCCGTGAGAAGCGGTCCCCTGTGATATCGCAATATCAGCGGAGCCGACGGAACTAAAGCTGACAACTTTCTTCCCTGGTCAAATGAAAGAGCAGGCGGAATGGTAGAGAAGAGAAAAAGGGAAAGCAACAGACAGAGGCGGAGATGGTTTTCCATATTTGGTTTGAGAGCGCATGAAACAAGGGAAATGATGCGGTGAGAAATATGGAGCAGCAGCATGGCTTTTATAAGTAGTTAATCTGCGAGGAGTGAGTAGAATATCATGTTAGCACAGGGTGGCAAATAGTTGGACATCACTGATGTGCACATCCAGGTGGGCTCCGATTCTGTGTATTATAGTGAGGTGGCGGAGAGATGGACATTCTGAATTATTGCCATCGCATCGTCATCTTCTTGGTGTGGAGGCATTTTCAACGATTCTCTAAAGTAATTTAAAAAAAAAAATTCACAACCATTGACCGCGCTTTCAACAACTATGATTCTCGTCGTGTCGCACGCGCTGACAGTATCTTGCTAGTACGTTCGTCTTGGACTGCCAACATGGCTGTTGACCGCTGAACGATCCGCTAACGGTCTTCCTCCTCCGTTAAGGCATCTTTCTCTGTTAATTTTTTTTACTGCAACACAGTTTCCGGTGCTCCCTTTCAATAACCCGCCCATATCAAAATTTCAAAATTCCCCCCAAAACCTGTCTTCGTATTTTACTCTTGTTTCTCTTAATGTTTACGCTACCTGTGCAGATATTGACTGTGAAGATTGCGGAATGCATTTAACACAAAGAGAGCACATCTGGGGCGATGAAAATGACGGAGCAAAAAAATATGGAGAAGTTTGCCAGTGGGACTGGGTATGACTTGCTGAGGAATCCTTGCTACAACATTTGACTCCCTTCTATACCTTCTTATGTCGCTTCTTCCTTATTTTTGGTTTCGCCTAATTTCCCTTGGAGCTCCTGCTTTTCTATTCTCGTAATTCAATTTCCAAATACACAAGCTTCTTTTCTCAGCCGTGCACGTCTTCCATATTTAATCCCCCGTTAAATCTCTCGGTTAAACACTCAAGAGTGAAATGCCACTATCACAACTTTCTTTTGTATGATTTCTTGCGGCCTTCTAGTTCTAAGTTCGGTTGGAGTTATATTTTTGGAGTGTCGTTTCATTTAATAACACATTATGCACGTTTTCGAATTGATTTTTGGGCTGTTCAAGCTCTTGAAGACCCGCAACTCAACCAGTTGAATTCTTCTTGCAGTAAGCTCGAGTTAACCACAACTCACTTGTGTTTAGATTTAATGTGGTGGCGGTGATGTTTGGAAGTATCAACGGTTTGCCGAATGAATTCATTGCAATGTGTTGAGTTAGCTCGGTGAGCAATTTGTTGTTTTTAATCTAAAATGGGATGTCAAAGAAAATTTTAACGTTTGTAAAAATATACATTTGTGACACATTCATGAGTTGTGGCTTGACAAGCCCAACAATCAAAGCCACTCATGACCTATAAGTCAAGTATACATAATGCATTCACAAAGTCACTTAGGACCTATAAGGAAAGTATCCCATTCTATTACATTAAGATTTTAGTAATGCATCCACAAAGCCACTTAGGACTTATAAGTCAGGTATCCCCCAACAACAAAACTATTTTTCATTAGAATTCGTAATAAAGTATTTGTCCACATTAATACAACTTTGATTAATTTATCATTTTATGAATAACCACACTAACATAATAATATAAACTTCCTAACAATGCAACAATGATAGTGAGCATGTCATTGTCATAAAATGACAATGCGCCACATAACCAACATTAAATGTGACATTGCGTACCTTGTTGTAGTAAGAGCGCTCAATCCCCATCCTCATTTCTATGCAACTAACCAACCCGTTGCCTGACACTAGTAAAAAAGCTAAACTAGAAAGGAAAAGTAATGACTTTAAGTTACAATTCACTCTGTTTTATATGCACATAACACACATGTCAATCAATATATTTGTACCCGTTCCTACATATTTTTTCCTCCTCAAAGATACTCTTTCCTAAGTTAGAAAACACATGCACACGCACAAAAAAAGTATTGTTAATGTGCAAAAGTAGCACCCTAGGATTTGTTCATGGAAGATCAATACTTTTAGCTAACATGGGATTGTCTCCAAGTGTCAGACCTTGCATCTTGAGAAAAAGCTTTAGAGAAGGTTGGTTCCTCTATCTAAAACAAATGCTAACGCTACTCCTATAACTAAGCATATTCTAACACATCCAAGTAAGGTCAGGTAGACAAAGAGAGAGAGAGGGGAAAAAAACAATTAAGCTAAATAGAGGTGATAATACCAAGAAAAGGGGGTTGAACACTCTCCATGAGGGAAAAATGAGAAAAAAATGGGGAAGGAGAGGGAAGACATATGTGCCATAGACCAAATTGCATTTTACCCTCCATTTTTCACACAAACCACAACAAAAATGGAACCTACAAGGGATTAATAATGCATAACATACCATAACAATAATGGAGAGGAAAGAATGCAATGAAAACAAGTTAGGGTAGAGAAATAATCACAAAACGATATTTTATTGCAATAAAAGTATGCACCTGGATTGTTATAATAGAAGTGGAAGGCACAAGAACACTTTTGTATTAGGTGATATAATTTTTTTGGATGAGGAGAAAAGGTTCTTTTTTTGACTGGGACCCTACCCAGATACATAAAAGACCTGAAAGCCCATATATAGCCACAAGTAAACAGAGAAACAAGAGAGAAACAACTACCCCAAAACATAAAGAAACCCAAAACAACTAAAGAGGTGAAACAAAATTTCTATAATATCTTTTTTTTTTTCTTATTATGAGTCACTTTCCACTCACCCGAGAAGACCTCAACTGGAAGAAGAAATTCGAAAGATTCAATCGGTCGATATGAGTTGACATTTAGAGGAGATGTAGGAGGAACATTCTCCTTAGTCGTTTCACTGAGATTTGCACCTTAGATGGTGCCACAATATCCTTGATTGGAGTTTCAAGAACATAATCCTCCAAGCTAGAATTTGAATACGGAACTCCCTTTGGATTATCATTAATCAAAAAGTGACATTGGAGGGCATCTTTCCACCAAATGGATCTCACATGCTTTCATCTCTCCAGCTAGAAATCAATAGTATTATGACCCAATGTGAAACACCTTCTACGTTTGAAGTACATCCCTTCATAATCAAAAGGTTGAGTCCACCCTTTGTCCTGAACTTTGAGGTCAATATGCAGGAAGTTTATTTGATGTGTTTATCTCACTAAGGATGTGGGCATAATTTTGGTAGGTGTAGCCAATGGTTAGGGGATCAAAATTTAAGAAGTTTCCCAAATTTTTGGCAATTGAAGCAAAGCATTTTGACTCCCAAAATTGAAGAGGAAAATAAGGCAATCTAATCCAAACCAGTTTGATTGAAAATGTTTTAATAAGTGGATTAAATGAAGGGAACTAGGGTTTCAAGACCAAGTAGTGAGATTGGTAAAATCATATTCTTTCAACTATAGTATTCTTATCACAAAGTTCGGTAAAAATAACAATGAAAAATCTTTTGGCACAAGGATATACGTCAAACTGATCAAAAAGCAAAGGAATCCAGTACTTTGAGATCCAAACATGTAGATCAAGAAGCGTATGCCAAAATACACTAAATTTACATATCAATCCATGCTCCTAGAAGAAAGTATCTAATTCGATAGCTTCTTTGCTAAAGTTCATGCATGGGTTGTTGGACGCAAAGGTCATAGTTTTAAAGGAAGTCTACCATTATCAATTCCTTCCTGAACCACCTCCCAAAATGATCTATTCATTGGCTGAGAAGGCACAAGAGGATTTCCCCCCTTCTCCTTCCCAATGAAATATGCACATAGGCCTACAAGGGAAGGGGAGTGGACAAAGGATCTTGGAGTGCCCCCCTTCTCCTTACCAATGAAATTTACATGTAGGCGTATAGGGACATAGGAATGGATAGGGGAACTGATAAAAGAGCCACAATTAAGCATGGATCATTCACTCTATCTTGAACAGAAATGGTCTTCATTATGTCTTGATGTAGTTGTAGGAACAAAACTTGATGTTTCTAAAAGTTGGATTACTTAGATTGATCATTATACTTTCATGCCTTGAATACTCTAAAAAATGATGTGTCATGGTAGGTGTGCATTTTTTTCACTTTAATTGGTTGATCCTTATAAATTCAAATGCAAGTACTTAGGATCCAAATAAGAAGGATGTTATATCACTATCAGAGCAAACAGTGGAGTGAATTAAGGCTAAGAACTTCACATTGAATACTAAGAGCAAGCCTAGGAATATCATCCATCATTGGTTCAATGAATATGTTGAGGAAGATCAAGAGGTATTCGCACTTGTTGTATTGAGAATTATGTAATCATAGTGCAAAGGCTTGATATTTCAATGTGGACCCTCGAAGTATTATTTATGAAGATGTAACCAAACTTTATCACCAACTCTTGAAATGTATGAGACATTTGATGCACATTATGGTTCTCTTTGTACTTATATTATGAGGGCTAGAACATATGTTGAAATTTCAAATGAAAATATTTAATGTGTTGTAAGAGATTCTACACTTTGCTCACTTTTATGCAAAGATAAAGTTCATAACCAAACATTTATTCAATCATTCACATTTTTAATGTCATTTTCCAAATATTGTCTTGGTGAACTAGTACATGATGATATAATGACTTTACACATATCTTTGAGAAGTATTTTTCATGTTAGATATAGTGTAGGATTTCATCAATTTGAAAAAGTGGATATTAATTATTTATCATGATATAGTTGAGTGTGAGAGTCTATATGTAGATTCCCCATCCCATATTTATCAAGAGAAAGGGCTATTAGAATCCTAAAAGGAAAAAATATGATTGGTATGGCATTGGTCAAGAAAATATTATATTTGGCACTGAACCTCATCTTTCTTCAAAATTGATATGGGGTACAAAGTGTTGTTATGAAGGGGGATCCATAAACCAAATATAAATGGTACGCTACTACAAAGTGTGTAGGAAGATATTCAGGATGTGTAGAATTCTTTATGCCACTTCAATAAGTTCTGTATTTGTTGTCATGATGATGATGATGATTCAGATGTTAACACTATAAATGCATACTTCCTCTCCCATATAGAGGCCTAAGGGAAAACCATGAGTAATGCAATCTTATACATAAGTTCCACAAGCTTGTGACATTATTTGATAGTGAGAAAAATGATTCTGGATGTTGGAATTAATTTGAGAGCTTAAAGAAGTGATATTTTGTGTATATTATTTGTCACTATGATTTGACTTGATATGTACCATAGGGTCTTCCTAGAAATGTGTTACATAATTCTAGAGGCACAATGTCACAATTAATTTTCCTTCATAATATTGAATTTGTACATGAAAGTACATTTCTATGGTCACTACATAACTTTTCCTTGCTAAAGCCAATCTAAAGAATATGAATTGGGATGCATAATTGTGGATATTACTATGTATTAGGTTATTCTTGAAAAATTATGTCATTTTAACATAGAATATCAATGATACCATGAAGATGTTAAACCTTCACCTAAAAATTATTGTGAAAGTAATGTATCTACTTTTAAGAGGTTTCTATGGTAGTGGTGTTAGTGCTAAGTCATGAAAAATTTGGATTATTGTAAAACATTTGTGCATGAATTGATGTAGATTGTGCATTCAAGGACTGTAACACGATACATTCAAAGTCTTTATGGGTGTGCAAGTCATATTGATGTCACCACATGTCACATTGATTTTTTAGTTCCTTTTTCTATTTTGGAAGACATTTTTAGTGTTATGTTATTGTACAACCTTCTTAGGTGGCTCTCCTCTCCATGAAATATTATTCTTTTGCTATAAAATATGATTAGATGGTCAATTTTTTTTAAAGATGACTCTAATACATGTTGATAAATAAGCAAGAAACATTTCTAATTCATATTTTCCCTAGCTTTGATATTAACAATGTTTTGGTATACATATCCTAAAGATTTAGAATACAATAAATCCATCTTGGCTCATATATTAGGCTTGACACCATTGATGTACTTCATCACCCTATGTTGCTTTATAATTTCCTTATGTAAGAACACATTGTAGTCATGGAACTTGTTTGTGTAATATTATAGTAGATACTCTTGGTGTTGTCACAAGTATTGTAGCTTATTGCAGAACCTTTCCAAGTTTCATCCAACATCAAAAATGAGAAGGAGATCTGATTCAATATTTTGCAAAGATTGATTTCTGATTTGTTGTCTGATAATCCATACAATATGAAATCATGTATATCCATGTAAATGCCTTTGGATAATTTGAATGGTTAAGAGATATAATTACGCACAATAGTATTACTGAACCCAAATAGATGCAAACAACTATCGGTTTTGAGATGGATGTTGTTCAATTTCCTTAGAAATGTAAATTAGAGACATAACCTCATGGTTGTATACCCTCATTGGAATGGTAAATGCCCTTTCAAGCCCAAGATCTCTAATTTTAATCACACCCTTGGCTTCATCCACAAGAAAATTAAGAGGCTTCAGATCCCTGCACAGGTCACAAAGCAGAAAAATGATATATCACAAATGTTTTCTAGCATAAAAAATGAGTAATGATAGTTTACATATCATGCAGAGAAAAAAAAGGAGGGAAAGGCCTAAAACTTGTGCATGACACCATAGCTATGACAATAAGAACTGCCCCTCTACAATTGGGACTTGACGAGATGGAGATTTTCCATAGATATAGCCAATACCTCTTTAATTAGGTCTTATATCCAAAATCCACGGGATTATTTAATTACTTCAAAGCACCCTTGAAAGAATCGTTCTTCATTGAGAAACTAGAGGAGCTAGAAGGTTTCATGCGCTTCCTTTCTTGGTAGTGAAGGAGATGCTAATAATAACTACTTTATCATTAGATTTTTTCCAAAGTTCAAATTGCTGCAAGAACATCACCAATATGAGGTTTGAGGCCATCCACATAAGGAATAACTCATACCACTCATAAATGTTGAAAAGTTAGGCCATTAAGTGTTCCATTTCGAGACTAATTTTTAGTAGCGTTGACATAATTCATCTAGATCCACCACTCAAAACCATTAGTGTGTCACTTTTAGGTGTAATTTTTCTTATGAATGCAACCTTTGACTCCTTTCAACATTTTCAAGATCCAAGTCTTAACTTCAATACCAGGTTGACTAGTTATACCATTCTTCTTTTCTCTTGTAAGCCCCTTTAATGACAATATAACCATGACATTCTTCCAAGCCTCATCCACTCACATCTAGTGAAATAATTTTCTACCCACCTTAGGCTCATATCTTTTCCATCATATTCAGGAAAGTCAATATTGGTAAAATTTTTCCCTTCTTCCATTGGTACATGATTAAAGATGTCATAGCCAGATTTGGAGGTCCTACTTGTAGGGTTTTAAATGTTCTTAACTTCTCACAAAACTTGGCTCGAAAGAATCTTCAAATCAGGTATTAATCTCTCTTTACAAGTTATCAAGAGTGTCAACTTCTTAATGGGAATTATTAAATCCTTTTTTTTTATTTACTTGGACTCAAGTGCTCAATTTCAAAGCTTTGGGCCATTCTACTCAAGGTGAAAGATTTAGTCTAGCGCTAATATCACTGTTAAAGCAACAACCTTCCATACAGTAACTCAGCTTGTAAGAGATAATTTGCAACAACAAAGTATTTAGACATAATAGTAAATAGGCTTTCTTACAATTGATTAAACTAAATCGGTAGAATATATCAAGCCCAAACCCCTATTAAATCTAGGTGAAAATATACGACATGATTATGAAGGCTGAAATTTACTTCCCTCAGCCTAAAATTATGTGTAAATTCCACCTGTCGTAGTCTTAGTGACCCATAAATCCCATGGTAGTGTCTTCAATACATATTCCAAATGAAAATTACAAGCAAAATAGCATGACAGGCATATGGCATAGCCCTCAACATGAGCCTTTTGAGATGCTTTACACCTCTTTGATGCAATAAATTTTCAGTCTTTCATGTCCCTTGGATTCACGAGGAGGCAATTAAAGTACTTCTCTCCATTCTTTTGCATCTCTTCATTTGCACTTGTATAGACTCGTGTACTACCTACTATTTAATCCTTGTTAGCATTTGGTGTCTGCTCTTATCAGACCAAGAAGGGCACCATCCATTTTTTCGTTAACATGTTCTACTATCCTCCTTAGGCCTCATTGGTCATATTGATAATGTGGGCTCTCATTACTATGAATAAGTTTTCAATAAAAACATCAAATGTCTATTGCGAAAAATGAACCTAGATGACCTTCTAACAAAGTTGAGAGATAGACTAACTTAGGTAGTCAATAATGAAGGATCAAATCCAATCTTGACATAGATGCAACAACTGTGCAACACAAGAAAATTAGTCAGTGAAAATAAGTTGATTTAGCTAAATTTATATGACCACCAGGCATACCTTGCAATTTAAACATAAACATAAGTGGTTTTTCTTATCCTTGAAAACAATTACTATTGGAGGAATTTTAATTGTAAATGTTGATATTTATTTATTTTATTTTTATTTTTTGTAACTTGAAGAAAAATAAATATTTTTCATTTGAGAATTATTATATTCTAGTTTCTAATTCAAAATTTCTAATAGATTTGTTGATTTCAAAATGTCTATTTAATAGCTACCATTGCTGGTCTACAGTTTGAGCAGCCAACACTTGCTTCATTGGTATCAGACCCACAATCCTAATGCTGTCAATCTCCTTAATGTGGACCATCATCATAACTAGTCTCCATTCTTATTCCACCTCTCATTATTAATAATTTTGACACCAACTTTGATTTTTTCTCAACCTAATGTGTTATCTTTGCTTCCAATTTGACCGTTACAGATAGCTGTGCTACAATATTCTCAACGAATCTACTTATTCTCAAATTTTAAATATGAAAGACAGCTAGAGAAACATCGCAGTCTAAGGAATGTATGACAAAATGTTCCTAGACAATGGATAGAGTGTATGGAGAGGAAATTCAAGTAAAATTTTGATGGAATTGTCAATGAAAAGTTGTTCCTTCACAAGTACATCATCACAATATCAACTAGAACAACTAGACTTTATATCAATGCATGAATCTGATCAAAGAATTTCAATTATCAAGTTTTCTCCACAACTTCAAAAGGTTATTTCAGTCAAAGAAGATGAATATTCAAAAACAAAAATCTAGATCTACATTTACAAGCTCAAGCATTCTTTTAGAATAAACACAAACAAAGATGAGGGAAATATACATTTTGTTATGCTGCATTTCAAAACATTTCATCCAAATGGAGGCATAACATTAGAAGCCAAGAAGGTAATATACTGATTTTGCATTATTGGAGGAGTCTAATTCTAGGTCTTTATTTGATGATAATTCTTCAAAGATCGTGTCCTCCACTATTTATGGGTGGGAAAGCCTATAATGTATTGATATTATTCCATATACTTTTTTTCATGCGTGAGACATGGAAGGTATTGTTTTGCTCAGGTTCTTGTCAGTAGCTCAAAGACCAATATGGTTGATTCACAAGCCCCTTTTGTCAATAGTATTTCTTTGTAGCACATTCGGATTAAACATAAAAAATACCCTTGATTAAAGACTTGGAACTAAGAACATGATTTGAACTTACAAAGGATCTCAATGGACATTTGGTAGACTATGAGAGAGCTCCCACTGCACATTTAGTGGTCAGTGATAGACAATTCAATGTGCATTTGATGGATCTTCCAGAGGACCTTTAATGATTAAGAACAATAAGGGGGATAGGTTCATATATCTCAAAGATGGGCAAAGCATAAGCAAAAGGCTACCACCGATGATATAAAATTTGCAAATGTATGGAAGTCTTCATGTATTCATGTTTAATTCAAATAAAATAGTCCGCAAACGTACGAAAGGCTACCACACGTGATATAAGATTTGTAAATGTATATATACGAATTTGTAACAAATTTGAAATGTAGAGATAGAAGCTTTAAATGTAATGCTTCATCTATATTTCTACACTTACAAAATCAATCACACCCCTTATCAACATCAACCACAAAAGTAATAACTATCCCTCTAAAACAAATAATATTTACCATTCGGCATTCACATTGCATTGTACACATGCAATTGCTAGTTTATATTATCTATGAAGATATTTTTTGCAACAAACTAATACAACTGCTAGTTATACTCAGGTAACGAATCCCAGCATACATGTACTACAAATTCAGTACAGGAAGAGAACATTCGAGATTATGCAGGATTATATACGAAAGACCCTTTTTCTGCATTCTCTTCAGCTTTATGTCTGCTATCTCTAGTGAAAATACTCTCTGCAAAAAGAATATTCTTTGTAGGATTTATTGTATCATGAAGGCATAATAGAGCTAGGCACCACGGATAGAGATATACACTAGTGATTTACATAGAAATTATGAAATAGGAGTTTTACAGGAATGCCTCGACGGCTCCCACATTGCCGGCACTAGAAACCGACGGTTGTTGACGCCATGTGCGTTGTAGCTCGCTCGAGTTGTGTTATCCACCACCAGATCCCCCGGATACCCGGAATATGCGCCCTTGCCGAATATCCCTGTGCAGGCGGTGACCGCCTCCTGGGGAGCCAGAGCATCCCCCTGGTAATACCCTGTGTTGAATGGATTTGTGGCGGTTCCTGCCACAATCGCCGCTATGTTTATTATCATTCCGTCCACACCCACGTCTCCATTCGGAGGAATGAGCGGCGGCGTGGGAGGGCCGTATGCAGGCGCCGCAAATGGCCACGCGCATTGCCCCGGGCATTCCACTCCCGAGTTCCCCACCCACCCAAACAATATCCTCCTTCCACTTGAGAGGCGAACATAATCATGAAAGCCGCACGAGTTCATGCAGAATCTCTCCACGTTCACGTCCTCTGCCGTCAGAACCAGATAGATTCCCCTGGAACTGAGAATTGGAAACCATCGCTTAGACAACGCCCCCTTAACCAGCAGTGGTATATCGCTTCTCTTCAAATTCTTGCCAAGTGAAGAGGAGGCGTCGGAGGCCTGCCCTCCGATCCGAACATCCCTCGACACGCCTTGCTTGCCCGAGCCCGTATATCTCCCCGTGGTCGCCCACCAACTGGTTACGGAGGGAGTAGTAGTGCTCCCTCCATTAAAGGAAGACAGGAAATCTGTAACGATGGCTTTCTGTGAGGGAGTGAAATTACCGTACCAGAGGATGAACACATTTATGGGAGCGGGACCCGTGAGAAGCGGTCCCTTGTGATATTTCAATACTAGGGGAGCCGACGGAACTAACGCTGACAACTTTCTTCCCTGGCCAAATGAAAGAGCAGGCGGAATGGGAGAGCAGAGAAAAAGGAAAAGCAACAGACAGAGGCGGAGATGGTTTTCCATATTTGGTTTGAGAGCGCATGAGACAAGGGAAATGATGCGGTGAGAAATGTGGAGCAGCAGCATGGCTTTTATAAGTAGTTTATCTGCGAGGAGTGAGTAGAATATCATGTTCACACAGGGTGGCAAATAGTTGGACATCACTGATGTGCACATCCAGGTGGGCTCCGACTCTGTGTATTATTGGTCTTAATAACTGAGGTGGCGGAGAGATGGGCATTCTGGATTATTGCCTTTGAAAAATAAAATGCTGTTTTATGTCTACGCATCGTCATCTTCTTGGTGTGAAGGCATTTTCAACGATTCTCTAAAAATTTAAACAACTTTTTGTCCACGTAGCTTTTAATTAAACGCCGCCACCTTGAGGCCGTATCAAATAAGTAATTTTTAATTTTAATTTTTTTCTCAACCATTGACCGCGCCTTCAACGACTATGATTCTCAAGCACGACCGTGTACGAGAGGAGGGAGGCAAATACTCTCGCATAAGATAAGACAACTACTATTTACTAGCAATTGCACATGAGTCGCAAGGCGGAGAGATGGGCATTCTGGATTATTGCCTTTGAAAAATAAAATGCTGTTTTATGTCTACGCATCGTCATCTTCTTGGTGTGAAGGCATTTTCAACGATTCTCTAAAGTTCTCCCCAGGAACTTTGAAAATCCTCCCGAATTTCCAAATGACTTTGGCAGCTCTTTACAAAATTGATCACCATAAAAGTTCCAACTCATTGAATTTGGCAATGTTTATAATTCTGGATAATTACTACAATCGTGCAGTAATCCAAGTTGAGTGCCCAGAGATTTGCCATACAACATATCCAGCTTGGCATTGCAAACCCAATTAGCCTTTTCTTGGGTGCATAGAATATTGCAGAATGTTCCAATTTAAATTGATTTGCATGGGTTGACATGCGCTAACTTGCTATCCAAGCATCCAAATAGCCTTTAATCTGTTATGGCCTTTCGTAAACATTACAGACAATCATAATTATTGTGTAACAACATTCCTTTCAAATGATATTTTGTAGATTAGCCAACTGACAAGGAAGCCAAACAATTCACTCTATCTTTGAGCTGGCCTATGCTCCTCATTATTACTCTGTGTGACGGACAAACGCCAGTCAGCTGACGGTAAACTACAAAACAACTATAAACACTTATGTTGAAGAAATAGGCCCCTGGTCACATGAGGGGTCACATCTTTACCAGCTGCCACATGATCCCTTCTTCCATCCTTTTCAATTGCAATTCATGGGTAACACTGAATCATATTTCCTGTTGCTGTGTCATATAAGAAATATTTTCTAACCTTAACAACCAGTCATCCTCTTTAATGAACAATAAATAAATAAATAAATCACAACATTCACAAAGAGAGCAGATTTAATATTTTCTTTAGCACACGATCATATAGTCCAAAAAGTAGATACAATCATAATGTTAGATATTATTATAGTAAATATCTAAAATTTGTGATCATACAATCCAAAAAGTAGATACAATCATATTGTTAGATATTATTATAGGAAATATCTAAAATTTGTGGATATATACCATAGTAAATATCTAGGATTGTAGGAAAATATCTAAAATCCGGCAACTTGCATTAAAGTTAAGAGAACAAATATTAGAGCCACCGGAATCGACACTTTCCAGCCAAGCCATCTTCAAAGGTGAACGCCTACCAGCGAACTAGTTGCAATCTATCCCAGAGAGGATAAGAGTGCGAAATAAAATTTGTTTGCGGAAATGTATGGAATATTAATTTATTTTAGGGTTGTGTATAGTAGTATAAGAATGTAAAATGTAAATCATACTTTTTTTTCCAATTTATGGAGCTAATCTTAAATATATTTGTATTCTAACATCTAACTTGTTGCGTATAAAATATTTGTGTAAATAGGGGATGAGATTGATTCGTGTATGGAACTTTCCTTGTGCATTTGAAGAGAAGAAAGAACCAAAGTACGTGGCTAGAGAGGGTTGATACGTTTTGTCGAGGATGTGGAACCAAGCATGTTTATTTTTTGGCATTTGATGCTAGTTGTTTGGCGATAATGTTTGATTATTGTGTTTTTTTGTTGATATTGTAATGGAAGCAGAGTTCTACGTTTCTATGTAATTGCACGAATCCTATTTGTGTGCGAGGGGAGGGAAAAATTAAATTTCAATGTAGGAGAAAGAGTGTCGAATGAGGAAATGTAGATGCAATGTATTTGTGTATGTTGGCACGTGTAACGATTGGGAAATG
Organism: Taxus chinensis; assembly: GCA_019776745.2. NCBI lineage: Eukaryota > Viridiplantae > Streptophyta > Pinopsida > Cupressales > Taxaceae > Taxus > Taxus chinensis. The sequence continues at coordinate 630,237,749 of CM034148.1, forward strand.
TCCTTTTTCTAGCGATGCATTTCTAATAGTCAATTTGTGACAAACACTTCCAAGTGGGTTTAATGCAACATCGACCTTATTTCACCAAATGCAATCAATGTCTATAATAACATATATCTTATGTATGACGAATATACTTCTATGTATTTCATTAAGAATGTAACAAAGGCCTTTCAAAGGTTTACTATCTTATACAAAATAATTGGAATTGTAAGTTATAGATGTGGCCATGGCTATATTATAAATTTATTATTATTTGTACTACCTTATTTTTAGGAATCCATACTAAATAGCATGAAAGCTTTTAAAAGGAGTCATTCTGAAGGAGAGATGGAAGTTGTAAAGAAAGGAATATAGGGGACTTTGAGAGTCTCATAAAAAAATTGGTAAACATACTTGTTTTTCATTACATTGAAAATATATTTGCAACATTAAAATTTGAACTTCGTAGCAATTCGTTTTCCCTGGATATTGATTATCTTTGTTAGTACGTGCTTTGGGATTTGTTTTGAATTTTGGGTGCCTTTCAAAGATCATTTTTGATGGAGTAGTTTGAATTATAAACAATTTTTTTTGACTTGGAGAAATAGTCTTTTTTGTTTATTTGTTTCAGGGGCTTAGAGAGATAACAAAAGTTCTGTGAATTCAATGCTGTCGGTGAGATAGTTTTGGAATTACAATTTCAATATTTCATTACATAAAGACATTTGATGATTGTTTTGAGGGCCACACTCACATATGTTGTACCAGAGTTTAACAATATTCAAATGTGTTTTCCAAAACAAAAAGTTAGTAAATTTCATTTACATGTTATGTGATGTATTATATAGTGGCTCAACTTTGTATAGTGTACAAAGTGGTATTGTTTTAGTAGGTTACTTTTTGTAAGTATTAAATATAAAATATTTATTTTAAACTTCCATTGCAGATGTTGGATTCATAGAAACTCTTATTGGAAATTTATTTAAAAATTGAGTTACAAGAGGTTTAACATATAACTATGGTGAAAGTGGATTGTTTTATGCTACGTATTCAGATTTTAGTGGCTTCCCAAACTATGTTTTAAAAATCTAAGGAAAACATAAAAGCCATAGGAGACAACTTTTTGAGCATAGTGAAAGGAGGCTTAGTCAAATATAAATGCAAATAAAAGTGAAGGATTAAAATTGTTAATAATTATTAATGGCCTTGATAGTTTTCTGAGAGTAGTAGCTCCACACTTCCTCTTGCATGTTCTCCACTCTATCCTAATCACATTACTCATGTCAATGAAGTGTTTTGGAACATTGCATTTACAAGGGAAATTAAACTCATTAATATTAATGTATTTATTTTTTCCAATGTTTTGTGTTTTTAATCATTCAATATTAATAAGATGTATTTGTATTATTTCTAGATTGGGATTTGTTAGATTAATTAAGAGTATATTACATTGTTGTTTCGTTGATTATAACATTTTCACCTGTTCGGGTACCAGATTTTGTCTACACATTTCTCCACGTGTTGATCTCATTCAGTTTGGTAACTGTATTTCTTCATGTATATGTTTGGTGCTCTCTTTTGAATAAAATCAATTCAATATGTTATCTCTTTTATGCCTTCATTGGTATTAGAGTGACCTGAGGCACAACGAAAGAATTTGGTGCTAGACACAAAAGCATTTTTCATGTACGTGGATTTGAAATTTGTAGTTTTGGAGACATGGTTTTTGTTAACTAAACCATGTCTCCAAAACTAAGATTATGGTGCTTGGTGGAAATGTCAAGACATCCATATGAAAATTGAAAGCTATAGAAAAAAAAAACACTTATAAATGAGTCAAATAATTAAGGCCAAAAATATGAGGAGAAAATGATTGATAACACTAAAATTTTTATGCAAGATGGAAATGAAAGCATTCCAATCCCAAATAATAAGAGTACCAAATCATGGGGTTGATTGGAAAAAATTCAAGGGGTGTTATGTGCCATCTTTTTCTTTCCTTATTTCTTTTCATTTCTGCAACAACTTAATTTTGCATTATGGATCCAAATTTGATAAGTCCTCTCATTCCATTTAATTATCAAAAATGGAAAACTAAAGTACAAATCATCTCAGGGAGAAATTATTACATTAGATTATAATGGGTGTTGAGACTTAACCATAGACCGATGCAAAAAAAGTAAAGTGGTACAACTGTTGTGATGAAGCATTTGGGTTGATATGTATGTCTATTTCTCCCTATATCCTCTTTCATGTTGAATCTTCCAAATCACCTTATGATGTCTAGATCTTTAGAATATCTCTTTAGGAAGTAGGGTGTGATGAGAAGTCATGAACTAGAGAACAAACTCGTCAGTTTGAGTCCTAAAAGTTTTAACACCCTACAAGATTTCTTCACTAAGTTCAAATATCTGAGATTACAACTAAAATGATGTGGAATAGATAAGAAAGATAATCAAATGGTTCTTTTTATACTCTCCAAACTAGGTCTAGACTATTCTATGTTTGTCTCTACTTCCCATGCCACAAAAAGCGCTCTTAGATCCACATGAAAATTTACCTCTTTAGATTATTGTGTTGTTGACTTGACTTAGGAGAAAGATAAGTTGATTTAGATGGGCATAGTAAAGTCCTCAAAATCAAAAGTTATATTTGTTGGACATGAGAAATAGAAGGCTTTGGACAACAAAGAGAAGAAACCAAATAACAAGGATTGTGAGGAAAAAGAAGGATCAAAATCATCCCACCTTCAAATTGACCAATGAGATATTCTCTTGAAGTGATAATCCTTGGAAAGAGAGGATCAAATATGGGTATTTCACATGAAAGCATGTTGAACACAAATGTTTAACGATGCAAATAGAACACCTAACTAGCCTTCTTGAGAATAACAATATAGGTTTTCCTGAGTCTATTAAATTGTGTTCATCAACCCTAGAATCCTCCAAAGAAAATGAAAATGGTAAAGAAAATGGTAAGGAGAAATTAGAAGGCAGGGCCGTAGTTGCAATTGTACCTCTGAATCCTACATGGGTTATTGAATTTGGTACATCACATCACATGGATGTTTCATTGGTTGATTTCACTTCCTTGGAACCATGTAACATGATCATTATTTGATTGGGTGACGATAATTCTACACAAGTTTTCGGGAGAGGATATGTTGAAGTGAGTGGTTGAATATTCAATAATGTTCTAAGTTTTCCCTAACTTTCAGCTAATCTCCTTTTATTCTACTAGATTACTCACCTTGGTCTAGGCATGTGAGTTGAGTTCACTCTAGATTCAGTGTATGTGTAAGATTTGCACATTGATACTATAGTGGCAACACTGTAAATATTCAACTATCAAACTTGACTATATACCTTCTCACACCTTGTTTCTAACTCTCCTTCATATTATTCTTCATCAAACTTGCCTGGAATTGATGAAATTTCAGAGCCTTAGAAAAAATCTTGTGATGAGCACTCCCTTTTTAACACAAATGACTATAATAGAGATGGGGACATGTCTCCACCATCTCCTTGTCACCTTATAGATATTGATGATTTATTTCATGATCTACCTACTTCATTTCCACTTCAGACATTGTAAGGAATGTATATATATTGATTTAGGACTCATTAGACATCAGGAAATCTAGTACACAATTATAGGGCATTCCAGATTATTTATTTTCCTCTAGTTCTTGTGCACTATCATTATATGGATCAGTTGGCTCATCTAGTATGCATGAGGATCACAAATCCTTGTATAGGAACCATACATTGGTTGGAGACCCATCAATTACTTGGAAGACACATTCACTATTTCAAGGTATTACACTAGTCATTGTATTTTATTCTTATCCACAATCACTCTAGAGAGATCCTTTGTAGGCTACAGGGTTTCTACAAGCAATTTTAGCTTATATTGGGGATTTTTAGCCCTCTCTTCTTTTTTTCTCTCTTTGGGGGCCGGGGGAGGGGGGGGGGGTTGGGGTGAGTCTTTTCCGACATGTTTTTTGTTAGAAATTTTGTGTTCACATATATTGAGTGTTCATAATTATATTATCTATGATAATATAATACTTTTATTGTTTATGAGGTTGTTTATAAAACTCATGTATAGTCAAGCACTTGGCAGACACATTCACTATTTTAGGGTGATCCACTCTTCATTGCATTTTCTTCTTATCCATAATCACTCTGGAGAGATCCTTTGTAGGATACAAGGTGACTACAATATCCCTGTCTTCTTCTTTTCTCTCTTGGGGGGAGGGCGGGGGTCCAAGGCAGCGCGGTGGGGGTGAGTCTTTTCGTGTATGTTTTTTGTTAAGAATTTAGTGTTCACATATATTCAATGCCAATAATTATATTATCTATGATAGTATAATAGTTTATTGTTTGTGAGGTGTTTTATAACAACTCGCATATAGTGGGAGTGTGTTATGAGTTGCTATAACAACTCATCTATATTTGATTGAGTAGTTTGTGGGATTTGTGTGGGCTAGTTTGTGTGGATTTTCCTATATGTAAGGTTTTTCCTATTGAATATTGATAAAGAGAGTTTTATTACTACATTATTTTCTTGTGAAGCTTGTACCAAATCACCATTTTCTCCTTTTCTCCACTTTATGAGAGTATATTTGTACTTTGTTACCTTATCATGCCTCTTTGTGAGGACCCGTTTCTTTTACCCACCTAAGCTACACTTAAGGGGGTGTTAGTGTAGGATGTTATTTTTCCTCATATTTATTTATTATTTATTATTCCTACATGTGGATTGTTCATACAATATAGGATTTAGCTTTCATAGGTATCTTTAGTGGGAGTTACTATCTAATCACTATTCTAGGTGGAAAATATTTGACCAGTATTCATGGAAGAGATACACATTCATTATCCTAGATGTACATATTTATTTGTGAGTTATTGAATCAATGTGTTGGATGGATTGATTCCAAGATTTACAATAATTCTCTTATCATGATTATATTTACTTTCAACAACCTTATTTATTTGTTTGTCTCAATTTCAATGAGCCAGTGCATTTGATTGATCCAGTGATCTTGGCAAATACTCTAATACATTATTTTATGTTACCGAAATCTTCTGCTCTAGTTTTATCTTAATTTTTCATATTATGATATGATTATTATATGGTACTATTTTCTCCTTCCATAATGTAACATGTTTCTTTTGCAATGCATTATTAATATTCTATGATATTGTATTATTACACTATGGTATCATAATTATTTTTTGAGATATAGTTATTTTCTTCCACGATATACTATTCTTCTATGATATTCTGCAATTTATTCCTCTTCTTTTGTGGTACCATGTTCTACCTCTATCAAGTGGTCATTTCCTTCCATGATGTGGTTTTTTTGTTACGTGACATCATGTCCTTCTCTTCCTTTCATGTCATCATTTCTTGTTTATATGATATTGTTTTATTCCCTTCCTTCCATAACACATTTCATGGTCTCATCTTCCTCTTCCACCTCAAGGTAATAATCCATACTTAAGGAATCATCACCTTCATCCATAAAAATAATATTGATTTCCCATGTCGCCCTTATTATTTTATGGTATCATATATTTCTTCCATAGTTATTCCTTGTTCTATTGCAATATCATCTTTTTGTTCCATCACTTTATTCTCTTTTCTTCCTTTTACATAATCATCAACTCATTTTACAACATTTTCCCCTTTTCTTCTTATTACAACATCAACACTTTGTTTCACAAACTTCTTCCTCCCTTTTTTGTTTTGTCGTATGATTTCTTTGTTTCAAAACATCATATCTATTTTCATCAGCATCTTCCATAATTTCATCATTTTCTTCTTCCATATGGCGGTAAATTATTCTTGTAGTATCATAGTTTTCCTCTGTAGTGAAATACACTTCTTCTTCCATGTCATTTATGTCTTTCACGATAACCTCTCTTCACTTTGTGGATTTATTTATATTATCCATAACATAATTTTCAATATCCTCATTATTTTTTTCCACTGGCAAATTTTTTATAGTTTCAAAGTCCTTTGTAAAAAATTTTATCTTTTGCAATATCGATTGTCCTTATATGGCATCAAATTCTCACATTTTTGTATTTCTTCATGTGTAAGATATTATTAACCCTTATCTATGGATCCCTATCTTTCGATGCTTCTATATATTCTCTTAAGTTTGACTGCAACTCATCATTCTTAGTTTTAATCTTGAACTCCTTATTTGTTTATACTCTTTATTTAGTTTTACAAATTTCTCTTCTAATTTTTAATTGTAACTCTGATATTTTTCACTTTTGATTTGTTCATCCCATTTTTCTATGGTCCACGCAATTTTCATACCCCTTCCTAATTGTAATTGTTGGAGCATGTAATGTTTGTGGGGACACATTTATTGTGGCCCACTCATCCTAAACACATATCCCCATTAATATTATTAAATAAAAAATTATAATAAACTTATATTCTAAGTTTATAATTTATCTATAAATTTATATAAAATTAATTTACTAATACAATTACTTGTGAGATTGATTCAGTACAATATTTTATAGCTACAACTAGTCACACACATTTATAAGGCAATGTTCTAAATTTGTGAAAACATATGAAATGAAGATTAAATTACATGAAGTAATTATTTATTGAAGAAGTGCGAATAAATATATGTTGGGTTCTAGTATGTAATTGTTAGACAAAAAAATTAAGCTCCTCAAGTTTATTGATACAAATAGAAATGCATTTTGGTGGTTTTCTACCATAAGGTTCTCCCAACAATATATGGTATATTCATCTACTATCCTATTCAAGTTCTATTTTGAGTTATTGTAGGTTGAATTCTTGTATTGAATTAAATCCTTGTCAAATTATGTATACAACATTGAATTTACTTTTTTTTTTAAATATGGCATGGTGTACAAGGAAAATTATATTAAGAATTTTATAAGATCAAATTATATATAATTATTTTTATAGAAACAAAATTTTGTGTAAAAAAATTCCTTGCAACTAAATTTGACAAAATTATAGTACATGATATTTTCATACATTGAAGTTGTAGAAGGAAAACTTATATTAAGGTTGTGTGAAAAATTATACAGTACATAATTTGTATACACAATTATAGTTGAAAAAAAACTTACCCTCTAACCATAGGCCCTACAAGTACTACATGAAGAGATAAATTAGTAAATTATATTCTAATGTGGGCCCCTTATGACTTATTGATCCTATTTTGCATGTTTCATGTTTTTTTGATCCCATATTTATACTCTCAACTCAAAAGAAGTGTGTGCAAATTCCAACTCACAAGCTCCACTTTTCCTAACTCGATAAGATCCTCTTTGCTTAGCTCAATGATCTCTTGGCTCTCAAGGAAAAAAATAATGAAGGTAAAAAATGTGGAGAGCCAATAAAGAAAATATAAAACTATGTGAAATAAATATCATTAATAGTAACATGTAATCAAAAAAACATGAAAAATATAGAAAACATATTGATTGAAGGAGACAAAATTAAATAAAATTTATATTTTTTGGCCAAACACGCGATGAGACATGCATCCACTCAACTAATGTATACTCAATTGAACATAATATGAGTTATAAGAATCATAGGCACACTCCAAAAATGTGAGTTTTACACCAAATCTGGAGAGAGCCAAGGCTCTTATTTACCATAGATTATTAAAAAAGAGATAGTATAATATATAGTGAGGTAATCTCCTAAAATTAAAGAGTCAAAGCTCATCTAGAATCTTCCAAAATATCTCAGCCTACTCCCTAAATATCTTCTAATATATACAAACTTCTATTAATGTAAATTTAATGTAAGTAGAAATTACTTACATTATGTATTATTCTCTCCACATATTAGTTACACATACACACACAAATTAATAAATAATAATGTGGACCGCTAACCTAAATACAAAAATACCCACATGCTAGGAATAATACCCAACTTTCCCCCCTTAGAGTCAACATGGGAGATAACTTGATGCAATGGAGTTTTCTTTGTCTTATATTGTCACCTCCAATCATTTACTTTATAGTTTTGTCTTGGTGGAACAAATTGAAAATTGTGTTACATTACATTCCCTGTCACAACGTAAGAATTTTGGATGTCAGTTTTGACCAATAGTGCCTCTAATTACAAATACATTTTTTTTGAAAAAGTAAATTTTTATTTTTTTTAATATTTAAAAAAAATACACCTTTATAAAAAATCCATTTAGAAAAATATGATTTTCAAAAAATATAAATAACCCTCCCCCTAAAAAAAGACCCGCATTAAAACATTCCTTTATAAATAATAACTCATCCCTTAGAATTTTCCTTATAAATAAAAAAATTAAGAATAATTATTTGCTTTGGGATGTTTAGGGGAATTAACTCTTAGATATTGTTTCACCAAAATGCCTTCACAAAATCTTGGCACCAATCCACCTATCAATTATATAGAATTAAACAAAAAAAAATATTATTATATTTATTTTAAACTAGTATTTTCCTTAAGTAAGTGGTGTCACTCAGATTTCACCCTGAAATCTGTGACTACCCTATTCGAATTTTTTTTGTACTTTTAAAATAATGGGTCGTTTTGTGTTTTTATTGCCTGAAAGTTCTTGTATTGTGTCAAGATAATCCTAAAGAGTCATATTAGCCTTTTTCGCCAAATACCCATATGCCCAAAATTGTTTTATTCTGTCGTCGGGATTTGTCTGCGGGAAATTTGTATTTAATTATTTTTAGCCCCGTATGAGGCTATTTGCACTCCGTTTTAACTCTATTATGAGCGAATATGTTATTATTCCTATGTGCTAGAAGGGTTTTAACTTGTATTAAGTTTTGGGATTTATTTGTAACTTTTGGCATTTTTTCGTGTTTTTGTGATGTCCCATTTCGATTTCTGTGAAATTTCTCTGGAACAATTCCTTTGCCGGGTAAGCCCGATTTTTTGCCTGGAGCAGCTAGAAAACATATACACACATTATGCCTGGAGGAAGTCACCATCGGAGGTCTGGATCACTGGGAAAAAGCGAAGTCGTACGCAGAAAAGCCCCTGCGGGGATGGGCACATTTTTGGAAAACAAAGGATTTAAGCTGCAAGGGGAAAAATATAAGCCACAGGCAGGGTGGGAATTTTATACGTGCCTAGCAGGGTACTTTTTCCCGTGTTATAAAAGTCACTTAAGTTGCAATGGGAAAAATAGAGGCTGCAAGCAGGTGGGAATTTATTCCCTGCCTTGTAGGGTAAAAATTCCCATGATAAAATAAAAGGAAAGTGACTTAAGTGAAATCATGGGATTTTAGTGCCTACCTTGCAGGGTAAATAATCCCATTGTCAAAGTCAAATAACTTAAGTGGATCACAGGATTTTGGTGCCTGCCTTGCAGGGTAAAGAATCCCATTGTGGAAAAATTCTTAAAAATAGAATTACATGTGCAAAAAAGTGCGCCCCCTTTGGTGAGAGAATGACAGCCTTAAATTGATTATTTTAATTAATCTATTCTCTCAAAAAGTGCGCCCAAGCTTGGAGGAAGTCAACAAGTCAAAGTTAAAATAAAAGAAAGGATTTAAAAGCATTAAATTTAATTTATTTAATGGCTGCCCTCTTCCTCTTAAAAAGTGCGCCCCATTTAGGTATTATTTAATATTTTTTAAGGCATTAAAACATTAAATTAATTTCTATTTTCAGTGGCTATGGTCAAAGCACACTGTGAAGCTTAAGTGAAGTGATGTGTGAAGGATTAAATTGGATTAATTTAATTTATTGGATGGCTGTCCTTAAACATGTTATTTTTAAAAGACAAAAGCATGATTTTTAATTAATTAATTGCATTTAATTATTAGGGCAATTATTAATTATAGAATTGTGAAGGTTATATAAGCATGTGCAGTCATATGGGTGAATTATTCAAATCACAGGTAAAGAATTGCAGCCAAGTGGAAAAGTGCACCCCCATTAGAAGAAGGATTTTACTCAGACAAGGTGACAACAAGGCTAAAAGCTTCCAGATTTGGTGCATGCTTTAGAGGAGGTTGATCTTTGTCTGCATAATTGTTTCTATAGGTGTTACAGGAGCTCAGGTGTTGATTGAAAGGATTCACACTCTCTTTATGTACAAATTAAACACCATTTTTTGGGGCAGCAGACTTGAAAAGTACATATTTTTACAATTTAAATTCACTATTCATGCTCCGGTGGCCATTTTTGTCTGAATAAATTGCAGGAATTCATTACAGGTGCTTTACAAAAGAAAATGAGTTTTTATCAATGTCCAACACATTGCAAATATCCTCAGAATCTAAAGAATTGTCCAGATCTGCACCAGTATTGAAGAAATCTGGCCAAGTAAGAAGAAAAAGAATTATTCAGACGAAGATAGACAAAGCTATGGCGAAAAGAGATGAAAAAGAAAGCACGATGGAGTCATGCATTGCTTCCAAACTTGTAGACATAGGAGACACAGATCTAGGCCCAGAACCTCTTGCCATTTTGATAGATAGATCTAGAGCGGGAAAGACTTCACTCATGCGTGCGGTCAAAAGCAGTGGAATTATACGAGCTGTAACTTTTCCATGTACAACCCAATTGCCAGAGTTCGTGATGGAGTGTGCTAGATCTTATCATCCTTCATCCAAATCAGTACGTGATGCTTCGGGAAAGACAATAATTCGTTTGGACATAGAGTTCATCAATTATTGTTTGAAGATTCCAATATGAAAGGTGGCGACTTTTATTAGCATTCAGGATGCTGATAGTAGATGGGATAAGCATAGAGCTGATTGCATTAGCATCATGAATAACCGATACATGAAGAAGCCTAGATCTCCTTCAAAGTTCCCGAGAACTCTTCCACGGTCCAATTGGGTGCAGGAGGTAGATGATGTCATAAAATTGCTATGCATGATGAATGGTGAAGCAAATGCTTACACTTTCCGTACATGGATGTATGCTTTCATCAAGACCATTGAAATCAACAAGGTTGATTCTATAATCAATTGGTCGGAAATTATTAGCAACAACATCGGTGAGAAACTCCGGAACGTGAAGCATACTTTCAGTTTCAAGATGACTTCATACTTGGTGTACGCCGCAACATCACAGGGCGTCTTTTCCAAGCTAGATAGATGTGGTGTTCTTTCCAAGGACCCCATTTTCGAATGCTACCCGCAGCTTACTGCACCTGCATGCGAGAAAGACTTCAAAGTGATCAACGATGACTTCTTCTACAATTTCATCTGCAGGCTAGACAAAGACTTGAAGGCCAACAGGGTAAGCAAGGAAGCGTGGGAAGCTGTGTCCAAGATTGGAAGTCTATTCATTCAATTTGTAGATTTCACATACCTCAGGGTCACGGGCTTTTCTGGAGAACCAATAAAGATGCCCATGTATCTGAATGATAGATTGATCGCCATGGAGCTAAGCAGGAAACTTGTGGAGTTACACGACCTTCAGTCAAAGCGGCACAAGTCTATGGGCTTCTTCCCAATCACTGTGGGATATTACAGCTGCATTAGCACTCACAGATCTTGAGGGATGGAAGTGCAAATGTTATCTGAGTATGAGCAAGAGTTATTCCCTGCACGGATGAACTTCGATCCATTTGGAGTAGCCAGGAAGATAATATCCCAGCAGTACGCACATGTGCCTTCATTAGAAGATTTCTGGATGAAGTGCGGAAGTGAGTACGAGGTTAGAAAGAGAGATTTCAGCAGGCTGTCAGCAAAGCAAGTGATTGACTTTGGGCTAGCGCGGATACCTGTGGATCTTAAAGATGATGGGAATGTGGTACTTGAAACTTACCATCAAATGGGAGGAGATAAAGCCATACTGCAGAATAACATAGGAGGCTGCAACACAATTGAAGAAAGGTCGAGAGCTGTGTTGGTGAATACTTAAAACTGGTTGCTGACGAAGGGATATTGCCTTGATGAAGCATTGATGAATCAAGTCATGGGAAAATTCAACGCAAGAGATTCCCTCAAGCGAAAGCACGGAGGAGAAAGTAGCAGGAAAGTCGAGAAGTTGAAAGTACATAGAAGATCTCAATCCAAGGGGAGGATCACTTCTACGACCATGACTTTAACTCCAGTTTCTCCAGTACCCAATGCTTCACCAACTATTGCACCGCAACAGCAGGATGCTTCCATGCCTCCACTGAATCCAGCAACATTCATCTTCTCCCCTCAACCACTTCGTTCAGCCCCTGTTCCAGAGGATAAGTTGAAGTTGCGGATGGCGGAATTTGAAAGGGCTTTGTCCTTGGATGACTCAGAAGATAGCAGCCATAACACTTTGGCACTTTCTAATGGAGAGGATGCAGAGTGGGAGATGGTATTGCACTCAGCGACTTCTCACTCTCCGAGAAGTAATTTCTCGGAATGGTTAGCTTTGCAGTTTGTTCCAGAAGTGAGAATAGAGATGAACTTAGAGGAGCACGACTTGCAGCTACTCCAGGATCTGAGCAGAAGAGACAGAAGACCTAAAGTTGCTAAAGCAACTTCTAGGTTGGTCATCGAGGATTCGGGAGAGAAGTTTGCTGAGATATCAATTCCGGCAGAAGGAAAGATAGAAGAGGAGCTCACGGTAGAAGATGTGACAGTGACCAAAGTACCACTCGGTCAAGCCACCATTGAAGGATTGAAGTAGGATACCCAAACATTGATAGATGCTTTATTCCTTAGACTTGACAGTGAGAAGGCGGAGAAAGAAAAGCTGCAGAAGCAAGTATCTCAATTATGTGAAATAATAGCCAAGGTTGCTAAACCTTCCATTCAGCCCATTTCAGAGTAGGTGAGTGATCATCTTATGCAGGAAATGGAAGATGCAAGCAATTAAGTAAAGGCCATTGACGAATGGAAGGATTTGATTATTCGTCAAGCTTCTGTACAACTTGGGGAAGTGCCAGCCCACCTAAAGGTTATGAACGATGCAACAAATCAACTAAAGAAACTGATGGCAAACATAGAAGGCATGAATATAGTTGTAGAGAGTAACTTGAGTATTTTGGCCGAGATCAACAAGTTTCCGGGAGATGTATTGATTGCGGAACAAATTGTACCGGATAGATAAGTTGAGAAGGGGAAGCAGTTAGAATTTGCAGTATCTTTCTGTTTGGAAATCTGTAGAGTTTTGCTAAAAAGGATGCAGGCACTTGAAAGTAGGATGTCATCCTCACCCGATAGTATCATTTCTTTCACGGAAGAGGATGTGGTCAGAGGCGTTACTTCTTACGTGCGGATTGTTTCTAACGAGGTGCCTAATTTCCTGTAAGGTTCTCTTCTGATGGTACGAAAGAGAATTGATAAAGCTACCGAGTCTTTCACGATGAATTCTATCAGTAGACTGGTGGTGCTACAAGCAGACATTGCCAGGTTTTGGCTGAGTTTGGAAGATGTGGAAGCGTGCATCAAAGTGTTGAATGAAGGGTTGCTGCAATTCAAGATAGAGAAAGAAGCAGTGGCTAAAACAGATGGAAGGATGCTGAATTATATGTTCAACAAGTATATCAGATATCAAAACAAGAAGATGTAGACATTACAGCTGGCATGACTTCTTCTATTCTTTCTTCTTCTATTTTCTATGTTCCCGGGTGAAAATTGTAAAACTTCTAAGTTATTGGTTTTGCAACCATTACTTGAAGTCATGTGGAACCATTCTATTAGTTAAGTGATACATGTGTCGCTTAAGAAGAAGTTAGTTGAGGATGATTGCCAAATGTCATCTTTACTTGTTGTTCATGCTTTAGTTCAGTTTGAGTTTTCTATCTGTACTTTCCCTCCTACATTCTATAAGTAGGAGAAGAACCTCCGGGTTAAGGATCATCAATCAGAATTTGTAAGAAGCAATCTTGTGTTCTAGACTTTGTGCTGAACCCCTGAGAGCAACTTGGAGCAAAGGAATACAAAGGAGTAGGTTTCCGGAGAACTTTGTGTCATGGTGTACTTTGTTTCTTGCTTTTAATCTTAGATCTCTTAGTAAACTTTGTGTTATTATAGATCTGGATCTCGAGCTTCCTTTGTTTTATAATTCTATGTGTTCATATCTATTAAGTTTCTTCTATGTACATGCAATTAGCTCTGCTATCTACTAATTGGGATGCACATCTTCCCCATTTCTTCTCTGTATTTCCTTTACTTCCTTCTTCTATAATTTTACTTTCTTAAACAACTGCTTACTTGCTGCAGAACTTTTTAGTTATGGTTCATGAACTAAGTGGTTAAAGTAAAACCCCTTATAGATAATAACACATTTTTATTGACAAATATGAAATGGGAGCCTCACCGGTTAAATGAGGGAGATATATCTCATGACTACCTAGGTTTAATGCTATGCAGAAAATCTAGCCAACAGTTTTTGGTGACTCCGCTGGGGACACAACTATCTTTGCAGATCAAATATTTTCTATTGAAGATCAAAGTGTTTTCCATACAAATCTCAACCTGGCTGAATGTCCATTCACTTGATCCGTGAAGGAAAAAGGAAGGACTGATCATTTCTTCCGACTGCAGGAGCAATTCAATTTCAATCATCCTCCTCAAGTTAGAAGCCGCAGATCTAGTCTCTCTCCAGGAAGGAGAGTGCACATCCATCCAGATCCGGATCGTATTCAGCATAATCCAGCGGATGGAATTATCCATCAAGTCTATCAAGTCTACACAAGGAGGAGACGTGCTCAAGTTAACATGGCACACCAGATTGTACCTATTCCATGGGGAATAAATTTTGGACCTCTGAACTTGGCTCCACCTATGCATGAACTACCAAAGGGATCTAGAAAGAATTTTCTGAAATTCTTTGGAGATGGAAAGAAAAACCCAGATGATCATTTGGCGGCCTTGTTCATATCCTGTGGTGTGCTTGCAGTAGAGCATGAAGATGTCTCAGTCAGGCTCTTCATTGAGACTTTACACGACTTGGCAGGAGAATGGTTCTATCAGCTAGCTCATGGCACCATAACCAACTGGGTGACTATGCGTGAGCAATTCTTGAAAATATTTAAGCCCGTAGAGGATGCTAGTACGTTGATCACCCAACTAACGTAGTTGAAGAAAGAGCCAAGTGAGAACATGCAGGACTTTATTGCAAGGTTCCAAAGGATTTTGTATAAAATCCCACTTCTGCTGCATTGAGCGACGAAAATCAAAAGACGTTTTTTATAAACGCTCTATTGCCTGAAGTTGGATATCAGCTAAGAAGGGCAAGACCGGTAAATATGCTTGAAGCACAAAATGTTGCCGTGGAGGTTGAGGACGACTTGATCATGGCTGGAAAAATCAAACAACCATCTCACAAGGGTGATGGTGCTTCTTCTAGTACTTCAGATCCTTTGTTGCAGAAACTGGTAATGACATGCTGTAGATCAAGAAGTAGATCTCTCAAGTAGGGAATGTAACCCCATCAAGAATAGCTCCTACCCAGACCTTTAATGGTCAAAATCAAAATCAAAATCAAAACAGACTTGCTGCTGCACCACAACGGTTGGCAATAGAAACTGCTCCAAGGAATAACTTGGAAACTAATGAAGAGGATCTCGGCATTGATGAATCATTCGATGATGAAGACTTTATAGATCCCACTGGCGACTCCAATATTGGTTACCTAGACTACGAATATGACGATGGCTATTATGAATCTTTTGAAGATTCTGATGGTCACACTTTTACGGTGTTTACAAGGTCTTAGACGCATCAAAATGCCGAAGCATCCATAAGTGGCCGAAAAGAGAAAGAAGATCCTGGCCCGGATGTTACTATCTTGAAAAGAGGTAGTACTCTTCCTTCTTCTTTAGCACCTAAGGATAAATATTCAAATTTTTTCAATTCACAACAAAGATCCAACACACATCCTGCTGAAGCAAGTCAAGCTTTCGACATAATTGATCACATCAAGAGGAACAAGGTCCAAATGTCAGAAGCTGAGTATTTGAGGGCATTTCCTGATCAGCTGAATAGATTGGTCAAATATGTGCAAAGTAATGGTCCCAGCCCAACAAATAATACTTCACGGGGTATCTTATCAAATCCAAAGAATACTCCTACAAATAATGTGGCAGCAAGTTCTTCTCCTTCCACCCCTTCTCCTGCTACATCAGAAAGGATCGATCCATTATATGTATCGTTGCTTATCAATGGACACAAGCTGAGAAATTGCATTTTGGATTCTGGAGCTTCTGATAATGTAATGCCTGCCAAAGTTGCTGATGCCTTGGGTCTCACGTTGACAAAAACCATCAGAAGATGTTATTCAATGGAAAGGCAAGTTCCTCTTGTGGGGTAAATCAAAGATGCGTAGGCAGTACTTGCTTCTTTTCCAGATAAAAGACTAAAAATGACTATCCTTGTAGCAGACATTCCAATCTCTTATGGCATGCTGCTGAGTAGAAATTTCTGCAAAGAACTGGGTGGAGAAGTCAAGATGGATTGGTCTTGTGCGCACATACCAATCAAAGGAGTAAATCAGAAGCTGGAACATCAGAAGAAATCTAAGTACACAGTATCAAAGTCTAAAGATCCTAGATCTCAGATCTTTTTTCAGGAATCGGATCACAGAGTCTATTATCTAGAAATGGATAAAGAAGAAATTCAACCGGTGATTCAGGAATCACATCAAATTGATAACAAGATTTGGACTCTAGAATTTGATGGTAGCTATTGTTCATTTGGATCCAGCGCGGGTGTTGTTCTTATCTCTCATGAAGGGAAGGTGCATGCACACTCCTTCAAATTGATGTTCGAAAATACTAACAATACAGCTGAGTATGAAGCATTGTTGTTAGGCATGGAGCAGGCAAGAACAATGGGGATCAAACTATTACACGTAAGGGGAGATGCTGAGCTGATTGTGAAGTAGATAAGAGGCCTCTGCCAAGTCAAAAAAGAAAAACTATGACACTACAGAGATCGAGTCTACTCTGCTATCCTTGATTTTTCAGCTTTCTCGGTATCTTACATTCCGAGAGAACAAAATTCAAGAGCTGATTCGCTTGTAGTAACTGCAGCCTTGTTGAACCCGGATCATCCTCCTACGTTCTTTAGATAGGGGGACTACAAGGTGGAGATGGTATTTCACCCAAAGGTTCCTAACAATGTTCAACAATGGCAGGTTTTCAATGATGACACGCAGATTGCTGCGTTTCTCCAACAGAAAGACAACTTTGAAGAAATCTACTATGAGGGAAGCAATTCACCTCCTAGGAAGACTACTGTTAGAGAAATGGATGTGGACGTCTCAGGAAGTTAGAAGATTATCCAACTAAAAGGAAATAAAATTCCCAAAGGTTTGGTATCTCTTGAGGAAATGTTTGATAAGCATGATCAAATGCTTAAGAAAAATGAAGAAAATGAGGAAGGTTATTCCTCCGACACACAATTGCTAAATTTGGGAGCTAGCAATGATCCCAAATTAGTAAATCTCGGTAAGTGTTGCTCGGAGGCTGAAAAAGAAGATTTTATTGAGCTTCTTAAGAAATACATGGATGTTTTTGCCTGGTCTTACCAGGATCTAAAAACATATCAGCCTGCGGAAGTTCAACACTACATCCCACTTAAGCTAGAACAGAAGCCTTTCAAGAAGAAGCTACGGCGGCACAACCCTACCATTTTAGGAACTATCTTTTTAGAAATCCAGAAGTTGTTAGACGCAAAGATCATCTATCCCATACATCATTTGGAATGGTTGGCCAACATAGTCCCTGTAAGAAAGAAGAGCGGTGAGATTAGGCTGTGCGTGGATTTCTGCAACCTTAATCAAGCTTCACTAAAAGACAACTACCCCATACCCATCATGGATCACACCCTGCAAGTAGTCACTGGATCTGAGATGATCTCCTTGCTTGATGGCTTCTCAGGCTACAATCAAGTCAAGGTGGCCGAGGAAGATCAATACAAAACGGTGTTCATCACACCTTGGGGAACCTTCGCATACTAGAAAATGCCGTTTGGCCTGATTAATGCTGGTGCTAAATTTCAAAGAGCTATGGATCTAGCCTTTACGCATCTCAAATATATAAGCATAGTGGTGTATCTAGACGATCTGAAAGTCTTTTCCAAAGATAGAAGTGCACACATTTCAAACTTGGAAGAGGTTTTCATACAGTTCCGCAAGCATGGTATTTCTTTAAATCCCAAGAAATCTATCTTTGCCGTAACCGAAGGAAAGTTGCTAAGGCACATTGTTTCCAAAGAAGGAACAAAGATAGATCTAGAGAATGTCAAATCCATTCAGACATTGCCTTTGCCCACATCCAAAAAAGGAGTTCACTCTTTCTTTGGAAAAGTTAATTTTCTCAGGAGATTCATTCCTGACTTTGCTGAGCTAACCCTTCATAGTTCAAATATGATGAAGAAGACACAAGATTTTAAATGGACCAGCGAAGGGAAGGAAGCTTTCGAGAAAATTAAAGAGGCCTTGTCAAAAGCTCCAGTTTTGGTTTCACCCGACTTCAATAAAGAATTTATTCTTTACTGTTATTCCTCTGAACACACCATGTCAGCAATACTGATGCAGAAAAATCAAGAGGACGTAGAAGCTTCTATTGCTTTCATGAGTACGCCTCTTAAAGCCTATGAGTCGAAATACACTCCCATGGAAAATCACGTCTATGCAGTGGTAAAGGCGTGCAAAGCATTCAGGTATTATAATCTTTCCTCACACACTGTGGTTTTGGTTCCAGATACTGCAGTTAAATCTATCCTTACTCAACAAGAGTTAGGATTGTTGAGAGGCACGTGGGTGAAAAAGGTTCAAGAATATGACCTGGATATTAAACCAACAAAGTTGGTTCGAGGAAGAGGTCTGTGTGAATTAATGAAGGAGATGAAAACATCAGTGCCTGAAGCTGATCAAGATGAGATAGATGAAGATTTGCCTGCAGTACTTTTCATAGATCTGGTAGAGGAGTGGTACAGTAACATTGCTTACTTTCTGTCGTATGGAGAATGCCCAGATCAAATTTCTAGAAAAGAGAAACGAACCATCAAACTGAAATCCAAATATTTTGTTCTTTGGGATAATGGTTTGTACAAGAGGGGAACTGATGGCGTATTTATCAGATGCGTTGAAAAAGCTCAACAGGATCAGCTACTTCAACAGTTTCATGACATGGCTTGCGGTGGTCATTTCTCAGCCCGAGTCACTACACACAAGATCCTCAGAGCAAGGTATTACTGGCCAACCCTTTTTCAAGATACTGCAGAATGGGTAGCTAAGTGTCAAGCATGCCAACATTTTGTTGGGCATGTGAAATTGCCTACATTACCTCTAAAACCCATTGTGATTGAAGAACCTTTCCAACAGTGGGGAATGGATTTTATTGGTATGCTTAACCCGGCCTCCAGTGCCGGTCACCATTATATTCTAACAACTATTGATTATTTCAGTAAGTGGGTAAAAGCTATTCCTGTGAAGAATGCCACTTCCGCCGAGGTGTGTAGTTTTATAAAAGAAAATATTATTGTCAGGTTTGGCGTGCCCAACAAAATTGTAGCAGACAACGCTCCGAATATTTCTTCTGAGGAGTTGGTGGAATTCTACTACACTTATGGGATCCAACTGGTTCATTCCTCAAACTACTATCCACAAGGGAATGGTCAAGCTGAATCTAGTAATAAAAACTTGGTAACTATCCTGTGTAAGCTTGTAACAGAAAATCAAAGGACTGGCATAAACATTTGTTTGATGCATATGGTTGATAGGATCACACCAAAAAGGGTGATGACCATGTCCCATTTCAGATGTTGTACGGTAGAGACACAGAGCTGCCTCTTACCTTGGAACTGCCTGCATTGCCAACTTTCTAAGGCCCTGGAAGATTCCACCTTTCACGGATGCTATTGATAAAAGAATTATGTACCTGACTGAATTGAGGGAAGTACAAACTCAAGTTGCAGATACGTTGACAGAGCATCAAAGGAAGGTTGAAAAATAATTTTTGACAAAAAGGCTAGGGGAAAGAAAATTTGAAGTCAATGACTGGGTCCTTCTATGGGACAAAAGATCAGATTTCACCCTGAAATCTGTGACTACCCTATCCGAAAATTTTTTTCGTACTTTTAAAATAATGGGTCGTTTTGTTGTTTTTATTGCCCTGAAAGTTCTTGTTTGCGTCAAGATAATCCAAAAAGAGAGCCCATATTAGCCTTTTTTTCGCCAAATACCCAGATGCCCAAAATTTTTATTCTGTCGTCGGGATTTGTCTGCGGGAAATTTGTATTTAATTATTTTGAGCCCCGTATGAGGCTATTTGCGCTCTGTTTTAACTCCATTATGAGCGAATATGTTATTATTATGTACCAGAAGGATTTTAACTTATTTTAAGTTTTGGGCTTTATTTGTAACTTTTGGCAATTTTTTTTTCGTTTTTTTGTGGTGTCCCGTTTCTGTTTTCTGTGAAATTTCTCTGGAACATTCCCCTTCGCCGGGTAAGCCCGATTTTTGGCCTGAGAGCAGCTAAAAAAATATACGCACATTTTGCCCGGAGGAAGTCGTCCATCGGAGGTCTGGATCACTGGGAAAAAAAGCGAAGTCGTGCACAGAAAAGCCCCTGCGGGGGGATGGGCGCATTTTTGGAAAACAAAGGATTTAAGCTGCGAATGGGAAAATAGAAGCCGCAGGCAGGGTGGGAATTTTATACCTGCCTGGCAGGGTACTTTTTTCCCGTGTTATAAAATTCACTTAAGCTGCAGTGGGAAAAATAGAGGCTGCAGGGGGGCAGGTGGGAATTTATTGCCTGCCTTGCAGGGTAAAAAATCCCATGTATGAAATAAAAGGAAAAGTGACTTAAGTGAAATCATGGGATTTTTTGCCTGCCTTGCAGGGTAAATAATCCCATTCAAAGTGACATTGTAAAATCAAATCACTTAAGTGGATCATGGGATTTTCAAAGTGCCTGCCTTGCAGGGTAAAAAATCCCATTGTCAAAATTCTTAAAAATAGAATTCTATTATGCAAAAAAGTGCGACCCACCTTGGGGTGAATAATAATGCATTAAATAAATATTTTTAATATTTATTCACCCAATTTTGGCCCAGGCTTGGAAAAGTCAACAAAAGCAAAGGGGAATAAATCAATTGGAAATAGAATTCCAAAAAAATTAAATAAATTTAATTTATTTAATGCAGCCCCTTTGAGAAGAAGGAATTAATACTTTTTAAAGTATTAAATGATTATATTAATTCTATTTTCAGTGGCTATGGTCAAAGCACACTGTGAAGCTTAAGTGAAGTGCTGTGTGGAA
Organism: Taxus chinensis; assembly: GCA_019776745.2. Taxonomy (NCBI): domain Eukaryota; kingdom Viridiplantae; phylum Streptophyta; class Pinopsida; order Cupressales; family Taxaceae; genus Taxus; species Taxus chinensis. The sequence continues at coordinate 630,258,972 of CM034148.1, forward strand.
GGATTAAATTGGATTAATTTAATTTATTGGATGGCTGTCCTTAAACATGCTTTTTTTTAAAAGAGAAAAGCATGATTTTTAATTAATTAATTGCCTTTAATTGTTAGGGCAATTATTAATTATAGAATTGTGAAGGTTATATAAGCATGGGCAGCCATATGGGTGAATTATTTAATTCACAGGTAAAGAATTGCAGCCAAGAGGAAAAGCCCCCAGAGGAAAAGTGCCCCCATTTGAAGAAGGATTTTGCTCAGGCAAGGTGGCTAACAAGGCTAAAAGCTTCCAATTTGGCGGCGCATGCTTTGAAGGAGGTTGATCTTTGTCTGCATAATTGTTTGCACAGGTGTTACAGGAGCTCAGGTGTTGTTGAAAGGATTCATGCTCTCTTTATGCAAATTAAACACCATTTTTTTGGGGCAGCAGGCTTGAAAAGTGCAGATTTTTTTTTACAATTAAAATTCACTATTCATGCTCCGGTGGCCATTTTTTTGTCTGAATAAATTGCAGGAATTCATTACAGGTGCTTTTAAAAGGAAAAGGAGCTTTTATCAATGTCCAATACATTGCATATATCCTCCGAATCTGAAGAATTGTCCAGATCTGCACCAGTATTGAAGAATTCCAGTCAAATAAGAAGAAAAAGAATTATTCAGACAAAGATAGACAAAGCTATGGCGAAGAAAAATGAAAAAGAAAGCACAACGGAGTCATGCATCACTTCTAAATTTGCAGATATTGGAGACGGATCTAGGCTCGAAACCTCTTGCTGAATTGATAGACAGATCCAGAGCAGGAAAGACTTCACTCATGCGTGCAGGAGAAACTTCACTCATGCGTGCAGATTAAAAAAAAGCAGTGGAATTATTCGAGTTGCAGCTTTTCCATCCATATCCAGTTGCCAAATTTGTTATGCAGGTGCAGATCCATATCCAGATGCAGATGCAGATGCAGATGCAAATCCATATGCAGATCCAGATCCAGATCTCATAGTTGCAAAAGCTTCTGGCACAAAGGCTTCATCTCTTGTTTCGAATGCAGCCCCGTGAAGAAGACAGTGCGTGGAAAATTCCTTCCAAGATCTTGTGCATGTGCTCTCATCTTCCAGTTGAAGCCTTCATTGAATTTTCATTCACCCTGAGTGCTTTCCAGAATTTTTAATTGCTCATATGCAATTAAAAATAAGGATGATGAGTTATCTACGGCCAACCTTGCACTGATGCATGTACAACAGAAGAACTGCAAAAGCTTCAAGGATAAAAGAGAAGACAATGCGAAGGCAAAATTCCAGCTTGCTTCCAATTCCAACTTGCTTCCAATTCCACTGCTTCCAATTCCAGCTTGCAATTTCCAGATTCCAGCTTGCTTCCAGATCAACTTCCATTCCAGCTTGCTTTTCCAGATCCAGTTTGAATCAGCTGTGCATGCAGACATGAAAAAAGACAAAGTCAGCTTTCCTTTCCTCTTCTTCTTCTTTCCTCCGACAAAGTCAGCTTTCCTTCTTCTTCTTCTCTTTTTTCCTTCGACAAAGTAATTGAGCGATCAATTCAATTATACAACTTAAGTGATTGGTTTAAAAGCCATTACTTGAAGAAGTCAACTACTTGGAGATAGGTGGCGGACGTGCAAAAAAAGAAGGTTCTATTTTCAGTTGCAAATCATACATGTCATGCAAAGAGGAATTCCAGGAGGAGATTGCCAGTTGTTTCTTTTTCGACTTCCACATGTGCCAGTTCAACTAAAGCTTCCAACTTGTAATTGCCCCTCTACATTCTATAAGTAGAGGAAGAACCTTCGGGTTAAATCGATCAGAATTTGTAAGAAGCAATCTTGTGTTCTAGACTTTGTGCTGAACCCCTGAGAGCAACTTGGAGCAAAGGAATACAAAGAAGCAGGTTTCCGGAGAACTTTGTGTCCGGTGTGTACTGTGTTTCTTTTCTTTTAATCTTAGATCTTTAATAAACTTTGTGTTATTTTAGATCTGGATCTAGAGCTGCCTTTTTTATAATTCTGTGTGTTCAATCTATTAGTTTTTCTTCTATGTGCATGCAATTAGCTCTGCTATCTACTAATTGGGATGCACATCTTCCCCATTTTTCTTCTCTGTATTCCTTTACTTTCTTCTTCTATAATTTTTTTCCTTTCTTAAACAGCTGCTTACTTGCTGCTGCAGAACTTCTTAGTTATGGTTCATGAACTAAGTGGTTAAAGTAAAACCCCTGATAGATAAAACACACATTTTTATTGACAAATCTGACACGGGAGCCTCACCGGTTAAATGAGGGAGATTTATCTCATGACTGCCTAGGTTTGATGCTTTTAGCAACCCAGCTTGAGTGCTTGATCGGGAATATAATGCTTGCCTCTATTAGCTTATTTAGCTCTTTCTTCAGTAGAGGCTCAATGTGAGGGTTAACAGGTCTCTGCTTCTGCCTAATGGGCTTAGCATCTGGATCCAATTCTATGGTATGTATGTTGTGCCAAATTTGGATTGAATCCTCTCACGTCTTCATAGCTCCAAGCGAAGACATCTGGAAATTCTTGACAAAGCTGTATGAAATCTGATTTCTCCTGCTCAGTGGCCACTTTACCAATTTGAAGTGTTTTGCCTTCCCCAACCAGAATTGGCTCTGAATCTTCTCTCTTGACCTGTATGTTAGCCTTTTCTTTACGGAACTGGTCCTTAGGGTTGAAGATAGACTCCAATGTTACTAAAACCCTTGGGAAGCTTGTTTTTGTCCGCAGCTACACTACTTGATACCCATACTGCTGCTCTAGTTTGTCCTGATTCCTAGCTGAGAATTCAGCTTCTTCTTGTAAAAAATTGACGATCTGTTGATCGTTTTCAAACACCTACACCTGCCAGCTGGTGTTATTATTTGGAACTGCTGGCCTCACAATCACATGGATATGTGGCTGTGTTTTTTCCCTTTTGATGTTGTCAACCACATCAAATTTGCTCCAACTGCCGCGAGCCTATCCGCGGCTTCATTTTTCTTCCTGGGTATGAAACACAATGTTGAAAGCTTCGAAATCCTCAATGATGTCCCATACCCTATTCTTGTAGCTCCTCAGCAAGTCGTTCTTCGTAGCATGTTGTCCTCTAACTTGGTTGACGATTAGCTCGCTATCCCCGAACACCTGCAAGTTATTTATCCCTTTTTTTTCCTAGCCCAATGAAGTCCATGAATCAAGGCCTCATATTCAGCTGTGTTGTTTGAACAAGAAAACTGGAAACGAAAAGCTGAATAATATTTGATGCCTTGAGGTGAAACAAGCATGGCTCCACCTCCTGCACCTTGCCTACTCCTTGATCCGTCAAAAAACAGCCGCCATACCTCATTGTCATCATTATGGCTTGGCTTGGTGATGCTAGGAACAGGTTGATTTTTTCTTCGTGTATACAATAGACTCCCAGCTCAGATTCTTCCACTTCTTGATAGGGATCAAAAGCATGTATCTTGTTTGCCCATTCATCAAGAGTTAGGTCAGGGATACTTCCAAACTTGGTGTCAGCCTCATCAGTACTAGGGTGATCTTCTTGATCAAATATGAGCAATTGGCATTAATCTGACTTGGAGTGTAAGGCTCAATATGGAAGTTTGCAATAGGTTCAGACCTAATTGTAGCCTTAGTTTCATACCTTGTTCTAAACAACATGTGAGACCAATCAGCAGACAAATACCCCCCAATCTTGGCTGTGAAGTCCCTTGACAAGCAAAGGGCAAAGAGTGGTGGAAGGGGAAGTCTGATGATCGATATATCTTGTAAGACAACAACATTTGGACATGCATGCAAGTAAGACTCAAGTTTTTAATCACTCAACTGTTGCTATTGCTGTCCCATCCAATTGCACTACCCCTTTAGATATTACTTCATATTGGAGACCCCACTGATCAGCTATTTGCTTGGGCATCACTGAGCTACTTGAGATTCCCCCGGAATCAATCATGCAATTGTGTACTAGTTTATCCCAATGATTAATGAAACATAGAAAGGAGGGGGCTTCAACATTTTACCTTGTTGCCCTCCATGGCTTCATTCAGGCTGGGTAGCATTTGTAAGCACTTTGTCTTGCATCTGAAAACCTGCTGATTCGAAGTTGTCCAATCCTTCATGGCAGCTTGTAGCAGATCTCTTTGTCCTGTGATGGATAGGGATTCCCACATTGATATATTGACGTTAGTCTTCTTTCATCTGTTCAACGATACTGAACGGGGATGAAGTATCCTTTTGTTGTCCCTTGGTTTGTTGTTGTTGCAGACTCACAGCACCCCTGGATGCAAATCAAGCTTCTAGGTTGATGTAGGCATCCAGTGTGATTGCACAACATGGAATCCTTTCTCCAAGCGTGGGACTTGTAAAGATGAGAAAAGATTCTCCAGAGAAGGCTGGTTCCTATTCCTCTGTTCAGATGCACACACAAAAATGCAGAGGGTTTGCTAAAACCTAATCTAACTTGCCAAGGAGACAGGGTAAGAAAAAATGCATAGAATAAAACCTAAACTACAAAGGTGATGCACCGAGGAATGTTAGACACTCGTTTTGCAAATTTAACACAGACCACATAGATGCAATACAAACACCATGCACAGGTAACCAAACTGCAATAAGAGATCAAAATGACAGCAATGAATACATGAGAGGGTCGAGAGTCAATCACAACACATATATTATTGCTCAAGAGTCGATACAGTACATTGCAGTGGCCAAGAGGCAAAAAAAAGACTGGCATTACAACCCATATGGGAGGTTTGAAAGCTCCACAATTTCTCTTGCAAGCGAGGGAAGAAGGGAGGATGCAAAACAAAAATTCCGACCCCTTAAAGGAGCTCTTCTTTACAATATATATCAAGAAATGAGAGAGGGAAGAGAGAGGAAATCCAGAATCTGCCCCAACCACTTCTTGGTAGCATTAAAAAAATCATCTCATATGACAGAAGCGGCGGATCCTAGCAAAACGGCGGGCTGTCTAACAGGAGCGGCGAGCTGTCTGCTGCATTAAAGTTGGTTGTTGAAGCATTACTTCTGTCTATCACCACGCGTCAGAGACGTTTTCTTATTTTCTCCCTCCAAACAAAACTACACCAAAATGCAAGATTGATCCCAGAATCATGTAGAGAATTTCAACAGCTTTCCGTTGATATAAAAAACGTGCAAATCCGAGCTCTGGATCGAAAGATACGAAGGTCTGAAGATTTAGGGCACAAAACAGGCGAAAACGGATTTTTTTTAACTGCCCTGTAATGGAGTAGGAAACCAATGTCATGGCCTCCTCTCCCCATACGTCGGCCATAAGCTGGTACGGTGTGGCCTCCATATCTGCTATGGTGAGGGAAGCTACTGGCTGGTGAGGTGCTCTAAGCACCGACATATCTGACCACCTGGCTGCCCTCATAGCCCCAGGATCTGCCACCTCCACGCCTCTGCCATAGGGAATGAAGCGCTCATACACCCAACTCACAACTAGAGTAGGGTGACTCAAAGACTGTCCCTGTAAACGGACCACCCTGTATAAGTCGTGATAGGTGGTCCCCAAAATGTCTGCACCCTAGGCGTATATCCGGCCATGCCCCTCTATCTGTGCAATGATGGGGGCCCAACAGTATAACAAAGTGTCCCCTCCCTTGTCCCCGATCAGTCTCGAGGCAAGGATCCCCATGATAGCCTGTCGAAATACGGGGATGGGCAAAGAAGGAATGGATCTAACTCTCACTCCCTTCTTTGGCCCCGTGGAAATAGCTGCATCCCCCATATAACCTGCCCACTGTGTAATCTGTGCTCTGGACCCAGCTGTCTCCAGTGTGAGTCTCCTCCCGATGATCGGGACCCCCAAGATACGGTAAACATCCTCTAGAGTAATAGTCCACTCACTGCGGACCCCTGGCAGTCGGAAAGTGTTCCGATCTGCATCCCAATAAGAAAATAAGTCACAAAGGATGTGACTCGATGGCGTAACATGGGGCACGCGCGATATACGCAATATACCGGCCCTCTGTAACGTGTCCTCCTCATTTGGCGAAAGGGCATCCAATACCCCGGGCAACCAATCACACTCTCTCCCGGCTCCATCTAATGTACTCCTCCCTCGCCTGCATACACCCAAAAACACACCAAACAGAGCAAGTTAGTATCTAATCAATGTAGGGAGAGTCATAAGAACGTACAGAAATGCAAGAAAATATAAGTCTCCAAAACAAGTTTCTTTGCATTCTGTGCAAAACAGCCGCCCTGAGCAGGGAGGCGGTTTTGTAACCGCCGCCTTAAAGGCGGCGGTCACGTAACCGCCGCCCTGATCAGGGCGGCGGTCTTGTAACCGCCGCCCTGGCTAGGGCGGCGGTCGCGGTTCGAAAACGTGCGCGGGTTTTTAACCCTAAAAAGTCCAAAAAAACGCAAAGATAGACCATTTTAGATAAAAAAAAGAACCTACCCAGTAGGCGCCCCCCCTAGATGGACCTTTTGAACCGAACATTTTCAAAAATAACCCTCCCATTACAAATAATTTGCCATTTCAAATTTGAAAGGGGAAAAATGCAAAATTGAAGAAAACCAACCTGTGATCTCGCGGGGTGGCGTTCCGCACGTGGAGGCATGATCACGATCTCGCTCCGGACGTTTCGACTCTATTCACGCAAGAAACTGTCACCGTGGGTCCCAGAACTCAAAATCTATCAAATCAACTCGCGCAAATGAATAGGAAAATGGGCCCACTTTCATATATATATTGTTCTATTTCGTCTTAAAATGACTTTTTCGCAGGTTTGGAGTGCTGATGGAGGTAAGTTTCTATCCCCTCACGAATGGTACGTTCTCCTTCCCTATTATTTTAGCGTTTATCTTCCAAGTTATTGCATCTATCTGCACTTGAGTTCTCTTTTCATTTTGCAGGTGGTGGGAATTTTGGATGACGTCATTTCGACACACGGACGTGTAAGGTATAACTTCTAACTTTCCATTTCGGGATGGCCATACTCGGACCCACCGTTTTATGCCTCTTCATGGCTAAAACGCTTCTCCGAGGGGGCAATATGTACGTACCCAAAATTGTAAGGTACTGTACTGCGGAACGGTGTAATAAATGCCCCAATGATGATACAGGTCTCTTCGCAAGGTGTTCGGGATCCAGAGAAGCTTTACGGATATGCGTTAACATCCCGCATGCCCCGCTTAGCCCCCGTGTGCTTTGTTTTCCCCTTTTTTCCCTCTTTTCTTGGCTTTTTGGTCTTCAGTGACGAAACCGCCGCCCTGAAGGGCGGCGGTCCTGTAACCGCCGCCCTGAGCAGGGCGGCGGTCCTTTACGCGTTTTCCAGAACGTTCTTTTGACGGAACGCACGCAAAGTTCAACGCTTCACCAGCTTTTCTTGCCGACTTGAGCATGCATTTATGTTTTTGGTCCCCTGGAATAGTGTTTTTCCTTTGTTTATTGTTTAGGAGTTCAGTTTGGTTTTGATCTTTGGGTGTTTGAATTCCTATGAATGCATGGTTTGTGCACATGCAAATGGCCCCTCATTCTTTTTTCTCATTCTTGTTTCAAACTCACCACTTTCAGTAGTTCAGTCTTCTAGTTTGCTTAAGTTTGATAGTTTAAATCCTTTACATGTTTGGTTGCATTACTCAGCTGTTGGTAAGCCACAGATCCAACTTGTGCAAACAGTATTATTGTTTCTGGAGTAGAATAGTTTAGGCAGCCATTAAAGTTGCAGGTTTTGTTCTTCATAAAGACTAGTTTCAGGTTCTAGACGCTTTTTGTTGCATGATTCGCAGTAGACCCCGCTAGGAATTGCATAGGCCAAGCTCTGTACTCTTGCGTTATCCCTCTCCTATCCGCATTCTATTCTGTCTGCATTCCGAAGGTTGTCCATTGATCCAAATATCTATTCCTGTTGATGCAAGCATTACACGCTTTTCTGGATTCACGTGAGCACAAAGAACGAAGAGATCGTATTGAGGGGACAAGAACACACACACCCGTCGGATTCGCCACTGTTCTGCGAAATCCAGGTTCCATCTTTCAAAGTTTTAGTTAGAACTTATCAAATAAAGTAGTTAATCGCTTTATTTCAGTTATTTCCATTCTCGATATTGCCAGGGAAGTTGTGGGGATTGATAGTTTCTGAGAAACTATGATTCATTCCTCACTTCTAAGGTAGGATCGAGAATCTTGCAAATAGATTAGTTATTTCGTTGTTTAGAATAGATATACAAAATTGCATAGACAAATAGCTACACTCGGCTATTTTGTTTGTTTTACGTTATTAGTTTAGTTGTCAATTCTAAATATTTTAAATAGCTGCTTTCTTATAAATTGCCAGAAAATACAAAAAGAAATTATATATGCTAGAAGTGTACTTAGATTTTACTTTATTATAGTTTGTTTCATTACTGCTTTTGCATGACAATTACGGGACCTAGGGAGCCCAGGGAATACATTTTCGAGCCAATTGTGCCCCAGCCCAATATCGTAGTGGCAATAACTAACATTGACCAAAACCTCAGGATACAAGTCTTCCAAACAACAACAGACTTCCAACAGGTCAGGTCACAATTGAGAGGGTTAAACATAGAAGACAACCAAGCACACACATTTTGGTCAAATCAGCCAAACTACAGGTTATCCTAGAAAACATCCGCATGACTGTAGAAGGATTTGAAAGAGAACAAATATTTGGGTGCAATCCTTTAGTTCCACAGCCAGACGCTGGAGACACCCTCGTAGATATAGATACCAGCTTAAGAATTCAAGTTGCTAGAACACCTGTGAGGTATTATGAGAAAATCGCACAATTGCTGATTCTAAACGTAGAGGCTGAGAAAGTATACGATTACTGGATACTAGGGATTAGGACTTGATCTCGCGTATGACCATAACAGGACCGCAACAACCAAGAGTCTACGGTTGTGATCCACAAATCCCACAGCCTAACGAATCCATAAGAGAATCCGATATAGACACTGGCCTACGCACATTAGTATTTCAGTCTACTCTGCTTCCACCTATCATTATCCAACAACTGTCTTTGCTAGACATAGCGGCTAACAAAGCTAGAGAATTTTGGACTAGGCCAGAGAATCGTCCATAAAGTTGACCATATTCACCATATGACCCTATCAGGAGAAATACATGAAACCATCTCGGGTCATTTTCCACGCATCCCACAACCCATAGATCGAATCACGCCAGAGCTCGATATTGATTGGAGCCTTCGAGCAGTCATCCTCGCTGATCGATCTATCACACCAGTCCAAGTTAGAAGGGCCTTCTTTGCCTTAGATTCGCAAATACCATTAGTGCGTGTCGAAGACATTAGACTCCCTAACTAGTTTGTCTTCATATTCTACCTCCACCGGCTGTCTCGGCACGACCTCGGGAGGTCGGGTACGCGGAAGAGTCACTTGTTGATTCTCACGCTCGCCTGTTGCTTTTCCGACGTACAACGACAGTGCATTCTATTTGGAGAATAGCCATTGCCTCTAATGTCCATGATCACAATCTATCCTAAGTGATGACACACATAAGTAGAGACACATGTCATGTTCAGAGAAAAGGTGACGTTAATGCACCTAGTTCTCGTGCAAGGGCATTTAGCGAGCGTTAATGCATCATAAATTTGCATTATTTAAAATTTGTTAAGTTACTTGCCAATATGTACTATTTTGAATTCAATAAATCTATATAAGCATAAGTGCATTAGTGTATTAAAAATAAGCAAATGCATGATTATTTAATAAATTCATAGAAATGTGATAAACATGTAACATTTATTATTGTATTTTAGAAGAAATCAAGCAATTATTCTAGTGTTGAAAGTTGTGATAGAATATAAGCTTTACATCATTATTGAATTCTCGGTTAATCAAATGGGCTATGGTCTAATGGTGTGTATAATGGTGTAAACGGTGTTACCCTTAGCCATCCACCAAGGTTCTACTCCTAAGAGATACCAAATATGGATGAGGTTGGGATCGTGGCAGAATGGAATCTCCTTAGTCCTTAGTAGCTAAGCCTAATAATTCTTTGCACCTAGCTTGTGCAAATATTTGGATTCAATAAAAAACTCCTTGGTACTTGTGTAAATCTTTGAATTCAATTAAAAATAAACTCATTGGTTGAACTGCATTATACTTTGTGTGTTATCTTTGATATTGTGTACAACATGTTTGATAACATCCAAGTTAAGTGGAATATAGATTCTCAAACTAAACCTCATGCATATCCCCACACTAAAATCCACATTTTACTCCGTCTATATTTGACAATCTTGTTAGGGTTTGAAGGAAGATTCTTGATATTTAGCTAAACTCCACACTTTACCATCATTTTACTAGGTCTAGATTCGATAACCTTATTAAGGTTTGAAGGAAGACTATTGATATTCTGAATATCTGCACTAAATTTCAAAAAAGTGAGCAAAGTTTTTGGATCCCCATGCCCTAACAAAAAAGTCGTTGAAGTGTAATTTCATGCCCTAAAATTGTTTGAAACTTCCTAACAATCCAGATATCATATAAATAATCTCGAGAACATGAGTGTATGGTGTTGATGAGGTGCTCAAGTCACAACGAGTTTAATGATTTTCATTATCACTCTAAAAAAATCCTATTATAGTTAGTTGTTCAAGGGTCTCCAGATTTATGCCAAATCATACATTCTTGTAAACCCCTCTCAACAATTGTTAGACTATAAATAATTTATACACACATGTCTAATTTTACAATTTCAGATCTAATCACATTTAATTGTAATATTTATGGGTAGTATGTAAACTTTGAACCCTAGACCTAACAAATAGAGTTGTTAAAAAGTTTGTTTGTTTGACACTAATTAGAACTGTCCCAAAAGTCCTTAGAATAACGATGCAACTCTTATCTAACACAATTTACTCTTTCAGTAAGATGGTGAAGTCACTATGAGCTCTATGGGTGCTCGTTATATTTCCTTAAAATTTGCAAATTTATTCTATTTCTTAGTAGCTACCTCCATATTTATGTGAAATCATTTTTACCAATAAACCATTATTTTAGTGAGAGGACCACTTCCATTATTTGCATCATTCCCTTAGAAAACATATTGTCATAAAAAATTATGAAATAACACGAATATATTATGCCAATTAACAAATCATTGAAGAAAACCATAACACCGTGAAATAGGTGGAAAATACACCCACCACTTATCAAAGAAAAACATAAAACTCATGCTTACCTTGACTAGATAGTCACTTTTGAAGTCAAAGTTTTGAAACATCCATAGTATCACCATCAATGACATAATGGAGATTGTGAAGCCAAAACTGAAACAATATTCTAATAGAATATTTAACTAGCAATTACATGTTAGCATTGCAATGTGTACATCGAAAGGTAGAAATTTGGAGACAAAAGAAAAAAGGGGCCAAAGACACAAACACAACGAGAAGTGGTATAAATATATTAAAAGAAAGTAACCCAAGTACAAAGGGAAATGGGAAAATGGAAATGAAAGATGGAAAGTTAGAAAGGAAAATGGAAATAGAGATGGGGAAGGAAGAGATAATAAGTAGGGAGGAAGGGATTGTAATGGAGATATACATGTGATCAAGCAGTTGGTAAAAGGGTAAGAGATTGTAGCCTTGACTCTTTGAATATGCATATTTGTAGGAGACAAATTTTTGACATCTTAGAGTAACGTTCAATTTCCGAAAAGGGAGGGGAAATTTGAAGATTGGATAAGGAAGGAGCTCTAGAGATAATAGAGAAGGTAAGGCCTTGCCTTTCGATGTTGTCAATATCAATAGTGGTTTGATGCAAATTCTGGCTGAGACTTATGGATAGTCAAAGCCCAATCCATTTTGAGTGGTAGTTACCTGTGATTCCTTTGGTAATAGGGGGATAAGAATGTGGGAAGGTTTATCAGGATCCCAAATTGCACCAATATATCAATCAAAATTCATGACAACAAATAATGGTAGGTCATGTGGAATAGAGGAAGTGTCATAAATAATGTTGATAAGAGACCTGTTGTTGCTGACTCACAGCACCCCTAGATGCAGATCAAGCTTCTAGGTTGATCACTCTGGCATCCAGTGTGATTGCACAACATGGAAACCTCTCTCCAAGTGTGGGGACTTGTGAAACTGAGAGAGGAATCTCCATATTAGAGGCTGGTTCCTCAAACTCCTCTGATTTAGATTTATATTTTTGCAAAACTACAGAGGTTTGAGAACCTAATCCTACTTTAAACTCCAAGGAGACAAAGATAGAAAGTGTAAAAATGAAACTAAACTAACAGGTGATACACCAAAGGAGGAGTGGTGAACACTTCTTATTCTGCAAATAGACACAGATCATAAAAATGCAGCATAAAACATCATGCACAAGACTGATAAGATGTAATTCAGAGGTCTGAAATGAAACAAGCAATACAAACAGAGGACTGAAAACTGATCACAGAGCCTGTATTGTCATTTCCATTGTCAAAATCCTTGTATTACAACATCAGAAAGGTAAAAGAAAACCTGTTACAATCTTTAGAAGATGTCTGATAATTGCAAAAATCACTTGTTACAGGTGAAAGAAGAAGCTTGCTATCCAAAGAAATGTTCCCCCCGTAGAAATGAGCCAAATCTGGCTTTTACAGTGCAAGGGTCGAGCCCAGGGGACAGGAAATGTACAAAAACATGAGAGCCCATCCCTCCTTGAATGCAGGTGCATTAAAACGGCATGGGGGACCTTACAAACCCATACCCTGTCATTTTGACCGAAATACAGGAGAAGGCGACCCATTCTGCATTAAATCTGGTCGCTTGAATGTCACTTCTGGCCGTGAACACGCGTCAGAGCTGTTTCTCAATTTTCTGCCCTCCAGACTGCACCAAAACTCGTGATTAACCCTAGAATCATGTAGAGAATTTCATAATCTTTCCATTGATATAAAGAACGTGCAAATTCGAGCTCTGGATCGAAAGATATGTCGATCTGAAGATTTAGGGCACAAAACAGACAAAAACGGATTTTGAAAATTTTTCCCGCGCTTCTGCCACCTGGATGACATGTGGCAGGCTCTGATTCGCTGAGCAATTCTCTCTCCTCCACCTTTCCGTGGGCTTTCCTTGAGAATTTTGACCTTTTGTGGTTTTGGTCAGACATTTTCCACTTTTCCTTCATGCGCCCCTGCTACTTGGGACACGTGGCATGCCTTGATTGGTCGACAGGGCGCGGGGTCTTCCTTTACTTTTAGCCTTTTTGGCGAACTCGGCCAAATTCTCTAACTTCTCCCCGAGCTATGCACTTCCCTGCTCCATTGGACACGTGTCCAATTCCTATTGGCCCGGGCTGCCCCTTCAAAACTCTCCCTTTGACTTTTGGACCTTTCTCCACGGCGACACGTGTCATGCTATGATTCGTCCACGGGCCTGCCAGATTTTCACGTCCACCACGTCCTTCTGTTCCATTTGTCCCAGTGCTGCGTGGGACAAAAAAATTTGATTCGCCTGAAATGGGCTTTCATGTCCCTTTTCTACCGGTGACACGTGGCGTGGTCTGATTGGCTTTCGGCTCCTTCGACTATCCGCGTCCCGCGCGTCCCTTTGTCCCACTTGTCCTTGTGCTGAAGTTTCCCGTTTCGGCCGAACCGGCTGGTTCGCATCCTTTGTGTCCTTGTGGCCCAGATGTCCCAACTACTTAGTACGGAAGTTCTCCATTTCGGCCGATCCGGGCGGTTCGCGCCCTCAAGGCCCAAATGTCCCCGAGCAGTTAGTCGATTTTCTTCTCCTTCGGCCGAACCGGCTTTCTCGCGTCCCTCACGTCCCGACGGCCCGATTGTCCCAGATGCTATATTTTTCCTTTTCGGGCCGAACTGTAGGCTGATTTGCGCCCTTCGCGCCACATTTGTTCCACTCATGTCCCAACTGTTCCTAGGACAAGGACTTAGCCGATTTTCACAATTTTTTCTGGCCCAAGTTTATTTTCTGCAACTTTTTCGCATTTTCTCAGAGCTTGTTCTTTTCAACCTGGACAGGGGAGTTAGAAAAAATTTCTGAAGGGACCCTAGAAACATGATTTTTGCCCTGGATTAATCAATTTTCCTGGGACTTGAGAATTCTGATGTATGTTATCAATTCAACCCTGGGGGGGTGAAACTAGATAACAATTTGGCGACTCAGCGGGGATACCTGCTTGCTAGGTAGAAGATACCAGTTACTTGAAGCAGTCCATTGGGCATGGAGTCATCAAATATTCTGTTTAGAACCTCAACTGACTCGGAATGTGCAAGGAGGAAGGTGGAATGTCCCCTGACAAAAGCAAGGACTGCAAAACATCTCCATGAACAACAAGTTGTGCCAAAGCACTTAGGGAAAACAAAACTAACCTACAGCAAAACAATGTGCACAAGCACTTGGAGGAAAGAAAATCTAATCTGATATTTACAGAGGTAGTGAACTTCCCTCTAGAAGCAACGCTTGAGATAGATTCCATTGACTGGAATCTGTAGTTCTTCACCCTCCAGTGAGGCTAGTTGGAAAGCATTGCCGTTCTTGCACTTTGTGACCATGTATGGACCACTCCAAATGGCATCAAATTTTGAATGCCTTCCCGGTTTTTCTCTGTCCACATCCCATTTCAACACTAGATCTCCAACTTGAAAAGATCTATCTTTGGCCTTTCTATCAAAGGTCTTCTTGATCACAGCTTGATCCTTTTCCACTGCTTGGGATGCCTGATTTCTGATCTCTTGCAGCTCCATCAACTCTGCATACCTCACCTCCATGGGCTCAAATTCCAGCAACTCCAGTTGCTTCATGAGTTCCAACATTGGCAACTCAAGTGACATGGGCAAGATTGCCTCTCTTCCATAGACAAGCCTGAATGGAGAGTTACCTGTGGATCTTTTGGGAGTGATCCTATCAGCCCATAAGGCTGATTTCAGCTTGGTATGCCAAGACCTCTGATTCTCATCAAGAGTCCTCCTAATGATCCTCAACAAGTTCTTGTTTGTAGACTTGGCCTGGCCATTACCCTGAGGGTAATAGTTCGATGAAGTGCTTAGGTAAATACCGTTCTTGACAGCCCACTCAGTCACCCTGGATCCAATAAATGCCAATGCATTATCAGAGATTATTGTAGCAGGTACACCAAATCTGGTTGTTATCCCCTCATAAAAGTCTAAGATGTTAGACTCATTCGCCTCTTTGAGTGCTACTGCTTCTGTCCATTTGGTGAAGTAGTCTGTGGCTGTCAAAATCCATTTGTGCCCTTGGCTTGAATTGGGATTAATGACTCCAATGAAGTCCAAACCCCATTGCATGAATGGTTGGTCAACTGAGATTGGATGCAATGGGAGGGCAGCAAGTCTCTCTTTTCCTGTGAAGAATGCACAATTCTTACACCTCCTTGATCCATGCATAGCAGTCACTGAAGATTTTAGGCCAATAATAACCAGCCTTCATGATTTTTAGGGCTGTCACTCTTGGTGCAAAATGGCCACCAGCTGGTCCATCATGGAACTCTTCTAATACCCTTTGAATCTGACCTGTGCTAATGCATCTCAGCAACACTCCGTTTACATCTTTCTTGAACAAAACTCCATCAACAATGGCATACGGTATATCCTACAATCTAAAGTGTCTCCTTTGGGTCTTGTTCATCTCTGGAGGGCATAGGCCTGTGCCTAGGAAGTGCATAATACCTTGGGTCCAGCAAGGAGTGGGGGAAGCATTGTCTTCTTCTTGATTGCCACTTGGCTCATGGCTGTCCTGGACTGTCAAAACATCCTCTTCTTCGTTGCATACTTCTTTTTGCTTCCCCAAAACCAGCTGCTCACACAATCCTTTCCCTCTTACCAGCTTGGTGATCTTGATCTCAATGTCATATTCCATGACACGGGTGATCCAACCTGCCCTTTTCTCATTCAAATCCTTGTTGAGGAGGAAGTCCTTAACTCCAGCATGTGAGACCAGCAACTGGACCTTGTTGTTTGAGACTAAATGCTTGAATTTCTTCAAGCTTCTGATTACTGCAAGCACATGCTTCTCAATAAAAGAGTACCTCACCTCGCAGTCATCTAGGCTCTGGCTGAAAAAGGCAATCGGCTGCTCATCATTATCTTTGTTCTGCTATACTAGAATGGTAGAAATAGTGTCATCACCTGCAAATGCATAGAGGATGAAATCCTTGGAGAAGTCTGGGTTGATGAGAGTTGGTGCTTGAGAGATAGCTTCTTTGATCGCCTCAAAGCTCTCCTTGCCTTCTGCTGTCCACTTAAAATCCATGATCTTCTGTAACATTTTGGTGATGGGCTTGACAAGGGCTACAAAATCTAGGACAAAACCTGCGGAGACAAAGTTGATCCTTCCCAAGAAGCTTTGAAGAGCCTTCTTGTGACTTGGCAATGGTAGAGCTCTTATGGCTTCAAACCCTCTCTGGATCAATTACTAATACCTTCCTTCGAGACAATATGGCCTAAGGATTTTTCCTTCATGTGCAAGAAAGATGCACTTCTTGGGGTTCAAAGACACTCTGAACTTTCTACACCTCTGAAACACTTGCCTGAGGTGAAAGAGATGGTCTGCTGCATTCTTTGAGAGAAGACAGTGATACCATCTAGATATATCAAGCACTATCTTGTTGATCAAGCCTTTGAATGCCATGTCCATGGCCCTTTGGAAAGGTAGCACCAACGTTGGACAGCCCAAATGGCATCTTCTTGTAAGCATATGTGCCCCCATTTAGTTGTGAAAGGCTGTCTTGAATTGGTCTTCTTCTTTGACCATCACCTGATTATACCCTGAGTAGCCATCTAGGAGAGAGAATCTCTCTGAACCGGATACTACTTGCAATATTTGTTCCATTGAAGCAAGCGGGTAATGATCTTTGCGAGAGGCCCTATTGAGGTCTCGAAAGTCCACACACAACCTGATTTCTCCGCTCTTCAACCTGACCGGAACCAAGTTAGCAACCCAGCTTGAGTGCTTGATCGGGAATATAATGCTTGCCTCTATTAGCTCATTTATCTCTTTCTTCATTAGAGGCTCAATGTGAGGGTTAACATGTCTCTGCTTCTGCTTGATGGGCTTATCATCTGGATTCAATTCAATAGTAGGCTGAGCTAGGTTCGGATTGAATCCTCTCAAGTCTTCATAGCTCCAAGCGAAGACATCTAGAAATTCTTGGCAAAGCTGTATGAAATCTGATTTCTCCTGCTCAGTGGCCACTTTACCAATTTGAAGTGTTTTGCCTTCCCCAACCAGAATTGGATCTGAATCTTCTCTCTTGACCTATATGTTAGCCTTTTCCTTATGAAACTAGTCGTTAGGGTTGAAGATAAACTCCAACATTACTAAACCCTTGGGAAGCTTGTTTTTTCCGCAGACTGCACTACTTGATCCCCATACTGTTGCTCAAGTCTGTCCTAATTCCTAGCTGAGAATTCAGCCTCTTCTTGTAAAAAATTGACGATCTGTAGATCATTCTCAAACACCCTGCCAGCTTGTGTTATTATCTAGAACTACTGGCCTCACAATCACATGGCTATGTCGCTGTGTTTTTTTCCCTTTTGATGTTGTCAACCACATCAAACGTTGCTCCAACTGCTGCGAGCCTATCCGTGGCTTCAATTTTTCTTCCTGGGTATGGGCACAATGTTGAAAGCTCCGAAATCCTTAATGAGGTCCCATACCCTATTCTTGTAGCTCCTCAGCAAGTCGTTCTTTGTAGCATGTTGTCCTCTGATTTGGTTGATGATTAGCTCGCTATCCCCGAACACCTACAAGTTATTTATGCCCTTTTTTCTAGCCCAATGAAGTCCATGAATCAAGGCCTCATATTCAGCTGTGTTGTATTGAACAAGAAAATTGAAAACAGAAGGCTGAGTAATACTTTGATACCTTGCGGTGAAATGAGCATAGCTCCTCCTCCTGCACCTTGTCTACTCCCTTGAACCATCGAAAGAATAATTGCCATACTTCATTCTTTTCTTTATGACTTGGCTTAGTGACGTTAGGAATAGGTTGATTTTCTTCGTGTATACAATAGACTCCTAGCTCAGATTCTTCTACTTCTTGATAGGGATAAAAAACATGTATCTTGCTTGCCCATTCATCAAGAGTCAAATCTGGGATGCTTCCAACCTTGGTTTCGGCTTCATCTGTGTTTGGATAATCTTTTTGATCAAATGCTGAATAATTGGTATTAATCTGACTTGGAGTATAAGGCTCAATATGGAAGTTTGCAATAGGTTCGGACCTAATTGTAGACCTTAGTTCCATATCTTGTTCTGAACAGCATGTGTGACCAATCAGTAGACAAATACCCCCCCAATATTGGCTGTGAAGTCCCTCGACAAATAAAGGGCAAAGAGTGGTGGCAAGGTCTATGATTGATACATCTTGTAAGACAACAACATTTGGACATGCGTGCAAGGTAAGACTCAAGTTTTCTAATCACTCCAACTATCTGCTATTGTTGTTCCATCTAGCTACACTACCCCCTTTGGATGCTATTTCATACTAGAGCCCTAGCTGATCAGCTATCTGTTTAGGCATTACTGAGCTACTTGCTCCGAGAGTCTATCATACAATTATGTACTAGCTTGATTTCCAATGATCAACAAAACATAAAAAGGAGGGGGCTTCAAAATGTCTTACCTTGTTGTCCTCCATGACTTCCTTCAGGCTGGGTAGCATTTATGAGCACCTTGTCTTACATCTGAACCTGTTGATTCGAAGTTAGACCAATCCTTCATGGCAGCTTGCAGCAGATCTCTTTGGCCTAGGATAGATAGGGATTCCCACATTGATATGTTTACATGTTAGTCTTCTTCATCTGTTCAATGATACTAAACAGGGATGAAGTATCCTTTTGTTGTCCCCTAGCTTGCACATTCATTCCTTGCACATGGGCAGCAACAACTGACATCTGAGTTAGTTTAGGAGCTGGTTTGGGTGCTCCTTGCATGTTTGGAACTGCATTTTGTTTGCCAACACCTCGTGGAGTGACAGAAGGTCGTGAACTACTTGGGGCCAATGGCTGTTCTTCACCCAAATTTCTCCTCTTTGACCTTGTGTTGGCTGCAACACTTTGAGAGGGTATTTGATTCATACCACAGAAATCTTCAGCCTGCCAATTGACAAGAGTAGTTTCATTCAGAGATGTTCCTTGCTGAGGTGCTTCTTGCTGCTGATCTCCTTCGTGGCTGGACTCTTGCGATCCATTGATGGTTTGCACCATCAGGGCTTGATTTAATGCACCGTTAAAGCACATTGATTGGTTGTGTGGCTGACTACACGGGAAACACCAATCATATTCTTGGGCCATGTTATTTTGGACTGGCACTAATGCTTTAGAAGCAGATACAACATTGGGGTTATAGGGCTGAAATGGTCTATTAGCAGGAGGCCTGCCTTGGCTTTGATTTTGATTTGCAGCCTGATTTGGTGACCTATTTTGTTGGTATGGGGGCCTAGCCTGGTACTGTGCTTGAGGCTGATACAGCCAAGGGAAAGTAAAGAAATGCTTCATCTCCATTCAATATCATTGATCAAATGAAGAAGACAAATGTAAACATATCAATGTGGGAATCACTATCTATCCCAGGCCAAAGGGATTTGTTACACGCTGCCATGAAGGACCGGTCAGCTTCAAATCAACAGGTCCAAATTCAAGAGAAGGTGCTCATAAATGCTGCCCAGCAGGAGGGGAATCATGGAGGACAACAAGGTAAAATGTTGAAGCCCCCTCCATTCTATGTTTCATTGATCATTGTAAATCAACTAGTACACAATTGCATGATTGATTCCAGGGCAAGTAGTTCAGTAATGCCCAAGAAAATAGCTGATCAGTTGGGAATTCAATATGAAGTCATATCCAAAGGGGTAGTGCAATTGGATGGGACAGCAGTAACAATAGTCGGAGTGATAAAAAACTTAAGTCTAACTTTGCATGCATGTCCCAACGTTGTTGTTTTACAAGATGTCTCGGTAATAGACCTTCCACCACTCTTTGCCCTATGCATGTCAAGGGATTTCACAACCAAGATTGGAGGCTATTTATCTACTGATTGGTCACACATGTTATTCAGAACAAGATATGGAACTAAGGCCACAATCAGTTCTGAACCTATTGCAAACTTTCACATTGAGCCTTACACTCCAAGTCAGATCAATACCAATTGTTCAACGTTTGATTAAGAATATTATCCAAGCACTGATGAAGCTGACACCAAAGTAGGAAACATCCTAGACCTAACTCTTGATGAATGGGAAAACAAGGTACATGCTTTTGATCCTTATCAAGAACTAGAAGAATCTGAGTTAGGAGTCTATTGCATGCATGAAGAAAATCAGCCTATTCCTAGCATCACCAAGCTAGACCACAAGGATGAAAATGAGGTATGGTAGTTGTTTTTTGATGGATCAAGAAGTAGACAAGGTACAGGAGGATGAGCTATGCTGGTTTCACCTCAAAGAGTTAAGTATTATTCAGCTTTTAGATTTCAGTTTGCATGCTCTAATAACACTGCTGAATATGAAGCCTTGATACAAGGATTGCATTGGTCAATCAAGAGAGGAATAAAGAACTTGCAAGTCTTTGGTGACAATGAGTTGATTGTCAACCAAGTTACGGGGAAACATACTGTCAAGAATGATCTACTCAAGTGCTACAAAAATAGGGTGTGGGACCTAATTGAAGATTTTGAGGGTTTTGGCATAAAATTCATTCCTAGAAAAGAGAACCAAACTGCTGACAGACTTGCAGTAGTTGGGGCAGCCTTTGACGTTGTTGAAAACATTTAGAAAGACAAGGTATAACCAAACATCCATGTGATTGTGAGGCCTTCAGTGCCAAAAAAAAATGTAAGTTGGCAAGTGTTTGAGAATGATCAGTAAATCATCCATTTCTTGCAAGAAGAGGCTGAGTTCTCAGCTAAAAATCAGGAAAAGTTGGAGCAGTAGTATGGTGACCAGGTGGTACAGCTGAGAACCAAAAAGCTACCTAAGGGACTTATTACTTTGGAGTCCATTTTCAATCCTAATGATCATTTTAGGAAGGAGAAGATTCACTGTCCATCTCGGTAGAAGGAGGCAGATCACTCCAAATTGGTAAGATGACAACTGAGCAAGAAAGGTATGAGTTCATACAACTTTTTCAAGAATTATCTGATGTGTTTGCTTGGAGCTATGAAGATTTGAAAGGTTTCAATCCTGAGTTAGCTCAACATACCATTGAATTGGATCCAAGTACTAAACCCATCAGGCAAATATCAAGCATTCCAGTTGGGTAGCCAACTTGGTTCCAGTAAGAAAGAAGAGTGGGGAAATCAAATTGTGTGTTGACTTCAGAGATTTGAATAGAGCATCTCTCAAGGATCATTATCCACTTCCTTCTATGGAGCAAATTTTGCAAGTTGTTGCTAGCTCTTAGAGGTTTTCATTACTTGATGGCTACTCAGGGTATAATTAGAGTATGGTGAAGGAAGAAGATCAGTTCAAGATAGCCTTTATAACCAAATGGGGAACTTAGCATACAGGAAAATGCCATTTGGGCTGTCCAATGCTGGAGCTACCTTCCAAAGAGCAATGAAAATGGCATTCAAGGGTTTGATTAACAACATAGTGCTGATAAATCTTGATGATATCACTGTTTTTTCAAAAAATGCAGCAGACCACCTCTCTCATTGGAGACAAGTGTTCTAAAGGTGTAGGGGATTTGGAGTCTCCTTGAATGCTAAAAAATGTATTTTTCTAGCCCATGAAGGAAAGCTCCTTGGCCACATTGTCTCCAGAGAAGGATTAGCAATTGATCCAGAAAGAGTTGTAGCCATAAGAGCCCTACCATTGCCAAGCCACAAGAAGGCCCTTCAAAGTTTCTTGGGGAGAATAAATTTTGTTCAGAGGTTTGTCCTAAATTTTGCAGCCCTAGTCAAGCCTATCACCAAGATGTTAAAGAAAATCATGGGTTTCAAATGGACAACAGAAGGAAAGGAAAGTTTTGAAGCAATCAAAGAATCCATCTCTCAAGCCCCAACTCTCATCAACCCGGATTTCTCCAAGGATTTCACCCTCTATGCATTTAAGGGTGATGATACTATCTCTGCAATTTTTGTACAGCAGAACAAAGACAATGATGAGCAGCCAATTGCTTTCTTCAGCCAAAGCCTGGAGGACTATGAGGTGAAGTATTCTTTCATTAAGAAGCATGTTCTTGCAGTAATCAGGAGCTTTAAGAAATTCAAGCATCTAGTTTCAAACAATAAGGTCCAATTGCTGGTTTCTCATGTGGGAGTTAAAGATTTCCTCCTCAACAAAGACATGAATGAAAAGAGAGCAAGTAGGATTACTCATGTCATGGAGTATGACATTGAGATCAAAGTCACCAAGTTGGTTAGAGGGAAAGGTTTGTGTGAGCAGCTGATTTTGAGAAAACAAAAGGAAGCATGCAACGAGAAGGAGGTTGTTTTGGCATTGCAAGACAACCATGAGCAATGAAGAACTCGAGGGGAAAATAATGGTGTCTCCATTCCTTGTTGGACCCAAGACATAATGCACTTCCTAAGCATAGGTCTGTGCCCTCCAGAGATGAAAAAGACTAAAAGAAGACACT
This sequence comes from Taxus chinensis, assembly GCA_019776745.2. Lineage (NCBI taxonomy): Eukaryota > Viridiplantae > Streptophyta > Pinopsida > Cupressales > Taxaceae > Taxus > Taxus chinensis. The sequence continues at coordinate 630,281,544 of CM034148.1, forward strand.
TCAGATTGTAGGCTGTCCCATATGCCCTTGTTGATGGTGTTTTGTTCAAAAGAGATGTGAATGGAGTACTACTGAGATGCATCGGTACAAATTAGATTCATAGGGTGTTGGAAGAGTTCCATGGTGGACCAGTTGGTGCTCATTTTGCACCAAGAGTGATGGCTCTAAAGATCATGAGGGTTGGATATTTTGGCCCAAGATTTTCAATTATTGTTATGCATGGATTAAGAGGTGCAAGAATTGTGCATTTTTCACAGATAAAGAGAGGCTAGCTGCCCTTCCATTGCATCCAATTTCAGTTGACCAGCCATTCATGCAATGGGGTTTATACTTCATTAGATTCATTAATCCCAATTCAAGCTAAGGGCATAAATGGATTCTAATAGCAACAGATTATTTCACCAAGTGGACTGAAGCAGTAGCACTCAAGGAAGCAAATGAATCTAGCATTCTAGGTTTCTATGAGGGAATAACAACCAGATTCGGCATACCTGCTACAATAATATCAGATAATGCATTGGCATTCATTGGGTCCAAGGTGACTGAATGGGCTGTCAAGAATGGGATCTACCTAAGTACTTCATTGAGCTATTACCCTTAGGGTAATGGCCAGGCTAAGTCTACAAACAAGAACTTGTTGAGGATCATTAGGAGGAATCTTGATGAAAACCAGAGGTCTTGGCATACTAAATTGAAATCAGCCTTATGGGCTGATAGGATAACTCCCAAGAGATCTACAGGTAACTCTCTGTTTAAGCTTGTTTATGGGAGAGAGGCAATTTTTCCCATATCACTTGAGTTGCCAACATTGGAACTCATGAAACAATTGGAGTTGTTGGAGTTTGAGCCCATGGAAGTTAGATATGCAGAGTTGATGGAGCTCTAAGAAATCAAAAATCAGGCATCCCAAGCAATGGAAAAGGATCAGGCTTTGATAAAGAAGACCTTTGATAGAAAGGCCAAGAATAGATCCTTCTAATTTGGAGATCTAGTGTTAAAATGGGATGTAGACATAGCAAAACTGGGAAGGCATTCAAAATTTGATGCCATTTGGAGTGGCCCATACATGGTCACAAAGTGTAAGGACAACAATGCTTTCTAATTGTCTTCATTGAATGACGAAGAACTACAGATTCCAGTTAATGGAATCCATCTAAAGAATTTCTATTAAAAGGAACTCTCCACCTTGTACATATTAGCTTAGGTTTCCATTCCACCAAGTGCTTGTGCACATTGTTTTGCTATAGGTTAGTTTTATCTTCCCTAAGTGCTTTGGCACAAGCTTCTTATCCCTGGGAATGTGTTTGCAGGCCTTGCTCCATCAGATGATGTTCCACCCTCCATCTTCCTCCTTGCAGTGTTCTAGTCATTTGGGGTATCAAACAGAGAATTTGATGACTCCATGCCCAATGGATTTCTCTAAGCAACTGGTAACTCCATCCAATAGGCAGATGACCCCTCTGAGTCTCCAAATTGTTATCCAAAATGTGCCCCTTGCTCATTTTGTGGCTAACTCCTTTCATTCTTCCCTCTCTTGTGCCTCAGACATAAATTTTTGTTTTTCAGGCATTCAAAACTTTCTAGAAATGACATCATTGGATAGAGCTCTCTCTCAGCTTTCCAGAAAGGTAAATTTTTCCTCCTAACTCCATGTATTTTTGAAGTTATGGCTTGACGGAGTTTTTGTGGGAAATTTCCCCCTTAAAGGCCCGCAACCAATGAGATGCCGCCACATGTCCAAGGAAGTGGCGGGGGTCGGAGGAAAACTTGGTTTTTTACCAAGTGTTTTGGCAAAATTTCAAAAAGGGAATATTTTCCCACGAGCCCACCGACGAATCAGGTGATGCCACATGTCCAGGGGAGGAATTTGTGAAATTTGACTAAGTGTTGGCGCATGGAAAACTTTAGCAGGGAAGGCCCGCACGCAATCATATCGTGACACATGTCCTATGGCATGGGAGTTTCAAAGGGCAGAGGAGAAGTTGGAATTTTGGCGAAGTGTTTCACCAAACTTCAAAAAGGAGAGTTTTGGCCCACTGCCCCATCAACCAATCAGTGAAGGCCACGTGTCACCGGAGCCCTGACTGGCAGAGCGCAGGAGGAAATTGGGATTTTTCCAAAAAGTTTGCGCACAAAGGTAAAAATATTTGTGGAGGGCCAGCGGCAAATGAAATCAAGCCACGTGTCTCAGACCGGCGGGAGGCGGGGAGAAATTGAGAAATTCTCCCAAGGAAAAAAACAAAGGAAAATCCAAAGGGAAAAGCCCGCCCCCTAAATGTGAGCCAATGGGATCTCGCCACGTGTCAGGTGGCGGCAAAAAATAGAAGACAGGCCCGCAAGGAGAATTAGAAGGGGAAATCCCGCATCCAATGGGGTTATGCCACGTGTCCAGGTTGAAAATGGTCAAAGCGGCCCGTGGAAAATTCAGAAAGGAAAGGGCCGCGCCCAATCAACATGTGACACGTGTCCTCTACTCGTCAGCCCAACAGGGAAATTTTGGAAAATTTTCCAAAGGGCAAAACAAAGAAAGTGAAGCTGGAAAGGCGCGCGCCTAATAAAAGCATGCCACGTGTCCTAGAAAGGTGGAGCACGGGGATTTTTTGGGAAATTCTCCCAAATGCAAAAAGGATGAAAAAATTCAAATTTTCGCCCGCCAATCCGATTTGGCCCTGTTTTTCCCTAAAACTTCAGATGGCCATATCTTTCGATCCAGTTGTTGGTTTTTCACGTTCTTTATATCAATGGAAAGATGGTGAAATTATCTACAAGATTCAAGAGTCATTTTTTCATTTCAATAGAGTCTGGATAGATAAAATATAAAAATAACTCTGACACATGGTCATGGACAGAAATGACATTTCAACCACCATTTTTAATGAAGAATGGCTCGAATTCTCTCCCAGCATGGCTAAAAATGTCAGGGGATGTGCTTGTAAGGATGCACATGCTATTTTGATTGTGTTTTGGTCAATTGTTGAATCTTCCCCACGTTTTCCCACGTTTCTCTCTCTTGGGGTCGTGCCTTGCACTGTAAAAGCTAGATTTGGTTCATTTTGCAAGGGGGAGACACTTTTTTAGCTCTGCAACTTCCCTTTTATCCTTCCTTGGCAGAATTTGTGAATATTTTTACCTTTCCATGTAATGCAAAACCCCCTTTTTGCCTCTTGATCACTGTAATGCATTGTATTGGATTAAAAATGTTGATATAGGTTCTGTGATTAAAATCCCTGAATCCTTTCATATATCTATCATTGTTTTCCTGCTCTTTCATTACATTTTGAGAAATTTGTGCATGCTTTGTGCTGTGTTTTCTTATGGATTGTGTATGTTTTGCAGTATCAGGTGTCTACAACTCCTTTGGTGCATCACTTCATTAGCATTAGCTTCATTTTCTTGCATTCCCTATCTTTGTCCCCTTGGAATTTAGAGTAGGAACTAGGAATTCAAACCTTTGTAACTTCCAAGTGACATATCTGATCAAAGGAGTTGAGGAACCAGCCTCTAAATTGGAGATTTCTTTCCCATTTTACAAGTCCCACACTTGGGGAAAGGATTCAATGTTGTGTAAGCACACTGGATGTCCAAGATGTCAAACTAGAGGTCGGATCAACATCCAGGGGTGCTGCTGATTTGCAACAACAACAACTCTATGAAATACTAAACCAAGGGGTGATACATCTGAGCACCTCACCATGTAGTTCACCTATCGTGATGGTGTCAAAGAAGGATGTTTCTTGGAGAATGTGCATCGACTACCACGCTTTGAACAAGATCACCATAAAGAACATATTTCCACTTCCGCACATAGATGATCTTTTAGACCAGCTTCAACATGCCAAATTCTTCACAAAGTTGGATCTTAAGTCAGGTTATCACCAATTTAGAATGAAGGAGGAGGATATATGGAAGACTGCATTCACAAAATAAGGTTTTTATGAATGGTTAGTGCTTACTTTTGGTATATGTAATACACCGGCTACATTTATGAGATTGATGAATGATGCATTTTGGGATTTCATAGATTCATGTGTCATTGTATATCTAGATGATATCTTGAATTTTAGTGCCACATGGGAAGAACATATAACTCATATGTAGCAAGTTTTGCAAGTTCTCAGGGAGAAACAACTTCTTTGTAATATGAAGAAATGTGAATTTTCCAAACATTCACTTGTCTATCTTGGTCACGTGGTTGGAGGAGGAGAGCTACGAGTGGATCCAAAGAAGGTGGAAGCCATCACCAATTGGACAAAACCAACTGGAGCCACAGATAATTGGAGTTTTTTGGAGCAATACAGTACATGCGTAAGTTCATTTCAGGCTTCTTCGTAATTGCAACACCTCTACACACAGTGGTCGTAAAGAGTAAGGGTTTTGAATGGGTTAAGGAACAAGACAAATCCTTTGAGTTATTGAAATACAAGATTAGTCATGCTCTAGTACATTTTCTTCCTAATTTGTAGTAGCCTTTTGAATTAGAAACAAATGTTAGTGATTACGCTGTGGGCATAATGTTGCTTCAAGGAGGTAAACTCGTATGTTATCATTCTAAAATTTTCACTTCAGCAGTTAAAAGATATTCAGTATATGATAAGGAAGTGTATGCACTAGTTCAGGAAATTAAAAAATGCAAGCATTATTTTTTGGTAAATAAACTATTGTGCACACTGACCAAAAACCTCTCTAGTATTTGCAAGCACAGTCTAAATTGCAGTAGACAAGGAACTACAAATGAATGGGGTTCCTTCAGCAGTTCCATCTAGTGATCAAATAAAAGAAGGGTAGTACAAACTTGGTGGTAGACATGTTGTCTAGGCTTCCCACACAGGAGAATTTCTCCCGTTTGGCCACTATTTCTCAGTTTGAGACCTTCACGAAGGAAGCTTACGGATCTAGACATATGCCCAGGATAAATACTTTGGGTGACATTTCAGTAGTTATAGTCCCAAGGGGCTAAAGGATGGGGATTGAAGATTGTTATCTCAAAGATGATATTCTCTACCAATGGGGGAAGCTTTGTGTGCCTAAATAAGAAAGACTTCTACTGATGAGGTAAGCACATACCTTGAAAGTAGTAGGACATTTCAGTGTTGGTAAGACCCTAGCCCACTTGCAAGGTACGTGTATTGGCCCAACATGTAAGAAGAAGTATCAAAATTTATACGTGGATGTAAAATTTTTTGTACCAGTAAGCCTAAGACTAGGAAGGAGGGTTTGTATATTCCTTTGCCAGTACCTACCCATCCATGGGAAGACATTTCTATGGATTTTGTAGGAGGATTACCAATTTCTAAACATGCTAATGATTATCTCTTTGTTGTTTTTGATAGATTTAGTAAAATGTGTATTCTTATGGCATGTAAAAAGACAATAAAATCACATGAGGAAACAAACCTTCTATTTGCTAATATATGGGTGCATTTTGGTTTGCCAAAGTCTATTGTTTCTAACAAAGATTTCAGGTTCTTGGGGAAGTTTTGGACTACTTTTTGGGACGAGATGGATACTTGATTACAAAGGAGCACAACTTTCCATGCATAAACAGATAGACTGATAGAGGTGGTTAATCGAACTTTGGTACAATTGATAAGAGGGTATAATAACAAATACCCAAGGACTTGGGATGATTCCTTAGCCTACATTCACCATTCCTATAGCTGGGAAATACACACATCAACTATGAAGTCACCATTTGAAACATGTTTGGGATATCTACCTACAAATCTGCTGCATATAGTATTTGGGTAGCAGGATGAGGATGAGACATGAGACACAAAGGTGACTAGAGCAACTGAATTCATTGGGAGGATCTGAAAAATCCATCTCAAAGTGAAAGAACAGTTAGATAAATCTCAAGCCAAGTACAAAGCTAGGCATGATCAACATAGGAGAGAACATAAGTTTCATGTTGGAGATAGAGTCTGGCTTTACTTGAGAAAGGAGAGACTACAAGGTCAAGCACGGAAGCTCAAGCCACTATGATATGGGCCCTTCACCATATTGGAGCAGGTTGGAGAAAATTCCTTTCGACTTGATTTATCATCATTCACGAGGATGTACGCCATAGTAAAGTGTGAGAACTTTCACCTATATGAGTCATCCATGCTAAATGAATATGAATGACTATGGTTGTTACCTTCCATTGACTTGATTACATAATGCCACCAAAACTTAAATAAGATTTTGTGGGGTGTTGGTTTACAAGTCCCAACCAACTAACGGACTTGCAAAACTAACATCAACCCTAACCACTTATTTTAACCCAAGGAGACTAACTTTAGGGAATTAATGACAAGCATCAATATAAAGTGACCTAACTAAGGTTTTTTGGGACACAAAATAACAAAAACACTAACACATGGGAGATGTCAACCAAACGTGATCCTAACATCATGACAAATGTACTTGGGCACTCTAGATAAGCCAACATGCTTCAAGAAGGAAATTGAAGTTATACGAAGGATCTAATCTGGTATGAATGATCCATAGGGATCCAAAATGACTCTACTTCTATGCAAATCAGTCAGCACGAATACAGGAAAATACCACCATACTCACGGAGGTGGTCATGTAACTATATAGCCCAACTAGGACCAGCCGTCTTGTGACCACTAGTCTATACTGAGCGGCTGTTCTGGGTCTTTCGGACAGAGAATAAAAACTATGAAACGAACAGCCCCAGAATTTGAAAGGCTTGTCCATGTCTCTTCTCCTCCATGAACTTTCCCATTCTCCAGTGCACAAGAGGACATGCAGAAAGGCTATAAATACATGTTTGTGAAGAAGAGAACAGGATCATCGAAGCATGAAAGCAAGTGAGCGAGAAGTTCTTAGTGCTGGAATTGTGTTTTATATAAGAAAGGAGTGTTGAGGCAGAGCAAGAAAGTAGTTGGGAGGAAGTGTGAGATATTATCTACTTCTCTTTCATACTTACTGTAATTTTTGTACTTATTGTTTTTAATTGGCCAGTAAAAAGTGGGAAGAAATAGCATTTTGCCCTTACCGACTAGTTTTTCCTCCTCTGGAGGTTTCCAGGATAAAACTTGTTGGTGTTTGTGAGTTTATATTCTTTCCTATCCCTGAAAATTGTGGATTCTAGGCATAAGCAAAATTCATTCACTTGCTATTTATGTCATTTTATAATCGAAAGTAGAACACCAACATTTAATTGTGATTATGTGAATAATTCCAAAGTAGAGAGTTTACATATCACCACATTCCCTCATAACATACATGTACACATATTTACATTAGTTACCTTTTTATCAAGGTACATAATAACATAATTTAAACAAGGTTATGATAGAACCTATAAAATATAAAATCAATGGTATCATGTTAATCAAACCACCAATGGAATCTTCTTATCACATTGATCACTAACTCCAACCTCCTAAATAAGAGATTTATATGCAATGGATTCTAAAAAATTCTACCAAACCATGTGAAGCTTATGTCTAACACTATGTATAAGATTTAGTCAAGATCATTCATAATATGAACTAAACCACAATAAAGCATATGGATTTCTCCACTTCACATTAAAAAATTAAAACACATACAAGTGATATTTTACAAAATAAAAACTATGGGGGGGGGGGGGGGGGGTCCCTTATTATTATTCCCATCATAATACCTTATGTAAGAGTTACCTAGCTAAAATTAGAAATCCATTTGTACATATACCTATCATAACATAAATAGATCATGTATTATGGTAAAATAGATTCCATCAATAAATGAAATGAATCTTCTATTAAAAAATTATATACTATCTTGTCAAAGTATACAACTAAACCAAAGAGTTCCTTTAATGTAAACCTATAATAAATCAATGATAACAACATGCGTGCATCCGCACCTGCACATTCCCACACACACACACATGTATATGCACTCACATATTTGAATATGTATATGCACATGCATACACACACATGCATATACATATACACATATATAAATTTATATATGTATGTACATGTGTGTGTGTGTGTGTGTGTGTGTGTGTGTGTGTGTGTGTGTGTGTGTGTGTGTGTGTGTGTGTGTGTGTGTGTGTGTATGTATATATGTATGTGATTTTTTTTTTGTGTATTGAAATAGTTATTCAAAATAGTTTCCAAGTCATGACATAGTCCAAATGTCTAATTGAAAGAGGTGTTGAACCAATTTTCTTATTCCTATTCTAGATTAGTGAAATGAAAACAAGAAAACAAGAAACTCAAATATGAGAGGGTTTAAGGTACCTCTATATGGGATGATGATGAATATAGGTGTAAAAGAGAGATACTCCTCGCATTGAGCTTCTTTACCTGGGAGGGTCGAGAGCGACCCGAGGCTACAGAGCATCGTCGACGGTGAATATGACATTGTAAGAAGAAAATGTGGAAAGTAAGACATAAAAGACCTCCTAAATACTAATTTGAGCTGAGGATGATGTTGAGATGTGGCGAGAAGACTAGATCTTATGAGAACATAAAGGATGCAAGAAAATTAATGAAAAATGAGAACTTCTTAGTGGGGTCAATGATGACTAGTCTCGATTGGTGGTGATTGGATATGATGAAGCTAGGATATGAATTTATGAGTGTGCAGAATGGAAAGATTGGAGGATGTGGAAGGCTATGGGATCAGAAAATAAATGATGGGAAGAATGAATGGAAAAAATCCAAACAATTGACAACTGGGTCGATGACAACTAGACAGGGTCAACGATGACTCGCAGTGATCTAGGTTTTGATGGAAAATATGGGTGAAAACAATGATATGCAGAATGTAATAAGGATAAGAAAATGTAGAGATAGATCTCCAAGATGACTGATAAACCTACAAAAGAAGCTGATAAAGAAAAGTAATGGAATGGAAAAGGTGGATCCAAACATGTAAGAGAGAGAGAGAGGACTTCAAATTTCTAAAGGTGAAGAACAATATCCCCCAAAATAGCTCCAAGATAGTGATAATAGTTGCAAAGAAGAGAAATAAGTGAAGGAAAGATCACAAGAAAGCTCGAAGTTTTAAAAATTGAATCCTTGAAGGAGGGGTATGGGCGTATTTATAGGGTTGACGGTAACCCTGATAGGTCATTAGTGACTATGGCAGATCATTGATTTGGGAAGTGGAATTATTCCCAATTCGATGCAAATTGGTCTAATGAGGGTAGATTAGGGCTTTAAGGTGCTTAGGTGGGTTAGGGTTGCATAGGGACTATAAAAGGTAGGTGAGAGGTAGGAAAATATTAAAAAAAGGTGAAGAGGAGGTAGAATTATTAAATGAGGGTAGTTGGGTTCTTAGGGATAACAAAAGGGGTGTTCAGGGAGGATAAATGGATTAGGAGATAACTTAGGGATAATTAAGGATGATTAATGATGTTTAGGGAATATAAATTAATGGTGTGATTAAGATGAGATTAAGGTGGTAAATGATAATTAAAATAGAATTTAGGAGGGAAAGGGGGTTTAAATGGGAAGATATGTATGCATGTTATGATAATGATAACAGAGCAAACACGAGGTGAAGGGACTAGCAACACCAAAAATTGGTGTCTACATTTACCCCTTTTTTTTCAAGTGGTTTAAGCGAGAAAATCGCAAGAGAAAAACAAGAAGTAATGAAAGATGATTGATGAGGTGCTCCCCCTCAAACTAGGGATCAATGACATGAAATAGAGTCGATCATGATTTTTAAAGAGAAATATGAGAAAAGAGGAAGGATGACATGATGCCCCCAAGAGGAGAAGGATAAAAATAAGAAATACAATATGGCAGTGATTTTGGAATCACTTCCAGTAGGGAACAAAGTACGGCCTCAATGGAGATGACGGAAATGTTCTACCTACCTGTGAGTCGGTGAAAACCACTACTGATATTGAGCGAATCCAATGGGAATCTACTCGAATGGATTTCCAAGACGTAGGACCAATGGGTCAAATGACAGACATCAAAAATATGTGCACAAAGAAATGTTAGGATGAGTTAAAATGCAATATCCTTCATACAATAAGGAGTCAAGGAAGTATGTGTCCTAGTAGGGACGAAAAATAAAAGATAGTCACAAAAATGAATTAAGATAAAATAATAGTACCCTAACAAGAAACAAAAAAATGGCCATAAAGGTCAAGATTTTAATGTTGATGATAAATAGGTAAGGCACACAAACCAAGTGAATAATGTGTTATAGGTGACACACACAAGGAAGAAATGAAAGAAAAGATAATTTATTAAATAAAGAACAGGTATAAGATGAAAGAAAAGAGGCAGATGATTGTCCAAAAGGAGGTTGGGCTCAACAGATGACTAGAGATAGGTCGACGGTAATTAGAACATGGGTTGGCGGCGATCACCGAGCAATCAATGGCGACTGTTGTTGCAGCGTGGCTATAAAAGTCAGTGAAGTCGATCAACTAGGCTCATTTGCAACACACAAATTTGAAGATTGATAGCCTAAAAGTGATATAAAAGCATGGGATTTGAGAGTAACTGGTGGCCAACAGAGGAGGGAGGAAGCACTCATAGGACATGACATAGTGGTAATTTTCATAACCATAGCTTTGTTTTGGATGTAATTTATGTATATTGTATTTTATTTTTGTGTTATTACGATTCTGGATTTTACATGGGTTCCAAGGCCCAGTTGGTAGGTCAACAACAACTGGAAGGGTCACCATTGACCTGAAGGTAGAAAATGATGTTGACCAAAATGGGTCAGCAGTGACCTAATGACCCGAAGCGGTGTCGACGTAGATTAGGTAAGGGATGGAAAATTGTGGATGGAAATAATGAATGTTGATTAATGGATTGTGATTATTTTTTTAGTTTTGATGGTTTTTGCAGGCCAGAGACACACTTTACCTAAGAGACAAGGTACCTTACCATGATAAAGAGAATCTAAGTAGATGTGACATAGGCTGAGTTGGAAAAGTCTATATGCAGTGGGATTGGGTGGCTTTCACCACTATTAAGGGGGTCCATAGAGACACAGGGATGATTATCGTATGGGTGGAGAGATGGGATCCTAGGACCAACAAGTTTTGGTTCAGGACATGTGAGATGATAGTGACACTGGAGGACGTGTACCGCATACTGAGGCTACCGATTCATTGGGTATCCCATAGCTACCTATCACGGTAGAGAGAAGGACTTGGAGTATTGACATTGATTTACTTGGAGTAGTATGCCTCATGTATATTACATTTATATCAAGGGAATTTCATATGGAGACTAGATATGAGCCAGGCTATGCCAAGAAGACCAGCTGATATGTCTTAGTGATGATAGGTCATCTTGTTCTATACACTCCCAAGACTCATAGGTGGAGCCTAATTTCCATGGGCATTAGCATGAGTGGTCGCATATATTATGGATCATGGGACAATGTTCACATTTAGGGCTTTCATGCTAGCACAATTTTATTATGAGATGAGGATGTATTTATCAGGGTGGCGATTTGGCATGGATGTAGGGTTTTTACTGCATTGCTGGGCATATGAGTATATAGTGGTAGTGTGGTCACCAGAATTTCCATGGGTGACTGGAGATCATATTGAGCTCAAAATTATATTTTTGAGATGGTGCACATATCATGTACTTAGGGAGAGAGGTGAGCATGGTGAGGAGTGGTATGCAAAGAGATTGGGGAGTTCGGAGATAAAGGATGTCAGATGGAGGCCCTATAGAGACTTACTAGCATGGTCGGAGGTAGCTTCGTAGTTAGTGGGCATGAGGAGAGTGAGATGGATACAAGGATATGGAGGCCTAAGATGATAGAGGTGGTATGGTTCCCATGGGTCACAAGGCAGTTTAGAGTGATACAGATGACATCCAGGGCACTGATTACATTTATGTGAGATGAGAGAAAGAGGGATCTACCCAGCCTAGTGGTAGTTGACCCATTGGAAGATGAGGGAGAGCCATAGGATGATGATGATGATGATGTAGGAATTGGCGAGGGATATGTAGAGTGGTGGACATAATAGTGGGATGCCCAAACAAGCAGAGGAGAAGGTTTAGGTAGGTTTGAATGAGGAGGAGGTGGTGTCAGTGGGAGAGTAGGAGGCAACACCCGAAGATGGATAGGTGATCAGATGGAGGAGCAACCATAGAGGATGAGGCTAGATTATAGGCTGCGTAGAGTTATATGTGATGTGGAAGGAGAGAAAGAGCGAGCATGCCAGGAGGTAGTGGGGGTGTGTCTACGAGTATAATGTTATATGCTAGGAGAGAGACCTAGACGTCCATAAGTGAGACCTTTATAGGAGGTTAGAGAGAGGCGTATCGAGTGAGATATGGAGATCTTAGATCTTTACTTGCACCAGAGTCAGGGAGTGGGGCACAGGGAGCCTCGTATGGAGTTAGTCAAATGGTGTCTCCCAAGACTATATTGATAGAGCAGATACCAGGCCTTGAGTGAGGAGGTCTCACTAATATGAGTGGATAACTGAGCACCAGACTACATGAGGTTCCACGATATGCAGCACACCTAGCTGAAGAGAGGAGATTAGGGAGATTAGGATTCAACATGTGGCTTCAAGGATCACTATCAGTGTGATGTAGCCTAGAGGCAATGGAGGTCTAAATAAGGGACCCTATGGTGGATAGGGAGGAAGGAAACGCACCCATGCTAGGAGAGTAGGGGTCCAAACTTAGGTTTTCTAATCTTGAATACACCCTGTATTGGGTGGATACTTTTATGTAGAGATTTTTGATGTATAAAATTTTGAGATAAAGCCCAATTGAGGCATATCCCATATGTATAAAATATTTTGATGACACATACACAGATATATATATATATATATATATATATATATATATATATATATATATATATATATATATATATATATATATATCTGTGTGTGTGTGTGTGTGTGTGTGATTTTTTCATGATTCATCATGTGTTTTGTAATGATTTGATTATGTTTTTGTGTGGATTTTTAGATTTTGGATTATGATTATGGATGTGATGATTTATGATGTTATATGTAGACTAGATACTTTGAGTAGAACATGGATGTTAAAATGTGACGTTATGTGATGATAAATTAGGTATGATGTATATATAGATGATGAATAGATGTGATGGACATGGATAGATAAATGTTAGATTAAAATAGATGATATAACATAGATTGTTATGGTGTAAAATATGATATATGTGAGTTGACGATGCAGAATAAATATGATGGATTTAGAATATATGTTAATGATATGGTATGCATTATTATGATGTGAGGAATATAATGGATATAATTAGAGGGTAAAATGTATGTGATGAATTTGGATATAGACATGGATGATATAAATGAGCTATTATGGATTTATATGAAAGGTAGCGCAAAGGTTACCAAGATGAAAGTGTAAGATTGGATCTGATAAAATAATGTCTTGATAAGAAATGTCCAAAAGAACGAATGAAACATCTTCATAGTAAGAAGCATATGTAGGATAGATGTTGTTAGACTGGATTAGAGGTAAACATGAAAAGGAACCAGATAAAGCAATGTACTTGTAGTTGCATAGCAAGGTGTTAACACATAACCAACAATTGTTAGTCATACTTAAGATCATGAGGGAAAGGATGGAAGGTGAACTTATAGACCTAATGTTGACACAAAAAAGGGGTTTTAGATGTGACTTATATGCTCGGGAGGATAGGTTCTCTGTAAGGTGGTTGTTCCTAGGCCTATGCCCTAGCTCTGATAAAATATGGCACAAACTGATCAATGCAGGAAGTTTGCTATATGAGAAAGTTGATCGATGCAGGAAGATTTCTTAGGATGCTTGCTTTTGAATTTTTTGCTTTTGAATATATGGAAGGTTGATCAATGTGGGAAGCCTTTACTACCATAATATATAATGGTAACCATCCTTCGAGGGAGTGGTCTACATTTTGCTTTTGTTTTGGGATTTTTGGATTTTTTTTTTTTTATGATGGATCATGATATAGATGATAGTTGTCCTTTGAGGGATCAGTCTATACTTTTGACAATTTACTTGATATGAATAGCTGTCCTTTGAGGGAGTAGTCTGTTTATGGATATGATAGTTTTTAATGAGCATCCGTAATTTTCAACTTTTATGGAAGAGTTGGGGATAGTTAAGTAGACCACTTAGGAGGGGATGTAAAATGTACAAGTGACACCTATGGCCCCTTAACGTGGTTCCAATAGGTAGATAAGGAGAATATGGATGTAATGATTGTGGGGTTCCCACCGAGAAGGAGGAACATTGTCCATAAGGAATATGTTATGAGATCAGAGTCGTGGTGCCCATATTCAAGATCATAGATAGGATAGTGACAGTAGACCACATAGTTCCAAATCATTACGATGAGAAATGGAAGAGGATAATGAGAGAAGAAAGATCATGGAAATGGTATGAATAAGTTCATGTTAGTAGATATGTTAATAGTAGAAGGGCCACAAGTGCAATGCGTTAAGAGGTTCTGTTTCAAGTTTACCATCAAGGGATGCCAAAAGATAGGCTCCATAGACCCATATTTATATGTGATAATATAACGTCAAATCTATTTGGGAGAAAATTTACCACGTTGACTCCTTTCTAAAGTAGTGACGTTCTAATTTTCTTTAAGGAAAAGCTCACTGATATTAAAGTCACTCTTTTAGATGTTTTTTGTAAGCATGTTTGATGCGCTCTTTGTAGACATGATGATTTCAAGACTAAAAGGTGACATTCGTCTAATAATTCAAGTTGTTGTTAGACACTCTTGGCGATAGTCTTCATCAGAGAATGAAATCACGAAGAGAAATGTGTAAAGATGGGATTTGACTTCAAGAGGAAGAATGGATTTGGAGCCATAGACAAGAGAGAAGGGAGTAGCACCCGTAGAGGTGTGGATGTTAGTCTGATAGGCCAAAGGGTGAAAGGGATATGAAGATGCCAATTACATCCTGATTTATCAATAGTTTTGGCAAGGATGTTGTGAAGGGTTTTGTTAGTTGCTTCGGCTTGGCCGTTAGCTTGGGGATAATATGGAGAAGAGAAGCTAAGATTGATATTGAAAGAATCACAAAGCTTCTTGAAGATATTTATTTTTGAAGGAATTTCCATTGTCTGTGATGATTTTATGGGGAATTCTGAAGTGACATATGATGTGTTGATAGAAAAAATCAAAAAACTTGTTATCCTTTAGTGGATGTGAGTGGAATGGATTCCATCCATTTGGTGAATTACTCAGTTGCAATGATGATGGAATGATGGTGTTGAGAGGAACGTGGGTTGATGAGGCTAATGATGTCAAGTCCCCACTGTGAGAAATGCCAAAGATCTGAGCTAGTTGTAAGGCTCATGGCTAGGAATGTGGATGAGATTGGAATGCTACTGCTGGAATTTGACACATTTCTTAACATATTCACAATAGTCATTTATTGAGAGAGGGCCAATAATAGCCCATGCAAAGGATGCATTTGTGACAACCAAGCCACTAAAATGACCACCATAGATACCATTGTCATGGACTTCTTGGATAGTCGCGAGTAGATTCATGAGACTTAAGGCAACAAAGCAAGGATGCCATCGAAGTTTTGCTTGTAGAGGATGTCGCCAAGGATGACATAGACGGTTATCGCATTGAAGAAATTATCTCCTACCATTTTTGGATAAGTCAGAGGGGATCTTAGAATGAGATAAATATTCAAATATCTGAGAATACCAAATATTTGATGGATTATCATCAACATGATTGATGTGAGGAAGCTCATGGACATGAGATGGTTGATCAAGATGATGGACAACAACAGAAAAATTGGATTCCTCTGTTTCCCATGGGATGAGGGATGTGAGAGAGGTCATCATGTCTGTCAAAATGATTAGATGAGTGAGGAACGGTTTGGATGGTGTAGAAATTGAAAGCCTCAAGAAGAAAATCGACGATGTTCTTATATTTTTGAAGGATCTCATTTTTACATTGATAGGTTACGTTGACTTGATTGATGATGAGTTGAGATTCACCATAGATATCAAGGATTTGGATGCCAAGCATGAAATTGGTTTCGAGACCCAAGATGAGGGCTTCATACTCAGCCATGTTGTTAGTGCATTCAAAATTAAGCTTATAAGTGATGGGGATAGGACAGTATCCCAAAGAGGAATGATGATAACACCAGTGCCTCCCCCTTTCTGACACTTGGATTCATCAAAGAAAAGTGTCATGTAGAGGGGATTAAACTCATGATCAATGGTGAAGATGGATTCATCTAGGAAATTTTTTCATGAGGAGGATGATTATCAAGAAGAGGGGCTTTGGCTAGTTGATCAGTGATGGCCTCTCCCTTGATATATTTTTGAGAGATGAACTCTAGGTCAAACTCAGTCATGAGCATGAGCCATCGAGTGATGCAATCATTATGATAAGGCTTAGAATATATTGTTTTAAGAAGATGAAAGCTAGTGACAACAAAGGTTTTATGATTAAGAAGGTAATGATGAAGTTTGGAGGTGGAAAAGAAGAGGGTGCAACATAGTCTTTTCATCTTCAGTGTAGTCGATTATCATAATCATGAAGGGTGGATCTGATGTAATAGAAAGGCTTGCTCACTACCTTGCTCATCATGATGTGTACAACATGGCACCCAAAGCATGATTCATTGGTGAGATATATAGAGATAAAAAGGCTCCCCCTTCACATGGAGGTGTAAGAATAGGTGGGGATAGAAGATAATGCTTGAGGTCTTCAAAGTACTTTTTTTACAATTATCATCCCAATTAAATTTGATATCTTTGTGAAGAAGATGGTGAAAGGGTTGGCAATGGTCAGAAGAGTTGTGAGATGAAATGGCAGATTGATTAAAGTCAGCCTTAAAGACTGCGAAGTTGTTTTAGATTAGAAGGAGAGGGCATCTCAAGGATGGATTTGATTTTGGTGGAGTCAACTTCAATACCCATAATAGAAATTATAAATCCAAGGATATTTTCCACTAGTAAGAACCCCAAACACACACTTGGCTAGATTTAAACGAACGAATAATTGGATAAGATGCTGTGAAGATAATTTCAAGGATGGAAAGATGATCTTGAAAATGCTTGGATTTACCCAAGAGTATCATCGACATAGTATCCTCTACAGTCTTATGGATGAGATCATGAAAAATGTAGGTCATGGCGCGTTGATAGGTGGCTCAGGTTTTTCAAACCAAAGGGCATGACGCTATAGATAAAAGGTCCCCCAAGGAGTGATGAAAGAAGTATTATGTTGGTCCTCTGGTGTGATAAGGTTTGATTGTATAAAGAGAAACCATCCATAAGATAAAACATCTTGTGGCCATCGGTGAGGTCAATGAGTTGATCAATGTTAGGAAGAGGAAAGTCATCTTTAGGGAAAACAAGATTTAGATCCTGAAAATCAGTGTCAGATACATGAAGCTTGTCAGAGGCTTTTCCAAGGGGTATGATATTGGAGACCCATTGTAGATAGTCAATAGGAATTATGAATTTGGAATAAAGAAGGCATTGTAATTCCTCTTTGACAATGAGAGAAGGATGCGAGGATGCATGTGGCAAAGTTTATCCTTAACCGGACTTATCATTTGGAATGGCGATGATAGTTTGGACAACAATAGAAGGATCGAGGCCTGGCATGTCAGAGTAGGACCATGCAAAGGCTTGACTATTTTTAGATAGGAATGCATTGAAAGACTCAATCTCTTAAGGATCAAGGGATTGAACCCACTCTGAGGATGTGGGGCTCTTGTGGAGTCCCTATGTTGATATCAACGGTGGATTCATTGAGGAGGGTAGATGTGTCTGAAGATAAGGTATTATGAAGGTAGGAATATTCTTCCCCCATGTAGGAAAGGATAGAGTCGTCTTCAGAGCATTGAAGAATTTCAATGGTAGGGGAATCTTCCTCTACCATATAACAAAATTGAAGAGGAAGGGACCTAGTCCTCACCTTCACACTGATAAATGGTCAGTCTCAAAGTGATGGTAGAGATTAAAAAATAGAGTAAATGGACACAATTTCATCTGTATCCATAGGTTGATGGGATGAAGAATATGGGGGATCTATGTGCATAAGAGATGAATATGAAGAAGGTTTGAGATAGTCCGCAGATTGTTCCTTGAAACCCAACCTGAACTTCTCATGAGGCTTACGAGATTGATCAATGACATGGTCATGTTTTCCTTGTTTATAACACCCCATACCAAATCCTTTCCATGCTCAATGATAGAGATAAGTATAGGAAAAATGATTTTTTGTAAATAAATTTAAATCCATTAGTGTAAGGTTAGGTCTATGGTTAAGGGTCAATGTGAGAATAATATTGATCAAACACCACCATAGATGAGATTGGTTCGAACATGAGGTGGTCCAAAAGAGATGATATCTCTGACATTATGTTGTTACATTGGTGCTTTAATTGGTTCTACCAAGTTGATCAGGTTTGGGAAGAGCATTGATGATGAGGAGGTGATACTCCCCCCAGCAACAAATGATCCATTACCTTGTCTATAGAATCATCATTGGAAAGCTAGGATGTTGAAACAGATGAACTAGTGGATGCATCAGAAGAATTTTGTTTGGGGACAAGCACGTCATTAGGTCGATAAGTCATGTGACATGATTTGAATGGGGTCTTTTTTTGTGGGGAGAGGTATGATATTTCCTTCATGCTTGTATTTGATGCAATGATGGAGGGTGGAAGGAACACAACGCATGGAATGGATCCATGGTTTCCTGAGTAAGACATCGTATTAAACTACCCTTCTACAATATAGAAGACCCTCATGGAAGATTTTTTCATTGATATGGATAGGGAGAATAACCATGACCAAAGCAGGGGAAATAATATCATTGAAAGTGTGAAGGATGACAAGAGATTGGGTGACAATGGAGTTAGGGAGTTTGAGTTGATCAAAGGTGTGGGATGCGATGATATTTATGCTAGTTCTGTTGTCTATCATGGAATGCCAAATGAATGTATCATTGATGTGCATAGTTATGAAAAGTGAGAGGTCATGGTCCTCAATATCAAGAATTTCATATTTTTTTCAAAAGATATGGCAGTAGAGGCAGTAAGTGCTCCAATAAGGGCTGCAAAATGTTGAGTTTCATCGCTAGGGGTAGGAATACACTTGAGATCTTTGATGAGAGCTTGTCTATGATTGGGGGAGCTTTGGATGAGCTCATAGAGTAACATATTGGCTAAGGCCTAGTGAAGTTGTTCCACAATACATTGTTCAATGGTAATACATCGTGGGGTAGCTAAGATAGACACTTTGGGTTTTGATGAAGAAAGGGTTGGAGTAGGCTTGCTAGAAGGATTGACAACAACAACCTTTGACTTATATTTGGTAGGCAGTTGAAAATCATGGGGGTGAGAATGAGTAGTGATTTGGACAACATTGATAAAAAAGAGGGGGGTTTCCTTGGGAAAATTGGTGTTTGGAGGAGGAATGTCAATAAAGGTCCTAGATGAATGATGGGACTTAGAGGTCTTAGGTGATGAAGATTAGATTGAAGAAATGTGAGGGAAAGTGGATGAACTAGTAGAGGGAAGAGGATGATCTTCTTCGATGAGGAGATCATCTTCTTCTATGAGATTGTGGATTATAGTTTGATGGGACTTAAAATGTTCAGTATCAAGTCTTGGATCATGATGATATGCACAAATTAGATTAGAAATCAAACCATGAAGGTCTTAGACCATGTGAATTGAAATGTTTGATAGTAGAAAGGGTAATTGCAGATGTTTGAAGTAGACATTGGAATATTTCTGTGTAGGAACCGATGAGGTTTTTTTGAGATTGGGTTGTAGATGAAGTGTGTTTGAGGATGGTGGATGAAGGCAAGAGGGATGATTTTATTCAATGAGGCTTTATGGGATCCTTTGATTCTGTTTTGGACTTAGAAGCAGGAGTAGTGTGATTTTGATTCAGACTTAGATTTAGTGAATGATGATGTTGATTTTGATTTCTAATGGGGTTTTTAGATGATTGTGATTCAAATTTTGGTTTGGAAGAAATGGTAGATGGTTTTGATTCAGATTTTGACTTGAGAATAGGAGTGGATGGAAGGCATGTCACCAAGATGGATGGAGGTGCACCTAAGATTCATGCCAAGGGATTATATCATTTAGGGTGATCCAATTTAGGAGAGGGGAGCTCCAATTTTTTTGTGTGGATGAGTGAGGTATTTTTGGGTAGGAATGCCAAGGCTCTTATATTTTTGTTATGACAAGTTTCCCTTGGAAAGGATAACAATGATTTCAACTTGGGGGGCATTCAAGCTAGAATTAGATGACGTAGAATTTGTTGTATATGTGGACGTTGAAGATGGGAGTGGTTTTTTATGATTCTTTTAATGATATCAGAAGGATTTGGAGAGTACGTGGATTTTGGGGGTGTTATTGTAGGAGTGGTTGAACTTGTGGATAGTGTAGGAATATTATTTGTAGTTGTACAAGGTGAGGATGTTTGTGCAATAGATGCTTTAAGAGATGATGTGGATATGGACATGGGCTTGAATGTTGATGTGGTCATAATTATAGTCTTAGATGAGAGTGAAGTTAAACGTGTGGTAGTGGTTATATATGTGGGAATGTGTGATAAGAGTGTTGAGATAGGTGTTGATGTAAATTAGGGTGAAGGACTATATATAAATATGGATGGGGAAGTGGTAGATGTTGATACAGATGGTGTGGTAGGTGCAATAGGTGCAATAGGTATAGGTATGATGGATATAGAAGTAGATGTAGATGTAGAAGATATTGCAAGTGAGGGGGTAGAATTTGAAGTAGATATAGGTTCAGTTTATGAATGGATTATAGGTGTAGTTGATGAGGTTGATTCACGACTTAGGGTGTTGATAATATGAAAATTAGGAAGCTGAGATGTTTGAAGAAATGTTTGATTATTAGGTGAGTGGTTGGGAAAGGTTTCTTAAGAACATCTAGGAGTTGATTGGGTGGTGCATTAGGATTGTCTAATTGAATATCACTATGGTATATGAGTTTTTTTACAAGGTATTTGCATGTGTGACATTTTTCTATGTCGCGACTACGGACACAATAATGTTCCTTGTGATATCATGTAATTTTGGGTCGCGAATCGTCAAGGGGTCAGATGGAAGTAAGTTGGATGAGGTGCACATCCATTAATTTGTCGAAGTTAGAGCTGTATGATTCTACAAGAGGAGTGTAATTGGGGGTTGGTCTAGGATCCCTTTGTGGAGGTTTGGTGTGAGATGTAGATGTGGATGATATGATAGTGTTAGCTGTACTTTTAGTCTAGTCATTATGGGTGGATGACTTCGTGAACTCAGGTTTCAGTTTATTAGATCAAAACTTAAGATAACCTTGATCAAGGGCACAAAGTTCAAGTTTAAGATCTATGGTGAATGCATATTCAAAGGTTTTGAATGATTTTATTTGAAGCATAGAGGAAATATTATTCACACAAGAGTGCACAAAGAGTTCTATTAATTCAGTCTGTAGAAGGGAAACATATAGTTAGTTGATTATGCCATGGCATCTTACGATGAAATATGCAATAGATTTTTTTTTCAAACTATCTAATGGCATAAAGGTCTATTATAGTACTTTTGCGTGCAATATTAATCGAAAAATGCTTTAGGAATAGTTGCGCAAGTTAGGTGAAGGAAAATAGATAATGTTATGGAATTTCATTACACAAATCCAACGTAGGTTCAGATAACGACATGGGAAATGTACGAAGCATAAGGCCTTGATCATGAGTAATGAGGTAACATGTGTGCTTAAAGGCATGTGGATGTTATTTTGGATCCTCCTTGCTATTTAACTTAGAGAATTTGAGATCTCCCAATGTGGGGGACAAGGATTTATAGGGACTGATGGATTGATTGATTCATTACAATTTTTTTCATAGGAAAAGGTGTTTTTGGACCCCAAGGTAACAACCTCAAAGTTTTCCATTCTACTTAGCAATGCATACATGAGATTGCTAGATGTATGGGGATGAGAAATTAAAGGATGATATTGTGGAATATATGAAGTAGATGGCTTAGGCTGAGGATGAAATTGATATGTTTGAGGATGAGTAGGTGTTTGTGGAAGTGGTTGATAAGGGGGTAAGTTGTTGAATGGTTGTGACTGAATATGTTGGGACATAGGATGTTATTGGGATATGGGGATGCAGTAAGATTGATGGGATTGTGCTGGTTATGAGTGATGGGGACACTAGATTGATTAGATATGGGATGTGTTGAGATATAGGTATGGGGTTGTTGAGTTGTTTGAGTTGGCTGATTGGAAAGTATGTAACTAAAGGAATCTTAAAGAGGAGGTTGATGGGTTTGGGTTGACTCAGAAGGATGGGATTGTGAAGTGATGATGCTTACATGGACATGAGAGGTGGAGATAAGAGGTAAAGTTTGGTTATGTTTTTTGAATGGAGGGGGAAGCAAATGAGACTCCTATGATGATTGGATATGGACACTAATAATTATAGTGGGTAAAGAGGTGATTTTAGTTACAAAATCACACACTTTAGACATTATTTAGTCCTGGTCTTATACAACTATTCATATGGTTTTTGAGTGAAGAAATTACTAATTAACTCTCTTCTTTTGACCATTTTACTTTGATTTCTGTCGTCACTTTTGACCTGTCACACATACTTGCCAAGTTTTTTTCTTTCATTCCAAGCTATTTTGTATTTGACTAGGGCACCTAGGCTAGTACTAGGGTGCTAACAGGAACCCTATTCCTAGTTGAGGCACCTTGATCCTTTTTACACTTTCCCACCACTTTTTGGGCACTTTCTAGTTGTTTGAACATTGCATATTTCTTGTGTTCAACCTTTTCGAGATTAATTATGAATAAAGTTATAAGATGATAATGAGGGACCAAAAACTAAGCATTACTATCATCATCGAAGTTTACATCCATCAAAGGTTCTATTTACATCCATCTAGCTCCATCATACGGCACAAGGTTGGTTCATCTGTATCACAAAAGCATAGGAGGGAATTCTATTCTATTCCATCCAAAATTTTATTACATTTTCTACATGTAGTTATATCTCGCTACTTCACAAATTGTGACTAGAACAAGAGAACCTAGGGCATGATTACACACACAAGAACATAGAACTACACCAAGTCTGAGATGTAGTGCAATGATCAGTTAGTAAGTCCACCATTGTGGCAACTTACGACAATCCAACCCCTTCATTTGCATTTTTATTTTTTTAGGGTTTTGTAGGTCTATCTTTCATCAGTGATCATTGACTACATTCACCATAGAGAAAAAAATTACAAGTGATATATAGTGAGGGATTCATATCATCTTCAAACCCTATAAGTTTGGTTTTTGGACCTTTTATGTATACCAAGGCACTCAGAACTAAGACTAGGGTAGGGTGCCCACATGCACCCTGATCCTCTCCTAGGCACCCCCATCTAACTAAAAATCTCAAATCTGTCCTTTTCGAGACCTCTGCATATTAATTCTTGATTTTAAAATATTCAGTTCATTTTATGACATGGTCCAGATCAACCCCTGGATTAGCTAAGTCGTTTCCTTTCTCTTCTTGCACATTAGGATTTATTTTTTCATTAGCCTAGTTGTTTGGGTCACTTTCTATATTTATTTATTGTTATTTATTATTGTTCCTAGTTGAGATTAACTACCATTATTCAAAATTTTAGTTAATCATTTTGGTGAACCCGTACTCAATCTTCACACTTATACGACCTTCACTCATTGCTTATCATCTTAGGGTTTGTTCATCATGAATATATCTATTCACACTTATATACAAAACCACCCTGATTGTATCAATAAGCTTAAAAATTACTTAGCTAATAAGTATATTCCCCCTCACATGTCACACGAATATGTATACCATAAGTTCACTACTTCTCTATCCCTCAATGAGTATCAAATAAATTTCAAAACCAATGACTTAACTTCTCAAGTAATAAGAAAACATGACCCTCCCTTGTATATTCAAGTTTGTGTTAACAAATTCGGAGTCAAACATGCTTTAATTGACAATGGATCAAGCCTCAACATTTGTAACATCACTTTACTTCATCATTTAGGAATGTCAGAAGCATCGCTATCTCCTTCATCCATCTCTACAAGTGGCTTTAATAACATTCCTAAGTGTGTATTAGGTACTGTCAGCTTACCTGTCACTACTGGTCCATGTACAATTACCATTATGTGTCATGTCATGTCCAATAACCTTAACTATAATTTCCTTCTTAAGCAACCTTGGATTCATGATATACATGCGGTCCCCTCTATGCTACATGCATGAATTAAGTTCTATCATCAAGGAATTGTTTATGATGTTTTGGATGATCAATCAACTTTTGAATATTGTAACTCTATTGAGAAATCTATTGATACTTCCACTTCCTACGAGGCTCGTCTAGAATTTTATAGATATGGGTTAGGATATGATTATTTGTGCTACTTTGGATTCATAGATACAAATATAGATCAGCAAGAACACAATGTCACCGAGCTTTGGGATCTCCCTACATGGTCATCCAATTTCGAACTAGGGTATCAACCTCCTTCTATACCTCCTACGGACGCTTATACCACCTTTCATGTTACTTCACTTTCTGTAGTACATCCTAAACTTATTAGTGATGATGCATCCACTATTTGGGACATCATAGATACTTTCCCTATTGATGATGCACTACTTGATTATTTCAGTTTTTAAGATCATCTTCCTTCTATTCACCATAAAATGCATATTCCATTATCTATCACTAATACGACATATTTTGGAGAATCTAATATATCCCCTAACTATGTCTATCATCCCAACACTATTCCTATTGATCCATATATTGCAAATCTCTTGGCCCTTCTTAATGAAGATACAATACAATACATCTAAAAATCCATGAATGATTTTGCTCGCTACCTCCCTCACTCCTTCCGAACAAAAAGATATCAAGCAAGTCCTTTATTATTTCTCTGATATTTTTGCATAGGACTATAGTGATATGTTGGGTATTGATCCATCAGTCGCAATGCACAATATTTACCTCAACCCTAGTGATAAATCCATCCAACATAAATTTCACAAAATGCATCTTACAGTAGCCCTTCTAGTTAAATAAGAGATTCAAAAGCTTCTTGATACCAATTTTATTCATGTTGTTGACTATTCTGAATGGGTATCTAATATTGTTTCGGTAATGAAACCAGATGGCTAGGTTCATTGTTGTACTGATTTACATGATTTAAATAAAGCTTGTCCTAATGAGAGTTTTCCTTTGCCACACATTGACGCTATTGTCGATTCTATAGCTGGATATGATATTCTTTATTTTATCGATGGCTTTGTGGGTTACAATGAAATTAAAATCAACCATGCTGACCAATAGAATACCTCCTTCAATATGCCATGAGGAACGTTTTGCGGAACATTTATGCCCTTTGGTCTTAAAAATACAGGAGATACTTATCAACGGGTGATGATACATATATTCCATGATTATATTCACAAGATAATTAAATACTACGTAGATGAAATTTTGGCCAAATCTAGATGACGCTCTTCCCATGCACAATATCTACAAACACTATTCAAATGACTATGACAATATTGTGTGCATCTTAATCCCAAAAAGTGTGGTTTTTGGGGTCACAACAGGTAAGGTCCTCGGATATATGATCTCTCAACATGGCATTGAGATTGATATTAACAAAATTAAATCCATTATCGATATGCTACCACCCAAAAATTTACATCAATTACGATCATTACAAGGCAATATTTGAGCTATTTGGTGATTCATTACACAATTCGCTGATAAGACTCAACCATTTACACAGCTCATGAAGAAAGATACTAAGTTTTTTTAGGATGACCAATGTCAATAAGCATTCAATGATATCAAAGCATACTTATTAAACTCACCTGTCTTAGTCCCTCCTTTAGTTGATCGACCTTTTTTGGTATATATATCCACTATGTTTCATGTATTAGGTGCCCTACTAGCACAACATAATGATTCTCAACATGAAAGAGTGATATATTATATCACTCGTACCCTTCTTTCTTATTAATGTAACTATAGCTACATTAAAAAAACTGTCTCGGCCTAGTTTTTTGTGTGGATATATTACGACATTATCTCCTAAATAATGTAGTACATATCATCACTAAAGTCAATCCTTTATGGTACTTATTATCTCACACACATCTATCGAGAAGCTTAGCATGATGGTTCATGCTTCTCACTAAATTTGAAATCAAATTTATACCAAAAAAATCCATCAAAGGATAATTTATAGCTGATCAATTAGCTGCAGCACCTCTCTCTGATGCATCACCTATTTCTAATTATTTTTGTGACAATTTCACTACCTATACTGTTGAGCCACACATATGGACAATGTATTTTGATGGATCTGATTATAAATCTGGTGCTAGAGCTGGGATCGTATTCATTACCCCACATGGTGACCCACTCCCATTCGCATATCGATTAGGGTTTTCTTGTACAAATAACCTCATAGCATTTAAAGCTCTCATTTTAGGCCTACTTATCACTCAAAAACTTCTCAGTTGCAAATTATGCATACATGAAAACTCTCAATTAGTCATCAATCAGGTCAATAATACATATAAAACAAAAGAGGAGCATTTAATCCCTTACAACATGTTTTTTAAAGATCTCATAGCTACATTTGAGTCCTATTCCATTTCTACTATTCCTCGTAAGGATAATCGTCATGCTCATGATATGGCTAGTGTTACATCACTCATCCCACAAGACATTATTGATGAACAAGCTACATTACAAATTATGCATTTATGACATTCATCTATCTCGGCATCACTTCTTGCCACTTACACCATTACGTGTAGCCATGATAAATTTGAATGGTTTACGCCTATTTATAATTAATTATATAAGCAAACTATCCTTGCCACATTACAACCTCATGAAGCTCACCATTTAAGTCATGAGGATACTCGCTATTTTATTATTGGGACATAATTATTTAAATGTGATATTGTCGGTCGTCTCTTACGTTGCCTCACACTCGCAGACATTTACACTGCCATCTCGTAGATTCATAACAACATATGTGGTGGTCATTTTTTGGGTAAAGCTATGTCACAAAATTTTTTACGCCAAGGGTATTATTGGCCTACAATGGAACAAGATTTACTTTAATATGCTACTCATTGCGAAAAATTCCAAAAACATGGTAATCTCCATCATGCACCTGCATATGACCTCTAACCCATTGCTCCAACTTGGCCTTTTTCCCTTTGGGGACTCAATCTTATTGGTTTAATCATTACTGAATCGGTTGATTGACATAAATATACTATTATGGATACCAAATACTTTACCAATTGGGTTGAGGCAGCTCCCCTACACTCAATCACTGACACCAATATTTACACTTTTCTCACCATGCATATTTTCACATGTTTTGGTGTTCCTTTTGTTATAATTGTTGATAATGAAACTTTCTTCAAAAATAAGGATGTTAAAAAGTTTTTTGCTAAATTAAAAATAAAAAAATCATTCTCCACCCCTTATTATCCACAGGGAAATGGCCAAGAAAAGGCTACTAAAAAGACCATTGTAAAAAAATTACGCAAGACAGTTGACTCTAGCAGCATTGATTGGCATAACCAACTATTATATGCCTTATGGACCTATTGTACCATTGGGGGCCCTCCAGCCCTATAGAGAAATCTAGGAGCCGAGAGAGTTTAGAGTTTATAGGGGATGTGTGAGTGGTTCACTATGCTCACCCCTCACCCTCTCCAGATCTCTATATAGGGTGGGCGATGGGACTAGCTTTATTGATATACGACCGAAGGGTTGACCACTACCTCACATGAATGCCTCAAGATCAAGTATTTATTACTATAAAGATTCCACTCCCCCATTTTTGATCCCACCTCTACATATATGGGACCTACTAACACTACCCTCTTTTCCTTAGGTTATGGTGCTGATGTCGTTATCCCACTCAAGCTTGAAATACCTTCCTTGCAGATTTCTCTCAAAGGCATCCTTACAGATAATGAATATTGTGAAAACCGATTACATAAACTACAAATGTTAGAATCGCGTCATGTCCAAGCACTTGAGAATATTCACATGTATCAATATCACATTGCATATACATACAATCGAAAAAACCATTCTCGAGAGTTCAATATTGGTGACCTTGTCTTAAAATAAAATCAAATAAGTAGGAATGTTGATGCACCTCTCAAAGGAAATTTCAAGTCCAATTGGCTTGGTCGATACATTATCACTGTCAAATTTGGTGTTGGAGTTTATCACCTTGCCACCCTTTTAGTTAAACTACTCAAAAAACCACTCAATGTAATTCATCTTAAGAAATACTATGCTTAAATGCAACTTTGACCATTACCCAATGACACACTCTTGTGCTTCAGTTCACACATGAACCCCACAGACTACACCATAGGTACTACACACTACGTCTATTCACACATCACACATATTTACGTCATATATCATATTACCCTTCATCATACATGTGTCATAATTCTATGATCTAAGTGTATAACATAATTTACTCCTCATCTTCCATACTACGTAGTGTGAATCTTTGCCTTCTTAGTCTATTTTCACAAATTACATTACATATTACACATCTAACGCATCATATGGTTGTCTATTAGCACATACACTACATCGTCTCCTATGCTCTGCACTCACTACCCTATGACACACTTTAGTTCCTCAGTCCATACTTGACTATTGAGGGTTTATTAATCAAATAGACCTTATCTTACTCACACATTTACCATTCGACCTTCCATCATGCAACATTAATAGGTTAGTGACATATGCTTTAGGCTAAATGGTCACATATCCCTTCATCTTATAGTGGTATACGCTTTAGGCTACATCACCAATACCTCTATTCATTTAGTAGTGATATATGCTTTAGGCTACATCATTACTCTCTTGATCATCTTGTCCTCATACATGTGTTGGCTATAGGGTTGATGACACCTCATTTCTAGGTCACATATCATCAATACACATACACATACACATTCATCACAACGCGTTAGACACAACACATATTTTGACCATTTCCCAATGATGCACTCTTGTTTACAGTTCATTCTTGATAGTTGAGGGGGAAAACCAAATGAACCTCATTGCATACAATTCCATTTACTTGGGGGGCATGTGGTTCCTATCATCCATATTACATTAAATTCCATCCATCCACAACATGTTGTATATTTTGGTTGATTTTACTCTTTCTTGCATTTACTTGAATATGGACACTTTATTACACATGCTAGTTAGATATCTTTTATGTCATTTATCTATACCATACACACATGTGCATTCACTCCTTTGCTTAATTATGATCATAGACATATGTATTTTTCATGCAGTATGGATGCTCACCTTCTACCCATCCTACATTGGTCACTGGGGGCATCCAAATTCATCTCTCACATGTGGTATTATTTCATTTTTTACTTAGCACTCTATATTATATGGTTCTACACACTTTTGACATACTAGTTATCTTTCTAATATGATAATAGGTGCTTCATGTGCAACATTTGTTTGCAGGATTACTTGTTTTCATGTTTATGTATTGTTTGTACTTGTTTTTATATTGTTTTCTATTGTATACAGGATTTTACATTTGTTTGGTGTGCACACTTGTTTGTTATATATGGTCATGATGGCCTTGTGTGTCTTGCAACATCGTGAGTGATGTCCCATGTTTACATCTTGCTTTATGTGGCTTACTTTGTCTTCTTTTGTTTTTACACTACTATATTGCTTGGTAGCTTATACAATGTTTGCATAGATTACACATTGTCTTATACATGCATACTTGTTTGCACTAATACTTGTCTTTGACTAGCATCATGTTTGTGCATGCCTTGGTCTCTATAAATCACATTCATTTCCCACTGTAGGGAAGAGTTACAAAGTTCATGTGGTTGTTCCTCTTTTGGGGCCACATTCTCCTAACAAAAATGTTGCATGTGCCCCCAAAGAGGGGGTCATCATTTGGGGTTTACATACTATACAACACGTCTACACCGGTTTAGTTCAATTGAGTTTCCATCCTTTACATTGTGGGTTACACAACGAGTGCATTCAGACTAGTCTAGGAACCCCGTACACAACGGATTTTTTAGGACATGGTTGTCCTTGGCATCCTAGGGAGAAATTATAGGATAGAGGATACATCAGACTTCCTCTCTACACTACTTCAGCCAGTGGTGTCAAATCACCCAAAAAACTAGTCAACACAAAGATCTCTTCATACAGGTTTAGGGAAGCAGTTAAAGGTTGGAGGATATAGCAAAATTCCTCCATGTTCTTCTTCAAACTATGGTCTCGTATTTCCTAAAAAACCTAGGACATGATATCCTCTTTCTACATACCCTTACATACATATACATGTGTCTTTTACATGTGATTTTACATATATACATGCATATTTGACTTAATCATCTTCTCCTTGCAGGTGTGACCGTATGAGAAGCAATTAGTCAACAACAACAAAAATGATGTCAACAATTTTTTTTTGCTACAACACACACCATAATAACCATGTAGGTACATCACATGCATCAACAACTACACACTCGTTTATGCTCTAGGTTCAATATCATCACTTTTTCTACACTTTTTCATATTTATTTTCCACACTTCATCATCTTTTTTTCATTACACTCTTTTTCTAGTCCTTTGGCACATTTTCTACTACAATCTTCATGGACACCAGGTACGTATCTATATCTACTTTATGTTATCAAGCATTCTTCTCACCAACATAAAGTGGGGGTAAATGTAGTCATAAAATCATACACTTTAGACATTATTTAGTCCCAGTTTTATACTACTATTCATATGGTTTTTGAGTGAAGAAAGTACTAATTAAGCCCTGTCTTTTTTCCATTTTACTTTGATTTTTGTCGTTACTCCCGACCTCTCGCACATACTTTCCCAAAAAAATTGTTGTTATGTGCTATTTTTTATTTGAGTGGGGTGCTTAGGCTAGTACTGAGGTGTCGATAGGTGCCCTGGTCCCATTCGGAGTGCCTAGATCCTTTTTACACTTTCTCGCCACTTTTTGGGCACTTTCTATCCATTTGAACATTTCAAATTTCTTGTGGTTGGCCTTTTCGAGGTTAATTAAAAAATTAGAACAAGAGAAACATATAAATATAAATTTATAAGACCATAATGAGGGACCAAACACTAAGCATTACTATCCTCACCTAAGGTTACATCCATCTAGCTCTATCACAAGGTACAAGGTTGGTTCATCTACATCACAAAAGCATAGGATGGAAGTCTATTCTATTCCATCCACCATTTTATTACATTTTTTACACATATTTATAGCTCGCTACTTCACAAAGTGAAACTAGCACAAGAGTACTAGGGCATGATTACACACGCAAGCACATAGAACTACATTGGGTCTGAGATGTAGTGAAGATCTCAATTAGTAAGTCTTCCATTGTGGTAGTTGAGGAAAGTCTGACCCCCTCATTTTCTTTTTATTTTTTGAGGGTTTGGTGCTTGTTTTAGGGTTTTGTAGTTCTATCTTTCATCAGCGATCATTGATTACATTTGACATAGAGAAGTGAATTACACACGATAGAAAGTGAGGGATTCATATCATATTACAACCCTGTAAGTTTGGTTTCTAGACCTCCTGCGTAGACCATGGCACCCATAGACTCCTTGATCCTCTCCCAAGTGCCCCAATCTAGCTAAACATCTCAACTCTATCCTTTTCGATACCTTTGCATGTTTTTTTTTGCTTCCAAAATATTCAGTTCATTTTAAGACACAATCTAGATTAGCCTTCAGATCAGCTAAGCCATTTCCTTACTCGTCTTACACATTAGGGTTTCTATTTTCATTAGCTTAGTTATTTGGGTCACTTTCTATATTTATTTACTATTTTTTTTTCCTAGTTTAGATTAATACCATTATTCCACATTTAATTAATCAATGATAGTAGTGTTAATGCAAGACAAATTGGGGGAATAGACACCACCAATTGATTGGTTTAGTGAGTGTAAGATCCATGCTCTTTTTGATCTATCGCTAACTTGTTTATGGATATTGGGAAGAAAATAGTGATTTGTGAGGTAAGAACCTTTGTAGATTATTTGTGAGGAGGATAAGGGTAAAGTTGTTGGAGAGGAGGACCATTGACAGGGAGATGGGTACCTGTATGAAAGAAAACCAACACGTGACCTTGTCTCACACCCGACCTTCTGAGATCATGTCGGGATAGTCGCTATGAAATGTGTGCATGAATGGCTATGGGAGAATCAGTGACTAAGATCTGGTAGTGTGATTTCCTAGTAGAAAAATCGATAAAAGCAGAGATTTAGAGGCTATGAACAGGTAGTGTAAATTCCCTATGGCCCACTTTCCTAATGGTATCCAAGTGCTAAAATGGTTTGAAGCGTTAATGTAAACTAAATGAAATTAACAATCTAATCTAATACTAAAGGAAACTAATCTAAACAAATCACAAAAATGAAATATTACAATCACTAAACAACAATTTTCTTTTATTCTAAATAATCAAATCTACTTCTACATTACAGCTACACAAGAAAAATAACCCGGTGTGGTTATGCACTTGTGTCAAGTGTATTATAAATAATGCTAACATAAAACAAGAACTTTTCCAAATAATCTATGATATGCAAAAAAATTCCTACAAATATTTTCTCCTTCAAATCCATAAGGATAGGAAGAAGAATATCCGTCACCGGGAGCTTCTATGAAAGATGTAAATCCTCTTGGAAATTAACTAACAATTTGTAAATGAAAGAGAATTATTTTCTACTCTATTTGATATGAATTTTCTGAATGAATATCATTTAGAAAAAATAATTTAAATAAATGAATCAGACAAACAACACCTCCAACCTGGATATGCAAGAATAATGGCAAATCTGGTTCTG
The DNA here is from genome assembly GCA_019776745.2 of Taxus chinensis. Taxonomy (NCBI): domain Eukaryota; kingdom Viridiplantae; phylum Streptophyta; class Pinopsida; order Cupressales; family Taxaceae; genus Taxus; species Taxus chinensis. The sequence goes on from CM034148.1 coordinate 630,314,504, forward strand.
TGAATATTCATCCCCTCATTTTATCCTCCTGATATTTGTGTCAACGTGGGTCCAATGGATGGGAATGCAGAAAAAACAGATAAAGAAGGATGCGGGAGCAACAACAACTTGGATCGATAGACTGGGAAGCAATGCAAGTGAAAGAATGCAAGCACAATTGAACTGAGATTGGCTTTAGAAATTTCTAGGAAGAAAGGAAACAAATTTACAATAGTAAAAATATAAATTTTCTCCAAGTTTTTCTTGCACACAAGCATGGTATTTATAGGAATTTAGCTGGGAAATGGTTGAATCCATTTGGAAGCAAAAGGAGGACATCACAAAAGTGAAGAGGGAGTTCAAACTATTAATAACCATCAATCACAAATAGAAGTGAAATAATAGATTGCCACAAGGCAGTTGGGCCTTGAAATCATCTAAAATGGACAAACAACGCATCTAAAAATGGAAGTTAAGTGAGAGAATTTCATGTCAAAATGCAAGTGAACTCTCTGTAAAATTTTCATAGGACCGCCGCCTTGTCTAGGTGGTGGTTTTGACACTAAAGGTAAAAACTACTCTGAAATGTAGCAGGAAGATAGGAAAAGCATGTGAGGGATAAGTAGGGATGTCTAGGCTACAAATATATACTGTGAATGGGTTTTGGAGCTTGAAAATATCCCGAAAGGATATGAATCATCATTGGGGACTTTTATAACCATTTTCTGATAATTTAGCAAATGTAATTTTGGGTGCGTATATATTTCCCCCTGAGAGAAGTGTCTTAGCCATGAAGAGGTGTAAAATGTAGAGTCCAAGTATGACGTTCCCAGAATGGGGAGTTATAAGCTATACCTAATGCATCTATGTGCCAAAATGTCACCATCCAAGCTCCCGCTACCTGCAAAATGAAAATAATACTCAAGTGCAGATAGACAAATTATCGAAAAATAAATGCTAAATTAAAATGATAAGAGGAATTACCATTTGTGTGGGGCTATAAAAGTATACCTGTACCAATACTCAGCCTTGTGAACACATACTCTCAAAATGAGGTCAAAACAACATATATATAAAACGAGTTCATTTTTTCAATTCATTTGCACTTATTTTATTAGCGATTTTGGGCTCTACACCTATGGTGACCATTTTCGATGAGAGTATAGCCAAAACGATTGTTAATATACTGTGGTCATGCTTCGATGAGCGAGAGATCGAGCCGTGTGGTCTAAGGTAGGTTTTTCTCATTTGTTTATTTTGAAACCTAAAATATAAAAATGTCAAAATCTTTACCTAGGAGGGGTTATTTTTGAAATTTCTTGTTTTAGACTAGTCTCTAGGGGGGCACCCATAGGGCAGACTTTCATTTCATGAAAATGGTCTATTATTACATTTTTGTGTGCTTTTGAGGGTAACATCATTGTATGATGAAACTGTGCAAGACCACTACCCTAATCAAGGAGGCGGTTACAGGATCGCTGCCCTATCAAGGTAGAGGTTACATGATCACCACTCTATCAGGGACGTGGTTAGAATACCACCACCCTACCAAGGTGGTGGTCATAAAACTACCACTCTACACAGGGTGGTGGTTTTGAAAAAAATGCATAAATACTTGTTTTTAATTCCTTTTTGAATGTTTTACGATGTTTTTGATGAGATTTCTTACTGAAAATATCACTGACTTACTATTTTTCTATTTTAGTGGATGGAGAAGAAAGAGAAGTACATTCGATAGAGTCATGAGTGGGAGTGTGACTGGCTCCCTCAGATCCTTGATCATCTGACTCAGGATGAGATCAATAGACTATAGAGAGAAGGCATATGGAGGATTTCTCGGGTGCCCCATGTTACTCCCATTAGTCATATTCTTTGTGACTTGTTTTCATATTGGGACATTGATCAGAATACTTTTTGATTGTCAGGTTGCAGGGGTGAGTGGATGATTACATTAGAGGATTTGTATCAGATACTTGGATTTCAATACTTGAGAGGAGGTTGACTCTTGAGACAGCTAGATCTAGAGCAATAAGGACCTTGTGGGCTACATACATGGGTGATTTCGTGGTGTCAGTTGGTTCGAAGAAGGGTATGAAGGTCCGATCTATTGCCACCAATCCTATCCCCACTATTCGCAAGGCCATCATGGGTATTTTTGATTCGTGGTTGATAGGGGAAAAAGGGTGATACGCTGCTATACTTTTGGGCTCCTATCATCACATAGAATATTGGCACATAGCTGCCTTTACGCTTGAGGACTCGAGATCCTTGGGACCACCTACTATTACTTATACCGAGTGGTTCATTTATAAGGTTATTCTCTAAGCCATCCCAAACTCGTGATGAGTTGGGTGTATGAGCATATTACTCCTTACCAGAGTTGAGTTCCATTGACAGCATCTAGGGGCTTTTAAGGACACTAAATGGACCAGAGATGTTAGTTCTCAAAGGGCCACATCATCCAATGGCTTCATTGACTACCGATGACTTAGTTTCCACTCCCTACCATGACATGGCAGGAGTTTTGGGACAGGAACGGGACTATAGTGGTAGATTATACCAGTACTGGTCAGTTATTTAACAGGACCGAGAAGGTTGAGATTCACCCATTTGACTGAGTTCCTCAAAACTTTAGTATTCTTTAAATTGATATGCTTCCCCCCGTGGCACCCATGTATAGGAGTGTCAAGGATGCCCGAAAGGACCCTGATGCAGAGATTCAAGTTTTAAAAGGGTGACTCTAAAAGTTCTCATTGTAGTTATGACAAGTGGTTCGTGCCCAATGAGGTAACTAGTGCTGCATTCATGCACCTTTGCACTAGATCAAGGTCACACCTTCTCACAATGAGGAGGAGGTACCAATAGATATATACTCTAATTCCAAGGAGGAGACGGGAGATGAGGCTAGAGAGGATTCGGGTGATGAGGATACTTGAGAGGAGGATATTGGTGATGATTCCGAATGATGAGGAGTTGTGTGGCAAGGCTAGCGAGAAAGCTCACATGGAGGAGGAGGAAGCATAGGAGAGTGACCTTGAGTTGCATGACACCCAAGGATATATTGACATTGGAGCGGGAGGAGGTGGATGCAAAGATGGAGACCTTCGTCTCAGAGGACCCACTTCCTCGAGATGAGGGAGGAGATGAGGGATTCTGTTACGGGTTAGTGTATAGCTTCAGGAGGAGAGGAGACACACCCAGTACCTACGAAAGTAGTACTAGATGACCCCATGTGGATGCATGGGGATCTGAGTACATGGATATTTCTTTTCCTAACTCTATTAGATAGAAATGTCTAATCCTATGTCTAGTATTTCTTTAGTTTTCATATTTTTATAACTCACTATTGGTTTCCTCTGTTTTTGCAGCGAACACTCAGGAGCGGCGAGTACCTTATTCGTAAGGTCTATGTAGACACCTTTGCTACTTCCCATGGAGGAAGACTAGAGCATAGTTGTCTGGAGGATGTGGGGTAGCCTTTGTAGGGTGGCCGCCACACTGACATTTTTGTGCCTCGCTGGAAGGCCACAGGAGATGATCACTGGATTTGAAGACCAGAGTTGTGGCCTATGAGGTAGGTTGAGAGGGGATAGATCAACGATGATGAGGATCTACAGCAAGACCACAGCTAGTGGTCGTTCTCATGGGCACTCACAACCAATTAGTGCACTCACAGTCATCATAGCCATGTATTAGCAGCCCCGGAGTTAGGTGCACACGCCTTCACAGGGGTCTCACAAAGACTAATAGGATATTGAGCCATTATTACTTTGCTCCCATTTTGTGAGACACTTATATGACTTTTTTTTTATATTTTTGAGCTCATCTGAGAGCATTTTTACCATGCCTAACGCATGATGGAATTATACAAAAACTAGATTTATTCCGTGATATATATACATATACCTCTTTTTGGTCGGCTACCCTTCCTTGCATAGAGTTGACTTTCATTTATGGTTTGATTCATGTGTGTACTCTACATGTTTAGAATTTCCAATTTTGTATGCTTTTCAAGAATGTATTGCAATGGATGATGAATGCTAACATAATGATTTGTTTTTGTTTTTTTTTTGAAATATTGATATTAGATGATTATGCAAGTATAATGTAATGTTGAACTTTAGTTTCATTAATCAATTGTCGATACTTTCTTATTGTTTTGGAAAAAACGTGATGAAAATGTGATATGATAATGGAATGAATTTGCCCCACTCCTAATCCCATCACAACCAATAAGATGCGAGGGCTCAACACCAAGATCCAAAAGGGATGCAAGTTATAGAAATTTGTTGAATGGTAATGATGAGAGAAAGACAAGGATTTGGAAAAACCAAATTGAGAACCTATGACCTCATTCTACTCAAATTTGTTACATAGATAAAAAAGTAAATTGCATTCTATTTTATCTAGATTTAGATCTACAGATGGCAGCTTGGTTGACAAAATCATGTTTAAGATTTAAAACTCTCATGGAATTTTGAACTTCTAACTCACTTTGCTTTGATTTCATGATTTTACAACTTCCTTTATTAAATGAATTGATTTTCAATTTCTAATTTGTTTGTAAAGAACCCCTACACCTTGCCCCATGCTAATGGTAAGAAGCATGGGCTCATCACCTAAGGTCAAGGCATAGGCGAGTAATGGCACTTCTCTCCTTTCCTAACCTCACACCACTACTAAGAGACATGCGGACTCAACACCAAAGGTTGGTGGGGCAAAGAAGTGTGTAAATAATTTTTTTCTGTTTATTTGTATTTGATATATATGTCTAGATAAAATGTTTAGAATGTTCTTATTTCCAAATACGTGTATATGTGATATATGTGACACAACGAATCTTTTAAGAACAAACTATAGGCAAATACACCTAATCTAGAAGAAAACTATGAGTAGAGCCAAGTATGTAAGCCTTGGTATGGTTACCGTTAAAGACTTTGTCTTATCTTGCTTGAATTGATGAAATGATTCAGAAATTATTAATGATATTATGAAAATTTGAGGAGATTATATTTGAATGTTTTGCCAATATTTTCAGAAGTTTTTAGGAATTTCTGTAAGAATAAGTCCCTTGATAACAAATTTTATGAAATGGGCTGGAATATGAAAATGTAATACGGACGCAAAAAATGTTCATATGGAAATGTAGATGCAACTACATGTCATGATGGATAAGGTGAAGAAATTTGATGAATATAGAATTCTTCACCCCTAAAAGTACACAACGGAGAACCATGATCCTCAAAATTTCCATTCTCTTGACAAGGGCCTACCACTACGGGTTTAAAATTACAACCATTTCCTAGAAGTTTATATGTCCAATCATTAAACTCATTTGTCTGAGAGAGGCATTCATGAACCTCTTTGTTACATTCTTGAGACATAATGTATGGGTGAACATGACTATGTTACTCGATCTTTCTTCCTATGTCGAGAGTTATGTTTACTTGTGACCCTTGCTGAATGATGAGGCCTTACCCCATGGATACGAAAAACTTAGTTTCAGACGTACATGGGTTGAAACCATGGTTTAAAATAGAACAACCCTCATAAATGGTTTTGATAGGCATCATTTCAAACTCAAACTACTCTTCTTCATTTTTTAATTCTATCATGTTTATACTTAGACCTAGGTCTTTGGAGGGAAGAGATGTTTAACCGAGAAGACTACCCATCCCTTGTGGTTAAAACGGGAGGAAAACCAGATTGTCACTCTCTAAGAGTTTCATGATTTCTTTTGTGGTCTTAGTGGACATTGTTTCCATAGATATTAGTTTACCCTTATTTTTGTTTGCCACATGAAATGTTTTTGGGTCAACGACTTTAGCCTTTGAAACACCTGGAGTGATCATGAATAACTCTTTTTATGGAGGTGGTTTGTTCAATTAATTCGCAGGAATTTCATACTCCGTATGGACCCCTTTCTTCTTCTTGAGGTTTTCTAAGTGTATATCTAGGGGCTTAACATCCCCTTGAGTGATGAATACTTTTCCCAAATGGAGGAATCTAATTTCCTGGAATAGGGTAGAAGGGAAAACCTTCATTTGATGAATCCAAGGTCTCCCAAGGATCATGTTATAATTTTTTTCCCTGTTGATGATGTAAAATTCCATCATAATGGTTTTTAGACCAAGTGTGACTGGAATAACTATGGTTCCAATCAAGGTTTCTTTGAGATTGACATACCTTCGCAATGTGTTTCTTGTAGAGGATCAATTAGTCTCTCCATACCCTAAATTCTGCAAGAAAGAGAAGGGAACTATGTTTACAAAAGCTCCATCATCAATCATGTCTCTCTTAATGAAATTTTTGTAAACCCAAACCTGTAAATATAAGGTAGGATCACCTCTTTGGGTAATTTCAGCATCATATGACATCTTTTCTATATTGAAAACAAACCCAATATCCCTATCCCTATGCCTCGGAGGATGTATGTCAAATTCAATATGATTTATTTGATCACTAGGAGAAGGAATAACGTGGATTAGATGACCAAGACCTAGTGCATCGAGCAATGCAGAATGATGTGTAGGTGAATTATTCAACAAATCTAGGAACGAGATGTGAGAAAAGGTCTTGTTCAAATCTGATATCAAATCGTAGGCTCCTACTGGTTTTTATATTGTAGGAACATCATCCTGTAGGAAGGAAAGAGCTAGTAGGGGTAGTGAAACATACTCCTTCATCCGAGTTGTTTCATTAATTTCTGGCTTGGCCTCTAGCTTGACTAATCCCAATATTTTTGTATTATCGTTTGAACCCAGGTTAGGAACAACCCGAGAGTTGTCAGAAGTTGAGGCTCCATGGTCATTTTTACCTATAGAAATTCCCTTGTTTATATTTTAAGGATCCACTTAGGAATCCCTAAGATGTTTAGGGTTCACATTTTGAGGTGTGACATGTCTGGTATGACTAGGTTACAGGTTTGTTTCAGGATTTTCTAGGAAAATGTCTACAAAGAGATGCCTTTAGTTTTTAGGAAGTCATTGCAGAAACTTGTTGCAATTACAAAAAGTCTTATTTTCATGACCTCGAACCTTATGGAAACCACAATATAGGTTAGGGTCATAATCTCTTGGCCTTTGATGCGCGTATTTTTGTTGTTGATTATAACCTTAGTTGTAGTTTTGAAATTAGTTGTTATAATCATGATTCGCTGCCCCTTGGCTAGAGTTTATATACTGGTTTGGGCCTTCAGCTTGATTTTGTTTTTGTGGGGGTTGGTATACATCAAATGTGTTGACAAAAGATACATTTTTAGGGGATATTTGATTTCCCATGTTGTTATTATTGTTAGTGTTGCCATTGTTTGTAACACCAACATTTTTTGCTCGATCAGTAGCACTATTCTTGGTAGCACCATGATTTCGATTCACACCCTTAGGTCCTTGGTTTTCGGCACCCTTTTTTTGATAATTTTCATTATTTTTATTTGAGGATACCAATTTCGCACTGGGAAAATAGATCTTATGCCTACTGTAAATAGCATATTGGTCAATCCTAAGTGCACCTTCTAATACTTCCTCATAACTACAAAAAGGAAACTTCTATACTTCCTCCCTAGTCTCTCAATTGAGCGAGTGAAGGAAAAGATCACAAAGTTCCATTTGGTCCATGTTGGGTGCACTTGCAGAGGAATAGAGAACTTGGTGCCATCTCTGGATGAAATGGGCGGAAAATCCATTTTGCTCCTATCTAATATGCAAGAAATCCCTAATCCCCGTACACAAAAAATTATTCATGTCAAATGCTTTGATGAACTCAGAAACAAGTTATTTAAAGGAATGTATAGAAGCTTCTAGAATATGGTAATACTAATCCTTTGTGATTCCTTTGAGAGTATTTTGAAAGATCTTAGCCACCACAACATCCCAAGGAAGCAATTCCCTTATAGTAGTAGCGTAGGCCTTTATATGAGCATTCGGGTCTCCCTCCCCCTTAAACTTAGGAAGATCTAGAAATGGGTGCAGAATCATGACACCACATATGGTGAAGTCAATTGGATCCTTTAATTACTCAAAATCTATACCCATTGCATAGATTCCACCACTGAAGATATTTGATGAGGAATTGGAGGAGGAGTTCGATAAGCTGCATTATAAGTGTTGACAGAAATGTATGGAGTCCCTTGATATGACATGTAGGGGGTAGGAATGACATATGGGTCCATGTGGGGGGACTTTGAATACATATGCAAGTAAGGTGGGATAGTACCAAGATATGGACTGGCAGGCTTAAAACTAGGGAATGTCGCATTTCCTATTGTGGTGGAATTTGAGAATGTACTTCTAGCCAGCCCTTACATAGGATAAGATTGAGAAGGATGAGGACCCATCCCTAATGTGTCTAATCTTGTGAGAATATCTCTTGGATTTGAATGAACCAGATAACCTTGTTGTACATGATATTGTGTTGGTTTCTCGTTGGAAGGGATTTATCCTTTGTTGTCAACTAGATACCCTGTGTTCTTCCCTACTGCATGTGTTGGTTATGAAGTCTAGGAACTTTCTATTTCTCTAATTATTCCTAATAAAGTAGAAATGAGATCGTTGGGAGAGGATTTAGTCCCTTGTTGGGGTTCCTCTGGCATAGGGTTTGATTGAGCAGGTTCATGATACCCTGTCATGAGTTATTTGGTATCATAATTCTTGTCTTCCTTAGAAGTAAGAATCTTAGGATAGACATTCGAAGTCTTAGAGGTTGTAGCATTCATTCTATCTAAAGACTCGTCTATCTGACGAATAGGATTATCTATTTGTGCAAATATATCAAATTCTATTGATTGAATTGCAATGTGAGGTCTTGACAAGAATATATGGTAAGAACATGTTTCATTTGTGATAACAACATGGTTTTCATTGGGTTGACCATATTACATGTTTAACGGTTGATCAAAATTCTCCATCCTTACATAGCTAATGGGTTTCAAAGTGTAACTAGGGGAGGTTTCCACATTGCTTGTGTAATTTCCAGCCCATTCAAAAAGGGAAGGGGACTATTGTGGTTGAACATTGGTGTAGTATCTATCAGAGCCAAATGGCCCACCAATCTCTCTACCAAACATATTTTAGGAGGTATATAATACCTACCAAAATAGGGGAAGAAATGGAGAGGTGAGGTAACAACAATGAAAAAAACTAAAAAAGAAGGAATTAATCCTTCACATCGGGTTCACCGATTTGTATAAAATAAAATCGACACGCGACCTTCTCTCACACTTTACCTCCCGAGGTCAAGTCGGGAGAGCTGGTGTGAAATGTGTGGATGACTGGCTATGGGAGAATCAGTGACTATAATGTAGTATTGTTATTTCCCAGTAGCATAATCGGCAAAAGGGGAGATTTAGAGGCTATGAACGGGTAGCGTAAATTACCAATGGAATGTTTTCCTAATAGGATCCAAGTGCTAAACTGGTTTGAAGTGTCAATGTAAACTAAATGAAATTAACAATCTAATCTAATACTGATGGAAACTAATATAAGAAAATCACAAAACTGAAATATTAAAATCACTAAACAACATTTTTCTTTTATTCTAAATAATCAAATATACTTCTACACTAAAACTAAACAAGAAAAATAACCCGGTGTGGTTATTCACCTGTGCTGAGTGTATTCTAAATAATTCTAACATAAAATAAGAAATTTTCCAAATAATCTATAATATGCAGACAACTTCTTACAAATATTTTCTCCTTTAAATCCACAGGGATATGAAGAAGAAGATCCGTCACCAAGAGCTACAATGAAATATGTAAATCCTCTTGGAAATTAACTAACCATTTACAAATGAAAGAGAATTGTTTTCTACTCTATTTGATATGAATTATCTGAATGAATATGATTCAGAAACAACAATTTAAATAAATGAACCAGATAAACAACACCTCTATCCTGGATATGCAAGTACAATGGAAAATCCGGATGTGTGAATATTTGTCCCCTCATTTTATCCTCCTGATCTTTGTGTCCACGTGGGTCCAACGGATGGGAATGCAACAACAACAGATAAATAAGGATGCGAGAGAAACAATAGTTTGGATTGGCAAACTGGGAAGTAATGCAAGGGGAAGAATGCAAGCACAATTGAATTGAGATTGGCTTTGGAAATTTCTAGCAAGAAAGGAAACAACTTTGCAATAGCAAGAATACAAATTTTCTCTAGGTTTTACTTACACACAAGCATGGTATTTATAGGAATTTAGCTAGGCAATGGTTGAATCCATTTGGAAGCCAAAGGAGGAGATCACAAAAGTGAAGAGGGAGTTCAAAGCTGAAATAATCATTCTTTACCATTGTGCAAAAAATAATCATATTAAGAATTTATCTAATATAGTGTTAATTTCAAATGTAACTATATTATATTTAAGGATAGTCATAGTTTAATTGTTATATTAATATAGGTATTTATTGCAATTTTATATATATTGAACTATATATTATGGAATATTAATTATATATATATATATATATATATATATAACCTTCTTTATTTTAAACACGTTTTAAGAAAATAAACAAAAAAAATTTAAAACACGGTTTGGGGGAGGGCCGAACCCCTCCCCCCATCCACTTGTGGTCGTTCCCAACATGAGCATAGGCTTGTAGCCCCCTCCCACCACTGTCCACCCTGTCGATGTCCCCCAACACAACACCCCACGTCTCCACCGCCGCCACTGTCACACACACACCCCCCCACTTCCCATCCGCGCCACCCTACTCCCTCCCTTCCTCCCTGCGACTCCCTCCCACACTGCCGCCACCCCTCCAATTTGTGGCCAAACCCCCCTCTCTAAGATGCCGCCCTGGTTCCCATTAGAGTCAGAGATTTCTCCTTCTCGGGCTCTCAAGTTAAAGAAAAAAATATAGTAATAATAAATTTACATCTCCATAGCTCTCCAAACAACCTACAAATAAGAGAGCAAAACAAAATGAGAAAAGGAGATTAGAAAAAGAAGATCATAAGGATGTTTAGGGCATTCTTAGGGAAAAATAAGATCAAAGGTTGATAGCTCTTTAATCCTAAGGTCCAAAAATAACCCTGCTCACTTTTAAGTCATGTGCATTTTAAATGTGAATGGAAAATAAGGTTTTTAGGATGTGTGTGTGTGGGTAACAAAATAAAAAGGGGAAAATCTATTTAATTTAAAAGAGGTGTAGCCTTTTTCTAGGTTGTCTCTAGTAACATAACAGGAGTTAAATAAAGAAAATTAATTGGGGGTTAATGATTTAGAAAACGGGTAAATTAACTTAGATTAAAATAATTAAGTTGTTGGGTTAGTGTTTAGGTAATTTTAGGGGAATTAATAATTAATATGAATTAATTATTAATGTGAAAGGGTTAAGTAGAGTGTTAGTAATTATTGGCCACTTTAAAAAAAAATTCTGACTTATTGGTCTATTTTCCGATGTCCCGAGGCAGGGCATTACATTTGGTATCGGAGTTGAGGTTCACACACGCGGACACTTTGGGTAATCAATCAACTAGTTAACAATATTTGTAATAACATTAAAGTAAATAAATAAATTAAATAATTGGTTAAAAAAATTTCGCAACCATTTAATTATAAGTTAATAACCTCTTCGCTCACCTTGTGCACAGGATGGAACCCATGAGACAACACTTGGTTGGGGGTTTGGGACGTGGTTCACCTATGCCCGAAACCACCGACACCCGAGTTAGGGCCTTAGATCTTAGAGGCTCTTCAACAGTTGATTCAGCTTTATGCAACAGCGTCTCCCACCACCATAGGAGGTGAGAGAGGAGGAGATTATCGTTAGGAGTCGAGGAGCCGATAGGCGAGGATGTACACTTAGAGACATCAAAGTACGATACCCCAAGGTAGGAGAGGTCACGTATCCCTTCCGTTCATCACGAGAGGGTAGCCTCATACCGTCATAGCCACTCACACAGTCTTGAGGGACCATATGAGGGATAGGTGACCCCACTCACCTATTGGTTTGCATCGCCAGGATTGGGATACAGGCAGTGTGATCAGGGATCTTCTTCACTTATAGCCACCTACATACACCAGCTCTATAGATGGCTTTGGGATAGAGTCATGGCTTCTTAGCTTGGATAGTTGCTTTGGCTTGCACTCGTATGAGAGAAATGTTAAGGCAAGGTTCGCCATACACCTCCTCCGAGATGCAGCAGGCATTTGGTGGAGGAATGAGGAGTGGAAGCTCCATCTAACTCGAGAGACAGTGACCTGGGAGATGTTTGAGGAGTGATTCAGGGCTCGCTATATGTCAGAGAATTTCATGCAGAAGAGGATCGATGAGTTTCATGACTTACGACAGGGATCTGGCACAGTAGCACATTATGAGAGTAGGTTCCTGGATCTTCTGCAGTATGTGGACTACCTGCAAGATGAGAAATTACAGGTTAACAGGTTTATTAGGGGCCTTAATGCAGATATAGGAGGAGCAGTTAGGATGTTATCTCCTCCCACACTTGAGAAGGCCTACTTAGCTGAGGAGAACAGGACCAAGGCACAGGAGCACTGAGATAGAAACAAGATCAAGTTTTAGGATAGGATACAGGCCTTTCAGAGTCAGAGGTCACGGGGGTACAACACCACCCCCTAGAGGAGGATTCTGGCCCTCCACCTGAGTAGCCACGAGGGCTCCACCGAACCCACAACAACATACATTCAGCATCATGGCCACCAGCAGTAGAGGGCTAGACAGACTCAGAGCTTTCAGAGAGGTGGCACTAGAGGAGGTTTTGGTGGAGCCAGGGATAGGAAGATAGGGTACTCAGTAGGTACATCCAGCTTGCACGCAGCAGTCTGCTAGGGTTGGACCGATAGGATCAGTACACCAGAGTACAAGAGGGACCCCATCTCAGAGGGGTACAAGAGGATGTTTTATTTGTGGGTCTCCTGATCACTATGTGCGTATGTGTTCCCACACAAACCCAATACCATGGATACACAGAGGGCCTCTAGATCTGAGCAGATGGTGGGTTGATGTGGGATGCACTCATCGTGTATATGCAACGGTTGATAACTGCCAGGCCAAGCACCAGGCCACAGTCATTGAGATGACAGGTACTATCAGGGGTATTTCTGTCTTAGTACTTTTTGATTCAGGTGCTTCTAGATTCTTTTATATCTCCTTCTATAGTGGACCAGTGTGGGCTAGTGGTGGCTAGGAAAACCAGATAGTTGGCAGGTTGAGTTGGCCTCTTGGGCCAAACTCACAGTGGACTCATATGTGGAGAGTTACGTACTTGATTTAGGAGCCTTCTCCACTACACTTGACCTCCAAGTTATTCCTCTAGGATCCTATTAGGTAGTGTTGGGTATGGATTGGCTCGAGGCTCATCGAGCTAAGGTGGATTGCAGAAATAAGGTCATTGAGTGTCAGGATGATCTTGGGAGTGCAGTTGTGATATCAGGGATGCAGAGACCTATCTCCTTGTGCATGATCTTGGCTAATACAACTCAAGCGGAGCATGCGTAAGGGATGTCAGTTGTTTGCTATCACCATCAGTGATCAATCAGAGAGTACTCCAGAGCATTCACCCTTAGATGATCATGCAGTTTTGAGGGAGTATGCCGATGTGTTTCTAGGTGAGCTTCCAGGGCTACCACCCCGTAGAGAGGTGGATTTCACCATTGATTTAGTACCTAGATCTGCACCAGTTTCCAGGGCACCCTATCGGATGACGACTCCAGAGCTTCATGAGCTCAAGATTCAGTTAGAGGAGTTGTTAGATAAGGGTCTCATTCACCCTAGTGTATCTCCTTGGGGAGCGCCAGTCATATTTGTGAAGAAGAAGGATGGTTCTCTCAGGCTTTGTGTTGACTTCAGACAGCTCAACAAAGTCACAATAAAGAACCATTATCCACTCCCTAGGATTGATGACTTGTTTGATCAGATGCGGGGATCTAGAGTGTTCTCTAAAATCAAACTCAAGTCAGGGTACCATCAGTTGCACATATCAGATGCAAACATTCATAAGACAAGCTTTTCACACACGTTATGGGAATTATGAGTTCACCGTTGTTCCTTTTGGTTTGACCAATGCCCCATCTATCTTCATGAGCCTCATGAATGGAGTATTTAGGACCTTTCTGGATCGCTTTGTCTTAGTGTTCCTTGATGATATATTGATATATTCTCATTCTAAGGAGGAACATGAGGAGCATTTGAGGCAGGGTACTTCAAGTTTTGAGAGAGTAGAAAGTTGTATGGGAACTTGGAAAAATGTAGCTTCTTTCAGACAAAGATTCAGTACTTGGGTCATATCATATTAGGAGAGGGTATCTCAGTAGATCCCTCTAAGATACAGGCTATTATGGACTGGCCAACACCCACATCAATCACTGAGGTGAGGATTTTTATGGGTTTAGCAGGTTATTACCACATGTTTATACAGGACTTTTCTAGGATTGCTCACCCTATTACTTCTCTTCAGAGAAAAGGGAAGAAGTTTGATTGGTCAGAAAAGTGTGAGCAGGCCTTTCAGTTGCTTAAGGAAAAGGTTAACCATGGCGCCCATCTTAGCAGTTCCAGACCCTACAGAGGATTTTGTTGTTTGTATTGATGCATCACTAGAGGGTTTGGGAGTAGTTATTATGCAGGAGTGTCAGGGTTATTACCTTTGAGTCTCGTAAGCTCAAGGACTATGAGCTTAATTACCCTACTCATGACTTGGAGCTTGCAGTAGTTGTTCATGCACTTGTGTGTTGGCGACATTTTCCTTTTGGGTAGACCTTTCATTTTGAGGACAGATCATCATAGCTTACAACATATCTTCTCACAGCTAAACCTCAATGCTCGTCAATGACGTTGGATGGAGTTCCTATGTGAGTATGACATGGAGGTACAATATATCAAAGGAAAGGAAAATGTTGTTACAGATGCACTTAGTAGATGACGACATGTGCTTGCTTCATTGACACTGCAGTCAGATTTGAGAGGTAGGATTCTTGAGCATCTTCCAGAGGACAGGTTTTATGAGGGAGCTAGACAGATGTTGGAGTCACAGGGTTCATTAGAGGGTAGATATTCAGGGTGTATTTTAGAGACAGATGGTTTACTTTGGTTCCATAAGTGCATCTACG
This sequence comes from Taxus chinensis, assembly GCA_019776745.2. NCBI lineage: Eukaryota > Viridiplantae > Streptophyta > Pinopsida > Cupressales > Taxaceae > Taxus > Taxus chinensis. The sequence goes on from CM034148.1 coordinate 630,329,559, forward strand.
TGCCTAAGTCAGGTGATCTGTGTAGCTTCATCCTTACAGAGGCTCATCAAGCCCCATATGTGGCACATCTAGGAGTGAAGAAAATGCATGCCGATCTGAGGGAGTTATATTATTGGCTAGGTCTTCGACGGGACATAGCATATTTTGTTGCATGTTACCTTGAGTGTCAAGAGGGTCAAGGCAGAAGCATTCTCATCCCGCAGGACTTTTACATCCTCATGATATTCCCGAGTGGAAATGGGATGTGATCTCCATGGATTTCATAGTCAGACTCCCTATGTCTTCTTATCATCATGATGCCATTATGGTCACTGTGGATAAGTTGACCAAGGTTGCACATTTCTCGCCAACCAAGGTCACCTATAATGCACAAGCCATCACCAAAGTATTTATGGAGGACATTATTAGATTGCATGGGATTCCGAAGACCATCATCAATGACAGGGATACCATCTACACTTCAGTTTTCTGGACTTCCTTTCAGGCCGCTCTGGGTACTCAGATTAATTTCATCTCAGCATATCATCCAGAGACAGATGGACAGACAAAGAGGGTTAATCAGGTACTGGAGGACATGTTGAGGATGTATGTGATGGACCAGTAGAAGAAGTGGGAAGATTATTTGCATTTAGTTGAGTTTTCCTACAACAATAACTATCACAGTTCCATTGGTATGGCTCCCTACCAGGATTTGTATGGATGACCTTGCAGGACACCTTTGAGTTGGGATAGACTAGATGATAGGATTATCCTGGGACCACAGCTTATCTACAGGATTTAGAGTAGTAGGTTGTTCTGATTAGACAATGACTTGAGTAGGCTAGAGCATGCCAGAAGGCGTATGCAGACACCAAGAGGATTGATCGTCACTTCTCAGTGGGTGACAAAGTCTTCTTGAGAGTTCACCCGCATAAGATCCCAATCCGTTATGGAAAGGGTTCTAAGTTATCACCTCATTTTGTGGGGCCTTTTGATATTTTAGAGGTCATCGGTCTAGTTGCCTATCACCTAGCTTTGCCACCACGCCTTGCATGGGCCCATGATGTTTTTCATGTTTATGTACTACGTAGATATGTACTAGATGTTTCTCATGTTTTGGATTGGTCAGCATTATAGGTAGAGGATGGAGGACAGTGGAGACTGGAGCCCGTACACATACTGAAGCACTAGAGGTTGGCCCTTCGGGGTCGAGACTTGGACTAGGTTAGAGTGTAGTGGGACCGATACGATGAGACAACATCTACCTGGGGAGGATGTGACACCTTTGAGGGCTAGATATCCCCTATCTCTTTCAGTGACTTCTAGGAGGAAGTCTAATTTTAGTAGAGGGGGATGTAGTGCCCACATTTTTATAGCTCAGTTACTTGTTGTTCCTTTACTCATAGACATGTTTCGGCAGGGATTTGTTATATTTTGGACATTACATTAGGAGATTTGATCTTATTAGACATGTATGGAGATTTAGGCGTATAGTGCTAATTTAGCTTGATTACTATGTTGTCACATTATCTTATGATGTCATGGATACTAATTGATATGATGTTGTTTTGGACCGTAATTATATTGATGGATACTCAGTTAGTTGCATGTTGGGATTCTATGGATACATGTCACTTTATCATTATGTCTAACTTATGGTGAATTATGTATAATTGTGCACGTTGTCGCATTTTCGATTCTAGAAAGATGATATGCTAGTTTAGAATTCATTGATATCTTATTTAGTAGTTGATTCACATTTTATCGGACAGGTGCATTTAATGTGTGCAATGAGTGTGCAGGTGACAAGTCACAGGAGAACATGGGATTCAAGCCAGCTACACAATTTTACACAAGTAGCCCACGGGGCTAAGTCCTAGCCGTGTTTATTGTGTGAGGCCTTAGTATTGGAATTTATTGTTTTGGGCACCATGAGTGACCCCTTTTTGTAATGTAATATGTCTTGTATTATTAATCTTGCTTAGGGTGTTTAGTTTGTGTTGTAAACTTGTTTTGGGGAATTAATGGCCCCACTTACATTAAGTTTTGAATTTGTTTAATGATTTACTTAATCAAAAGGGTTTAGGGTCACATGTGAACCCTTGGGTGGGCCCCACACCCTCTACCCTTGTGCCCAAATATTGCCAAACCCGAAATTGGGCTATTTTAGGCATTTTTAGGGACCCCTTTTTAGTTTGGGAGTTCCCTTAGCATGAAAATGGGCCCTTGGACCCTACCTAATAGGTAGTGGGGCTTAATTCCAAGGCATAGAGGGAGTTTTCCCTCCCTTTTTTCCTCCCCTTTGGTCACATCCATGTAAGGGGTATGGATAAGTGTGCTTTGTTAAAAGTTGCACAAGATTGTTTTGTTATCATTTTGAGTAATTTGGGAGAAGAGGGCTAAAAGTCTATTTTATCCCTTTCTCTCTTTTATCTTTGACATCTTTGACCTTGAGGGAAGAGAGGGGTGACACATGTCATCCCCTCATTTGTGAGGATTTTTTCTTGCTCCTCTTCAAATTATCCCTCATGGGAAAAGAAGAGAACTTTTTTTTGGAGCTTTTGCTTGGAGGCTTGTGGATTTTGGAGCTAGAGTTTGCTTGGGTCAAGAAGTGGAAGAGATTGAATTTGGAGAGATTTTTGGAGGTAGGATTCTTGAGCTTTATTGTATGTGTTTTATCATGCTAGATATTAGTTTGTTTACTTGGAAATGTTTTGTTGTTGCATGTAGATTTTATTTGTTGTTTACTTGATTTTGCTCCCTCCATCATATGGCATGATGGAGTTTTAGAGTTTGTGGGGGAAGAGAGAGGGATTTTTCCCTCTCAATCCTCATAGGCTTGATGGGAAAGCCTTGTAGGATTTTAGTTACTCCCCTCAAATGGTTTGAGGTGGGGAAGGTGGTTCATTTGGCTTGAACCTCCTTCCCCATTCTTGGTGAGGAAACCCCTTTGGGGTTTGAAAATCCTTCCAAGAAGGATTTGGTGAAAGGGTGGAGAAATAAGGAGGGTTTGAATGAATTTGGAGGAATAAGGAGGGTATGGAGATTTTGGTTTTGTGCAACTAATGATGGTTACAACTTTTGGAGAACTCCTTTCTTCTCTTCCCCATTTTAGAGGTAGAACATGGTTTCTCCTCTTTTTCATCTTTGCAAAATTTGGAGTCTTGTTTTAATATTTGTCTTTTTTTATGTGGATGTAATGTTGTGTTTGTTCACCCTCACTCTTGTGCAAAGTTGTGGATAGTAGTCCTCTTTCCCATGGGCTTGGGGGAGGCTAGCATGCATTCCAACCTTGGAAAGGCATGTAATGATGCCTATGGTTGGGTGGTAAAACAAGATTCTTCTCCTTGTATGGATTTCTTGAAGGCATTTGAAGTTGGATCTCAAGATGGAAGTTGGTGATAGTTGGAGTTTCATTGTCCTCTCAAATCTTTGTGAAACATTACTTGCATTGTAACCTCTGAAGAGTATGGCTATGTGGGAAGATTATTTGGCATGCAAAAATTTCTCATCTTGTGAATTGAAAATCACTTGTAAGATTGGTATTTCATTAGTATTTGAAAATCTTTCTTTCAATCTTGGGAAGGAGTTTGTTAGGTTGTTTTCTTATGTATTTTAGCATGTTTGAAATATGATGTATTGAGGAAATTTGCAAAAAGAAGTCTTGTAAAATATTTAAATTCCTTTAAAATACATTGAGTAGAAAATACTTATATTCCTTTAACATGCATTGATTTGAATATCATTTTGATAAAGAAAGATTATTTATTAGAAAAAAATGTTCTGTTACAAAAGAAATAATATTACTTTGTTGAAAGTCTTATTTGTTTAAAAATCTGAAAAAAAAAATAAATAAATAAATAAATAAAAAAATCTTTTAGCATTGCATTTGAAAAGAAAGTATCTCCTCTTGTATTGTTTTTTTTTGTAATATTAATGATTGGAATAAGACTAGTCTTGATTTCTTTCCATGTGAAGTTTTAATGATTTGTTCTTATTAAGCAATCATATTTGAATAGTTTTAATCCTTCTTTGAAAATTTTATTTTAGAAATAAGTCTCTTATCTTATTTGAAAATACTTGGTTACATTCCTTTTAATACAAAATAGGTAAAATATTTAACCTAAACACATTATTGAAAACCTTTAAGATTCTTACTTCACTAAGTTAACTAAATTTAAATCTGTTATTTTATAAGCTGAAATAATCATTCTTTACCATTGTGCACAAAATAATCATATTCAGAATTTATCTAATATAGTGTTATTTTAAAATGTAACTATATTATATTTAAGGATAGTCATAGTTTAATTGTTATATTAATATATTATTTATTGCAAATTTATATATATTGAATATATATATTATGGAATATTAATTTTATGTATATATATATATATATAATATATATATATATATATATAACCATTTATATTTAAACACGTTTTAAAAAAATATAAAGAATAAAAAAAAAAACACAGGTTCGGGGGAGGGCCGAAACCCCTCCCCCATCCATCTGCGGTCATTCCCAACCAAATAGCCCTCGCTAGCCCCCTCCAGAAATGGTGCTTACCCTCCACCGCACCCACCACTCTCCACGTAGCGGCCCTCGCGCACCGCGCCACTGCGCTACGTAGCACCCAACCCTGCCTCCATTCCATCACACTACCACCCCCCCCACTCCTCCCTTCACCGCCCCATCTCCCACCCATCCGTCCCTAACATGTGACCTTCCTCCCACACTACCTCCCACTTCCACTCCACCACCCTTGTGGCCAACCACCCAGCCCTCTCTTCAGATCCAACCACCCCCATTAGACAAAAAAAAAATGTGGATCAATAAAAAAAGAAAGAAACATTTCTCATTTTGTATGAATCTCCAAGCAAATAAATACGGGTTTAATAAAAACTCCATGAGACAATCTCCATAGCTCTTCAAAACAACCTGCAAATAAGAGAGAAAAAACAAAATGAGAAAAAGGAGATTAGAGAAAGAAGAAGAGCATAAGGATGTTTAGGGTATTCTTAGGGTAAAATAAGATCAAGGGTTGAGATAGCTCTTTGATCCTAAGGGCTCACAAATTAACCCTATTCACTTTTAAGTCATGGGTATTTTAAATATAAATGGGAAATAAGGTTTTAGTGTGTGTGTATGTATATAAAATAAAATAGAAAGGGGAAAATCTATTTAAATTTAAAAGAGGGGTAGTCTTTTCCTAGGTTGTCTCTAGTAAATTAATAGAAGCTAAATAAATAAAATTAATTGGGGGTTAATGATTCAGAAATCGGGTAAATCAACTTAGATTAAAATAATTAAGTTGTTGGTTTAGTGTTTAGGTAATTTCGAAGGAATTAATAATTAATATGAATTAATTATTAACGTGAAAGGGTTAAGTCGAAACGTTAGTAATTATTGGCCACTTTCAAAAAAAATTGTACCGACTTATTGGTTTGTTTTCCAGTGTCCCGAGGCGGGGACATTACAGAGGTCCAAAATCTCCCATAGAAGTAGCAGATGGGGTTGTATCTAGTCTAGATGGGACAAAGTGGTGATACAGAAATGGGTTGATTTCAAAATAGGTGTTAAATTGGATAGCCTTAAACTCTTGAAGTGGGGGAATGGAAGCCATAGGTTGAGTGACCGAAGAAGAGGTGACCAAAGGGGTGGAAGAAATGATAGAAAGGGTTGAAATTTGTTGGAAGACAATAGTATAAGTGGGAATGTTTTTGGATGTCATGGTATGTTTCATTTTTATTGCTTGAGAAGATGTATTAATGGGCATGAAAAAAATAATAAAACAAGAAACTATGTTGATTTATTATTACTTCAAACAAGTCACGTAACAGAGTTTTAATTATCTTGATTATTTAAAAAATGTGAGGAAGAAAGAAAAAAGGCTTGAAGGGAGCCTGGGAAATGGAAAAACTATGGATGGTTTCAGGTATTTTTGGATGGAGTACTCGATATACCTCAAGGTACGTGAGGCATGAATTTGTGATGACTACTGGTACGGGGCCTGATATTGGGGCCTATCCCCGCACGTCATGCACCGCAGTGATAATTGTGTCAGGAACTTATCCAATATACTGATAGAAAAAAAAATTATAATGTGATGAGAACATAGTGAAGGATTTCCTATTGGGTGATGAAATCCCAATATTTCCACCTAGAAGAATTTGTTTAAGATGTGTAGTTTTTATGTGTGTGTTTTAGATGTGTGTGGAAGATGTGAATGCAAAGTATTAACCTCCTAATTAGACTATGTTATCAAACAAGATGAGGAGGTTATCTTTAGATCCCAAAATCCAAATGTGAAATTCAATGAAGGCAAGAAGACAGGAAAATAAATACAATGCAAAAGGAAAAAATATGGAAAAACAAAGAATACCTGGATAACGTTATTTTCTTTTTTATTTTTAACTTTAAGCAAGAAAACATGTTGTTGATCAAGCAAACACCCCACAAAGCAAGAAAGTATGCAAAGCTTCTAGTTGTAAGGTTAGTAGGAAGAGAATAGTGGAAAATGGAAATGGAAATGAAAATCAATAAAATAACTCACCAATGAAGAGTGCTCCCACCGGGCATGCCAAAATTTTGAACCGATTTTCTTTCTCTTGTTTCATATTAGTGAAATGACAACAAGAAAACAAGTTCGTCCAATATGAGAGGGTTTAAGGTACCTCTATATGGGATGATGATGAATACAATTGAAAAAGAGAGATCCTCCTCGTAGCAAGGTTAATTACCTGGGTGGGTCAACGGTGACCCAAGGCTATAAAGAAATTTCGATGGCAACTAGGACAATGTAAGAAGAAAATGTTGAAAATCAGACCTGAAATAACTCCTGAAGCCTGATCCAGAACTGATCTGAATTGGGAATGATGTTGATATGTGGTGAGAAGACTAGATTTGATGAGAATATAAAGGATCCAAGAAAATTACTGAAAAATGAGAACTGCTTGGCAGGGTTGATGGTGACTAGTCCCGATCGGCAGTGAATAGATATGATGAAGCTAGGATTTAAAGCTATGAGTGTGCAAAATGGAAATATTGGAGGATGTGGAAGGCTGTGGGATCATAAAATAGATGATGGGAAAAATGAATGGTAGAAATCCAAACAAATGACAATTGGGTTGATGTCAACCGGGTAGGGTCGACGACGATTAGGAGTGATCTAGGGTTTGATAGAAAAATATGGGTAAAAACAAAAATCTATAGATGTTAATGAGGATAAGAAAATGCAAAGATAGGGCTCCGAGATGATTGATAAACCTACAAAAGAAGTTGATAAGGAAAAATAATGGAATGGAAAGGGTGGACCCAATCATTCAAGAGAGAGAGGACTTCAAATCTCCAAGGGTAAAACACAAGATCCCAAAAAAATAGCTCCAAGATAGTGATAACAGCTACAAAGAAGAGCAAGAAGAGAAGGCAAGATCACAAGAAATCTCGAAGTCTCAAAAAATGCATCCTTGAAGGAGGGGTATGGTCATATTTATAGGATTTACGGCAACCCGGATAGGTCACCGACGACTGTGGCAGATTGTTGATTTGGGTAGTGGAATGATTCCCGACTCGATGCAAATGGTCCTAATAAGTGTATATGAGGGCTTTAAGGTGCTTATGCGGGTTAGGGTTGCATGGGGATGATAAAGGTAGGTGAGAGGTAGGAAAATATTAAATAAAGGAAAATAGGAAGTAAAATTATTAAATGAGGTTGGTTAGGTGCTTAGGGATAGCAAAAGGGATGTTTAGGGAGGATAAATGGACTAGGCGACAACTTATGGATAATTAAGGATGATGAATGATGTTTAGGGAAGATAAATTAATGGCATGATTAAGATGAGGTTAAGGTGGAAAATGATAATTAAAATATAATTTATGAGGGAAAGGGTATTTAAATGGGAAGAGAGGTATGTATGTTATGATGATGATAAGAGAGAAAGCATGGGGTAAAAGGACTAGCAATACCAAAAATTGGTGTCTACAAGAGGTGCCTTGTAGTAACTTATTATAATTATTAAATTCATTAAGGAAGGGGTATTACATCCTTCCCCTTGAAAAATACAGCATCACAATGCTTTCAATAAATAAGTGACGAAAGTTCTCACATAGAATATTTTCATCTTCCCACGTGGCACTTGAGTCACTCATTTGGTTTCGTTGAACTAAAGCTTTACATAGGTGTTTTTTTCTTCTTCATGTTGACCATTTCTAGCACCCACATTGGTTCTACGAGTATCATCTTCCCATCCTCCACATGTATATTTTTCTAATCCAAACCATGATATGGATCATATATATACTTATATATAAAGACACATGAAACACATCATAAATTTTAGATAGAGAAGGAGGGAGAGCCATCCATTAAGCTGCGAGGATGATCTTTTCCAAAATTTCAAATGGTACCATAAATATTGGAGCCAAATTGAAATATTTTATAAAATTTATATAATTTTTTTGAAGGCGTATGCTCAAAAATGCCTTTTTAATAACTTGAAATTCTTTAAGAACCCTTGTTAAATTGGCATATTTTTTTATGGGCCTATTAGATGCTTTCTTGAGCCTTTGTCTAATACGTATTATTTTTTATCCATATTTTTGCAATACCTCATACCCATTCAAACACCCATCATCTATTCCATCCCATCGTGGGGTGTTCTACACCTTCTTTCATATAAAGCTTCAAAATGCTCCATGTACATTAACTACAATTTGATTTTGCAAGTTTCAATTTAGACACCTATCAAACACTCGATCACTCAATAATTTTAACAAAGAGAAAGTGTTTTTACATGCTTAGATATACATTTAATTTAACCTATAAATCTTCATTTACTATATTAAGTGGGACAAATTTAGACATCCAAATTCAATATTTTGGTACTTGATGATGTTGTTTTTGGCTTGCATCTATTACACATTAATTTTTCAGAAAAATAGAGCTCAAAAGCATTATCATAATCTATCTTAAGACTTTCAATATCCCATTCTATTACTCGTACACCTACAAGAACATTATTGCCAATAAAAACCCAATATATCTCATGTGTAGGAATTTCTTAACTTTCGTAGATATTATCTAACTCACCAGACATAACTTTCCAATGTGGATATGATCTTTTGGTTGATAATGTCCTTTTATTTTATCTTCTTCAATTCCTTGAAATGGTCAAATATTCAAATGGGCATCTTATTATGAGTCAATCATTTCCCTTCAGGTTGGCCTCATTGCAAAATATTACCCATGGAACCATATAAATACAAATCAATGTCACTCATTTAAATATTATGAATCTATCAAGATCTCCTATAGAAATTTCTATCATGAATTTTTTCATATGGATTAATTTAAAATAAAATCTGAAATACCCTATAAATGAAGTTAGTGATCATCTAGTCTTTCCCAGTTGAACTAGCTATTAAACTAGTATTGTTATAAGGGATATTGATGAAAAAAATATGCACTAGATAACCTTTGAATTAGATTCTTAATCTTTCTAGTATTAATTTTTTAATACCTAAAATAAAATCAGAAATAAACTTAATGTAAAAAAAAATCCATAAGGAAACAATCACCCCACTATTGTATATGCAATTAATTAACAAAGAAGGGTAATATAGCCATCACAACAAGAATTTTCTAAATATGCATGACAAGTAAAACAATAATAATATAAACTAAAATTCCTAAATGAACTAAATTAAACTAAATATTACAAAAATAGAATCAAGATAAAAAGTATCATCCATTAATAATATATGTTCAACATTCAAGAAGTCATTATTAGTTTAAGATATACATGCACACCCATCATGCACCCTAGTTAGCCTAAGTGCCCCAACCTCTCATAAAAATAAAAAAAATGAACTAAATTAATACTAAATTTAATCATATATAGTTAGAAATGATGCCCCACATTTTAAGGGTGAATGCACAATTATTTGAACTTAGTTAAGTGCACATATAGTGAGTCGCACTCTAACTAACACTTATAGTCTAAAAATAGAATATGTATAATGATAGATTTCTTAACATTTAATTTTACACTTAACCACAAAAATCATACAAACAAAAAACACAACTAATTCTAATATTAACTAATTAGGTTTCCATATTAGTATCATACTCAATGTTACCCCATTTAATGCAAAGAGAATAATTTCCTATCATCTCGTTAAGTCTTCCATGAATCTTGTTCAACAAACCCTTTGTGGATATCAACAAATTGATCTTGAATTATCACATACTCAATGAAAAACTTATTATAATTTACCCAGTCTCTGAAAAAGTGATGTTTGATTTCAATATGATTTATTTTAGCATGGAAAATAAGATTCTTGGATAGTTGTATTACCCTATTGTTATCTCAAAAAAATCTATGTTGGGTTAATTTGAGCCTCTTTGAAATCAACTATCAGTATTATCAACCACATGAATTTTGTGCAAGTGCATGTAAGGGCTGCATATTTAGCTTCCATAGAGAATAATACAATTGTAGATAATTCTTTAATGAGCATGAAACCAACCCACTTAACAATCTAAAGCAATAACCTAAATTATACTTCCTGTAATCAAGAGATCTGCCCTAATCTGAATTTGTGTATCCAACTAGACATAATAAATTGTCATTCTAAAATTAATACCATGATTATAAGTATCTCTTATATATCTCAAAACTCTTTTCATTGCTTGAAAATGTTTCAATGATGGATTGCTCATAAATCTTGAAACTAGTGAAATCCAATAAATCTGAAATTTGGTTTTGTAGACCCGCTTGGTTCTTGTTTACACCCTAACTAATTTCTATGTGTTGGTGAGAAAACTTGTCAGGTGGAAAAATTGATAGGTATCCACCAATGCTCTGAGACTCTAAGTCCCTCTGCTTGAATGGTGCGTCTCCATTTATTATGCGTGCATAAAATTTAAATTTTTGGTGGCCAGAAGGACGGGATCCAATATGAACACTCCACTGAACATGCGGAAAAATCTTGCAATTTCTTGCAAGGGATGAATTTTCTTAGAAGTTAGGAAAGTGAGTGGTAAAAAGAGAAGAGGGGATTAATATCTCAGGTAGAAAATCAAATTCTTGCAAACATTAATGAGAGTACTTCAAAACACATATACATAGAAAGAAAACAATATTGTTACTTACATCAAGACAAGGTGGAATTAGGAACACAAAGTTTCAATAACTCTCTCATAAAAAAAGGTAATAAAATCCTTCTTCTTCATTGATGTTTTAGCAAAATTGTACATAGTGAGAAATAGAAGAACATAGAGGACGAGAATAGAGGATACCCCCCACATGACCTTTTGATTTTCCTCCACAACACGTGACTTTTCAAATCCCCGGGAATGAAATTAAGTCCCATTTCATTAATTAAGGGTGACTTATTACAATATTGAATATAGTCACATTTAAATGAATAAGACAAATGGCATGATTACTCACAACAAATAATTAGAAAAAGGTGGGAGAGAAGAGGAGAAATAATGAGAGAGGAGGAGAAAGAAGAAGTGCTTCCAAATAATGACTGGAGATGTCTCCACCTTTGATGAAGATCCACACTAAGGAAGTTGAAGATGGAAAATGACTTCTGATCACCTTCTGTAACATTGTTATATGTTAATGATGAAATTTTACTCCTTTGGACTCCTCATAACACTTTTCCTTTGCTGATGATGAACATAATCTACCCCTTGTATGGCACACAGGCACCTCAGACCACCGAATGAGAGTTTAAAAACATTGTTTCAAGATCTCTCAAAGTGGGCTTGAGATGAACACCAACCTCGCTCATGATGATGCATTCCTAAACTCATAATGAGAATGAGGATCAATCTCTTGTTCCTTAGGCTTTCTGACACCCACATCCCTATTTTGCACACTGTGTTACAAGAATGCAAAATTTGTCTTTACTAATGAGGCCAGAATATGCCCGATTAATGTATAATACATGATCTCATCTTACTCTCCTTTTTTTGATTACATTTTGTGACTTTTATTTGATCTGATATGAGTTAGGATGTAATTTTCTGTCTTTTGATTGATTTTGATTCGAATGTTTAAAATCTCTGAAGTTCCTGACGAAGTTTGTGTTTGAAATTCAGTTTTGTAATAAATCAGGTCTAATTAGTTGAGGAAATGAAGCACATAACGTCTAATATGTTTTCAGTAGAATCTGTTCCAACATAGCTTAGTTTAGATAGTTTTGAAACTCCATCACACAGTCATCATCTAGTTCCAAAACTTTCGGAATTAGTTCCAAAACTCCAATATTTAGTTCCGGAATTTTCAGACTTAGTTCCGGAACTCCTAGGTATAGCTCTAGAACTCTCACAGTTTTGATCCTTAATGATTTCCTATGGTTCTGAAACTTCTCTGGAGTTCCGGAACCAATGGAAGTTTATCTATTTTAACCACATCCGAAGATTTTACATCAATGACCCTTTCAATTAGGAATGGATGAGAATATTTTTGAACGTAGATCGAGGGATAGTTATCTTACAGTTGTCTGATCAGCCATAATCCGGCTCAGCATCTATTATGGGCATGATTCAATTTCATCATAATCATAAACACAACTATGATTGTAAATGTATATAAAAGAAGACTTGTAGTAGAACAAGAGAATATGATATGAAATAGAGATAGAACGGAGAAGAGAAATATAGACTAAGTACATAGATCCAGTACGTTTTGTAATACCGAATGTTTTATCAATAAAATATCCATTCTTATTTGAGAGAATTCTAAGTTGTTAAATATTGATTCGAGGAGGAGCAAGGGCCCACTCCCCCAAGGACTAGGATATTCGTTTATTTGGTATTTATATTTCTTAAGCAAATAGTTTAGATCTGTTAATTCTGTATCACTTTTAATTCTTCCAGTTAAACTTTGTTGTATACTTGTTCCTTGCAGGCATCTAGATAGATTCTTATATTTCTTGCAATCATTTTCAAGCATTCTAAGTTGTGTGTATTTATTTCCAAAAGCAAGTGTGTTTACTTTCTAGAAGCAAGTGTGTTTATTTCCAAACAGCAAGTGTGTTTATTTCCATCCTGCAAAGTGTGTTTCCTTTCAACAAAGCTTTCAGTGTGTTTCCTTTCAACAAAGTTTTCATAGTATGATTTAAATAAGGTTTTACCAAGAAGTCCTAAAGACATTGAAAAAGAACCCCTAGAAAATACCAAAATAACTACAATCAACTACTAGATTAATAAGATTACTCTTGTTGCATATAGATTTAGACACACCCCTAGTTTGATATAACATCAAAAAGAAGTTGATTAAATGAAGGGAATAACGACACCCATCATTTTTGGCGCTGCTTTCTGGGGAACACTAGTTGGAATTTTCTAATTAAGTGTTAGCAAGAGCAAGAATCATACATATAGTAGTTGAAGGATCTTCCCTACTATATCATAAGATATATAAGTAGACCAAGAGACTCACAGGGTAAATTCCTCACAAAAACATCTTCATAAGAATTCATAACATCCTCTAGTCAAAGTAAGGAAATTGCTCAATAATTGGAGGCACCATCATCCCCTATCATACAAGAAACAAAATTGCCACTTTTGGAATTCTTAGATCAGTCACCTGAAGGAAATGGATCTTTTAGGAAAAGGATTATTACTCAAGATCCATTTAGGGTGAGTTTTGATTCTCAATTGAGTAGTCAACCTCCTACTCCTGATTTTTCACCTTCCATAAGGCATACCACATACCACATTGATTAGGAGGAAAATTTAGAATATATTTTAAAAATGGCACGAGAAGTTGAAAGAGTACCTGATAGGACCTTTACCTATCAAATCCAATTGGGAGATGATGGATACATCAATGAAAAATATCTCACCTGCACATTTACCCACATTTAGAGGGATGTCATTTGAATACCCTGACTAATTTTTGTTTGAGTTTCAAGGTACTATGTCAGACCTATGACTATAAAATAGATAATAAAAAACTCAAGTTGTTTCCATCCACTTTGAAGGATGCAATAATGAGGTGGTTTATGAGACTACCATTCAACTCTATTAGCACTTGGGCCTAAATGAAGACTACCTTCCTTGAAAAATACCAAGATTATTGTAGAGGGATAAATAGGAAAGAAGAATTCTTCAAAATCAAGCAGGAGGAAGATGAAAATATAGAAGACTATTCAGACAGATTCCTCCTTGTGAGCAAAAGGTGTGGATTTGTGCTTCAAGAGAAGTTAAGTAAAACTATTTTTCTTAAAGGTTTGGATGACATAATCTAGGAAAGACATTAACTTGATAGGAGGTGGAGACATTGATCAGTTAAGGATGAATGAAATTAAGGAGATTTGTAGAAGCTATTCTAGAATGAGAGGTGGACCTAGAAAAGGAAAATCGGTGAAAAGTCTAAATCCAGATATGAACAAACTAATGGATGAGTTAGAAAACTTTAAAACATACATTTTAGTTCAATTAACCTCTACTATGGATGGATTACAAGCTAAAGCAAATTCCAAAACTGAACCATTGGCTATGTAATAGTCCTAGATGCAGGAAGAAAAATGCAATAAGAGACTATCCTTTGGATAAAAAAGAAATGTGTCTTATCTGTGAATCTAAAGAACATGATAATGATGTTTTTTATTTATTTCCAATCATTAAGAATTAGCTTTAACAAACCGGTGCCTCATCTACAACAGAAGAATTGAATTTTTTTCAGAGAAAACCTAACCAAGGGAAATTTATGCCAATATCAGTTCCTAATCCCTAGATGATGCCATGGGCTACTCAGTCAGTACCAAAAAATTGGGGACAACCACCTTTGGTACCTCAACCAACTTGGAACCCTCAAGATTGGGAAAATCAAGTTTGGTATGCTCAGGGACATCAACAACCATGGGCTGGTCAAGGAAATCTTTATGCTTGGTCACAACATAGATGGAACCCTAGTAATTATGCTCAAGGAAGAACATATCTAAATCATAATCAACAAGCCATCATTGGATCCCCTACACAAAATTCACAAACTGAGAATGTATTCCAAATGCAAATACTAGCACAGCCAGTAGCAAACCCAAGAAACAAACAAACAACCCCTATTTATGGAACTGAACCAGAAAAATCAATTGATTTACATGTTATGGATTGTAAGGATATTACAAACTAGATATGGGAAAATCATTAGCATCCCACCCCTTATAATAACTGAAATGACAGAAGAAAATGAAATCCATAAGTACTGTTATGTCCAAAAGAGGATATAGAAAGAAAAGAAAAGGAGCCAGATAGCAACACTACCCTGAGACTCCATTTCTAGAGAGATTTAAAGAATCTATAGAAATTAAGGAGTCTGAATTGGTACAGGAATTAAGGAAATTGAATATTGAAATACCACTATTACAAGCAATTAAGGACATTTTGGAATTAAACAAATTAATCAACATGTTATGTCTAAAAAAGCTTGGAAGGAAGAAACAGTACCCCAAGACTATCAAAGTAGATGGGAAACTTGTTGATTTATTAGCAGGAAAAATTTTACTCCCCAAATACGGAGATCCTGGAAGTCCTATTATTTCTATCTCTATAGGAAATAAGGATATATATAATGTTTTGGTAGATTTGGGAGTGACTATCAATGTAATCATAGTGGATACTCTAAAAACATTACCATTAACGGGTATACAACCTACTAATACCATATTGCAGATGGTAGACCAGTCTGTTGTAAAACCAGAAGGGATTATTGAAGATGTGGCAATTATGGTGGAGTCATGGGAATATCTAGTTGACTTCCTTATACTACAGCCAAAAGGTAAAACATTGGGTTATCCTATTATTTTAGGTAGACCATGGTTAGATACAATTTTTAATTTAATTGATTGCAGGTCAGGTGATATGACAATCTCAAATGGTAAGAACTCTAAACAAATTTCCTTATATCCTATTGCATGACCTTTTACTAACAATCATGAACAATTGTGGGTTGATTTCTCCTGATACTAATAAGAAAATTTGTCTTCTTTGGCTATGATTACATTTCAGGATCATGTAAGGGAAGTAAAATAGATGATTAATCCACCATTGGATGAGCACCAACTTTCCTTGAAGTAATCAGAAATAGTTCCATAACCTGCAAACTTAGTTCCAGAACCTGCGAACTTAGTTCCGGAACCTACAAACTTGGTTCCGCAACCTATAACTATAGTTCCAGAATCACCACGTTTAGTTCCAGAACCACGACAACAACAGTCTCTATGTGATTGTAAATAATTTCAATCCAGAGGAATGAGTATTTCTCATGGGGAGAGGATGAATTAGTAAGCTTCAATGTTAAATACATCAGGTAGTGGTGAATAATTTCTTGAAAGTAGTAGTGACGAAGAGTTTGTCCTGTAAAGAGATAAATATCATAATTTTCATTATTGTCCTTTTTCCAGTATTCTATGTCTCAAGGAGCTTTTAGAGATGTTGCTACATACCATATGTTGTTACCACATGCATGTTCATTAAATATTTTAATTAAACCCTTCCAACAAATTAGTTCATCACACATTGGAACCAAGCATGTTGAGATTCAACCGGGTAAAACTTTGAACATTAACAGCTAGTTGAAGGATGATAAAGAAGCTAAATTTTTTGATGTTCTAAAAAATCATACTAAAGATTTTTCTTGGGATTACAAAGACATGAAGGGAATTTACCCAAGTATCTACACTCATCACATCTATACTGAAAACGTTACACTAGTTAGGCAGCCTCAGAGAAGAATTAACCCAGCCTTAAGGGATATAGTCAAACAAGAAATTGAAAAACTATTACAAGTAGGTTTTATCTACCCTATCTCAGATAGTCATTGGGTATCTCCTCTTGTAATTGTTCCCAAAAATAGAAGAAAATGGAGAATATGTTGTGACTATAGGGAACTGAACAAAGCCACAATGAGAGATTATTTTCCCTTACCATTCATAGATCAAGTCTTAGACAACCTTTCAGGTAAACAATAATTTTATTTCTTGAATGGATTTAGTGGATACAATCAGATCAGAGTTGTTGTTAAGGATTAGGAAAAAACTACATTTACATGTCCATGGGGTACCTTTTCCTATAGGGTGTTACCATTTGGTTTATGCAATGCTCCTGCAACATTTCAGAGAGTTGTACTTGCAATCTTTATTGATCTAATAAATAATTGTGTTGAGGTATATATGGATGACTTCACTGTACACGGAGATACATTTGAAGATGATTTGAGAAATCTAGACAGAGTGTTAACAAGATGTGAACAACACAATTTATCTCTTAGTGATGAAAAGTGTTTAATGATGGTTGACAAGGGGATTGTATTAGGACACCATATTTCAAAAAGAGGAATTCAGGTGGATCAAAACAAAATTAGGATCATTTTAGACTTACCTATTTCTCAGACCCCATATATATCAAATCATTTCTAGGGCATGCTGGGTACTATAGGCACTTTATAAAATATTTCAGTAAA
The DNA here is from genome assembly GCA_019776745.2 of Taxus chinensis. Lineage (NCBI taxonomy): Eukaryota > Viridiplantae > Streptophyta > Pinopsida > Cupressales > Taxaceae > Taxus > Taxus chinensis. The sequence goes on from CM034148.1 coordinate 630,347,025, forward strand.
ATTTCTGCCCCCATGTTTAATTTTCTAACCAAGGATTATGAATTTCTCTAGGATGAAAAGTGTCAGCATGCTTTTGAAGAAATTAAAGAAAAATTAATCAATGCCCCAATATTGAGAGGACCTAATTGGGAAAATCCATTTCATATCCAAATAGATGCCTCAAATTATTCCATTGGTACAGTTTTGGGACAAAAAAATGAAGAAGGAAAAATGTATGCTATTTATTATCTTAGCAAGAATCTTACTTCCGCTGAAAATAATTACACCACCACTGAAAAAGAATTTCTTGCTGTGATTTATGCAATCAATAAATTCAGACATTGCATTATAGGGTACAAGATATTTGTACACACATATCATTCAACAATTAAATATTTAATGAACAAACCAGTGGTTGGAGGAAGAATAATTAGATGGTTATTAATTTTGCAAGAATTTGATATTACCATTATGGACAATCCAAGTAAATATAATGTGGTAGCTGATTTTTTGTCAAGACTAACCACTACAGGGGAGCAATATCTAATCAAGGATAAATTTCCAGATGAACAATTGTTTGCTATTTCAGCAAGTACACCATGGTTTGCTGATATGGAAAATTATCTTGCAACAGGGAAGTTTCCTCCTTATTTCACTAAGAAACAAATAAAGAAGTTAATCAAAACTAGTACATAATTCAAATGGTTAAATGGAATGTTATTTAAATGTGGTCCTGATTTTATCTTACGCAGGCATGTAAGAGAGGATGAAATCTTTGACATCCTCAGAGTATGTCATGATGAACCAAGTGGAGGAAACTATTTAGTAAAAGGAATAGCTCATAAGATACTTGACACTGGTTATTATTGGCCATCTCTATACAAGGATGTGAAGGGATATATCAAGCGGTGTGATCCTTATCAAAGGATGGGATAACAAAATTTCACCAATGAAATGCCTCTTCAACCTCAAGTTGTGGTTGAACCATTTGAGAGATGGGGATTGGATTTTGTTGGTCCCTTTAATCCTTTTTCACAAGGAAAGGAATATATTCTTGTGTGTACTGACTATGTGAAAAAATGGGTAGAAGTGCAGGCATTGACAAATGTCACTGAAAAAGTAGTTGCTGATTTCCTTTGGAACAAAATTATGGTAAAGTTTGGAGCACCAAGGAGTATAGTCTCAGATCAGGGACCACAATTCATGTCTAATATGATCCAAGCTTTCACAATGTATTACCAAATAAATCATAGGAAGTCATCTCCTTATCACCCACAGTCAAATGGACAAGCTGAAGTAACAAACAGAGAATTGGAGAATGTCCTTACCAAAACAGTTAAAGCTGGGAGAAAAGATTCAGCTAAAAAGACTACTTGAAGATGTCTGGGCTTATAATACAACTTGGAAAAATACAACAGGGTTTTCACCATATGAATTAGTTTATGAGAAAAAGCCCTTGTTTCCCATAGAGTTTGAACTTCAGACATTGAGGACAATAGTTAAAGTGGGAATTGAGTTGGATGCAGCTCAAAAATAAAGAATCCTTCAACTCAATGATTTGGATGAATTGAGGATGGAAGCACTTCAGCAGACAGAGATAACTCAAGAGCAAAGGAAGCAATGACATGACACACATATCAAGAGAAGACAATTCAAAGTAGGAGACTGGACATTGCTGTTCGATTCAAAGTACCAACAGTTCAAGGGAAAATTGAGAACTAGATGGTTGAGACCCTATCAGATTGAGCAAATATTTGAAAATGGTTCTATTCAGTTACTTCCCATATGGCAACAGACAGAACACTCTTGGTCAATGGAAATAGGCTGAAACTCTATAAGAATCCTCCCACTAAGGATGAATTCTTGAGGAAGATTGTAGCAGACAAAGAATTTGATCATATAGAAGAACCCAGTTCTTCTAAAATGATCAAATAACCAGATGATAGATCCAGAATAAAGGGAAGAAGATGAAAACATAGTAAATGATGTTTTCTTCCCCCAAAAAATAAATAAATAAAAAAATTCTCTCAAAGGTCAATTGAAAACCAGTAATGGAGGTTGACCTCTTATTTTGGCTAATTCAAATAAAAGGGAAGTCTTTTGAATTCCAGCTGTCTTATCTAACCATGTTTTGTTCCACTTGTAGGAATGAAGAGTCATCATAGGAAAAGGATTACATCATCAAGGGCGGTAATTATTTATTTTAACTTATTTAGAGTTAAATTAAATGCTTGTAATGTGTGATTTGACTTAATTTAAAAGTTGGTATGATGAGTCATCGATTTATACATTATGATTACAAGTGTGTAATCATGAAGATGATTTGGATGGAATAAGTAGGATGCATGGTTATCATTAGTAATCATTAGTGCAAAATCAAGTGAAATAAGTTATAGAGATATTTTGAGGGAGAAACAACAAATTAAACTTCTGTTCCGTAGCAAAGAACATAGAATTCAACAGCTAAGAACTAGAGGTTCCGCAACTAAGAACAGAGGTTCTGCAGCTAAGAACAGAGGTTCCGCAACTAAGAACAGAGGTTTCCGCAGCTAAGTTTTACAACAGTAGAGGTTCCACAGCCAAAATTGTTAGTTCCGCAGCTAAGCAAGAAGTCCTGTAACTAATTTGCACAAAATCAAAAGAAACAGAACTTGAGCCGATATGGGGATTAAAAATAAATTAGAACCAGAGGATGATTCCTAGCTGCTCGCGGATGAAGAAGTGGCATCTATCTTTGCGCATACAGTATGGCTAGAGTTCCTGAAGAAGTTTTCAAAGTATAATGACGAATTAGTAAGAGAATTTGTCATAAACCTAGAGGAATCCAGGACAAAGGTGAGAAATATATTTATTCCTTTTTCTGTAAATACAATAAGTAATCTGTCTAGAGTGCCAATTATGTATGTCCCCACATCCTGCCAAAGGGACTTTGAAAGAACTAGTTGAAATCTTACTACAAGAAGGAGAAAATAAACCCCAATACATCTACAATACAAATAAAATCATAAAAGGGGTCAGAAGAGCCAATTTTCCCAAACCCTTTGACAAGGTAGCATTTTGGATAGTGAAATATTTAACCTGTGATGGTCAATTTGGGTCTATGGGAAAGGAAGTCCTGAAAATGCTCATATATCTAAAGTATGGAGCCACAAAACCTGAGTACATAACAAACCTTCCAGGGTTTCTTTTTGATTCTATCCAGACCATGGCCCAGAGGTATTCCTGGGGTGTTAGGACAATCAGGCATCACAGTCTAGTTCATTTAGTATGCCAACACCATTTTCTGTCAAAGAAAAATGGAGAAGAAATTTGAGACAAGTTTCTTGGCAAGTTCAAGAAAAACCCTATTATTATCAGAAGGACAATTCTAGCCCCATTCTCTCCTTCAACTAATTTGGAAATTGATGCCCCTGTAGAAGAACAAGAGGAACATGGAAAGAGAGAATATACCAAAAAGAAGAAGGTATGTGAGAAATATCAAAACAACAGAGCTTTTTGTGCCTTTGAAAGAAATTCCTTCTTCTGTAACAACTTCATGGAGAGCTAATATCTGTCTCTGACGGTGATAGCTCACCCATGCAAGAGCAAGAAAGAATAGTAAGAAGAATCTATAGAAGGAAATCCACCGTTGGGCATGTTGAAATTCCCCAAGGAAGAAAAATTCATAAGAGGTCAAGGGAAACCCCAGAGGGAAGGAGTGAGCAGGAAAATATGGAAAAGGAAGTTGCTGATATTTTGGGTAGCATGGCCATGAGTCCTCCTGAACCAAGCTAAGATGAGATGGATAGAGGAGATGAGAGACTTGAAGAGTAGGATTTTCAAGAATTGGCTTGAACCATCATTATTTCTACATGAAGAAAAAGAGTTGGCATCCTGGAGAAGAAAAGGAAAATTCCCTTTGATATAGGAAGAAGGCTCAACTCCTCAAGTAATTTTAGAGGAAGAAGAAATACATCAATTTAAACAGGCTCTATTATTGTCTAGAGCAGAGCTCATTATCAGAGAAAAGGATGAGGAATTGGATTTCATCAAACTCAAAATAGAACAAAGGGAAATTCTCATTGGAGAGCTAATAACTCAGCTTGTAGCCAAGAATGAGGAATTATTAATAATCAAGAAATAGCTAATAGAAAAAGAGGAAGAATGTCAAACTTCCAGAAAATAGAATGTTGTGTCCATAGTCTCTGTACAGATTGAGTTAACCTATTTTCCACTCAAACAACTATGAAATGAAACTTGTAGGGAACTCAGAGAAGCAAAAACATCAAATGAATAATTGAAGACCAAGATGGAAGAAGAAAAGAAGGACAAGAAAAGAATGGGAAGAAAAGTGTTATAAGGAGGAAGGAAATAAATATAAATGTCTTGCAAAAATTCATATGGTCTGTATTATGAGTGAAAAATTGCTTTCCTTCAAGAGGCCCTCTCCTACATATAGTGTGTTTTTAGAAGAGTAATTCATTCATTGACAACTGTCAAGGATTGCATGTGGAATTCCACATGAACTAAAAGATGAATCTAAATTTATGACAACTTACTCTCTATCCAGTCTTGAGCAGAAAAATCTTCTGTGTGAATTTTATCTTTGTAATTTTATGCTAGAAAAAAACATAGGATTTATGATCAATTTTTATGTGGGGGAGAGCCATCTTAATGCATTTTTCTATGTTCTACAAAACCAAATTGCATGGAAGGAAAGGGAATCTGATTTTTTATTGAAAGCTAGCTCAATTGGTCTCTGTATGAGAGCTCACTATGGTAGACCTTCTGCCTTCCTCATACATTTTAGAACTCATGCCTTTGATGAGAGATTCAAGACACATTATCTTGCCATTCTACAAAAGAGTATTGATGCCTTCACCTCTTATGAGGAGGAAAAGTTTGAAGATATTTATGAAGGATGCTCAAAGAGGTGGGATCTCCTTACTGTTTCCTTGAGAAGAAGGGAAGTAATATCCCCTGAAAATATGATTTGGAGTTTAGAAAGGGCAAAAATCATTATGCACAATAATTCCCCAGATCAATGAAACCTACGGGAAAATATGGATGGGAATGCGAACAAGTCCCACTCTACTTCTCACCCCCATGTCTCCTTGGAAAAACAGAGAACCTCAAGATCCTACTGAATTTGAAGAGTGGGAGAGGAATATAGAAGTACGAGATGGGTACAGTACCTCTAAGTTTAAGCATTGGAAGATCCAGTTTTAACCATTTGATCTGAGAAATCAAATGGAATGCATAACATATAACCCCACTTTTAAAGAATGAAGTTTGTAAAGGGACTTACAAAAAAGTAAGTTTGGGAGAAATGATGAGGCCAGAATATGCCTAATGAATGTATAATATATGATCTCATCTTACTCTCCTTTTTATTAAGTTTGATTGCATTTTGTGATTTTTATTTGAACTGATATGAGTTAGGATGTAATTTTCTATCTTTTGATTGATTGTGATTTGAATGTTTAAAAACTATAAAATTCCTGACGAAGTGTGTTTGAAATTCAATTTTGTAATAAAGTAGGTCTAATTAGCTGAGGAAATCAAGCATGTAGCATTTAATATGTTTTTGATAGCATATGTTCCAACACAGGTTAGTTTCGAAACTTCCAAGCTAGTTCCAAAACTCCATCACACAGTCATCATCTAGTTTCAGAACTTTCAGACTTAGCTCCGGAACTCCAGTATTTAGTTCTGAAATTTTTGGACTTAATTTTGGAACTCCTGGGTATAGCTCTGGAATTCTCATGGTTTTGATCCTTAACGATTTCCTATGGTTCTGGAACTTCTCTAAAGTTCCGTAACTGATGGAAGTTTATCTATTTTAACCACATCCGGAGATTTTTCATCAACAACCCTTTCAATTAGGAAAGGATGAGAAGATTTCTGAACGCAGATCCAAGGATAGTTATCTTACAGATGTATGATCAACAATCATCTGACTCAGCATCTATTCTGTGCACAATTCAATTTCATCAGAATCATAGAGATAGCTATGATTGTAAATGTATATAAAAGTAGACCTACAGTAGATAAAAACAACAAGAGAATATGATATGAAATAGAGATAGAATAGAGAAGAGAAATATAGACTAAGTACACATATCCAGTACATTTTGTAATACCAAATGTTTTATCAATAAAATAGCCATTTCTGTTTGAGAGAATTCTAAGTTTTTGAATCTTGATTCGAGGAGGAGCAAGGGCCCACTCCCTCAAGGACCAAGATATTCATTTATTTGGTATTTATATTTCTTAAGCAAATAGTTTAGATCTATTAATTTTGTATCACTTTTAATTATTCTATTTAAAATTTGTTGTATACTTATTCCTATAGGCATTTAGATAGATTCTTATATTTCTTGCAATCATTTTCAAGCATTCTAAGTTGTGTGTGTTTATTTTTAAAAGAAAGTGTGTTTACTTTTAGAAGCTGTTTATTTCCAACAAGTGTGTTTATTTCCAACAAAGTGTGTTTCCTTTCAGTAAATTCTACAAAGTGTTTTTCCTTTCAGCAAAGTTTTCATAGTATGATTTACATAAGGTTTTACCAAGAAGTCCTTAAGACATTGAAAAGATTCCCCAGAAGATACAAAAATAACTACAGTCAACTACTAGATCGATAAGATTACTCTTGTTGCATATAGCTTTAGACACACCCCTGGTTTGATATGGCATCAACAGGAAGTTGATTAAATGAAGGGAATAACAACACCCATCATTTACTTCTTTGAGAAGTGTGAACTCTTTTCTAGCTCACTCTTGTCTTACTTGATCTAGATCATTGATTTCAACTAGTTGGACTGGCTTTGAACAACTCACTGAGATTTCTCATCTTGCTTCCCGGGGGAGAGAGGATGACCTCAACCTAATTAAAGGCTTACAATGATGATCTTGGGACCAATTGAGCCCTTTTTCATACTTTTTTAGACTTCCCAAGGCCTTGAGATCTCACATGTTATGTCTTGTGATGTTCTGTGAAGGATGAATTACCTTCCTAGAGTAATGCTATCACCTAGAAACCTTGTGAAGATGTCCAAAAAGTAGAGAGATGGATGAAAAATTGATCCCAGTGTCACTTTCTACACTTGGAATGAGAATTTACTATTTTTAGTAAATTTATATTTTCACTTTTTTTACCTTGGAACATCTTCTATCACCTTTCTCGTTCCTCTGAATGTTCTCTGAAAAATCTTCCTTTACAAAGTATGCCCTCTATGAATATTTGCTATTTATGGTAAGCTATTATGAAGAGACTTACTATTTTTGTAAAGTGGTTCTCTCGACCTCATATTTTTACAAAATCAACTTTTTTTATATGGGTTTTTCATTTTGATCTCACATATGAATTTTTAGCTCAACCTGATCTTTGGACCATGAGAAAATAAATTTCTAAACTTTATCATCGTGAAACTAGAGTTTTCTCACTACAAAAAATCTGAGAAATGTATGTAATTTCTTTCACTTGGGTATTTAAGGCACCTGGAAATGTGGATGAATGAAAAAAAATTGCGTTGATCCATGCACTATATTTCAAGTTATGAGAATTTTCACTTTGCAGGTTACGAAGTCATTCTTGTCAAAAATGTTCTCGGAGCCTTTAAAATTTATTCTTTTTATAAAATTTATCTTTCCAAAATCATGGAAACATGTGGGAAATTGATGAAAATGAAAAATGAGGGTGGATGAATTCTAGAAAAAAATTCCAGAGTTCTAGGTGAAAATGGAGAAATGTGGGGGGAATGGAGAAAAAGGCGAAGTGTTTGTATTTTTAGATATGAGAGGGAGACAGGAAGGGGGGGCACATTTTTATGCCCCCTTTTTTCCCTTTTGAATGAGATATGGGGATACCAAACTAGGGAGACACATGGCACACATGCACAAGCAAGGGAAAATGAGAAAAGGGCTTAGTTTGAGCTCCTGGGGTCAACTTTTGATCACATGAGGAACCTGGCAGAAGAATGGAAGGAGGGGAACATATTTCTACCCCCCTTTACCCTTTTACTAATATATGGGGACACCAAATTTTTTCCTTATCCTGGTGGTGACATTTGGCAAGCATGCGGAGCGAGGTGGCTCAAAAACTAGCCAAAAGTGCTTGACGGAGGTCTTCAAGGTCATATGGTGAGTTCGTGAGGCATAAGGTTGGGAGAAAAATTTTCTGCCCCATTTTCCTCTTTGAATGGGATAGGTTAACACCAAAATTTCACCTCATTCTGGTGAGGACAAGTGTCAAGCATGCAGGAGTTAGAGCATGGGCTAGAAATTTGGTGAAAGGTGCTTATCGGAGCTCCCCAGGGTTATGTTGAGGGTCCATGAGGCTTAAGGTGGGGGGTGAATTTTTCTACCCCTTTTTCCCCTTGGATAGGGACATATGGACACAAAAATTCCACCTCAGCCTCATGGTGACACATGTCACTAAATTTTTTGGCTAAGGACAGAGCTAATACCTTGGAGAAGAACTTGAAAATGGCATTGTCGAAGATCCCAGATGAATGTTTAGGAACTTTTTATAGGATTTGGACTGGAAATGGAATTTATATAAGGATGGGAGGGGTCTCAAGATATTATTCAACTTGAAATATTCTCAAAATTTTCCTTTTTGATCAGGACCGCCAATTGTACTTGTGAAGAATGAGTTGTGGAAAGAAATGGATGAGTGTTATGAAAAATATGATATTACCATGATGTAGGGAATTAAATTATATTTCCATTGATAATTTTTTACCTTTAAATCCTTCCGGAGCTCTTGAAATCATCTCTTGAAGCTCAAGTGCCTTTTCGTAGTGTAAGTTCCTTTGGCCTTAAAATCCCGTTTTTGCTAAACTAGCTCCTAAACCTCTGGATCTTTCAAACCTAAATCAATTTTACACTTATCCTGGTTCATGAATACATGTGCATGAATAATTTAAGACTTTAACTCAAATCCAGATAATATGACCCGCTTGAGAAATGCTCAAAATAGCCATTCCCAAGCCCGCTAAAAGATCTTCCTTGAAAGGCATTATCTTGAAAGACTAATTTAGACTTATTTTCTTATTTTCCAAACTTGGAAGAGGGTGAGACCATAGACCTATGCATTACATGGATGGGTAATAATCCTAGCACAAGGGATGGATTGACTTGGAGGGGTGTGGGGGAAGGGTTACAATGAAAATTTTTGACACTAGGGTATAGTTGTCTTGTTTTCAAGTGAATTTTTCCCTTGCAAAAACATATGACAACACTATGATGTGAAAATTCACAATAATAAAAGGGATGTAGGTTTCACAAAAAGTATACTATTTTCATCCAGTTAACTGCCAACATCAATTATATATGAAAATAATAATGCATTCAAACTTGAAATGATAGAGACAATTGATAAAAGATAAGTAAACTTCTAAAATACACAAGAGGGGAGATAAAATTAGTTGTTCAGGATGACTCAGGAACTATTTGGATGTGCAACTTAGAGGATCAGGAGGATATGGAATTGTGGATTCTATACTAGAAGTTATGAAACTAGAAATTGAGAAGGTGCATGACCATACACATTTTGTATCGTTGAGAACTATATTTGTATAGTTTTGGATCCTATGATAGTCTTAGTATATAAATTTCTATGTGCTTTTCTTTCCTTGAAATGATTCTCATTACATATTTCTCTTTCTCACATAGTTTCAAGATGTCCTGTGATAACCTACAATAAAGTAGAAACCATAATAACTTATAAAACCCTTCATCAAAGCATTAGAAAGCAAAAGGAGAAAACATGTGTGTGTGTGTGTGTGTGTGTGTGTGTGTGTGTGTGTGTGTGTGTTTGTTGGAATGGAATGACCTTGGAAATCAGACTCCCAGATATTTAACCAATTCAAGTGTTGCACTACTTATCCTTATTACATAAATCAAGTCTCATGTAGTTCTCCTAGGTACTTATGCAAGTGTGTATAACTAACCGACCACCTATGGTTTCTCTCGTGTATCTTTACACAAATATATTAGGATAATTATGGAGTATATAATGTACCTAGTGTAGTAAGATTGATATGTGGTGTGCCTTGGCTTTATGACCTAACCATTTTATTGATTAAAACCCTTATACAATGATTGGGGTGACTTTTCTCTTTATAAGGCATGGCTTACCTAATCTTTTTATGCTTGTAGATGGATGAAGATAACTCATTTGAACTAGTTTAGTGCTTCAAAATTGTATTAGGGATTTTTCTAGGTGATTTGCATCTAATTTAGGAATATTTAGGAACACTTTGAGTACTCTTCGAAATATTTTTACAATAGTGGCGTGTGATGATTGCAAGTGAGTTATAAAGTGATAATGAATCAATTATATGTATCCTTTTAAAGGTGAAATATTATAATAATGTTGACCCTAGGAATATTAATTGACCAAAATAATTAATTGAAATTAAAAAATAGAGTTGGTGATTGTGAAGGGGCACAAGTGTATAAGTTGGCGAAGACCAGACCCTATATCTCGACCCTTTTGTACTTTTTTGAATCAGAGAAAACAAATAAACATAATTAATGATAGAGGAGAGTGTGAAGATAAACAATTTGTAGAATGGTTAGAGAGATGAGGTGATTATATTTTGAATGTGAGAATTTGTCTTAGCAAGGATACATGGTCAAACTTGGCATTGCATAAGGCACAAATTACTAGAATTTAGAGTCTACATTTCCCCCTTTTAAGTGTGTAATTGAAAATTTTAATCTTAAATGAATAACATACCTAAGTTTGCACACACTCTTTACCTTCTCTTTAGTAGAAATCATGACATGTTGGTTTTAGCATGCTCTATGATTAAACCTATAACATAGAGTGTAGTCAATGTATATGATATAGAATAAACTTTAAATCAAAATATATAATGAATTATAAATTTGATCATTGTAAAAAGTTCATAAAAGAGATAAAAAAACATAGAAGGAATAAACCTATTCATTTTGCATAAGGAGGATCTCATTTTATTGTTGTTCCTTATAGGGTTTAAATTTTCTTTAGATATGTCAAACAATTAGGGTGATCAATCTCCAATGTTGTATCATAAGAGATGGTAGAAAATAGGAAGGATTTAGACTATGAAACACCCATGTGTCTAAACACCTTCCCCATTTGAATACTTTATGAGAGGGGAGAAAATATTATTCTATGAAGATCATAGTTTTATTTCAATTCTTTTGTTGTTTGGGAATCTAGTGAGAGAATAAGAAAAATCAGACTAAAAATATCATGTTGTTGCTTTGATGCTTTCCACTAAACCCACATATTACATTATTGCAAATGGATCTAGGACAAAATTTCTCCAACTTAAAAAAACAAACCTTGGGAGGAATATACATTTTCATGCCCTCACAAGGTGCTATTATGATTGACCTCATTATTAAGAATTATGAAATATTGAATAGGAGAAGAAAGAACATGTCCCCAAAACTGATTGTGCAATTGCATATAAATAGTATAGAAAGGAAGTAATGAAATACTCATACCCATGGAATCTTCACTAAATTATGTCATCTACATCTATAACTATGTATAAATCTTGTAAATAACTAATATAAACTATAGAAATTAAAAACTTGAATGAAAATTTCCATCTATCTAGAAACGTATAGAATGGTAAAAATTGTACCATGGTCCTGAATCTACTATACAATTTTGAACTTACTTTAATTTTGCCACATTTTAGTATCTATGACCTTCCCTAAGGATTTAAGCATTGTGAAAATCTATTCTTGTGTCTTGTAATTTTTCTATAATCGTAAAAACACCCTATTGAATACTCTCTCTTTTCAAGTGCATGCGATAGAGCATTTGAATTCTCATTTCAAAATAATATATGTGTAATCATGTACCATAGGTATAATAATATGTATAGGATAACATAGTAAGCTAAAATGGTCACCACATGTGAGAATATGTACCCAAAAAGGGGTTGCACATGGTAGTAACCATGACATGGAGACAAAGCAACATGTAACAAGTAACAAGTAAGAATACATGTGTAAAGTAACTAGCAATAATAGTGATCATGGCATACTCCATCTTACAAAAAGTAGAGAAACATTATAGTAAATATATCATAATTCATAGAAAAAATAGTAGTGTAATCATTAGAGTAAGATATAATAAGTAGTGCAAGAGAAACATCAGTGTATAATTAAGTAACCAGTAATACCCAGAAGCATATTCATATCTAGGCATGGAATTTTAAACATGGGACACCCACAATGTCACAAGACAAGCAATGCCCTTAGGCCATATAAATTAAATATTCATAGCATCACATTCAAATAAGAAAATTAAGTTAATACACGCACTAAGTAATCAAGGAATGAATGTGCGTAAACTAGTAGTGACAACGTCATATAAAATAAGTAACAAATAGCAATAGTAATTACTGAGATAACAAGATAGGTTAGCACTCCATAGAAAATATATGTTATCCCTTTTTAATCAAATCGGTAGTAATAAACACTATGTATGTAATCAAGTGTTATGAGCAAGGTGTAAAGTAACATATAATGAAACAAAACCACCTATATAACATGGAGGGATACCCCTAAGAGAGTAGTGTAAGGAACCAAGATAGTTACTATCATCATATAACAATATGTGAGTGTCTTGAATTAAAATCAATATATAGTGTGAACATATGTGTATAAATAATATATATTCTCTATTTAATCAATGTGACTAACATCATGTATAAAGTAATAAGCTAGCCAAGAAAACTATAATAGGTCCTAATTTTTTAATTTTTTTGATTATGTGATTATTTGAGTGTTTTTTAGTATTTTAAAAATAAATATGTATAAGACATGGGTTAAAAAGAGATATTCCTAATAATGATATCATAAAGAGGCAAGACATATGTGACATGGGGAGGGGATGTGAGCCCATTAAGTAGTAAAATATGTGAAGGATGTTCATGTATGATTTGTGTAGAATATATAGTTTATACCAAGTAAGAATTGAGGTAAGAAGGTCCACGAGAAGTAATAGCAGTAGAAACAGTAGAAAATGTTTGAGTTAGAGGTCTAGAAGAAGTAGTATGTGACCTAGGTGATCGACGAGGAGACAAATGTATGGGAGTATAATGGGATATAGCATGAGGCATGGTATAATAATTTGTATAGGTATTATCATAGGTATAGTGGTCATATGTGATAAATGTAACCACTTGATTATTGTGAATGAAATTAAAATATTGATGTAGTACATATGGGATAGACATGAAGGTGGAGAGCCAAGGCCAACCTAAACTCATGTTACATGATGTAAGATAAGAAGCTACTAAAAATGTAATATCAAATGTATTAGGACTGATTGTGGGCGGAGGAAAACATCTCTAATGCATTTCTTGGGATAAAAATTACATTCTTGTTAATATATCCAAGAGAATGTAGTAATGTAAAATTTCACATATTATGGGGAGTAGTGTTATCAAGTAAAACATTACGTATATGATGTTATTCAACTGAAGTGGGTATGTACAGTGTATTATAATTAACTCTATTTTCCATATCAATATCATCAAAGTAAATAACCATTGAGGAGGTCAAGGTGAAAATGGTTCTGATCATTACACCAAAAATGTAACTGTAAGAATCAAGATGGTGGAGGTGGGACAACATGGTAAGAATTGTCGACTTCTAGGGTAGATTTTGCAGCATTGTGTTCTAGAAGTGGGTTACTAAATGATGAGTTTTTTAATGTCATTGTATGCTTGGGTTACAATGTGGTCTCATATTCAATAATACCAACATCAAGTAGATCTTAGATAGCATGAAAAATCTTAAAGAAGTTGTTATTAGAGTAACCAATGCATCGATAATAGTCACAATGAGAAGGAGCATCAAATATCTTACCATCAAGCACACTTTCATCAACCTCAAGTACTGAAGGGAGAAATAAAAGGTTACACTCAAGTAATTGTTGAAGAATATTTTGAGGTGCACAAGGTAATTGAGTAAAATTTCATCTAGAACAAGCAGGTTACTAAATATTATGATTTTATCATTGTCATTAACATGCTTGGGTTACGATGTAGTCTCATATTCAATAGTACCAACATCAACTAGGTATTAGATAACATGATGAAGCTTAAAGTAATTGTTATTAGAGTGGCCAATAAATTGGTAGTAGTCACAATGAGAAGTAGCATCAAATATATTACCATTAAGTGCACTTGCGCTAACCTCAATTAGTAGAGGGAGAAATGCAATTTTACACTCAAGTAATTATTGTGAGATCTGAGCACTTATATCAAACAAATCAAATGTTAAATGAATTAATTAAATAAAGAGATTAAACTATAATGAAATAAAGGTAAATAACATAGAACATGTTATTTAATGTGGAAAACCCAAAGGGTTAAAAACCACAATGAAAAATGGTAAGATTTCATTTATGAGAAATATTTACAGTCCAGTAATAATCTCCATTCACCTCACTCTCCAAAAATATAATGCATCCACATGAATTCCATATATCAATTTATCTAACCTCGTGGGTCAATTCGAATAGTTTAAATGGGTGTGACTTCTCACGAAGCACCCCAACTATTAATTAATTGATTTATAAATAATAATTTAACCATAAACATAAAGTTTATATTAAATAAGTTAAAATTTCTATTATTCTAATTTATTTAAATATAAAATATATTTTATATAACTAGAACAAGTTTAATATTAATGTTTTAACAACCCCCTAAATATTAAGTGGGAATCATATGCCAACGTTACATGTTTATAAAACATGATTTACATATCACATTTGAAGGATATATACACCTTCATCATGTTAAATTTATCTTTTGGTACAAAAGGATTTGGATTCCATAAATTAAAAGTTATGATTTAGGCTAAGCATGATTTTTGAGACTACATCTCATAGTTTCTCATGGAAAATTGATACCATCATCTCTAAGAGCATTTTATAAAGTAAGGACCTCCTTTAAAACATGATGCAACATTACTATACTACATAATAAACTTAGAGTTATAAGTTTATTAAGATCATACAAATATCTTATACAGTGTTTTAAATTGGAGTAGAAATATAAAGTTGAAGGAGAAAACATAAGGCCAGATGTTAGGAGGTGGAATTTTCATACACACTCCCCCTCAATGGAAACTCTGAAAGGAAAAACATTTTAAGAAACTTGTAGAACTTTACAACACACAATGGCTTCGTAAACATATCTACAACTTGATCTTCAATCAGGAAATATTGGAGATCTATATCACCACATAGCACCTTCTCTTGGATGAAATGCATATGTATCTCTGTATGCGGGCCAAATATTTTTCTCAATATATTGCACTCCTAAATCATCTTTTCTACAAGGGTATTGAGGCAATGAGTAGGAAACACACATGTACTGACATATAAGGGGATATACTCAAAGGGGCTACAATGAGAAATAGGGTTGTATATCTAGAGGGAAGAAATCCCTACACTAGGTTAACGTAGGGTTTCCAAATCCCAAAGTCAAGATAGAAGAAGGAACCCTACTGAGATATCAGTAGTTGGGTGTTGAGAGGTATAGATCAATAATATGCTTGCATGATATAACTGAAATGAAAGTGGTGATAGCTAATGAGATGATAATGGATAAGAGTAATATGCTAAGTAACATCCAAAAATATATAATACTAAGCTAACATAATATATTGAGAAAAGTAAATGAGCTTATCTATGCAAAATGACAAGTTATGGTTAGAAAAATCACTATGTACCTGTAGGGTAGTCACTGATGCATCTATCTCTCCAGCGAATCATCACACCGAGAGAGAATCGTTATTAGGTAGAGAAGGGGAAAACAGTGCCTATCCTAGACTCACTATAGGTGACCTAATAGTGCAAGTAACCATCCAAAAAGAAGAGTATCCAATTCAATCCAATAAATATACAAGATGAACCAATATTTAGGCAAGCAAATGCGAAGATGGCACAAAAGAGCAGAGAAAATGACATTTTAAATGATATGTCTTCCCTTTTATTACGAATGTGAAATTAGTGATAATTATATATAGGACGCCATCACCCATGGGTGATGGCATTGACCATGGGAAAATAACACCAACACCATCACCCATGTGCAATGGCATTATCCAAGGGTAATGAAAAGAGGTAATGTGTCATGAAAAGTGAAAATAGTGTGTCATAGATCATGGATGTGGATAAATAAAGTATAAAGTGGTGGAATGCAAACAAGAAGTTGTGAATGTGATAAACATGAGACTAAGGAGGATAAGGATAAATAGTGCAAGAACAACTAAGGATAAGACAAAATAGTGACACTCTCTGTGTGTAGAGTCTCTAACTCATAATGGTTACGTGAATAACCATTCCCCATTCCTGGCAGGCCCCTTAAGGCACCCACCCTAGAAATAGATGCATCAGTGACCCTTATTTGCACAAGGAAATTGTTAGTAATAGGTATGAAAGATGAAAATTGAAAAAATAGGTGTATACATATGCCCCGTCCATTTATCACCTCATGTCGCAATAGTGAAACGCGGGGGTGGTCAACATAAAACATAGTATGTAACACCGATACCGAAAGAAAGTACATAAAGAAATGTTGAAAGGAATAGCTGAAATGAAATATACCCACCAATGTGTACCTAATAGTTTCACTCATCTTACCACGTAAGGGGCGTAATCCATGCTACAAGAACCTTGAAGAAGCACAATTGAAAGGAAACACTAGATGATCATCAATAAAATAAGACATAAATCTCCTAGCTAGGGGACCATGGGAAGGATGTCGTATCATAGCATAGAGATGTCATGAAGTCATAAAGATTGCAGTGTCAAAGCCAAGTGGTAGGTATAAATGTTGAAAACACCAAAAAAAACATACGGTAGAAGTTACAAAGAGAAACCAATATAAACCCAAAGGTGTAAATAAAGAGAAGATAAATGATTATCCCAAAGGAACATATATCAACGTTGAAAAGGGGAAAAAACCTTAAGGTAAATTTTATAAGGTAATTAGATAAATCCAAGCAAGACCGTGATCCTAAGAAAGGATGTGCATAATACCGTGGTGATCCATTGGGAACTATTGAGGTGTACAAAGCCAAAATGTTGATAATATTGTTGAAGAAGGTTGATGAAGTAGTGAATTTAAGAAGGAAAAGGTGAGATATGGTAGCTGAGTACTGAAACTCCTGAGTTCCCTCATGCATGAAACTGTTTCAAAAATTGAGCATTTGTTGGTTATTTAAAGATTTGGCCTTCATTGGTTTAAAGAATAATATCTTTGATGAGGTAAGAACCCCACCATTTCTGAGCATATTTTCCTTATTTGTTATGTGTATAATCAATTTTAAAGACAAGGTCACCCACGTCAAAATTACGCAAATGAAAACATTGATTATGTTGTTTGGTAAGGCATTGTTTATGTTTCTAATTATGAGTGGATATTATGTCACGTCATTCTTCTAACATGTTGATGTCATGAAGACAGGATTTTTAAAGTTTCTCTCTAAAATGATACCATGAAGAGAAATCCTAAGTGAAGGGTGTTCCACCTCGAGTGTAAGTACTGCCTTACCTCCATACATAAGTTAAAATGGGGTTTCCCCAGTGGTTGTATAGACACTGGTGTGGTATGCCCATAATGTATGATATAGATTTATATGCAAGTATGTGTGTGCTTCTTGGATCGTCTTTTATAAGATCCCATTGAGGATTTTATTCATAAACTCATCTTGTTTGTTGCATTGTGGATGATATGGTGTTTATAATCGATGTTTGATTTTGAACTTAACACAAATTTGCTTCATTTATTTGAATTTGAAGGTCCCACCATTTTCAAATATGATGGTATGGGGAATTCCAAAGTGGAAAATGATTTCATTGAGGACAAATTTGGATGTGGTAAGGCTGGACATGTTAGTGAAAGGCATGGATTAAACAACTTAGTAAAGTATTTCATGGTTGTAATGATGAATATGACTGTCTTGAGACTAGGGTGATTTCCTAAAATTTCTAATCTTTATATAATGAAGGGTCGGGGAGCTGAGATAGCTTGCAGCTCAGCTAGAGGGGAGTGAATCAATTCATCATGAAATAGGCAAGGTTGGAACTTTTTGGTAAACGTGTAAGTGTCAAATTCTAGGGTAGGCCAATAATAACCCATATGTAGGAACTTGCGTGTAGTAGTATGACTACTATAATGGTCACTACAAGTTCCCTCATGCACCTCCTCCAAGACAAGAGGAACCTCATCTTTTTTAATGCATCGTAGTAGGGTACCTTCAAAGCTGCGATAGTATAAGATGTCATCTCTAAGTATGTATGTGATAGTATTTTTTTGTATTCATAGGCACATTTGGGGTTCAGTACCTTCAGGGTAGGTATGGCATTGTATGAATTAACGGATGTCAACATACCAAGGGTCCTATGTAAGTCCATGTGGTTTGATCCGATAGACATCCTAAATTTATTGAGGAGTTGAAGAGACTAGGTTTTGATGGATTTATATTGTAATGGAATCATTATGAGAATCAGAATGTGACTAAAACTGAGTAGCATACATGACCAAAGAATCAAGTAAGGCATTCTATTCAGGAAGGATTGATTCAATGATAAATGAAGTGAAGCATGGAGTTAAATTTTGAACTAAATCATGGTAAGTCTTAAGGTTTTCGTTGGTACATTGATATGAACCACTGACCTATCGACACACTAACTAATAATCACCCATGAAATGAAGATAGGATACACCCTTAGCTAAGGCATCTTGTATACCTAAGATAAGAGCCTCATATTATGTCATGTTGTTGGTGATCTGAAATTTGATTTGATAGGAGAGAGGTAAATCCTAGTCAAAGGGATAGGTGAGAACAAAACCCATCCCATATCCTTAGAGGTACTTTTCCCCATAAAATTGTAGTGTCCATGTATCCTCATAGAGATCAATACTGGTTTCCTCTTCAATGAGTGTTGTCATTGGTATGGTTTTAGGTGAGAGGAGCACTTCAATACTGGCGCTGGAGGACTATGCCTCAAGACAAGCCATGGAGTTATAGTAATAGTTTTTTATGGAAACAAAACTTTATATTCCCTTAATGAGTAGGATTTCCTCATTGGGTAGTGCATCATGCATAGGTTGAGAAAGAGAGAAGGGAATGACAACCAGTTGGTCTATTATGACTTGGTCTTTTACCACTCGTTGTGTGATGATGTGGAGGTCAAATTTCATAAGGAGGGACATCCACTTCCTAATGAAATAAATGGGTAGGATAGCATATGAGAAGAAGTTTCATAAGGGGTCTATATGGATAATGACGTAGGTGGTTTGATGCAGCATGTAGTAATGTAACTTTTTAGTTATGTAGTATATGGACAAGTAAGATCATTCAATAGATTTATATCGTGTTTCATAATCTAGTAAGGCTCAACTAATATAATAAATGGCATGCTTCTTTCCCTTTTCATATTTATGTCCTAACATTTTCCCAATAGACACCGGAGTGGAAGAGGTATATAGTAGAAGATTTCAATCTAGCGAAGGAGGTTATAATGTTAGTAACAAGGACAAAGAGGGTTTCATGTTGTCGAATGCCTATTAAAAGTATGTTGGAACATAATTAGTAAGTGGTTTGGCCAACCCTTAATGTATATGGGCCCATCACTAATATATAGGTTACTATTTAATAATATGAAATATTTATATTTCTATTATTAAATATGCTAACTTATGTATATAGTGTCGGTTAAATATTTAATATCATGAAATGATTATATTTCTAATATTAAATATTATAAACCTAGGTATATGTGTCAACCGATAAGGTTTAAAAGGTGGGTCGGGAGACATACCCAATCACCTAATATAAAAATGAATTTAGGTCCTCATTTGATATGTTTGAATGAAATACAGGGTTCATTTTAAGACACCTATAGAAAATTGGAGTTGGAAAATACCTGGTGAATATCCCTGGAACCAGTTTCTGTGAAAGGTGAATTTACCAATTTTTCATAACTAAATTTTCACCTATTTTTTTGAGCCAAAGAGACTGCAGATTTATAGACACTGCCATGCCTCATTGACACGCATGGTGAACAAGACTCGTTAACGACGCATCAACAAGCCTCATTAACACCTCATTGACGCATGTTAACCTTCCTTATTGACATGTGTCATCAAGACTCGTTGACGTGCGCTGACAAGGTAGGTTGATGCGGGTCAACCTGCATTATTGACATGCACGTCAATCAACCCTTGTTGATCATGCATCAACAGCCCTTCGTCTGACACACATCAATAAGGCAGGTTGACGTGCATCAATAAGACTCATTGACATGCGTCAATCTACCTTGTTGTCACGTGTCAATGAACCTTGTTGACGTTGTGATCAACAAGGCATATTGACGTGCTTTTCAACATGGGTCTTGTTGACTCGTGTCAATCAAGGGTTGTTGAAGCATGACATCAAAGTGAACGAGTCTTGTTAACACACATCAACAAGGGTCATTGACGCGTGACAACAAGGCAGGTTGACACATGTCAATAAGGGTCATTGACCTTGGTTTTTTCCTATAAATACCCTCCTGCCAGTCATTTTCATGTTTACACTTTCTAGCTCTCAAATTTTTTTTATACAGGAATTCATTATCCAGGTCAGGTACAATTAAGCTCAAGGACAACTACAATGGCGATTACAAGTGCATCCCAAGCTCAAGAAAAAAATCAAGAGGAAAATCCAATCCTACCCATGGGTAAGATACTCTACAGGAATCCTTTGTGCCCCCACATCTAGAATATTTTTACAGATGACTTCCAAACACAAGGATTTGATCGATGCATGTGAGTTTAGTGGGCTCATTAAGATGCCCCATTTTGAAATAGACCAAGATATTTTGAACTACCTTCTCTTCTCTTACAATACAGAGGATGGCCTGTTTAATGTTACTATGGACAACGACCAATTGTTTCAATTCGGTATCAATCCAACTGATATTCATTGATTTACAAGCCTCTTATTCAGAAATTTACCCTTTGTTACAACAAAAGAAACACTCATTCGAAGACAATAAGAAATATCTCGAATCAACTTTCAGTTTCCATGTTGATTTTAAGTGTAAACTGTTTTCATTCGTCATTTTTTATTCAGTTTTTGATTTTGATACAATTTAAATTTATATTAATTACAACTATTTTTTGGAATTTGCAGCTCATGTCAATAAATCCAAGCATGGTGTGGATATGCAAGAAATTACACACCACTTTCTTGCTGACAATGATTTACTTTTTTTAATCCAAAATAGTTTTTTAGGGTCGGACAAATAGATATCCCAAACTGGGCCATTGCGTACATTTTTGCAACTATCGCAAAACAAAATTTTTATTGGTGCACCTTTTAATCAAAAATAATAAGAACTGACATTACAAATGCAAAGCTTTTAGAAAAACCTATCATTTACTCCATAAACTAACTCCTTGTCCTTTATTACAAGACTCTTTTAAATTTAAATGAAAAATCAATTCCCACTTGCACAGACGAGGCATTGATTAAGATGTCAATTCCATTTCAAGAACAATAGGTATAAACTATTAAGTTTGTATTTCAACATTACATTGTGCATAGGTATTAACTATTTAATGTTTGTAGAG
This sequence comes from Taxus chinensis, assembly GCA_019776745.2. Classification (NCBI taxonomy): domain Eukaryota; kingdom Viridiplantae; phylum Streptophyta; class Pinopsida; order Cupressales; family Taxaceae; genus Taxus; species Taxus chinensis. The sequence goes on from CM034148.1 coordinate 630,368,639, forward strand.
AAGATTTATGGAGGCCCTTCCCCAAAAAAAGGTGGCATCAAGAGAAAGAGGCCAACAACACACTGAGGCATTGGGAGATTCACAATCTGAAATGGAATCTCAATCATATTTGAATCCCCAACAATTTGAATTCATTAAATGCTAGAGAAGTAATATCCTTTCATGTAGTATTTACAACTTCCAAATTTGTATTTTCATTTTCCCATTTAAATTTTACCCTAATTGAATTGACATATAATTATATGTTGATGACATTGTAGGGACTTTGGACAATATGCACGTTTCTCAAAGTCAACCATCTTCCCCAACACACTCAGTTCAATCGCATGTACATTTGTATTTTCTCAACAACCACCTCAGCAATCCCAGCAACAGACAACTCAAAAACCACACATTACTACTCCAACATGGCCACCTCAAGCACTATGACAAGCTACCCCTCAACAACAAGGTACAAGTTTTGAATAGTACTTTGTTTAATTTCATATTTTTTTGCATTGTTTTCTAGTTTTTCATATGTTTTTTTCTTGCACTTTTCAGCACATTGTAGTCCCCCTTCTATACAAACAATGGCACCCCGCCCCACCCCCCCACCTCCACCAATAATATTCAAAATGGAAACCAGAGGATCAGAAAAAAAGAACATTGGTAAACACATGCCAATTACTTCGGCCCTTAGTGGGACACTAAACATTACCTCCTCCTTTCAAATTCCAACCCTCTCACTTGGTGTCTTGCCCAGCGCAACATGGGAATATCAGTTTTAAATAATATAAATTTAGATGAAGATTACTTGGGCATTGATAGAAATGGCCCAACTGGATTTTTCAATACATGTGAGATGATTCAAGGCCAGTAGGTATACTTCTATTTCAACATAATTTACCATATTGAATTACATTTCACTTTAGCTTTATTTGTTTGAATCTTGATTTATTTCATCACAAACAGGATCAAGCCACCCCAAAGGCAGAAACAAATAGCAATTGGTCAACCTAAAAGCCCCCATTGCTCTCTAGCGAGATCATCTTCATTAGATACAAATGGTGAACAATTGCTACCTTTTCCTTTAGAGAACTTAATTGGTTATGATTGTCAATCCCATGTCGATGAGTTTATTCTACCTCATATCAGTCAACTAATAGAATGAGAGAGAATGGTTAAAGTACTTATTAATGAGATAATAATTCATTATGAAAATTATTGGCAAAGGGATAGTTTATATGCTATAGTCCAGAATCAACCTGTGTAGATGGATTCCTTACTTACCCAAGTAAGAAGTGAGACTGTCACGTATAACAACAACTATAAATATGAAATTTTGGATAATACATTAAACAAATTGGAAAATATTAGCGTTGAGGCCCAGGCATATTTTTAAAAATGGTCTAAGGACAAGGATCTGGTAGCAGTTGCAAGTGCCGAGAGAGATAGAGCGATCGTAAGTATTATCACTTTCAAACAATATTTTTTGTTAATTTAAAGTTTTCTTATTTTAGTAATATGTTGAATTGAAATCACTTTTTTTGTGCAGTTGAAATATGAAAATTTGAAGATTCAAGCAAAGGTTTTCCAAGTTCACTTAGAAACCACGAAGAACAGTTTATATGCAACAAAGAATTTGAAAGAAAATATTGTTTTGGTTAACAAACAAAACAATACACTAGAGTGGATAATTAAAGAGCATGGCTTCGACCCTGAAATATTATTCAAAACTAAGGCAACTGCTGATCCAAATTTTATGTCCCATGGAGATGTGACAAAGCAAGAAGAAAGAATTTTTAAAAATCTAGACAATGTTGCGGAAGATCTCATAAGTTCTAGGATTATTTCTGCCATTGGAGAAATGGGTACATGCGGAGAAGCCATTGGGGAAAGGAGTGCAGGAGTGGAAAGGGGTACAAAAATTTAAGGGTTGAATTTTTTTATTATTAAGTGTGGAAACTTGAAAAATTGAATCTATATTTGAAAATTTGAAATATTGAATGTTGTGGTCATGGCATTTGAATTTTATTATCTGGATTTGAAAGTTGAAACTTGAATTTGATAGCCTTTGAAAATTTGAAATATTATATAATCTTTAATTTTATAACTTCTTATATATTATGTATAGAATTTCTAGATTGTATATGGTTTTTATGTTTCTTCTCTACTTGTAATGATGATTGCATTAGATGTGGATGATGACATTACAATAGAATCAGTCTCATAGATATGGATTATCATGATTTATATGTGGATGTATATTTAGCTTCAAACACAATCATGGAATCTGGTTGATGATAATAGATAATTGTTTTAAGAAAATTTGGAATGATATGATCATGATGACATTAGAATGGATATAGATGATGATGAATGATGATAATGGATAATTAATTTTTAAAAATGGAATGTGTTAGGATAGAGACATTTCTGCACATTTAAAATAGATAAATAATTGTTTTAATAATAATTGGAGTGTCAGGATTATGATAATGATATGATGAATTTAATAATAATTGGAGTGTCGGGATTATGATATGATAATGATATGATATATATGGATGATGATGAATTTTATGTGGACGTAGATTTAGCTTCAAGCACGATCGTGGATGATGAGTTGTATAATGGATTGTGGATTATGAATTGTATAATATGGAAAAATCTTCCTCTTTGTAAAATTTGATTGTGTGATTTTATCCCACAAAGTTTTAAAAATATATCAAATTATTTTACAAATATAAAAAATAAATTAAACATAATTGTAAAAAATCAAGAAATGTCATATGATAGGGTTTAAGTTACCTCTAGTGTTTTAGATGGCTATGAAATCATCACTTGTAGTGTGCTAGATCTTTGTTTTATGAAAACTCAACATGAGAAATGGATTAGTAGATAGATGGGTGAGTTGCCTGACATTTTCAGTCCCAAGAAGTACTATCTTCCTCGGATGGATGTCAACCCGTGTTTTCAAAACAAAACAAAAAAATTATATTTAAATAAATGTAACTATATATACCTATAACATTTTTAATGATAACAAGAGTTGAAACAAAATTTAAGGTGACAAACAATAAAATTAAGCTGAAGGAGATACCTATTTAAAGTTGAAACAATCCATTATCAATAGCTTCTTCAAACTCAATGTTCTCTTCTGTAGAGTGTGATGATGTGCCAATTCCACTCTTAACGTTGGGAACAATTATACTTGTAGCTGTATTATTCACACCTCTTCTTTCACAAAGGGAATTCTAATGCGCAATTGCTCTGTCGAAAGGAAAGGTTTCCATGGAGAAGTGAGATACATAACACCTCATGCAACTTTCCAAATTTTTATCCAACCTATTTCTCGGTTTTGATTTTATAAATGATAATGCATTGAAAACCCTTTCGTTCTCCACAGACCCCAAAATCATTGTTTGGCATAACTCATATAATTTGAAATATTCACTGATATATATTCTTGTAAGATAGAACTTTGATAGATTCCTTGCCCCAACTTTGTAATAGCACCACTTTCAAAAGGTTCATCTAAATTTTTATATTGGTTCCTCATTGTTGTTGCAAAATTTATTGATTGAAACTTTAATATATCAGCATTCAGTATACCTTTGATTTCCATACCCTTGAACTCTAAAGTCTTTGTGAAATGTTCCATTATTGTACCCATGGATTTATGGAAATTCTTTCTTACAAATTCTGCACGACCACCTTTTGTATTCCAAAAATTAGGATTCATCACACCCATTGCTTCAATAATTTTATCTTTGGAGAAATGTTCTCTAATTTCTAATGATAAGGATTCTAAAAAAAAAATAAGCTTTATTCTTGTTCCAACTATAAAAAACTCAAAGAGATTACGTGTCATAGGAACATCTTCTCGTTCCGATCCTGTAATATCTTGACGTTTTTGTAAAATGTGCAGTGGTATATCCCTCCCATTAACAGTGATGTAGAGGTGATCGTGGATATTAAATCTCAAATAGTTACTAGCATTTTAAAGATTTAATAAAGCTTTCCAATTCTCAAAAACAAGTGTATCAAAACTATCTTGGGAACAATACAAGATATCAAGACTTTGACATACCATTTTTCTCATCCGTAACAATATAGATTAATCTCCCCTGTGTGCTTCATCAGTGTATTGATATCTTGCAACATTGGAAGAATACCAACCAATGTAAGCAATGTCTCCAAATAAGTTAAACGGAACAACAAGTCCCTCGCCCTTACAACTTCTTGACGATATTTGTGCATGAAACCAACCAATTAAGGATACTCCTCGTGAACTTTGTATGCAGGTTCATACAAAGAGATCCATCTAGTCTCAAAATCTTTCAGAAGTTTTTTTCCATCTGTAATTCCAATTGAGAATTTATGGAACTCAAGAAATCGCTTTAGAATGCTTGCCATATAGGCATGAAGTTCTCTTATAAGGTCTTCTAATTTAGCAACATTTTTGTAGTTGCTTACCATTTTATACACTAAATTCATTTTGTGAGCCATACAGTGAATTGGTGGCATATATGGGGCCACTGTTGTTTGTAATCTAACACATAGCCTTGTTCGGTGACCCTGCATGACAGATGCACCATCTGCTTCGGCACATACCAACTTCGTAGCAATTTCATAATCATTCATTCCAACAATATCTTTCAAATGAGAAATAACTATTTTATGTAGGTTTTCGGCATTATAGTTTTCAACAATTTTCGTAACACCTAATAGATGAGGTGTCATTATATGATTTTCTAAAGTATAGACGTGGACACATACCCCTGCAGTGTTGTCGACTGTTGTCACTTCATCAATTGAAAGAGAGATAAACTTTGATTTTTTTACATTCTCTTTCAAATCTTCCTTCTCTATCATCGATAGGCATTTTTCCATTTCCCATCCACTACTTTCAGACAAATGAGACTGAGGTACATTCGGCATTCCATTATATTAATACAAAACTTTAAAATCAAGGAAATATAAAATTGGTCTTCCTTTCTTTAGTATTTGAAATAAAGTAGAGAATTGTATGAGTTTTGCATGTAGATTTGTTTGATTCATCTTACCAATTTGCGATGTGATTGTTCCTCCCTTTTCCATGAGATGTTTGTGTTTTTTCTGCTCTGCCTCATAATCCGCTGCATATTTAACATGCATGCATTCTTTTTCAGTTTTCCACCTGTGTGTTTTGATTTTCTGGCCATCCACCCCTATTATAGTCAAATATTGTTTTCCACAATGTTTTTATAAAGTGTCCAGCTTCATTTGCAATTTTTTGTTGCTTTCCTAATTTCCACGTACATATTATACATGTACATTCAGATGAGATCTATTCTGAATTAGATGATTGTACATGTTCGTTAAATGGAAATTTGGCTGCCCAATCAAACTTGTATGACCTGCCAATGGTCCACATATTCTTGTCATTTTCAATGTTTTATTTTTTTGAGTAGAATTTTGAGCAATATCACAATCACCTAGTTTCCTCTTTTGTGAACCAGAATTTCAATTTGATTTTTGTGTTCCATTTTGTTGAATATTTGTTTGTGTGATATCTTGATGCACTCCTGGTTGCACCCCAATAGGAAGAATATCTTTAGGATTTGGCATCTCAATGGTTATATCTTCAAGATCTGGCATATGATCGTAAGTGTCATTTATTTGATACTATGCATAATGCATGTCCACCTCAATAATACCTTCCACATAATCAGTATTATGATTCTTTCTAGTGGAAGCTATATGGTTGTTGGTAGTTTCAATATCTCTATCAGTAGAGTTTCTAAAATACTTGAACATGGACTTTTGAGATTTCTTAGTTACTTTTAGGGTCTTTGCATTCTGAGGACTAGCACCTTCCATTATTCTAAATAGATTCCTACATCAATAAAAGAACCAAGTAGCGCATCAACTATGGTAATCTGTGTCATGTGTCAACAACTAACCCCCTTGTCGTGCATCAACAACGTGTCAACTATCCCTGTCGCATGTCAAAATCACATCAATTGTCTCTATCACGCGTCAACTATCTCTGTCACGTGTCAACTCTATCCCTGTCACACGTCAACTACTTACCCCCTTGTCGCATGTCTGCAATAGCTCCTTATCACACATCTACAATACCTCTTTTTCGTGCATCAACTATATATCTATCATGCGTCAACAACTAACCCCCTTGTCGTGTGTCTGCAATACCTCCTTATCGTGCGTCAACTATATCCATGTCGCACGTTAGAAAATATCATATGTCTCCTGAATCTAAACTACTAATAGGCTAATAGAAATCTTTGGTGCTTAAGAGTATGTGAGTTCACGGTATTGGTAATTTGGTAAGTACTTGTGGTAGTACTGTAGTATACTACCCTGTGAATCACCTAGGTTTTTATAGGAGATGTTTTCAAATGTAGGTGAAGCTAACCCAAATATATATATATACTGTAAATTTTAGGCAAATAGGACATCAACCCGCTTCGAAAACATCACCTTTTCAAATTCTCCTAAAATGAAATTTTTACCATATTACGTATATTCGCCACTAAAATTATCTCTGATGAAATATCAAAGGTGAATATTGTTTTACCCTTGTGATTAGGGTTGAAAGGAGGAGGTGAAAGTTACTGGATGTAAATTTGGTTCTTGGAAAGTAAAAGGTTATTTCATAGTGGTTTTTATCATGTTTTCCACTATAAACATTGTGTCACTATGTTCTTACTTTTGGTACGTATTACTTAATTAATATGTTATGTAATTTTATTTATTAAATTGCATAATGTTTAACATTTAATGTTTTATGGTTTATGTTAATATTTAAATGCATTGGTTGATTAAATTCGTAATAATTAGAATCCTTTAAATTCTAACATGGTACCAAAGCATGATTTAAATTAAATAGGTTAGGTCTAAGCTATTGTATTTAATCTATTTTACTTTTACGGGTCTTTTCAACCAACCCGAAAGGGTATTTAAAATGATCAAGCCTCCCTTCTTTCCATTTTTAGGCAAACTAAAATTGTGTGTTTTGTGAAGAATTGGTATTTGCAGGAAAATTGTGGTGGACCCCCGTCCTTGAAACCCTTGGTGAAAGGGGCTCTGGAATAATTTCTTTGCCTAGGCATGAATATCATTTGTAAAGGTTAAAATGTTTTATTAATTCTTGTATAGTTTGTAATGTATGTGCAGGCCCAGGTTAAATTCCAGGGTAAACATGTAAAAATTCAAATCACAAGGTCTCTCATAAGGAGACAATTTTCCTCGAGAATAGGAAAATTAAAATTTTCCTATTTGCTCGAGGTTAAAGACCCATAGAATAGGACAAAATAATGTAGTTTCTCTAAGATCCTGTTTTAAATTTTTTTACATATTTTTATTAAGGAGTCATCTATAGTTGTCAGGCTCCCTTTAAATAAGGTCCTTTCTATTTCTTTGATAAATTCATGTAAATACTATAGTCTTAAAACTTTAGTAATCTTTTATAATATATATATATATATATATATATATATATATATATATATATATATAACAAAATAACTATAATTTTATAGTTTTTAAAAAAAAATATTCAAACCTAAACCTAACATGTGTCCTTAACTGTTTATATTATCCATGTAAGGGGGCAACCCACTTCATTTATATCTTATAGGTTATAAAAACTATATAAATAAACCTATTTCAAGGTTTTCTTTTATATAAGCGTGGGAGTGGAAAATAAATGGGATAATATCTTAAGTATAAATGTCGAATTCCTAGGTATAAATGGATAATTAAAAAAAAGCTAGTTTATTAATGGCGTGAAGTGTGGTAAATATTTATTAAAATATTGGTAGTTATAGCCACATAAAAGTTATAAAGTTTTTAGCTTGCATGAATTATATGAAATATTTTTCAATCTTTGCATAGTTTCAAATGTGTACAGGGTAAAATTACGAGTAAATGAAGGGAGAAGACAAGGTTCATGAAAATAGGGATTTCAATTTATTTCATTGTCCGGGTGAAATTACTTGACCCCTTTGTAAAATATGCAGGTTAATCTGTACTCATAAATCTACTTGCGCCTAATAAAATTCTTTTAACACGGTCTATGTTCTTTAAATCTCTTTAATAAGGGTTATGTGTTTTTTATATATATAAAATACTGTAGTTTATAATGAACTATATGTTGTTTTTTATTTACATTATATAAACTATTTACCTCTTTTTTAAAAACATTATATATATTTGTACATTATAAGTTATAATAGGTTATTATAATGTATTAAAATATAACCTCCCTAATATTATACAAAAGAAAAAATTCTGGAAATACACAAGTTTTGGCTCCATTAAATTTGATGGTCAAATGACCGTCACGGTAGACCAAACATAAGGCAATATGGCGGTCATTTAGACGTCAAATTTAAGCTCATATATTCTAGAAAACTTTCACTATGTTAAAATTGACAGTCACATGACCGTCACAATAGACTAAAAATAAGTCATAGTGACGGTGATTTAGACGTCAAATTTAAGTTGTCTTGATCTTTTCCTACATTAATTTTTTCAAATATTTGAAGTTATGCATTCTTAGCAGTTTCTTCTTCTCTTCTATATGGTCGAAAATATTTTTTATATAAATCTGAGGTATAATACAGAGCTATTTCATTTCATTTAATATAGAGCTTAGTAGATTTTTGGAGGAGGTTATATATGGTATGAGTTCGATAGGTAACTCGGGTACAAATCATTGAATTTCCCCAATTTTTTTAGGAAAGTATGTATGTATTCTATGGAATATGGTCATGGCATGTCGATGATAGCTTTAATCTTTGTTAGGTTGACATCGATACCACGTTTAGATACTAGGAATCCTAGGAGCTTTCCTCATGTCGCTCTGAATATGCATTTTCTGGGATTGAGGTGAACCTTGTATTTATGAAGATGCCTTAAGGAAATGTCTAATTCATGAGCGTGGTCATTAGTGTATTGAGATTTGATGAATAAGTCATTGACATAGAATTCGACTATTTTATATATGAGGTCATGGAAGATGTGTATCATGGCGCATTGATATGTTGTGCCAATGTTTTTATGTCCAAAGGTAATTTTCACATAGCAATAGATGTTCCATTTTTTAGTAAAGGTAGTCTTGTGTTGATCTCCGGGGAATTCTAAATTTGGTTGTGCTCTGAGAACCCATCCATAAGAGATAGACATTTCATTACCAAAACGTGGGGTTGACAATGACACCAATTGAGGGGTAAAGGAAATTAATCCTTAGGAAAATCGAGGTTAAATTTTCTAAATTCAATGCATATGTGGATGGCCAAAGTAGCTTTCTTCCAGAACCAGGAATGATGTTGGACATCCATTCAGAGAGTAGTCTATCGTATATGAATGAATTTTTCATCGTAAGAGCTTGATGATATACTTTATGACACAAATCATTGATCTTGGGTGGGAAATTTCTTATCTTTTTCTGAATGGGAGTGGCTTCCAGGATAGGTAATGATGTTATGGGAGATAATTTCAGGATCAATGCTAGGACATATCGAGCGTATCCCCATGAAAATACCTTCTCATATTTTCGTAATATATCTATGTGGTGCTCACGTAAGTGAGGAAATAAATCACCAAGCATGACTACATGCGTGTGGGATCATCAATCAAGATGTAAAATAATGGTTGATTTAACCAACATAGACATTTCTGTCTTGGAAATGATATGGAGCTTCAAGTAAGTTAGATAATTTGTCCTGGTTAGGATCAATAGTAGTGACATAATCGTCAAAGGCACATAGGTTTGGAGAAGTGTCCCAACTTATGGTGATGTCAAGGGATTTTATCTTCTCGACACATATACGAGTTCTAGAATATCCTCGTCATTGTCTATAGGGTAGGGAGAGGCCCATGGTATTCTACATTGATCTCTAGGCCCATGTATCGCATCCTCATCTCTATGCTTGCTTAGAACTAGTCTGTCGCACATCTAATACCCTATTGTACTAAGGTGACCTCTTTGGGTGCATGAATAAAAAATGGCCATGCTAGGATCACCTAGTACCAATGTTGAGTGCAAAGGCAGGATTTAGAAGCTTGTGTGAGGGTGGTGGAGTTACTACGGGAGAGTGATGCAAAGCATAGTTAGATATTTTCTCTATGATCCAGGGAGTATTGAGGAGTGGTGGATTAGTGGGAGGGATGTAAGGAAGTGTTTCTAATCTTCATCATCATTATCAATAGTATTATGGATATGGGGTTCATAGGATGTGCCATTGATGGTATTAGTTTCAAGTTAAGAAGACCAAATTTGGGTCAAGGCATGTTGGTAATATAATACTTCCAAATGTCTAGACTAAACTTGTGAAACGATGTAATCTTTGTCAAAATTAATACCCTTTTCCTTTAGGATCAAGACGCCTCCTCCTTAACTAAGACACCAATAGCTGACTAAAAGATCTGGAGGAAGGGGGAGGGTGATCAGAAATAGAGCTATGTACGATTCCTAACTCATTTCATTTTAAGTGTTTGGAGGCTGAGGTGTCACTCGTTGACTCCTCTATCTCAGGTTTAAGGAGGAAATCAATCTCAGAGGTAGGAATAACCTAGAGGTAATATATGATGCATGATATCATCAAGTATCCTTTCTTTTGTTGACCTATATTTTGAATTTCATTAGGTTCATAGTCATTTGAATCGGCTAATGCAACTTGGATTTCAGGACCTAAGATCAAATAACTCCAAGTATGGAACACTTTGGATCTCGGGAGTAGTTGGCATTAGGAAAGGATCATTAGGGAAATGTTACTGGGATATTCCATATATTGGGGTCAACATCATGCCAAAAGAGTTGTTTTTTATGGATGAATTTAATACATTAGTACCCATAGTGATGCGACCTCTGCACATTTGGTGTGTCCATTGTCGGCCCAATAAGAGTCTGTAAGAAATAGGACAATCTAGAACCATGAGATTGGTATGGACTATTTTTAGTCCAACTATGATGGGTAATTCGAGATGCATCTTATGGGTTTTTATCTTGGTCTTGTCAAAAGCCATGGAAATATAAATGCAAGTAGGTTTAAAGTCATTGGTAGTGTATATGAGAGGTTATTGATGAGGGAGAAATGAAGCTAAGTTAATCCCCAATCCCTTCTTCCACAAGGACCCTACACGTACTGGTGAGCATCATGTATGATAAACACTAATGAGTAGGGGTGTGTCATCTGTACGGAATAAGACTTCATCGAGTAATTATGTCATCCTCCACAAGCTCCAAGGCTAAGACAACCAAGGTGTGTAGTTTTGTAAGGATAATCATGTAGTTCTATATGTGATGGGTATTTTGTATTTTGGGATATAGTCAGGAAGCCTTAGGGAGCCTCACTATGAAGGATCCTCAAAGTATGTTTAGTTATTGGAGAAGGAAACATTCGATGCGAAATCCAAGGTACCCATACGAGTTTCTATGAAAGGTATTTTGCATGTAAGGGATTTTAGCTCATCTATAAAGTTCCAACTGAGGCTTGGAATAGCTTCCACAATCATACTGTGGTAGTGGTGTAATATAAGACGTATCTATCTTTAGATGTGAGGTGTTGTATTTAGCTTAAAGCTATCTTATCAGAGAGAATGTGCAGAATAAGATCTTTACTCGGTACCAACTTGTCATTCACTATTGGTGAAGGCATCATTGTGGGAGAAAACTCCACCATTGGTGGGTCTTAGGAAAGTATCAATACAATCAGGTGGGTTATCAGAGGATTTATTTGGCTTAATAGTGGCATCTTTATGGGCATGTTTATGTCTATAGTTTACCTTGGCCACATAGACATATTGATGGGAATCTAGGAAGGTTATGATCATATAAAGGTTCTATGGTGCCCAAGACAATGTTGTTCATGGGAATCTTTCATGATGCATTTATTTTGATGAGTTGGAGTGAGAGTATTTCTAAAGATTGAAACTTCTCCATATCATTCTTGTATAATGGTAGAGTAATAAAAAGCAGATCCAAGAAAGAAATTCAAGGGCTGATCCTTCTTAATGTCTTTACAATCACTGTGAGAGTGTCCTATAGTGGCATGCCACCAACAAAATAAATCACCTCTAAATTTATGTAAATCTTTATTTTAAAGGAGAAAATCCGCAGAGTGGGAAATGGGAAGCATTTGGAGAATTTCGGCATGAGATAAAGGAATATGAAGGGAAGTGACAAGGAGATTCCTTACATGTCACCCCACTTCTGTTTTCTCTTGGAAGATTTGAAGGGTTGATTACATGTGTTGTGCTTTTAAGTTTAGGTGATGAATTGGAAGTGCATCCAAATTCACGCATGAGATGATCTTTTATTTTAGCTTGCTTGAAGGGATTCCTCCAACACGTTAGGAGAGAAGGACTTGAATTATATTGGAGAGTAGGTGTAAGTTCTTTAAGAAAGATTTGACATAATACTTTGATTATCAAAGATTATGATTAGCTTGTATGGAAAGTGTTTTCCATTTCTTAATAAATTATTGGGTGAAGATTCGCTTGCATCCCTTGCTTAAGGTTTATAAATATTTGTAGATTATTATCAGGAAGGTCTTGTTGTTGAAACTCATAGATGAGAACTTTGACTAAACCTTCTAAGTCAACTATCGAATCTGGGAGGAAGTTGGTTATACCATTCTAATGCCTTCGCCCACAAAATTATTTGCTAGAAGCTTAGTAGTTGCATAAGTGTTTGTTTGAATCCATTCTTTATAAAGATTTCCAAAGGTTTTGAGATATAGGGTTAGGTCCATGGAACCATCATAAGAGATGGTAGGGATAGTCTCTCCTAAGTCCATGACAGTAATGTATGGAGCTAAAGGTTCATTTTGGATAGTTTGTAACATCTTGCTCTAGAATGGTGGAGGAATAGGAATTCCCGTGTGCATCCACCAATGGAGGATGGTGTGTAAGAAAGTATGCTAGGCACCACATTTTGAGATGTTATCTTACAACATCTAATTTTACATTTGGATCATGCTAGCTATGGTGATAGCTTGGGATAAGGCAATCTGATCTAGGAGCTTTATTATTACCATATTAGGATCCATAGAAGAATAAACCTTTATTTGTGGGTATTTGTTACATGATTTTCATGTTCATTAGTGGGATTTTTGGGAGATTCATCCCTGATCAGTACTTTAGGAAGTGAGTCTGATCATGATAGGGTATTCCTTGGTTAGGATGGGGCATGGTCATTTCCACGCCACTGGTAGTATATCCTTTCGAAAGCCTCCATCCTTGTCGAGAGGTAAAATACTCATTATTATTGAGATACTTAATGATGGATTTGGAATCTATATTCTCTCAATCATAAACCACATTACATTATATTGAGTGACCCTCACTCTAACTGATCAGAGGGATACAATTGGGAATAACAAATTTTTATGGGTGAGATTGGAGTGACTAGGAAGGTCATTTCTCATAGGATGAGAGACTAGAGCCTTTAGGATCATAAAAAGGAAGATGTGGGAAAAAAGGAACATCCCATGGAGAGTTTTATATGGTTTAGTTGTGCCAAAAATATTCTCAAATGTAACATTTTTGTAATTTAGATAGCTAAAAAACAAGGCTCTAGAAATTTATGCTTTAGGGTCACAATCAGACCTGTATCAAATGTTTGCATATGGGACCAATGACATCAGGAGATAGAGTCAAAGGAATAAGAAATAGATAAACCCTTCCAAAAATCTTGAACAACGGAAAAAGGCGTATAAAAAATGTAATAACAGAAACTAGAAAAGATCAAAAGTGTAACAGGCTCTACACAGGGGTCGAAGACATGCCTGAAATTAGGATGTGACAAAAATAGAGAAGAATCACATCTGGGTGATGGTGTCTGTACAGATCATATTTCTTAGGGTTTTAGATCGAAAAAAAAAATCTTTTGGATTGGGTCAAGATATAAAGATGTATGTCTTTTAATGAGTTCTTCTAAATCTGAATAGGTATGTAGGATTCACGTCATGCTCAATAGAGAATGTATATGCAAGACAAGAATGTGTCTCAATAACTTTCACTCCTAAGTCTTCCATTCTACAAGGGTGTCAAGGAAACAAGTACTAAACACACATGTACCAACATATAAGGGGATAGACTTACAGGGGTTATAGAAAGAGCTAGGGTCGTATATCTAGTAGGGCAATAATCCCTACACTAGGTAAAAATAGGGTTTCCAAGGCCCACGTGGTTAAGATAAAGGAGAGTACTCTCTACTATGATATTGGTAAATGGGTGAGAAGATATGTATAGATCAATAGTGGATAATAAAAATATGCACAATATGACTGAAATGTAGATAAAGGAAAGATAAGAAGATGATACCGAATAAGAGAACTATGTTAACTAGAATCCAATGTACATGTGTAATACTAAGCTAACATAGATACGACGTGGAAGGGAAATGAACTAATCTATGAAAAAATGAACAAGATATAGTTAGAGAAATTCACCTTGTACCTATAAGGTGGTCTTTGATACATATATCTCTCTAGAGAAAGCAACACACTGAGATAGAATCACTATTTTGTAGAGAAGAGGAACACCGTTCATATCCTAGAATCACTATAGATGACCCCAATAGTGTACAGGAACCATCCAAAAAAGAAGAAGTGTCCAATCCAATCTAATCCAATTCAATATGCAAGATGAATTAAGAGATTAGAGAGAAGATGCAAAGTTGGGTGACAAAATAAAAGAGTAGATGGCAGCTCCTAATGATATCGATATTCCTTCTTTCTTACGAGTGTCAAAAGAGTCGGTAAGTATATATATGATGCCATCATTTTTGGATGATGGTGTTGGTCAACTAGGGAAAATACCTAACACTGACACCATCACCCATAGGGTGATGACATTGGTCAAAGGGGAGTGATAATATGAGGTAATGTGTCATGCAGAAGTGGAAAAAGAGATGTGTCATAGATCAAGAAAGTGAATAAACAAAGTGTTCAAACTAGTGAAATTTAAGAAAGGAGTTGTGGATGTGTAATGTGTATAAAAAATAAAAGGGATGAGGATAACTAACTACAAGGAAAACTAATTATGGGATGACCAAATAGTCGATACTCTCTCCTGTGTACCATCTCTAACCCACAATGACTATGTGAATAATCACATTCCACATTCCCAGTAGGCCCCTTAAGGTACTGGCTCAAAACATAGATGCATCAATGTGAACCTTATATGTGACAAGATAAATTGTTAGTAACAGGCAATGAAAGATGAAAATTCAAAAAATAGGTATATACACGTGAGACTTAGATAATGTTGATCTTTGACTTATTAAATACTCTAGAGATTTGATCAAATCTAATGTGTCACATCAGAGGATGAGTTATCTTTAATTGGTACTACAATTACCACGCTACAAAGTTAAGCATGTGAGATATAATTTGACAATTTAAAACACATGGAAAATTTTAAAGAAAAGTTCCATCACACTTCTATATTTTTCCTAAGTGGAAGATATGGAGACTATTGGTTACTTTTTTATACTCCAAGTAATGGAACATGTACCAAAATTTGACACATATCGAGTTGTACATTATCTATTTATCACATCACTAACATGGTTAGAATCACAATATCCATATACACATGCATTATAAGAAGAAGTATAATGTAAACCAAAATTAATTTTCTGTTTAATATATTTCAATATTCTTTTGGATAACTTACAATGATCCTAATTGTGTTCATGTATGAATATGGATGTAATACCTACTACAATTGCAATGTTAGGTCTAGTAATAGTAAGATAAATCAAATTACTTACAAGTTTCTTGTAAGAGTAAGATTAGTTTTTTTACATACATGTTTAGGATCAAGTTTACAACCAACTTCAATAGGAATATCAATTGTTTTACAATCTACCATATTAAACCTTTTAAGCAAGTTAGTGGCATATTGTGACTGAGATACACCAATAGAATTTATATCTTGAACAATTGTCATTCCTAATAAATGATTGAATAATCCTAAATTAGTCATTTCAAAGTATTGTTTCAATTTAGCTTTAATTTTAAAAATTAAAGTATTAGAATTGTTAGTAATAAGTAAATCATCAACACACAATATAATAAGAATAATATGATTATTTTCAATTTTAACAAAAATCTCATTATCAGAAGAACAATTAGTGAACCCAATTCTTTGAAAAAACTATTTATTTTTACATACCAAGCTCTAGGAGCTTATTTCAAGACATATAGCTTTTTTTTTCATTTTACACACATAAAGTTATTTTCCATGTTCTTCAAAACCATTAGGTGGAGTCATGTAAATTTATCTTTTTAAATCACCATTCAGGAATGCATTCTTAACATCCATCTGGTGAATTTCACGACAATATTGAGCAAGGAAATAAGAATCATAATTGTGTTCATTTTTGCAATGGGCGCAAAGGTTTATACATAGTCGATACCGATTTTTTGAGTAAACCCAATAGCTACTAACCTGGATTTGAACTTATCAATAATTTAATAATACTTATATTTGATTTTGTATAACCTCCTAGAGCCAAAAATACTACATTTTTCTAGAGGAGAGACAAGATCCCAAGTTTATTTTTAATTTAGGTAGAGTATTCAGCTTTTATAGCTTCTACTCATCTTTCTTTTTGAGATGCCTCTTCAAAATGATTGGGGTTCCAGATCATACATAGTCATTAAGGAATGATAGGTATGATGGATTCTAGTCATTTTAATAATGTTATTAGAATTTGAGTTTTAAAGACGAGACTGGTCCCATTTAGATATTTTTGTTATTGAGTAAACATGAAGAGACTCTTTTTTAACTACATAATCATTATTAACATCTATTTGATCATCACAATAATCATTATCAAAATAATTGTCATAAGGTTCATTACAGAGAATAGAAACATAAGAAGATGAAGAAGAATAAAAAGGTTTTTCTAAGATCTTAATATTCATGTTGTGAATAATTTCATGTTTTGCAGGATCATATATCCTTATACCTTTAGTTTTTCTTTATAGCCTACAAATATGCACAGATGGAAGGTTTGATCTAACTTCTTCCTTTTTCCTTTAGGAATGAAGATAGAGATGGGGCTTCCAAAAATTATTAGAAGGGATACACTAGGTTTCTTATCGGTCCACTTTTCTAAAGGACTAGATTCAAACATGGATTTAGTAGGAACCTATGTTCAGAATATGAACAAAAAAATTCATCACTTCATCCCATAAAAAACTTAAGAACTTGAGTTGAGTGCAACATGGTTCTATCCATTTGAGGAATGGTGTAGTTTTTCCTTTCCAGAACACCATTCTATTGAGGAGTGTAGGGAGTAGCTAGTTCCTTTGTATTCCACATTCGACAAAAAATGAATCAAATAATTTACTAATATATTCTCCTCGGTTATCTATTTTAATTCTTTTGATTTCACGACTAAAACTATTCTCAACCCAATCTTTAAATTATTTAAATTTTGATAAGAAACATGATTTTTTTTTTATAAAGAAAGACCAAATCATGTGAGAATAACCATTAGTAAAAATGATAGCATACAAAGAACCATTTAGGGAAGGAACTTCTAATGGTCCTTCAACATCACTCTAGACAAGTTCTAGAGGCTTCAAGGAGTTAGCTTCATGATGACTATGAAAGGGATTTTTCAATTGATTACCACTCAAGAACCCTTCACATGTTTCATGAGAATGAGAGATGGGTGGTATACTAATAAATAGGTTAAACCGAGAAATTTCATGCATTCTCCTAAAATTAACATGACCTAATCTTTCGTGCCACAACTGAACATCATTCCTATTTTGAGTAGACATACATGAAGAAAAAGTAAAATCTTTAAAACATATAAACCATTCCTTTGTATGCCTTCAACAATAGTAACATCTAACTCATTCTTAATAAACCATTTATCCTTTAGTAAAATTACACTACAATTGTTTTGATTTAGTTGTAAACAAGAAATAAAATTCATTTTAAATTTAAGAACACACAAAACATCATTTATGAAAATATTGATTTTTAAAAATTTTCCTTGACTCTAAACATCGAGAATTGAATGATCAACTACATATATTTGATCATTGCATTCTCTGATATCATTAGAATGTCATACCTATATGTCATGTGCTTAGATGCATCCCTATCTAATATCCATTTGTATTCTTTGTTAGTGACTAATGCAATATACAAAATAACTACATTTGGTTTTTTTAGTTATTCTTTTGATTTTAGTTTGGTTTGTTCCCTTTTTGATGTTTGAAATTTGGCTTTTTTTTGTTTACACTACAGTCTTCCTTTTTGTGACCAATTTTCCCACAATTGTGAATCAAAACTGACTCATAAATTCCTTGATTTATTTTATTTTTATTATTAGTATTGGTAAATGTTTTTGAAGGGGACCATACCCCATAATATAAAAGAGGCCTCACAATATAGATGAAACAAGACACAAACAATGGTTTTTGACAAGTGGGGACAACACCCCAGAAAACAAGGCCTAGCATCCATAAAAAAATAGTTAAAAATAGAGTTCGCAAATAATCTACTAGTATGAAGCCTATATACAACCAAACTATAACATCAAAACAACTGCATATCCGCATACGACAAAAAAAAAAGACCAAAAAGTAGAGACCTAGAAACCTTCATTTGAGAGCTTTTTTGAAGACCTTTTTTACATCCTCCATAGGTTTAAATAGATTAAGTGTAGTGTACTGAGAGGGGTCATTTCTTATTGAAGAGAGTGTCATTTTCTTTTCTTTACCTCTTTTAAAAATTCCTGCAGGAATATCACTGAGATCACAAACATGTTTGACTTGATATTTGATGAAGTCAAGGAGGGCCTTATGCATAGAAAGGTGTTCAATTTTCTTGTTTATGATATTCTCTAGTATCTCTTCCATATCCTTATGCTTCTTAGATATTGCTTCAATTTTTTCCTAGAACATAGGGTTACAGTCAGGAACCTTCTTTTCTTTGGCCCCCCTCTTTGAGTGAAAGAGCCACGTCCTCCCCAACTACCTTGATTCTCTCTGAATGCTTCTTAATATGGATCTTCAAGCATCATGACCGGTAGAAGGGTCCTGTGTAGTTTGGATAATGGACAATAAACTCTCTGTTATGGCTAGATCCTTTCTTTTATCACTACTTCGGAGAGCCCATTTTTATGGCAGAGGAGAGGGGGGCCTAAGGTTTTTTTTCTTCACTTTATGATCAGAGGGGAGTCTAAGGTTTATTTCTTTTTATTACCAAAGGTTTTAAATTTTCATTTTTCATTCTTGTTAAACTTGGAAAAATTATTCTTAAGTTTTTGTGCGATAAGTTCCTGAGTGGCATTCTCCTTTGAATCAAAGTTTAACATGACATGTTCTTCCTAAAGTATAAAGGTTGGGAATATATTGTTTAGTTTGATATTTTGAATTTAGAATGGAAATGAAGTTCCTAAATCTCTCATGGATGTTCATTTGAATAATAAAATATAATAGTTTATCATGAATCAAATTACAGTTACATCCATCTAAATGAGATTTAATGTTTTTAATTTTTTGTATAAAATTAACTACTTTTTAGTCTCCATTCATGGGAGTTGTTATTAACTCAAGAATCAATTTATAATTTTTGACAAACATGAACCTTCATGCATTGATTCTAACAGTTTTTAAGATTCACTCAAGACTTTCCTGGTTTCCAATGTGAAGTAGGAAGTCGTCCTGCACACTTCACAGTATGATAGAATTTGTTTCCTACACTTTCTTTTGAAATACAGATACATTTTTTGTTGTCGTATGTCTTTTGGTCAGTGTCTTCTCTGTAACTTTTACAATAGTCCATAGTTTATGTGCCATGAATTATACTTTTAATCTGAATTTCTGGATATTGTAGTTTGTCTCATTCAATATTTGTGTCTAGTCAATGTTGAAGTGATTAGACCTCATTTTAAATTTTGCAAAAATTCAAATCAAGAGAAAAAGACAAGTTTATTACGAAAATTGAATGTTTTAAACATTTATTCTTCACTTTTTGATAGAAAATTAGGTTCTTATGATGGAAAAAAATTGTAAATGGTTTTAACAAATCCCTTTGTTGTTCTTAGGTGAGAATACACATTGAATTTAAGAGTTTTTGACCTCTTTCATGCCAAAATTATCTGGTCACCAATTCTTAAAAGAACATATCAATTTTGACGATAAATTTTATAATTTTCAAATCTAAATTGTAAACTAAGTTTTTTAACTTTTAAATTTAGAGAGAAATAAGCCCCCAATTACAACATTTTTCATATCTAACTTGTCGTAATCATTAAATTATTTTTGATAAGTCCTTATCGAAAAAACACAAGAGAGAAAAATTACAATTATATTTATATTTTCCTAAAAATATATTTTTAAAAATCTTTAAAAAATAACTTTCGATGAAAAGAAATTGTGAGGAGACCGAGCTCCTTGTTAGGACCAATCTCACAACCATGTTGGTTACCTAGTTACATATGGTGAGCTACATTTTCATGAGCAATCTGGGAGGTAGGGTGGCCAAGCCATATCAATCTAGCAAACTGGCTACATCATATCAACTCATCATGAATGAGTTTCAAGGGATTCACAACCAACTCAATGCAACAACCAACCAATCAAGTCATTGGGCAAGTTGTTCTCACCACCAACAAAAGAAAGGTAAGCATGTGGTTCAAGGAAAAAGGGACCATCCATAGAAAAATATTTTTTAGTATTTTCTATCCCTTCTCTATCACCAAGGTGGAACTAAGTCCCAGTCATAATTTTCATCGGCCGGACTAGGACGGCTCCCCGCACAACCTAAGCTAGATCAAGCATAATAAGAGGAACATTTCTAATGAACATTCCAGCCACCCATGCATTGTAAGTTTTTTAAGGGGCTGGATTTGGGTATGAAAGGTTAGCAGTTTGAGTCCCCAACCTTCACTCTATCAAGTCGCTCGCTCCATGTGGAAATTTAAAGGGATAGTATTTTAAAGGATTGTAATGAGGAGTGGCCATGTGGAGAGCGATACTTAGGGGGGTTAAGCATATGTCAAGTTTCCATGTATTATTTTTTAGTGACTTAAAGGTGAGGATAGAAATTAAATATAAAGTTTTATTGTTTAATAAATACCTCCACCATGTATTTTCCCAACCTATTATATGAGGGTGGTTAAGGTCTTACGCTAGATTTTATTATTTTAGTGTCCAAGCAAATATAATAGCCTAAGTGGATAATAGATATGCCATATCATTTGAAAAATAATGGTTAGTATAAAAAATAAACTATGCCATGTCATTTAAATAAACAAGGTGCTAGAAAATAAGGGGTGGGATGGGGACATAGGTTTAGGTTAGGTCTAAATCAACATTATTCTTTTGTATTTAAATATACACACATATTTTCAAATTTAAATGTAACTACTGAGAATGATTTCAATTTAACTTTATGTTATCTGGGCCATAAATTAGAGTTCCTATTATTATGGAGATTGTCTCCTACATGGAGACCTTCACATTTACCCTCGAAAAATGATTTTTCCTACACACTGAAAATACTTAATATTTTCAAAAGGTATTAAACAACCAAACTTACTTGTGTGAAGAAGTCGTCCTGAAGAGAATAATGTGAGAGGGTGTCTAATTGAAATGGAGGGGGGATACATTTATATTTCATGTGGGTTGTAACCACCCACCAACAAATATGGTTGGAATTTTTGATTGATTTAATTAAATTAAGTTATTTGAACCAAGCTCTGGTACCATGTGAGGTTCGAGTACTTAATTAATAATTAATACACTTAAATATTACATGAATGCATTTAACTAAATAACATTAAATTATAATGTAAGAAATGTAAATAACCCAAGGAAAAATATTTAACATGGAAAGACCCCAAAGGGGTAAAAAATCACGGTGAAAGGTAAGATTCCATTTACGAGAAATAATGATTTACAGTCTAGTAATAACCTCCAATCACCTCACTCCTTTCCACAAATGTAATTTACCCACATGAATTCCATATCTCAATTTACCTGACCACACGGGTCAATTAAAGTAGTTTAAATGGGTGTGACTTCTCATGAAGCATCCCAACTATTAATTAATTAATTTATAAAATCTAATTAAACCAAACATAAAGTTTATATTAAATCAATTAAAATATATAATATTCTAATTTATTTAATTATACACTATAATAGTTTATATAACTAGAACACTTAATATTAATGTTCTAACAACTATTGAATAATTTTTTGTGTTGGACAAGGTAAACAAATAAACTATCGTAAAGAATATTGTAATTTTATCTTTGTATGTTAGGAAATGTCATTCATTGTGGTTTTCGCATTAGTTTTATCATCAGTAGCTTTGTTCTTAAAAGTATCCTTAAATTAAAACCTGTGAGTAGAGGTGTTAGGAGGATGAGCAATGTATTTGATATTATTCATGTTGAGGAACTTAGATTCACATTCTTTCAAAGTATGAAAAATATGACTGAATGAATGAAACTTGTCAAACATCATTGATTCTTGTAAAGGAATAAGATATTTTGAGTAAAGAGATCTTATAATTCAATATCAGAAAACATGTTGTTCATCTTGGATAGAGTGGCCTTGTATCACATAACAAAACATTGACGGACTCATTGGAACATTTTCACATTTTAGCTATATGAACATAGGATAGTTTGTCACAAATGCTGATAGAAAATTTTTATAAGGAATTTACTGGCGAAAGGAGTGACTTCCCTTACAGAATGCATGGGTAGATCATAAAACCATTTTAGGGAAAAAATCTTTGAGGCTTTGAAGGAAAAAGATAGTAAGCAATATTAATATATCATTGAGAAATTAATTTCCAAGACAGCAACATGAAACATATGGAGGTGCTCTATAGGATCACCCTTACCATCATATATAGATATTTTAGGAGCAAAAAAAAATTATAGGTAAAGGGTATGAAGCCACTTTGACTGCAAGTGGGTTATGAAGTAGATTAGTAGGATACATCGTATGAGAAGAAGCGGATGCACCTTGTTGTAGTTACAAGATTTCAGCTTCCAAAGTATACTTAAGGATTGGAGATCATGTGGATTATAAGAAGAAGCATGTGAAGTACTATGAATGTAGATAGGAAGCGTAAGGATTGTAGTGGTCATAGGTATAGTCATTGAAATACTACTAAGTAGGGGATTAGATTCCCCCAATGAAATAGGCATTGTCGATGTATGGATGGTTGAAGTATGCATATTATATTATAAAGGAGGATTAGAAAATCTAAAAAGGTACCTCTCATTAAAATATTAATCATGATAAATTTTAATATCAAGAATTATGCATATGATAGGATCAATTTGATTAGGTTTTCCATAACGTTGCACAAGAAAATCAGAAACTACTATGACTTGTGTCTGGTCTACATTTTCATCTTCATTGAAATCATCATCAAAACAATGTTCACTGGTGATTTCTATTTCCTTAAGAGTATCATTATGTGTAGTGTGATCAAGAACAAAAGGAATCCTAGTCATATTGGGTGGAGAACAGGCCATGATAATTTGCCACTTATGGGTGGGATGATAAATTTCAATTTGGTCACTAGGTTGTTAATTAAACTGATTATTAGGCCAAAAGAGCATAGAAATAAATCATAGACAAATGGAAAACTAATGATTCCCTAGGAATTTTAGGGTTTTAGAAATAGATTTGATTCACATGTCAGACTCAACAATTGGTTACACCATTATTAATTTTTATGATGCGTAAAAGTACAATAATAAAAAATATGTAGGCATTAGCAACAAATAGACTATTCTGATTTAATTAACTTATAACATCAATTATGTATGCCCAAAATAATGCATTTAAACTTAAAATGATAGAATTGATTGATAAATGATAAGTAAATTTCTCAAATACACGAGAGGGGAGATAAACTTAGTTGTTTATGATGACTTAGGAAGGGTCTATATGTGCAGGGAAATGAAAGAGAAGGATATAGAACTATAGAATTTACACTGGAAGTTCTAGATCTAGAAATTAAGAAAGTGCATGACTTTGTGGATTTTTTACAGTCTAGGAAAGAGATGTACAATCTAACACTAGAGTTGTACAATTTAAAAACCTATGATAATTTGGGTCTATAAATTTATTTGTTCTTCTCTTGCCTAGAAATGATGCTCGGTATATGTCACTCTTGCTCACACATCTTCGGGATGAGATGTGGTAACCTTCAACAAAGTAGAAACCCTCACAACCTAAAAAACCCTTCATCATATCATTAGCAAACAAAAGGATAAAAACATGTGTGTGCATTTGAGGCTATACCACCCTTTGTGGTTTGACTCCCATCTGTTGAACATATGTAAGTATTGCACTACATAGCTTCTTTATGGAAATCAAGTCTCGTGTGTCCCTCTTAGGTGTTATTCGAAGTGTGTATAGCTAACCAACCAACTAGGGGTGCCCCAGTGTCTCTTAACACCAAAATAGTGGTATAATTATGTATTATAGAATGTACTCACTGTGGTAATAATGAGAAGTGGTGTTCCTTAGCAATTTGACCTAACCCTCTTATTAATTAAAACTTCTAATCCCCAAATTTGAATTTCACTAAAAAATTGGATTTAACTATGCAATTTTTTTGAAAGAATTCATTTCAACATAAGAATTTTGAAAATTATCTTAGTGTTATAATAAATTCATATTTTCACCTAATGTAATACCCACACTATAACACAACCAAAACATGAATAATTGTTTTTACTATCAATAACACTTACATTATCACTTGGACCCAAAAAACAACAACACAATGCCTAAACCCAAAACACAAAATGCATCACTTCGAATGTATCTCAAAAACAAGGAGATAATTATACCAACTAAACATTAGAAAGGAAAAGTATAATACAACCAAGCCATAAAATAGATTTTCTAGGGGAAATAGTGTCAATACTTCCACTTATCCCTCCACTAAAGAAGGGGGTACTAGCCTTTGATTCCTCCAAAGTATTCATGAAACCATGCATGAGAACACACTTATCCCTCCATATATATCCCTCTACTAATACTAGTCTCACCAACCTTTGTCTCCTACCAAAATTAATAAGAAACCTCATACACCATGATAACACTTATTTTTACCTTTTGAAATGCAAGTCCCTAACATACACACAAACATAGCATACTCATGCATAAAAGAAGCAACACTCGTCAATCAAATGCACATGCATTCTAATGAGAAACCAATTAATTCTATAAAATATTCAAATTAAGAGAATTTGAAAATAATATTTCATCATATATATATATATATATATATATATATATATATATATATCAAAATATCAAGCCTTCATACGAGGCTTACAAGAGAGAGGGCTAGGGACATTCTGAAACATTAGTACACACTACAAAGCCTTCAATATTTTGCAAGGGGAAATAGGGTCATTTCAAACCACTTATCACTCCACTAAGGTATGGGGCGTAAGTTTGTAATTCCTCCAAGTAACAAACAAGAATGCATTATCAATTATCCCTCCGCCTGATTTATTCAAAACCCACTTATCCCTCTACTAGAAAAAATCCCACATACCTTCGGTTCCTCCTTAAGTTCACAGAATTTTTACTTCAGTTTTACCACTACTTATACCTCCATAATGACCCTACCTTCCCTCATACACACAAATATGCTTGTTAGCCCCAAAATGAGTACTAAAAAAAGTACATGACATGTAAGAAAACCACATTACTACTCAAATGAGTGATAAAACATGTACATCCCATCAAGCGATGACAAGATAAGACATTAACTTCTAATAAACAAAAGAGGAGTGGGGGTTTTAACCATCACTATACACATCTTTCTCATATTACATTTACTCGTTCAAATCATTCTTGTATAACAACATGAGTTAATGACAATAGTATTATTTCACAAGTGTAAATATCATGAAATGTTTAACAATAAATCACAACACATTTTCTCAAATAAGCTTAGAAACAAACAATAAAAAAATCCACTAGACAAAATAAGAAGAGAGTGATTTTCCCACAAAATACATAGATATATCAATTCAAATTTCCCTTTTGTTAATTTAATCATTTAACATCATTGTATAAACCACATTCATGTGTAATAAATATGTTCTCTGATGAGACCAAACTAAGTCTCATCTATTGCACAAAATAATATTATTCCTTTTCTTATTAAGTGGATTTAGATGTAGTTTTAAGAACTAGATATCCTATATAAGATAAAATATAGAATATATTTGATCTATCTTTGAAAAATCCATTGTAATCTGAATGTTTTCATTTCCTAATATTTCTTGTAAGTTGTAATTCATTATTGCGTATGATCAAGTTGTTTAATCTCTATAATGTATAGCCAAGTTCACGAATCACATGGTCAAGTGCATAACTCACATAGCTAAGATCGCAAGACTCACAAACCGTAAGAATCTCACATTGAAGAGCACATGACTTACATGTCATAGAGCGCATGACTCACAGATTGCAAGACTCATACATTGAAGAATGTAGGAATCGAAGGTCATAGAGCACAGGACTCGCAGAATGCAAGACTTGCACATTGAAGAGAGTAGGAATCACATATCATAGATCATATGAATACCACATGGCTCACACTTTGAAGAGTACAAGACCCGCAGGTCATAAAGCATAGGACTCACAAAACTAGTGCAGGACTCGCAAAACCAGCGCATGACTCTCTCTGACTAAAATTACATACCTCCAAATGAGAGTCTGAGAGAGGTTTTTGTTCCTATTAACAAGAAAAAAACTGTCCATTTTTACACAACAATAATAGTTACAAAGATATCACCATATGAAGAAAAAAAATTAAGCGCAGGACTCGCACAAGCAAGACTGGATTCTCTCTACCTAAAATTTCAGACCTCCAAATGAGAATCTGAGAGAGGTTTTTTTTTTCTCTTATTGCTAGGAGGAAAAAAATCTCTCTATTATTACACAACAGAAATAATTGGGGAGATATCTTCATTTTAAGTTTCAGCAGAACAAGGTTGAAGGAAAGAAAATAAGACCAAAAAACACAGGTTCATTAAAACTATGATATATCCCTCACTTCTAAATGCAAATAATAATTTCAAGATGTTTGAGAAATATTACGATAAGGAGCACTAAACCTATAAAAGGTTTGAACATATTCTTTAAATTGAATTCATATTATTGATCAGAAAACCAAGGATGAGAATATGGAAGGACAACTATCATGTTGAAAGATTCAATCATGCAAGACTAGGCTTGGAAAATGGAAAGAAGTATTCAAGTGCATGTGGAAGAGGTAGTTCAATGTATATTTGTAATATTTTGTTACTTATCTTCCACGTTTGTCTCTTTTTCAAGTAGAAGAAGTAGTAGTTTAATTTAGGGTTGTAGTGTTTGATTAAATATCTTCCATATTTGTCTCCTTGTCAAGTGGAAGAAATAGTTGAATGAAAGTGAAAGAATTAGTTAAATTTAGAGTTGTAGCATTTTAATAAAATCCTTCCACATTTATCTTAATGTAAAGTGGAAGATGCAGTCAATTCTTGCGCAAGATTATAGGTAGGTAGTTCTTTAATCTTGGAGTATTGGTCAAGGAATGAGTTATAAATATCTCTCCAAAGCACTCAATGCAATAGTGGTAGAAGATGAATAATTTTTGTAACATCATTTCTGATTAATAAAGTTCACAATTCAATTATCTTGGTAGCAACTTATTTTTAGTTTTACTAAACCAAGTCTAAGGGAAGAGCAAGGGCCCACTCCTACCCAAGGAGGAGGATGGTTTATTATTATTTAGAATAGATTCATTATTGTTTTACTTAGATTGTTTAAATCTGCACTGTGTGTTTTATTTTATATTGTTTGTGAAGCTTCACTTTTATTTGTTTATTGTCATTTATTTTCTTTCAATTATTTATTTTAGTTTTATATATTAGATTTTATTTCAGCTATTTATTTCATTTTATTAGATTAGATTTTCTTTCAGTTATTTATTTCAGTTTGTTAGACTAGATTCATTTTCAGTTATTGGATTTATTTTCAAGCATTTTCAATTATAGAGAAAAGAACTGTAAGATCATTATTTCCTTTAGCCCCTTTTACAGATATCCTTGGATACTGCTTGGTTTTTCCATTTTTTAAGATTAAATTATGAGGATTGCAATGACTCTCATCATTCTCATTCCTTAAAATTGTAAGTTTCCAATTTATTAAATGTTTGATCTTCAATTATGCACTTCATTATTTTCATTGGTTTTCTAATCATATTAGACACTTTAGTTTTTTTGGCACCATTCAAGGTGCATATGATATTTATAAAAATCATTCCAAAACTTCGTCTCATTTACTCTTGTTGTTATTACCTTTACATCCTTACTTTGATCTCATGTTGGCATCATCTTAGAACAACTATGATTATAACACTTGTTCTTCACTTAGAGGTTAAGATTACAAGGAGTGTGTTCTCACCCAAAACAATTAATTTTATTGTTCTTAGGCAACTCAAGTATTAAAATTATTACAAGTGCAATATTCAATACAATTTTATGCATCTTATGCCTCCTATGACATTATTTCCAATTACTGGTTAAACATACATCAAAGTTTATTTCACAAATAACCTCATAAGAGATCCCACATTTATTAATTTCATTATCATTCAAAGGGGTATACACCCTACTACGTGGAAAAACTTAGAATAATCAATATCTTTATCTCATAAAACCTTTGCGCAACCCAAGGTATTTTGATGTTATTTGTACTTGCCAAGGTAACACCTTTATCTTTTAGGAATAAATGAGATCAACACAAAATTTCAATGTGTAGGTAAACTGACACATAGAATCCACTCACATTAGTTAGATCTCTCGATGAGATATGATGTAGGAGCATCTTTATAAATGACCAATTTTGGTTTGTCATAGTTGTTAAGGGTGTCTTAGGTCCATTTAGATGTTTAGGAGGTGTTTCTAGTCCATTTGGACTCATAGCTATGTAATAAGTGGTCATTTAGCTTTTTCCCTCCAAAATGGCCTTTTGAATAGTTGAAATTGTCATTCTATGTGTGTTTAGGTTTGGATGTTGTCGAAGGCTTAAAATGATGTAATAAGACATCATGATAAAAACTCACCTAATAACTTGACCTACTTAACTCTAACAAGTGGTAACTCACTATAGTTTACTTAATCATGGGTGAGTTAGGTGGCTAAAACCTAACCACTTCTACCTTCTTCATAATCATCATAAGTAATTCGAATTTGGGGGGGGGGGGGGAGAGAGAGAGAGAGAGAGAGAGAGAGAGAGAGAGAGAGAGAGAGAGAGAGAGAGAGAGAGAGAGAGAGAGGTTGTTATAGAGAATTAGTGTGTGAGGATTATCTATGTTTCAGAACTAGAAGGGCTCTTGATGCTTTGTAATTTTTATATGATATCAATTAAGATCTTCTTTTTGGTGTAAAAATTGTATATGAGAGTATGTTGTAATATCTGCATTGAATGATTAAGAATTTAGGTTTGAATCTTGTTCTTAGTGGTGTATGAATTTCACTACATGAAAATGAAGATAGTACAACCCCATGGAGCATATGAATAAGTTTTTTAAAAGGTGAAAATGTCAATGAAAATTGTTTAAGTGCAAATAGGATAAAACTATGTGTAAGGGTAAGAGATAAGTTAATATTTGTTTTTTGAATGTTATTTTGACTTCACTAATAAATGAAACATCTTCATGAGGTTAGGACAAACCCACAGACTAAATTTCAAAGCTTGAAGTTAAGTAAATTTCATTTTATAAGATTTTTAGTCTTACTAGGCTTCTTGGAAACCCTACCTAGGGTGAAAAAGGAGAAAGTGATTTTGAGGCCTTAAACACCAAATTAGGACATGAAACTTTGTACAAAGAACCTAAAGACTATTTAGAGACAGATTTTGATGATTTATTAGTTAGTAATACTCCAAAAATTGAGGTAGTGAGTTGGAGAACTTTCCTTGAGGATGGAGATTTGAAATTTTGCATGGAGTTTGGGAAGCCAAATGGGTGTCTAAAACAACTTTCATTTTTTTATAGGTCGTAATAGTTTTTTCCCAACTCGTTTTGATGAATGGCATTGTTCTTGAGAACATGAGATGACATTTTTGGGAAAGGTAATGAAGTTTTAAATTTTTCTTTGTTTTAAATCATTGTGGATGTTGGCATTGCATTGAGAAGGATATATAAATGGGGGGAATATAGTTCCAAAGCCACTTAAGGATATAAATCCAAAAATTGCTTGTTTAAGGGCTATTTCAAAAACCTAATTGAGATAAGCCTAGAAAGAGGAAGGAGTTGTTGGGAGAAACGTACAAGGATTCAAGGGATAAAATTTTGCATGAAGTAAGATGAAAATAAAGGGTACTATGAATACTAACTACTTTTTCTTGAAAGTTTACACTTTGGTCCAGATAACAACCTCAGGGAGTTATGAAGGGTTAGAATTAGGCCTAGTAGAAAACACTAAAAAGATAATAACTTTTTATGGGAACAAAGATAGGTCTTGAAACTTGGTAGTATTATTAATGAGGATAATGGGTATTCAAATATTTTATTGGTGAAGGTTAATTCCTTGTAAAAACTTAATTGTTGCAAATTTTGCCTCTTGACAGGGCTACAAGCAAGTATAAGGCCTAGAACTGGAGATTGATGTTAGATGGTGATTTGAAACTTTGCTAATTGCCTAATCAAGTTATTTGGGAGTATTTAAGCATGTTAAAAGTGATGATATCCCTGGGCACAGTTTTTGGATGCATTTTTAGTGTTTGAGCAAGATTTGGCTTCTTGAGACAGGGTGTGCTTATATCAAGTTATGGTGATTTTTACATCTGACTCTTTTTTTGATGATTGAGTTAGAGTTATATAAAGAGGATTGTAGGGTACTCTGCATCAAGATCATTCCTAGTTGAAAACACCCCAACTATCCTCATAAGGACTAGATTACATGTTAAGGTACCAATGGAAATTACGTACCTAAATAATACAACTTACCCATGAAGTGATTAGGCCTTCAACACCTAGAAATGATGGTCGTACTCACCCAAATGTGAAAAAGTACACATAATGTAGCCATTTCCTCACACAAAGGTACTTGAGGAAATGGTCTTTTGTAATACTTGTCTTAGGTGTAGGACAAGAAGACAACTTGTGAGGTTAAGACATTTTCTTAGGACGTAGGGTTAGGGTCACATTTCATTTCACTAGCTAAATATGATAAGTTTCTACAAAACATTAATATTTTTATGAAGGAACTACTATAATTAACATAGTAAATGATTGTTTCAAATGTATAAACCATAAGTACAACATCTTAATCCAAAAGGCATGACAACCATGAAGTAAACATTATACATTTTACCAATTTATAATGTTAACTGTTTTCCTTATAAATTAAGTTAATGAGGTTTCTACATGGTTGGTACTACATTCATTGAGTGGAACTCTTATTAATGTTGAAATATTAGTCTAAACATAAATAGATATAGCCAACATAGTTTTTCATGCACAGTACTTAAAACATAGAATTATAGGAGAACCAATTATTTTCAACACACTATCTTAAATAACATGTTCTCTTTAATTCACTTTCATTTAATGGTTGCATTCAATGTCAATGTATAACATTTCAATGTCATCTCATTAATTACACCATACCATGCTCTTGATCCTTCTTGTTCGGATTATTTGGAACCAATGTAGGGTTAAGTCCTAGGATTGGTTTGAAAGACTTATACAATCAAGCATAAACCATGCATACATCATTTTGAGAAATTTCAAACATAATAGTAGAGAGAGATAGAGATAGGGAGAGAGAAGGAGAGAGAGAGAGGGAGAGAGAGTTTCTTCACACATTCACTTTTCCACATTCATTTACACTTTTATTTATTTTTTATTCTAGAGAGAAAAGACTAGAAGATATTTTCTTTTCTATCCGCAATATCACAACCATTTACATTTCATTTAAAATTTATCTACATTTTTGAATCCATTTACATATTCAAGACCAACCAAAATTTCATATTTGTTTCTAGAGAGAAGGTGGAGGAGAAAGAAAATGTTATAATTTTTGAAATCCATTCATACAAAGTAATTGATCAAATCATACTCTACACATTATTATGATGATATTAAAAGGTTTCAGGCATAGTTAGAAGGCAAATGGGACCCTGATAAGGATTTTCCAGTCAAAGTTGCAAGTTTATGAAAAATGACCAAAATGGCTAAAGTTCTTACAAATTGGGTCTTGAAAACAATCATTTTAAGTTTTGAGCACAAAATTTGTCAATTCCTACATATTCCCCTATAAATAGAAAATTCATTGGATGATTACGATGAACATGGCTCAATTTATAAGGGAAAATCCATGGTTGATTATCCTAAATGTGTCAGAAACTCTTGTCACACAACAACCAGTGGGCCCCAAAACCCACTTGAAAAAGTAACCCCCAAAATATTTTTCACGGAACATATATTTGGTTTCAATTCTCCAATAGTTAGTCTATAGGTAAGAAGTAGTGGTTTTTCGGTTTTCCCCAATCAAAGCGGGTAACCATAAGTCAAAAATAATTTGTGTTTCTTAAAACAGAAACATCACCAGAAGTGACTGAAAGCTAAAAAGGGATTCAAATATCATCTCATCAAGGCATCAAGTTTGGTTAAACATCATGGTTAAGGGCCTTCATGGTTTCCTTTATTGACAGCGGTCTTGTTAGAAGTTTCAGGTTACGGTACAGTTGGGTTTGGTGCTCCATGCACACGGTTTTCAAGGTTAAATTTTTGTCTTGAAAGTTCCCAGTCGATATAAGGTTTAATCACTCAATCCAATTACATTATCTACTAATAAAAACATTTTCAATATCAACAACAAGAAACAATAAAATCGTGATTTAGTAAAAGAGAGAAAAAAGAAATCCAAACCTGTTTTTACGCACATGCCAACACATATTTCCACATTTGCATACATATCTGCTAGTGTATCTGTAGCCAGAAATGGCCTACACAAGATGAAATGTAAGATCCCTTCCCCTTCTTTCCCCATTTTTCAGTGTTATGACCATAATCTAGACTATTGACAGTGGATACAAGCAAGGAAAAACCACTACCGCGGGTGTTATAGAATACCTATAAAGTGTATGTCAGAGGTCTAGATGAAAATCATGTTCTTTGGATGATTTTGTTCATTTGTAGGCCAACATATGTGTTATTAGATTTAATAACAATGCACATTTTTAATGCAGCAATTATAATAATACAATGTCAATGCCATCCACTTCCAAATTCCAACTAATTCCTATTTTATATTTCCAACGCATTTACCAATGCAAATAAGTTTCCCAAACTAAGCACCCAAAATACATGCATAATAAATGATGGTATAATGACTAAATTCCTTTATCCTTCATGCTTGTATGGAAAACACTTACCATGTTCATGACTCCCATTTGGCACAAGTAGGGATATGCTAACTACATAAGTAGTTTTCCACGTACAAAAATCCTCGCAGGCCATGAGGTTGCATTCCTTTCAGTCATTATGTCAAATAGTTAGTGGTGTCAAGTGCATGTTATCACCAAATTGCAACACCCTCTGATTTGGTACGAACCCATAAATGAGAAATCAGTGTAGTTGGGTAACATGGGATTGTCTCAAGGTGTGGGACCCCTGTAAATGAGACAAATCCTCTGGAGAAGGTTGGTTCCTCTACCTATTCCAAATGTTAAAACTACTCCTAGAAAGGGAAATATAACTATTTTAACACTAACCTAAAAATTCCAATGGACCAGGGAAGAGAGAGAGAGAGAGAGGAGAGAGAGATAAAATGAAAGTCCTAAACTAAGGGGGGCAATAGCACCAAGAACAAGGGGGTGTAGATATCCTTAGTGAGTGAAAATGGAGGAAAATGGGATAAAAGAGGAGAGATAGAAGTGCCACGGTCCAAAGAATACATTCAAACCTCCAATTTTGTGGAGCACAATGAATTTTGATCCTAGAAAAAGGACACAATATGCACAATATACCTATAAGTGCATTAGAAGGCAAAGAATACAATACAACTCGAGATAGGGAAAATAAAAACCACAAAACACCAAGTTGAATTCTTAAAATGATGCACAATCTATATAAGTACAAGACAAAAATCCCTTACAAAATGCACCAATTTGAGGCCTACAACTCACAAAAGTTCTAGAACAACTTGGACAAAGTTCCTTTACATTCAAGAATTTCTCCCCTCAAAATGAGGCAAATTTTACAACATAATAAATGAAGATCCTTGAAATTGCCTCACCAACTGAAAAATCTCATTACAAAGGTATGGGGAGCCATACAATTTGGTACTTTTATTGCTATGGGCAGACATGGGCACTATACCTCATTAAACTGGTGATTGAACAAACTTTTTATTGTTTCCATTAATGCCTAGTTCGTTCTTGTGCTCAATCGGATGCATAATTCTTTCTGGTGTCGACTGGGGAGAAAGTTTACTCTTGTCAGTCAGTTACATTTCTCATCTTGTTCCCCTGATGTCAACTGGTTGCATAAATATAACCAGTCGGTAGCATTTTTCCTTGCTACCAGCACCTTGTTCCGTCGTGGCACAAATGCTCCTTTTCTAGCTATCATCTGGTAGCGTAAAATATGTTTTTGGCTAGTAACATCCATACCAATGCTACCAACACCCTTGTTTTTGCCTGATTACTTCTCTTTGTTTCCCTTTTGTAACATGTCAGTAGCACCAAAAATTCTACCAACCGATAGCATTCTTGTGCTATCACTAATCCTCCGTCATGTTGCAGACCCTTGCTACCAGCCGGTAGCATCCTTACATGCTGCCGACTGGCAGAATTTATAATGTTATTGGCACTTCTGCATCATTTTTTCCCCTATAACCTATCTGATCCTGATACTAGCCAGTAGCATATAAAATTTTACTGGTCAATAGCATCCATACTTGCTACCAGTCGATATCGTATAAAATGCTACCGACAGATTTTCTCTACCGTTGTATTCACAAAAAATAACTTACCCATCAAAACCAACTCATTCATTCGCCGTGGCTCTCTAGCTTTCCGCGAGTTAAGACCAACTCAGTCAAACCAAAACATGAGCTATCCTAAAGTTTTTGAATCATTGTTTTTCCCCCATCAACTGCCAATGCTCCCTCCTGTTAAGTTGTCCATTTTGCAAGGGTGTAAAAAATGGATAACAATTGGCAACTTGCGGGGTGATCTTCCTACTAGATCTGAAGGATCAGTGATCCTAGAGGATCCATTGGGCATGGAGTCACTCTGATTGTTGAAACTAGTCTAACACTTTTAGAATTGACAATTTAACCCTCTAAAAGATTGTTGGGGCATTGTTCCATCACCAGACCCTTCCTGAAATGGAAAGTGCAAAAGTGATAAGAGGCATAACTATATACAAACATCAAAGTCATACACATCCTAAATGGAACATGAAGAGAGTGCACAAGAACTTATTATAAAAGCAACCTTTCACTACCAACAAAATAATGTACTACAAGAACTTTAAGGAAATAGAAATCTTTAACTAGTATGTATAAGGAAGATACTTTACTTTAGTAACAATTCTTGAGATATATTTCATTGACTAGAATTTTCAATTCTTCTCCATCCAACTTGGACAGTTGGAAATCATTGTTTCCATTGCATCCTAAAATCATATAAGGGTCACTCCATATTGCATCAAATTTGGAGTGTCTTCCCAGTTTGGCTCTATCTGCATCCCATTTCAGGACCAAGTGTCCTTCCTGGAAGTTTCTAGCCTTTTCCTTCCTATCAACTTCACCTAAATTTGAGCCTGATCCTTCTCCATCACTTGCATAGCTTTACTCCTCAGTTCCTCAACCTCCATGAGCTCTTCGTATCTGACATATATGGCCCCGAATTCAAATAATTCCAGCTACTTGATAAGCTCCAATGTTGGTAATTCAAGGGGATATTGGTAACCTTTTCTTCCCTGCCATAGGACCAGACTGTAAGGAGAGTTGTTAGTTGACCTCTTTAGGGGTAATCCTATTAGCCCACAAGGCTTATTTCAACTTTTTGTGTCATGTTATCTTGTTCTCATCTAGAGTCCTTATGATTTTCAAAATATTTTTATTGGTGGACTCATCCTGGGCCATTACCCTGAGAGTAATAATTTGAGTAAGTTCTTAAATAGTTCCATTTTTCACTACCCATTCAGATATTTTACTCCCGAGAAAAGCTAAGGATTTATCTAATATTATAGTGGAAGGAACACCAAATATTGTCATAATACCCTCATATAAATCTAGGATGTTGGCCTCATATTTACTTCCTTGAGTGAAACTACCTCTATCCACTTGGTGAAAGTAATTTGTGGCTATAAAGATCCATTTATGAACCAAGCTAGAGAGTTGAGTTAATCACTCCAATAAAATCCATTCCCCATTGTATGAATGGCTCATTTACAGAAATGGGGTGGAGTGGAAGGGCTGCTAACTCCTCTTTACCTATGAAGAAGGCACACTTCTTACATTTCCTAATCCATGCATAATAATCATTAAAGAGGTGAGGAAAGTAATACCATGCCTTCATAATTCTAAGAGATGTCACCCTTGGGGAAAAATGGCCACCTGTTTCTCCATCATGAAACTCATGTAATACCTTCTCTATCTGATTTGTTTTGATGCATCTTAGGAGGATACCAATTCACATCATTTTTAAACAAAAAATCATCAACTAATGCAAATGGAAATACAATGAAACCTGGAATACCTTCTTTTTTCCTTACTCACAATTCTTGAGGACATTGACTCGTTTGGAGGAAGTGGACTATTATCTCAAGTCCAGCAAGGATTGGGTGAGGCATTGGACGATTTCTCTTGATCATCTTGAACTACAAGGATGGCCTCTTCATCTACATGCTAACTTGAAACTAGTTGCTCGCACAAAACTTTTCCTCTAACTAATTTGGTCACGTTGATATCAATGTCATACTCCATGACCTTTTTTATATAACCAACACTTTTCTCATTAAGGTCCTTGTTTAAAATAAAATCTTTTACACTCGCATGTGTAACTAGTAGATGAATTATGTTATTTGACACTAGATGCGTGAATTTATTTAAACTTATTATCATAGAAAGGACATGTTTCTCAATGAACAGAATATCTTAATATTTTCCAAAATAAGTCCATGGCTTAATTTTGGTCAACTAGCATGCAAATTTTCAAATGGGCATAACTTTTGATCCAGTGCTCGAAATTTGACAAACTTTATATCGTTGGAAAGGTCTCGATGTCCTCTATGCCATGGAAACCTGAAATATTAATTTTGGTGAAGTTAGGTGGGAGAAAAATAATAAAATGTACTCAGCTCCAAAAAGTGCAATTCCAGGCATTCCAACCACCATAATTAATGAAGTATGGAGCCCATTTCTTCTCCAGCAAGCAAGACATCATGAAGGAATGACCTTGATAGGCTGCCCATGCCCCTTTTCAAAAATTTAATGCATCTTGTTTATGGGTGGGAGCAAAATTTTGAGTTTCCCTTTTCTCTCTCTCTCCCACATTCTTCTATATATTGTAAACACTTCTCATTTTGGGGAAGAGATATTTTGGGAGCTTGGGGAGACTTTGTCAAATTGTTTTCTCAACTTCATTGAGCTACAGACCTCCATATAAACTTTGCAAGTGTATCTATGCCTCTATTTTACAAATATAGTGGATTGTGCATTATTTGAAGCAATAAATCTGTGTATTGTGGTTTCTTCTTTAACCCTTTCTCAATTTTATTGTAATCCCATGCCTCTCCATTACTGCTATTCTATTTTGTGCATGTTCTCTAACACTTGCAGGTTCATATTGTTGTGTTTATTGGAGATTTGGTAATGGGTGCATGCTTGGGACTGTGTTAAATCTTGTCTAACCTCTCTCAACTATATTTCATTCTATTTTCCTCCCTCAACAAAATGTTTCACACCCCTCTTTTTGGTGTTATCACCTCTTTAGTGTAGGATTTGTTCATTTTCATGCTCTCTCCCTCTCCCTGGTCCCTTGGAAATTATAGGTTAGGAGTAGATAGTAGATTTTCCCTTCATTAGGAGTAGTTTTAGCATTAGTTTAGGAAGAAGAACCAAATTTTCTCTGGAGAGTTTTCTCAACTGCAAAGTCCCACACTTTGAGACAATTCCATGTTGCCCAGTTACACTGATTTCCTAGACAACTCACTTGCAAGCAAATCAGAGGGTGTTGTAATTTGGTGATAACAATTCTGGCACGCCTAGTGGGACAAAAGGAAGTCTTTATTTCATTGCAGTGAGATTGGTGTGTTCTTGTTGTAATTTCCAACCTTTTGAGGCTTTGTAACAAGCACATCTGGCGACTCCAAAGGGAAAAATCAAGTGGTTTCAGCAGTGTTAGTTTGTCAAGTTCATGAGAAGAATTCAAACAAGGTCTAGAGTAAGAGAAGAAGGTATTTTTGAATATTTGCAGTTATCTCCAGGGAGAGGAAGGAGGAAGAAGATTTCAGAGATCACCATCTCCACCAAACAGAACATTGTCAACACCTCCACCTGGTAGGCCATTTATTCAGTCAACTAGAATTCTTAGACCAATTAGAATGGCTCACCAAAAACCACCACCACCACAAAATCCTTTTTTCAACTTTACAGGCAACAGTAGCCCACTTGCCCTTAATGCACAAAACCCAATCCTAGTTGCAACATTGAAGAATATCCCATACTTCACTGGGGAAAATCACACAACTCTGATTGATCACATTCAAGACATTGCAAATGTATGTGTTATACATGAGGTCAATGAGATGGATGTGGTAGTCAAATTATTGGCTTCTTCTTTCAAAGGAAAATATTTACAATGGTTTAGAAGCCTAGGAGCAGGATCAATTAATAATTGGGATCAATTGTGCATTGCTCTTTGTGGCCAGTTTGGAGAAAAGGCGGACAACTTATCTATGTTGGAGCAATTAACCACAATCAAGAGAGCACCAAACAAGCAAATGGTTGATTTCAATTTCAGATTTCAAAGGACATGGGATAGGATTCCAATTACCATGAGACCGGCAACTGAAGGTGTTTTTCTCTACTTCCTAAAATATTTAAATTCTAATATAGCCATGATGATACAATCTATGAGGGTACAAATTTGCCCACAACTTATAACATTCGCTATTAGAGCTGAAAATTGTTTGATCCAAGCCAGTAAAATTGCACCCAGGCCACCTATGCCTCTTTATCTGGAATTAGGGAATCCAAGTTCTAGTCAAGCACCTACATTAGCTCCCATTCCTGCCCCAAAAAATCAGAATTCTAATGAAGCTTCTACTTCTTCTTCTAGCACCTCAAACGAGCTCCAAGAAGTCATGAAGCAGTTGCAAAACTTAGGCAATGAATTGGTGACAATTAAGAGGCAAAAAGCTCAAAATTTTAGATCATACCAGCCTCAAGCTCAACCCAATAGACCCCCATATCATCCAAACAAACCACCTACCCAAGCTGCTAATCAGAACCAAGGACAACCTCCTACTAGTAGACCATTTCAGCCTTATAATCCTAATGTTACTTCTACATCTAGAGCCTTGGTTCCAACTCAAAATAACATGGCACAAGAATATGAATGGTGCTTCCCATGTAATCAACCTCACAATCAAGCAACATGTTTCAATGGCGTCTTTGAACCAAACTTTGATGATGACAACGGTTGGTGTGCCTCAAGAAACAAATCAAGAAGAAAGTCAATAACAAGCAGCTACCCAAGAAGCACCTCCAAGTGAAACTACGCTTGTGAATTGGCAAGTTGAGGATTTTTGTGGCATAAATCAGGCTCCTTCTCAAGGTGTGACAACTAACACAAGGTCTAAGAAGAGGAATTTAGAGGAAGGGCAATCATCTAATCCATGTGTTACTCAGCCCCCTGTCACTCTACAAGGAGTTAACAATCCAAGTACAGCTCCAAATGTGCATAATAAGCCCAAGCCACCTTCTAGACCAGCTCATGTACCAATTGTAGCAGCTCATGTGCAAGAGAAGGTTGTGCCAAAGCAAGGGAATAACAAAAGGATAGCTCTTCTCCTTTCAATATCATAGGATCAAATGAAGAAAACAAATGTAAACATCTCAATGTGGGAGTCATTAGCTATCCCGGGCCAAAGAGACCTATTGCAAGCAGCCATGGAAAATTGGTCTGCATCAAATGAGTTATCCAAAGATCAAGAGAAGGTGCTCACTAATGCATCTCCACAATAAGGCAATCAAGGAGGTCAACAAGGTAAAAACATGAAGCCTCCTTCATTCTATATATCTCTCATCATTGGAAACAATCTTGTACACAATTGTATGATTGATTCGGGAGTAAACATTTTTGTGATGCCCAAGCAAATAGTTGATCATTGGGCCTTCAGTATGAATTCATTTCTAAAGGTGTAGTGTAATTAGATGGAACAATAGTGACAACTATTGGTGTAATAAAAGGATTGAGCCTTACACTACATGCCTGCCCCAATGTCACAATATTGCAAGATGTATCAGTTATTGAACTTGCCACCACTCTTCACTCTGTGTTTGTCAAGAGATTTCACGGCTAAAATTGGAGGCTATTTGTCTGCTGATTGGTCACATATGTTGTTCAGAATGAGGTATGGAGCTAAGGCTACAATCAAATCTGAACCTATTGTAAACTTTCATATTGAGCCATATGTACCAAGCTCGATCAATGCAAATTGCTCATCTTTTGATCAAGAAGATTTCCAAGCACTCCAGAGACAAATACCAAGGTTGGAGGCATTCCAGACTTAACTCTTGATGAATGGGAAAATAAGAGGCATGCTTTTGATCCATACAAGGAGATGGAAGAAGACTGAGTTGGGGATTTATTGTTTGCATGAAGAAAATCCACATCTCCCTAGCATCACCAAATTAGATGAAAAGGATGATAATGGAGTATGGAAACTATTTCTTTGATGGTTCAAGGAGTAGCAAGGTTCTGGAGGAGGAGCAATGTTTGTGTCACCTCAAGGTATTAAATACTACTCAGCTTTCCATTTTCAGTTTTCTTGTTCAAATAACACAACTGAGTATGAAGCATTGATCCATGGATATTGCATTGGGCAAGAAAGAGAGGTATTAAGAACTTGCAAGTTTTTGGAGATAGTGAGTTGATTGTAAACCAAGTTAGAGGGTTAAACACTGCCAAGAATGATCTTCTAAAGAGCTACAAGAACTGGGTATGGGATCTCATTGAAGACTTTGAAGCATTCAACATTGAGGTCATACCAAGGAAGAAGAATGAGGCTGCGGACAGACTTGCAACAGTTAGAGCAGCATTTGATGTTGTTGAAAGTATCAAAGAGATCAAATCAACCTGATATCAAAGTGGTTGTAAGGCCAGCTATTCCAGATAACAATACAAGTTGGAAAGTATTTGAAAGTGATCAACAAATCATAAATTTTTTGCAAGAAGAAGCTGAATTCTTTATGCTAGAAATCAGGACAAACTAGAGCAGCAGTATGGTGATCAAGTGGTTCAATTGAAGACAAGTAAACTCCTTAAAGGCCTTGTGACTTTGGAGTCAATCTTCAATCCCAATGACCAATTCTGAAAAGAGAAAGAAAACATTCAATTCAAGGGTGAAGACTCAAAGTCTATTTCAGTAGGTGATGGTAAGATGCTACAAATCAGTAAGGTAAGTACTCAGCAAAAAAAATATGATTTCATCCAACTTTGTCAAGAATTTCTAGATGTCTTTGCTTGGAATTATAAAGACTTGAGAGGTTTTAATCCAAGGTTGGCACAACATACCATCGAGAATTGGATCTGGAATCCAAACCCATTAGACAGAAGAAAAGGCTAGTGAATCCTCATATTGAACCTCTCATGAGAAAGGAATTGAATAAACTCATAGAGGCAAACATCATTTTTCTAATCAAGCACTCAAGTTGGGTTGCAAAATTGGTGCCAGTACGGAAAAGAAACAGAAAAATCAGATTGTGTGTGGATTTTCAGGATCTAAATAGAGCTTCTCTCAAAAACCATTATCCACTTCCTTCAATGGAACAAATCTTGCAAGTAGTAGCTGGTTCGGAGAGGTTTTCATTGTTGGATGGCTACTCAAGTTATAATCAAATAATGGTAAAAGAGGATGATCAATTCAAGACAACCTTCACCATCAAATGGGGCACATATGCTTATAGGAAAATGCCATTTGGGTTATCAAATATCAAAGCTACATTCCAGAGAGCAATAGATATGGCATTCAAAGGGTTGATTAACAAGATGGTGCTTGTTTATCTAGATGATATCACTGTGTTCTCCAAAAACGCAGCAGACCACCTCTTTCACCTCAGACAAGTCTTCCAGAGATGCAAGAGATTTAGAGTGTCTTTAAATCCCTGAAAAAATGTATATTCTTGGCACATGAGGGAAAGCTATTGGGTCACATTGTTTGAAAGAAGGATTGACCATTGATGTTGAAAGAGATGAAGCTATCTGAGAACTTCCTTTTCCTAGTCACAAGAAGGCTCTCCAAAGTTTCTTAGGGAGAATCAACTTTGTCCACAGATTTGTGCCCTGATTTTTCCACTCTTGTTAAACCATTAACTATGATGTTGAAGAAGAATGTGGCATTCAAATGGACAGTATAGGGTAAAGGATAGTTTTGAGGCCATCAAACAAGCCATATCTCAGGCCCCAACTCTCATAAACCCATATTTTTCAAAGGACTTCATGCTCTATGCTTTCGGTGGTTCGGATACAATCTCAGCCATCTTGGTACAGCTGAATAAAGAAGGTTGGAGCATCCCATAGCTTTCTTCATTCAAATCTTGGAAGACTATGAGGTGAGGTACTCTTTTATTGAAAAGCATGTCCTCGTTGTTATAAGAAGCC
This sequence comes from Taxus chinensis, assembly GCA_019776745.2. Lineage (NCBI taxonomy): Eukaryota > Viridiplantae > Streptophyta > Pinopsida > Cupressales > Taxaceae > Taxus > Taxus chinensis. The sequence goes on from CM034148.1 coordinate 630,411,562, forward strand.
TAAAGAAGTTTAGACACTTGGTCTCAAACAATAAAATTCAGTTGTTAGTGTCTCATGCTAGGGTAAAATAATTTCTCCTAAACCAAAGTATTTAAATGAGAAAAGGGCATGTTAGATCACTCGTGTGATGGAGTATGATATTGAAATTAAGGTTACCAAGTTGGTCTGTGGCAAAGGTTTATGTGAGAAACTAGCTTCCAATCAACATGTTGAGTTAAATGATGAAGAAGAACTTGTCCTAGCATTGTAAAATGATCAAGAACATCCAGTTGATGGTGTACCCACTCCATGTTGGACTCAAGATATGGTGCATTATCTTCAAACATGTTTATGCCCTCCAGAGTTGAGCAAGAAAAAGAGAAGATACTTCAGATTACAGTCCATTCTATATGCTCTCATTGATGGTATCTTGTTCAAGAATGATGTGAATGGAGTCCTTCTAAGGTGTATCCCAACATATCAGACTGAGAAGGTGCTACATGAATTCCATGATGGAGAATTGGGAGGCATTTTTACTCCATGAGTAACAGATCTCAAGATCATGAAAGTTGGTTACTATTGGCCTACATTATTCAAATGATTGTATGCATGGATTAAAAAATGTAAAAAGTGTGCATTCTTCACTGGAAAAAAAAAGCTAGCAGTGTTGTCATTGCATCCAATCTCAGTAGATCAACCTTTCATGCAATGGGGATTAGAATTCATTAGGGGTCATCAATCCAAATTCAACTTCAATGTCACAAATGGATTCTAACAGCTACAAACTATTTCACCAAGTGGACCAAAGTAGTAGCACTCAAAGAGGCAAATGAGTCTAGGCATCTTAGAATTCTATGAGGGGATAGTAACTAGGTGTTGAGGCCAATTTTACCTTAACAGTTGGTCTGGTATCATAATAGGTCAAAACTGACTCAACCTCGAGCTATGGCAGGGTTTCTAAGGTACCTACGAGATGTGATAGGTGTATGATTGGTTGCTCTCCGTGAAGAATGAATGAAATAAGATAATTTCCCTATAATTAAACCTAGAAATCAAAGACACTGCATAAAATGGAATTAGTAAAATGGGTAGGGCAGGTTGACTGGCAAAGGCCAGTTCCCTAGAAGCCAGTTACCTAGAATTAGTAATATGCTTCCCATAATTCTTCAGTGGCCTCTTGGATTTTTCGGGTAGATGAAAATATGGTTTCTAGGTGATCAATGGGGGCTCCACGGATGGCACACAACTCCAAGCCATGCAGTAAGTCTTATTGTTCCCAGTGCAAAGGGTGTTGGATGATCGCAAGTGAATTGATGTTGGTAATTGGGTGACTAGTTCCTGATATGGCCATCTATAAAATCCATGCTTGGCACAAATATTAGTAACGTAAATGTGGTGCATTAATTGATGATAGATCCTAAATAAAATTGATTATTAAGTAAAAAAAAGCACAGGAATCGCGGGCGATTAGGCTAATCACAGGTGAATCTGTGAAATATGAACAAACTACTAAAAGAGATAATTTGATTATTTAAAATGAAATTATGATCTTCTTAGGAGAAAAAGTGATACTAGAGATGACTAAACAAGTTTAAAATAAAAGGATGAAATCATAGAGCAAGACAAACCTTTGAATGATGATGTGTGATGAGAGATTTCCTGTGATGGTGTCTGGATGGTGAACGAGCATGAACATATCCCAAATGCTTGAAGGGTTTATTTGATGGCAAATGATGTTGATAAGAACTTGGTAATGTTGCTTGAATGCTTGAGAAAACTTGTTAGTGCTCTGGTTTGTCTAGATATTCATGAATGGTCTCGAAGAGAGGTGGAAATCTTGGTATTTATAGATCACCAGCGTTCGACAGAATCATCGATGTTTTCAGGGCAGTTAGAGCTAGGGTGAGATACAAAGTGATAAACCTTCCATTTTGAACTTAGGTGTGGGGGATTTAGGGAAATTATGGTTGGATAAATTATATAGGTCAAGTGTGATTGGTTTAGAGGTGGATAGGGGTAGTTAGGATAGAATATGGATAATTTCAAACATTTCCAAATTTAATCTAGCCCTAACTAGGTGAGAAGTGAGAAGTGGTTATAGGGATAAGTTAGAGGTGGTTAGGGTTTTTTTAGAAGGTTTCTTATTTAAAATAACTAGTGAGTTAGGAGGAGTCCACATGGTGGCATATGAGGGTGGAGTATATTATCTATTTTATTTATTTAATTAATTAATTAATTACGAGAAGGGTAATTTGACATTAGGACATGTGGGGTAAATTAATTAATTGAATGGGAGGTGGTAGTGATGGATGTTGTAATGATGCAATAATAAATTTGAAAGGTAAGTGGATGGGAATATTATTTGATTGTTTGTGTAAGGATGGGGTGTGTGATTTTTTGGTGTCTACATTTTCCCCTTTTGTCTGATGTCTTAGCAAGGCATTAGACAAAAACAATTAACAGGGTTTTGATTGTATGGGTGTTTTGAATGTATCGCAATACAGGAAACACCAATTGTTTGTATGTGCGTTGTTACCTTAGTTCAAGGGGGTATTTAAACAAAGTGTGTTGCCAATGGATCATCTTGATAGGGAAACCAAGGGGTTTTCACCTATAGATGTGTGATCTATGGAGGTGGGCTTATTTTGATAGGAACGCCAAGTGATGGAGGGCCAAAGGGCACATGTCCCATAGACGTATGAGGAGTCCTGGAAGTTAGTGTTTTCTTGTTGACTTGAGTGTTTAGGTCCTTTGAAACTAGAAAACTAGTGCAAAGGTGTTTTTTTTGTGTTCAAGGGCACAAATAGCAATGGTTGTTACAAATAGGGTGAATCGCAGGAATTTAGGGTAATCACCCGGGTTTGGAGATAGAAACATCAATGATTAGATTAGGGTAAAAACAAGGTATTATAATCACCCGAGTTCTTTGATTGTTTATTTTAATTGTGTAAAAATGTGTTTGTTGAATCAATTTGATCATTTTGAGGTGATTTTGGGAGATTTAAAGTGATGGTGTCCTCCAGTAGACAACGAAAACCACCAACAACTAAGGTAATTCATTTTTTAACCTTTTTTTGTGTGTTTTTTGGTATTTTTAGGATCTCACGGTTGTGTTTGAGGAATGCGGGTGCCCTAGCCAGAGTCACTAGTGATTGATGCAATATCATGTGACTTGTATCAGAATTGTTGGTGATTGGGATGAATCATTAGTGATTCATCTATATTTTTGGTAGTTTTTGTGAAGTAGGAATGTTTGATGTTTTAGATGTTGATGGTTCAAAATATTGGTGTGTGTTTTGATTTTTGATATGTTATTGATGATGTTTTTGACATACTAAGTGTTGGTTTTGTTCATTTTTGCAGGTGGAGGTGAAATTAAACATCTGGGACCATATTCTATTGATATTGGAGGAGGTTAGGATAGATATGTCTAATGAGGATTGGGCTCATGTGGATGTTGTGGGTTTTGGGTCCATGAGGTTTTATAGATGGATTCACAAATTTTTGAGTTTAATTTTGGCATTGCTAGAGAGGTGGAAATCTCCCACTAACACATTTTGTTTTCCTACAGGTGAGATCACTATTACCTTGGAAGTTGTGCACCATATTTTAAGACTACCGATCCGTAGGTCCCGTAGTGTATACCATCACTGAGGTAGAGAGGGATGGTGTGATGGCCATGTTGTATGGGGAGGATGTTTGATATATCATATATGATTCCAAGGGTTTTGCTTACATTCGTGTTTATTCCACTTATGATAACGGGCCATGTTCAGATGACCATGATGATGATGGCTATCATGTGGTATAGCTTTCCTGACTCAAGGAGTGGTAATTTTCTGTGGATGATGACAACAGTTATTGATGAGATGATGGAACATCAGACTATTTTTGAGTGGGGGCCCACTCTTCTTGTAAAGACATTCAGGGAGTTGTGCACCTAGAAGGCTCACAAACATTATGGTATTGATATTGGTTTTCTACTACATTCGTGGGCCTTAGAGCACATAGTTATTGCTCAACCAACAGGGTTACCATGAGCCATCGGTGATCAACAACCTAGTTTTATGAGGTGGATATCGAATAGAGTATGTGCAAGGAAGAGGAGGAGAGCTAGATTTAATAGGGATTTTTTGACTGGACTCTAGGTGGGAGATGTTGTTTGGAAACCATACTTGGATTTACCGACATGACCTGAGTATCCACAAAAATTCACTTTGCTTACAATAGCCTATATAGATATAGGAACGGAGGGTAGGTTGAGCACGACTTACTGCATTTTGATCGCATTAGGAGATAGTTTGGACTATAACGTGGAGTTCCCTAGGATCCCATTTAGTATAGGCAAGAGGAGATGGATGTAAATACTCCGAGGGCAGCGGTGGCAAGACCTACCATTGTTGAGGAGTTGTTAGGGGCTACAAGCCCCAATGAGGAGGGATTTATTGTATTGATTGATGATGTGGGGGTTACTCCTAAGTATACGGCATGGTGGGCTATAGCTTTGAGAGGTTTTGATAGAGTTTGAGTAGCACAGAGATGTGCATAACGAGTGAGACAGGTACATGCTCAAGTAGAGGGAGGAGCACAAATGAGGAGATGTAGATCTAGATTCATAATGAGGAGGAGGAGGGAGATGATGACATAGTTGTTGTCATTGTAGTAGTGATGGCTGAGAAGATCCTAATGGAGGGTGATAGGGACATGGATCAGAGAGAGCGTGATGATTTGATTGGTGTTTGGGATACCCTCATTACAGAGAGGGATGGATTGATTGTGGAGCGAGACAACCTCTAGGAACAACTTGTATAGGTATATGTTGATAAAGACAAGTACAAAGTACATAGTGATACACTAAAGAAGGCTTGGGGATCACATGGCCTTCTATATATGGCACAGAGCTATCAGTGATGACTGATCTGGTAGGCAGAAGGGAGCATCTGCAACACCTCCATCTGGTATGATTTCAGTGGTGCATTATGACATTGTGCGGGAGGAGAGGGATTACTATGTGGATTTGGTTATCAAGAACTACCTAGATGCCACATTGTATGTAGATCATGTGGCTGCTAGAGGGGGAACCACATCAGTAGTGAAGCCTAGTGCTAGTACAGCAAGCACGAGACAACATCCTCAGAGGCCAAAGAGAGTGGAGGGTGGATATGGAGGAGCTAGATCTGAGGTTATTGTCACGAGTGTTCCTAGAGGAGGTGGAGATGTTGGTGTAGCTAGAAGCACACCTATTCCCGGAGGAGAGGGTGGTGTTAGTACTATTCTTGGAGATGTTGATTTTACTACATGATTGAATATGATATGATAGGCTCATAGAATCCCATTTTTGTATGATGAGGACATATATTGATCTTTTGACATGGTTTATGATGTACACCAAACTTTAATTTATATATACACTATGATGATGATGGATTTATGGCATTTTAATTTTTATGTGTTAGATTTTATATGTTTTTACTTAGAAAGGTCTTAATGTTTTAGATGGATTCTGATGAATGTAATATGCTAAAATGCTTGGTTACATATATTTTATATGTGATTAAATGTTTGATTGATTTTAATGGTCTATAAATGTGATCCAACATGTGCCAAATCAAAAATGTATCTTAAATAAAATGAAGTAAAAATAGAATAATTGCCCCCACTAGGAATTTGATATATACATGATGGGTCTCGAATAACACTCGCACTTGTAGCCTTATCAAATGTTAAATAAGATTATAAATGGGTATTTACACAAATCATGATAGAATGTGAGTTCAAGTGAAAGGAATTTTCTAGGATGACAAAAGGGATTTTGTGTGTATACACCAATGTCGGAAAAAGGGTTCTCCTTTTCAAAGGTTTCAAAGGGATGATGCCCCAGCTTTTTATATTATTTTGAATAAAACTAATCGATGCGGGAAGCTTGCTATGATGGGAAAGTTGATCGATGTGAGAATCTTTCCTAGATGATTTTTGTTTTTGAAGGCTGATCAATACGGGAATCCTTTCATATGATTATCCATCCTTCGAGGGTATGGTCTACATTTTGACTTTTGACTAAGATGGTCATCCTTTAAGGGATCAGTCCATCATATTAATTGGTATTCATCCTTCAAGGGATCATTATACTTTTGTTTTTAGTCCTACAAATATTTTTCCTTCAAGGGATCAGTATATTATATTTTGATGTTTTGATAATAGAAGCATCCAAATGATTTTTCATATGTTTTTTAAGTTGGCGAAAAAAAACCCTAATAGACTATTTTAAAGAAGGGGATAAAATGTGTACCCGACCTACACACACATGCCCCATGTCATGTTTTATTGGTATGAGATGAATGGGTGTAGTGATTTCAAAGGGATTCCATTAAAGGAAGGAATTTTTCCATGTGAAAGATGCATTGGATAGAGTTGTGGTGCTCATCTTTAAGGTGTACTTAGGATGCTAACGGATGACCACATCATTACAATGATATGATGAAGTGATAGGATTTAGAGGTAACTACTATCATGACCATATATTATTTAACTGTAAAAAGGCCACATGTGTGAGGCATTCAAAGGTTCCCTTTTGGGTTCTCCATCAAGAGAAGCAAGATGATACACTCCTGACCCATACTTGTGAGTGATAACGTATGGACCAATCCAATTGGGGGAAAACTTTCCACGTTTACTCCATTCTAATGTAGTAACATTTTGATTCTCTTTAAGTATAAGATAACCAATTTTAAAGTCACATTCTTTGACATGTTTATTTTATGATTTGTTAATGCGTTGTTGATAGACTTAATGATCTTTGAGGGCCACTAGACTCTTTTCATCCAATAATTCAAGTTGTACTAAGTGGTCTTGGCAATGCTCTTCATCAGGGATGAAATCTTTGAAAGATACACAAAGTGACAGAATTTAAATTTCAAGAGGTACAATGGCTTCATAGCCATAGACAAGTGAATAAGGTGTAGTGCCTTTAGATGTGCAGATGTTAGTTTGATAAGCCAAGAGAACAAATGGGATTTCGAGATGCCAGTTCATGCCTACATCATCTAATGTTTTCATAAGGATTTTGTTAAGTATTTTTGTTGGAGGACTTGACATGCCCATTTTTTTTAGGATAATATGGTGATGAGAAACTAAGTTTCATGTTAAATTTATCACAGAGTGATGCAACCTAGAATTTACTGTTAGAAACCTAGGTGCGTTGGCACATCACTCAGCCTGAGATGAGCATTCACCGAAAGCACAAAAAGGTACTAGGCCCCTCTTTAGAGTTTCTTGTGGAGGATGTTAGTGTGATGATGTTTAAACATATTCAGATTAATAAGTAGACATAAACATTCCTCAGTGTAAAATCTAGATCTAGATCTTAGAGAATCATAATAAATGAACTAAACAATAACTATGATAAGATTAACCATACAAGAACTAGATTCAGTCATGTCTAACACCATTATCCAATCAACATATTCCATTTCATAATTACTATAAAACATAGAAGCTTCTTATACTGTAAAGTATCTCCATGAGTCATGTGCTCTTTAAAATCAGCAGCATAACTCTATAATAATTCACCACTCACACTAAACTATGCAAGTCAATGCATATTTATAGGGGTGGGGACTTGCCCTTCACCACCCATGCACTTATCAAAATAGGTCACATGCTGATAATAGCCATGCGCCTTTACAATAGTATGCACAAAATGCAAGTTCTCTAACAATAGATGTCCTATAGTTAACTCCAAGTAGAAATCCTATTATTAGCTTAAACTATGCATGGCGCTTATCTATCGTTTGTTCCCAAAATACCATTGCAGAGTAGTGTGATTCTTCATATCTAAGTGTTCTCTACATGTTATCTCCAAAATTATCCCTTATCCACAAAAATAGCTATGTCCTGAGCTAGGGCACTTTAATACTATTATAGCACCACATGCTTCCAACACCCTATATTCACATGCCCAATACTCAGAATATTTCTAGTTGTTCAACATTACCTCACACTAGAGTACATTGCCACCCTTGTAATGGGAATTCTTTCCTGATTTCTCCAATAATAAAGAATAAGTAATGAAATAATGAATGAAACAATATATAAAAGAATGAATTTTTACTCTGAAGCACCTTCTTCCTCAATTGGAAGGATTAACTGTAGATATTTAGTTTTGATTTCAGTATCCAATGTCTTTGAGTCACTTAGTGCATTCCTTTTTTTCTCTAGAATATCAGTGGCTATGTCATCTAATTCATCCCGAGTGATCTTTTATTTCTCATTTTGTAGTACCCAGACAACATTGGTCATACCTAACAACATTCCCTCCATAAGGTCCATCTTTTGTGCTATGAGTTTCCCAATCTCATTAATTATATCCTTGTGCAGATTCTGGGTTGCTGCGAGGGCCTCACACTTTTTTTACCAATGCCAACCTTCCTGTGCATCCAAGTGTTTCATCCTTCATTACCTTATAGAACTTAATTATCCTCCACTAAAGTTCTGGTCCTTATTATGACATTTGGTGCCACACATAAATTAAGAGCTTGATCAGACTCTCTTCAGTACATCCTTCAATTTTTGGAGCAATGCCTCATATATTGAAAATTTTATATCAATAGTGGCCCTTTCTCTTGTTTCTTCTTCCCTTGCATCTTTTTTCTTAGGGAGGCACATTGGTTCCTCATCCAAAAGTAGGAGAACTATTGTGCGTAGATAGTGCAACTTAGACTTGAAGTCCTAAAGCACCTTCTCCTGAAACTCAGGCCTCTACAGTAGAATCTCATCTGCAATCTACTCCGCCACTGTCTTTACATTCTGGGCCTCCACGACTACATTATCTCACTCCTATGTAAGGCACTTGATTTTTGTGTCCTTGTCCTTTTTATCCTCTAGTAGCACCCAGATAATTTCCACCTTATCCATATATCGGTGTGTTAATTTTGTGGACACCTTAATCAAAGCATTGCTTACCTGCTCATCTGAAAAGTGGCTTCCCTTAATGTTTATATGGCACGTATGAGATGCCTTTCTCATCTTCTTCAAAGTTCACACCTCCTCATAGACATCAAAATCAAGATCATCCATGTGATTTTGCATGCCCTAAGATAGTTTCTTACGAGTGTGTTTATTGGCCATTTCAGGGTCCATCCAATCCCAGCTATATAATTATTTGTTAGGTAGTGTACTCTTGAAACAGGCTCGAATAGTTATTGAAATTTCATTCAGATAACTCAAGTTTTGAGTACCTATTGCTTCTTCTTCTTCATGCGCACCTACATTCTCACCAATATCCTCGTGCACTAATGTGTCCTCTTCTTTCTGTTCATGTAAGCTTGCATCCTGTGGGAAAGTGTCTTCAACCACCTGGTTAACCTCGTCCTCATCTTTCCCTTCTTCCTGCTTGGGGCACATGAGGACCTCTATATCCCCACCAACACTTCTTTCTCCTTCACCAGAGATATATTTGTGAATACTCACACTAGGGTCTATAGTCTTATAGACTATGCGCTCGCTAATATCTTCATCATCCTATATTTCCACACTGGGAGTGGCCTTAGCTCTATCTCCACTCATTCTTAGAGTTTCTTTTAATTCCTACATGCTTGGCTATGGAGATTCCCCCTCACTAACTTGAATAGGAATATATTTTCTTGTGCTTTTTATTCTCCTTCTCTTCATCCTTTATAGGATTCATGCACGGTAATTTCCTTAACTGGCTACGAAGTTCCAGCACCAATGTCTCTTGAAGCATGCCTCTTCCCTAGAATCCTTCTGGTGTGCACAAGTATGGCACTATCTTCATGTTCCTCTTGTTCTAGGATGTTTTTCAATCCTGTATGTGTTGGGGCTTTCATAGTAGGGAGCGTAGATGTAACATTCCTTGAAGTCCCCACTATTTTCTTCTTCATATCAGGTCCAGGGAGAGCCATATTTGTGCCCTTCACCACTTTTTCGTACTTGAACCTTAGCCTTAGGTAAATGTAGATGCACGCTAGTTCAATCTTCCCTACAACCAAACTCTCCTGTGTGATGTCAACATTATCAGACTCTGTGATTTCTACATAGGCCTCCTTACCTGGCCATATATATGTTTTCCCATGGAATGTGAATGTTTACATACTCTTTTTCGGCGTTGAACTGGAGCTGACGCGTGTCAGGAAATCTATTCACAAATTCCTTAAAATATCTTGTAGTAAACGCAAAGGTAAACTTACACCATGGGATCTTCTCTCCAGACTGCATGTGGAAGCACCCCAAGCTGAAATGTTAGTAAACTGTGAATTCAACTTCTCCATCTAAAACCTTTAGTAGCTCATGCAGAATGCGTCATTCTCCCTCAAATGCCCTACACATTCTATAGAACCAGTTGTCCAAGTGTCATTTTTATGTGTTGGAAACTAACCCACGCAATATGGACTTGGCATATATTTTTGCTAAGGACTTATTCTCCAACGGAAACTCCCATATATTTTCCCTAGGACCATCCGGTACCCCCAACTTCACTGAACACAATTAATAACATAATTGCACCCTAGGTTATCTTCTCACCTTTTTCTGCTTGGATGTGCACCTTGTTCACTAAGCTCTCTCTAATGTAACCAAAAATTTTGTAGTAGGTCTTGTTGGCCATTTCATGCGTTATATGCAACCAACACATGTTTACCTCAGTCCATTGCTCAGTGGCCCTTATTTTACTCCCTTCTAACTGCACTGTTACTCTGGTATCCATGTATGAGATATTGGTGACCTTGAAAGCTCGGCCCCCCTTCTTATACTTGTATAGGGCTATTATGGCATCAATACCCTCATCATCTGTTAAGTCTCTAGCAATTTCTAAACCTATGTCGCACAGCCTGGTAACTTTTCCAATCAATTTAGCAGTTATCCTCATTCACCTACCCGTGAAATAGAAATAATCTTCATCGACCCTATGACATTAGCCATTGCTACAATTACTTGGGCTTTCCAAAGTAGGGAAACTCTAGGATCTACATTACGCCCATGCTCTCAAGTAGTTTCTTCACCGAGGCATACAAAACCCTAGTGTCGTCTGCTAGTCGTCGGATAGTCTTTCTATTGACTTCTTTCACGATGTCCTTCATACAACCTCTGTAACCCTACACTAAGTAATACTTATTTTCCATGGCCTCCCTTCGATGAATCCTTCTGGATATAGCATTTCCACCAACCACTCCTCTGTTGGGTTGTCAACCTCCTTCTATACTATTGGAGCTTTCTATGGTTCCATCACCCCTTTTGATTCTACAAATGCTTAAAAACCGTAGATACGAAATGAAAACTATGGTCTCCCTTCCATTATGCACATGTGCCTCTCCTTAAATCCTACTTTTGTGCCTAGGTACTCAACACCGTGCTTCACAATGTGACAAGTTTACTCAATCTACAAAATGCTCTTCGTCTGCAGCTCTTCTTCACACTTCGAAATTTTTTCTCAAGTTAGTAAGGTAGAAAATGACGTTGATAACACCAAATTTAAACCAAGTTTCAAAAATTCCCTTTATTAATTGCTCCACCTACCACCGTACATGGCATTGATTTCTCTTGAGCATGTTGCACACCTCATTATCCGATGCCTCAAACTCTTGCATTTGTCATAATTTTCTAGCGCACCGTTACTTATCTGTCACAGATATCCTCTACCTGGACTTCCTTAAGTTGAAGTAGTTTATCCAATGTGACCCAACATATGTAGTCTCTAATGGTGCAGCCTCCCTTTAATTATACTGAGCGCTCAATGCTTTATGTGTGGTCTTAACTTTTTTTAGCAATTCTTCAGAAGTTCTCATTAATTTTGAAACCTTGCTCCTTATGTTCCTCTTATGTTTTCCCATGAGTTTATTTCTTTTCCATACCTTCTTTATCTAGCCCACACTAAGGGTATGTGTAGTCCTCTACACATATAAACACTTTATATTGTAATCATCTTCTGGCACGCAAACGCGCTTATTACATAAAACACTGAACTAAATTGACAAAGCATAGCGATGAAGAAGGAAATACATTAAATGAAATACAGTAAAGGAAATATAATCTAAATGGAAATACTACCTTATTACGAACACCAAGAAGGCTTATTTATAGTAAGACTTCATCCTACTCCCGTTGAAGTAACCGGTTAATAGTGTTCCATCAAGCACCTCTAACTGGTAAGTGCCTAATTCAAGTATGTGAGTTATAACATACGGTCCGAACCAATGTACCTTAAGCTCGCATGGGTGGCACATAAACTTTGAATCATAAATAAGTACCATCTACTCAAATTCAATCTTCTTATCCTTGATGTGTCTTTCATGCCATTCCTTCTATCTAGCCTTTCTTGCTTCTGACTCCAACGTGTTATAACATGCCTCTCATCTAGTGGTATTAATTTGTCAATTCTTTCTTCCAACACTTTCTCATTAGCTAGACCTCTAGTACATGTAATATGAAAATATGGTAACATAAATTCTATGGGAATAACTTCTGCGCCAAACACCAGCTGAAAGGGTGTGGGCTTATTCAACCTTTTGTAGGTTGTTCAATATGCCCAAAGTACAACAGAAATTTATCATCCCAATATTTCCTTCCAACATCGCAATTTTTTATCAAGGTCTAGCTCAATATCTTATTAAAGGCCTCTGTAGTCCCATTTTCTTGAGGGTGATAAGGTGTAGTCTTGTGGTGTGTGACCATCAATTCATCTAATAATATCATGATTGTCTCATTTAAGAAGTGTGTGCCCCTATCACTTCTCAGACTCAACGGACATCCATACCGAGTAAGAATATTTTCCCGTAAGAACCTTGTTGTTGTAGCTATTGTACAATCACTTGTAGGTGTTGCTTCTTACCACCTTGTAAGATAATTTGTACAAGTGATTATCTAGTTTGATCTAGTTCTACGCACGGCTGGGGAAATAGGACCCACAAAGTCTATTGCCCATTTTTCAAATGGTTCTACACTAGTAATAGGCCTCAAAGGCATTTCATCTCTTTACCCAAGTTTTCCAAGGCACTAATAATGATCACACACCTTACAATACTCTTTGAAATCCTTTTACAGGGTCTCCCACCATAAACTAGTGAGCAGAATCTTGTGCTTGGTGGTGTCACCTACATAGTGTCCACCAACAATACCGCCATGAGCCTCTTTCATGATATATTTGCGCTCATGTGCCAGTACACACAAGTGTAATACTTCATCTCAGCCTTATTTGTATAAGCCACCACTGATCAACATGAAAGGTGCGGTGTGAATTGCAAGTTGTTTCTTTTCCAAGGCTTTCATTCCTTCTAGTTCCATACCTGTGCGTAAAAAGATAGAAATATCCTCCAATTCTGAGGGCATGTGGTTTAACTTTTACAACTGTGCATCTGACATTGTATCTTCAATTTTCTACACATCCACCCATGATTGAATTCTTTATAAGTGGTCTAGGCCAAAATTAATTTTACCTGGTTTTACCATGACTGTAAAGTTAAACTCCTAGAATAATAACACACATCGACATATGTGCCCCTATAAAATGGGATTATTTACCAAGTATTTTAATGCCATGTGATATGTATAAAACACAAAATGTGTTGTTAGTAGGTACCATCTAAACTTATACAGCATGTAGATCATTGACAAGGCCTCACACTCTATAGTTGCATAATTCTATTCTACAGGAGTTCACTTTCTACTAGCAAAACAGATAGGATAATCTATATTACCTTCTCCAGGCTGAGCTAACACTACGCCAATGGCCATGCCAGAGGCGTCCACATGTATGTGAAAAGGTTGGTTCCATGAGGGAAAGTGTAGAATAGGTGTCTTAGTAAGCCTCTCCTTCCACTCTTCAAATGCACATTATTGCGGTTCTCCCCAATAGAATGTCCATTTCCCTTTTAGTAACTCTTCCAAGCATGTGGAAATTTTCGCATAGCCTTTGATAAATTTTCTCTAATACCTTGTGTGGCCCAAGAATCCACACACCTCACTCTAACTGGTAGGTTCCTCCAAGCCTAAGATAATTTTAACCTTGGTTTGATCTACTAACAAACCCTCCTTACAGATGATATGTCCTAGTAGAGCTCCAAAAGGTGTAGCAAATATGCACTTCTTGATGTTGAAGGAGATGCTTAATTGTCTACATATTTCAAACATTAAGCACAAGTTGTCACAATGATCCTTGATAAGCCCATATATTTTCCAATCATCTAAGTAAAATACTGCAAGAATTTATAAATAAAATCCTGGAATTCTTGAACAACTGTGCACGAAATTACTGCAGGTGTGTTCTTCAGTTCAAAGGGCATCACCATGTATGCAAAACTTCTCCATTCAGTGGTGAAAGTTGTTTTCTTTTGATATTTTTTAGCAATTTGTACCTAATGATACCTAGTTAATCCATATGTAAATGAGTAAATTTTGTGCCCTACAACGCCTTCTAATATTTCCTTAGTGAAAGGTGTAGGAAGAGGATCAATCACACATGCAGCATTCAGCTCCTTGTAGTCCACACAAATCCTACTCCTGTCATCTTTCTTTATACTAATTACCATGCGGCTAAACAGATATGATTCTTCTATGGGCTTAATGATGTCAGATTTCAACATCTTGTCAATTTCTTCTTTAACTTTTACACGCAGGTTAGGGTTCATCCTGTAAGGTCTCTTCTTGACCAGACGCAAACCTTCTTTTAGCTTAATCCTCATCTCTCTTAAAGACCCATGCACTCCCTTTAACTCATGGTAGCCTCTAGGAAATAAGTCCTGGAAATCACGTAGTAACTCAATTATCTTAGCCACTTCAAAATCAAACCAATAATCTCCAATAATGGCCTCCTTAGGTTCATCATCTGTGCCAATTTTCACTTTCTTGGTCTTCCTAGGTTCATGATAGATGCATGCCTTATTATCTACACTGTCTCAAACCTTGTGCGTACCTTTTGAATGATCAATGTCCAAATTTTATACTTCTTCATCATCCACTATATAGACCATCTTTCCTTTATCCTTTTCAAGACAAGCGCGCTTAATTAGTTTGGCATCAGTCGCATCTACTTCATCAAAATGTGCTCCTAGGTCTGCCTCACAAAATAACTCCTAAATGATTTCTTCAGCCTTTGCACTGTCTCCAATAGTCAAGTGTTCCATAACCCATAATGCATCTTTCTCCAGAGGTTTAGTGGAGAAGTAATCAAAATATGGATCATTCTTGCAGTCAAGTCTTACCAATTTCCAGTCTCCCT
This sequence comes from Taxus chinensis, assembly GCA_019776745.2. Lineage (NCBI taxonomy): Eukaryota > Viridiplantae > Streptophyta > Pinopsida > Cupressales > Taxaceae > Taxus > Taxus chinensis. The sequence continues at coordinate 630,426,767 of CM034148.1, forward strand.
ATGCAGCTCTACATAAACGTACCAAGCGCATGCGCAACCTCCTAAAGTGAAATAAAGTTTGTGCACCCATAGTGAAGGTGGTAAATCTTCCTACCCCTTTGTCCAGAGTCTCTCACACTACTGAACATGGTGCTGAATAGGATGATTACCATGATATGTGTAGATTTGAGTAGGCACATTGCTCTTGAGAAACTGGATTGTTAGAGAAATGATCACTTAACTCCATTCTATGAGATTATCCCTATGAACCATCCACCAGTGCGTTGTTGTCCCATGCAGGGTATACACTAACATAATTCTTCCATCCGCTTGGTCCTCCCATTGTTCCTCCATGGTGCACAGGAATACGGTAGGGTCTCCTTCTCCAGTGTATCGGGGTATAGAGTTGTTACCTATCCTCCTAATATAGAAAGGTTTTCTTCCTCACGTAGATGCACTTCTTACTTCACACCCAACCATCTTGTAGGTTCCACGTGCCCAATTATCACAAGAAATACTTGTAGTATCACTAATAGACTGTGCATCTTCCCACTGAAGGATTCCTTCCTTAGATGGATCAAGTACTTCTGGATCTCGAATGATGTGCACATAAATTTTGTTCAGGTCTTCCTTGCTCAAAGGTTCAACATAAGGTGTATATTCCCTGCATGTGAAAGGGATAATAACTCATTATTCCTTTTCTGAAAACTTATATACCCTTTTTTGAACTATAGATCAACATTATTTGCATAATACAGATGGCACCCAAGTAGATTTGGGAAGCTGTCTGCTTCTGCAGGTGCTAAAACCTCAAAGTCCCCAGTGAACTTGGCCCCTTGTATAGTAATGGATACATCCTTCAAAAATCCTATTCGAGTGGCCTTAGTTTGATTTGCCATAAAAGGTACAATAGAGGATGGTTGTAATGGAGGTCTGCCCATCTGTACCCATGCATCTAAAGTAAGCACATTAACTTCCACACCTGTGGCAATCAATATATTGCTCAAAATCCACCTATCCACAACAGCATTGAAAGTGATCTCCTTATTATAATCCAAGCTATGAGAGGGGAGATTATCATGCAGGATCTTCCATCCATTCTCAATACCTATGTGCGAAGTGTTTCCCTTTAACCAATTCGCTAATAATGGAATAATATTCTCCTGGTGTAGCATCTTGCATACCTCTTTCAAATCATCAACATCTGACTGGACCGTCTCTATTGCCTTCTTTTGTTCCAACTTCCGTGACTATTCCTTTAAACATTGTATTTCACCCTGAAATTTTTTTAGCACCTCTATGGTCTCATGATAAACCTCCTTTTGATGTGTAGGATCTGGGTATCTTGCATGTAAAACCTCCTCCTTAGTAATGGTAGCATTTTGTTGCAACATTTCTCCAGCATGTGCAGCCTCAACGCATGTAGTAATATTCACAGGTACTACCTCAGGTTTTGGTGCCAACTTTTATATCCATTACGCATTGTATTCTAACCATCCCTACACTCTTGTTATCCTATTTATGTTGCTTGCTAAGATATTCATATAAGTCTGGGCACTCCTCATAGTTATGATTCTTTCCATAAAAAGAACAAGTAATATTCTGAGGGAATTCATGACTGTAGTGGTTAGGAGATCCACATGTATAACATGTTCCAAAAGGAAACACACCTCATCTACCACCATGGCAATCCACCATGGTTCCCTCAACCTTTGCCACTACCCTCCTTCACATTTCCCTTCATTCTAATCATAGCACCCTTAAGTGTGATCACAATCATGGTGCTCACTTTTACCTTTAGAGTTATCTAATACTCTTGCATATCATACACCAATATCAATGGCATCATGGATATGATCAATCAACCTGTAATCTTTGGTATTGTGAGTCATGGACCAGAAAATCTTACAATAAAAAGATATGTTTTTCCTTATCGCACGTTGTAATAATGGCCAGAAGCTTGCATCATGGTCTAAATGACATATCTCACAATCAAGCAATAATTAATTCTCTGACATGGAGGGGAAACCATCCTCAGTGTGCCCTTCAACTTCACAATCTATACACCAAATCCCAGTGCACATCTTGTGTGCTAAATTGGTCGATAGTTTCTCCAACTACTTTTCCATAGCCGTAATCTAAGCTTCCATGAATGGGCTCACTCCAGTGTCTATACTTCCAACCACCTCAGAACGTAACACTGCCTCAAGTGCTTCACGTAGATCTGTTTATGTCTTATGTGACAGTGCCCTCTGAAAAGGTGTGATCAAGCCTCCAACTAACCACTGTGCATGTTGGCTTGCATGGATATCATACGAAAGTTTTTACAAAAGCATTTTGAAATGGGCATCATATTCCTAAAAACTCTCAGTAGTGCCCTACTTAATATTCTTTAGCACACTTATACTCTTCTGCTCGAACTCGGGCATATAAAATTCCTTAAGTAAAGCATCCTGTAATGCTTTATAATCTACGTAATTCTAATTAGGGTCAAACTTCCTGTACCAACTGTGTGTGTGTTCTTGCAACGTAGTTATAAACTGATTTGCCTTGCACTCAGAATTCATTATTTCCTTTGTGTGCCATAGTATCTCACACATGTGCATATGCTCAACAGGTATCTTCTATTCCCCTATACTATGGAAGATGAAATGACATCTCCATGTAAATATTTTGGGGTTGGTAAGGACCGTTCCCACTGGATCTAGAACCCCCTATGTTACCTCTACCTCTAGACCCACCAGATCCACCAAAACCAGAGCCACTTATGCCCCCCGATCCTCCACATGTAGCAGGAAGTGAACCAGAGGATTTACTGCCTTATGTCCCAATAGTGGTACTAAACTAAACTTCTATAGTCTGCGAGGTAGTACTACTCTCTGAGGTGAGTCTAAAATTTTACATGCCTTTAAGTTCTGCACTGATGACGCACCTAAAAAGGTACCTCCAAATAACAAGGAAAATGTCTTCCCATCCATACATGTACTTATTATTTGATTCACTCATGTTATTCTACTGCCCAAACTATCTTACTGACTACTGGTTATACTAGAAACTCAAAAACCAAGTGCAAGGGCTAGGTTTCCAGGTAGATTTAGCTGCACACCCATGGCCCATGTCGTATGTGTTGGCATGCTCTCATAAGAGGCTGATGAGGGTTCCCTATCATGATTTCCCAAATGGGGGAGTTCCAGATACTCTGGCTCCACACCCTCTACGTGAGTTCTGAATCCTTCATGAGTCATCTCTCTCCTCAATGCCATTTGTTCTGATTTTTCATGATGCTTCCCTAACTCCCTCTTACGCATCTCATTATACTTAAGCCATATTTCTTATCTTTTCCTTTCTCCTGCTAGGTCCTCCATCCTTCACCAAACTTCTTCCTTCCCCCACGCATGGTGGGGTTTAGCTAGCCATTGGATTCTCTTCCAAGTTCAGGGTTACCAATAAGATCTTAATCACTGGTGGAATGCATTACAAATAGGTTCCCTTGGGATAACATAAAAATTGGAACTCAGCTTCCTCTGGGAAAGATTAAGTGGAAATTGAGTACTCTAAAATATAGCTATTCAGAACACCACGGAACCAAGAATCCATAGTGTATATCTAAATCAGATCAACATCATAGAGGGCATGAAATTCTTCCTACATCCATACAAGTGTGTAAAACCTCCTATTATTTTTAGATGCATAAGCAACCAGCCACTCGTATAGCTCTATCAAAAAGATAACAAAAAAAACTCTCATATAAACAGTTATACAAGTTCTGTTCCACCGACATGTGCGGGTTGAACTTAGGTATAGTGTTGAATCTCTGAGTGTATTGTTCTTCTAGATCTACTATCCACTTCTCAACGCTTGATAAGGTCAACTGGTACTTCTTCATCATGAAACATCTAGAAAATAGCTTAAAAAGAGATCCCAGTAATGGAACCAATGATGTAGCCTAGAATTTACTGTGAATAACCTAGGCACACTGGTACATCACTCAGCCTGAGCTAAGTGTTCAACCGAAGCATGCAAAGGTACCAGGTCCCTCTTTAGATTTTCTTATGTAGGATGTTTAAACATGTTCAGATTCATAAGTAGACATAAACATTCCACAGTGTAAAATCCATATCTAGATATTAGAGAATTATAATAAATGAACTAAAAAATAAATATGATAAGATTAACCATACAAGAACTAGATTCAGTCATGTTTAACACCATTATCTAGTCAATATATTACATTTCATAATTATTGTAAAACACAAAAGCTTCTTACACTGTAAAGTATCTCCATGAGTCATGTGCGCGTCAAAACCAACAGCATAACTCTACAATAATTCACCACTCACACTAAACTACACAAGTCAATACATATTTATAGGGGTGGGGACTTGACCTTCACCACCCATGCACTTCTCAAAATAGGTCGCATGCTGATAATAGCCATGTGCCTTTACAATACTATGCAAAAAAAATCAAGTTCTCGAACAATATATGTCCTATCATTAACTCCAAGTAGAAATCATATTATTAGCTTAAACTATGCATGGCATTTATCTATCATTTGTTCCCAAAATACCATTACGTGTAGTTGCAAGTATTCATCTCTAAGTGTGCTTTGCACGCTATCTCCAAAATTAGCCCTTATCCACAAAAATAGCTAAGTCCTGAGTTGGGGTGCTTTAATACTATTATAGTGTCGCGCACTTCCAACACCCTATATTCACACATCCAATACTTAGAATATTTCTGGCTATTCAACACAGAGCTTTTTAACTTCCTTACTTTTAAAGGATTTTCCATTATCCCTGAATAGCTTGTGCGGGATACCAAAATAGCATAAGATATTTTTATATATGAAGTTGATAATAGGTCCGGATTTTTTTTGAGGTCAAAGGGATGGCTTCGACCCATTTAATGAAGTATTCAATTGCTATGATTATGGAATGATGTTGTTGGGATGATTTGGTATTGAATGTTCCAATGAGGTCTAACCTCCATTGAGAGAAAGGTCATAAGTCTTGGGTGGGCTATAATGCTTGACTAGGGACATGGATGAGATCTGAATGGAGTTGGATTTTAACGCATTTCTTTACGTATGCACAACAATATTTGGTGATGGTAGGCCAGTAATACCCTAGCCATATGACACATTTAGTGATGTCATTACCACTGAAGCGACCACCACATCAGCCATCATGGACTTCTTTGATTGATTTGATTGATTCATGTGATTTAAGGCATTGTAATAGTATACTGTCAAAACTACGTTTATAGGAGAATACCACCTATGATGACGAAGCGAGTGGCGCATTAGAGAAATGACCATTTGGTACCATGTGATAAGTTTGATGGTACTTTACAATCTGTGAGATAGTCATATATATGTCTGTACCATAGATCAGGTGGATTATTGTCAATGTTATTGATGGAAGGTAGATCATTTTGATATGAAGGATGATCTAAGCGTTGAACAACCACAAACATTTTAGTTTTATCACTTGATTTTTCTGTTTCAAAAGGGACAAGGGATCTTAGGGATGTCATAGTTTCTGCAAACCTATTAGAAGATCATGAAATGGCTTTGAATGGTATAATGATCGAATGCACCAAGGATAAAGTAAACCACAACCTTATATTTTTTAAGGATTTAATTTTTACTTTGATAATCTCCTTTAACTTGACGGATGATGAGTTGTGAATCTTCGTAAATTTCTAGGATGTGAACACCTAAGAGAATAGTGGTATTTAGACCCATGATTAAGGCTTCATATTATGCCATGTTATTAGTACATTCAAAGTTAAGTTTGAATGATAAAGGAAGAGGGGATGTTCCAAGGGGGTATGATAATGACTCCGGCTCCTCCTCCTTCTTGGCACTTAGCATCATCAAAGAAGAGGGTCATTTTAATGAGGATGAAATCAAGTTCATCGATGTTGTTGATGGATTCATCAGGAAATTGTTCATGAGGTATTTGATTGTCTGAAAGGGGTGCATCGGCAATATGATCTGCAATGGATTTACCTTTAATAGATTTCTTAGATATGATTTTGAGATCATATTCAGTCATGATAATAAGGCGTCGAGTTATGTAATCATTATGATAAGGTTTAGCATGCATGGATTAAAGTGGATTAAATTTGGTGATTGAGGAGATAATGTCAAAGTTTAGAGGTGGAAAAGTATAATGCACAGCATAATTTTTTTGGCTTCGGTGTAGCATGTTTCATATTCATGGAGTGTGTGGTTAATGTAGTATACAACCTGTTCATGGCCTTGATTATCACTGTTGGTGAGCATAGCTCCTAGAGAATGTTCTGAAGTGGATATGTATATATAGAATGGCTCCCATTCACAAGGTGGAGTAATCATAGGCGATGATAATAAATATTGTTTTATTTTGTCAAAGACTTTCTGGAAATCAGAATCCCAATGAAATTCTTTGTCCTTGCGAAGCAGGTGGTGAAACGATTGACAGCGGTCAAAAAAATTTGATATGAAATTTCAAATGGACTATAATTTACCTTGGAGGATACGCATTTGTTTAAAATTGGATGGTGGAAGCATCTCCATGATTACTCTAACCTTCATTGAGTCAACTTCAATGCCTCAGATAGATATGATGAACCCTAAAAAAAAATTGGTGAGGACACCAAAAACACGCTTTACAGGATTAAGACAAAGAAAAAACTGGATGAGACAAGTGAAGATAGATTCAAGAATGTCACGATGGTCTTTTTCGTGCTTTGGATTTTTCTAGAAGGTCATCAACGTAATCTTTGACAATTTTGTGGATGAGATCATGAAAAATGTATGTCATTGCGCATTGATATGTAGCCCCTGCATTTTTTAGACCAAATGGCATGAGACGGTAGCAGAAGGTTCCCCAAGGGGTGATGAAAGAATTTTTGAGTTGATTGTTAGGGGCGATGAGGATTTTGTTATAACCCAAAAAACAATCCATAAGGGAAAGCATTTCGTGGTCGATTGTTTGTTCGATGAGATGATATATGTGTGGGAGAGGGAAATCATCTTCTGGACAAGCGAGATTGAGATCCCATAAATCTATGCAGATGTGTATTTTCCCTTAGGATTTAGTTACAAGGAAAACGTTGGAGACCCATTGTGGATAATTAATGGGTATGATGAAGTTATCGGATAAAAGGCATTGCAACTCTTCCTTAACAAGGAGAGCTATACAGGCATGAATTTTATGGAGTGTTTTTGTTTAACTAGCTTAACATCGGGATACGTGACTGTGTTGTGTATGAATTTTTTTTTCCATGTATATCATTTTATGACTAGGAAAAGGCCTGGTGATATTTTTGTTAAGAATGAGGTGAAATCATTTAATTCTTATGGATCTAAAGATTGACCAACCTTAACTATACAAGGATCCTAAGGGGTACCCAAGTTAACATTAAGGGTGGATTCGTTAAGGATATTTGGTGTGTTAGATCTTAGGGAATCCTGAAGGAAATGGTCTTCAGCTCCCATATGGGAAAGGATATCCTAGTTGTCCTGACACTGGATGATATCTATAGTAGGTGAATCTTCCTCAACCATTTCTGGCCAAACAAGAGGTAATGATTTGGTGGAGTGATTGGATTGATAGGTGAGTAGACCTCAAGATATAACATTGATTAAAAAAAAGTTAGGTGGGTTGGGTATAGTGTCGTCTGTGTCCATGGGATCTTCAAGGTCTGTTGATGGTGATGGTTCTAGTTTAGAAATAGTTACGGAGGTGGTAAGTTTAGATTTATTAGCTTCGTACATTTAAGAGGCGAACCTTTTATAACCTAAAAAACTTTTATTCATAGGATTTAAGGGAATGCATGACGGGTTTATCACATGGGTTCCTTGTTCGTAACGCCTGAAGCCTAAACCTCTCCACACACAGCGATGAAGATACATGCGGGATAAGTTCGGATTATCAATATATTTTAAGTTTAGTGTAAATGGCATAGTGCAGTGTGGATTAATTGCATGGGATGGAGGATTTTCAATTCCCCCATAGACAAGGTTTGTTTTGAGATAAGCTAGATCATAAGATATAACATCTCCTATCTTTGGTTCATACATGGGTTGTTTGTCAAGGTAAATCATATGTTTTAGGTGAAGGGATGGAGTTAAGCATGAGGAGACGATATTCCCCAAGCATAAGGAATTTTACAGCCTCACCAAGAGAGGTATCATCTGGTAATTTGGAAAAATGGACATATGCACTAGTGGATGCTTCATTAGATGGCTCATATACAAATTTATGTACAATGATGTAGTTTTTGGCGGTAAATCATGTAGCATTTAATGAACGGATTTGGACCAGCGGGGATAGTGAAAGCCCGACCTTCATGTTTTTATTTGAAACAACGATGGAGGGTGTAAGGAATGCAGTACATGGTACATATCGAAGGGCATCCTAATAACATGTATTGAAACTCTCCTTCTATAATGTAGAAGATTTCAAGAAAGGTCTTGATGCTGACCTTAAGCGGGGGAGAATGAAAGTGCCTAATATGGGTGCGATAGTGTCATTGAAGGATTGCAATAGAACCAGAGTTTGGGTGATATCGATGTTGGGTAATTTGATTTGATCAAAGGCAAGGGATGATATGATGTTAATGGCAACATCATTATCAATCATGACCCTTTTGATGGAGATGTTGTTGACTAAGCGGTAATAAAAAAGTGGAAGGCTGTGGTCTTTTAGTCTGAGAGAGGGAATTTAAAAATGGTTCAAATGATATAGCGGTGGATGTTTTAAGAGCATCCCACAAAATTTGTGAAAGGAATTGGATCATTGGACTGGTACATTTATGGATTGAAGGGATTTTATCATAGCATGATTGTGAAAAGGTGATGTCTGAACTATTTCGTAGAGTGACATTGGGATGGGAGATTGGTGAATTGTTTGATAGTAAACTTTTGTATTGTGATGAAAGGGGGTGTTGCTACTTGTATGGAAATTTTGGATTTTGACGATGGGGATTGGCTAGATTATTCAAGAGCTAAGGAAATAGATACCTTACGTTTATCATATGGAGTTGATAATTCAGGAGGTGGGGGTATAATGATCAATTTTGTACTTTTCTTAGTTTCGGATGAATCTTTTTCATAATTTTGTGAACGGGTGGTGATGTGTACAGCACCGACTCAATGATCAGATGTTTTCAGGATAGATTTTTTAGGTTTTGATGATGATGATGATGATGATGGCAGTTGTGCTTTATTGAGAGGGAAGGAAGAGTATACTTTCAAGGTTCTTGACACTTTTAAGTGAAAGGCCCCACAATATTCTATGGAATGGCCTCATGTTATATGGTATTTGTGCAAAATATTGAATTCATACCAAGTAGGTTTCCATCTGCGATGATCAGACAGCTTAGGAGGTGGTAATCTAATAAGTGACCACTAAAGGAGTTCATCTAGGATAGTGGCATAATTCCCCTTAGGTGTAGATGTAGATGGGGACAAGGTCATGTCTATACTTCTCTCAGGAGGAGATAAGATAAGTTGTTTAGTCACATGTTGCTTATTTGTTGGTCGTGGAGGCTTTCTAGATGTTGCGGCAAGTGGTAGACGAAGATCTTATAGGGGTGGCCATTGGTGAAGATGGTTGGACTGTGTGACAGGTAAAGGTTGTTGATGACGATAACTAGACTATGCAATAGGTGGAGATGAAGGACCTTGTATGGGTGACCATTGGTGAGGATAGTTTGACTGTGTAAAAGGTGTAGGATATGGACTTAATGTAGGGGTTTGATAAGGGAATTTTGATCCTGTAATAATAGGGTGATTAACAGGTATAAGGGAATGAGGTCCATGCAAAGGACTATGATCCAGAAAAACATATTGAGGACTTTTAAAGACTTGAACAAAACCTTATTTATGAGGTGTTTTTGTAGTATTAGATGAACTAGGTGTGGTTGATGAGGATAAAACAGAAGGGTCAGATTTCCCTTAGGTGGAAAGTGTTTTGGGTTATTTATTAGATGTTGTTTTGGGTGTAGTTTTAGGAGGTGTAAAGGATGAGGGTGTGTGATTTGGTAATGGCATGTGAAGAGGGTGCAATAATAGTTTTTGTAATATTTTTAGTAGATGGAGGCTCAACAGCTATAGGCTCATTGGATTCTAGTGTTGATTTTGCAAATTTTGATTCGGTAAGCGATGAGGTGGATTGAGGGATAAGCTCTACTTTTGTTATTGCATTGATAGTGTGGACATAGTGTTTGTTTTTGGTTGATCTGAAGATGAGGGATGATTCGAAAAAGGTTGTTTAAATATGTCAATATTTTGATTTAAGGGTGTGTTTGGATTGTCCAAGTGGAGTTCACCTTTGTTGATCAAATCTTGAAGTATGTTGTGGAAATTGTGACACCTTTCGATGTCATGTCCATTGACCCTATGGTATTTGCAATAATCCTTATCTTGGTACCAAATGGGCTTAGATATTGATGGTGTCAATGAGTAGAATAGGTGAGAGAGATATCATGTTAGAGGCAAGTAGTTTGTCAAAAAATTCACTATAATTCTCTCATATATGTGTATAGCTATGTTGTTAACGGAGGGTGCTTGGAACGGGTTTTTCCTTGGGATTAGATTTGACTATGATGGCGTTGGCATATGTTTTTGACTTGTTGGGGGTGAATGATGATTTATATGGGAACTCAACTTTTGGTTTCTTGGGATGAAGCTTAACCCATCCATCTTCTATAGCTCACAATTTCAATTACGGGCCATGGTGAAAGCCTCATCAAAAGTTTGAAATGATTGGATTTGTAACATGGATGAGATGTGTTTAGCACATGTATAGTAGAATACTTCGATTTATTCTATTTGTGGCAATGAAAAGGATAGTTGATTGAATACACCTCTCTTGCGGGGCAACGAAATTGGCAACACACTCAGTCTTCAAATTGTTTGATGGCATATAGATCATTGATAGTGACTTTGCTATGCTATGTTTATGGAAAAGTGTTCTAGGAAGAGCTAGGCAAGTTGTGTAAAGGAGGATAGGGAATGTTGTGGAATTTTTTTGTACCAATCTAAGGCGGGTACGGACGAGGGACATGGGAAAGGTCCTCAGCATCAGGTCTTGGTCGTGAGCTATTAGATAGCAGGTGTGATGGAAGGCATGGATGTGTTATTGGGGATCTTCCTTTCTGTAAATTTTGATGAACTTAGGAAGTTCCCAGTGAGGCGGATATGGTTTATATGGTATTGAAGGGTGAATGGGATCATTGCAAATTTGATCATAAGAGAGCACATTCTTGGATGAGGACTATGTAGCTTCGAGACTAGATATATGGTTTAAAAGGGCTTGAAGAGGGTCAGGTTGAGTTTTTTGTTGTGAGGATGAGCCAGGTTAAAATAAATACTAGCTAGGTTGTGATTATGTTTGATATTGTTGAGGAATGCCTTACTAGTAGGGAATATTTTTGGGGGGGATGTTCTGTTAAGGAACATTCTATTGGAAAGGGGTATTTTGTTTTGGGATGTTATATTGTGGAATGTTTTGTTAAGGTACATATTGTTGAGGTATTTTGTATTGAGGTATGTTTTGTTGTGGTATATTATGTTGATAAGGAACATTTTTTTGAGGGATACTTTGATGATAAGGGATGTTTTGTTGTGGGATGTTTTGATGAGACAGAGAAACTTGTTGGGAGGATATAGGATGTGATGTTTGTATGTACTGGTACTGTAATGGCATTGATGTATGAGTGAGTGGTTGTGAATAGGTGAGTGAATACTGAAAGGAAAAAATTGGAGGTGATAGAAGATGGTGCCTGTTGCGGAATGATTTTTTGTGGGATATTGTATTATGGGATGTTTTATAGGGGTGTAGATTGCAGCATGGAGATCAGTGGTTGTGAATGTTGTGGTATGTATTGTGAAACAGGGTGAGTGCTAGTAATGACACTAGTATTGATTAGTTTTGTAGTTGTAGGGATGGAAATGGTGATGTTTTGAATGAGACTAGTAACTTGTTGGGAGGATACAATAGTAGAAAAGGCCACGAAACTTTGTGGATGATGTTTTTACTTGTGAGGAGGCTAGCAGAGTGGATGGGGGAAGTAGAAGTACTACTTAGGGGAGGTGTGGAGCTTGTAGAAGGACTTGGTGAGGATGTAGACTATTGTGCAGATGTGTTTTGTGATGAAATCATGTGGAGGTCATAATTGGGGACTGAAAAAACCATAGATGCTTCAGTTTGACTAGTGGAAGATTATTCATTCGACGTTTCAAAAAGGTTATTAGGGATGGAAGATATCTCAGGTTGACTATTGTTCAGAGTTTTAGGTTGATGTGAAGTGTATAGGAACAACTATTGGATGACAGGGGTCTTGATTTTGATTAATGAGATGTGCAATGGCAGATGAAGGATTGTAATTGTATGTAACGGGTTGAGGTGTGAATGGTTGCATTTGAACATTTCTGGTTTTTATATGGGCATTAAGGGAAATAGGGTTTGAGTCTAGCATTTCTTCAAAGACAGAGGTCTCCCCTATCATATAAAGGAGTTTCAGATGCTTCTGGTTGAGGACTAGAAGAAAATAGATGTTTTTTTTCTTGTGGTCGAGATGTATGAAGGATTTGACCATGATATTGATGTGGGGAATGAAAGAGTTCTTGTCCCATTTCATTATTATAGCTGACCCCTTATTCATTCCAAGTTTGTTGGGTGTCAAAAAATGGATTGGATGCAATTTTTTGATAATATGGGAATTTTTGTTGTGTGGGTGTTGAAAGTGTTGTAGGGGGTGGTGTAGTATAGAACGGGACATTTTGTTGAAATGTAGGGTTGTGGAGTAGACATGTTTTTGGAAGTTTGGTTATGATCTTGTTGTCTAGTAAGTAACATGATAAGCAAACACACAAACACCTAGAAAATGAAAAATAACTAATTGGGTTGATTTACAAGAAGCAAGCAAATGCAAGCAAAATATGTTGTTTACTATTTATCTTGATTAATTATGAAAAATTGAAATGTGTAAGATGGTTAATGAGGGTGCTAGAAAATGGTAAGATATGGATGGTTTCAGATATGTTTAAGGGCGGAGTCCTCAATATACCCAACGGTACCTGAGGCCCAACTCTGTATTGCTACCAGTATAGGCGTGTATATTGGGGCTTGCCCCCTCACTTCATGGTCCCAATGCGATAAGGGATTCGGGTGTTGAGCCAAAATATACCGATAGACAAGAGATTATACTCAGCCAGAACAACGAGTCGCCTTCCATGTTGGGTGATGAAATCACAATGAGTTGCACCTAGGTGGGAGTTCTTTAAATGTGTTTTTGATTTATAAGTGATTTGGTTGTGTGTGTGGGAGGATAAGTGAATGTAACAAATTTATGTCCTAATTAAAGCTAGATGATCAAGAAGTATGAAATGGTTTGTTTTAAGACCCAAAATGAAATGTTTTATTTCAATGAGGACAATGATACAAAAATACAAAACCAATATCAAAAGAAAGGTTTTAGGACTTACTGTGAGATCGCTCCTATTTTTTTTATATTTTAGCAATTTTTCCAAAGCGAGCGAGCAACAAATCCAGTAAATGAAGATTTCAGAAATAGTAACTTATAACCAGATTAGAAGAAACAGAAAATAGAAATATAGAAGCAGAAAATAGATTGTGAGATTATAAGAAAAAAAAACAGAGAAAATGCGGGTGATTAACCCAAATGCGGGCAATTAGGCTAACCATAAGTGATTATTACACAGAGGAAACAATTAGTATTTTATTGATGAAATGAAACAGAAGAATAAGGGACAAGGCCCCACCAGGTGTGCCAGAATGTTGAGGATAATTTTACCTTCGCAATTGGTCTGGTATCACAATAAGGAAAAATTGACTCAACCTCAAGTATCGCAGGGTTTCTAAGGTACCTTTGGGATGTGATAGGTGTATGATTGGTTGCACCCCATGAAGAATGAATGAAATAATCTTTTTTCCCTATAATTAAACTTGTAAATCAAAGACACATCAGTAAAATGGAATTAGTAAAATGGGTAGGCAGGTTTCCTGGAAAAGACCAATTCCCAAAATCCAAGGGACTTCCTTACGTGGACGTTAACCTGATTTTAAAACATTCAAGTTTTATATATGACAATAGAGTACAATATGTGATATATTAAAATGTGATCAAATGTATTATCACTTATTTAGATCATTACATACATCAACAGAGAATGATAATGAAAAGTAACAAGTTTAGAATCCGAAGTCAGAATCTAGGTTAGTACCTAATTTTTCAGAGAATAATTTAGAGCCCACTAAACATGCCAAGTCATCATCCTTGATGAAGTATGAGTTGGGTTCTTCGATGTAATCATCCACAAAAAAATCAAAAATCTCTTCCTTTGTGGAATACTAGTGAGCGAAGTTGGAGTCGGAATCCACAAGGCTGATCTCACTCCTGGCTTCTGACTCGGATTCAGTGTATGTGTCCTAAGGTATGTTTAGGCATGTTTCATACTAGTACTCAAACCATGCAAGATCGGTCTGGATTCGTTGTACTTCGTAATTTACTTCCCTGAATTCTTCAGTGGCCTCTCATATTTTCTAGGTAGATACAAAGATGGTTTCTAGGTGATCAATGGGGGCTGCATGGATGACACACAACTCCAAGTCATGTTGCTCCCAATGAAAAGGGTGTTGGATGATCGGAAGTAAATTGATGTTGGTAATTGGGTGACTAGTTCTTGATATGGCCATCTAAAAAATCCATTCTTGGAACAAAGATTAGTAATGCAAAAGCATATAGTAAGTGATAAAAGATCCTAAAGAAAATTCATTATTAAGTAAGTGGAAAGCACATGAATCGCAAGCAAGTAGGCTAATCATAGGAAATTCTACGAAATATTAATAGATTGCTAAAAGAGATAATTTGATTGTCTAAAATGAAATTACAATATTCTTATGAGAAAAAGTGAGACTATAGATGACTAAACAAGTAAGTTTAAAATAAAAGGATGAAATCAGAAAGCAAGACAAACCTTCGAATGAGGATGTGTGATGAGAGATTTCCTGTGATGGTGTCTAGATGATGAATGAGCCTGAACAACTCCCAAAATTCTTGAAGGGTGTATTTGATGGTAAATGATGTTGATAAGAACTTGGTAACATTGCTTGATTGTTTGAGAAAACTTGATAGTGTTCTGGTTCATCTAGATGGCCATGAATGGTCCCGAAGAGAGGTGGAAAGCTTGGTATTTATAGATCGCCAGTGTTTGATGGAATCGTCGGTGTTTTTGGGTGGTTAGAGCTAGGGTGAGATAAGAAGTGATAAACCTTCTATTTTGAACTTAGGTGCGGGGGATTTAGGAGGATTATGGGTAGATAACTTAGAGAGGTCGAGTGTGAGGGTTTAGAGGTGGATAGGGGTAGTTAGGATAGAATAGGGATAATTTAGAAGGTTTCCAAATTTAATCTAGCCCTAAGTAGTGAGAAGTGAGAAGTGCTTATAAGGATAAGTTAAATGTGGTTAGGGTAATATTTTAGAAGGTTACTTATTTAGACTAGTTATAACTAGTGAGTTAGGAGGAGTCCACGTGGTGATGTATGAGGGTGGAGTAGATTATTTATTTTATTTATTTATTTAATTAATTAATTATGAGAAGGGTAATATGACATTAGGACATGTGGGGTAAATTAATTAATTTAATGGGTGTGGTGGTAGTGACAGAGGTCATAATGATGCGACAACAAATTTGAATGGTAAACGGATGGGAATATTATTTGATTGTATGTGTAAGGACGGGGTGTGAAATTTTTTAGCATCTACACTAGGTTTGGAGTCCTGGCTACTATTATATCATATAACACTCTAGAATTTCTTGGCAAAAATATCACTGAGTGGGATGTAAGGAATGAAGTTTATCTCAACACTTCATCTAATTATTACCCCCATGGTAATGGGTAATTTGAATCCACGAATAATAACTTGTTGAGGATCATAAGAAGGATTCTAGATGAGAACTAAAAAACCTGGCATACCAAGCTCAATTCATCCTTATGGGTTGATAGAATCACACCGAAAAGGTCTACAGACAACTCACCATACAAGCTAGCCTACGAAAGAGAGACAAGGTTTACCATATCACTTGAGTTTCTAGGTCTAGAACTTCTCAGGAAGCTGGAATTAATCAAGTTTGAACCCATGGAGATCAGATATGTAGAATTAATGGAGGTGGAAGAATCAAGACAGAATATAATGAAAACCATATAGAAGGATTAAGCATTGATCAGGAGGTCATTTGATAAGAAGGCCAAAGCAAGGACTTTCCAAGAAGGAGACTTGGTACTGAAGTGGGATGTTGATCGAGAAAAACTAGGAAAGAATTCCAAATTTAATGCAATATAGATTGGTCCCTATAAGATCACGGAGTGTAAGAGCAGAAATGATTTCCAACTGGACAAGTTGGATGGTGAGGAACTACAGATTTCAGTTAATGGAATTGATCTCAAGCACTATTACTAGAAGGAATAATTATCATCCTTGTACATAGTAGTTTAGAATTTTAATTCCTCGAAGTTCTTGTGCACATCACTAGAATAGATTTCCATTTCCCTGAGTGCCTTGGGCACATGTTCTATTGCTTCTAGTGTCTCTTTTGCATAGTTCAATATGTTTTCAAAGAAAATATTGTAGCAAGGAAATCAGAGTTGCAAGTAATAGTTACCATCTTTAAGAAAATTACAATGCAACGAAACTAAAATCAATTAAGAGGTAGATTTTAGTGCTCTTATTTTTCTGTCTCTTTTGGATCAGCGATTGAGTTTCTCATACCCTTTTCTAAACTAGAAAATCAGTGTTGGGGAAGCTTTTGGTGTTACAGCAGATGACAGGTTTCAGTGCCTTATATTCTTCCAATTGTTACAACCTTTTGGCAGAATGTCAGCAACCCATGAAAGGATTAAAATCAGCCCTATATCAGCTTTGAGATGCCTTCCAGATCAGTATGTGCTTCAAGGGGCGTATTATTTCATGTTGTCAAGGAAATATCAATCAATTTTGCTTTAAGTCCTAGCAAGAAATCAGTTTTTAGAGAACCCCAAATTCCCCTTTCAGTGTGATGAATCATACCAGTAGGAAATAGATTAAAAAAATCAAATTTGACACAATTTTCTAGTGTCATAAAATAGATTTTGAATATTATTATTATGGATTGGAAAATTAAATAGTAGGTGCAAGTTTTAAGCAAGATTGAAAGTGGCTCAGGGGTATAGTTTTCAATTATAATCAGTTTGGGATGATCGAAATGACTCCATGCCCAATTGATGCTTCAAGGCAGCTAGTTAACTCATCTACCAGGTAGATGGCCCCTATGAGTTGCCAAATTGTTGTCCAAAATAAGTTCATGCTTAATTTTGGTCAACTAACACCATTTTACCCATTTAGTGCTTCAAATATAATTTTCCATATATTTTAAGTACTTGACTATTCTTGAAAGCATCTTCATCAAATAGGAAATTTCTCCCCCTTTCCGAAAATATAAAGAAGTCCTTATAACTCTTCATATTTTTCAAATTTCAGGCCTAGGGAGTTCTTTCGCACTCTTGCACTATTGGGCCTGGGGAGTTTTTTTTTCTCAATCTTACACTATCAGGGTTGGGGATTTTTTTTTCGCAGTCTTGCACTGTTAGGCCTAGGGAGTTTTTTTTCACTTTTGCATTTTCGCCATCTCTTGTGTGGATTAATACAAATTTTCAAATAGGCATAACTTTTGACCTGATGCTCGATATTTGACAAAATTTATATCATTGGAAAGGTATCGAATTCCTTTATGCCATGGAAACCTGGAATATTAATTTTGGTAAGGTTAAATGGGAAAATAATAATAAAATGAACTCATCTCCAAAAAGTGCAGCTCCAGGCATTCCAACCACTAGAATTAATGAAGTATGGCACCCATTTCTTCTCCAGCAAGTAAGACATCATGAAGGAATGGCATTGACAAGCTGCTCATGCCCCTTTTTAGAAAGTTAATGCATCTTGTTTGTGGGTGGGAGTAGAATTTCGAGTTTTCCTTTTCTCTCTCTCTCCCACATTCTTCTATATATTGTAAACACTTCTCATTTTGTGAGGGATATATTCTGGGAGCTTGGCGAGGCACTGTCAAATTGTTTTCTCAACTTCATTGAGCTGCAGGCTTCCATATAAACTTTACAAGTGTATATATGCCTCTATTTTACAAATATAGTGGATTGTGCCTTATTTGAAGCAATAAATATGTTTATTGTGGTTTCTTCTTTAACCCTTTCTCAATTTTATTGTAATTCCATGCTTCTCCATTATTGTTGTTCTATTCTATGTTTGTTCTCTAACACTTGCAGGTTCATATTGTTGTGTTTATTAGAGATTTGGTAATGGGTTCATGCTTGGGACTTTGTTAAATCTTGCATAACCTCTCTCGACTGTATTTCATTATATTTTCCTCCCTCAACAGAATTTTCCATACCCCTTTTTTGGTGTTATCACCTCTTTAGTGTAGGATTTGTTCATTTTCATGCTCTCTCCCTCTCCCTGGTCCCTTGGAAATTATAGGTTAGGAGTAGATAGTAGATTTCCCCTTCATCAGGAGTAGTTTCAGCATTAGTTTAGGGAGAAGAACCATCTTTCTTTGGAGATTTGTCTCAACTGCAAAGTCCCACACTTTGAGACAATTCCATGTTATCAAATTACATTGATTGCCCAAACAACTCACTTGCAAGAAAATCAGAGGATGTTGTAATTTGGTAATAACACTTACCTCATAATCCTCAAGGCCATGGATGAAGAGTGCAATATGTTTCTTGAGTCCTTCTTGATTTAGTTGTACTAGTATTGCAGATATTGCTTTTGTGCCACCAAAAACATATAGAGTGAATTCCTTAAAAAAAATGGATTTATGAGGGTTGGAACTTGTGCAATGGCTTGCTTTATAGCTTGAAATCCTTATTTTCCTTTATCAGTCCATTTAAAATCCATATTATTCTTTAGCATCAATTTTAGTGGCTTGAAAAAATTAGAAAAGTTAGAAACAAACCTCCTAACAAAAATTATTTTCCCCAAGAATCTTTGGACAAACTTTTTGTGACTTGGTAGTCACAGAGCGTGGATAACCTTAAAAATTTATGGATTAATTTGCAGTCCCTCTTTAGACACAATATGGCCTAGGAGCTTACCTTCATGAGATAGGAACATACACTTCTTTGGATTTAGAGACACTATGAATCTCTTGTATCTTTGGAACACTTGCCTAAGGTGGTGGAGGTGACTTACTGCATTCTTGGAAAACACCATGATATCATCAAGATAAACACAAACTATATTTTTAATCAGACCTTTGAATTCCATGTCCATATCCCTCTAGTATGTTTCTCCAGCATTCGATAAGCGTATGTGCACCATTTTTGTGCTGAAGGCTATTTTGAATTGATCTTCCTCTTTCACCATGTTTTGGTTAAAGAATGATTTGCAAGATTTTCTCCATGGAAGGAAGTGAATAATGATCCTTGAGAGAATCTCTATTCAAGTCCCAAAAATCTACACACTACCTAATCTCCCCATTTATTTTCCTAACTGGCACTAGATTTGTTACCCATGTAGAGTGCTTGATTGGGAAGATGATGTTTGCCTCAATGAGCTTTTTCAGTTCCTTCTTCATGAGAGGTTTGATATGAGTATTGATTGGTATTTTTTTCTGTCTAATAGGCTTAGCTTCTAGATCTAGTTCAATAGTGTGTTGTACCAACTTTGGATTGAATCCCCTTAAGTCCTCGTAGCTCCAAGTAAAGACATCTAGGAATTCTTCGCAAAGTTATACGAAGTCATATTTTCTTGATCAGTAATTACTTTTCCAATTTGGAGTACTTTTCCCTCTCCAACTAAGATGAGCTCTGAATCTTCCCCCTTGACCTAAATGTTTTCCTTCTCCTTCCAGAATTGGTAATTAAGATTGAAGATTGACTCTAGATTTACTAGGCATTTTGGTAACTTTTTTGTCCTTAGCTATACCACTTGATCACCATATTGCTGCTCCATTTTTTCCTAGTTCTTGGTAGGGAACTCAGCTTCTTCTTATAATAAGTTGATGATTAGTTTTTCATTTTCAAACACTTTCCAGCTAGTGTTGTTGTCCGAAACAGTTGGTCTTACAACTACTCTGATATGAGGCTGAATTTTTCTTCTCCCAATATCCTCAACCACATCAAACCTTGCTCCAATTTCAATATCTCAGCAACCTCATTCTCTTTTATAGGGATGGCCAAGATATTGAAGGCATTAAAATCCTCCAAGAGGTCCCATACCATGTGTTTATAGGCTTTGAGCAGATCATTTTTGGCTACATGGGAAAATATGACCTGGTTCACTATCACCAAAAACTAGTAGTTTCTTGCTACCTCATTTCCTTACCTAGTGTAATATATGGATTAGAGCTTCATATTCAGCCATGTTGTTGGAACAACTGAATTAGACGTGTAAAGTTGAGTAGTACTTGTTGCCTTTTATAGATATAAGCATTTCTCCTCCTCCTGCACCTTGCCTGTTCCTTGAACCGTCAAAGAATAGCTGTCAAACTTCATTCTCGTCTTTATCATCTGGTTTGGTGATGCTAGGGAGAGGTGGGTTTTCTTCGTGTAAACAATAAATACCTAACTCATCTTCTTCCATATTTTTGTAAGGATCAAATCCATGCCTTTTTTTTCCCATTCATCCAATGTCAAATCTGGAATGCCTCTGACTTTGGTACCTATTTCTGGAGTGCTTGAGAAGTCTTCCTAATCAACTGTTGAATAATTGGCATAGATTGGACTTGGCACATAAGGCTCAATATGATAGTTTGAAATTGGATCCAATCTTATTGTATATTTAGATCCATACCTTGTTCTAAAAATCATGTGAGACCAATCGGTTGACAAGTACCCTCCAATTTTGGCATTGAAATCCCTAAACAAACACAGGGAAAAGAGTTGAGGTAAATCAATAACTAATACATCCTGGTGAGTTATGACATTAGGACATGCATGTAGTGTTAGATTCATGTCTTTGATCATTCTAATGGTTCTCATTGATGTCCCATATAATTGTACTACTCCTCTAGAAATAGGTTCATACTTGAGGCCCAGCTGATCTGTAATCTACTTTGGCATCACTGAGTTTCTCGTACCTGAGTCAATCATGAAGTTGTGTACCAAGTTGTTCCCAATAATAAAGGACACATAAAATGTTGGAGGCTTCATATTTCTACTTGGTTGACCCTCCTTTTTTGTACTGCATTGGTGAGGACCTTCTCCTGGTCCTTGAATGACTCATTTGAGATAGGAAAATTATATATGGCTACTTGCAAAAGGTCCCTTTGTCCCGGAATTTTCAAATATTCCCACATACAGATGCTTACATTCATTTTCTTCACGTGGTCAATGATGTTGAATGGAGATATGTTGTATTTATCCTACCCTTTTCTTGGCATTACCTTCTCTTGCACATGAGCTACTACAACAGGTACTCTAGGCCAATTTTGTGATCCTGGGACTGGATTTGAACTACCAACTCCTTGGGGTGTGATAGAAGGATGAGGAGCACTTGCATTTGATGATTGTCATCCATCTATATTTCTTTCCTTATACCTTGAATTGGTTACTACCCCTGGAGAAGGAGACTGATTCACACCATAGAAATCCTCTATTTTCTAGTTCATTAGAGAAGTATCATTTCAGGTTATCTCCTAAGTGTTTGTTTGCTATTGATTTTCTCCTTCACTTGTCTCTTGAGACACACAATAGTTTTTACCATCAAGGCTTGATTTATCATACAATTGAAACATGTTTCCTGATTATGATGTTGACCAAAAGGAAAAAATAATTCATATTCTTGTGTAAGGTTGTTCTGGACTGGAACCAAGGCTTTGGATGTTGAAGGTATATTAGGATTGTATGGCTGAAATGGTCTAGCATCTGGGGGTTTTCCTTGATTTTTGTTTGCATCTTGAACATGGGCTCTATTAGACTGATATGGTGGCCTATTTGGTTTGGCTTGAGGCTGATAAGGTCTAAATTTTTGGGTTTTTTGCCTTTTGAGGGTCACCCACTCATTCTCTAGGTTTTGTAATTGCTTCATAACTTTTTGGAGTTTACTTGATGTACTATAATAAGAGGTAGAAGCCTAATTGGAAATCTGATTTCTAGGGGCAGGAATAGGGGCTAATATAGGTGCCTCACTAGAATTAGGATTTCCCATTTATGGATAAATAGCCATAGGTGGCCTTGGTGCAAGTTTACCAGCTTGAATTAGGCAATTCTCATCCCTTATAGCCATGGCATAATACCCTGATAAGGTTATCCCTCCCGTAGACTGTATCATATATCAAAATTAAGAGCTTTAAGGAAATAGAGAAATGCACCTTCAACAGTTCATCTTATGGCAATCAGAATCTTGTCCTATGTTCTTTGGAATCTGAAATTGAAGTCAACCATCTGCTCATTTGGTGCTCTTTTGATTGTATTCAACTGCTCCAAAATAGATAAATTTTCTTCCCTTTCCTCGAACTGGTTACAAATTCCTAAGCATAGTTCGTTCTAGTTTTGAGTTATCCCAGCTGCTAAGATTCTGAACCATTACAAATATTTTCCTTTGAGAGAAAAAGCAAGATGTTTGACCACCACATCCATATCAACAATCTCATAAATGTATGTCTCATGAATGGAACATACATTCATAATGTCTTGGATGTGATCAATTGGATTTGTATGATTATCTCCAGTGAAATATGGAATGTTCTTCATTTCTGCCATTAGAATTGGATTATGTGCATTGAGATTAAGCGGAATGTTTCCCATGAAGTTAACAAATGGATTTGGTGGTTGCTGACCCATTCTGATCGGCCTAAGAACTCTAGTTGATTGAAGAAATGTCCTACCAGGCAGAGGTGTTGAAAGAGTCGTGTTTGGTGGAGATGGAGATCTTTGAACTTGTCTTCCTCTACCTATAGATAGTTGTAAGTATTAAAATATTCCTTCTTCTCTTGTCTTATACCTTGTTTGAATCCTTCTCATTAACATGAACCACCAGCACTACTAAAACCAGTTGATTTCTGATCGGAGTCACCATATGTGTTATTGCAAAGCCTCCAAAGGCTAAAATCTCATCAAGACACACACCCAATCTTGATAAAAATGTAAGTATTGACTTCTTGGTCCCACAAAGCATGCCAAAACTATTATCACCAAATTATAGCACCCTCTCATTTTGTATGAACCATGAATGAGCAATCAGTGTAACTGGGTAACATGGGATTGTCGCAAGGTGTGGGACCCCTACAAACGAGACAAATCTCCAGAGAAGGTTAGTTCCTCTACCTATTCCTAATGTTAAAACTACTCCTAGAAAGGGAAATGCAACTATTCTAACACTAACCTAAAATTTCCAAGAAACCAGGGAAGTGAGAAAGAGACATAAAATGAAATTCCTAAACTAGGGGTGATAGCACTAGGAACAAGGGGGTGGAGATATCCTTAATGAGTGAAAATGGAGGAAACTGAGGTAAAAGAGGGGAGATAGAATTGCCATAGTCCAAAGAATAGATTCAAACCTCCAATTTCATGGAGCACAATGAATTTTGATCCTGTAAAAAGGACACAATATGCACAATATACTTGCAAGTGCAATAGAAGGAAGAGAATGTAATACAACTTGAGCTGGGACAAGAAATGCCGCAAAACATCAATTTCATTGCTTAAAATGATGCACAATCTATTACAATATAGGCACAAGGAAAAAATCCTTTACAAAATGCACAAATTCAAAGCCTGAAACTCATAAAAGTGCTAGAACAATTTTGACAGAGTTCCTTTACATTTCAGAATGTCTCCCCTCAAAATGAGGCAAATTTTACAATAAATAGATGAAGATCCTTGAAATTACCTCACCAATCGATAGATCTCATTAAAGAGGTATGGGGAACCATACAATTTGGTATTTTTTTACACAGTCAGACATGGGCACCATACCTTATTAAACTGGTGGTTGAACAAACTTTGTATTGCTTCCATTAATGTTTGGTTCATTCCTACACTCAATCGATTGCATAATTCTTTCTAGTGTTGGTCAGGAGTAATTATTCCTCCTATCGATTGGTCACATTCCTCATCTTTTTCTCCTATTATTGACTGATTACATAATACAACTGGTCAATAGCATGTTTCCCTGTTATCGGCATCTTATTCCATCGTGGCATGAATGCTCCCTTTTCTGCTACTAGACAGTAGTGTAACATCTATTATCGGCTGATAACATCCGTACAAATGCTACCAAAACCCTTGTTATCACCTAACTTCTTCTCTTTATCACCCTTTTACAATCGGTCGGTAACACCAGAAATACTATCATCCAGTAACATTCTTGTTCTACTGCCAATCCTCTGTCGTGCCGCCAACCCAGGCTACTGGCTAGTAGCATCCGTACACGCTATCGGTGCTTTTGTGCCATTGTTTTCCCCTTCGACCTATCTCATCCTGCTACCATCTGGTAGCATATAAAATGCTACCAGCTGGTAGCATCCATACTTGTTACTGTCCAGTAGTGTATAAAATGATACCAACAGATTTTCTCTATCATTGTATTCACAGAAAAAATACTCGCCCATCGAAACCAACTCGTTCATTCGTCACAGCTAGCTAGCCAAAACACAAGCTACCCTAAAGATTGTGAAGCATTGCTTTTCCCCCATCAACATTCAATGCTTCCTCCTGTTACGTTTTCCATTTTACAGGGATGCAAAAAATGGATAAAATGCATACATAATATCCAACGCACTTGTAACTACAATATCTGAAAAAAAAAATTCCTTTCTCCACAATGCCTTGGCTACTTCCCATACCATGTTCCAAAGATTCCACTTCAACATTAGATGAGAGTGTGTTTTCTAAAGTTATGGGAGTCTATCTTACCTCTTTCGAATGTCTTTGCTTAAGAGTTTCCAAATTCCTTTCAGCAAACTTAGTTTTTGCACATTCTACAATCATAGCAGTCCATATATCACGTTTCATCAAGGAACTTGATTAACAAGGCTCCATTTCTTGAGATGTTTTACCAAATTTTTCACACGCCTATTGTATGTTCCCACATTATGCATACAAACTCCCAACACACTAGAAAGATATTAAAAAAACAAAAATCATTTTCCTTTATGCTTTAATGGATGTGTAGGCCCTGCTAAAAGCTAAATAGGTGCAAGTTGGAGAGTGTTGGCATTAGGCTATGGAATCAGGCTTTACACCTACTCATTACATTTACTTATATGTTTTTAAATTATTTTCAACCAATCCACTTGTGTAATGCTTGCAACTATGGCTTCCACACTTGCAATCAGATCCCCTCATGTACTTACGCCTACAACATCTAACAAAAATCATGTCTTGCTTTATGG
The DNA here is from genome assembly GCA_019776745.2 of Taxus chinensis. Lineage (NCBI taxonomy): Eukaryota > Viridiplantae > Streptophyta > Pinopsida > Cupressales > Taxaceae > Taxus > Taxus chinensis. Next base: position 630,452,157 of record CM034148.1, read on the forward strand.
ATTCCTATACTCTGTATACACTCCTACCCCATGTCTCCTCCTTCCAACCACTGTCATCACTCCGCCACCAAACTACACCCATTCTCTTTTATTTAGTTAATATTTCATTTTATTCTATTAAATTTGTAAATTTCCATTCATTTTTTTATTTTATTAATTTTTTTGTTTAATTTATTATTATTGTTTTTAATTCATTCATTTATTTTAATATATATATATATATATATATATATATATATATATATATATATATAAATTTTTATTTATTTGCTATTTTTATGTGTTCAAATACAACAAAAAATGACAAAAAAATAATAGTATTACCCTGTCGAAAGGAAGGGTATTACAGGAAGGGTCACAACACTCCATTGGGATCACTGAAGAAGGACACAGATTTGAGTTCACATTAACGAGATCTAAGATCATCTACTAACTCACCATATCCAAAAATGGAGCCCACAACCTCACTGGCTAGGTGCAAGGTGTGGGGCATCACATTTCCCACCCCTTATAAGAGCATTGTCCTTGACGCGACGTAACAATAGGGTTATTGGATGGATACATGAGTGAAAGGGAGTCAACATGACTTTCGTCGTTAAAGTGTGACCACCCAAGGACAAGAAAATTTTATAATTCTCTTAAATGTTTTATGTTTTCTGAAAATTGATAGCTCTTCTTACCATAGTTAATTAATTCTAGGTTTTGTAATCATCTCCAATATTATCTTGATGACAACTCTAATTTTTTGGTTTCCTTATAAACATACTCAAAGATACTAATTTTCTCATTAGTATCAGGTCATTAATTCATGTTTCTTAACCGTTTTCATTGTTTAATAGGTTAATTTTCATTGTCTCCAAGGGTTTTCCAACAACACAAGACATCACAAGGTCGTACACAACCCAAAACTATACACATGCCAAAATTCACATTTCACAATGGTAATGCAAAATAAATTCACCATCCCAACTAGGGAAGAAAATTACAATCCACAAATCAAAGTACTTAACAATAGGTCTCAAGCATATGAGACATACACAACATGTGCCCAACATAGTAACCAATAAACATCAATATTTTGTAACCACATTTGTACATGACTCAAGCCATAAAAATCTCTAACACGGTGTCAAGAGAGATCATATAAATCACGTCCAACAATAAGGGGCATCAAGCTACAAGTATTACAATACATAGCCAAAAGTCTCATATGAGTAATCCATCAAAATACCAAGTACATCACAAGTATCAGAACTCCATATTCGTCTGAAGGAAACTCCATATACCTCCCAATACCAAATGGACTCATAGAACCAGAAATAGGTCGGGTCACTATAGATCTGAACACATAAATCCTTGTCACCTCCGTAAAATACAAGCACCCATCGGCCTCAAAGGAAATCATTGATTTACTCCTCTAGTCTAACTCAAAATAAAGAAAGGTCACAAACCTCACTATTCTCTTATTCAAAATCATAGTTTGCAAAAAATCAGAAGGCTTACATAGTCGGTAACTATACAAAGGTCATATCTACGACGACCATCTAAGGAATGATATAGGATTACAAGTCACAATTTTCTGATCCTGAGGTGTGCATGCTACACAATAAACATGACATCTGTAAAGTAATTTAATACCTACCAAACAAACGAAAAATGGATTTTCAGTCTATAAGAGACTCCACTTCCTAAATCATACTTGGCTGGAGAAACATGGCTAACTATTTTCCCACCTCACTCCCCACGTACACTTTGATATTACTCATAGTGATTGATTGTTTAAGGTAACACATAACACAATACAACATCACTAACACAACATTACAAAAAAACATGATATGCATCGATATCATGTAAGGGGTGATGTATATTACAATTAGTCATAATTTACATAATGACACACACTTTCCACATAATGCAAAGGGCATAGATATGCTACAATAGGGGTCATAAGATCATCATATTCCCCAATTCATGAGTAAAACACATTACTACATTAACACCATATACACAAGTATAATAAAGGTGGTATACCATTACAAAACATACAAATTATATTAGGTGACACATTTCCTATATACACATAGGTGGTACACACAAGATACCATGGGGTAATGACTTTACAACATATTTAATATTCACAACAAAACATGGTTTTCACAAAAAAATTGATAGAACATGCACACTATATGACAATTTTACATGAGGGTACTCTTATCATAAACACTTCGCTAACTCACAAATCCACATGTGGTAACTATCATATGTACATACATAACATCACAAGCACAAGTTTCAAATAATGCATCATGACATAACATAATGTGTTCATCTCGTAACAATATCCACATCACATATACATATTATAGGTTCGAGAGTATGAACCTCTACCCTGATACCAAATGTAGCACCCAAATTATAACACGACAAAAATATGAATAATTTTATTTTTTACTATTAATAACACGTACATTATCACTTTGGCCAAAAATAATCACACAATGCATGAACCCAAAACATGATATGCATCACTTTGCATGTATCTACAAAACAAGGAGATGATAATGTCAACCAAATATTAGAAAGGAAAAGTATAATGCCATCAATAGATAAAATATCTTGTTAAGGGGAAATGGTGTCAATACTTTTGCTTATCCCTCCACTAAGGAAGTGAGACTATCCTTTGATTCCTCCAAAGCAGTTATGCAACCATGCATAAAAACACAATTATCCCTCTACTACGACTAGTCTCACCAACCTTTGTTTCCTCCCAAAATAAATAAGAAACCCCATACAAAAATTAGGAGAGAAAGGGTTAGTGTTATGGGTAGGCTTACAAAATTCACATACATCAACTAGAGTATGTCTACATTCAATAAGAAGAACACAAAAATGCAAGCCATTAGCAATAATAATAAACCAGAGACATAAAGTTCTGCAGATCTATCAATCAAAGACACAAAGTTCCTTCTTGGTTCTACAAGATCGCATTGCTTATAAAATTGGAAAGTAGAGAAGGTAGAGGAACTTAAGAAAAGAAATAGAATAAATAAAGCTCTTATTTATTGATTTAGTAGTGATACAAAGCTCAACAACATACAGTAATCCACAACTATCTGCCCCTTGAAATGAAGGCACCATTCTAATTTATAGCAATACAATTTTCCTTTCATCTCCTCTCCACATGAATTTTCACCTTCCCTTATAACTTGTGACCTTCCACATTCCCTTGTGACTTGTGACCTTCCACATTCCCTTGTGACCTTTCATGTTCCTTCATCACTCATATTTTCATATTCAAATCATTATAAAACATGGGAAAAGTGCATTTTCAATGAGGAATTAGAATATAGGGAGAGAAAAGCGGGGAGAGAAGGTTTGACTACAGATGCATGACTACACGCTCTTGATGCCCGCCAGACTCCTGACTACAAAATCCAAATACAAGATTGCACCTCACCCAAGATAAAAAATCTAGATGCCTAACTACAAAATCTAGATGTATGAATACATATTCCAAATGCCCAATTATATAATCCAGTTGCTTAGTTGCATCTTCCAAATGCCTCAGTTACAGACACCTAGTTACATAATATAGATGCCTTAGTTGCATACGCTTAGTTGCATAATCTAGATGCCTAGGTTGCAAACACCCAGTTGCATGATCCAAATTCCACATCTACACTTGCAGACACCTGCTTACTTTTCTTCCATACAACTAACCCGTCTATGCCTTTTTTCAGTCAATCCCCTACACATTGAAACAAACTTAAAAATCATGTTAGCATGTTCCTCTTGACCATAATGAGGGTGACACAGTTGAAATTATGGTTTAAGGAAATATTTACATTGACTGGGAAAGGGATTTTCAAGTGTGGGCTTAGTTTTCATGACCAAAATTTTAAAAAAAATCATGCTAGACATTTTGCATGACAACAAGGGTCTTTTAGTACCACAAGAGAAATACACCACCTTGTATGTTCACAATGAGGGTGTTCTCAAACTTTTTCACAATCTAGTGCTTCATGAGATAACCAAGCACATTGAGGTACAAGTTCATTTCATTCATGAGCATGTTTTGAAAACACAATATATAGCTTCAGTTTTTCCTAATAGTTGAATAATGAGAAGATGCTTTCACGAAGTCACTTACACATGGAAAATTCAAGTTTTTCATAGATTACCTCTCCACATCTCTTGAAGCAATGCAAAATTAGTGAGGGGGTGTTAGGTAAAACCTAGTAGTAATAATAATTTTACATTGTTATTTCATTTTTACAGTTTACCTTATGTAATAAGTTATAACTATGGTAATTAGGAAGTTACTATGGGTAAATAGTTGTTTATTTGTTATTAGATTTATATGGTTTTATAACCATATTTTTTATTATATTTTTGTTATATTCATATTGGTTTGTTTTTTGGTGTATTTTTGCACCCGTATAACTATTTGGTTGTAATATTGGTTGTGCAATACCTATATATATTGCATCCCATATAGCCCTAAAACTATATTATTTCCATATCAATAAGAAGTGTCATGCATCCTCCTTATTTTCTCCTTATGGAAGTGACCTTCCAAAATAAAGCTACAAATTTTTTTGAAACTTCTTTTGGTGGTGTGTCATGTGCACTATGAATATGCAAGTTGTCTAAAACATAGAAGCTAATTAGGCCAAGAGTCTGATCCCGTAGAGACTCAATCTAAGCAATATATTTCTCCTCGGTGAAAATTAGAATGTCATCGAGAACAAATTTCCAAAAAAAAATTCATTGTATAACCAACTTCATTTTCATATCCTGAGTGTTGTAATTTGAGGTGTTGATAGGTTTGAAGAAAGATGTCTCCATTGTCATAAGAATTCAAGGAATACCCCACAGAAAATAACAATTCCTTGGATAAAAAATATGAAAAAGAACAATAAACACCCAACACAAGTTTTTCTGACAACAAATATCTTCTTATCCCTCTAAACAATAACAAATGTGAAAAAAAATCACAAGTTGCACCCCCAAAACATGACAAAAATGGCTAATATGGACATTGGGTAATACTGAAAATGTATCCAAAAGGGATTATAATGAAGATACAATGCTAATACCAAATATAAGAAGGGATTCAAGAGGAAGACAATGCAATTAATTTCATCAAAAATGGATAATTGGAGCTCCCAAAAAAAATGAGGTCACATAAGTGATTATAGTGAAAAAAATAGGTGGTGGGGGTCAAACTCAATAGCACCCAACTCACAAGATTTTACCAAAAATCAATATCCACTTTTCTTAAAGTCTTATTTAAGTCATGCAACTCAAGGAACTTCCTTTTAAACAACTCTTAAAGAAGAAATTATGCAAAAAAATCTAAAAACAAATCACATGTATGGGAGGGGGGATGTGGAGTATTGGAACAATCACCAAAAGGTTGTTGTTTCCATTTGGGTGTGATCCAATCAAAAATTTGGAAGAAGAAACCATTAAAATATCAAAATAATCCTCCAAACACCTTCAAAAGACACCTATAGAAAATCCTTCACAATATTTGTACGGTCTATTGCCTCCATGTTAGCAAATATCAAGATTTACATTTTTACATCCTTAAAACAACCAAAAATTGTGTGGGTCTACAAAACTCAAAGACAACTAGGTGTTGTCATATTCAAACATCTAAAATAGTTGTACGTCATACACAAAAATGATATGACATGCTTACAAATGATTTTATACATAATTTTCTATGCCTTATGTTTTCATATTTCAAAAATGTGATGTGTACAGCTTGTGCTAAGAAAAACCCCTACAATGGTAGAGGAGTAAAAAATTGCCTATTGGTTTTCCTCTAGAAGAGTTATATGGCCTATTCTAAAGTACAACATAAATTGGAAATGAAATTAACTCATAGATGAACATCCAAGTATGATCAAATTATGAGTTTGAAGCTCTAAAACCTCATAATCATACAGAATTTGCTAATAATTCTTCTAAACAATAAAAAGTTTGTAAAAGATTAAAAATTTTGAAAACAAACAATAAAATAATGTTATTTTCTATGTTAATATCTGAAATATCTAAAAAAACAAGGAAGAGTATCTTCAACTAGAAATTCAAGATTTGAAACCATATAGGAATGACCAGGAGAAACACCAGACCCACTGGATCAATCCAGGAGATAGAACCCACAACAAAAAACCTGCATAAATATTTTAGAGAATAAATAACATAATATTATTTATTCAACACTCCAAAATAATATCTAATTTACCCCTAAGTCTCATTCTCTCTTTCTTTCAAGACTAGAAATAGGGAGAATATATAGGACTTCTAGTTTGTTGCATGAATAAACTCTTTAATGCTTGCATGCTTGGAGTAGGGAAGATATTTCATTCTCAGTATGCATACCAAATTTACGTGAATATAATAGTTATGAGAATCAAAAATATATAATAATATGATAAATCTAAACCTATGTGTCTATTTACCCTAAGTGATCTTATTAACTATGTGTAATAAAACTTGATGTAAAGGTGAATTAATTTAAGTTTAACACACATTATTCCAACACCCACAACCCAACTAATGTTTATTTTTTAGTACTTCCCATCCACAATTAGGATTTGAGATCATGATCAGATTATTTATATAGCTTTGTAACGTGATTGTAAATTAGGGTTGATAGTGATTGATAGTCTAGACAACCGACAATGTGCAAAAGTTGCAGAGCCCAAAACCAAGCAGATCCAAGATTGTATAGAAGTTTCAAGACCTTGAAGAGTTGTACGGTCCTTCCCCGGGTCATTTTCCACTTATGATCTCTAGAATGAAGCATCATCGGGTTTACATCTTCCTTATCTAGTAATGTATCCCCTCAAAACTTCCCAGAATCATCTCTAATAAGTTAAGTGCACTTATACCTCTGTGTTTTCAAGTTGTATCTTTTTAGCTTATCATTTACAAGTATAAATTTGTTATTATGATAGTGGTCATTAATGTTGGTAGTTAATTAATAAGATTACTAATCCTTACATCATTTAATGTACTAAATCACTAAAATTAATTAGGTTTTCATGTTAAATATAATTAGGTTGTAAATATTTTAGTGAACCTGACATTGGTATCTTGCATCTTCTTCCAACCCTAGTTTCCCTAGGGTTATATATCTACATATTCTTTCATATTCAACCTTGATTTGTATCTATTACCTACCCTAAATCTGATTTATACAATTTTTCATAGGGTATCATGGTTGGTGCTACCCTATAGGTCTCTTTTTAGGGATCCTAATGTCGAATCACCTTTCATTACATATCTGAGCATGACTCTATTTTCAAATTTATTTGAGGTTATATTTAATATTTATTTATTTAATGAAATCCTCTTTTTGTTTCCCTAATTTGTAGTACCTTTTCATAAATTCAAAATTACTTTTTTAGTAATTAGGGCATACTCATAAAATTATACATGTTTGGAAATAATCCTTGCAGGTTTTTCTTAATTTTAATTTTAATGATTTTTTTCTTGACATCACTTTTGGGGTCTTATGATCTCTTCACTATCGGCTCTTCATGTGTTGATTATCACTATATATTATCTCCTTGGAATTTATTTTATATTTTTTTCTACCATCATGGCCCATTCTACAGTTCCTCAAGTCTCCTTATATAATTTACTTCAACATCATCGAGCATTTCAAGATTCTCTCACAAAAATAGTGCACGAAATAATGCTCCCTAATAATGCCACACCTTCCCATGTGAATTTAATTTTTAGTCGTATTTCAACTCCTTCTATTAGTAGTGACGACAACTTTTTTGAGGCTATCTTAGTGTCTCTTCAATATTTGCACCATGCTCTTCAAGATCAATTCAAGTTATGCATATTGAGATCACATTTCTCAAGTGCAAGATAATACATATAAAGGAATTGATGTAGATAAAAATGAAACACAATCACAACAAAAGTTATAATTGCAGCAAAACTCAAACTATGCCTTTAATAGGCCTTCTAGACTAGCATTTTCTCTAGTTCCTGAGCCCCTTCCTACATGAAAATTATTGATATTTTAGTTCATTTCCCTAACCCAGTTAATTCCACATGTTCTTAAACCTTCAAAAATGTCAATCCCTCTTTAAAATGGTTTGAAATTCACCAAATTGTCAACTTTACCTCCCCTGTGCAAAATTTCATTTGTATAGGCTTCTCAAGTAAAGCCTCCCACTAAAACCATGAATAAGGCCAACTAAAACAACCCATGAAAACATAAGAACATTTTCCAATACCCTTTATTAATTTTTAAGTGTGGGTAAAATTTGGTACCCTCTATGTTTTACTTAAGTCTTCATTCACTCACCTTCTCCCTTCTAGCTTCCTTCATTTTTACCATCCCTACTCAGTCTTGAGAATATCCGTTGAATTTTGGTATAAGAATTAAAATTTAAAACTAATATATTTTTTAGGATATCCGTTATGATCTACTTTTAGCATGTAAAATTCACTAGGGTCTCCTTTGGTAAATTGGCCTTCTAAAATCAACTATTTTGACCTTCAAACTAGGTTACAAGGTTGTGTTCGAATTTGTTCACCAACTATTATCAACTGAGATATCCTCAATATTTTAAGGATTTAGGGCCTCTAAAATCCTTTTAGTTAGTATGAGGTTTCAATCATCTAATCTCAAATTTTCCTCTCTTGACTCAAATTTCTCCCCTCTAGGTGGGTTGTAAAGTTCTTTCCTAGACCATACTGCATTCCGTACAGTCCTATAAGCCTATATATAAGAACATAAATAACATAATCATGAATCACTTGATCTAGTTAGACCAGC